>JAPJYX010000031.1:5020000-7520000 GCA_030503985.1 Himalopsyche tibetana
AGCGACGTTTTATTTGGAATTTTAAAATACTATTGATTGTCTTTATATTATAGATAGATCAACCTACAATCAACCTTGAGGTCAATGAGCTTGGAGCGTATGTTTTAGAACTGCTAGAGAAATCATATATTGATTTATAAATAAAATATATGCATTTGGGTTCAGATATATCTGAATATCTGATCCATGAAAAAAGAAAATTAAAAGAAAAAAGAAGGGTTACTGACAATATATACTTATATGTGTATATTCTACTCTTTTCAACACACCGCATCGATTTAAAAGGGAATAAAACTGTTAAAATATGTTTGTTTATTTAATTGGCAATAATTTGATAAAACTCTATTACAATACGGAGTAAATATTATGTTTCGTCTAAAATTAATAAACTATTTAAAAACGAACATAGCATCATGAAATTGATTCTTTTTGGTTGACTTCTTTGTGTAATGTATGTTTATATGTACGTATGTATGATGATGTGTGTGTACATGTATGGATACAGTATGACGGAAAGCATATATAATGTGATTGCAAATGAATGCATATGGAGTGAACTGGCTTCACTAAGGATACTTCTTACCTCTGTAGCGATCACGCCCTTCCATCAGGAACGATGCTAAAGGAATACAATTTTTCAAAACATTGGCGACGAAGAAGAATTTTAACGCTAACGTGCTCTGGTACTCAAAGCTCTATAAATTTGATATCCAAAATAAGCAAAAAGAGGTGTAAAAAATCAAAGTATCTAAGTTCTCCATTTGTTTTGAAATTGTGATGGAAAAATTATTTGACATTACAGCCAATGCGCTAAATATTTTGAAGTTGAACGATTATACGAGATAAACTTGTTTTAAACTGAATTTTTTTATTAGTCACTTAAAATAATTGACATCACAAACACCCACGTCTCAGGTCTCAAATTTTAATTTTCGTAAAGATACTGTTCATCTTTTTATGAATGTGTTTGATTTTTTGAGAATTCAGAGAATAGAGAACGGGCCATATGTAATTATTTTACGTGAGAAGTTTAAGACAGACGTTAGAACTGGCTAGGTCAGGTATTACAAACGTCTCTGAAGAGCTTCAATCCTGCATGCGTTTTTTTCCATTCACGGATTCTAGCGTTCTGCACAACCGTCGAATATGGAGTTTTTGACGGAATTGAACGAGGCTAGGAAGAATAAAAACATCTTGGAGTCACTGTTCACAAGAAAAAGATATAATGAAAAAATTGAAGACTTACTTATTTGAAAAACTATTAATTTATCACAAAAACTAATCTTATAATGTTAAAATAATACGATATGAACACAAAGAAAATATGAAAGTTATTCTGTCGCTTAAATCATAATCAAAAATTAAATAGAACACGATGATAAGACCTTTAATTACATATAATTTGTGGAAGCTTTCAGTTTTATTGCTTCTACAATGCAGTATTTTAATGAAATTGTCCAACGCTATTTGGTTATCTCGAAGGGTCCGAATAACCCCTCTATGCCCAGTCAGGGTTCAAAATATCCACTCGATACCGGGAGTCAGGCCGAGGATAATTGCCGAGCAAAAGGGTTAATGGAGCAAATACACCCCTACATATTTTCCAAAGGAAGTGCGGTCTACGGTAATTGATATTTTTGAGTAAAGAAAGGGGATGAAAGTAAAAGATAAATTCACAAAGAAAGAAGGTTAACATAATGTTGGCATAATAGAGCCTTGATTATTGGGCAGTTCAAAGGTTACGCATGTTATTCTTTTTGGTTTATTTTGAAATTTCACTGTGAACTGTGTAACTCTTAGGTGACTTTTTTTATTTATGAAGGAAAAAGGAAACTGGGGTTCAAGGTCGACACACAATACCATTCGGTAAGCAAACACGGTAGATTTGCGATACATTCGCTGTTCTGTGGAGCAATCATATGAATTCCACTTTGAATAAAATAACACATGTTTATTTTTTCCCCTCAAAATGAGTTGTCATATTTAAAGTCGAAAATTCTAATACAAAACCGCAGGTTAATTAACATGCGTTGATGTTTTTTTTCGTATTGGGTAATAAAGAACCAAACGGAAAAGATTACGAATCTCTCAAATATTGTGCATGATATCTTCACATTTTTTTTATTTAAATCAGAACTAGTTTCACTCATCACAAGTATTTTTAATCGATGCTCATGATGACTTTTTAATAAAATGCCTAACAATAGATACTTGATCATATATTCACGATCTATTAATGGAATGGAAGAAAGATGTTTAAAAACTTTTGTTAAGATTTTCAAAACAATGATAAAAAAAAGAATTATGACTCACTTGTTTATAGGGATTGTGATTAAATTCGCGATGGATTTTTTGATTGACGACTAAAATTTAAACTATTTTATTGTGTCTTGCCTATGTTTTACGAAAGTATTTAATTGTCGAATTTTTTTTCGTAAGCCTTAGAATTCGGGGGATTTCGCTTTATTTTGTTAGTAATATTTCGAATGTGTTTTATTATAATTTAAAATTTTCCGTCACATTTTGTCATAAAACTGAAACAAAGTATTCGTAAATTCTGCCATTTCTCTGATTAAAAACAATATTGTTTTTGTGCTTTTAATCGTATAAATTATGTACATTTATATGATTGGCTACTAACGATCTGGGTTTCGTCTTTAGACATAATCATGCATTCAAGCGCTTGAATGAACTTAACCTAATGCTTAGTATATAGTTTTGTATCCGGCCGAGTTCATTTCATCAATCGTGTAATTGGTTCATCCTTAACGAGGCAATGCTTAACTAATAAGATTACAAGCAAATCGCTTACGTCAGTCAACGAATTCAGTTGTACATAATTCCTTAAGTCATTTGAATGTCTCCACTGTTCACAAAAACGTTTGAATCTTTTTCAAAAATAGCTTCAAGCTAATATCTTGCATCATTAAAGGCGTCTGTTTGCTGAAAATGCATTACCCTTTGAGTTTCACGTTGCTTTTTTGGTTTTCACAAAGAAGTACGTACGTACAACAAAGTCGATTGCATAAAAAGGTTAGCCGGGAAACGAACCAGCCGCCGTCTGGCGCACAGTGCCATCTGTCGAATAATTGGAATAATTTATACCACTCCCGCTTGACGGGTGACTAAAGGGGTGTAAGGGTGGTTAGCAGAAACGAATTGGTTTTTTTACTATATTGGTTAAAAAAAAATCAATTTTCTGCTTGTTGGATATGCGATGTAACGCTATTGGAAATAAACTATGCAATCTCATCCACCTGGGATTAACACGTTTAAATGGTATACATTGTGAAGGAAAAGTGTTTATAACAAATGCTAAAAAACATGAAGAACAAAAAAGGCATAAATTTACTATTTGAAAGTATTACTTTTTTATAATATATATATATATATATTATATATATAGAGCTTTTCTATCTTTAAAAAAATTGACACTTAATAATTTCTTTTCGTTATTTTTTTAATAGTCTTTCTCTAAATAAAATCAAGAAATTTATTTTAAATTCATTGTTTATTGAAAAAATAGGTGGCCGTTTAAGCTCGCTACTTTAGTGTCAAAAATGTCAATTGGTAAAATATTTCCAAAATTAAAATTATTTTTTTAAAAATTGTATTAATTACTACTAAAATTATTACGCATTCATAGATGTCACTGTGGATAAAATTGTACCCAATCATTTACTCTTGAGAAGTTCAAATACATTTTATATTGTATGAAAAAAGAAAGTATACTTCTCCACTTTACCCGAAAGCAGCTTAATTGATGTTTATTGCTATTAATTTTATTAGTGTGTAATATTATCAACTAAGTAATACATAAATTAGAAATTCCTTTGAATTCATTGATAGCGACCACTCGAACAAAATTGTTTTTTGCTGCGTTTGCTTATTAGTATCATTTATTTATCAAGAGCTACTTAACATTTTGATTAAAGTCAGTTTAGTACGACTTATTTATATATTTGCAAATATCTTTATTTGTACTTTTTTTAAAATATTTGTATTATATTATCAATTGTTTTTTACACCTCTAATATTTTTATTTGGTACAGTATAAATAGAACTATATGCTGAAAATGATCGTCATGCGGGAAACCGGTCTTAATCATATTAAACAAATGTAGAATTAGTATAGACGAGGATTTGTTTTATTTGTTAAATATAATGCCTTTCTACCAAGTATTGATAATGAACAAATTAAAAATGATAAGTTATATAGGTAAATGTATTTAATTTTATTTTATTAAATATTTTTTAATACATATCTACTTTGGTTGCTCAACCCTTTGTTTTTATAAAAAGAATACGTTAGTAAAAATATGGCCTTGGTTACTTATATCTCCTTCTTGGGTCCTTTTTAAGGATCGGGTAAGTCGAAAGGAGTAAAAACCATCAATAAATAAGACTGCCCGTATTATTAATAAATACATTATTATTTTATCGACTTAATTTCAATTTTTATTCTACTTTATACTTCGATAATCAATCGTAGTTTTTTAATCTGTCAAAACAATATTGCTTCATACAAAAACAAACTTTAAAGTAAAATATACTAATTTATCAGTTGTATGTATGAAATAACCACTACATTGTTATTAGTTAGGCTGAAATAACAATCAATTGTATTATAAAATTATTGTGTATGTAAATTTATATTTGTAACGTTTTTAACAAAATACTTATTAAAAAGGTTTACTTATTCAATTAATAAAACCATGTACTCCAAAAACAATACGATATTTTTAATACGCCAAAATTATTCGTGTGCTATTTTGGATCATTTTCAACCACACTCACTTTATTAAAACGTATGTTGATTTTAAAATCGAAACTCTATTATAACTGATGTGGTTTGGGTTTCATATCAAACGGCTGGATCAAAAATAATAACGAATTCAGCCCTGGTAATGTCTGTGGCCGGATTAATCCGGGAAAATTATTATTCCGAGGTCGGTGGGGAGATGTGCCGTTTTCGGGATTTTCTCGATTAGCTAAATCAGGTATTTTTACGAGCTGGGACGACGTGTGTTATAATTGTATTCTTTCACTGACACTCCCGCTGAAATCGCCCTAAACATGTGGACAGGGATTTAATTAAAATTAGTGAAAGCTTTCATTATTCTGGATATTTTCCGTAATTATGCATAAAAACGCCATGCTTTGAAGTCCTTTCTTGAATTATTTATGTAAATATATTTAATTTAATTTAATAGAGAATTACTACAGCTATGGTTTTAATATAAAACACAAACGTTTTATGTTATTGAGCTCCTGTCCACAAGAAGGTTGGATGTTAATTGAAAAGTATCCGCTACCAATGTAGCGCATATGGACAGCCTCCTAGGGATCCACTTGAATGGAAGAAATTAAATTTAACGTGTTTAATATCAGCTTACCAACTTTATTTTTGGAGGGCACGTCCCTAAGGGTAGGCATAGAAAAGACAAGAAGTTAAGCTCATAAAATCTAAAATTGTTCTTTAAACGCATAATTTTTTTCACAAGATAATACATCTTACCGATGGTTTAGCGCACACATGCGAGGATTTTCATATCAAAACTCATAATATCCATTTTAAATATTTAAAAAAAAAAACTATGCTTAAAAAATCTAAATTCATCACTACACATATCAAAAAATAGTTGAGTATTTAAATTTACTGTCACTGCCAAAGATCATTTTCGTTATCCATGCTCACATTTTTAAACGAATAATATGATTTGATTAGAAAAAACCGATCGGTCATCAGTATTTTTCATTGCATATTAAAAAAGTGATTCTTTTCGCTTGTGATACATATTCATGGTTATTTATTACCCTTTTTATAATTAAAAAAATGTACTAACATGATTTTTTGAAAATATGAGTTATAGCTTTTCATATTGTGTAGTGTGATTTCAGGTATAAAAAAGAAAGGTAAATTTTCAATATCTCTCAAGACCATACATTACGGCAAACAGTAGTATCTCACTTACTGTAGCCATAATTATTAAAAAGCAATAATGATTCAAGTAGATTAATGTTTTTTTTCTTCTCAAAAAGCGTAATATATTTAAATAAAAATAAGCTCATTTTCATTTTATTTATGTTAAAAACGCTATAAAACGATAATTTATATGAGTATAGGTGTAAATTTTTTAATTTTAAAGAAAATCGAATTCATTATATAGTGTTTATCTTTATCATACCATTACTGGGATACAAGACAAACAAGATTTGTTTGAAAGTTCTCGAAACAATAATGTTTTATTGATCAGAATATTTGTTGCCCTTTTACTTTAAGTGACGTTGAAGTCATTCGTTATAGAATACATTTATTATTTTCAATTTTCATATTTCTCATAATGATAACATTGACAATTCACATATATGCATTTTATTGACAAAGTCTTCCTGTTTCTTTGTACATTGCTTACTAGAACACTTCGAATATCTTTTGTGCTACCTGCAGATTAAATCTAGATGCATTTTGAGATGTCGTACAAAATAATAAAACTGCGTTATTTGTCGTAGCCATTTGCAATAATGTAAACTGCGTCGTAAACATCAACAGGAAACAATAAGATGGCCCGTGGATTTATTAATATTTTTATGAATTAAAATATTGCTTTGATGCACTCATTTCACATCTCAAGCATTACGATTAGAGCTTGCAGTTTATCGTCCTTTTGCACGGGAAACCAGCGCAAATTGGTTGCACAACTCTTCACCTATTGGATTCACAGGATTTTTTAAAAGTTAAAGTGAAAAAACTCTGCTCACTAACCGTTTTAACTACTTGGCAAAGTCGATGGTCAAAGTCCCTTTGTGGTAGAATTAGCTATTTATTTTTCCCAGATATTGCTTCTCGTCAGAATGCAACCTGGCTCTCTCCGGATCACTGGACCTCACAATTTATCACCGGACACGGTGCATTTAATGCCAAGTTACATAAATTTAAAAGGTGACAGTAATCAAGATTTAGAGCATATTCTCTGAAATTGTCCGATTATATCCGTAGAAAGAAGTATATTGTTTTTGTCATGTATAAATAATCGTGATGGTCTTATCGGGCATCCAGATCTAGTTTCGTCTTCAGAAAATTTCTGTCACTTCAAGAAATTTGCTACTTCTTTTGGAGAAAAAGTTTACCCTCCCTGCCCTTCACCATTCAATCCTTAATCACATCTGTCTCAAAATTAAAAGTTGTTTATTAGTCCCATTAACTATCATTCTTGCTTATTATTATTTAATTGTTTTTTTGGACTTGTAATTATACCAATTCTTTGTATTTATTTAACCTTTATTAATATCTGTATATTTGTAATTATTATTTATTGTTGCCTTTCAAATTGCACCTAAATAAAATGTATCTTAACTGTATCATCGAGGAGATATCATCTTCGGTGTGATGCAGAAAAGAAAAGAAAAAAGTTTATCGAATAAAAAAAAAAGTTTATCGTCAACTTTCAATTATCGGTTTACCGATAATTTATTGTCAAATGAAAAAAAAAAACTTTTTGGAATGAGACTAATTTTAAAAACCAAAAACTTAAATTAGATTGAAACAAATAATTGAAAAAAAATAACATGACAAATAACATGAATTATATCATATTAATACATAAATATAAGTCTTTAGTGTTTATACTGAGATATGGAAATAGATAATTGATAATTAATCACTTATATGCCACGTCAAACTTGGTAAATTTGGTGAGAAGTTAATAATAATAACATCGTAATAGTTTATCCATTGACTTATTGATATATTTAATACATACTTTACGTATATCAGTGGATACTTTGGAACACAAATCTCAAAGATGATAAGATAAAAATTAATAAACCGAAAAAAGATCAAATTATTGTGCCTTTTTGTGATGAGATTAACGACTCCTGACTAATTATAATTAGATCATAGATTACCGTGAACTGCTAAATAAGCTTCTTAGACCTTTTCCAAATGTATGACTTCCTCTATTTGAAGGTTATCTTTTAATCATAATATTCCTTAGATATGGTGACTGATATACAACTATAAGCAGTGGCGGTTCCTGAACTAAAATCTTGGGTGGGCTAGAGGAAAGTTTAGCATTGAATACTATTTACGAAGTTGAGTATTTTTCCACTTCACCTTATACATTAATCTACAAGAAAATAAACAAATATTACGAAACTACTGCAAAGCATAAATTACTATATAATAAAATCAATGCTAATGTAAGTAAGAAATAATAAAATAATAACCTTAAATTCGTATCTTTCAAAGTGAAATAACAAGTACAAAAATCAATACAGAGCTGTCAATACCTGTCACTTTCATACAATACAGCGATATTGGTATTTGTATTTAAATGTATTGGTCATGGGCAGATTCAATTTAGCCCCCGACGAATGATAGAAGCTTGATAATTTGAAGCACAGTCGTGTGTATTTGATGACGTTTCCGGTCATACAAATACAAAAAAAACTAATCGTGCTTGATTATGCCCCAGTGTAATGAAAGATATATATTATCTCTGGAAAGATCGTGGGCTTGAAAGATCTAGCCCCTGAATCGTTAATACGTAGGTGTTGCCAGACTGACGTCACGTTGCCTGTTTTCTATGAAGTATTTATAGGGTTATTTTTTTTTTTTTATGCCGGCTCAGTTTAAAATTGTAATACAAAACACCATCGAGCATATTATTGTAGGTAGACATAGCATTGTCTTATATTGACAGAGGAAAATCAAAACAAAGATATTGTATTAATTTGGGAAAGGTTAGTTACGCTTATAAATGTATTTATTTTGTTCAGCGGCCAAATTCCTGTTTTATTCAGCCATTTAAAGTTTCGGGTGAAAAATGCAGGTCGGGCTTAGCCCACCTAGCCCAGTACCTAGAACCACCACTGACTATAAGTCTTATGAATCTATTTTAATGTCAAATATAAAAATATCTCTCGAGTTTCTATAGATTACTGTAGATGACTAATTTATAGATAACTAGTCTATGAATGACTAATCTTCATTTAAAAAAACATTTCTACAAACAATAGTGATTATATATAGTTTTGCTGCTACGATTAACCAAAAAAAAAGTACTGCCCTTTTTCAAATTTCATACAAACTATTCTGAATATCAAACAATATTAGATTAAAATCATTAGGTATATAATCTCTACCTACTCGGTTACGCAGCTAAAGATATACGTTTTCATAATTCAAAATTTTTGGAAAACATATAAAGTGTTTTTTATATACATAAAATATACAGAAAAGCGTCTGAAATATATAACAAATAAATAATGTTTATTACAATAAATGAAATGAAATCCGTCTAATAGCAGCCGGGTTTGCTATACGCTACTATGTAAATTGCCGCTTTTGTAACAGATAAGATTTGAATTCTTCATAAAATGTAAAAGCCTATTGTTTTAATTTAATTTACTACTATAATATATACAGAAGCCAGCAGCTCTACGGGATGTCATATATAAATCATTTTTGACAAAAAATGAAAACTGCCGTTTTTGTTTTCAAAGCCTTTACCATTGTTTTTTGATTTCTTTACAAATTAATTGATTTGTGTTTAAATGTATGTAATGTATAAATTAAATTTTAAGAGAAGACGATATATAGATTGAGAAAGATCAATATAAAAACACTCTTCCATCATTTCCCCCTCTGAAAAAGAGAGATTGATCTACTGTCGTTAAACACATGATTATAAAATGCTCAAATAAACTATATAATAAGCTCTGCATTGTTGAAGCACATAATTTGAAAAAAAAAATGTATTTAAATCGTTGACAAAATTTAGGGATATTTTTTCTGATTTTATTCACTTTATTTAACTAGCTAAGCTTTGTTTGAGTTTAAAAAATCACTTTTACGTTAAATTCAAGCTATCATTAGTATGCGGCAGATCCATCGAAATATTAAAAAATCATTAACGAAAACTGCTGTATCGTAATATAATTATAAAACAACTAATAGTTAGCTTAAAAGCGTTTGATAAAAAAATCACAAACGCCTTCTGTATTCAAGAAAAGCAACAAAAAAACTAGAAGTAGTTTCTAGAAAGCAATCATTTCAAATTTAATATAAATTCTTTTCTCGGAAAATAATGAAATAAAAATGTTAACATAATGTTTCTCCACATTTTTTTAAAAATATCTAGCAGAGAATGAGTAAAATACATTTCTTATCGTTTTTACTCTAACAGGAATAGTCAACCTAATTTTCTTTTCGCTTTTAATGGGTTCACTGTAAAAAAAGCGTTTCATTTTTAATAACATACACTATTGTATACATATTCTACATTAGTTATAAAAAATAATATCCTTGTTCATCGCATTATAATCATTTTAAATATTGTTTTATACCAAACTCGATTTATATTTCCATCGGTTGATAATTACCCTAATAGGTTATGTGCCCTAAAAAATGTTCAGAACTAGACCGAAAAGAGTTTTTTTTCTTTAATATAATTCTCGTGTTTTATTCTTACTTAATATGTTCCGTTAAGACACTTTTGGTCCATTTACTTTAGATCTTACAGGTTTTCAATAATTGATCAGTACCAATTCTTATTTGAAGTAATCAAGAGGAATAAGCTAAGCTTATTCAAAAATCTATATATATAAAACAAAGTGGGGTTTGTTACACCACGTATATCTCGAGTTTGGCAGCACGGATTTTAATGATCTTTGTTTTATTAAATTCGTATCCGCCTAGAATAGCAGAATAAGCATTACAACATCGGAAAATATCTCGGCAAAGAAATTATGAAGAAAATTAATATTCTCATACAGTTTTCAAATGACGAACAGCTTGAAATAATGATAATGTCGTTGTATGCAGATTTCGTCCGCTAGATGGCAATGTTTCCAAAATTCATTTCTTTCTGCTTCTTTTGCATACGATTGACTTCTAAATAATTTCAAATTTAGAGTATGGATTGGAATAAAAGAAATCGATGATATGAAATGAAAACGAAAGAAAATCGGATAATATGGAAATAAGGTTATGTTTATAATTAGGTATGATAATTTTGTTTATCATTAGGTATGATAACTGTTTGCTCTACTCTGAGATGTCACATTATTACACTGTTCCTGTTGACGAATCGAACGGGTTGATTTCGTTTCCACCGAATTTTAGTAATTTCGTCTCAACGAAGGACGGCTTCATCAAAAAAATGTTCCCAAACATCTAATCACAATTGGTTGAGTGAACGAGCAATTCTTGCGGTGAAGGACAAAGATGTGGATCATTTAAACTTCACAATTCAAAATTAAATCGTTGGTCTACTACATTCCTTTAAATCTATCGTCTGTGTAACAAACGAAGACGAAGCAACAAACTATCCAACTAAATTATTAAACTCATTAGATCTGCCTGGCTTGCCACCGCACAATTTACAACTGGTTGGCTCGGTAGTCATCATGTTTCAAGTTATCAAGTTAACACAACACTTATTGATTCTGAGGCGGTACGAAGTTCGTCGGGCCAGCTAGTAATATTATAAATGAAGCCAATATCTTTCTAGAGCAATAGAAATAGTGTAACCATTTTAGCTGCGTATCACGTTGTTAGACACATTTCATAGTAATTATCTTTTAATACCATTCTAGCACCATTTTGGATCGGTTATTTTTTTATATGAAAATAAAATTTGTATCAAAGTTATTCCAAATGTAGTGTTACACATTGTGACTCGCGTTTTGCTTCTTCAGACAAACTATCGAGTGATTAATAACGAACAAACCATAACAGATTTTAAATAAAATTATGAAATGGAGGTTGGGTTTTATCCGTTATTATGAACGCAAGGTGGTGTACCTTATGATAGTTTGTTTGAAGATGCTTTTTGAATACGCAAAACACTACTCAACCTGTGAAATAAATAAGTAATCAACTTTAAGTTTACATATAAAATGAGCTTTCACCAAGAAGCCATAGAATATAGTTCATGAAAATTACAAAAAAAATGAGGATTTCGTTTTGTATCACATATTCATTTATTTTTATGCAATCGCATAACAATGTTTATATTTAAAGTTTTGTAGTATTGATTATGTCATATAAAATTAATATAATAAACTGTTTTGTGCTTAATGTTTCGTACTATTTGCTAGATTTAAGATAATATAACATGAATAAAGTGAAAGCAAAATAAATTTATTAGAAGCATAACTTAGTAGCTGATAGCTTTGTAAAAAGATTGAATATTCTCCAAAAAGCCAAAACAGAAAGTAAGAAATGACATTTATTTTAAGTTTATCAAACGGAAAGAATTTAGACACCAAAATACAAATCGAATAATAACTATATAATAAATTTCGAAAGACAGCTGCTTGCGTGTAATATAAATAATTACGTGTTGAAAATTAAATATAAATTCAAAACAAGGTTTACCACAAGCAAACAGAGCACGATTTATTAAAAGAAACTCAAGATTGCACTGGTACCATCTGACAAACATTGTAACTTTCCTGATTTTCTGTATAACTCCTCTCTCTATACAACTTAAAATAATATATTTTTTGATGAGAAGGGTGATTCATCACAGTACGTGGCCAGCACAATGAGTGTTGGAACTATTTCTAGCTCAAAGTGGTCGGGATAAAAGTAAGAGGTTTTCGAAAGACTTTCATCGATATAATATATGTTAGAACTAAGATGGTCCATGTAATGGGTAACATATGTGATTGTAACTACAAAAGAATTCACAAAACGTTTGGCATTCAAAAAAATACTTTATAAAGATTACAACAAATCTTTTTATTCAGATTAAAATAAAAGGAACATTATTGTACATACTGAAATGTAATCAAATTACCCACTTTATAAGTTTAAATAAAGTATTGCAATTAACTTTCATTTTTTATTTACTGATAAATGGTAATATTTTATCATCATAAATTTACCGTTTTCACAGTAGTAAAATTTACCACTTTTTTATTTGAAACAGATACTTAAAAATAATAAGCAAAAAAAAATCAAAATGGCATATTGTAAACAAATAATATAGCACTACACTTTTGAAGGATTATATTTGTTCACAAATAATAAATATTTTGTATGCGAGATATTTATTTAATGAAGTTTTTTCCTCGTTTGAAAAAAAGACCATTCTGATAAATTTATATTAAAAAGTAAACTAGTCATTTAATCCTGTAAAAATAATTTTACTAATTCAGAGCTTTTCACTGACTGTTATGGTGATATTAAATAAAACTCTACACTTCATTGACTCATCAATATATAATATACGTAAAAATTGTTATTGTCGTAGAATCTGAAGTTTTTTATTTACCCTTATTTGATCAACATTATAAAAAAATATATATTTAAGTGACACATATAGATAATCAAAGACCATAAAACGTAGCGTTTCTTCACGGCTGTATGATATGTAAAACCTTACGGCGTAGCAAAGCTACGACGTAGCTCTATCGTAGGTATATTATTGTAAGTATATAATAACACTGTCAGCACTGAGTCTGATTGATTTATTACTGTATCTGTCAAAAACTGGCGATACAAAATCTATCTTATTGAGCAATATAGAAATAAGCGATATAAAATATCTATTCCCGCCGGCTTTCTATAATTATATTGCAATACTGCAAATGATTTACGATGAAGATGAATTGTTTGAATTTCTCAATAGTAAAACAATAACATAGCTGTTAAGTTAATTGTGAACTGAATAATATATTAACTTATACTTAATATGCTATATTATATATGCCTATTTAATTCAAGTTTCTGATAATATTATTCAATTACAATTGAATTACAATTGAATCTGCAACCATTTTTTTAAACTATATCCATGCACGATGTAAAGCACGAGTAACTTATTTATAGAGAAATTTTATATGCGAGCTCCTGGTTACTTAAATTGTATTCCTTAATTATATTCCAAATAAATGAAGAAAGAAAAAAAAAATCTCAAACACTGTGAGTACTAGGATTTAGACTCATAAGCACCGAAATCAAAGTCAATAACGTGCCTCACCAAGTTTTTTGTTTAAGTTGCTGCATTTAGAATTAAAATACCTTTCTAATGGTTCATTCAATAAATTAATGGTGACTGTTATTTTTCCGAGGATTTGGCTATGACTGGATGTGTTAAAACTGTTTTTTCACTTTGTTATTTAAGAGCCAGGAACATATCGGAAGTATTTTTTAGCACCGTAGAGAAAATTTTAACAATTTATCTTTTTAGGCTAGTAACATTTGTGTTTTTACCTTATAATAATTGAATTCTAGTAAGTATCCCAAATTTAATTGACTATTTCTCATTCATTTGTCACGAGTTTTCCATTAATTTTGATAACGTTTGACAAATATATTTTAAGCATAAAATAAGATTTTAATCACTATTTAAATAATTCACGTACTATAAATACCAAGTCATAGTCAAATCATCGGAAAAAAATCACCGTTAATTTATTGAAAGCATTATTAGCAAGGTTATTTTTTTTAGGTAAAATGTATTTTTTCCGAATGCAGCAACATAAACAAAACACTGAGGTTGCAATAAATAATTAATGCAGGTTTATAAGTGGTATGAATTTAATTAAATTATAAGACTACGTTGAAATTCACCTCTGTATGATGAAGTAATAAATTAAATTATTATACAAGATACTTACCTGAAGGCATTCATAATTATTATTAAATTATACCGCGCGTGTCTTTTACCCTTTATGGAGGACTGTGTAAAAACAATCTTTAACAGAAACTAACGATGGTTGGAAAAACAAATTAAAATTAATTATTTTTCCTTTTTACGATCGCATGTAAATGAAAAGCAAAGAGTAAAATAATAAAAATTTACTGTTTACTACTCTGATGTATGTGTGATACGTCGCTTCAAGTTAATTGAATCCAACATATATTTTTATCGAGTTTTTAGCCGAGGGGTCAGCATCTTTGGCTTCATTTACAGTGCTTACAAGCTCAAATCGAAGTACAGACTGTTTTAAAATTGTTTTTTTTATGTGTTTTGTCGGATGTGACAGTTGTAAAAAAAATCCCGTTTATGTTTTATGTGTTTATACACGTGTTATCTATTTGTAAACAATATTCTGCGTATGATAATAACGCTATACTTCTCGCATATAAAACAGACTTTGGAAATAATGAACAAAATACCTGGTTGGATGTGACAGTGGTAAAAAAAAATCCCGTTTATGTTATATGTGTTTAAATACACGTGTTATTTATCTTTAGACAATATTCTGCGTATGATAATGACGCTATACTTCTCGCACTCGTATTCGAGACTTACTCTTAGATTGAACGTTGCACTAACGTTCGCAACACTGGCCGCTGATTTACACAGTTGCACAGCAGCTAAATTTGTCTTCTTAAAGAAAATAATGCATTTATCAGTATATTTTTACTCTCTTTGGAAAAAGAGAAGTTGAGCAACTGAGTAACTAACAGTTCTCGTAGATAACTCCATTATGAGTCCATATGCTCCACATTGGGAGCGTAAATGGTAAAAACAATATATATTCATTTTACCAGATCATTATATATAAAATTTATTTCTACTACTGTAAATGCTGAAAAAAATGTATTTTTCCTCGAAAATAATAACATTAAAAAAGCAGAATATTAAGTATTTTTTCAACGTTAAATTTTATTTTACCACTAAGGAAAACAGTACTTAGAAAGCAATATTTAACTAAATATTGCTTTACCTTACGATGGAAATGCGACATACGTACTTTTAAAACTCAGCGATTTGAATCAAAAACAGATATTTAAATCAATTAACTGCAGACACGCAATTTCCCCTCGGGAATGCAAGTTTTGGTTTATTCGACGTCAAATAATTATTTTCAGGCGTCGAATCATAATGAAGCTGCGTCGATAATTTGACGCACTTAATTGTGGTTTTCGTCCTTTTGTATAAGGCAGAGATATCAAATAAAGAGGAGGAAATAGTTAAAATTTATTTTAGAAATACAACCCTGATGTTTTACATCACTACGTTGGCATCACCTTGTTATTAGAATGATAATAAAACAGATTTTGTTTTGTGAAAATAAATAACAAAGTATTTGATTTCGTTGACCTACCGTGTGGTGTCATAACAAAGTTTATCATTTATTCGACTATTTATCATTATAATGTACACTTGGTGAAAAATCATTAAATTAATAAAATTGTACACTCTTTTGTACTAACTCCACATTTACATATTTAATACAATCACGACGTTTTTGCTCACGACGAGCAAACCTGGCCCTTATCATATGATATAAATGTGGATTCAGTAAAATAGTGTTTAAATTTTTGAGTTCACATTAAAAAATCGTAGCTCTGTTGTAAGTATGTATATTAAATTGAAAATGCTCAGCCCCCAAGTTTGTTTGTATCTAAAAATTGAATTATTACATTTAAAAAACGCAATACGCAATAAAAATATGAAACACACATCTGTTAATATAATAATAAATCTATATTATTTATATGTTTATGTCTAGATAACGACCTATTCTTATTTCATTATTCTTCTTATAACCTACATACCAACCTTGTTAGAAACTTCTTCTCGAGAAAAGTGATATGCTGTCTGCTGGTAAAAATACCACTCTACAAAATGCTGCCTTTTTTACTTCTGTCGCATATCATAATTACTTGTTATTTTAAACATTAACTGTTGAAAAACGTCTGTCGTGACCTAATTTTCATGGATTAATATAACGTCTTAAATACTACTTAATTGTTTTTAAATTAATATCAAATAAATTATACGAAAATCCTTGTGTATTATAGAATAATCTTTTCATATTTTCTATTAAAGTAACCCGACGGGTTTTCTTCAAAAAGTAAGCAACTTTCACTATGTAATGCATATATAATTGAAAGTCTTATAAACAAGCTGAGCTATGAAAAAGGATTAAAACTTGCGTGTCGCGTAAACCAACCAAGTAACCTTATTAAAAAGTTATAAATATTGATCTTATATTTAAAATGGGTAGCATAAAAATAACTACCACTATAATTGAGAATCATCTATTTAATAATTTAGTATTTTGACTGAAAGTATTTGATAGGATTTCAATAAATATCCTGGTTTCGCCCAAGCATTAAACTTCACGGATAAACTTGGATAAACTGATGGTTGATAAATAGTTTTGATCGTTTTTCTGCATAAAGCGATATATATGCACATTGCCAAGCCGATAAAAATATATGCACGTATTCTACGTGCAATTTTACACAAAGTGAGAATATTTATGTTCCATAACATTACAAAAAAATATATTTTAAATCTTAATTAGTGATATATTTACGGATTGGAATACATCAAATCTGATTAATGGTGCGTACAATTACATTTTGCTTATATCTATTTAATTGGTTGCTTTATTAGCTTATAAACGATGTTACTATTTTTTTTTATTTAGAGATAAAATAGAAATGGAAAACGAATGTCAATACAAACAATTTTTGCTTGAAATATAAAAGCCTTGTTTGCGACCTTTATATTTAAGCTTTTTGTAAGTAGGCGCTTCATATATGTTTAAGAATAATAAGAAGAAAATATTATCACTATTTGTTATAATTGCGTTCAATAATATTTGTGAAAGTAATCGCCTAAAAAATCACACTATTTGTAAGTCTTTCAAAAGGTAATCATTCGAATTAATTGTCATTGTCATTAAAAAAACAGTTCAAAAGGTCATAATATAAAATTCTCTACTGATTATAAAAGGCTCGTATTTTTCCGGTCTGAAATTTAGTACAGTTTTGGTCATAATTTTTATCACATTGGTCAGAATTTATATTAAATTGGTAAGAATATATAATAAATTGTCATAATATATCGGTCAGAATACAGAGAGCGGAATAAATTATATAATGGTCAGAATTTATATAAAATAGTCATAATTTAAATGAAATTAAAAAAAAAACCTAACCAAAATGGTTATAAACATATGACCGTAAAATATTTTATTCTGACCGCTTATAATTTTATTCAGACCAAAAGTTTATTTTAATTCTGACTAAAAATTGATTTAAGCTCTGACCAATTATTTTGTTCCCATTACAAAAAAGTGGGTATTATTAGACGATGTATTTGTATAGGAATCAGATTTGCATTGAAAATAAAACAATTTTTCAACAATTTATAGGTATTAACTAATTTGACATTTGTTTTCAATATCAGGACCGGTTTCACTCATTGCAAGCAGTATACGCAATTAACATTATAATGCCTTTCTAAGAATAATTGACAGTGAACAACATGAAAGTAATTTAAAATTGAAGTTATGTTTGTTATATAATTTCAATTTTGCTATATAATTACAATTGTTTGCTTGTATAAATAATCTATTATTGATGTCCAATTAAGGTTGCGTGATACTCCACCATTAATCCAAACGCTCTGAAACTAGTGTACACGCAACAAAGAGAAGAATGGCGGTCCCATTATTGGCGACCTCTGCCGTAACAAGCTGCCGATGCGTCCGTTCATCCCCGAATAGCGTCCCATTTCCAAAATGGAGATCGGATTCATCCCTAAACCATTGGTCTATTATTAGTCATCCCTCCATTTCCTTTTGTAAATGCTCGCCGGCATATAGAGTGAGAATCAGTCATCAACCCACGCGTTAATTCTTGCTGGAATCGTTTATTTTGAGCCCCTCCGATCTTAAAATGAATCTCTCTATAATCTGAAGCTAACAAATTGTCCCAACGGGACACCAAACATAATAAATCATTCAAATAGGAGTCATTACATTGAGTTGATACATTTGTACAAATAAGGTCAAAGATTTCAAAGTATGTATGTCACCATACATTTTGAAAATAAATCTATTGATTCTTTCAATGTGGAAAATCTAAGCGTTTTTATACTATATTGAAGTATTTCAAGTTGTTTATGCTAGAGAATGAATCTAGATTCTAGAAAAATCGTCTAGAGTCTAGACTTACTGATATTAGCGTTGCTATAATGTCGAACATTTCGTGCAGACATGCACAACCTTTTATTTCTAGTGGGCCGCATAAAAACAACATAGAATGGTTTCGGATGGCAAAAGAAAATTAAATTAAAAGTACGCTCAATTCTCTTTTTACGCGGCTGATATGTTTCACGTAAAATATACATATATAAAACCGTGTAAAAAATGTGTATTATTAATTAAAAAGTTAATGCAATCATTGTATTTGTAAATTTCAAACTATTTTGTTAGAATGTGACTAAATATTTGAAGCATTAAGCTGCAAAAACAAATCCAGATTTTTATCGGTAAGTTTATTTTTGTGAACTGATTTATCTTGCTTCACCAACGAAAATAATTTATAAATAATAATTAAATCCCACTCGCAGTGAAAGTAATTTATTAGTTTCAGTATTGAAAATTTGCAATCATATAAAAATAAATATTTTTTTCGCTGGATTGACGTTAACATGTTCTTCGTACCGGCATGTATGTTTGTAATTAATCCTCCGTAAATAATACATAGGCATTTATGTATATGTATTCAAGTGCTAAAGCTTGTTTTTCACTTGACATTTGCAAACGATTCGAATAAGTACTCAGATGTCAAATAAGTTAATGAATCTCTTCAAAACGAAACGCTATCAGTTACTTAATTACTAGAAAGAGTCTGGAATGAAAATGTATAGTTTCGTAGAAAAGGATTTGGCACGCGCGAAGGATTAATACGAGTCTGTTCATATTAACGGACAGACACGACACGACACAGAACTTATCCGTATATTAAAGAGTCCCAGTCGTGTAGTCAAATTTTCAGCCTTGGTGATATATTTCTAAATAAAATCGTTGAAAAAAAATATGAATTTATGGAAAAATTAAAATCGTTTAAATTTTCTATACTCCTACACGTTTTATCAATAACGACCCCGGTTTTACTTGTATGCATCTTCAGTCGTTAAAGTGTACAGATGAACGTGAAGTGATGCTTGGTTAATAGTTGTATTATGTATATACATAAGAACAAAATTTATTATCACTTATTAAAGGCAAATTATGGATAACTGGATTCGCTAAACTAATGATTTGATTTTTATTTTATTTACTTATTTGTTTAATGAACATTGCATAAGGTTGACAAATTATAAATTTAAAACTTTTACAAAGAAAAAAAAAACAAAGTACAATGTCACTCTACTTTAATATATAAAAAATAGTATTCGTCGAAATTTGCCCACGTCTACGCGGAATATGTCGACATCCGAATCAATATTTTTGAACACCGTTAAAGCTCTCCCCAGTGGCATTCCCATTGGCAGGCTGGTTCTACAATTTGGAAGAACAAACAATTCATGTCCACGACCTCTCAAAAAATAATCAAAATAATTAATTAATGACGGTCAATTAATAAGATACGTAATCACATAAATAAAATACAATTATCTGTGGATTTTTGAAATTCAACGTAATTAACGTTTAACGGTCATATAGTATAAGAATGCTTGCTGATTTATAAGTTGGGTGTTTTTAAAATGCCGCAACCCGTATTACAATAAAATTAAAATTAAGAGTGTACTTATTTTTATAATAAACCAATCGTAAAAATACAAAAAATTTTCAAATGAAATATACTGTACAAAACTCTTAAGCAAATAAATTTGATAGTTTTAATTTATTTAAGGAAACTTGACAACGTTAATCTTTCATTAAATTTTCAAAATTTGGAAAAAAAGCATGCTGCAGTATCGCTCAAACTATGACATAGGTATGCAGGTGCCTTACACGAAAAATGACTAATTATTGCATTTTTGCTAATTTAAAAATATAAAACGTCGTTTTTTTATTATTATTCGAATTTGATTGCAATGATTCATTTTCTTTAAATGGCCTGCAGTAACTTTTTAACAAAAGATATACTATTTAAAATATTTTCCAAATTCGTTTCGCACCTGTTTCTTATATTGAAAATTCACATACGACCGAGAGGAATATAGGCGCCGTTAGTTGACCCGCTGATACACGTGTGCAATGGATAACACGTGGCATGAATTGAATTCGGAATTAACGAAACCATTACTGGTAGAAGGCAAGCTTAGCGTAGGACACGTGGACGTTGCGAAATTTGGCACACGTGAAGCGCTGGACCCCTGCCAACGAGCCCAATTTTAGAAGCAGTATTATTTCAAACAGAGGTTATAAAAGATAACGACTACGTTTTTATTTAAATTGTTCTTATCAAGTTCTTCGTTTAACGAAATTAAGAACTATACAATAACCGAGGTTTTGGCAAAAATACTTGTCGAATCCAAAACGATGTAAAATTTATGCTTGCTTATCTTGTACGATTTCGTACTTCTCGAATTGTAATTATTGTGTGACAATGATTTTATGAATTCAATTTTTATATCTTCTTTCCCAGTAAATTTAAAATGTAAGCTAGTCAATTTCTTCTCAATTTTGCCGAATCAATTTTTCATGACATGCTTTACGTAAGGTATATAATTCCGCCAAGGGCTCTCAACCTTGTTATAGAAGCGATCGTATTCGAAATGATGGAACATAGTAGCAGGCAAATGTCGAATCTCTAACACAATAACGTTGAAGTATCGTGTAAGTTTTTGTATATGATATTTAATCTGTTATAAATCGTTAAAGTTACAAAATTATTATAAAGTTTAAAAATCCAAAGAAATTCATTGAATAATAAATAATCTTTAATCAAAAAAAAACAATTTAACTAATACGAATGTGTTTTTTTCATAAAATATTTTGCCGCAGACAAAACTATTTCCGCAAAAAAGTAGATTGAGAAGACCTTCTTTGTATAGTATATAGTTTTTCTAATATAATTGCAAATTAGTGGATAATTTTTCCAAGATGTCTTAATTTTCTTTAGTTATATGTAGTCAGTTTATTGTCACTTATTCGTATTTTGTATCATTATATATTTATAAAAAACTTTGTTCTATAACCAATTAGTGGTCACACACTTATTGGCCTTACTCGACCTTATAACCCCGTAATAATAAAAGTTTTTCAATAGTTGAAAATGTTTGTGATGTGAAAAAGTATCGGGAATCAATCATTCTGGAATAAGTACAAAATAGTGTTTTATTATAATATAGTTTTACTAAAGTATTTCAAACCAATACATGAAAAATAATAGTAGATGCCCTCTGCTATATGATACATATACATATAACAGTCAAACATGTGGATGATTTAAAATGCTGCTTGACCAATGTATAAGATAGTGTTTATAATACAGTTTAATAATCGACAACCAATAAACAAAAGACGAAAACAATATAATTCCCCGAGGTCACCTCTATATTGTAGTGACCAATTAATAATGTCAAACAAACCATTTATGTCAGTCAAATTAATTGATCCGAACAGCTTCAAGCATTAGTGATAAAGTGGGCGACGCATTGCAGGGGTTAACAACTTGAAACTGATAGAGACTACACCCAAAAATACCGCTAGTTAACTTATTTTGTTTTTAAGCAATAGGTAAATTTAAAAAAACTCCCAAATCCAAAAAAAATATTAAATTAAATTAATAATTACGAATTTGTAAAATAGACTTTTCGATAATAGGAAATAACTATATAGTCCATCATGCACTCTTACAATGTCGTGTGCGTATGCATGATCCTAATGGATGAAGTCTCAACTAATGTTTTCAACGAGGACTGCACGTTATTTAGTACAAGTTGGTTGTTGATTGTCACACTGCCACCCGTTATGTGTATGCAGCCGATGTTTCACGGCCGTCTTTTATACTGCAATAACGACGAAGAAATGAAGCTAATTGACTTATCCTATTCCTTCACTGTATTAATCAAAGAAGATACTTTGGTTCTAGCCCACACAGGTGATAAAAATTCCGGAAGCACTTATCAATGGTTTTGGAGACTCTGTTGTATGTTTCACTGATTTTGCTTGATTGGTAGTAAAATTCTTTGAAAGAAATTACGTCCTATGAGACGGCAGTCGTGAGAGCGGTACTAATTCAATTGTCTTCAGAGATGGATGTATTCAGCAACGATCATTTTATTTTGTTTATTCGTAAAAAAACAGGTTTGAAATATTTCTATTCGGTTTTTCTAAACTATTTTTTACTATCAACATTATATCTGCGACCCCAGTGTTCGTAGATGTCATGTTTGATGTATTGAAATTATTTAGTGACTACAAAATAGTATACGACCATATATTATATTATGTATATTACTAGACAAACGGACAGTTTAAATGTTAAATTTGGTCAGTATTAAAATATTTTTTGGTATATAGTATAAACAAAGAAACGTCAGTTATTATTTTCAATTTGGTCAACAAATGGGTAGGTTAGGTTTTCAACATAAAGGTGACCGACTTTGAGTTAAAATACTGATCAATAATTTTAGTACTGTATATTTTTTATGACTTACCAGCCTCTGATTTCATCCAAAATAAAGAAGTGGCGATGGACCTGGCTTGAACGCGTGTTGAGGATGCCTCAAGAGAGCCTGAACCCTGCCTGTCTCTTCTTTCAACCGGATGGATCTCGGCGTCGTGGAAAGCCACTGATGACCATCCACAGGATGTACTCAGCGGAGTAACCCAATACCGGAGGGTATCCAATCCCGGGATTTCGGGATTGATTTATTTTGAATCCCGGGATCCCGGATTGAGATTTTCTCACCGAGGAATTTGAAATCTCTGATTTGCCAATTTCGTGTAAATTTCGAGAATTTCTTCAAAATTTCTCAATCCCGAAATCCCGGGATCGCGACCATCTCGATCCCGGCGTTTCGGGATCAGAAAATTGAACGGGATCCCGGGATTGGATGCCCTAGCTGGGATGACCTGGGAGGAAGCAAAGACACTGACTGGGGATAGAGAATCTTGGAGGAACTTCGTGGTGATCATATGTTCCGTATAGGGAACGGATATGGAATAATAATAAAAAATATATTCTTTATAAAAACTGACTATTTATTATAAATAGTAAATATCTAATTTTAATTGATTTAAATACCAAATAAATAAATACGATCCCTGACCCATATACTACTTGACTGCTTGTCTAGTAGAAGTTCACACTTACGTCGCAAAATGCCCGACGGTTTTGGATTTAATTGACCCTCGGAGAAATAATTGCGAGTAAATATGTGTATATGAAATAATAAGAAACTCTTGACGGTTAATGAACATAATTAAAGGCACAACAAAGGAGACGCATTTAGTGTTAAAAAATACTTAATATTTATTATTTCTGTAGTGTATTAAAAGAACCATTCAATTATAAGTAAATTAAGATATTAAAAAAATATTAAGACATTGCCACCTTTCAGCATTCACTCAATGTAATTGAAACGAAGAATAAGTATGCAGACAGCTATATAAAGTGTGTGTTGTGGGTTAAAAAACATTCAAAACATACAGCCACATACTAACAATTTATGTATTCGCATGCGCTCATAGAAAGAGTGTGTGTGCTTGTGCGTTACAGATAAACCAATAAATATTATTATTATCCAATTATTGAATGAGAAAGCAGTGATGGGTGTAGTAAGGAGATTATATGTATTCAATGTGTCATTAATATTAATGACAATAATTCTAGCATACAACAAAATAAAAACAAAAATACGTTTATTCTTAGAATTGTACAAGTAATTTAACCTATTTGTCATTATCTTTAATTTTTTCTTCGAAACGTATCTCCCGTGTAAACCAAGAGTACGATGTCTACCGATTAAAAAAAATAATTATATAATTATATCATTTTGTTTGTTACGAGAGATTCAAAATAAAAGGTCGTTAAAAATGAGGGTTTGGTCATTTAATGAGAACAGTTTATTCCCTCTTATCGTAGATTTTCACTAATCGTAATAAGATACCATTAGTTGTTAAGATTTTTAAGAGAAATTCAAGCAACCAGAAAATTATTAAAAACTGATGTCAAACGATGTTAAATTATTATTCTCTTTTTTTACCATATTCGCTCTCTATTTGGAGCATATGGCCGCCACATCTTTAAGTCTCCTGCTTAATGTTTTGCGTCTTCCCATGACATGCCAAGATCCCTCATTTCCACAGAGTATATCATATGGATAGTACCCGGTGCTCGTCCAGGACGCAGGAATCCCAGAAGAGTAGGCAGGATTAAGCATCCGCAGCACGTGACCCAGCCAGCTCTAAAGTCTGTCCATGACCACTGACGCGACGGGGTGCTGTCTTGTACGTTCCTTTATCTCCAAGACCCTTTCAAAATTAAGCTCATGTTCGGTATACGGTTTTCTTCGTCAGTTGCCATGATTCCTATGTAAAGCAGCAAACGCAAGTGTTGAACAAATGACATTTGATTTTAGTCGTGTACAGCTGTGAGTTGCTTCAATTGCGAGATTGTCTATTACGATTTGTATTTATTTATTTTTCTTTGGTATCATTTCGAAGGCATTTGCGTTGTTGAATTTCTGAGAATTTTGTTAAAATAAAGTAAAAAAGTTTGATTTTTTGAAAATTTTGATATCGATTTTAATCGTGTATTCTGTGTGTCCCAGACAGTCCGCATTGAGTGTAATGTGGCTCCTACTATTCTCAGGAGAAAAAAGAAATCGTTCTTTGTGGTTCTGTCTTTCTTATATTACTATCATAGTTTTATTGTAATATTTTTCTTTAAAAAATATCATTATGTGGTCTTGCTATCAGACTCGTATTTTAATCTTTATTAAAGAATTTTCTAAGAATAAGTAGCAAATATTATCACACAATCAGCAACTAATGCAAGAAAATGACAATAATTTCAATGAAATTTTCAAGAGCTCAATTATTTTAAGGTCAAAGACACAAACTACTAGTTTTTATGTAGGAGTTTTAATCCCGGGTTTTGAGATCCTTTAATCCCGTAACTCCAATTAATTTGGCGATTCCATAATTCCAGGATTGGCTTAAACCGTTGTTACAATTGTCCATAAAGAAATATTTCACACGATATGTTTGACAAATTAAAAAACGATGTAGGTATGTATAATTAAATTTAGCGTCATGCTCACTCCAATTTCTATAATAACTTGTAACCGCCTTGGCGATTCATTCCACCTGGGTTTTAATATTTTATAAAATTGATATTTAACTGTTTTTTCATTGAAGTGGAGAATACAATGGTTTTCTGAAGATTTTTTTAGAAAATGTATGGTTTGTTCTTCCATTTTAGTTAAACAGATTGAATATCATTTTCTAAAAATATTTTGGGATAAAAAAATACAAAACAAACGAATTAGACATCCTTATAGAGTGCTTCAACCCGGAGCTTAGGCATAAAGCGATGGCTTACAATCAATTGTTCTTGTGCCGTTAATTATACCCTTGTATAAGGGAATGTGATTACTTGATGGAAAGTAAAACTTTTTTAAATATAATGTTCTCAAAAATATGTATTTTACATTTAAGATATTTTTCTGCAACTATATGCGCTATAATTTGGTTCGTTTATATAGAGTTAGTTATTTTTAAAAGACAACTGAAATTTATTGATGGATACTTTGTACCCTTAGCTTAAGACTATTAAAAGTTAAAAAATGACATTTTGAGTTAATCATGTCGGAAATTTAAAAATGACATTTATTATACTTGTCAAAAAAAAGTCTTTCATAATTTTAAATGTAAATTTAATGTGGATACGAAAAAAAATATTAATAAACTTGAAAGCTCTATATACAATTATTTGGAAAAAAACTGTGCATTTTCGGTCAGATAATTGTAATGGGCAAAATAAGAATACGTATTATGTTATACCAAACGTATTAAATTAATATGGAAAGCAATTAAAACAACAATGAAATGCACGAGGGCCCATCGACAATAGAAGCCCAAATTTCTACATACATACTCAATAAAAAATATTGTGTGAGGGTATGATTTTTTTTATCCAATTATCTCAGAACAATACTTTTCGACTATTTGATAGAAAAAATATTAAATGGTATGAAAGTATTATAATATTGACCGGGGTGTGTTTTTAATCTGAAATATAATTTTAATAGTTAAATATGGAATAACTGTTTGACTTCTGTCGTTTCTTTTAATAAATATAAAAGTATTTTTAAATAACCGATAAAATAGTGTAAACATTTCTCAGTGTGAGCAATTAACGAACATTTAGGCCTATCCATCAGTCATGTTTTTATATATTGACTGACTCATTTAAGTGAATGAGTTACAAATAATTGTCTTAAATGAACTATTGTTTCGATAAGCCCCATTAGGTGTCCATATATTTCAAAAGGGGTAGCGAAATTTGTAAGCAAAAATAAAATGTTTTAACACATTTATTCAATCTTTGGTTTTCAGATTACATATCTTAAGCATTAATTTACTAAATCCATTTAGCAAAACATTGGCAAATAACGACAGCTGAGTTCTTTTTGATTGTGAATTGATTATAATTCACCATGAGATTAAGGAACACGAAGTGTTCTCGGATATGTGACGTCACGATTGCTCTCGCCTTCCGATTGAGTTGTTGTTGCGTACTTTCTTCATCTAAACTTTTAAAAACAAACAGAAAAATAATTTAAGTGGATTTCTGTGTAATAGCGAGAAAACTTTATCCAACTTAGTATGACTGTGAGTTATTCGGTATTAAAAAAGTATAAAGGATATATTTTAACCGATCTCTGTTCACAAAAATAGGCTGGAGTAATCAAAGTGCAGTATTGAATGTTGAAGAAAAAACGTATTTGATGCTACGACGGTGATGAAGTCGGAGAAGAACTGATTATTTCACAATAAAACCGTTTCTTTAAGATTTGGTGTGATAATAAGTGGTAAAAATATTAAGATAAAACACAATATTCATTTGTACTTAATTTATACTCTTATGTAACTTTTCTCTCATAGCGAGCATTGTCAACTGATAATAAATACAATTTAACAGTGCTTTCTATACAAAAACAAATTGAAATGAAAACGTGTAATAACCAATTGGCTGAAAATGATTTATAAATTACAGTACAAATTATCCATAAGTGACTCTAAAACACCTCTAATATGTTATTTAAAAAATCATCAAAGTGTAATAAAGTTAATGTGGTGACTATAGGTAATTACAAACATAATTATAATTTCTAAAATTTTAATTTAAGTGATTTGAAATGATGCATTCCTAAAATTAAGACCCTATTAATGATGAACTGCTTCCAAGTTGTATGTATGCTTTAACAAAATCGACAGCTAAGAAGATATATTATGTTTTTAAAGCCAAAGAAATATTGTGTTTTTCTAAATATAATGCCTTTCCGACAAGTATTTACTGACAGTGAACGCCCTTAAAGAGTAAAGACATCACAAAAACGTAGTTAAAATATTATAATTAAATAATTTACAATTACAGCCCAACATTTTCTAATCCAAACTCGTTTAAAGTGAAATTAAAAGTTTCGTAGAGAGTAATACGTTAAAAGTAAACTATATAACATTTATAGGCAGCTAATACGATCAAATTTCATTTAACCTGACAGAAATTAAAAATGCCGTTTTTTAAAAATCTAGTAGAGCTAATTTGTTTTTATTATTTTATAAATAGCTAATTAGCAACACTGGGAACCTTTTCAATTTTAATTAACCATTCATCCAATTTTCTAGAGCTAGTAGTACAAAAAAACATAAACGTAAATTGACCAAATGATGTATTAAAATGCGACTAATACATACTAAAGAGGTATAATTAAATCATTTTTTTACCAACAGTACCATTTCAACAATAGAACGAATACTATTTTTGAAAGGTAAAATAGTTGTTTTACGTAATGGTAACCCTAATATATTATCACTTTTAAGGTGTTCACTGTCAATACTTGGTGGAATGGCATTATAATAAAAATAATAAAACATTTTTAGTACTTTTTCCACATAAAATTTATTAGATCAGGACCGGTTTCGCTCATCGCGAGCATTATCAACTGATAAGAAAAATACAAAAACAGTGATATTTATACAAATTTAAATTGAAATAAAAAGGTGTAAGCAACTATTAACAATTTAAAGGATTAGCAAATTACATTATAATTACACAAAATTAAAATGCTTAACACCCATAACAATTAAAAACTCATCATCAAAGAATAATAAATCTAAGTGGCAAACGATATCAATTATAAACACAATTAAAATTTGGGAAATTTTTACACAAAGTGAAACACTACATTACTAAAGTAAATATCCTAATGATGATTTGGTGTTTTTCCCGTTTCCAAGCAATGATGTACTTCAACAAAATCGGCAGTAATGAAGATTCTGAAAAAGACATTTTTAAAAACCATATCAATTCTTACAAAAGGAATAAATTTTGAAAAACATATAAATAATATAGAAGAGCAGTTAACATAGGTTAGAATTAGATTAATGAAACGGATATAATAAAGGTGATGATGCAAATACAACCTGTTCGTTTAATAAATTAGAGTTAGGTAAAAAATTTTGTCTATTTATTTCTAAGATCTCTTGTTTATCCCGTAAAGGGAATGAATTATCTTCATTTGGGAACCATTTGTTCCTAAATAAGCATACATTTGATATCTCTAAAAACTTTAGAATCCTGCATGTCAACAATAAATCGTTAAAACTTTATCCCGTAAAGGGAATGAATTATCTTCATTTGGGAACCATTTGTTCCTAAATAAGCATACATTTGATATCTCTAAAAACTTTAGAATCCTGCATGTCAACAATAAATCGTTAAAACTTGATAAACAAGAGATCTTAGAAATAAATAGACAAAATTTTTTACCTAACTCTAATTTATTAAACGAACAGGTTGTATTTGCATCATCACCTTTATTATATCCGTTTCATTAATCTAATTCTAACCTATGTTAACTGCTCTTCTATATTATTTATATGTTTTTCAAAATTTATTCCTTTTGTAAGAATTGATATGGTTTTTAAAAATGTCTTTTTCAGAATCTTCATTACTGCCGATTTTGTTGAAGTACATCATTGCTTGGAAACGGGAAAAACACCAAATCATCATTAGGATATTTACTTTAGTAATGTAGTGTTTCACTTTGTGTAAAAATTTCCCAAATTTTAATTGTGTTTATAATTGATATCGTTTGCCACTTAGATTTATTATTCTTTGATGATGAGTTTTTAATTGTTATGGGTGTTAAGCATTTTAATTTTGTGTAATTATATTGTAATTTGCTAATCCTTTAAATTGTTAATAGTTGCTTACACCTTTTTATTTCAATTTAAATTTGTATAAATATCACTGTTTTTGTATTTTTCTTATCAGTTGATAATGCTCGCGATGAGCGAAACCGGTCCTGATCTAATAAATTTTATGTGGAAAAAGTACTAAAAATGTTTTATTATTTTTATTCTAATATATTATAGTTGAAGTAAGATTCAACAAGTGTTTTAGAGAACTTAAAGGTAAAAAAAGCTTTCATCTTTGACGGCTGAAATGCTATACTTAACCGGAAGCTTTGTGTGTACTTATAAAAGGGGGTGAACCCTAAAAAAATCATTACATTTTCCATCTGATTAAGTTCTTCTGGTAATAAAAGATCAAAGATATATACTTTCAATGGACTCGACGGTAACTCTGTGGAAGTTTATTTTAATATAAGATTTAAAATATCTTAGATTATTCCACGTATTGTGCTACAAACTGTGACACATGTTTCGCCTCTTTCAGAGGCATCCTCGGAAATATTTCTTTCACAATTCTTGTTTTAGTACGAATGATTTTAATTTTACTATTCTGACATATTATAAAAATAAAAACGGGAAACAAGGAGGAGAGGATAGAAAAACAAACAAACAATAATGATACTACAAATGGCATTTACGTTACAAAATGATTAACTAATGAATTGCATCAATTAAGAAGGGTTAAACCATTGAAAATAAATTTAGTAGTGGCGAAAAACCTGTCCAATTTAAGATATTATTTACTTAAATAGGTATCGTACTTAAACAAGCATTTTGAAAGTAAGTTTGTTTGAGGATGCCTCTGAAAGAGGCGAAGCACGTGTCACAGTTTGTAGCACAATACGTGGAATAATCTAATTTATTTTAAATCTTATATTAGATTAAGGATATGTTTATAGTTTTATTAAAAGTCTTTCAACAATACTGATCAGTTGCTTTGATATACACAGATTACATTATTATTTGTATTTTGCTATTGTATCTAACATCAAAGACTTAGTAAAACTTGTGCAAAATGGTAGATATTATTTTTTTAATTTCCATTTAATTCAACCGTCAATATGAACATTTAAGTAGCTTATTTAAAAGTCAAAGCAATTAAACAAATAATATAAAGTCACCCTAATAAACGTATCAATAATAAATTAAACTTTTAAATAATGCTGTGAGAGTATATGAGCATATTCTGCCGCTAGTTGAATATTTTATTTAACACTAGTAGTTCTATCCGGCTTGGCTCAGTATTTACAATGTGTATTATTACAATATAACAATATTACGCAGGCTTGTAATTTATTAATATTTTTTTTTGTTCATTCACCATAATAATGACAATTAGGTGTTTGTTTCCTGTTGTCTAATATAAACGATTATATGTAGTGTATTTTAAACAATTTTAGTTATATTATTTAGTAATTGACTGTTTACAATATTCGATCAAAGATAATATAATATATATGTATATAAGATAAAGCGTAAATTTAAGTGATTGATTTAAAAAAATTCATCAAAATTATACTGCTATGAAAAAGTCATCTGTAGTAAATAATTTAAACAGTCGACATCCCTGGTGTGTTTTTGAGTCATCGGGTGCCGCTTTTTTATAATTATTAAAAAATATTTTTAAAAAACGTATTTTTTTATTTAAACGACTTTTAATACGTTTTAAATCTCAAAAGTTCATGTTACTAATCCCGAATACTTTGTAACAAAAAAAAAATAGCCGACAGAATTCCGCTATTGCAATCTCTTGATCTTTTATTTAAAGTGTATTTTTGTGAAACGCAATAAATACATTTCCTTGGCGTATATTTTTTTCTTATCAAAACAAACTTGATTAACGACTGACAACTGGTTTTTCTATAAATGTTTAGTTTCGTGTCCCTCGAGAAAGTATCAACATTATATACTTAACAGAGTTTTCCAATACCTTATTAAAAGTTAATATACTTTTTATTTCATTCCTAGAAATCGTTATATCATGAGTTTGTGATCAAACACGCCAAAATCCAGTTTTGAGAAAAAATTACGTATTGATATAATATTGAAGCACTGATTCAAAAAACAAAATCTTACTTTTAATCTAGCAGAAAACCATGACATTTAACGCCTAAATATGACTTCATAATTGAAAAAGTTTGATAAAAAAACTGGGGTTTTCTATTAAAAAAGTGAATTTGGTCACTTTTATTCCAAGCTATTGTCACAAGTCTTGCTGTTGCTATGCTGAATATAACTAGTGAAAAAAACGACGCCGTTATTTCTATTCGTCATCTTTATTGCGAAGGGCTGATTCAACTTTCAAGGTATATTATGTAGTCGTAATATAAGTTATTTAATTTTCATCCTTAACATAACAGAATTCATACAAACTCATTTCATTTATGGTGCTAAAATATTTCTTTCTGTTAACTAGTCTCAGGCGATTAGAACATCAAACATATTTACACTTAGATGTTTCGAGTTAAATTATGTTTATAATTTTTCAAAAATATTCCATAATCATTTATATAATGCGAACATTTTTTATTCATAAAACAGACACAAAAATCTTTCCGTGGTTAATGCACTTTAATATATTTTTTCACATCATCTATTCCTATTAATAGAAGAAAGACTAAGAAATATACCATTCATTTATCATATAAAAATGTCATATATGAAGCAGTGAAAAATAGCACACTGACAAATGATAACACATCCTGTGGGAGTTTTTGTTTGACAAAGGATGCACTACAGAAGTGTCTTCCAAGTTAAGGTACTTAAAAATACTGAAAATAGTTCTGGAAGATTAAAACTACCCCCTTTACAATCGGTGACACACATGACAATGCAAATTTAAGAAAACTTAGCTATTTAGGACAGTGTTTCGCCTTGAGTTGTACCTGTAGGCGAGTAGTGAAAGACGTGCTTTACGATTGCAGTTTTAAATAATAAAAAAACCATTATATATCCAAGTGGGTGGAGTTCCAAGTTCCAAGATATAATTTCCATGAGGTGTGGTTATTTAAGATTGCAATCGGTTAAGACAAATTTAAATATAACTGAGAATAAGCTAAAGTTAAAAAATGAACAATTTGGAGAAACGATTCGCTATGAGATACACTAAAACAAAGATAGTGTCTACAATTGATTATACAGTATATACTCGTTGAGGAGTCGGCACGTCACTTTCATGTTTTTTTAGGTAAATATTTCTTATTTCGTTATTTAGTTAAACTCGTGGTTAAAGTGGATTTTTTTTTACCATATCTTTTATTGTTATACGCTTTAAATGCTTCGATTTACACGATATTCCGTGAAAATTATATACCACTTTAATCGAATAATGTGTATATTCTTAACAATAATTGACTTTTGAAACCATTCAAGTAATTACACGTTTCTGCTTAATGAATATCGGAAGAGTTGTTTGACAGAAAATAAGATCAGAATAATATATATATTGTATGAATATGTAACAGCAATGATAGTATAGATAACTTCAATAATTGAACTAGATATCACTAGAAAAACTTATTTGATTGAGATAATGTTGTTTATACTTTCGCAGTTGATACCAGAAAGTATAATAGAGAGAGAAAAAAAAAAGATTTTCCTTAGGATAACTTTTTGCTTCATAAGACGGTGAAGTTTAATAAGGAAAAAATAAAAGAAAATATTAATATATTAGTTAACAGACCTTACACGGAATGACCTGTTCCAGGGGTATTCAAGTTTATATTACGCTTTACTTAAATACATTTGAAATTTATTATCAGGTTTGAAGAAGAAAGATTGTTTTTGTGAAATGAAAGAAATTGATGACACAAGTAAACTTTTAAACATGGTCAAACAACATTATTTTATCTATGTCCCCTCACAGCGTGGAGAATATGGTATCTTGATGGAGGTATCTCAACAGAAATTTTTGTTACTCAGTCTCTCAACCTCTCTTGTTCAAAGAGAGTAGAAGGACTAGATGTTCAGTACTCGCTCACACTACGGCCAGTTATTGAAGAATCGGATTGGTGGGAGGGAATTTTCAGACATCACAAACACCCATGCCTTCAAACTGAACTCGATACATTTATCGAAAAAATGTAGTTCGTACTGGTACTCAAACCCGCTGCGCCATAGGACCCGGCTACACACTAAACTTTAATATACAACTTTTAAATAATTTGAATTGAATTGAAGCCGTTTAAATATAAATTTGAAATCGTATTTCAAAAGAAAATATACCTGATAGATAAAATGGCTTTCAGATTCCTACCTTTTGTCTTTTGTTCTTTGTCGTTCAACACTGTTGGTGTGGGGATAAACAACAAAGAAACATTTAGATATCTTTGACAATTTTGAATAGCATTCAATATTTATTGAGCCCTTAAAATAATATTGTTTTCTTCTTTCTATGTGACATCAGTTCGTTGAAATCCGTACATTTTGGATTGCTCAATCTGGCAATATACAATACTGATAAAAAAGTAACAGTGAATTGAATTAAAACTATTTCAAAAAACATTCAAAGCTGATGGTAAGAACGATTTTGAATGTGCACGCCGCACAGAGTATTTTTCTGTAGATGTCGCCTTATAGCAATGGCCGAAAGACAATTTCCTTAGTGCTGATAATAGTGTAATGACATATTTGACGCATTTAATATGTACTCAGAATAGAATATTTCATGTACAAATATGTTTTGAATTAGAAAATTGTTACTTGAAATCTTTTTTAAAAAAATAGTATTGTTCAAATGATAATCTAATATATATTTAAAAACAATCGTTGTTTAGAGATATATTATTCAAATTTGAATCGCTCAAACTTTCTACACTTCCACACGATTTGTTGATAATGACCCAGGATGAAACCCTTGGTAAGTAACAAAAAGTTTAGGAATTGACAAAATAACAAACAAGTATTTCTCATAGAAAAACATCAGATAAGCTCAATTTATAGTATGAATGTTATTCTCAACACTGAATTGATTGTAAAAAATGGAATAATTCACTTTAAACAGAATTGCGTCCAAATCACATCACAGCGGTAGTTCAAGTCGCTACAAAAAGTATACATGTAATTGACTTGCGGTCCCGAGCTTTTAAAAGCCTCCCTCAATGTTATAATAACATGAGAAAAAGTGAAGCCTGGTACAATAGCCTCGGCAAAGAACGAATTGCAATCATAATAAAGATACAGATAAAACCCTTCTTCAATTTCAGGGAGCAAGACCAAGCTCAGGTAGCGGTTTGCGAGATACGCAATCAGGCTGTGTCATAACGGAGCCTCTTCATTTTCATTTTGGAGCCTTAAAAAAGGACGACATGCCGTGATGGAGATATTTAAGGTTATGCTTTGGCTATGCAAGATTTGTGACTTTTTTTCTGAATTTGTACTGTGTATTTTCCTAAATGTTAAATTTGCATAAACATTCAGTTCAGATACCGCGTCCGTTACAAATTAAATATAAAAAAATATCGACTGTTGAAAGAAAAAAGGTCGTAACCCACGCATACCAAATTTTATAGAAGGCGCAAAAACATGTTATGATGATTTTGGGTCATGAGCAAATTATGTAATATACACTAACATAAAGTGCACGAAAACTTGTAAACTGGTTTTTAATTGACATAATCTAATAATAATTTCATAAATTGCTTAAGAATAACCTTTTTAAGTCTATTTTACTCTTTGCAATTTTGACAGGCCCAATTTTTTTAAAGTAAAAAGTTAAATTTAGATACTAATTCGACATTTGCAGATTTCCTTATTTTGATAGAACGTGTCTCAAGTTGTATACATTGTAATTATCGTAAAAAAGCTGTTTTGGAAAAACTGCGGTTTACGTCCTTTTTCCTTTCCAATGTCGATATATTAAGAAGCATCTCAACACTAGTTGCTTTTCCGAGAACTATTATTTACAGGCTGAATTGTGTTTCTTATAACATATAAAATAAAATATCTAGAAACTCAAAGTTATTTCCTTTACTACTTGCTGAGGCTTCACTATCATCATTAATTCCTTAGAAGTATAATATATTCGTATATTTTTGTTTAAAATAATTACGCATGAACTTTTACAAAAGAGGTTACATAGGTTTGTTAGCAAGTGTCAAAACTTTTACGATTTTAAATCTACTTGCGTTCTTGCATCTAGTTGCAAAATGGCGTGGCCTTATAATGCCTATTACAGCTTTTTTTTAAATTCGATGATTTTTTTTATTTGTCTCATACCGGTGATGAAATATCTTTAATAATAATTGTATTGTTTATTTGTATTATCATAGGATAAAAGTTATATATAAGTAATAAAATCATTAATAACTAAAGTTTTTAATAAATTTACCACAAAAATATTTCAATTATTTTACAGTAAATTTTAAAAGTTTCTAAATTAGATCACATTTAAGGTATTCATTTCAATTCTTCTTCTTCTTCTTTTTGGAAAAAAGGCATTATATTAAAAAAAAATTAAACACTTTTATTCTAGTTACACATTTATTTAATATAATCACAGGACCGGTTTCGCTCATGTAAAGCATTTTCAATTTATAACAATACACAATTATACAGTGCTGTTTATACTGAACCAAGTAAAACTGATCATATTTAATAAATTTGGAATTAGTACAAAAAGTGTTTATTTTTTTAATCTAAGTAACATACGAGTGGTATAAGATTTTTTTATAAATATTTAATGATATTTCGTGAAATAATATTCACCAATTGAAGGATACAAGATAGTTTCACATAAAAATAGTGTATATTTGGCCAAAAATAATTATTTACTTTATTGTTATCAAATGAGTGAAAATAATGTCCTATGCTAATTTTAAGCATAGTAATCTATCTACTTTTGCTTATTGTTTATTATAACTGTGTATATTATATGTATCAAAATATATTTGTTTGTAAAAAAGATTTGTGTATTAAACATTTAATTTTTACCATTTTCAGTGTGTTCACTTTATACTTGGTGGAAAGGCATTATATTAAGAAAAACACATATTTCAAACGGGTCCGGTTTTTTTAAAGAATTTAACAGTGCTATTACACTTTTTCATTTCAATTTGTTATTGTATAGCACTGTTAAATTATATTTCTTATCAGTTGACAATGTTAGCCATGAGCGAAACTGGTCCTTATCTTGATAAATAAAAGTAGAAATGAATGTTGTGTTTTTATATATAATTTTATTATATAATTTTTTAATATAATATATTTTTATAATATAATTTTTATATACATATAAATTTTAAAACTCTTGTCACGCATCCAACTATAATATTGTTGATGATATTAATCAATAATAAAAATATTTATATATGTGTAGTAATTAGAGATAAGAATTGTGTTGAGTTTTATCTCACCCTTAGATCTTTTATTCTAAATACAAGATAGGTGAAATGTTCATTTATATTATTAAACTCGACTGAAAACTTACTTAGGTTGTTTTAATGCAAATAAAATGACATAAAGTATTAGCAAGTATTTAAATAATTTACTTTACACGTTGTCTCAGTCGGTAAATATTGTTATTAGATACGAATTAAAGCAGGTTTTGGCTTAATTAAGTAATTTTCTTTAGAATAATAAGCATGTCTTTTGAAGAAGTTGAGATGGAAGTTTGCTCGACAAAGCGACAACAATTCACGCCGATTTAAGCAAATAATTCGACAAGAGGCACTACTAACATCGATTCTTTAACAATTTTCCACATTTATTTAATAATAAAAATACAAATATTATCATTTATTTATCTTCAGCTTAATTCTAACATCACTAACGTTTTTTTTTTAGAATTTCATGTTTTGCTGATTTTGGTTAAAAAGCATATCTATTTCATTCGTTTAACATCCAAATTTGCACGTGGAAGGCGTCAAAAATCAAACAACACAATAAAACGTATCTTTTCTAATATCATGTGAGTCTTGTACATTAAGTATATGTTAACAAAAATAAATATTTTTTTATGTATATAATTTTTATATGTATAATTAGGAATCGTAAAATAGTCTACTACATAAATCAAAAGTATAAGAATTTGTTTCTGTTGGTTGAAATATTCAGTTTAATTGTCTACTGAAAATTAAAGAGAAACTGACTTACGCTATGAATAAAGCCGACATTATCTAGCTTGCTTTAAAATATCTTTTTCGATGATGTTTAATTAACTAATAAAGCAAGATTTTTTTATACTACATTTATCTTCTTTTAAGGAACAATTTTAATGTAACTAAGACTTTTATTCTACAGGCTTTGTTACAAATTGTGAGAAGGGTTATAAATTAAATAAGTAATCCTAAGAACAAAGTAAAACTTGATTTTAATTATTATCTTATATAATTGTAAAATAAAATTTTAGGTGTTTTTTCTAATGAAAAGAGGTTGGAGGTAAGATAGAAGAAGTCCTTGTATGGAAAATTTACTTAGCGAACTTGGAGCAAAAATCCACGTACACCCTCACGATTCATAGAAACTATGACAGGCCCATTTACAGTATTGGCGTGGAATAAGTTCGCTAGGCGTCTTAATTAATTATTGTTTCTTGAAATATTTTTTATGAGTAACAGACAGAGAAGATAAAATAAGTGATTGGTATAAATATGATATTTGAATATCGATTATTTGTAGAGTATGTACATGGTACTGCAATGCACCCTTTTCTCTTATGAAAGATCCGCCCCTGACACGGACGTATAGTTCTAATTACTGATATGATAAACTTTTTTTCAAAAAAGGGGAAAAACATACAATGGTGAACCGTTTGTGATCTTTAAAATTTTATTTACTAATTTTTCATGATTCTATTAATTTTTAAGAACGCTAAACTGCCAAAAAACGTTGTCAAAAATTGTTTTTGTAAGTTATGTATACAGATCGATAGATTTAAACACGCTTTATTGTCTGTAAAAACAAGCACACTTACATGTGTTTACTTCGTTATTTATTATAAGAAATAATATGAACAAAGTGAATTTCGTTGGCAGTTATTACTTGCAGAAACCTATAAAAAACTGAACGCTATTAAGCTGCACAGATTTCTTATTTGTACAGCTACCCGAATACGATTAGATGACTAAACATTTTTGAGCTTTAAGCGTTTTAGAAAGTTGTTGTTCTATCATTTGTCTTATTGTTTACGGCCACGCTACTTTTTAGTTTGCTTCATTATATTCAAAAAATTCGATTATTTAAAAAAAAGGTATTTATTTTGACATTTTCTGGCGGTAAACTGAGATATTATCATACTTAAAATCGTTTCCGTTCAAGGGCTTGGTGACGAATTATTCGTATGTCATAAATATTACTGAAGAAGTAATCACTGACTGGAGTTTGGTTGGTGAAAATTCTTTAAGAATAATAATGGAAGTAAGTAACTCTGCCGTTTGAAGAATTATCTAAAAATTAACCAGTGTCCCAAGTATTTGCTTTTACTTCAAACATCACGCTTTATTAGATATTTCATGCCGCCTTACTAAAAAAAGAATGATTTATTTAAATAATCCGACGTTTTTATAGTGGACGTATTATTTGATCAATTTAGTTTTCTTCTAGCGAGGAATATACTCTCAGCACAAAATTTAATAACGGCCATCATTTCAATAACTCGAGATACCTTTGAGATGCATTAAATCTAAGAAAAAAAAACACGTTTCATCTATTTTTTTGATCATGAAACAACATAATATTAAATACTGGTTGAACAACATTCAAGTAAGCCCTCTAGAGGTGAAGTGAACAACTAGTACAATAATGAAAAAATTATCTTGGAGTTTTAAGTACAATCACGTCTTTATTTGGTGTTTTGGTGGATTGCATATTTTTATTTTACGTAAATAACACTATTGTTATGTGTATTAAGTGAGGTTACTTCACTTTTACGATACTTTAAGACGTGTAGAATATTACAACGCATCTAACTTTTTTTCTCAAACATCACTTGACTCACTTCACTTCTAATGGGCCCAGTTATTTTTTTTAAATTAATTGCAGCGTGGCGGGGAAAATTCAAAGTTTGTAGAATAAGATGCTTAATGAAGTGCCTTATTTGCACATAAAAAAAATGAAAGAAATGTTGGCAGTCCTTCCAGGTTTAAGGGATTGCAATAAAATACGATTTAAACAATCCCGGTACTTCAGTTACACCATTTTAATTGAAAACTTGAACGATGAAAATCAAAACAATACAAAGCCGTACAAATTAATTAATCATTACAGGTTATTCAATAGTTTGTAATTTTGGTATTTAATTCAATAAATAATGAAAATATTTTATAAAAAATGCATTTTTGTAAAGTTCAACGTGTGATTTAACGTAAAGCATATACAAAAACGTTTTCTTAAAACATACAATCAACTTTGTTTAATTTGATACATGATTTGTATGTCTATGCTAGTTTTTTGAATGATAGTATCAACTCATGGTGTCAAACAAGACAAAAAGTGGCCGTCTAGTGCATAGTTTCTCAACCTTTTTAAGCTTGTGGCCCCCTTTCGAGTCTCAATTTTTTCCGTGGCCCCCCTATCCATAGTAATAAAATTCTCAGGACTCGGGAAAATTGAAAAAATATACATTTATTTTTAAAAGATACAACACAATAAAAAAATTTACACAAATTATTTGTTAAAAAATAAATTATGTATAATTTAAGATTTCGACAGAAGGTGCTTGGTGGAATTTCAATAAATTTGAATCGTTAAAATTATGTACATTCACACAGATTTTGTCACTAACGACCCGGGTTTCGCCTTTCGGCATCTTCTGGCGTTCAAGTGCACGGATGAACTTGAACTGACGCTTAGTAAATGAATGTTTCGTGTTTATATAAGAAATGCCTGGATACTGTATGTCCTATTTTCTTTGCTGTGGAAACTTCTTAAAGCTTTTTAAATTATTCATATAGTTTTTCTTCCATTTCCATTTGTTTTGTATAAAATGGATATAAGCATTAGTGAAGCAAAACATATTAAGCACGTGAGTTTCATATTATCACGGGGTGATAAAAGAAATCCGTGGACAAGATAGTCAATACAATATAGTCGACACTTACTTTTAGATGCAGTTATTATGGTATGTATCCCTAAATATCATTGGAAAATAATAGAAAAAGTATGTATAATACATACATCATTTCTGCTGCAATGTATAATTGTCCTACTTTATTCTATTTGATTTTAATATAAATTTTAGTTTATTATATTTTGGGTAGCCGTGGCCCCCCTAAAGTCTGCTGTGGCTCCCCAAAACTGAAATTTTCTTCTGTGGCCCCCTTGGGGCATGCTGTGGCCCCCCAGGGGGCCACATGGCTCCCGGTTGAGAAACGCTGGTCTAGTGGCTCTGCACTACTCTACAATTCTGCACTACTTAAAATAATTATATTTCACTTTCAACACCGGTTTTTATATTTTGAAAAAAAGCAATCGGAAAATTTACAACTATTGATTAACTGACAATTATGACGAAGCAATAATACACGTCGTTTAAGGCAGAGAGCAGTCCCCTATTCACGAAAATACGACCTCTATCGTAATCAAAATGACTTTCCTCAGCTTAAATGATTTTTTAATTGAATGTATGTATGTATGCGCATATGTATTTAAATGTATACGTATATTATATTAGGAGGTATATAATATTTATTTAAACTATGCGTACGTATGCATATCGATTCCACGTGAACTAGCTTCACTTTGGATTGCTTACATTTGAAGTGATCTCTTTCTTCTAGAGAGACTCTCAATTCTACAGTTATTTATCTGTTCCTGTAAACCCTATAACAATAGAAACAGTATTTTTAACACGATTTATGATATTTATATAATATTTCATTATCCTTTTGTTTTGCCTAAATTATTTAAATTTAAACTTACACAGAGTCGTATTGTTTGTTGTAAAAATACGCCATAATAACCTCGAAACCAAAATGATGAGAATTAAAGAATTTCGCACGCGTAAAAGATCTACCTTCAAATCCTTGTTCTTTTTACTAAGTAAACAAAGAAGTTTCGAATCATTTTGAGGTCTCGAGAGACTCTCGAGTCAGACAGAAAGTGGTTGTGGTTAAACGAACGCTACAATTGTTTGTCTCGAGTAATTCCTCAACTTAAAATCCGACAGAGAAATAAATTTATTCATACAAGTGGGTACAAGACTCCCTAGACGTTCTTACATACTAATTCTGCTCGGGCATTTGTATGATGAATTTAACAATGCTAAAGTTTTTGAATAAATAAACACCAACTATTAAGTTATACCATTATCCCTGTAGTTTGTATAGCGAAACCATTTTAATATAATGGATTATGTGTTATACACTGGAAAATAATCTCTGGAATTTAATGAATTATTCATGGCAAACAATGGTCTTTAATAAAATTACTGCTGTAACACAATCTACCATTACCCAAATAAAAGAGCAGAAAAGAAATTTTGTTTCGCACGTAACGGTGTGTCTTGGCCGATTAAAGTGTTTCGCTTTAAACTAACTGACTATGATATTTATATTTTTATCCTACCGAGATCAAAAATTATCACAAGTGTAGACAGTCCAGAATATGATAATATATTATGATATTTTTTCTTTTTATTTTACCATATTTGCTTTCTACGCATACATGATTCACTGTATCCCGTCTACTACTTTGCTTCTTCCTATGACATGCCAGCATTCTTCAGCTTGACCGAGTTCATCATATGGATAGTACCCAACGGTTGTCCAAGGTACCGAAATCCCACCAGTCTGAAGAGAAGACTAGCATGATTGAGGCTCTTTGCAGCTTGTGACCGAGACAACTCCGACTTGTATGGCGTTGTCGTGTAGGTTCAATAATCTCTGAGTTATTCGCGAAATCGCCCACTTTACCCATATTGTCTGACGTAAGCATCTTTTCTCGAAATACAATATACGAGACACGGGTATGTGCCATGATTCACTACCGTGAAGCAGCACTGTTAGAATGCGTCGACTATAAGACTTGGTTTTAATCGTGTACAGTTCTATGTCCCAGTCAACCTCAATATAGCTGTAGCAAACGTGAGATTGTCTATTACATATAATTGTATTATATTCTTTTCTCGGCATCATTTGACATTTCAAAGGCTTTTTATGCATGTCTAAAAATATTGTCGAAATAAAGTAAAAAACGTATTTTTTATGTATATAAACTGATTAATAATAATCACTTTTAAGGTGTTCACTGTCAATACTTGGTGGAATGGCATTATAATAAAAATAAAAATTATAAGTTAATATATCATAAATAGCGTTATTTGTAACTCAGATCGAGGGCTTAGAATCACAAGGACCTAACTATAAAAATTCTTGCTTTAAGTTAAGCTAGGTATTGGTAATATCATTATCATATTTATTGGTGATAAAACATTATATCTTGAACATATAACCGTTTACAAGATACAGTTGGGTATACACAGGTATAGAATTATAATGTTAGAAGCAAAGGTAAATCACCAGTTATACCTTAGTGAGTTTAAAACTATGTTTTAGTAGATATACTCTTTTTTATCCTTAATTCTACGATATTATTTATTATATAGCTCATGCAATTGTCAATTATTACATACCAAAGTAATGAGTAACTGTACCCGAATTTTCCAGTCAATGATTGTACCTGTGAATCTGTGTAAAAACAGGGTTGTTCATCTTTGAACTAAAAATAGCTCTTCGAAGACTGAGACTTTTATTTATAACGATGTAATCATAAATTTTTCAAGCTGTAACTGATTAAATACTAAATGATTAACAAAAAAGCTTTCAACCTTAGTAAACATGTATTTTATAATACCAATAACAACGAAAACAACATCAAATATTAATTATTAAAAAAAAGTCGGCTTATGAAAAAGAACAAAATAGTTAATTTTAAGTTCTTGTAAAAAACATTCAAATATGTTTGTAGTCCTATTTGGGATTGGAATTCTTAAATAGGGTATTTTCATATTGACTTTTAATTTTGTTCTTTCAAAATTTATATTGTTTTTGTACTAGATAAAAAATTTAAAATTGAAATAGACGACATTTTAAAAATTAGCTATGCGCCGAGTTTTTTTATTAAAATATATTTTCAGATTAATTTAGAATCTCACATCCTCGCGTCAAATGATTTCCCAGCTAGCTGAGAAGGCTGGTCTGTTTTCGAAATTTATCGTAGTTGGTGGCAAATCGACGTTTCAAAACAATTGCCTATCTCATCCTCACAATTTGTAATTTGTCATACAACAATGAGAGGCTTGTATCAATGACAGACAGAGATAAAAATAATAATATTTTTCACGAAGGAAAAGCTAAGAGTAGAAAGAAGGGTACAGTTTGGAAAAAAAACTAGAAGATAGTCGACCACTTTTTATAAATCCTGTTTCAGGATTGTTAAAAGATGTCGAAGAATACTAAAAATATCTTTTTGATATATATTCATCAACTGATTATTATAATAATTAATGACAATTTTCAATTTCAATTGGCACCCTTAATTGCACAATCGAGTAGGGGATAATACCAGTGATACATAACCCATAGCCCGAAATAAAAATTACTCCATCACGAAGTTTTTCATTGTTTTTTTTAATCCATGTTTGTTTCAAATGTGGATCATATGGATTCCTAATGGAGATATGTCAACTAAAGTTTTAGTTACTCAGTTGCTCGACCCCTCTGTTATTCGAAGAAAGTGTGGATAGAAAGAATAGGGCTAGGAAAACTGTATTTTATTTATTTGAAAATACTATAGTAAAAAGTATTTTTAAAAATAAACTAGTCAAGCTGTCTACATATGAAGTATTTTTTGGATAAATTTTATATAATCTGATTTTATTAGGGTTGATAGTAATTTCTATCATACAAATGTGCATATCATACGAAGTGGAAAGTGATTACCTTTCCAGAAATGTTAATTAAGGAGTTTTACCCATTGCGGGCCTGTGAACAAAAAAAATATAATAATTTGACGCTTCACTTAAATAGATTGTGTAACTGATCTAAACGTTCCTACTCGGCTGTGGCGTAACTGGCATAATATCTTGATGTTAACATATACATTTTTTTTATTATATCGCCCGATATGTTGTATAATATATTCTGTTTATTTTTTCTATAAGATATCATGACAATAAAGATTTAAAAAAATGTTATGAATATGAAATAAAGTGAGCATCAAAAATGTAAAACATTAAAAAACAATGATGTTAGGTGAATCGCTAAGAAAAAAAATATAATATGATACAAGTCTGAGAGTACATTTGTCATGAAAATGCCTCCATTATGTTGTAATTTCATTTATTTTTATACGCGAAATAAAAAAAGCGATACTCAATATAATTTATTTCTATGGTCGAGATCTGGCATATGTGTTAACCGTTAAAACATTTCGCCAAATTGTTTCCCAAATGGCTCTTATATATATTTTTATTGCAAATTGAAAATAATGTATGTTGAATCTTCAAACAACTTGAGGGGACTTCGAGATCTTGTCTTGCAATATTGCTTTCAATGTGGCTACATTACATATAACACTGCTTTACTTTTTGCAGATACAATGTTATAACATAATAAAATAGCATTTGAGTTGTGCTAAGAAAGGGGATGAACAGTCTTCATTTGGAAGCCATCTGTTTCAAAATAAACACACTTTCGATATTGGTAGAAATTTTCTACGAGAAAAGAAGAAGTTCTACATTTAAATAACAAGTCTGTCAAACTAGACAAGCAAGAAATCCTAGAAATCAATAGATTCAATTTTTTACCTGATTCAGATCTTTTGAACAATCAAATAATTTTTGCTAGTTCCCCGTTACTTTATCCATTGCATTAACCCTTGTTAACTATTCTTTTATATAAATTAAAATATATATATATATTTATATAGATTTCTTTTGTTAGAATTGATATAGTCTTTGAAAAATTTGTTTTTCAGAATCTTCCTGGCTGTCGATTTTGTTTAAGTTATGAACACACCAACTACTTGGAAGCGGGGAAAACATAAAACAATCATTAAGCATATTCACCTTATAAATGTAGCATTTTATCACTTTGTCAAAAATTTCACAAATTTTAATTATGTCTGTAATTACTCAATCGCCATTCTGAATTTATTAATCTGGGTGACTTTTTAATTATATGTTAGATGTGTTGAAAATTTTAATTTTGTGTTATTTTAGAATCACTATAATGTAATTGGCAATTTCTTTTCAATGCCAATTGTTGTGTATAACTTTTCAATTTTGTATAAATAGCATTGTTAAATTATATTTCTTATCAGTTGACAATGCTCGCAATGAGCGAAACCGGTCCTGTCATATTAAATAAAGTGGAATGAAGTACAAATGACTATTGTGTTTTTATTAATAAAATATACTTTAGAATACAAAAATAAGTCAAAAATGTGTGCAAATTACGAAATATTAATGTGAAAATTTCTTCACCACATTTAAAATATACCCTTTTGTTTTCTTCAGAAAATTCCATTTGACATTGATGAGCATTATCAACTGATTGATAATATGTGATATCAGTTGATAATGCTCGTCATGAGAAAAAAATAGTCCTGATCTTTTTAAATAAAAGTATTATAGTACAAAAGAATATTGTGGTTTTTGAAATGCAAGCTTGAAGGTAATTTATAAAACTGCTTGAAAATACTTTAAGGCACGTTACTACTATTTGAAGAAATAACAATACTACAATTTTATAGAGTAGAAAAATACACTTTCAAAGTTTGTATGTTCGTTTTTGTTTATTTTTATACGCTATTCCAGTAGAAATGATGGCCATATTTTGAATAAAATCACATCACCAATATCTCGTTATGATAAGTTTTTCCAACGTACTCTACCCAAGTAGCAGTCGTGAAATTTTATGTTATCGACACTCTTACGGTTATTTATCTAAGAAATCTAATATGATACAACGGCTCATATCGGTTCGAAATTTTTAAAATTTCGTACTGCGGAGAAAAACAAGAGTTTGGAGACTCCTTTACAACATCGTAAAATCACAGAGTGTTGTGATTTTGTAACATTATTAGTGTGTAAATGTTTTTCATATTGCTTTTTGAAAAAATTAGTTCAAATCCCTACTAAGTCACATCAAATAGAAATGGTACAACGGTCTACAGCGACGTATATAATTAAGACAAATTTGTTAATTGAATTATTTACAAACATTCGTGTTATTGACAAAGCATTCTACTTAATTAATTGATTTGGCATTTACTTGGTAGAACTCCATTATAACAGATTAAAAATATCAAAGTATTTTAGTTCTACAGTTTTTAATAATTGTATGCGTTGATAGCTATTTCGGCTTGCGCCATCGTCAGAACTACTAGTTCTAGTTCTGACGATGGCGCAAGCCGAAATAGCTATCAACGCATAAAATTAATAAAAACTGTAGAACTAAAATACTTTGATATTTTTAATCTGTCATTCTACTTAAGTTAAAATAATCCTTATTATTATAGTATACTAAAATTAAAATATAAAAAAAGTTATATCTTTCCTTTTTTTTAACACTGAACAATTCTTCATTTGACACTTACTATTTCAACATCTAATCAGCTATAAATGTCAAATAAAAACTGAAAATAAAATAAAAGTAAATGTTCCAGCCTTATCCATCTTTCCCAACTACTCACTTTGAAAAAAGTGAGGTTGAGCGACTGAGTAACAAACAGTTCTTGTAGAAAAAACTTCTGCTGAGATACCTCCATTAAGTGGCCATATGCTCCACATTGGGAGCGGACATGGATTTAAATAAATGTTAACATTAATGTATTTCATTTTGTCAACGTTAAAAAAAATTGTCAGAAATAAAGAGGTCACTGATTTATTAGGCCACTGGCTCTCTGTTATTTTTTTTTACAGATATCTGTTAGTGGGAAAGAATAAAAAGGAATGCTTAACTCATCTGGAATTTTCGGAAAATATAAAAATAAGTATAACGTTAGATTTTATCAATTACACAGATATTTTTTAATAAGTAACAGTAGACCGTACTCACTCACTCACTCTTTATCATTTTTCGTAACAGTAAATTGAAAAATTATTTGTTTAAATTTGCAGTCATGTATGATAACAGGTAGAGATTAATTATTTGTTCACACGCATCTATGTTTTGATTGAAAAATTAATTAAATTATATTATTAAAATACTAAGCAATTATTTAACACAAGCGTTGTTTTTTGATTGTTAAATAATGGTTTTCTATTTTAATTTTGGTTATGTTATTGAATTTTTGCGGTAGATTTCAATGATAGTTTCTGTATTTTCTTAACATTTATGACAGCTCCAAATTTAGAGCTTATGGCATCCTCATTGAGGTGTTTAAAAATAGCCGTTCTACGAGAAATACTTGTTATTCAGTTACTCAAACATTTTTTCAAATAAAGTACAGGTAGAAAGATAGGGCTAGGATAGAATAAGTAGTAAGATAATAGTTTTTGCTATCCCCCTTTATTTTAGGATACGAAAGGTGGAAGAGAATTTGTATAAATCACAAACATTCATGCCTTCGAACAAAAATCTATTAATCGATTTAAAACACGCTGTTTTTACTAGGATTTGAACCCGTGATGTACGGCATTGAAGCTAACGATGTTGATCAATTTGCCATTGACCCGACCATTAGACACATCATTTTTACGTACATATGTCTTATATTATCTACGACGACTTTTGTGTAATATTTGAAATTGAAACAATTGTAACAAACAAAAACTCATAATTCTGCGAAAGTCTTGATAATTATGGATATTATTTTTTTTAAGTAAAATTCAATTTGTTTCATAATTATTGTGTATTGTATTGTTACATAAGAGAAACAGTAGAAATCCTCTTTCCTGAAACACCGCAAACAGCTATTAGATTAAGCGAATCTCTTGTTAACGTAATGCCAGCCCACAGCTGACCATAGTCAATCAAAGTTTGGATTATAAATAGTAATATATGTACGTTAGAAATAATTAAAAAAAAAATATATTTTTCTTCAAACGAGTATATTTTATTCTGAATAAAAGGTTAATAAAGAAAGACATATTTTATTAAGTTTTACTGTCCTGACATTTAGTTTTACATTTAACAGAAATTACACACTTGTGTAAAATCACATGGTGTCAGAGGTGTTTATTTTCTCTCTATTTTAAGCATTTGGTAAATTATTATCTGTATTTTTATTTATTATTTACATAACGAAGACTAGACAAGTAAAGCATGTCTTTTAAAATTTAAGATTGCTTGTTATAAGTATTTCTTAACTGCGGTCTTAAAACTTTACTTGGGGAAAAACTAAAATAATTAATATGTGTTTTCAAAGATATACAATTTTAAACACTGACGTTATTTTTGTTATATGTATAAATAATTTATACACATAATACATATTATTTCAATGTTTTTAAAATTTATAGTAAATATACATATATGGACGCTCCGTATGTAGTGGTTTATGGCCGCTTAATAAAGGTATGTCGAAAAAAGTTTTTCTACAAAAAATGCTTGTTAATCAATGTCTCTTTTTTTTCGAAAAGAGAAGAGGTATAAAGAATATACTAAAAGAAAACTAGTTTTTAGTTAATTTTTCTCGCTATTATTTAGTACATATCCATCACAATTCAAAACATCGAGCGTTGCAAAAAATTCTAGTTAACGCTTAGTCCTACCCTAGCCCTATTTTTTATCAGTATGTACTATGTTGTATGTGTGTTTTCTTGGAAATGTTATGATATCTACCAAACCAAATCCAACTGAACCATTTGTTATTATTACGGCTATTGAAAAAACTTTAAAAAAAATACTGAACTTACTATGTTTTTACTGACCAAACGTTATTTTATATTGACCAAATAAACCATTCGCTTAGTAAAATACTGACGACCAAATAAAGAATAGATCTTGACATTGGCCTTGATTAGCCCCGCCATCTTTTGACGGCGTCTTGAAACTATCATTCTGAAAGTGACGCAAGTTGACATGTCGACCACGATCAGAGCATTAATCCCCTTTATGACCCTCGATGGTGTCTTTTGAAAATCATTTGGTATGCTACCCAACAAATTTAAACTTGTCCTAGACCTCTGCAGCTAAAGTCTACTCCCAAACAGCACACTTTGAAAGGTCAAACATTAAATATTCCAACAAATAACATTTTTTTTTCTATGTGTATTTTGGATATTACAAACATTAGCCGAAAGCTCATTCATTTATTATTTTTAATTTACAAATAACTTAATTGTGATCATCAATCGATTTGTAGTAATGAAGATATTCATCACTATCATGTTTGAGATTTTTTCAATAAGTTTAAACATTCACGAAATAAATAAAAAAGTATCACATACCTTTGCCTTTGCGCAAGAAGTCACTTACTGAGAAAATAAATCCAAAAATCAATAAACAACTCAATGCCTTTTGTTTCTCTGAAAAATATATTATTTTTTATGGTGCTTATACCGATTTCGTTTTTAAAACACTAAAATGTAATGTAAATATAAGTTTCTGAAGAAATTTATATTTACATTACATTTACACAAGATTTATAGAAGAAATACTCAATTTATACTGTCACCGTTTAAGCAGATCGCTTGTGTTTTGTGCTATCCATGATGTGACCAGACGTCCCATTTTCACCAGGACAGTCCCGTTTTCAGGAGGAGTGTTCTGGTGTCCCCGAACACAGATTCAATTTCCCATTTTCTAAATGAAAAAAACTTGCAGGAATAATTAAGAAAATAAAAAAAGGCGCAAAATCAAAATCTTGGCGGTATAATCTAGACTAGTAGATGAACACGTGGACATGCGCGCGGAGTAAATAATATATTTCAATATAAATATTGTATTTTTATGTAATTTCATATAATATATCTAATATGACATGAAAAACATTAATACCTAGTCAATTGTATCGAATGAAAGTGTGAGACGCTTAAAACGGCGTCTAAAAGTAACAATTTTTTTAGGTGTCCCGGTTTGGAGGAAAAAATAAAGGCTCGTAATTTGCAGGGTCTGCATTTTAATACAGTTTCAGTCATAATTTTTATCACATAAGTCTGAATTTATATAACATTGGTCAGAATTAATATCAAATGGTAATAATATATCGGTCAGTGTACAGAGGGCAGAATATTTAACTATTGGTCAGAATTTATATAAAATAGTCATAATTTAAATGAAATTGAAAAAAACCTAACCTCACGTAACCAAAATGGTTATAAAAATCTGACCGTATAATATTTTTATTCTGACCGTTCATATTTTTTATTCTGACCAAAAATTGAATTTTATTCAAACTAAAAGTTTGTTTGAATTCTGACCATTTAATTTGTTCCCAAAAATAAATGGTCACGTTAGTTATCCACCATGTGCGTAAAACGGTCATAATTAAAAGTAATTATTTTAGTAAATTTTGGTGAAATGGATTTTTTATAAATAAAATTAATAAATTTGTAAAATTTTCAATGACAACTTTTTTTATTAAAATATGTTACCGAAGCTTCAACTTTGTTTTCCCCTTTTAACTATTTGTGGATCATTTCGATGAAGTAAGGTCTTCAATGCAGCTTTTTCTCATATTTGGAATTGTTTTTATTTAGTCTTATACTATCCCTCAGTAACTAGAAGTTGAAACATGTGTACACCGGAATAAGATTTTTTTTTGAGCTTTGTTAACAAATTAAATATTGTAACTAAGTTATATTACAGTTAAATTAAAAAACGTATGATTTAATGCTTATTGCTAATCCCATTTGTTTTAAGCTTAACCCGTAAAAGTATGCTAAAATAACGGTATGAAAGAATGCCATTACGTGAAGTACAAAATTAAATGTTTTATTGTTACCTCAGAAAGTTTTACGTCCGTAAACCTATAAACATTGTAACGCCAAAAAAGGTTAATAAACATTAGAGGACCGCCGGATTTTTTTGTTATCTGGCTTTCGTTTGTTTTCTCATCAACTTGCTATAGAAACTTTACCACCTACTAGTTAAGAGCATGCGATGAATAATGAACTAACTCCAGTAAACTAGTTTTTTTTGCAAAGAGAACATTTTATTGTGTTATCGTGTAATAGAAAGCGAGCTGAAATTCTATAAAGGTACGGGTTCCGCGCACACGCCCGAGTAAAACTATCAAATTTTCAACCCAAACCTGACCGTAAGGATACATTTTTTTCGTTTATCTGAACGGTGTGTGAAAATTAATTTACTTTAAAATATCGTGGGTTAAAACCAAATGGAAATTTGAGGTATAACATTTGGCATACGTAAAGAAAGTATTGTTTCAATTTGAATTTCATCGTTCTTGTTTTGAGAGTGTCATAATATAATATAATCAAATTTAAAAATAATATTACGGATATATTCTAGTGTGTAACAGCTTAAGCTTTAAAAATGTAATATAATACAAAAGAATAACAGAGATGGGATCAAAAAAGTTGATTTCAAGAAATGGGAAAAAGCTCTCTGAGTAAGCTATGCGAAGAAAGATTGGTTATTATAACGATTGTCAAATAAAGCTTAAAAAAATATTTTTAGAGAGTTTAAAATTGGTTTAATTAAATGAGATAATGGAAGTCAAAAAAAAAACAAAAACACATACCTCAAACATATAATTTTTCACAGATTTTCTTGTATTCTGTAAGGAAATCTGTGTTAGTGTTACCTTGATTTCATTTTTTCATCGAGCTTCAAAAAAATAAACCAAAGAGTTATCTTCAGTTATATCTATATAAATATATGTATAATGTATATTTATTTTCACCATCACAATTTAAAGAATGCTTTACTATAATGTTAAAAAAGAAAATTCGACCATTTTCATATAGGTATTACATTTCACTTTTAAACTGTTAGTATGTTATTGAAGGTTTTTTATTAACCATATTTCTTTTGAACGTGTCAACAAAAAATCTTTCACGTACCATAGTTTGCTAACTGCTGTAGTAGACAACTACTACCTGATATCAAATGGTTTATTTGTTTTAACAAACAACTGTATTTAAAATATACATTGTTTTAAATTTATTATGTTTGAGTTAGTAAAGTAACTTATATTAGAGATGATAAGAAAGAAAACGTTTGTTACAAATCCTGGGTATGAAATAGTTGTGAAAAAATATATATTACCCATTGATCAGTTATAAAAAATACTCAACAAATGTTACGTGCATGGAAACAAGCCTAGTGTCAAAAAAATAGTAACAGATAATTTTTCGTATTAATTAATTACACCAAAATTTTGAATTTAAAATAAGAATAGAATCCATCAGGTAAATAATTCTCAATTAAAATTCCGTATATTTTATAATTTAAAATTAAAGTTTTTGAAGGTTTACTATAAAATTTTCTTTCGGACAGTTCATTCACAGCACGTGAAAAATTATAATTTATTAAGATTATAAATTTCCGCTATAAAGTTTAGAGATTTAAAGAGAAAACTTATAATCATATTTTTAAAAGCCGTTTCGATTTTCGTAAGCCCACAAAAGGCTGTGTTTTTTTGTGGGCATTTATCACGTTTCAGAAGCAGTTTATCATTTTATCGATGTGCTGTCATTTTTCGGTTGATTTAATGTATCGGAAAAAGTTGAAATCACATTACTTAGCACTAAAAATGTAATAGTGATTTATACGCCATTATACCTTAACAACGTGTAAAGATTAGTGTTAAATTCAAGAGCAGACTTTCTGTATGATTTGTAGTTATTTGATTTTTCACCTTACGCATGAATATCGTCTGTAAAGAGCTTCCTATTAAATATAATAAATATCAAATCTTTGTACACTATAAAACGGAATGACTTTATTACGATCGAAAATGAGTAGAATTGTTTGTTTGTTGTTTCATAAAGAAGAAGATCGCTCTAATTATTTAGAAAATTCAGACTACTGCTGTATAATTTGAAGACTGGGTATCAAAACTTATAATATCCATGTTTGATATAGTATTTTTGAAATAAATATGTCAATTTTTCAAAAATAAAATTGACCTCTCTAAAACGTAGAGATAGAGACAATGCTACTATAGGAATACTACGTTATATGGGACTGGGCACACATACAATATTTGTGGTTAAGTTCTTAAGAAGTATTTTCTGATTTGAACGAAAGCAGTAATACAACATGTTTCCCATTTTTTATATTAAACTATCTTTCATTTAATTTGATAACAATGGACGAACAACGTCTGAAAAATATTTTTCAATGTTCTTAGCTCAGTAAAAAAATGCGCTTAAATTATTAATAAGGGTTGTGTAAAAAATACGCTATATGAAACTTCTCTATATGAAGAAACGCTATAGGGTTTTAGTGGAAATCACTAAATAATATTACTTAATAAAATTACAAGATCAGTTTTAGCAGTTTTTTGACGTCAACACGGTCATTCGGAAAAAAAGAAACTAATTAAGTAGTTTAATATATCAGGGATAAACTTCACTTAACAGTATAATAATACTAGGCTTTATTTAAAGCTGTGGCGTATGTGAGGCTATTCCGTTACATTAGTCCCCTCAAACCAACGATTTTCTTAAGATATATAAAAAAAAATGAAGATCCACTTGGCCTAATTTTCCAAGGAATCAAATTCTGTGGAAAAAAGATTACTTTTAACGGGTGATTAAAAATAATTAAGCCTTCATTTGGGGTTGAACTTTTATTTTTAATGAAAATAATTCTCAATTAATTGCGCCCTTATAATGAAGTGAACTGCTTTTGTTTCGGAGTTTTAACTGTTATTTGTGCAAGACGTGCCTTTGTTATACCACTTTTTTCTTCTTAGCTCATTCGCTAGCCTTGTATTAGAATGTGGAAAAATTATAGTATTTATTGAACGAATAGAAAAAAAATCAACAGTTGATGAATTAAAATTCATAAAAAATATTTTTTTAAAAATGTTAAGAAGTCCAGTGGTAGTCAGGTTAGGTCTATGGTGCAGCGGTCAACGTTGTAGGCTTCCTTGACAGATCTCACGGGCTCGAATTTCAGTGCAGTCTAAAAATTCCTTCCGACCCTACTGATCCTTAAATATATCGGATGAATACACCAACACCGGTATTGTAACCATCAAAGCGAGGGCGAGAAAATCTTAATACGCTTTTCAATTTTTAATTTAAATACCGTTTATCAGTAACATATTATAATTATATGCTAACATACTTTTTCTTAAAGTATTAATAAAACATTGAAATTTTCGTAAATTCTCGGAATCTGTCAATAATTAATACAACGCTTAAGAGATGAAAAATATTTGAATTCATTTTAAAAACTGGCATTTAAAATAAAAATTGAATACGAAGATCCCGGTTTCGATAGTCGGTATTGCAACTTTAATCCTTTAATAGGAATCTCAATTCAATTAACAATGAAATTGTAGGTTTCAATTACACGATATACATGGTATATTTACATTACAAACATCACAGTATTTCTAACCACGTGCCAGACTTTAATTTAATTCAAATTTACCTATATATATAAAAGCTACCATAATAATTTTAAGTTTTACCAAAAAATATTTTAACCCTTTTCACGAGGTATTATGTATTGTGGTGAATGTATTAATTGAAATCTGAATAATGTGTGTTATAGAATTCAAGAGGAATATTATAAAATCTTTAAATAATGAGTCATTATCGCTAGTTGTAGTTATCTTTTTTGTATATAAATAGAAACAAATATTCATTCGAATAAATACTAAGAAACAAGATAGATGAAATTATGTTACGTGAAGTATCTTGTAATTAGCATCATGTACGTCCCCATACACATCCCTGTCACCTTAACCGGATGATAGTGTTTTAATACGACACTAATGTTCCAAAATATCTAAAAGTTAATTTACCGCATGCGTCGACTTTATAAGTGGACACCCGTATCCAATTGCGGTCGAGAGGAACGCTGGGTATACGCAAACTCCGGCTTTAAAGGGTTAAAGAAATGTTTTAAGGAACATAAATTATTTTGTTGACACATACGCTACCAATCTAATGTATAATATGGACCACTATTTAAACATATCTACAGAATTTGTTTACTCAGCGCCGTTTCTAAGATATCTTATTAATATGTTACAAGTAAAAGAGAATCGTAAATCGAATTTATTAAATAATATTTTAAATAAGATAGGTGGATCACCATTGTTGAATTTATTTCCATTGGGTTTTGCTACACATAGTGAAAGTAATTGGTTTTCAATAACTACTATCAATGTTTGTATCTTACCCTCTCTCCAGTAGAAAGGGGCAAACCCCGACTTTTATTTTGTAATTTATAACAAAAGTTATGAATATTTTTTTGCTTATTCGTAAACGCTGCATAGTCTGCCTGATGATGCTTCTCAAAGAAACAAAACACGTGCAACAACTTGTGGTACATAAAGTGGAATAACAAAGTTATTAAAGTAAATTTTATATCAAAAGAGAATCTGGCTGGAAATTAGATAATTTAAAAACATATAACCACTCGATTCTTTTTTTACACTGTAGATACGTTCTACAAAAAACCTTGTAAAATAGTGATAGAATTCACAGAAAAAGTAAAAATTGGTTCCCTGAATTTAAAAAAACCGTGTTTATTGTGTGAGTGATTTATGCACATTTTTTTAAGCCCATGCCCACTCCTAATGTGAAGCATATGGCTTTCTCATGGAAATATCTGACCATAAGTTTTTCTACGAAAACTGTTTGTTACTCAGTTGCTCAACCTATTTTTTGATCGACGAGAGTAGAGATAGAAAAGATCAAGGCTAAGACGGCACCACTGGTTAGCTATTTAATCTCGCTACGTCTTGTGATTTAAGATTGAAAAGGTGGTGTGAAGATTTTTTTAAACATCACAAACATTCATACCTTCAAACAGAAATCGGTAAAACAATTAAATAAAAAAAATGCTCTTCGCTGTAGGATTCGAGCCTGTAAAAACCGTCACGGAAGCCAACGATGTTGACCACTGCACCTCGAACTCGAATAATCCATTTTATGCGTCATGTTTTTTAAGGTTTGAAAGAATATAAATTTATTTAGGGTTTCTAATCCTTTTTGAATTATTTTAATTCGTATTTATTGATCACGTAATATTCGACGACCTTTTTAATAAATAAATTTAATTTGATTAAATTTACCTTATACCAATTCGTCAAAGTAAAATATCGTTTCTTGAAATTTACTGCGTCAAAAGATCACACTGTCTGGCCGGCCCTTTCCAAGTCTCGAAACAAATAAAATAACAATAATAGAAATAATAAAATTCAGACAAATAAAACAACTCAAATTTTTAGTCTACATTAACAATAAATTGTTGAATTCATACAATAATTCATATAATAATAATTCATGAATAACCGCCTCGTTTAAAATATTCATTATCACCGCGAGGGGGTTTTTCTGAGCTCCCCGTCGCGGAAATTTCGCGGCACGGCCCAAAACGCCCCCGAGAATAAGTTGTAAAGAACACTCGGCACTTTCAATAAGCCGGAAAAGTCCAACTTTAATGCCTTGGTTTCATGCCAAACGGCCCTTAAGAATGTCTAAGTAAGGGAAATTCCCTTATTCTACAGAAGGATGTTATTTCCAGCGGACATGAAATGACTAGAGTACTCTTGGCTTGACTATTGCAGGCAGGGCAGAATTGCAGGTGATGGCTATTAGCTATAAACACAGCGTACCCCGCTTATCCAAAAATAATCATAAATGGTGTTTTTATGAGTACATCGATGACTTTGTTTCATTATGCTACAACAAGAAATTAGTGGTTTTGAAATATGGTTGACCTAAGCTTTTTCACATCTAAATTATGTTTTAAAAAAAGTGATTATTATTCGTCGCATCTTTTTAGTTAACATCCACCTAGCAAGATAAAACTAGTATTTTTTCCTAGTTACTTTTTTGTGTAATAATGGGTAAAATAATTCAAGATATCTATGTCGTTTTTGATTTATCGTAATATTTAACTAAGCCATCGATGTGTGTAATAGATTTATTATATATTAAATAATAAATTGTTTTTAATGTTGTTACATAATCAATTAGAAGTATCATGACATAAATAATTGATCAATCTGCACATGAAACTCAAAATATGTTCCTACTGATGTGTAACTACTTTCAAACACAAAAGATAACATTACTTTTCTCTCCAAAAAATCACTCGTCATGTTTAGTAGCAGTCCAAAGAGATTATACAACGATTGGAATGGCAGTAGAGCTCGTATAGAGAGCCTAACTTAAGAGCGTCAATTTCGTGGATGAAGAAGAAAAAAAAAGGCATACGGCTGTACTAAAAACTTTCAAACCGTCTGAGGCAAGTATAATTGACCTACCCTCGAGGAAAAAAATACTATTGCAATAATAGCCATCAATTCAGCCATCGGTGTCTCCATCTTCAAAATCTACACATTCATCACCATAATTAGAACACCCTACGTTCTTTACAGATTACATACTGAAAACATCACCATTTCTCAAGATGGGAAGTATAAGAATGGTCACCTCCATGTCCTCGCATAACAATTCTAAGCACCCATCGTTGTTGTGATAGTATTCGAGACAACTGAATGCAAAATATTGTTTTAAAAAACCTACTTTAATTGAAAATGTAATTGAAAGCAAGGTTTTTACACACAGCCACAAGGCACATACATAGTAACCTAACTGTCCAGGTTGTTTTCTTCGACCATTCATATTTTATGCAAAATTATTCCTACAAAAAAAAACATCAACCTGATTTCCAAGCAACAAAATCATTTTTTTCTAACTGAGCATTGAGATCCACTAGCTAATCTTTATATTTATTACAATTTTTTTAAGTGTTGTCGTTTCAAAGTTTCAGCAGGGGCAGTGTTAAAAGATAGTTTGCACACTCATTACTAAATTAAGAGATGAGTAAGATTGCAAATTCCTATAAAATTATCAAGCTTAAAATATAGTTTTAATCAATGCCTGATAAAAAAAATCATTTATGTCTTTCAAACAAAAGCATAACTTTTTAAAAGTGTTTTTTTTCACGTCTTTTATTAAACTATATACTAATCATCATCAACGCAAAGGATATAAAGACTCTTCACTATCAGTAAAAATATTCAGGAAATAAGATATAAGCTTCTTTGCTCTTGTTTATAATATAAAAGTACTCGTAATAAAAAAGGTTTATAACCAAAAACTTTCGTTTTGACTGAGACTGATTTACAAATTCTCACTTTTCAAAGCTTTCAACTGAATAGTTTGTTGTTTATTTTAAGCGCTATTTTTATAACCTTGAAATGGTAAATTTCACAGAAAATATTTTCTCAAAGATTTTCATTGAAATTTGAAAACTATGAAAACTAAGTATTTCAAAATCTTATTATCCTTACATACCATCAAAATATTTAAAGAATTTTCTCAAGTATAAATAACCATGACTGAAAACATGAAAATCGTTTACATTTTTAAATAAAAACACAATACGTACATGTATTTATATTAAACCTATCGGTTTCATACAATAAGGATTTATTTCCAGACATTTTGAGTAAACAAAACGGTTAATCATGAGTGGATGTATGTTCACAGATCCATAGTGATACGATTAGAAATTGGAAGTTTTAAGATTAGGCTGACAAAAGTTTTGACGCATCTAAACTGAGGTGTAAAAATGTGCTTATTATTTGTTTTACTTTTTTGGTTAAGTTCAGTTAGTTATTTGTCTCAATTTAATTAAAATCTATTGCAACTTTGACGAAATCATAAAATGATATTTTACGTTGTATTTATATGAACTTGAGGGATTGTGTATCTTTATTTATTTCCTTATGCAAACATGTGCCTACCTATAGAAAACTGGTAATTTTTGTAGTTGTACTTTTGTGGAGCTATAAATGAAATGGATGCGAATATAATGAGCAATATAACTTTATTAAAAAAATACTTATCTTTCTATGTTCTTATGCATTTCCTTTACAAATTGATAGCTTGAACACCAGGTGGTCTTTTTCTTTAGCTTTTTAAGCGGTGTGTCTAATAATTCGTTTCCTTCTATATACCTCAATGAATAAAAAGTATTATAGGTAAACAACAGAATTTGAATTATAATAAAATGGCACGACGATTAAAAATAATAAAAAAACTAATTTGTATTCGGAAAAGAAAGCGTGATCGCAAAGCCCCCCGCAACGAAGAACCCTACGCTTAAGCCTTGCAGTTAAACACCTACTTCCCTGATAGAACTTTATTTTATCGTGTAGCACTATTATTAAATGTTAATTTTTTTTAACATGCTTCTTATGTAAATTATATATTTATATTGAATACTATCACAAACAAAAATCAAATATGCGACATTTTTGTAACCTACATCGTTTTTTAACCACCTAATGGAAACATATTATTATCAGATAACAAAAAAGCATAAATTAAATTTCCCATAATTTAAACAAATAAAAAAACTTTTTTACAACACAAAAGCCCGAATTTAAACGATTTTTTAAAGGCAGATCAAATCGATAACGAATTTTTGTTGATGAATGAGTTTGAGGTAACAATTATTGTTTTTATTATTAAGGTATTGTTTTTGCTATTTTTTAATTATTTTTTCATTGAACTTTCAACCAAGCGGTCATCATTGTCATCTTTGGATGATAAATTTACAGGTTCACGGGTTCGAGTCCAAACACAGACACGATTATGCAACCAGTTCTAGTCAGAACAACTTCTACAAAGTATTTTGTATTATAATTACATGTTTTGGTGATTTCGGTTAAAAAATAATATCAACGCATCTATTTCATTCGCTTAATATCCAAATTTGCTAGTGGAAGGTGTAAAAAAGCAAGCAAGACAACTAAATGTGTCTTTTTTTATTTCTTTATCTTATTTTAAGTCCTTTACACTAAGCATATATAAAAAATATTTAATACTTTTTTAAAGTATAATTAAGAATATTAAAATATTTTACTACAAAAAACGTATAAGAATTTGTTCCTGCATGTTGAAATATTCAGTTTTAACTGTATCCTAAGCACTAAAAGTAAACTAACTTACGTTATGTTAAAATTAAGATAACGATATGCAACTTTTATTGCTTTGGTTGAACAATAAATTGGCTTTTCAAGAAAGCTCGTCAATACATTTTTTACTTTACAAAAAAATTTAAGCTCTATTCCTTTAATATAATAATATATGATTTTTCTTACATGCTTATACATGACGAAATATATAAAACAAAATTATGAATTTTATTAATGTTTGTAAAGTTGTTTTTCTTACGTGTTCGTCAAAGCAGCTTACAAAATAAAGCGCTTAAATAATCCCTTGTGTATTTGTCAAATTCCTTGCTTAGAAATCTGGAATTATAAAATTATCTTATAATATCTGCACGCACCGGAATTTCTTATAAAACAATATCTTTGAGGTTAAAATGTCTTTATATTTATATAAGTAATATGTTTACGTCAGAATGTATACCCCTTTCCTTACATTTTTTATATATAAGCTGGATGTGAATAAAATTAGAAATTATTACCTCAGAGCAGGTATATTAACATAAAACACACACAACTCCTTTAGTATCAAAAATCCTATCAATTTTACGGACATTGTAAATCAGATCATCACAAGTGAGGAACTTGCAAATAACACTAAGCAAAGAAATATATTTAAAATCAAAGAAGCTTACCAATTTAAAACTGTCTATATTCCAGCAAATGTAAGTGAATATAAATCTTAAGTAACTGTTCTAAGGAAAATTGAAACTATCATTAAAAACGTCTAAGCAGTTGTTCTATAGATAAGCCCAGTAAGAGATACTCATATCTAGCGGGTAACAAGAAGTTGAAAATGCTCATGATAATTCATACTGATTAAATTACAACAAAATAGTTAATTAATAAATATAACAAAAACAATGTGAAATAGCAGAATAGTAATTGTGAAATTACAACAAAAAAGTGTTTTATTCTTTTTATTAATCATGTAATTTATATTATCCACTTTGGGAGCAAAAACAGTTACAAACAATAAATAATAAAAATAGCGTCTCACTCTTTCTTTACAGCATACAAAACAAGAATTATCCTAACGATATTCCATGCTATACAATGTTATCAAAAGCCCAACGAGGCTTGATTGATGGCTTATTGATGCCACCAAGCAAAACCCAAAACTATTTGTACGTTACTTCTCGCAATGAAAACGCTAACCGCGGTGTGCCCCTCAAAATTGGGCTCGCAATTTTGTTTACGAACTGATATTGCCCGTTTATACAAATTTGACCACACACTATCCCACTGGGAAATCAAGGGGGGGCTTATGCTACCTCCACCGCCGCCTAAGAAACTAACTAGCAAAGCACTTTGGTTACTTTTCCACGCAAGGACACTACTAAGGCTCGGGCAGTTAGTTGAAGGCAGTATTACAATGTGACAATTTCTGTTGGATAGTATTTATATTACGAATTTGGTCGAATGTTAAAAAAAATTCAACAACAAGATAACGAAAAATGTTTTAATATTTTTTTATCCATGAAGGTATCTCAGCATGAAGTTTTTTATGAAAACTGATTGTCACTCAGTCACTCAATCTCTCTTTTTCAAATAGAATATTACCAGATGCCATCCGCATAGAAAGGGCCAAAAATCGTTCGCTCAAACATTTTTTAATTTCTATGAGCTTATGAACTAAGATTCCAGATCTTTGACCCATACACCGTGGCTGATCTTATGAGATGTTTGTTGAGGCGAACTCTTTTTTATCCTGATAAGTGAAGAAGCGATTAATTGTGTGTGCAGTAAGAAATCCATTGCTGCTTACAATTCTCTACGATTTGTTTGAATACGTGACAATTTGTTCGCTTCTTTGACAAGTTAAAATGATCTTTATCGTACATTAAAATAAGTTCAGTCATATAAAATTCAGTCTCAAAAATAATTAAAAAAAAAAATTTACTAGTGAATGAAAAACAACTAATTAAAAACAATTAATGCTGAGTTACTGCATTCAGGTTTTGCATGCTAGACATTGGGAGCAGAAGTGGATGAAAAATACGTGTATGTTTTTAATTTTTGCTTTAGTATAGAAAGCTCAACTGAAACCCCATTGCGACTGGTATTTTGATATTTCTTTTTTCTACACAGAGGATTTCAAAAAATTTCACCTTGATACACACATATACCTTTACTTTTCTGTGTATTAGAACACTTCAAAAGCAAGGAATATTTCACATTTTAACGACACATCGTTTATAATGCGAAAAAACGTACTTCTATGGAATTCAAATTCAAACTGTTCGCGCAAGACTACAATATGGAGCATTGTCGCATATCACGCTAAGCCGCAGCTTCCGCGAGCAATTTGTATAGCTACAATACAAAAAGAATCCATCAAGTTGAACGAATGGCATGGAAACTTGAGCTTTCTTGCTTGTTGCATTAAATATTTAAAGCTTTCAGCGAACAAAAAAGCTGTGTTGTGCAAGGAAGCCTACGTAAAAAACGACTTATAAAACGCGTCCATTCTCAACTCTTGGCATATGGCAGCTTTTTCGTAGTTTTGAATTATTATGAAGCGAAATCTCAAAAAAAATGTATTTAAATTTAGGTTCATGTAAAATTAAAATGCATTTTTAATTTTCTTTGTAATTCGATAAAGAGAAAGCAGTGTTTCTAACCATCTCTGCTTCCAATGTATGTATATCATTTATGAATCCTAAATGTTGAATCATACCAAAAAAAATCTTTTTAAATATTGTTCTATAATTGAAATATACCTCTTTAGATTAACATTATTTCAATACAAATATATGTAATAGTAAAAGAAGTATAAATAATTTAAATTAAAAAATAATAAAAACTAACAATTTCAAAAGGTCCGTTATAAATAATCGGAAATTCGAAAAATCGCATGTGCTTTTGGTAGTTGTTTCCGCCCTCGCGGCTGATAATTAGCTGAAATCTGTATTCTTTCTAACCAAAATTGTGTGAAGGCAACAATATTCGGGCAGAAACACGATGAATACTGGGATCCGTGTTTACTATTTCCATATGGTCACGTTTTTCCTTGGAAAGTTGACCAGAACAAGTAATTGAATAGAAATAATATAAATTTAAATAAATAATATATTTTTTTTAAATATAAATTTTCGGCCATTAAATTAATAAATACCGTCAAATAAAGTATTTTTATTAAGGAACATTTGGTTTATCACCACTGATAACAATAAAGTGTGTATAATAGAGACATCTTTGGTATGATGGAATTTATGTTGATGTGTTAAAATGCTTTCACTGAACGAGCTAAGAAATCGGATAGAGTCTATGGCAATTATTCGAATCTCGGCACAATTTCTCTGCAACTGAAAGCTCCGATTTTTCCTCTTCGGCGGCAAATAAAGCGACTTTCATTTAGGGAGAAACGATACACTGTTAGAAAAGAACCTTTTTATATGAAAAGGGTTAAAGCGGCTAACTTTGGGTACGAACTAACGTATCATTAATTCTTGAGCGAAACAATTCGGATGAAAATAATATTATTAATTTGAAAAAATTCTTTACAAAATAAAATGAATAAAAAACTTTTATGGTCTAGGTGTTTCGCTAGATGAATTAAAAACCAGTTTAAGGTACATTTCTGTGTCACGTATTATATAATATTTATCAAACAAGTTTATTACAATTCTGGCATTTCATTTATTTTGTTGCTATTGATTTCTTAGAATGAATCAATTAAATATAACTTTTAAGGTGTTCACTGTCAATACTTGGTGGAAAGGCATTATAATAAAAATAACAAAAGATTTTTAGTACTTTTTCCACATAAAATTTATTAGATCAGGACCGGTTTCGCTCATCGCGAGCATTATCAACTGATCAAGTTCAGTCATCAGTTGATAATGCTCGCGGTGAGCGAAACCGGTCCTGATCTAATAAATTTTATGTGGAAAAGGTACTAAAAATCTTTTATTATTTTTATTTTAATTAAATATAAGTCAATATAATATAAAATTTGTCGGGTCCTATGGTAAACGTTGTAGGCTTCAGTGCCGAACTTCACGATTTGATTATTATTCTCTAAAATTACTTGGTGGAACAACTTATGTTAAACCGTGTTTTAATGTAAAATTTTAACTCTTTCGTCCGCGTTGAAAAAGTGGTTCCTTGACATCAAGTGGTTAGAGAAAGTCTTCGAGTCTTTTTTAAATCTAGAGGTGACAATGTGTTCCGAAATACTTATAATTATGTAACTTGTAGTTTTTCCGATATAGAGATTTTCACAACTATTACATTGCAGTTTATAAATCACGGATTTATTTGCATAATGTACTATATCTTTATTGTTGAATAACAATTTCCCTAACGAGTTTTTACATTAGAAAGCCAGTCTAACCCTATCAGCGAGCTGTTTTTTTTTAAACTTAAATGTGTGTATTTAATAAATAAATGGTTCTACCCCAATACCAAGTATGGTCTATGCCTTTGACATGTAACCCTTATAAAGTATTACATCTGAAAGTTTTTTTTTAACTCAATTATTAGTAGATATAATTTAATTGTTATTAATTTTTAAAAAAACTTTGAATAATGACGGTTATTCATTCTCTTCTGCATTTGCTTTCTACAAAATTCGTTGAAGAATTAGATTTGTATAAAAAAAAGATTTTCTTTATTCAGGGGTATATAAATAAAAAGGATGCGTAATATTGGGAATACCAAAAAAGAATTTATTCCACTTAGTCAATAATAGGAAATTTCTGTCTGTTTTTATAATTTACATAAAAAAATATTTATGTTAATATGACTATCAAAGAAGGGGAAAGGCAAAAAAAACAAACGCAAATACAGCACGATGATTTGTAAGGAAATATTTTTTTGGTTTTATAGTATTTTCTGTATATTCCTTTTATGTAATGTTTCCGCCCAGCGTATTTCCTTCCACCCTCCTTATCAGTGGTCTCGAACCTTCAATTTCCCAGAACACATCTGAAAGATATCTCATTTCATATTGCCGCACATGGAATTTTCAAAACAATGTCTTAATTTGGACAGATAACCATATTTCAGAAAACAAGGATTCATGTATTTATTGTCAATGTTTTGTCATGTATTTTAAGACAATATCCGAGCCAAGTAATATGAACCAAATGGCCACCATAATATGATATTATACCAATCTGTTGCCAATCTTCTGACATGCACAAAAATCGATAAATCGTCTAGTTTGTACAGTACTTCCCATACAAAAAAAAGCAGTAACTGACTCTGAAATTAAATGTTTTACAAAAATATTTATGACAATAATACTATGTTTCAATCAAGAAGACAGTATTTTGCAGAATTTGTAAAATTGAGTTATGAATATCATCTTATAGATAATACTGAAAACTTTATTATGCTATTCGCTTTCAAAGCAACATAATCAATAAATATGTTAAAAGTAAAGACATTTCTTACAAATACACAGCAAGTTACTATTGTTTTCTACGAACTTCATGCATTTTCTTAAGAGTATGCACACAATACTATAATATTAAAAATTACTTATTTATTTTTCTCAAAAGTCAGAGTATGTTTGTACCTTATGATTGGAAAGACAGAATAGACTCCAGGATTTTAGTATTTACATTTTTTTGTTTGGCTATATGTTTATTTAAAAATCATGACACGATTTACCACATAACTTTTTAGTACGCCGGTTTCTTAGGCAACCAGTTTCGATTAAGGGTTTTTTTCCTACAAGCTTAGAGGCTCTAATCGTTGGATGGAAACTTTCATACATTGTTTTCTACGTCGATTTACGAATCTGTGAACACATGTTTAGATGTCTAAAATGTTTTTATCTCATCACGCGAATGGAAAGAGCAATGAGCTAACAATTGCGTTACGTCTAGATCCTTTTATAAATATCCACTCTGAAAACAAAAGTTGAATGACCATCCAACAATAAATTATTATTTATTTTAATTTTAAATACTGTGTTTCAATTTATATTCTTCAAAACTAGAATGCTAGTGGTTAAAAAATGACAAATATAACATATTTGAAAGGACTTCCAGAAACGGCAACGGTAAATACGAACAAAGCGAAAAAAATATTTTACTGTAATAGTTTATCAAATATGGCTTCCACTTCCCAGCTATTATTTTTTTCCCAATCCTTATCAGCAATCAATGATGAATAGCACTTTATAGGTCACTGCGCATTTTATTTGAGAAGCACTGCATTATATCCATAACCCTTATTTGCAGTCGAAAAGTAGGGTGCTTTGAAAAACCCTTCCTTATGAAGTACGAGAACACCCTCCATATAGCGGACGATTTGAATGTTTGGGAGCCTCTTATTCAATGTAAATGCCCACCTTTATAATACCTATCAACTTTGAGAGGGTAAGAGTTTTTATTGTCCTTAATATGGGGGAGGTAATTTAAAAAAAAAAACATCCCTTCAACAAATTCTCTCGTCATCATTAACAGTATTCCACTAGGCAACACTTTTAACTTTCCCATTAACCTAACAATGTTAAGCTTATTTTAAAAACTATATCTTCGTGATTTCAAAAATAAATATATCCGTATATTATATAGATTCAAATAATATATTATTGTGATACTAATTGAAATGGTTCGGTGATTCTTCCGAACATGATTCTCCCGAACACGAACACTTCGAACAAGAATGGTCCGAACACGAACTCTCCGAACAAGAATACTCCGAACACCGAATCTTTCGGACTCGGAACCTTCCGCACACAGAACCTTCCTGATATAGAATACTTCGCACAACGAATACTCCGAACATTTAAATATTTTTAATAGAAAAATCATTGTTTTATTATAACGTGGAATGTTTTATGGCAATTATGCCAAATATTTTTCAGAACGAAAACAAGAAACGTATTCAATTTTCATGTATATAAGCAGTTTATAATTTTATTCGTATTTTGGCTTATGAATTTTAAAAATTGTGTTGTATTATAATTGGGCTGATATTTTTGACTATATTAAAAGTAAATACCATGCATATAAACATTAAACAATGTAATTTGACATCCACAGTACTTTAAACATCATTTTATTATATTACTGATACTCATATATTAAACATTTAATTATAAATTTTCATTTAACATTATTCAAGAAGAACTTATTTAATTTAAGAAATATTTGTTAGTTTTTATTTAAGAATAAAATACTTTTATATCGCTTTAGCCATATTTATAACATCAAAACATAATATGTACATTAAAACTCTTTAATCAGTCCACTGATTTAAATTAATTTGTCTATTCTGAAATAAAATACAAAATTAAATTGTGATACCTACTTTCTTTAATTTTAATTATGAAAAGTTACAAAAAAATAGAAATTCACTCCATAAACATAACAATAAAATATTCCAAATAAAAACTGCTTCTTACTCAGTCTCTAAGGCTCTCGTTTTGGGATAGATTAAGTACAGGGCTACGGCAGGACTTTTGTCTAGTTAATCATTTACTGTGACCTGTTTTTTTTAAACGGATAGGTGACAGGTCAATCTTGTTAACTTCAAATGCGGTATTCAAGTGGTCAAACCTCATTATAGACAATTTTATATATTATTCTTTAACCAGTTTATGGATTTGCGTTCCAAGCTATTTGTGATTATTATTAGTGGTTATACCTAGCTCTGTTCACTTTTCATGTGACTACATATGTTTTATATCAATTTTCTAAGGCCAATACAATTAAAGCTGTTCTTTGAAATATACATTTTTATTTGTGTCTTTATAGAAAAAATAAAGATAAGAATAAGAGAAAAGTTTTTTGGACAGGACGCCGTTACCAAAAATAGAAAAACATACTTGCGTGATATTGCAATGTAACTCTTTAAGTTATTTATTTAGTTCTTGAGTTATACTGATAGAATAAATTCGGTAGATTCATAATCATACGATCTTTTGACGATGAGTCCAATAGGCTTCCGTTACATATAAAAATAACGCTCTTGACAGTTTCAACAAAGAAAACTGTTCTTGCGGTATAAAGGGCTGTTTCCGAAAATCAAAGCAATGCCATTTCGTTGCATTGCTTATTACCAAGTGAGAGATTTAATTATTGATTATTGGAATGAAACAATCAAGTTAATATCTCGTCGGTCAGTTTATTTCTAAATTTAATTTCTAATACTGGAGAAGGGACGTTGAGTTAAAAGTTGTAAGAGAGACACGGCTTTAACGACGTTAAGAAATACTGACGTAAAGGCACTATTTGGCCAGTTTAATTTTAAAGTAATCGATTTTAAGCTATCAGTAAAAAAAATATTATATTTACTATTCTTCTATTAATTTACATAAAACTGAATTTTCTCATATCGAAAATACTCAATAATATACAATATCATCAAAGATTTTATAATTTTATTCTCATGATTAACTTATGTTTCAATTAATACAACTGTGTCAACAAATCAATTGTTTTAAACAATCAAAATAACACCCTTTAAAAATTAGTATATCGATTTTTCTCCATTGGTTTGAGTACTAGCCAATTAACCTATGTTTCCACAATAGTTGAAATAATATATATATTACAAATTTGTTGTATACATATTTTTTATCGTTGTCTGCTTCAAATTTGGAGAACATGGCCTTCTTATGGTATCTATCTATCTCAACAGATTTTTTTTACTAGAACTGTTTTTTACTAAGGCGCTCAACTTCTTTTTTTCAAAGAGAGATGTAGCGATAAAAGCATAAAGCTAGGACAGAACTGGTGGTTAACTAATCGCTCTCGCTACGCCCAGTTATTGAAAGATCGGAAGAGTGAGAAGGAATTTTTAGACATCACAAACGATAAATCGACTGACGAATTCTGTTCGCACTGAGACTCGAACCAGTGAGATCCGGCACGGAAACCATCAATGCTAAACGCTGTGCCATAGACCCTATATATTAGTGGTTATATTAAATACAATGTGTGACAAGTGCACAAATTTTTTGAGAAGAAAATTCAAACTTATTGAATCGTTTTTATTTTAAACTAAAAAGCAGAAACTGAGCTATGTCTAGTATAATATAACAAATACATACATAAAATTTGACTGGAGTTCCTATCAATACACTAGATATTAGGTCTGTCTTGATAACTCACGTAAACTAATGTTAACGTAACGGCATAAATAAATAGTGGATACAAAACATCCTTTTCATTTTAAAGGCTTTATTTCACAGGTTATGCAAGGCCTACCTACGGTGTTGCGTTTTCATTATTACGTGAAGATTAATATTAAACATACGGTGGCTATGTGTTCAGTTTTTTTATTTTACAAATGGTAAACTTTTACCAAATACATTTCGTGTTTTATTTTTAATATTTTATTGTTGCTTATTTTATGATTTAATAGTTTTATTTTGTCGTGAATATTGTGAATATGCTATTTTTATATTCTTACTCTGTCGAAAAAAAGAGGTTGAGCAATTGAGTAACAAGTAGTATTCGTAAAAACGCATACGTTTAAATTAACTTTATAATGAGTCAATTTTCTCTACGTTAGGACCGGAGACTGTTAATGAATATATATAATAAAAGAAAAACCAACATAGGTTTGGTGTTGAGAAATTCTCATACTTGGTATTAGAACAGGCTAAGAAACTTCCGTAAGAGACTTCAAAGTCTAAAGAACTTACGATTGATTTTTTAAATTTTAATTTACAAGATGGCACCACATGAATTATAAGAAAAGTTAGGTCTTTAATATTTAGATACTTGGTAAAAAAAAATGTTTTTGTAATTAATAGTAGAGAGTATGTCGTGTGATATTCAAAACCATTTGATCAAAGAGAGCAGCTTTGACTATTTATTGTCTACAAGGTAGTATGGTCACACTCTTTGTGAAAATTTCACAACATCCCCTAACCCTGATTATGTTTAAATGAGAATTTTCATACAGCAAAATGTAGAGCTTTTTCACCACCTAGAGTGCATGTTAATATGCATTAAAAACACACAATTTATGGAAACATGAACACAAATAAATTGTAACTCCTGCTTAACTATAGTATAGTATTAACCTTTCAGCAAAGCTTTCATTAAAACCGGTCTGTCCGGGATAAAATCTCAAGTAAATAATAAACATTGTAATGTTATGTTACTTTCAGGCTTAATTATATTCAACCTTACGTGCATTGTTTTTTAATTAGTCCTAAATGGTAACATGGTGTAATTTTTTTATAATGATAAAAAAACCTCAATTTTAAACTGTTTAAAAACTAATAAACTTAATGTAAGGTAGTCATTCTTTTGCTGTAGTTGAACTTTCTTAGTGATTGATTTTATTTTCGGTAAAGGAAACTTTGACGTTTTGCTGATTCTTATCCAAAATTCGAGTAAATAATAAAATATAGCTTTATATAATTTGAAAATATCTCGGTTGATTTTGATATTTGTTATTATATGTACTACTCCACTTATTGTCTGCTGTATAAGATGGACTGACATCGGCTTTCTGCTAATTATTTATACAAAAAAAACATTTTCTAATAAATTTAAATTTATATTTTATCACTCTCAATTTGGTTCTGAAATAATGCGTAGATTCATTAATTTAAGTAATTATACCTGATATAGTGATATTTTCACCAGACTTGATCAACTAGTAGGAGCATGAAGCGAGAAACGAGTGGATCATACATAGATACTGCGCTCGTTTCTTCTGCCATCGTTTTTTCTCGCCTTTCTGTAGGTACAATCTTTTTAAACAAATTAATATTTTCTTATTCAGTTTTACGACTTAGCTTTGCTCGACGCAAGCCCAACTAAGAAAATATAATAGGGTAAAAATACCAACGTATTAAGTTCGCACGCCGAAATAGCTATAAACTAATATTATAAAAAAAACTGTAGAACTAAATACGTTGATAATTTTATCTTATTACAATGGAGATTTACCAAGTAAATGCCAATTCAATCAATAAAAAAATACTCTTTTTTTATAAATGCAATGACTTTTCACGAAGAATATTTAATTATTTGATTTGGCATTTACTTGGTAGAACTCCATTTATAACAGATTAAAAATAACAAAGTATTTAAGTTCTACAGTTTTTAATAATTTTATTCGTTGATAGCTATTTCGGCTTGCGCCATCGTCAGAACTATGTTTAAACCAATATTTTGCTCAGCTATATATACTGGCCCTGAAGAGATACACAATGCATCAAGTTATTCACTCTAACATCCTAATTATAATGACAATATTACACTTATCAAAGTGTAATATATGATAAGTGTAATATTGTCATTATAATTAGTATAAAATAGGCTTTCATAGTCTTTTAAAATTATAAAAAATAAAAGTCGTTACAAATCTGAAATCACATCTAATTTTAATGAATACCACATAATTTTATAAAGTAATTCGTTCGTTAATTTACTCGTTGTAGTTGTATCGTAGAAAAGACTTTTTAATAATTATGTTTTGTCTACCATCTCGAAAAATAAATAACATCGACTGTTGAAAGAAAAAAGGACGTAACCCTCAATTTTCCAAAATAGCTTTTTTCGATAATCATAATTTTTACAATTTGACACACATTCTATCAAAAGGATAGAAGCTGAAAATGCCGAATAAGTATCTAAATTTAGCTTTTTAGTTTGAAAAAGATGACCTTTTAAAAGTTTAAAACCAAGAAAAAACACTGAAATAAAGGTTTTTCCAAGACGATTTCTTTAAATAATATTAGGTTATGTCAATTGAACACCAGTTTAGAAGTATCCGTGCCCTTCAAGGTTGTGTATAATTCATAATTTTCATATGGCCCAAGACGTTTCTTGCGCCTCCTGTAAAATTTGATATGCGTGGGTTACGTCCTTTTTCCTTTCAACAGTCGATATTATAATTATTCTTAGCGCTGTGACCAAGTTAAATTAATGAGAATGACTTCAAGTACAAATTAAATTATCAGTGAATAATTTCTCGACTTGAATTTGATTACAGCGCGCTACAATTTGAAGTTATTATTATCTCATTATGTGACATTTTGAATGAAACCGTTTGTTTCAATTGTAATAACAATCATTTTGTTATATAAGATTATTAATAGTACAATAAAATACAACTATTATTGGTATTTGTTACTAAGTACAGGCGTAAAAGACATTATCAGCTATGTGTTTGCACAGTATCGGCGAAAACGTGCTCCAAAATTCAATTACATTCCTAGGCAGGTGGTATTGTGGACAAAATCAGGGGAGCTTTTTGTCCAAAAGGTATTCTGAGACTGTGTAAAGGCAGATTAGTTCGAGAATTTTTATTATAAACAAGTGTTAAATCGAAACATGGTGAAATATAATATTTTAATATATTTTAGACTGTTAAGCACTATGCGTCCCGAAAATAGTCGAGAGCATTCTTTTAGGGTAATTTATGATTTCGACTGAAAGTGCTTGGTGAAATTTAAATCGCTCAAATTTTGAACATTCACACAAGTTGTGTCACTTTTAGAGTGTCACAACTGTCAATACCTGGAGAAAAAGCATTATATATTTTTTTAAATGCTCATGTGCACTAATGCTTACTTTTATTTATTAAGATCAGGACTGGTTTCGCTTACTTCAACATCAACTGATTTACGATTGTTCAGTCAATAATGCTAGTCACGTGTAAAAGTGGTCTTGATTTTATTAAATAAAAGTGGGAATTATTTAGCAAAAAGTATTTTATTTTTTTAATACAAGTTTTGTCACTAACAGCCTGGGTCAACTTATTGTCATATTCAAGGTATCAAATGCACGGATGGATTGAATCTCACCAAGTACACTTTAAATGCCTGAAGATGGCGAAATGCTAAGCCTGGGTTGTTAGTTACAAAACTTATGTGAATGTTTTGTAGATAGATATTTTCAAATTCACATTATTAAATAGAGATTTCGATTTTTATCAACTCGAAAAATTTTATGTGAATTACGTATGAGAATAATAAATATCAAATTTCTTCGATCCGTGGTTTAAAACATATTTTTTTTTATAATTGAAACAATCATATATTAATGTTCATAATTAATACATAGTTAATAACTCAACCATATTAAATAAGTTTAAAAAAATGTAAAAAACAATCTACATATTTTAAATAATTAAGTATTTCGACTGAGTGTGCTTGATGGAATTTCAATATCAAATTTGAATTGTTTGAAATTTGTACTTTTCCATGAGTTTTGAGCATCTTCAGGCATTTCAAGTGCACGGATGTACTTGAACTGCCGCGTAGTAAACATTTTGTATCGTTTATAAACAAAAATATAAGTAGATCACTAAGTTAAAAGGTTATTAAAATGTAAATTAGCGAAAATTTGATGTATACAATTTTCAATGGATTAAGTGGGTTTGTTATAATTATAGGGATTTTTGAAAATATTAATGACCAGATAATAACATAGGAATGTTTAAAATAAATCTAGGGTTTTACATACTAACAGGGGCTAATTTAAATTATGTTTCAACATTATTCCATAATAATAATTTATACACTTTATAATAAATCACTTAACCTTATTTAATCAAAATAATATCGATGTGAGTATTGAGAAGTTTCTACTAGGCTATCGGCCTTTCGATTTGAACTCTCAATTTAAACTGAGGTAGATTTGGAGAGAAGGAATTGGATATCGGTTTAGTCCGTTGAAAGGTTAATTGTTACAAGTATTTCATAGAGAACTAGCATATTATAGATGTAAATGTTGTGTATACATAACAAGGTTAGTAACGAGGAAATGTTGACACGTGGCACTACCACCTGTTTTGAAATAGTTACATTTATACACATTATTATAACTTTGAATGTTCTCAATCAATTATCACATCCTTTTGCTTTTAACAATTTGAATAAAATACCATATCTAGACCGCGCTTTAAAGTTTGTGCAGCTCTGATCCAAACAGGAGCAATAAACTTTATAAATGAGTTTATTTATAGATTTTCAATAATTCAAATTCTTGCCTTGAAATAAATAGTTGATGATACCTGAAATATATTTTACCCCATTAATTTCATCCTTCGAATTTATGAATAAATAATAACTATGGGTTCGGCGAGAGATGGTTTATTGGAAATGATTGAATGGATAGGATTATTTAAATAATGTTTATTACATCAAGGAAATAGCGATAAACAAGTCTTAGAAAATTATTCTAGAGAATTTTTTCAAATATTCATTTAGCTTAGTATATTGGTTATATAGTTATGGTATATAGAATCATTGGTTCTTGATGGAAACGCTAACACTTTTATCCTATTGTTGCGTTAAGAGAGCGAAATATTAATCTTGCGATTAGAAAATAAATATTTGCGATAATGAAGGTAATCATCTATTTTAATCTTTTTAAGACTGTCGAGTACATTTTTACGACAGTTTATCTGAATCATTCAGCACTAAGAGTGTTTCAAATATTTGTATTGTCGCCTGTGTGGTCGAGTGGTCAACGGCTTCGGTTACCGAGGTCACGGGATCGAATCCTAGTACGGACAGTTTTATAAATTGATTTTTCAATCGATTTATGAAGGCATGGATGTATGTGATGTCTTGAATTCCCACCTCCCACCCATCATATCCTATGAACGGAGGGTATCGAGAGCGATTAACTAACCACTAGTCCTGTCCTAGCCCTATCCTTATATTCCTACTCTCTTTGGAAAAAGAGAGGTTGAGCAACTGAGTAACAAGCATTTCTCGTAGAAATACTTATGTTGAGATAAACTCCATTAGGAGTCCATATGCTCTACATTGAGAGTCCGTTCCCAATGTGGAGCATATGGGAAAAAAATGTTTATCAATCTTTCCAAGCTATGATCTCATAGAACAAAACCGCCATCGGATGAAAAATGTAAATTTATTATGTTTTCTCTCACTGCATACCTTTTGTTAAAAAGTCACCACGCGTCACTGATATTTAATAAAATATGCACTATTTAAATTATTGGAGTAAAATGAATAGTTAATAATATTTTTGATGGATTCATATTTTACATACCAAACTGGGATTGTAAGTCTACCTGTAGCAGAAGAAAAAACAATACAACAGATCTTTCAACTTTAAAATATTGCAATACTGGCAAATTGGCATTACTGTAATGCCAAATATTTTTTAGTAAAATTTAAGAATATAGGAATTTTAAACTAAGAATAATATTAAATATCGTTTATTGCATGCGGATCTTGCAAACTTTCTCAACGGTAATTTTTTTTGAAATTTAAAAATCGAAATGTCGAACAAAGCATTAATTAGCGTCACTTCGCTGCTATCCGCACTTTATTAGTGCAGATACCCGTTTTAATTTTGAAAAAAAAAACATCTCGGAATCTTTTTTCAATTAGACGCCAGTTCGGAATTTACTCGCTTAATTGAAATGCCGCGCAGTGCAAAAACACGTCTTCATCAAACCAGGGACGAATTAACCGGATCTCTGCCGCAAGCGAGTTTATTCGCTCTACAATTCCGTGTTTAAGGGGCCGTCCATACAAAATGAGCGAATTAATACGTTCTACTTTATGCTTGATTTACAAGACACCAGTACCTCTCTTAACCGGTTCTCTGCCACGGACGTGTTAACACGCCATAAAATGTCGTGCTCGTAGGGCCGGCCATACTAAATGTGCGTTACACGCAGTATTTGAGACGCGGTTTAAAAGCCACAAGAAACGTATTTAATAATTTTAAAATATCATGCATATAGTGACATCTCTTGCAATCATAGTATGATACTTTAAATATATCATATATTTGATAACTTTAAAGATATTGTTTTTTAATCTATAATACATCAATTTAAAAAAAAAGCTTTTTTGTTGTGTTCAAATGTGTTGCTCATATAGAATGTGATTTGCAAAATAATGCATATGGAGTTCCCGTGAACAGCGATCACACCCTTCTGTCTGCAAATGATGGTAAGGGGATACAATTTACAATTCTTCAAAAACTTTATGGATGAAGGAGACTAGAAGAACCTTGACGCTAGCGCGTCCTGGTACTTGAAGCTCCATAAATTTGATATCCAAAAAAAAAGCAGTGCTAAGCGAATATGGCGATAATTTTCGTTTTTGAAACATTTTCGGATAAATGATGGCGGAAATGACCCATCGTGTATTTATACGGTAAGTGTTTGTAATTTACTATTATTATATGTCCAAAAAGTACATATTTATTAGGTTTTTTTTTTTAAAGAAAGTCACGGCCCTCCATGCACGGCCATATTAATACCGCACGGCACAGATCAGGTTAAGAGAAAAAAAATACTGTTATCTTTATTCAAATAATTAGCATGCACTTTTTTATGCAAATGAATTGTTTAAAAAGGTTAAAAAATAGGGCAATCGTTTATATTTCAAAATAACCAACTCACATTTTTTTCGACGTACTTAGCAATAACTGATGATTTATTAAACAATATTATGTTATGGTTGTGTAACTAGGTGTTTTTGTGGTGTCTGACTAGTGTTTTTACTATTTGTCTTGAGACAGATAACATCGTGAGACTTTAACGTTGATCATGATAATTATTGTTGACTTATAACTGGGGATTGCATTATTGGTATTACCAAAACCGGTATCCCGGTATTCGAGGTTGTTTTTCGGTACCAAAGTATCGATTTCGTATTGAAAATAAACCAAAATTTAATATAAATATTAAGAAACCATCACATTCCTTATAAAATAAAATGCAAAGAATTAAAATATTTTACATCTGAGAAGCATTCATTGTGTGAATAAAGTCATGTTTTAAAATTGCTTTAGTCTTTCAATTGCATATTACTATTTTAAGACACTGATATTTTTTTCTAAATTAACTAATTTAGTTAGTTAATAACGTTTTAATAAAATTGGTGATTCATCATTATTGAATTTATTTCCATTGGGCTAAGCCACAAATGATGAAAGTAATTAGTTTTTAATTAGTATTACTAAAACTGTAGAACTAAAATACTTTGTTATTTTTAATCTGTTATAAATAGAGTTCTACCAAGTAAATGCCAAATCAATTAATAAGTATTTTTAATGTTTGTATCTTAATCCTTACCTGCGTCCAGTAGAAAAGGAAAAACCCTGACATTTATTTTGTAATATATAACATAAGATTTGAATCAGTTTCTTCGTAAACGTTGTGATAGTCTGATGATGCGTCTCAAAGAGGCGAAACACGTGTCAAAAGTTGAAGCCTACAAGTGGAATAACATAGTTATTTAATCTAATTTCGTATTAAAAATGAACTTCCACAAAGCTACCGCCAAATCTATCAAAGACATATAAACTTGTATTGATATATCTTCATTAGGAGGTCATATGCTCTACATTGGAAGTAGATACGGATTGGGAAAAAATACTAGATAAATGTTTCACTGTGAGAACATTAAAATTTTGTATGAATAAATTAAATTGAATATTTTGTTATTGTGGGCTGATTCAACTCATAATACTCCCCTGCCGTTGAATAATTCCGCAAAGAAAAACGGTGAAATCTCATAAAAAAACCAAGTCCGAGTCCTTTTGGTTTTTCCCGGCGGTAATCCTTCTGCGATTGTTTGAAAAAGATGAAAGGAACGATCGACACTTCATTTTCCTTGAGGGGTCCTTTTCTTCTTTTTCACTTTCCTCAGATAACAATTTCTTTTCATCGACTTGGCAATTCTAAATTTTTTAACAATAGCATGCTTTTTGATTTCATTTAAAAAATCTCAGCACCTGCTTTGTGCATCGACTTCACTAAAAAATAACAGTCTTCTCATTTTTTTAAGCACATCCATTAAAAAATGATATCTTCTTCCTACTATATGATCCTGCATTCTATTGTAACACAAGTTTGTAAAATATAAAAGCTATGACGTTACGTTTCGTGGGACCGATGGAATAATATTTTATTGTTCTCTTAATAATTATTTAGAATTTAAGAAGCGTGTTTTGAACCTTAAATAACTGTTGTTAATATTGATAGATTCCAGCACAAAAGGATTAACTTTATGAAGATGAATGTGATAAATTTTAGGTTTTATGAAAACTGGCCTTGTATTGTACTTTGTTAAGGTATATTGTATCAAATATTTAATAGAAAAATCTATTCGTCCGATATTTCTGGTTTTTCGCAGATTTTTATAAGCGCAATTGTTTTTTATATTAAAAAAAAATTGTGCTTGTGCTGTAGGGATTATGTTAGTATATTGACAAGCACTAGTCAAAGTAAAAATGACGTAACGGTTTTGTTCTGAATAGAAAGATGGCGAAAATGAAAACAAGACGTTGATTTTTTTCAGGTTATGTGAAATTTCAGATAGCAGCAACAGCAGAATAACTGCGTGATTGCGCGAGCACAGAAGAGATTTGATGGCAAGACTATGAGTGCATGGATGATTAGTTTTATGTTTGTGAAAAAATTAATTGCGTTTTTAATTCTTTCTCTTGTGTATACTGTCACTGATTTAAATGGATAATGCCTACACCGACTAAATGCATACATAACATATGTTGTGATGATATTGGTGTAGGCTAAACCTTTTTTTTCGGTTTTAACTGTAAATTTTTGAGAGATAAGATTTTCAATTCAAAAAAAATAAAATTGTAAAAAATCTAAATTTAACATTGACTTTACCGGGAATCAAACTCAGACCCACCTGATCGGAAGAACAAACTCTTACTAACTAGACCACAGCGGATAACTGAATAATATATTTTTTAAATCAAATCTCTTTAAGTTACTTTTAATACCTTTTTTTTTATAAAAATCAAAACCAGTTTCGCCCATTACGAGCAATATCAATTTAAAAAAAATGTGCTTTTCTATTTGAATTTGAATATAAAATAACGAATTAGCGGTATTAATTAAATTGCAATCCCTATTTGGAACACATCACAATCACATTGTGCTTTTTAGACTTTTTGTATCTACTCAATGTAATTACTTTGTTTCGAAGAAGAGATCACGATTATCGGATATGAATTTTGATTCAAATTAGTAACGAAAGTAAATTTTTCAATTCTCTTTTATTATTTTTGTCTTGAAATATAATTTTATCGAATCGAACAAATGGTTCTAATAATGTTTTTTTTGTTATCGTAAACGTTATTTGGACTTGTAATAAATACATTATAAATTTACATCTTATTCGCTGATACTAATTGTTGACTTACATAGAATTTCTTCGAGTTTATTATAAAAGAAAAACTGCGCAAGAAAATTCTGCAATTTACTTAAGTAGGTAACTCGAGGATTTATTAAATTATTTGTCAAATAAATTGTATGTTATTGTAACTGATTGTCGATCGCACTAACAGATTTACAATGATTGATAAAAATGTAAAAGGTTTTTTATACTTATTTTTAGACGTTTCGTTTGTAAATTTATTATGCTCGCTTTATTCGTCCGCTCATTGCAATTAGGAGCATAAATTGTTCAAATACAGCATTACACTATAAATAGTGCAGAAGACAACGAGCTTTTCGCAAAAAACAAACTGATTTTTTTTATATATCAACTTTATGGAGCTCTAAGTACTAGAGCGCGACAGCGTCAAAGTTCTTCGAGTCTTCTTCACCGCTAATGTTTTGGAAAATTGCATCCCCTTACCATCGTTGCTGACGGAAAAGTGTGATCGCTACAGAGGTAAGAAATCTTTATTAAAACCAGTTTACGAGGACTCTATATGCATTCATTTGCAAAACTAAATGTTAGTCATACACTTTAACTTTGAACCAAGACTGTAATATTATTATTTTTTCAAATCAATCTTCGCTCCCGATTTGAATCATATGGCTTCTTATTCGATATATCTATCTCAACAGAAGTTGTTTCTTCGAAAACTGTTTTTTACTCAGTTGTTTAAACTTTCTTTTCGAAGAAGTGATAGAAGGATAGAGTTAGTTAGAACAGGACTAGAGGTAAACAATTAAAAGAATGAGAGAATTTTCCTACATCACAAGCACCTTCAAACAGAAAACGAATTATAAATTTCTGTTCGTACTGCAATTTAATTTTTTTAGATCTGTCACGCAAGTTTACGACGTTGACAGTTGATTGAAATCATTATTTACATTAATTTAGATGAACATTACAGTAAATTCTTGTTTCAGTGATAATATGTATTTTTAATTATTTTTATCGAAAATAAGTTCATGATACAATTTAAGTCAGCCGATGCTTCTTTTTAAGCTTAAAGTGTTTATACATCAGCATCGTTAACAGTTCAATTGTTGCCTTGTATGCTTTTATTGATAAAATATTTTTCAAAATCTGCATCAAAACATTTCTTTAAACTCTTCTTTAGTCATGCTCAGCGCCCAATACTTTCCAAATTTTTGCTTGGGGGCCATCACATATTATCGCAATCAAAAATCTTCTTTTTTTATTCTGTTCAATGGGTTTGTGCATATTCATTTTACTAAATCTAAGTAAAACAGTATCTACATTTTTTTCCATTTCATGGAGTTTTTTTTTATTTCATCGCAAATTACATATTTCACCTAATGGGAGTTATTTGTTTGGAATACACTGTTCTAGAATTCTGTTCGACATCAGTGTAATATAAAGTAGAAATTGATACAATCAAGCATAATGCCGATGTCGAAATATCTCACGTGTCTTCTTTTGTTTTTACATCTTTCTAATTCAAAATTTGAGAAATACTTATCTGTTTGATAATATAATAATCCTTGAATGTATTTTTGTTTGCTAAAATCATAAAGCAAAAATGAAATTAATATGTTTTTAATGAATCACAAAACCTTGAGAAATTCATATAAGATATTAATTACATATCGCGGGGAATAAATCATTCAAAAGAAAAATATCAAACTGAAAGTCGTCAGAAAATTCTTATTTTTTTTAAGATAAAGATTTTTTTTTTGTTTTTAATAATAATTGGGTCGTTAATAATAATTATTAGTCATCTGATATAACTTATTTTTTTAACTATCCTTGTTCTTATTATTTTAGACTTAATGACGACAAGTAAAAGATATCTTTGTCGATTTATGTTTAACGAAGATAAGTTAATTTCTTTCTTAATATAATATAATGCAAAAAGAAAAGGATTGTACAAGAAGAATACTAATCAATCTTACTAGATAGTAATCCCTCTTTCGGGATTGCGTAGATTCAGAAGTGAAAAAATTAACATTGATATTTATTTATGCCTTTGAATGCAAATTCAAAAATCAATCGGTTATTTGTTATTTCAAGTTCATTCGGAGATTTGATCTTGTCACAGAACAGAATGTGCATGGGAAATATTAAGCCTTTAAGTTCAGCCACTGTGGTTTTAATGAATCTTTTCTTAAAAGTATTAATTTTTGTGGTTATAAACGTATTATTTATTTGGCTACTTAAAAATAGCAGAAATAAACAAAAGTCTAGCAGAATTAATGGGAAAATTATTTTAAGGGCAGGTAAACTTACAAATTCTTTCAAAATATTAAGTGGTGAAAGAAGATAACAAAAGTTCCGCACAGGATTCAGGATGGTGATCACATCACTTGGGAATATCCAGACATAAACAGGAAATTTTAAAATGACACAACTGTCAGTCAGATCCGTCTACTTTGTCACTCATGACGATTCGATTGCATTTAAGGCAAATTTTAAAGCATTAAAATAGTTCACCCCGTTCTATGGAAGGAGAATGGCGCTCAATTCATAAAAGCTTATTTCAACAACATAAACATTCTGTCCACTGCAGTGCATACAGCCAAGTCTCGAATAATTCCTCCTATGGAGATTCCTATTTTTTTTTAAAAATAAGAATAACCTATGTGTGTTAGCTATGAAGCGGAATACACTATATAAAAAAATTGTGAAGCCGAAGCGAAAATTGGTGCGTACAACGTTAAGTAACCTAGGAATTTTCTAAAAAAATATATTCTGAGACATTATTTTTTTTAGTATTTTACATAATTGTTAATCGTCGATAATTTCAATTTAGAAATTTCCAATATTATGGACAACAACCTAAAAGCTGTCGGCTCTTTGAAAAATGACAAAGCATTCAAATAGTGACAACGTTTAACGGAAAATGGGAAAATTGCAGCGCATAAAAGTTCTTCTGCATATAATACAAATCTTGTTTTTTTCACATTTATTGTGCATCCAACTAAGTCTTCTTAGGAAATTCGCTGAAAATAACACGAAATCATCAGTAAAGTTGTTTTCCTGCTGAATACAACCTACAGCGGTAAGTGTTGAGTAAAGCTTAGATTACTGTAAGTAATTCTTAGTTTATTTTGATGACTACTTTTATTCTGTAAAATCACTTTAATTACTGTCTCAAAAAAGTCAAATTATTCTTGAAATTCGGTAGTTTTATACTACAAAAAATGTGATTTTACTTTTTTCTTTAAATTATAAGATTATACCTTTTTAATTAAAAACTTTTTTGAACAAAGTTACACTGATTTTACTTGTTATATAAGTATAAACATCCTTGAGTTTGTATATTATCTTGGAGACCTTGAAACACTTGTGCCAAAACCTGGTCAACAAAAAAATCCAAGAAACAATATAAAATTTTCGACTAATAAAACGAAATAATATATTAATTCGCCTTTGAAGAATTTTAATAAAAAGCTTCGTTAGAGTTTGCTTACGGCTTTGATTTGCGCATTTTTATATTTAAAAAAATTTAATAAAGACATATTTATTATTTTTTAATTCTTTCAACATTTAATTGGGTCAAACAGACTGACATCAGCGTCAATCTTGCATTTTGCTGCAGGCGTTTATAAAATATAAAGCGTAAATAATGCGAGATTTTCAAAAACGTAATTACTTGTACCCAAAATTAACACATTCAATTCAATGTAAACTTCAGTCAAAACTCAACTTAAATTAAAATACTACATTTAACTTAACTATACACAACATATTCATGTCGTGGTAAATATCAAAACAAACCATTGAGATGTCTGGTGCTCGCCAGTTTCACATTAAGAGAAGATTCGTTGAATAATTTACATTCCAGAAATGTAATATCTTGGGTATTTATTAATAACATTCATCCGACATACTTAACTAATAATCGATAAATCTATATCGATTACAAGAAAAAAGTTTGCTCGCTTAACAAAAAAAAAAACTTTTTTATCGTCTGGAACTTACTTAACTCTTTCATCGCCAATCTAGATAATAAATAATCTGTTATTAGTTTTTGTGTCCATAATAAATTTCTACTGAAAATTAATTTACAATCTATCGTCTGTAGAACGTATACCACTGTGTCACGTATACCACTGTGTCACTATCCATAAAGCAATCAAAAACCAAGAAAAAAATATTTCAACTCACACACTCGGTGTTATCTAAAATATTATAGAGTCCTAGTTGAGTATTTTTACAGTTGTAATATAGAAAACTGGTTGAAAATTAGCTGCTCAACTTTTTCCGTATAATTTTTATTTAGAATAAATGTAAATGGATCTTTTTCTCTGAATATCATTTTAAATATTTGTAAAATGTCTGTATGATAATCATACGAAATTGAAAAGATTACAGAAGTCCATTTCTTTTGCATAAAAATCGCATATCGATTGAAATTTTTCCAATAGAGGATTTGAAAGTCAACAAAATGAATAAAAAATTATACATAAAACAAAATTTAAGAATAACTTTGCAAATAATTACGTAATTTATTTATATACTTTCCTCATTATGTGTCTGTTTCTAGTGTGTTAAAGTATTAAATGAATAAAAATACTCGTTATAGCAAGCTTAAAGCTCAGCCTGAGACTCTGAGCTTTGAACAGCTTACCCGTCTTGCTGCTTTGATCGAATAAGGCGTCGCTGAATTAGAAAATTTTATTGTGATTTATTATTATTTATCTTTATATATTATCATTAAAAAACGGTATTATAGTAATGATACGGTATTATAGAAACTATCGTGTGGGAAACGCGTTGAAATGAGTATATGAATTATAAAAATATGTTTTAAAAACATTTGAAGCAACATTTTGAGTTTTATAATATTATATATATATTGATAATAGATTTTTTGTAACCATTAGAATTAAAAAATATATTTAAATTGTTACACTAACAGTGTAAAAAAGTTAAAAATAATAACATTTAGCTTAGAACGGGGACTATTTTAATATTGTCTTGCTAAGAATTTTTCTGTATTTAACAATGTAATTAACTCATAATTTAAGTTCAACGAAATAATAAACATAACATATTAAATTAATAAAACAGATAATTAGAACATGTTATTAGAAAAAGTTGAAAGGTTGTCAGTAATGATGATGAATTGAAATTGACTGCCTTATGACGAAGGTGGTTTCACGTAAACATTTTGTATGTTATAATTAGAGTATATCTTTTGCAAATTAAACTCTGCTCTTTCATAGTTCTTACGATGTCAGCTAACTAGCTGATAGCAATTTATTATTTCATAGAAAATTGAAAAAACAAATATCCGCGAGTTCGTTTGTGAAACTTGTCAAAAGTTTCACAGCGAAGTAGGCAAAAATTATAGTCCAACGACCTCTTACCTAAATAATTATGACAAGACTAAGAATAGTTTTAGGCCGAGAGTAGTTCTGATTGACTACCCTTCATAGATTTGATTGTTCTTTTACAATGAATATAACGTATAAAGACGACTCTTATCATCAAAAAAATGATTCTTATCGCTTTACTTTTATTTATATACTGCATTATGTATGTTAGAATTTGCGTGTGTATGTATATAGTATATGAGGAAGTGTATATCATTTATTTTCACATTTTTGTAAATGATACTCACGTGAACTAGTTTCACTGTGGATTGCTCACTTCTGTAACAACCACGCCCTTCTTTCGGCAACGATGAAAAATGAATGCAAATAAACAAACAAAACTTCAAGAAGAACTTTGTCGCTCACGTACAATGACAGTTTTCGCCCACCACGAGCATTTTTATGAAGGCAGCCAGTTCTAACCTTAATAAATAAATGTGGAATAGGTAGAAAAAAGGTATTTTTTCAATATTATGCCTTTCCACTACAGTAGTATTGACAATGAATACCTGAAAATTTATTTCTCAATATGTACAGTTGAGCGTCAATAGTGCAATAAGAAACATATCTTATAAGCCAATGCAATATTCCCTCATGAATTCCCTGTTTGCAAGTTGTTTACGGAGTGTGTGTGTTAGATCAATATTACCGATGTGTGTATTAAAGCTGTTTTTTTCGATGCCGTAGTACCATTATTGAATAATGAATTTGATTGAAAATACGAATTTCAAGTATCACTATGCTTGTAGTCGCCATACGGCTACTTTTTATCCTGGGTGTCATTAGAAGCACGAGACGATATTGTTTTACTGACACACACACATCATTATTTTATCTCACACACTCACTCACATTTTTTACGCGTAAGTCTTAGCAATAGATGGATTATAGTTTTTTTTTTCAATATTTTGATTTTATTTAAAAGTTTATTTACTATACTTATATTGAAAAAGCTATTGTAAATTTGTATTTTTAAGTATTTGAATTATTATTTTTTGCTTATTTTATCAACTTTTATAATACCGATAACAATTGCGCATAACCGGTATTTGTTATAAAATAACGGTACCAATATGTTCGTCCGGTATTGCAGCCCTTATGTGCGTCATAAAGCTCATTGTTATGCCGACGCCGTCACATATTACCCTCGCAGATGGCTTAAAAAAATGGAGGATTGTACGCTTAAATACTTGAAACTTTGGAGACTCCTTGGATCTCAGCGTAATTATAGGGTTTCGTGTCCAAAATCTATTCGGCATAAAATAATATATAAGAAGATTTGTATTAATTGTTATATTGAGTTATTATAAAAAAATAATACATGTATTACTGAGAGAAAAGTTGCCATTAGTATATAGAAAAATGTATTGTTTTCATTGCTTTACTATCTTAGTTAATAAAGTATAACAATATCATACTGGCAGTAAACTTTATCGCCGAGTGGTCAAACTCTTACTCATGTAAAGAGCGACCGGTTTGAATACCCAAATGGGTTTATATTAATTTTTCAATTGATAAATAAGTTACCTTCGATGATTCGGTAGTAACTTTTTAAAAGTTAAATTTAATATAAAATTAACTTTTATAACGTGCGTTTCGGTTGAGATGCAATTTATTATTGAAAAAAAATAGGTTATCTCTGCTTAAACACGCCACTGGCTCCATGTTCATTTTTTTACAAATAAACTTTATGGCAATATGATAATAACGAATGCTCAACTCAACTGGGATGATTTTAAAATCCTTTTAATCTAGATTCTATGAATTAAACGATTTTTGTATATAAGCAATTTAATAATTTGTCTTAAGTGTCTTTGTAGACCGTGACTCTTACCCGTAAAACAAATGACGTATCTAAATATTTACAAGGAATTATAAACACAGGGCTAGCGATATAACAGCCAAGTGGCCGAATAGCGGAACGTGATATATTTTTATTTTAAATTCAAAACAGCAACCGAACTAACAAAATTAAAGGGCTAAAACTCATGACCGCTTTATAGATTTCTTTTTATTTACTAGCAGCTATCTGCCGTACACTTCGAACTTATGCAAATGCCGTACATTAATATGGTAATGAAAATTCTACGAGTCCTTTCATAGGGTGGTATCCCTTACAAAAGGAATAGGATCCTTTGAATTCGTTTGCATTCGTAAATAAGGATTTGATGCTGGGCAGCACGCTTCGACAGTCGTACAGTGTGTGCCTTATTCATATTTTTCTCTGCCCTACAGTATTATATTATATTTCTTGAATTTAGATAGCCACATATAGTATTATGAATACTTTTGTATTACTATTGAATATAAACTATACTATTTTATCAACAATATTTATAATATATATATATAAGCACGTAAAAGAAAAAATATACCAATATATTTAAAACATTCTCTACCACTGTAAATTAAATACATTATTTACAAAAGTTCACTAAGAAATAATGCTGATAACAATAAAAAATAAGAACATTTCATTTAATCAAATTTGTTTTATATTTTAATTCAGAATGAAGTAACTTCTTCATAGTTTTGATAATTTTAAAAAATGTGCAAGAATGTATTACAAATATAACTGCCTCGGATGTTAAAATATTTCGCTTGGACGTGAATGAATTCAGACAAATACTGTTTTTTATGTTTTACGTTAGACGTTTTTCGAGCTTCCTCAGTTGATTACTTTGCCGTTTTCTAAAGATTGATTTTTGTCTTTATTTGTTTTTACAATATTATGTTCATACCGTCGGTAATTTTGTTCAAACTTGTATCTTAAAAAGAAGTTTTCAGGAGACATCTAGATATACTTTAGTCTATCGCTATCGCTTTCTATCGCTAAAAAACACCTTTGAAACTATTTTGTCTTCAATATTTTTCGAAAGTTTATAAGGAAGGAAGCAAAGATTTGTCCACCCATACCATACTCACTTTCATGCTAAACATACCACATGTCCATACTATTTTCCATTTTTTTTTTGCCAACGTTTTTGTTTTAGGTTAAATAAAGTATGAAATTGAAATCATTTAGATTTAATATTGAAATTTCACCAAGCACCTTTAGTCGAAATCTTAAACTTAAGCATACATTTTTTGGGATACGAGTTAAAAAAAATATGCATTACATGACAAAAGTTGAGATACGTGCTTGTAGAAATTTAACGACGATATCCTTTTTTACACTGAAAAGGGAATAAATTTATAATTTGTATATTTTTAAACTCAATGTGGACTGTCTAGGATATACACGATTGAAACCAAATACCATTTGGTCAGCGCTTGAATTCTACCAGTACTGTTTTACGGTAGCAAATCGTGACACCTGACACCGTATACGTAGCACAAAACCGTATAGTAAGCTTCGAGATTAGATGCTTGCGTCGGATAATGGGGGGTAAGGTGATTTGATTCTGTGAGGAATTCGAAGATTAGGGAACGTACAAGTCAGCGCTAGTGGTTATGAAGAGTCGTTGGATCTCACGTGCTCTGGATGCCTCCGGAAAGTTTTAATCTTTCCAGCCTCTTCTTCCAACTGGTGGGATTCCGGCATTCTGGATGACCGTCTGGTACTTACTATCCATAAGATGTACTCGGCAGAACTAAGATTTGCCGGTATGTCATGGGAGGAAGCAAAGCAATCGGCGGGATACAAGGAAACATAGAGATGCCACGTGACGGCCATATGCTACACATAGGGAGCGAATATGGTCAAATAAGATTATTTTTTTTCATTTATGTACTTGTAAAATAATAAAAAAAAAACATGTTTTAACTTTATATAATATTATGCCTATTGACATTTATCAACTTCAATTTGATATATATGTTATTATGTATATGTATACAATCAAATTTTAAGTACCCAGTCTGTACTCAACTACAAAATCTAAATAATATCTCAGATCTGTCTTACCGTAGAATTGTTAATAGAAAGCTCAGATCTACTATGATTAACACTAAATACGTTTCCGTTCACATATTTACTCAAAGCTTAAAGCAGGACTAAAACAAGCTCAAACTAAACAATCTCGAACAATAATACTAAAATTGACATTCGCGGGTTTTAGGTAAGTATTTAGGCGTACTTAAGATAAGGATTTGCTAAGCACATATAAAAAATCCACTCTTTAAAAAACCAGCTAGGGTTAATTACTTCGGTTGAATACTTACTTCATTTTTTTAGAGCTTAAAAGAACGTTAATTAATCCTGGTTTCTAGAAAATTGTTTAAAAGTAATTATGAATTAGTTAACTTTTGTCGCGTCCTATGTTGCAACGTTTGGCGTTGTGGGCTTCAGTACAATCAGTATTTTTTCGATCGATTTTTGTTTAAAGGCATGGGTGTTTATGATGTCTAAAAATTCCCTCGCACCCTTCCGATTAGTTAACCACTATTCCTATCCTAGCCATATCTTTATATTCCTACTACTGTTGTTAGAAAAATAGATGTTGAGCGACTGAGTAACAAAAAGTTCTCGTAGAAAAATTTATCGAAAGATACTTTCATTAGGAAGCCATATTTTTTACACTGGTAGTGGCCATGGATAAAAAAACTTTACACTTTTAACATTTCGATTAAAAAACTTTAAAAAAATATCGAAATGATATAATTTAAGATTTTGATTGAAAGTGCTTGGTGGAATTTCAATATTAAACTTGATTCGTTCAAACTGTGTACATTCACACAAATTTTATCACTAACGACCCGGGTTTCGCCTTTCGGCATCTTCAGGCGTTCAAATGCACGGATGAACTTGAACTGACGCTTAGTAAATGAATGTTTCGTGTTTATATAATAAGTGTTCGAAATAATAAGTAACATTCTACACGAATTGATCAGTTTCCAAATATATATACATATACACATATATGTGTAGCAATGTTAAAAATAATTAAAATTTACGAAAAAACCTGATTTAGTTATAAATAAATCATTACATATACCAAACTAAGCCTACTGAAATATTTTTAAATAAATATTACAAGCATGGGTTAATTTTGTTTTACCATAATAATTTAATATTTAAGCATTTGTTATGCTTAAATTAGAGTTTGCGATGTGTGAATATTTCTTGAAAGCTTTTAATGAACTACATTGACGTTTTAAGTTCAAACAAAATGTTCAATAGAAATGAGGCGACTCGATTAAGTGCTAAACTCAACGAAAGCGATTCGATTGCGTTCTGGAGTTGGCTATTGTAAACATTGCTTTACAAATTATTTCCGCTTTCAGTATAAAATAAAAATCTGTTTTTTTATAAAAAAAAGGAATCTTGGAATAATTGCAAATGAAGTATTCCGTTGTATACGCAGTGCTGTATTCTAACAGTACTTTTATACCCTTTAAATGTTCAGTTGTGAAGTCAATGGCTTGAATTCTCAAATATTTACTTTTTATTAATAAAAACACAATATTCCTTTGTACTTTATTCCATTTTATTCAAAAGGTCAGGACCGGTTTCGCTCATTGCGAGCATTGTCAACTGATGTGAATCGCAACTGATCGCAATGAACGAAAACGGTCCTAACCTTTTAAATAAAGTGGAATAAATTACAAAGGAATATTGTGTTTTTGTTAATATTATGCCTTCCCACCGAGTATTGGCAGTGAGCACCCTAAAAGCGAGTTACTTTTTTAATTATTTTTTGAATTAATGTATAAAATTATGTCTTAAAACTTTTCGTTTTTATATAAAATATTTTTTTTCTCATTCATATCCGCTCCCTAGTTGGAATATGTGGCCACCACAGTTTTCCTTCCATATCATCTGATCGTCCCGTATCTCCACCGAGTACATCCTGTGGATTCTCATCAGTGGCCTTCCACGACGACGGAACCCATACGGTTGGTAGAAGAGACAGACAGAGTTCGGCTTTCTTGGGGTCGCTTCTTCACGGCTGTCGCTTAAGGGCTGTTTAAGTCTCATTCTTAATATATAAACTATAAAAAAAACTACCTCTATTTTGTAATTTATTACTTATAAACTATGAGCAATTTTAACTTGTTTAATAAATAATCTAACTATAATAAGTGTCACAATTTGTAATACATTCATTAGTACAAAAAAAAATATGTTTTTTTTTAATTATTATTATATCAACATGTTTTGCTGTTAGTGATATTTGGATTACTTCTCAAATATCTTTTTTCGGGTTATGAAAATGACCGTAAATAGATTAATCAGTTTACTACTTCTTCTTAGCTCTCTATAAGTAATTTAAATATAATTATATATCTTATTATATGAGTAAATTTGGTCTTTCTCACATTTCCAAAAACGTGATTTCTTACGCAAACGTATAAACAATTACTTGACTCGATGAAAAACTAAAAACTATAAAAAATCTTTTATATGATTCAAAAATACTCCATTCGATTTGTTCGCCATTTATTAAGAAGTTATTTGATATTTTTAAAAAATGGGTAATAACAAACTATGTATTGCTTTTATATAAAAGATAAAAATGTCCGATTTCTTGCCGACCGTGAAAAGAAAAAAGAACGTGACAAACACATTTTACAGGAGGTACAAAACAACGATTCTTTACGACTTTAGGTCAAAGAAAAATTATGAAATGTATACTACCTTGAAGTACACATAGACTTATAAACTGATGTTTAATTGATTTAATATGATGTTAATTTAATGAATTGTTTAAGAAAAAAAAAGCTGGTCGTTATTTTCACCTAACCTTCTTTTTTCAAACTAAATTTTGATAATAATTCGGCATTTGTAGCTTACATCCTTTTGATTGAACGTGTATCAAGTTGCACGTATTGAGGTTATCAAAAAAAAACTGTATTAAATAAACTACTTATGTCTTTTGGCCGGGCTAAATGGCGCAGTGGTTAGCGTTAAGGGCTCCGTGCCGGATCTCACGGACTCGAGTCCCAGTACGAACAACATTTTTTCGACCGATTTCTGCTCCAAGGTAATTGGTGTTTGTGACGTTTCAAAATTCCTGCCTTCTTTTTCCGATCCTTTAATAACTGGACGCAGCAAGAGCGATTAGTTAACTACTAGTCTTGTCCTAGTCTTATCTTTTATCCTTACTACCCTCTTTCAAAAAGAGAGGTTGAGCGACTGAGTAAAAAATTGTTCTCGTAGAAAAACTTCTGTAAATATACCTCCATTAGGTGGCCATGTGCTCATGGGAGTGGACATAGATAAAAAAGTATGTCTTTTTGCTTTTTCACAGTCGAATAATCATATCTTCCCAAATAGAAAGTAAAACTAGGTAGATATTATTTATCGTTAAAATAAAAATTTCGCAAAATGAGCAAATCTATTTAAATGTGGTTTTTGTCTCAATATTAAAACGTAATTCAATATAAAGGACTAGGTCTTTTGTTTTGTTTGTCTTAATTTGAATTCCAGTGAGGTGACAACGCAATATATAGTACAGACAGAAATAGAACCAAACTAAGAGCTTTGTTTGCCTGCGGCTCAAATTATTTTTGTATTATTAAACTTTAGTATTTTACGCAAAAAAAAGTTGAATGTATGTACATATATCATTTTCAAAGCGTCACAATAACTTTCATGATAAAGATATGGCTAAGATAAATGTACTTAACTGTATATTTATTTTGGCTTATACAAGGCCAAAACTGAAAATTCCACCATTTTTTTTTAAATGTTCCTGAGGTTTTTTGTGGACATGAGTGAGTTCACATAAGTAATATTTTGTATTAATAAAAGTTTACTTCGACTTAAAAAAATGTCAGAAACAGGGAGATAAAGGATCGGACAAAACAGCCGTTAATTACGTCCGCGGGAAAAGGCGACAATGGACCTGGCTTGGACATGTGCTGCGGATTCCTCAAGAAAACTATTTTGAAATTTTGCTTGTTTTTTCTACCAACCGGATGGGTTTTGCCGTCATGGAAGGCCACTGATCTATCTATAGAATATATTCGGCGGATCTACGGGACACTGGAATAACATGGGAGGATGCAAAAAGACTGGCGAGAGACAGAGAATTTTGAAGGAACCGTGTAAGCCATATGCTCTGACTAGGGAACGTTTATGGAAAAAAAATGTCAGAACTAACATGAGTACGGTTGACTACCTTGACAATTTCCTTTTTTTTTTTTTTAAATCGGTGATACTTTTTAATAATATATTTTAGTCTTTTTTTACATTACATCAATGAAATGAAATCAACTAATATTTGTTCGCGGTGTACTTTTAAGTTAATAAATCTTAGTTTCAAATGATTACTAAAAACACTTGCAAATTCCTACGTACACATACTAAAAAAATATGCTTGTTTTTATTCTTGAAACTGTTATATGTATAGACAAATTTTTAAATTGATAAATCATCAAGCGGTCTCAAGTATATTTTGAAAGAAGTAGTTTCCTTTTTAGTCCTGAAGAGACAAAAATCCTGAACACTTTGAATCTTATTATTTTGCCCTTCTTAATATGCGACGTCTCGTAAATTCAGTCCTGTATTTACCGTCTTAAGGCTTTATTGAATCCTGAAAATACCTGATTTATTTTAATTAAGCTTCATTCATTTGATCAAATATTCTCATCAATCAATAAGGCTCTGTGGTCCCATTATGCTATTATTCAAAAAAATAAAGCTATTGATTTGGTATTTATTGAAATGTTTTATAATATAAGAAAATAGAGAGAAATCTTCGTGGTGTGCAAAATAAATAAAAACAGAATTTTTGGTCTCCTTAATTTGTTAAAGACATTTTTAATATTCAGGCTCAGAGAAAATTTGAGAAGTTTTGAATTTTAAGTAAGAATTTACGAATTGATTTATTTCATTGTAAGGAATTATGAGAATTAATTTAAAAATAATGTAGGGTGTTTTCATAGGGGATTGTTTTTCGAATGAGCAAATTTTTTTACAGCGATAGCTAATTTGACAATCGACAGCTGATTTTTGCTCAGTTTGGTTTGCCATTTCAAAAATTTAAGCCACTTGACCATCGTGTGCGTTGTACATTCGGTGAATGGGTCAATAACAAGATTGTTCTTGAGCCTAATTTTTTACATTTTTTTTGTAACCAATTTATCAAATTCTATGAAAGTTAAGGTCTTTTTACGCGCCATTTTTTTAAACCAATGAATCGCGTAAAAAAAGAATTGGTGTGTGATCAAAGTTGAAGGATTTATGAACATGAGCATGTATCTAATATCCATTTTAAACATTTTCTTTGAATTGCTATTCGAATGTACAAAAGCATCTGATTGTATAAACAAAATCCTGAAGTGTAAAACTTGTTATTATTAAGCCACATTTATTGTGTTGTACATATCATCAGAGGGTATGTTAATCCATTCACTCCGGGAAGTGAGATGAGTAACCTTCCGCAAATCCTGCGGGATCCCCGGAACTGTAGCCACTGCCTTATCTGCTTAATCCAGTGCGGTCTTACTTAAGCATTTCATGGACACACTCAAGTGTTCAACCCTAAATTCATAGGACGGGGTGAAAGCAAACTTGATTGAGCCTCTTATTGATTTTTTTGTTTTTTTTTTTTATTTTAATCAACGAGCGAATTCAATTCCAAATTTAATAAACTATTTTTAATTTAGTTATAAAATATCATTATTGATATAGTTTATGATTTTCGATTGAAATTCTTCGTGAAAATAAGCAGTTTTACTGAAATTTACATCTTCGGGGACAAAGATTGTAAAAGCTTAACTTTATGTTTTACAATTCGTATTTCAAAAGATATACATTTTAGTAAAAATCTTCATACGTCATATTGTAACTAAGTATTGAATTTTTACTTAACCTTTTAGGACGCCCCCGTGTTGAACATGAAAGATTTGACGAAATATCTCGTATGTGGCAGGCATCCAATCACACCTATGCCAGAAACGTTTCACAATTCAAAAGACCAGTTTTGAGATATTACTTGTGAGGATTGTATTGCAAAATTTAGAAAAACTTAAACGGTTTTTTTATTGCGTTCGGTTTTATTTAACTCGAAAAACTTTCAGTGAAAAATGTTACATATTTCATGATCACAGCAAACGTCAAATCGTCTTGGACACTTTGGACTTTTGGAAACATTTTGATATTTTTTGGAAGATATTTGGAAACTATTTACACATTCGTCTGAAAATGGATACTTGTTTTAAATGTGTCTGAAATGAAAACTTTACTGATTGTGCTTCTGGAACTCAATATTTAATCGACAGAAGATTTTTTTTATTAAAAAGAAACTTCATTTTTTTTCTTAATAATTTGGTTACGAAATACAGTTTGAACTAGCTGTGATTAAAAAATATATTTCAATCTAATTAGATCACGAGAGGGTTAAGATGAGGTTTAGTGTTATCGGTCAACCTTTCTTGACAACTTAACACTCTATCCCGCGGGCTAACAGTCTCCACTAAGATTAAGTTTATTTATCACTTTAAAAGTAAGCGAAAAGTCACAAAAACAATAGACTTGAATACCATTAACTATTTGAAAGGTCTCCATTGTTAATTATAGCGAATGATAGATTTTAAGCATCTTAAATTTGTATATTTTAATTTTAAGGCGATATAATTCAACCACAGTTTTAAATATCTTTAAAAATTATGCGATGTATTCATAATTTTACGCAAAAGTGAATATTAATAAACACTTATTTTGAGCAAATTCTATTTTTTTTAATGTATATTCCATAATTCGACGTTAGAAAGTCAAAAGGACAAAATCCGCATTTTTTAAATAGCCTTATTTCAATAATCACACTCTTTATAATTTAAAACACGTTCTATCATAAAGATATTAGCTGCAAATGACGAATTAGTATCTAACTCAAGGGTGGGGAGACTTTTTATGTCTAAAGGCCGCATTCATTTATCTAATTCAAAATAAGGCCGCAGTAAAGAAAACGTGATAAAAGTTGTGTGAATAAAAATAATTTGAACGATTCAAATTTACTGTTTCAATGGATTAGAGTTTTTCTTCAATCCCCAATTATAGAATGATTACTTAGTCTAATTCATAATACTAGAAAGCAATGCTCATCCCTTATACTTAGTTGAAGAATTTGTATATCATATACATAATATGTAGGTTGGTTTTACTCGTATGAATTCTTGATCCGTTTTCGAAATAGGTACATAATTATTTTGTCATGACGATGGTATCGAGCGGCGTGCGCCAACCAGTACTAACCCCTACGAGGACATCGCTGTTTCTAGTATACTTAACTACGCGATCAGATGGCGATGATAGAATTCCAATAAGGTCGCTCGACACCCGCTACCTCATATTATTTTATATGGATCAGAACATTAAACTGTGGGGACATCGATTAGAAAAATGCAATATCAAATAAATCTCGACCTTAGAATAGAATCCAGTATATAAAGCTGAGTGAATGTAAACGTAATTCTGATGTAGGCATACGCCGAAATAATTATAAACTATAATATAAGATTTCGACTGAAGGTGTTTGGAGAAATTTCAATATTAAATTTGAATCGTTCAAACTATGTACATTCTCACAGATTTTGTCACTAAAGACCCGGGTTTCGCCTTTCGGCATCTTCAGGCGTTCAAGTGCACGGATGAACTTGAACTGACCAAGTTCATCCGTTCAAGACGATCAAGTTCATCCTGTGACAAAATCTGTGAGAATGTACATAGTTTGAACGATTCAAATTTAAATAGAAACTGACTTTAAAAAATTGTAGAACTAAATACTTTGCTATGTTTTACCTTATTGCGATGAAACTCTACCTAGTAAATGCCAATTCAATCAATATTTAGAATATAAGCTTTTTTCCAGCATTTTTAACGTCAACAATGTTTATTTAAAATTTTGACAAAAGGAATTTTGCTCGGTGGAATTTCAATATTAAATTTGAATCGTTTAAATTTTTTACACCTCCACACGCTTTGACACGAATGACCTAGGATTCGACATTTTCATTCATTAAAATGCACAGATGAACATGAACTGACTTTTAATAAATAGTTATACCGTGTACATATAAAAATAATATTTAGTCTCACTATTTTAAAAGCTATTGGTATCAATCTGGATTATTTTTTTACTTACAGTTTGATTTTAATTAAATTTTATTAATCGAAAATGTGACCACATTACACAAAATAGTGTAGTTTCTGTGTGTCTATAAATTACATGCGATTATCCTTAAAATGTTATTCGAAAGGATACATGGTCATGCAAACCGAGTTAAAAGAGGGGTATTTTTATATGTACATTTTCGAGATTTCTCTATTTGAGGGTGTATAGATATTATTTATGGCTTTTTCCAACTGAATTTCTCTAACTTATACTCACCTTTAATAATTTCAACCCTCGAATAAAAATGTACCTGGCCATAATATATTTCTTATACTAGGCCAAAATGAGAATTTCGCGATTGTTGAAAATGTCAACGTTGATGTTCTTTAACATTTTTTAAGAAATCGTGGACATGAATTGTTTTATTTCTAAATTGTTAAACCAGCTTACCAACGGATATGCCACTAGAAAGAACTTTAGAAGTGTTTGACATTTTTTCCTTGGAAGACAGCATATTCCCCGAGGACGTAAATGAGTTCAAACAAATACTATTAAAGAAGGCTGTGTCGGAGTTGAATCATTTCAAGTACTGCCTTGTCAATTTCCAATGACTTATTTTTACAGTGCGGTGTATATCTTTTAATGTGTTGACTGTCGATATTTGATGGAAACGCATTATATGTAATACAAATAAAAACACTCTTTTATACTTATTTCACATTTATTTAATATGGTCAGGATCGATTTCGCTCATATCGTTTTCACCAGTTGCAAATACGCGTCAAGTGTTGACGAGTGTTTTATTTTTTGAAATGTAAATATAAATTAACAAATAAATCTGCATTCATCATTATCTGGATTCTGTTTACATGATAATATAAAAACAAAATCATACTTGAAATAAAAATCCAGCCGTACAGTTTGACAACCGACCCTAATGGAATAACGTGACTCCCATTGGTAATGGTGCCCACATACCGCCACGTTCCCTACTCCATAAGAAGGGACAGATAACGCGTTGGCGAATTTTTCAAGACTTCAATCAAGAATATTACTCGTCTTATTTGACTTTATATAACCTATCCCCTAAAATATTCCATGCTCATTAAAATATTATAAATGCAGCTATTTATAGACAAGATGCCGGCGGTTTTTGTGAGAAAATCTCATTAAATTAAGAATATTAAAAAAAAAACGCCCAAATTCTTCGCCCACATAACACAATGTGGAGGTTACAGCATTGTAAAAATAATCTGTGTATATTATAGTATATAGGTATGACATATTTCCATTTGTCGGGTCCTATGGCGCAGCGGTTAGCGTTGTTGACTTCCGTGTTGGATCTCACTGGTTCAAGTCCCGGTACGAACAGTAGTTTTTAGATATATTTATCGAATTATGTTCGAAGTCACGGGTGTTTGTGATGTCTAAAAATTCCCTTCTACCATTCCGATCAGTTAACCACTGGTCCTGTTGTAGCCTTATCCTTCAATCCCTACGACTAGTAGTATAGATAGAAGGATAGGGAAAAAATATAATGAATATTGTTATTTCCTATGTTATATTTTATACACATAACATTAAAATTTATTTATAAAGTATATTATTTTTTTACTATGAAAACCAATGCAACAAACACTAATTCTTATATCTAATATGACAAATTACGCCACGCATCTGTTGGGGTGGTCTGCGCAGCCTTTGAATTTTACGTGCAACTAACCTTCCATCTCAGGGGGAACGTTTAAATTGACTCCAGACAAATTTACTTAATATTTACATTTCATGTAATGAAGTATCATTTAAGATAACAATAAATATCAACAAAATTTAAGATATTATTGGTATTTAGCAAATGGTTTAAATAATAAACAATTTTGCAATGTGCTTGCATCCCATAAGACCCGAAGATTAAAACGATCCTAAAAATCTTACCAAGCCTAAATATTTATGAATCAATTCATATAATTCTTGTGTACCTTAATACTTGAAAATGTTTGCCGGAGTTCTTTCAAAAAAATGCTTAGTTAATCAACAAATGTTTTTTTTTTATCATATTTCATTGCTTTACAAAACAATGAACAATAATGTTTACGTTGGTATATACGCTTAAGATTCTTTGAATGCGTTCTTATTAGATTACATATAATAAATAAATGTGGCCATCTGACAAAAAAGGAATGTGACTTTAATAAATTTAACCTGTTTACAGTTTACATGCCATCTTGGAATCATAATAATATTAAATACAATAATAATACAATGGTTTGTATAGTTATCCTGAAGCTACATCGTCAACACTGTCACTTGGTTGCGACTTGCAAGGTCATATTTTCATTTTTTTTCCACTTTTGCTCCCTATACGGAGCATATGGTAACCATATGGTTCTTTCGATATTATCTATCATTTTCCATTCTCTTTGCTTCCTCTTAGGTCATCTCAGCGCCCCGTAGCTCGTGGATGGGCATCCGTGGCTTTCCACAACGTTGGAATATATCTGGTTTGTAGAAAAGACAGGCAGGGTTCAAACTCACTTGAGGCATCTACAGCACATGTCAAAGCCATGTCCATCATCTTTTTTAAAAATAAATTTTGACGTAATAAGAGGCTAATTAGTATGCTCTCTTATCTTCGTGTTCCTGATAAAGTCAGGCCAACGTACTCCTAATATTCGCCGAAGACATTTGTTTTTAACGCACAGTATACAGTTACTCTGCACGTTTGTAATGTGCCATGACTCGCAACTGTAAAACAGCAACGTCAAGATGCATGCATTTGATCAGGAAGCACTTCATAAAAAATCGTTCCGGTTGAATTTGAGTCATGGTTTGTTCAATTGTATATTTATAAATAACCATTAAGAATAATATTAACGTTTTTACCCCATATTCTAGTAAAAGCAAACATTTAATGACTATTTATGGTATAAACTATAAGAAAAAGTCTGACATACAATATAACGTGTTTTAGAAGCTGCACTTAAAAAAGAATATAATATAAACAAAATGAATAAATATTTAGTGCCACATAAACGAGAATAGTGTGAGCCAAATTTGCCTATATCTTTTTATGACTCTTTTGATTTTCTTACTAAGCGAACGATATGACAACATACTGTGGCTAGGGTGTGACTAGGGATGTCAAATGCTGACTTTTAGTATTCGTTATTTGTATTGCGTAAAACCTGAGTAGCGTGAATATTCGTGAAAAAACGTCAGATGTTTTATTGGATCATATCCACTTGTAATATGGAGCATAACATCGTCTAATAAAACAACTTAATCAATAATGATTATGATAAATCTGTTTGTTTGTCATTCGCTTGAACAGTCTCTTCAAAGACAGTTAATAAAAATGAATTATGTTAGGAAAAGTTTTTTAGTTCACAAGTCTGTCTCATTTCATCTTGATTTAAGGGTAGGATATGAGGTGAATATGGTAGTTTAAATAAATTATAAACTTTACACACAGGCCTATCGGGCAATGGAAGAAAAGTAGTGACTGGAAGTGGTCATTCGGAAATTCAAACTCGCAACCACACATTGAAGCAGATAAATGTCTAAAAATGTAAAATACTCCGATATTTGACTAATCATTTTCCCTGTTATATTAAAAATGCTTGAATCTAGACTGCATTTTGCCACCTCAATACAACAGCTATATAGTTTTGGTTTGATTATATTTAGGTAAATTAACTATAAACACTATTTTTTTAACGTAGATATGTTAAATCTTAAATCGTTTAAAATTAAAATAAGACATAGTGTAATGTATAAATAGGAACAATTGAATATTGTAGAAGAGAATGTAAGATCATATAACTTGATAACTATCTCAAAAAAATGAAAATCTTTAAGCCTAGCTGTATCAAGTATTATTGCGGCAATTAGATTTAACAATTAATAATTTTAAATAGCATAAAAGTAATTACTTATCTATCCTTTCTATCCCTACTCTCTTCAAAAAAATAGAGGTTGAGCAACTGAGTATCAAACAGTTTTTGTAGATAAACTACTGATAAGATATCTCAATTAAAGGGTTCATATGTTTCACAATTGGGAATGGTCATAGATTTAAAGAAATTAGTAACTGAAACGATACTACTTGAACTTTTTATTCGAACGCTGCAATTTTGTATGGCGTTTTTTTGTCTCCAATTTGTTTAAATAATACAGACGTTTGCTAATTTGGTATCATAGTTTTAAAAAAACTTACTATCATATTACATTTTGTCTCACTTTTTATTGCAATCCCTCTATGAACCTCATTTTTATAATTATTCATTCATATAAAAAAAGTCATATACGTGTCCTATAAAATAAATAATATAAAAAAGTCTACTTAGTAAAAGATTCGAGTACTTGAATATTTGTAAGTATATCATGTTTCTGAATACTCATTACTAAGGGCACATCAATAAATTATGACCTAAATAAGGTGAGCGATCTTTTATCACAATATGTCTTTGCGAGTTATGATAAATAGAATTTAGCTATTCTAGTTTGATTATTTCTTCTTTATTAAAATAATTATTTCAATTTTTTTTATATAAAAGTTGTGTCTATTATTGGCCACAATTGGATATATTTTGTTTGGTTAATATGCGTTGTATTTAATTTATGACAATTCACACAACCATACAAAAAAATACAAAAAAAAAGTTTATTTTATCCATATAATATTTTTATGAAGTATACAAATTTTATTTTTTATACGTTATATTGAATTCCGAAAAACTGTTATTGGTATTAAGTCGATCCTGATATTGGAATCTTGAGTATATAGCCACGAACGAAAAATGGCGTAAAATTAACATAAAATTTATAGCAATATTTTTATATAATTTGAAATACTTATGTTAAGAAAAAAGATCTTGTCTGTCTTTTTTAGAATTATTTCTTAAACGTATGAGTGTAATTTACCAAAGAAATATATTTTTCTATTTTAGTGGAAAAAACGGTGATTGGTTTTAAAATAAAATCACATTCTGCCGTCATTAATGTACATTTAGTAACTAGCTAACAAAGATCATATTTTTTTTACCTTTATAATTATGACGAGACAATGCCCAAGCATCGTTTTAGGCCGAGCGCTGTTCTGCTTGTACAACTCTGCTAATACAACGTATTACACGGCTATTAGCATCGTGAGAATGACTCTTTTCACTTAACTTCTTAATGTATTGTTTGCACATATGTATATGCATCGAGAACAGATGCTTGCGTCGGATGATGGGGGTGAGGTGGTTTGATTTTGTGAGGAATTCTGAGATAAGGGAACGTACAAGACAGCGTTATGGAGAGACGTTGGAACTGGCTAAGTCACGTGCTGCGGATGCCTCCGGAAAGCCTCAATCCTGCCTGCCTCTTCTTCGCATAGGGAGCGAATATGGTCAAAGAAGAAGAAGAAGAATGTGTGTGCATATGTATTTATTTGTATAGGTATAGTTTATGAAAAGGTATATATATAATAGTATAATTTGCATATTGATACAAATGATGCCCTCGTAAACTGGCTTCACTGCGGATTACTCACTTCTGTAACGATCACACCTTTCCGTCAGCAACGATGGAAAAGCAATACAAACATTTTCAATGAAGGTGACTCAAAGAACTTTAACGCCAACGCACCTTATGACTTTATTTGATTTGGAAATGTATTACTTTATTTATTTGATATAGAAAGAAAAACAGGATACAAACAAAAATCTTCACGTTATAATACTGTTTATTGGAAAAAGTATTTAAATCTATTTGTGAAAAAATCTACCGTTAGGTAAAAATCAATATATAATCGAAATTCTACGAATTTCTAAAGCTCGAAAGCACTTACGGAAACTTAGCTCTCAGTAAGCTGTTTCAAATATAAAAATACAGGAAATACAGTAAAAAATATGTTATATAAAATGATTAAAAATAAACAATTCAATATTATTTTTAAATTGTACTGCTTAAAATACGATAGAATAATATTTTGTTATTAAAGTGCAGGTGAAGGTCTAAAAAATCAATGAATACGTCTTACTATAGCTTTAATTAGAAATATAATATCTAAATTCTTAAAAGCAGCTCTTAAATAGGCTGCTTCAATACTAATTCTATACAAAAAAATCTCTATTTAAAAGCCAAAGCCTTTTTGGGAAAAGATTTTACATTCATGAGAGATGAACTGAATCCAAAAAATATAAATAAATCCTTTGAATTTTGGATTTACTTCAGTCTTTTTTTGTAAGCAATAAAACTTTTACTATCCATGGCATACGTATTTCACTTTCGTATTACCAGTTGATGAAAATTATTTGCATTAAAATAACAATTTCGGTCTTATATTGGTCCATCCCTGCTCGGTATCAATTTATAGAAGAATTCGCTTTTTATGTTAGATATTATTTAACTCAAGGCTGTTTTGATACAGGTCCAATGAAAATATGCACGAATTAACCTTATAAATAGTTTAGTCCACCAGATTAGGGCAAACTTTTCAGATAAATGACCAAATTCAGGAATTCAAAATGAGCGGCGGGCCGCAACTAAAATACCACTTTTATATGTACATTATTTATAACCATAAAAAAAGCAATCTAATGGGAGGAATGAGACTGCTTCACGTCTTTTGACATTTTTAAAATTCAGGTGTTAATTTTTTAGTTAAGATTCTTAAAACTGCTTGTAAACGTTTAATCGTAAAGAGTTTTTATTGAGGTTCACGATTAATTATTTTTTTTCACATTTATATAAGTTGATCCAGAAATAACGATTATTATAATTATTTTTAATATTTTTTAAAAAAGGCGTTAAAAGATAAAAACGTAAATCTTTTTCCAAAATATAATTTTGCTCGCGGGCCGCAGAAAAATACGTGGCGGGCCACAGTTTGCCCGTGCCTGGTTTAGTCTATATTTACATTTAAATATTTTTGGTTTCTTATTAGTTAAATACACCAAAGTCATCGTTTGCGCTTTTTATACATGTACAATGAAAATATGTACCAATCAACTGATAATAATGATCCTATTATTAATAAAATAACTTTAAATGTAAGTTTTTTATGTGTGTGGTTAAACAAATGCTTTATACATTTATTTAATCCATGTCCGCCCCTAATGCGGAGCGTATGGCATTCAAATAGAGCTATCTCAACATATTTGTTATTGAGTTGCTCAACCTTTCTCTTTCAAATAGACTAAGGAAAGAAGGATATAACTAGGACAGGGCTAGTTTATCGCTCTCACTACGCCAGTTTTAGAAAAGGAGGCCTCCAGATAAAAATCCATAAATCAATCGATTTATCAATCAATCAATAAAAACGGTCCGTACTGAGGTTCAAACCTATGACTTTCGTGTTCTAGGTCAACGACGTTGACACTCCCTAATACCTGCCCACCTCCACCTACCACTGTTCCCATCCCGCCCTCTATCCAGTGGCGTAGCAAACGATAAGCGTATCTACAGTTTTTTTCTTTAATGGGAGTGTCTTAGGAGCAACTGTCTAAGTTTTGGTGGCGTGCATAAAATGAATTTAAGGTATATTTGCTCTGCGTATGACGTCGCAAATTTCTTAAATGTTTACTTTATTAACCACCAAGTTCTCGATCTGTTCAATAGATGGTTGGTTTGAATTGCAAAGCTCTCATCGTGTATTAAACTACACTTCCATACCTAGTATGTTAATTAAATAAAAGCCAAAACACCTTTTTTTCCACAAAATTATATTTATTAAAATATTCAGCGAAATAAACGTACAAACAAAAACACTCGCTGTAAATCGTTTATTTTGCAATAGTTTTTGATTAAAATACGAATAATAGGAGAGCAGGCATAATAAGCACTCTCTCCGTCTGCTTTAAAACGTCATTTGGTTGGCAAATTTGAAAACTTTTTGTTGAATCAATCTTAATTCAGCCGATACTAAGTGGAAAAAATCCTCAAGCGGCCAGAGACACGCTTTTAAAATGAAGAATAATGATGCAAAGTACATTTTAAAGACTTGTTTCCTGCTCTGCTTCCTTCTCATTGTGACATTGGTTAACAAAATAAACGCGAAATTCTTTGGAGTGTTATTTCTTTTTAATTTGGAAGTATTTTTAAGAATAACGTGCCCCGAAATTATTTATTATTTGAAATACGAAATGTTAAATATTAAATCATATTTTTTTATATATTTTTTTATTCATACCCGCTCCCAATGTAGAGTATATGACCTTCTATTAGAAGTATCTTAACCCTTCCCTTACTATGCAAAAAAAGTACAAGCTTCTAAGCTGTGTAGTCGTTACACATCAGGCAAACGGGAGTGAATCATGACAATTATATGTAGTACTGCTGTAGTAGTGTTATATAATTATCATGATTCACTCCCGTTTGCCTGATGTGTAACGGATACACAGCTCAGGAACTTGTGCTTTTTTTTCATAGTAAAGGAAGGGTTAACAGAACTTTTTCTACGAGAATTATTTATTACTCGATCGCTCTACCTCTTATTTCCAAAGAGGAAATAAGAGTAGGAATAGAATTGTAAGGCTCAGACAGGACTAGTAATTACTTAGTCGCTCTCGCTTTGCCCAGTTATTAAAGGATCGGAAAGGAGGTGGGCATTTTGGGACATCACAGACACATATGTCTTCGAACATAAATCGATAAATGAATCGAAAAAATACTGTTCGTAGTGGGACTCCAATCCGTTAGATCCGTACGGAAGCCAATAACGCTAACCGCTGTGCCATAGGTCCATTTAACCGCTGTGCCACTTTTAGGGTTTCATTATCAATACTTAATAGATTTATTTAATTTTAAAAAATTAACACTAATCTGTGTTAATTCCATATTTAATTGACAAGATCTTGACCGGATTTGCTTATATATTTTTTAAAAATATTTCTGGTAAATCGTTAAAATTCACTTTCAATATCGACTGTAGAAAGGGAAAAGGACGTAACTCTCAATTTTCCAAAACAGCTTTTTTTCGATAATTACAATTTATACAATTTGACACACATTCTATCAAAAGGATGGAAGCTGAAAATGCCGAATAAGTATCTAAATTTAGCTTTTTAGCTTGAAAAAGATGACCTTTTAAAAGATTAAAACCAAGAAAAAACACTGAAATAAAGGTTTTTCCGAGACGATTTCTTTAATTAATATTAGGTAATGTCAATTGAACACCAGCTTAGAAGTATCCGTGCCTTTCAAGGTTGTGTATAATTCATAATTTGCATATGTCACAAAATCATCAAAACACGTTTTAGCGCCTCCTGTAAAATTTGATATGTGCGGGTTACGTCTTTTTTCCTTTCCACAGTTGATATGAAAACGCAATTGATAATTTTGATAATTAACACATGTATAGGTAAAAAGCAATATATTTACAACTTCTCATATTTTATTTCTTAAAAAATGAGTACATACTAACTGTCCAGTTGATTAGTCAGACGACTTCTCTGATCTAAATAAGAGTACTTAGACTGTAACGACTGTATAAAGGTAAGTCTTCTTTCGATGGTTCTTAGCAAGAGCGAATAGTTAACTACTATGCGACACCTGTAGAATGCACCTGCTGCGGAATCCAATCCCGAATCCCGAAATCCTAGGATATCGGGATTGAGAAAATGAAACACAGAAGAGCTGAAAACAAGCTCTTTCGCTGATAATTTTAGCAAAACTGTAAATTCTTGTGATTTCAGATTCAAAATTCTTGGAAGAGCTAAAATAAAAAGGTCTCACGTTGTTAATTTTGGGAAATCCGCAAATTTCTATGTTTTTAAAATATCGAGTACTCAGTTATTTTAATTCAAATAAAATAAAAATATAAACCATGGATACTATGAGTTTTGAAACCAAATTCCTGAATTATGTTAGCTGACAAAGATTGTTCAGAACTAGGGCTTGTCCGGTTTTTTGACTAAATTTGTGACATTCAAAAACCGTTTTCAAGTTCGTAACCAATTGTGCCGAACTTTTAGTTGATGGTTTAAAGACCATATGCCCCACATCATTAGCCAACGAAAGGGTATTTCGATATCAAGAAATTTTGTTACAAAACGTTCAGTGGACGCTTTGTGTTTTCTTAAATCATATTTTCTGAAGAGTAACACCTAATAATTTCTTTTTCTCGCTATTTTAATTGAATTGTCCATTTTTTGTGAAACTTCGAAAACCGGATCAAACCGGTTTTTGAACAATATTGACATTTGACAACCGGTTTTTTCAAAAGTCGGTTTTTGTATAAGTCCTACTCAGAACCAAACCGGTTGAATTTTTTTTAAAAAACATTTAGGCGGTTGTTTGGATGGACTTATATCTACATATTTTTGTTTATAGAAAAAGTTTTTTTGATATTTTAGATTTGCTATTCCTACTGTATACGTTCAGAAGCTACCATATTAAAAGCAAGACTTATCACTGAATATTTATACTTTTCAGTCGACCATTTATACCGAGAACATATAAATATGCATATAAAAATATATCACAAAATTTGTGATGCCGCTTTGTAATTATTTTATGGAAATGAAAGGAGTAGCTCTTTACGCTTGCATTAAATTAATAAATGCAAGGAAAAGCCACAGGTTTTGCAAAAAGACATGAAGAAGGCGTTCAGAACTGGCGTGCGGTTTTGTGTAAGAAGGCTTTAAACTACAGAGATTTTTAATTAAATTAGTACAATTTAATTCAAATCGCACATTTATTAAATAAACAGTTAGTTAAATGTTTTTGACTAAGAATTATAATTAATTAAATAAACGCTACTTTTCAACAACAAATACATATTATTGATTTACTTGGTAGAAATCCATTTTAATAGGGTTACAATAGCAACGTATTTAGTTCTACAATTTTTATATTTATTCATTGTTATCTGTTTTTGCTTTCGCTATCGTCAGAACTAGTTCTGAAAATTGCAATATTTTTACCTTAACAAATACATGCTTAGGAGTACTTTGTTTTGATTTTGTTACAGATTCAAGTAATTAATATAAGCTGTTTAAAAATGTGAAAGAGTCACTAATTATTTTCTTCGCCAGTATACTGGTCCGGTTGACGCTATTGAATATGTGAATCGAATTCGTTAATCATTATCAAATTTTATGAAATGCTCAGAACGATAATTATAGTGCTGTTTATTAAAGAGATGTTAAAACTTCACGATTGTTAAAAATTATTGAAGTTTTTGTTTGTTCTTTCATGTATAATGTAACTGACTAAAATGAATAATGTACATATGCATAATATAGTTTATTTATACAATGACTTAGTGCATAAATTAACTATAACATATTAACTATCTCAGCGCTATTAAATTTGTGTTCTACTTTTTACGTGGTTCAAATCACTGAATGCACATTTCCAAGCGTTATGTTGACTTTTTGATTGGTTTTTCGTTTTCAAATGGCTTCGATTTTTTTTTAAATTCAAAATAGATTAGAATTATTTTCATTTTGATTTTGTAAACTTCCATTTCCACTTCGGTATCTTCCGGTGCTAATCAGTGCGCGAATGAACTCGAACTGACAGGCAGCGGAAAGTTTGTACTGTCTATATACATACACGCAATTACATTCGCTCTATACGTATTGTTAACCTAATTGATAATTTGACATAAGCTGTGAAAATTCTCGCTATCAATTAGGTTAACAATAGGTATAGAGCGAATGTACTTGTGTGTTTGTATATAGACAATACAAACTTGCCGCTGCCTGTCAGTTCCAGTGCATTCGCTCACTGATTAGCACCGGAAGATGCCTAGAGGCGAAACCCGGGTCGTGTTCGACCAAGAACTTTATGCAAGTGTACAAAATCAAAATGAAAATAATTCTAAATTATTATTAAATTTCCATCAAGCACCTTCAGTCGGAATTTTAAATTATATCAAAATAGTTTGTAAAAAAGTTATTTTCAACAACAATAACATACTCGTTGAGATAAGTAAAATAACCTTTTCGATCATTAAATAATATAAAATTGCTGATAATTCGTAAGAATTTTATTGTCTGAATCGTATACGCCTTTCTATGTGTAGACGTTAAAATAAAAAGAAAAATACACCTTAAATAACAAAAGTCACACACATAACCATTCTTTAAAAACACGATAACTAAAACATACACCACTATTGCCCTTGCTGAGCAAGATGACACCCTTGTTTACTCACTTACCCCCTTATTTATCCAAGTCATTATTTTTGTCTCGGTAAAATACTGCTAGGAATAATCTGACGTCTACAAAGCATTTTCGCAGAGCCTGCTTCTTCTTCTTTATATAACGGCATCTGTGTACATTTTATTTATTCATTTATAACTTGTAGATTCTTGGAGTCGGCTTTCTGCGATATTTATGACCAACCTATGACTAGCGGGTCGTTCTCGCGCAAAGAATTTTGCAAACAGAACGCTTGCTTAACACCATAACTATTTTTACAAATAAATTCAATGTGGTGTTAAAAAAAATGAGAAAGCTTTATTTTTCTTATTCTTTCTCGCGTGTGTCACAAAAAAGCGCAGTGATAGCGGTTAGCATCTTTTTTCGAATAATGAAAAATAGTTTACAACTAGTTTCCGTTTTACGTATTAAGTTCAAGCAAGGTTGAAAAGTCGGAATCGGACTCATAAAAACACGAGTGACTCCAATTCTTTATATTATAAGTCACTCGAGATCAACATGAGGAAAATTGACATCGAGGGCTTAGAAACTTAGCTTAAGCTCAGCGATTTAAACTTTCATATTATGTCTGTATTCAAATATACAACGCTATGCCTATTTTCCCAGAGCGTAAAGCATCGTGGTTTTTGAGATGGATTTAAATGAAAAAATCGATGTTTTAAATTGAACTTTATCGGTAATTGATCAGTAAAGTCAAGCTCTTATCAATTAGACCACAGAAAGAGTCTCATGGCTATTACTCTCGTTAACTTAAATCTTTCCGTCAATAAGCAGCTCCCTTACTGCTAGACTACACAAATCTTAAGTATGCAAATTTATATTGAAGCGAATCGAATACAGAATAAAAAATAAATAAATGCTTAAAATAAAAAGTTTCGCATTACTGTCTTACATTCTACGGCTGCTACGCTGCGTAGACCCTCATAGTTCAAATATGTATTCCTTAGATATGTTACGAATTTCATTTTCATAGGCTCGACACCATTTTACTTGAAAGCGATTTCAATTACGTTGCTTTACTGTGCGCTGATATTGGGTACATTCTATTTGTTATTAATTGTTTCTATTTTCGTAGCGCTAACGTTAATGTTTTCTGAATTTCGAAATAAATTAAATACAAATTAATTAATACAATAGAACGTTATTAACTGTTTTTATTTGGTCTTGCATATTTTACATATAAAACAAAGCAATTTTTCACATACCAAATTTTACGAAAGCAATATTAAAAAAAGCCTTGCAACAATCTGTCTGAAAATGCTTTTTAAAGAGACAAAACACCTGTCACAATTTGTAACACAACATGTGGAGTAGCAAAATTATAAAAATAAATTGTGTATTTCACAAGTAATGTTTTTTTAATATATGATCTTTCTCGTGTTCAGGCATTTTTGAGGCACATTTCATTGTTTTGATCCTCGATCATTTGCCAAATAGTATTTAGGATCATTTTTATAAATGCACTAGTACTGGAATCCAATGTATCATTTTTTTAATTGAAAGTAAATTACTACAATTAATTTAAAAATAAGATTGTAAAGAAAAATTTAAACTTGATTCCTATAACTAATTGAAGATACATACAGGCGTTCATTGCTGAACAATAATGTATAACACATACTTGATACATTCAAAATTATTTTTTTAAAAGCAAGCATTTAAACTTAACATTATTTGCCATCAAAATGACGATACAGTAAAAAGTACAATAAAAACATATTTTCTTTGTGTAATCTTGCATAATAAAATCTCTTTGAAGCTACCACCACTTTTTTATCCATGTCTACTCCCAATATGGAGCATATGAAATCCTGATGGAGTTTATCTCAACATAACATAAGTGCTTCTACGATAACTACTTGATACTCAACCTATTTAATATAATAAGAATATAAGGGTAGACTCAGGGCAAGATTAGCGGTAAGCTGATCGCTCTCACTATGCATGTTTTTAAAATATGATGATTAGAAGGGAATGCAAGACATCAACAGAATTTTATCAATCGATTAAAGAATCAATGTAAAAAAAACTGTACGTCCTGGGATTCGATCCAGTGACCTCCGTGTTCCAATGACGTTGACCACTCAACCAAGGAGCCGAAATCACTTCTTTTACTACCATCAAACTATTGAACTAGTTGTAAAAACCAAATTTTATTCAAGTTTTTTGTTTCTAAATGGTTTTCTTGTAATAATTTCCAATGTATATTAAACTGATTTCAATACAAAAACCTGGGATCCATGAACACATGAAAATTAATGCGTTTGTCTCGCAAGGGTAAATGTAGAACCCTGATTGTATATACGCTGTTTAAAATAACGACCCCTTGAAGAAACACAGCTCAAACTAAATGAGGATAATGTAAAATAAATATTTTTATTTTATTCATCAAACTGAATGAAATAACTGTAAGCATATTTTTTTCGTGTCCGCATACTTTTTAAATTTACATATTTATATCGGCGTTTTTATCTTTATATTCAATTTATATTTGACGTGTATTTCAAGCATATAAATTTCATACCCTTATCGTTATTTTAATATGCTTGTTTAATATGATCCAATTGATTTTTCAAACTCTAAAGAAAGTATAGCCCGGTTAATTAACTCTTTCTTCCGTGTGATTTGGTTCTGAATTTACTAATGAGCAAATTAAGTGAACATGCTTCCTCCAACTTTTTCCTGCTTTTTTTAAAGTCATTACTGTATTTCTCTGTCTTTTGTGGGGGTCTCTTAATTGCACCCGAGAAGAATGTAATGGTTTTGAAAATAACTTACATATATATAGTATGTGATATTAAGAATATGTGTTCGATAGATTATAAAGAAAATAAAATCTTTTTGTTTTGATTCGTTGTCATATTGTCTAATTTATACATTTGTTTAATATAATTTTATTCATTGGATTGCTATAAACTTGTAAAACTTCAATATAATCACTTCTAGTAAGCCAATTTGAAAGCACACGTATAAGTAAAAGTAGTACAAAGGAATATTGTAACTTTTTAACAATTATTATTGACAATAAAAACCCTAAAAATGATAGTTTTAATCACGTTTAATGTGTTCACTGTCAATACTTCTAAATGCATTATATTAAAAAAATAAAACCCTTTTTTTGTTCTATTTCCGTACTGATGATCAGTTAAATAAAAGACTGTGGAGATGGAGTTCGATTTTCACATGTATTTAATACATCATTTGAAACTGCTCGTTATTGCTTGTTCGTGAGCAAAACCGATTCTGCTCATATCATATACCAAATATTTAAATAACTATAGGGTAATCTATACCAAGCTAGTAAAAGAAAAAAAGTATTTTGATATTTCATATAAAATATCGCTATTAAAAAATACACATAATTATATACTAGTTTTAAAATAACTTTATCAATTCTGGAACCTGTCAACATTGATACGATTTATATAGCTTATGATTAATTTAACTACTATAATACCGGTATTTTTGTATATAAATACCGGAATTCTGGTTTCGGTAATACCGGTATTGCGTCTCTACTCACGATGAGTGAAATCAGCCATGTTCATGACGAAAATTGTGGCATTAATATTAGAAAACGTGTTTTTTAACGCATTTCATTTACATCAATAATTCACAGTTAACTCGTTAAAATTATTTTTTAAATATTTTTTAAGCTTAATTATTATTATACATAAGAGTCTATACATCGAAGTGAAAGAGATTAAAAAAAATAAAATCAAGAAAGGTATAAATTAAAAATTAGTAGCGAGCTTTTTGATAGTTTAAATTCTGAGCTTGACTTTTTCTGAAAACTTCTAAAAGCACATTTCCATTCTAGATTGCTTTTATATTTAAGAATTCTTCCGTGAAAAAAAAATACGTATTAACATAATGTAATTTTATTACATCGGGCACATTTATAAATAATTTAAAAATAAAACGATGGGTTTTATTTTCTTTTAGAATATTGACGTATTTTCAGTATTTGCATATTAAATTTGTCTAAAAAATATAATAATGCGGAAGTTTCCTTGGTGGAATTTTTATGTCAAAATTGAATTGCTTAAATTTTGTAAATTTCCACCCGTTTTGTCACTATCTTCAGTCATTTAAGTGTACAAATGAATTTGGACTGACATTGAAAGTTGATTCATGGACTTTTTTGTTGTGTACGTTTAAGTACAGGTATCGGCAATTTTTTTTAATAACCAAAATGTGAATATAACAAATAAGTTTCGGGGTACGGAATTGGGGTAGGGAATCATTATATAATATAAAAAAGTTTACAAAGAAAATAGTTACAATATGCCTTAATCTAAAAAGAGGAAAACGAAATTATAGTTTATAGTTAATCAACTTATGACAAATACAAGGATTTGGATATTTATTAGTTAGTCATCTTTTGTTCTCATTTAAAAAAAATGTGGAAACATATTTTCTTTTATTTAAACGTGGGCAAAATGGAAAATCCAATTTTGAACAATTTGTACAAAGGAATGTCCAAAATGTTGACACCATGAAAAGATGACTATCTTCCATTTTATGCTGGCCCTGCTATCATTTATCTTTAACTGGATGGCTTCCACAGACGAGATATATCTTCAAATTTGTCGTGCTCAGCAGAGCACAGGCAAGTTATCTAGTAAATAACTAATTTAAATAATATTTGGAAATTATATCCGGCGTTCTAGGTGAAGACGTCTTTTTCTACGGCAGCAAAAAGGTTAAGTAATATACATAAAACCTAACGGTGTTCAATCTACGTCATTGAAACACAGATATTAATTTATTCTTTCTTTATTACGATCCGAAATGGCTGTTATGTTTTGCCAATTTTTGCTACACCGGAATCAATAATTGCAATACCATGGCTTTAATATAATTGCTTTTCCAGAAACCTATTTTTTTAATTTTATATAAGAATGAAAATATCACCATTTATTTATAATCAAAGAAATACCAGAAAACATTTAGCAACTAAAAGGTTTTCATACTGTAACATTGGCAAAGTAGTTTATAAGTTCAGAAGTATAAAAAATCCAGAAATCTAATTGTATCCAGTTCACTTAGTTTTTTTTTTACTCTTTTTAATTGTAGAAAGCTTTCAATGTTTTCATTATACTCAAGAATCTTTGTTGTCTCAAACTATCAGACATAATTTTAGAATATGAAAATTTTCTTCTTCTTTGTCTATATTCGCTCCTTATGTAAAGCATATGCCTCCGTGTTTCTCTGTCTACCGCCAATTGCTCCGCTTCCTCTCATGATATGCCAGCATACTTCAGTTCCGCTGAGTTCATGGATATAGATAGTACCCAACGGTCGTCCAGGACGCCGAAATCCCACCGATCAGAAGAAGAGGTAAGCAGAAGTAAGTTTTTCCAGAGGCATCCGCAGCAAATGACCCATCCAGTTCCAACTAGGGTCTTATCCCTGACCTTTTTTGCTATCCCTGGATTTTTATGCATAAAATCGTGTATAAATTGGGATTGATTTTAAGTCGACGATTTTGAAATCATGACTTTTTGATTTTTCAAACAATTTCATGCCAATTTCAAAATCCCAGAAGTTTGCAGATTTTCCAAGACTACCAGAGTGGAACCTTTCTTTTTAGCTCTTCCAAGAATTTTCATATCTAAAATGCCAGGAATTTACGGACTTAGAAAAATCACTGCGCCACGTCCGCCATTATGTTCTTCCGTGTTTCATTTTCTAAATTCCGAAATCTCGGTATTGGTACTATCGCAATCACAGAAGTGGACCGGATCCCGGGATTGGATACCCTAGTTCCAACGTCTCTCCAAAACCACCGGCGTGACTGGACGTTGTCTTATACGTTCACTAATCTCCGAATATCTGAAAAATTCAAACCATCTTAATAAAAATACCGGTAACTATGTGTTCGAACATTGTTGCGACCCTTAATCGCGGTATCTATTTCAAATATGTTATGGTGTGCGAAATTTAAATTCTGACGCATCGCAGTCTATACTCAAAACAATGGAAAGTTTCAATAAATTGACGTTTTACTTTTGGAAGCCGACGTGGCGACCATTTAACGAACTTACGATCGATTCGCTTTATTGGAAATTTGCTGAGCAGAATTTCCGCTGGAAATTGTCCGCGCCAAAGATAAATGCCTGCTTCTATAAATTAAAAACACTTCGCTTAACAACAGATCGCTCGCTCCGTAGTCCACGGGGTAAACGACACTCTAATTATTACTAATCGAATTTGTTGACGCTATTGATAAATGTTTTCTTTAGAAGCCAAATCTGATTGGAATAGCACATTTACCCACACCATACAATATTATTGGAAAATAAGAGTAGATTAATGACGTGTTGCTAAACCCTACAACTGCTTAACCCTCCAGAGAGGAGAGTTGTTTTTTCAATAAAAAAATAACTTAAATCGATATTTAAGTCACGGATAACTTTTATTTCTAACAAAAAAACACAAAGTCGTTGTATAGAAACCAGTGGCGACCAGTCAATGTGGCATTCGATCAATGCATCCCTTTTATATGCAGGGGCGGTTATATTTCATGAAATAATATTCAAACATAACATTTATACCATTCACTCATTTTAAATTCTTCATGTACTTATTGTCTATAATAAATATTTAAAAAAATATATTTTATTTAATTTAAAATTTTATTTTATTGAATTTAAAATGAGGGAATGGTATAAATGTTATTTTTGAAGATTATTTCATGAAATATAGCCACCCCTACATATACAAGGGGTGCATTGATCAAATGCCACATTGACCGGCCGCTACTGATAGGAACCCAATATGGCCATGCTCATCCTTATAAACCCTGTGTAATATTTTTTAAGAGTAGTAGTAAGGACAAGTGTTGTAGTGACAAAAATTCGGGGTTGAAATATAGCTTAACGTGAAATTTTAAAAAAAAATACAATTTCACCTCTTTAGATCAACATAATTTCAACACAAATGTATTCGTAAGTACTGTAAATAATTTAATGTTTTGATAAAATAATAAGTAGTAATCAAAAGTTGCATCGCCTATACTTATGAATAAAACATTAAAATCTCAAAGACTTCTTAAAAAAAAATATACAAAAAATGTATCATGGCACAAAAGAATCATCACGCAATGAAGTGCCAAACGGAGATTGCTAAGAGAAATTTAAAATATTAAACATTCAATATATAAGCTCTTGCATAGCGATCAAATAGTTTTATTACGACTTATTAATATGTCGGGTCCTATGGTGCAGCGGTTATCGTTGTTGGCTTCCGTGCCGGATCTCACGAGTTGGAGTCCTACTACGAAAAGATTTTTTTCCGATCGATATATCGATTTCTGTTCGAAGGCATGGGTGTTGATGATGTCTTAATTTCCCTCCTACCCTTCATATCCTTCAATTACTGAAAGTAGCGAGAGCGATTAGCTAATCACTATTCCCGCCCTAGCCTTATCTTTCCATCCCTACTACTCTTTTTTAAAAAAGAGAGGTTGAGCGACTGAGTAACAAACAGTTCTCGTAGAAAAACTTCTGCTGAGATACCTTCATTAGGAAGCCATATGCTTTACATAGGAGGTGGACATGGATAAAAAAAACACTATCATTTTTCCTTCGAGTTAATCTGAATTGATCCAAAAAACACCGTTTTGTGCATCGGCAAATATCTGGTAAACAAGATATATTATTAAAATTTTATGTGGACTTTAAATAACTTGCCATCAATTGTTTTATGATAAATGCTTTAAATTTTTATAATAATTTTATGCTACTAACGTGTTTAAATTAATTAATTAGGAACTTTGACAAAACATTATACTGACGAAAAAGTAGTTTTTCTATATAAAATTGACAAACTAGAAATTTGCATTTTATCATAGAACCTTCCAATAATAATAATTACACTCAGACATTTTAAGATATCTTATTATATCACATTTCTTAAGAAAAGAATAACTTGTTTTGTCCAGTAGTAAAGTGCCGTCAAGTTGTAAAGTCGAGTCATGCGGTAAAAGTAATACGATGTTGTATAACGTCATATCATGTTTGACGACAATTTCATATAATATTATCTCGTTCCACTCAAGAATTCGATGTTTCCCGGTGTACCGGATTATGCTCTCTCAATCAAACTATGATTTATTACCGAGTACAAGATGGCTCATCAATGTCAACAACGTATCTTTATTTTCGACTTTAAAAATGACTTATATTCTGTACTTTGTGTTGTTATATTTTTTTATGATTTACCAATGATAATATTAATCACTTAGTCGAATGAAAAAACTAATCTGATATTACTAAGCATATACTGGTTGTCTTTGACTTACGACTGAGGTACGTTTCAGAACTTTGGTCCCAAATTGTATGTTGAACTTAATACAAAATATGGATTGGTGGGCTGCCAATACGCTAACAAGGAGCTCGCTTTATATCAAAGCAATTCTTGGTGTTGTTGGGAAGTAGGGAGCTTTTTTATCACTCCGATGGAATTATATTCAATACTTAAATAAGTAATCGATTGTTACTTAATGCACTTAAAATATGTAAGGATATGCAATTTACCGTAAATGGCCAAAAATGTTCTACTGTGTATACTGAAGCTGTCCTAGATAATATAATAAAAATAATTAATAAATAATAATTTAAAACTTAAAGTAGATTGCATGCAATACAATGACAAAATAGTATTTAAGAATTGTATATTACACACTTTTGTTAGTATTGTTTTATTAGTATATTTATTTATTTTTGAGACACTGTGTATATGAAAATTATTCATATTTACAGCTCTATCGTGGGTAAAAGAAATGTTTAATTACTGAGAAATCCACCAATAGAAGTAAATGTAATATTGTAAATTATAAAAATTGATTAAAAAGTGTGATATGAATAAATTTTAAATTTCTTCATATTGTAAACACTATTAGAGTGAAAGTTAAATGAATGATTTGTAGCCCATAATATTTTCATAAGTTTATATACTTTTAAATTGTAATAAAAGCTAACTTACGAGAATTGAGAAAAATATTTTCTCATTACCGATGTAAAAGTTTTAGGAATTTAAACAAAATGTCTCGTAGAAACTGACGTTTTTTTGTTGCTTTTTTGTTTACGATATTTATTTCGCGTGCTCTATCCAATTAACTAAGATCAATTTATTTAAACCAAAGGTAAAAGACATCGTTGGTAATGTTATTCTCAAATTGTCTCCAAATTCCGTTTCGAGTATTGTAAAAGGTTCGCAATTGTTTGTATAAGTTAAGTAAAATATATAAAGAGAGAGTATTGACGTTCACTTTGAAGAATATCGCTTATGAAGTATAACATATTGTATAAATACATCAGCGGTAGTAAAATAAATATTCACATTAAAAAAAAGTATGAGCGTGATTAGAGATTGCACCAACAGACAAATATGTTAATACCGAGTATGACAAAAAATAATATACAACAACAAAAATACACCCAATGTACATAACAATACTGGATGAACAGAGGCGGATTAGCAAATGAGGCGCGCGCGCTTGGGGCCTCCGAATTTGAGGGGCGTCAAAAAAAATGTTATATTATATAAACCATATACTTTTTGTTACAATTTTTTATAGATTTTTCATATTTTAAATATAATTTTTAGACGTTATCTGAAAAAAAATCCTTGAAATTTTATTACCCTTGGGCTTTTCTTGTACTTAATCCACGACTGCGGATGAGTACATTCTAAACAAGTTTACATCATTTCGATTCATCTTGAACAATTTAAATAATTTTTATGATGGTTTTAAATACATTTAACATTTGATTTTGGCTAATTTTTAGTACTGACATACTGATTTTCATTTTTAAAACTGATATACCGATCTTGCAGTCCTAAATCGTAATGTACGTCAATTTTAATCGTAAAAAATTAACATTTCGGGATTTTGGAACTGTTTCTTTGAACGAAAGGCTGTAAATGTTGCGCATCGAAAGCATATTTTTATATATTGGAGGATATTATCTTAATAATACGTTGATATAGGTCACATAAATCTGCCATTGGCAATTATTAGCCGCCTGTGTGGTCGAGTGGTCAACGTTGTTGGCTTCGGCTACAGAGGGCCCGGGTTCAAATCCCGGAACGGACAGTTTTAAAAAAATGATTTTTCAATCGATTTATGAATTTCTGTTCAAAGGCATGGATGTTTGCGATGTCTTGAATTCCCCCCTCTAACCCATTTTATCCTATGAACGGGGCGTATCGAGAGCGATTAGCTTATCACTTATTCTGTCTTAGCCCTATCCTTCTATCTCTACTACTCTCTTTAGAAAAAGAGAGGTTGAGCAACTGAGTTCTCGTAGAAACACTTCTGTTGAGATAAACTCCATTAGAAGTCCATATGCTCCACATTGGGAACGGACATGGTTTAAAAAAAAAATTTAAAAAAATCTATTGCCACTTTGTTTACGAGAATGATCTTAATATTTGACAAATTATTGTAGCTTTAACGCTCACTTTTAAGGTGTTCACTGTTAACGCTTGATGAAAAGACATTATATTTAAAAATAAACACTTTTGGTATAAATGATTCATATGTATATTTAAATTATTGTCTATTACTTAATTAGAATTAAATTGATAGACTCAAATTAGTCATCAAAAAAATACGTAGTACACGTCTATCTATTTGTGTTGTTCAAAACAAAAGTGGACTGGTATTAGAAGTAAGATAAAGAGAAATTTATACGCTGCGGAAGCAGTAACGGAAGCCCATATTAAAATAATTAACTAAAATCAAATAGTTACAGATAAAGTTGAATCAGTCTACTTGACAGCTCAATTAATATAATAAAGTTAATAAGACGTACTCGGTCACCGAGTTGATTACTATAAATAATAATCTAGAAAATTTATTCTTGAGAAATCTATGATAATGCATATTGACCGAGTATTTTTCAATATAAGCTCTGGTTTCTGTCGGGTTTGTGGCGGACCTCACGGGCTCGAGTTCCAGTATTAGTACCATATTTTCAATCAATTTATCGATCGACGCTGGAATAAGATAAGAGGAAGCAAGAAAACTGGCGGAAGGCAGAGAATCTTGGTGGAGTCATGTTGTGGGTATATGCTCCGACTAAGGATCGGATATGGAAAAAAATCTATAAGCTCTAAATTTATAGGCTCTCTACACATGTTAAAATTAAGCGAATATTTTTAATTCTCACATAGACTGCACTGTCTTTAAACTCAAAATTAAACTGTTGCTGAAAATAGGTTTTTTTTAATACTAACAAATGAATGTTAATGCAATAATTTATTGATTCGCCAAATTAAAAGCAGCCGAATGAAAAAATGTTCAAATACAACAGAAAAACACATCCGAAATAAGTAGTTATGATACATTGAAGTAATGTATCGAAGCTTTTAGAATTATATCTCAGACTAAAACGCGTATATCTTGATATATAGAGAAAGAATTGAAACATATATTTATGTAGAGCAAATCTAAGGGGGTAAAATCAGTGCAGCGTTGACCCAGTTTAATGTAACCAAAGAAAAATTATAAACATATTATCTGTCTGGTTTTGATAATCGTAACTATTTTTAACTGATGATGTTGAAAATATATTCGATGAGCAAACTTGGTCTTGATAATTATTTCATAAACTGCTTATAAGGTTTTTTTTATTCTTTATATAAATTTTACTTCTCTGAAATAATTGAAAATTTTCATCTTAAATATAATGGAGCTTAAATGTAGTCAGCATATCAAAATTTTGTGTATTATTTTAAATATATTTATGATTTAAAGATGTTCAAACCGCACCAAAAGAAGTGTAGAGAGGCTGGGTATAAACAAATATATAGAGAAACAGACAGAGATGACTAAATGTCATTTGGACTTATATGTGCTGAAACGATCCAAAACTCATTGGATTTTTATTTTATTTATTCAATAATTCGATTGAGATTATCTCATAGATGTACATATAAACAAAAAATATCAAGTTTATAATGTTATTCGGGTTAATTTATTTTTTAAATAATGCCATAATCCAAACAATTCAAAATTACATTATGCAAAAGAAAATCAGTGACGGTTGGTCTTGATTCCAATAATTGAAAACGTTTTCGTATAAAAAGATCCAATAGTCTTTCTTCCTTGAAACAAATATTCAATTTTGAAATACATACGAAGAAAAAATCCAATCTCAAACATTTTAGTTTTTAGATGCTTTATGCGATAGAAGATTGGAAACATTAAAAATCACGGCAAACTAACAGCTTTTTAAAAATGATTGTTAGTAATGTAATTAATATTTTTCTCGCTGATTGTGAACAATTTATTCTAAATTTAAGATTTATTTAGTAATTTAATAAACTCATTTACATTCGGAATACACTCACGACGTGCTGATCAATGACATTGTTATATCTGGTTTGAAGGTATAGATCAGTGGAGAGGAACCTGCGGCCTTTTGGCTACTCTGATGAAATGAAAAGGTTCCTCACCCTTGGTATAGTTCTTTGTGTAGTAGGATCCTGTCTTATTAACAGTGTCCTAAGGGAGAGGGCTTGAAGGAGCTCGCTCGAGCCATTTGCTTTTTTTTCTATATTCCGGCTAGCCCTTTGCCAATTTAAGAAAAAAAAATATTATTTAATCAAATCAGGACGATATTTTAAACGATTATCCCTCATGTTACATATTTTTATTCCTTTGCGGTAATTGTGCACAGTTTTTTTTATAAAAAATTAATAAATGTGATATATTATATAAGAAACATTAATAAAGCTCCACGCCATTGTAAAAACTGTATCCGAAGTTAAAGCAAGGTAAGCGAAAACAGTCAAGGAGGTGATTTCGATATAATTTACGAGTCAGCCCAAAATCTAGAAGTATTGTTTCACATATACATTTTTGAGAATTGTAAGAGCTTGAAGCATTCTGACGGTTAAGGCTGTATAACATTGAAGTGGTCAAGGTGAAAGAGTGAAATAAATCATTACATAAAAAGAAAAATTGTATTATTCTTTAAGTAAAATACTAACTAAGATTTCAGTATTTTCTCTTGCTCTAGGAAAAAAACGCTGGTGCCAAAATTATTAATACATAATAAATTTTGTAGAAATCATGACTGACGGCAATTTTAAATTGATTGTTGCAATTTTGTGCCTTCCTGCAGAATATGGTCGCGTGATTGCAGCGGCAAGTTTTAAAATATCAGATTAAGGCTCGTATTAGATAAATTACCGTTCGTGAGAGTTCAAACTCACCGTGTTACCGTAGTAAACCGTTTAAACAATAATATTGGTTAAAATCACTATCGCGGGCTTACACAGTATTGGTCGATGATACAATTGTAAATATACAATATTTCTTAACAAACGTTTACCATTATGATACATAAATTATGACTATGTTTACTACCGCATTCTACAGAACAGTAATAAAATTATGAAAACACTGAATATTTATAACAGATTAAAAATATCAAAGTATTTTAGTTCTACAATTTTTAATAATTGTATGCGTTGATAGCTATTTCGGCTAAGAACTAAGTTCTGACGATGGTGAAAGCCGAAATAGCTATCAACGCATAAAATTATTAAAAACTGTAGAACTAAGATACTTTGATATTTTTAATCTGTTATAATGGAGTTCTACCAAGTAAATGCCAAATCAATTAATAAACTGAATATTTATTTTCAAACCGTGTGCCAATATAGATTTTTTTAAATTAATGTCCACTAGCAATGTGCAGCATATGGTTTCCTAGTGAAGGTATCTCAATCTAAGTTTGTCTTCAAGTACTGTTTGCTACTCAGGTATTCCCAACCTCCCCTTCTTTTTCAGGAAGTATGAATAAAAAGGATAAGATTATGACAGTACTAATGATTAGCAAATCGCTTCAACGACGCCCCGTTATTTTAATATTGTAAAATTGGGGTGTAATTTTCGGACACCACAAAAAAACTATGTCTTCGAACAATGATATTGAAAAATGATGATGAAAAACTTTCACGGAATCTGACGAGGTGCACCGCAATCTGGATAATTGTAGGCTCTCTAGAGGTAAAGTGAATAAAATAGTAAAATGTAAAAACTTTTTTCTTGGACTTTAACACGTCTTTTGGTGTGTGTATTAACTGAGTTCACTTTATTTTTACGATACTGGCATGTAGAATATTACAATGCATCTTACTTTTTTTTCTTGGCTCACTTCACTTCTAATGGGCCCATTTGTACTACTTATGCAGATTTCTTCAGCAGAAGTTAGTTGTTCTAAGAGAGTTGCTTCGGATAGAATGATGGTGCTATAGGGTTGGTTGGAATTAGGTTATCACAAATCTTTATGGGTTTGAATCAAAATGCATGGATCGATTTAAAATGAATGTGCTTATACTGCGATTTCATCCCTTGAACACTGTAACCGAAGTCAACGACGTTCACCGATCGGATGAAGACCCGGCATTTTAATTGAGATTAATGATATTAAAGTATTTGTGAGAATTTACAGTATTATAGTTTATGTTGATAATTCTGTATCAAATTTCTATTTTGTCATTTAGAAAACGTAAATAGAGTTTCTCCTTGTAAAGATGAAAGTATTTAAATCTGTGGGAATACTTTATCTTTCATCTTACATCTTACAGTGGAAGGAAAGCTTTTTCGTACATATTTCACAAACAACAAATAGAAAAATAGCGTTTCCCAATAAAAATAAAAATATAATATTTTATGAGACTGTTGAGAAAGGATAAAAAAGTTCAAATATATCTTCAATTCAATGAGTTTCATAGCATTTTATACAATGAAATTGTTTTTCAATAATAAATAAATGAATTGAAATGTAAAATTTAATAAATTTGGTAAGGTAGTTGTAATGATGATGACTTTCATTAAATCGAAAAAATGTTGATTATGATGTTACATTAAAATTAAAATTAAAAACCACTAACTTCTTTTAACATAAGATTATGATTTAAAAGCTACTTTTGATGATAATTAAATTACTAATATTCTCAATATATATGGTGTTAGTATCACCTGTCTACATTTGTTCAACTTTTGTGTGTGTGTGTGTTCTGTCAAGACGTTCTTAAAACTGCGAAAAAAACAGATTTGAAGGTAATAAAAAGATTTCGTTTTTTTTTAAATATTTTTTATATAAAAGTAAAAAATACATTTTCAACAAGCTTATTAAATACATAACAAAAAGCAATAACAATTACTTAATTTTACAACAATTTAAGATCACAGGCAAGAAAGGTCAAGATTAATTAGAATAGAAAAGGGAGTATTTTTCTCGTTCTAGAACAAACGATACGTAAAGAAACGTTTAAAATATACATACAAAGAAATAAACAGTCGGTTACATGGCGATAATTGATAATGAAACATTTTACAAGAGTTCAAACGACGAATAAAACTATCCAAGAAGTATAAAAAACAAATGAATAACACTTATTTTGAAAGTCGTTTGTCATTGTTTAAATTTCAACAGTCATTGTTCGAAGAAAAAAATTCACTTTCGAAGTAGTAAATTTGGCGTAAAAAGCCAGAGATAATAATGAAAAAGTCTATTAATAATAATTTCCTATTGGAGGAAAAAAGTTTTTTTTTATCGCGCCGTATAACATCGTAATGGACACTATATCAAAAGATACCACAGAGAAATATCTTTCATAAAATTATTATTCGATTTGATATTAATTCATTATGATAAACAGAACGAAAATGTGAATTTTCTTTCTCAAAATAAATAACGTAATTTGTCAAATATGCTAATAAAACATCTAATAAAATTTCCTTCTCGGACGATTTTTGAATAAGTCTTCGAAACGGAAATAAGTACTAAAGATAAAGAATATTCAAAAGAAATATAAGCAAATATGACCAGAGAAAACATTAATAAATCAATGATTAAAAGTAAAATGGCCGCAAGGCGTTATTTTAATTTTAATATGGCACCATTTTATCAACAAATAATAATGTTTAAGAAATTGCTGACGATATAATAATATAATGCAGCTTAATACCTCAATTTATCATAGCGTTAAATAGATGTCGTTAGTTGTTAACTTAATACATATAACGCTATAATTAACGTGATGTAATCGTTGACGTGTTTCTTATAATGACATTAAAATTCATTGTCGTTTTTTAAAGATCAAAATGGTTGATTCAATTCAAAAAGTGATGGTCATTTTATATAGCGAAAGAAAAGCAACGATACATAGTTAAACAATTGTATCGCGATATGAAAGGGCTATTTGATTCCAAGAATGGACTAAGAGTGAAAGTTGTAAAGAGAATGTTTGTAGCGGAAATGAAAATAAATACAAGAAGGATGTAAAGATGAAAGAGTATCTAATTACTACTCGGGGCTATCATATACAGGTTATCTGTACGAGGTTACGATCAACGGTTTTATGGCATGTCGTAACTTGATATGTGCATAATTTCCTTTTGTTTGATAAACAAAAGTAGAGTACATATTATATACGGTTTATTATACCATAATAATTGTATCAAAAACAATCAAATATTGATATCAAAATTGTTTATAGCAAACGAAATGTTAGGATTATTCTGATGGAATCAACGTTGGTAGCGTAGATTTTTTTTATATGGAAGTAAACAAAAACAACGGGCAGATAAATTTGTGACAATGTGTAAAATATTTGATAGCTGGAATAACAGACGAGTCGATTTCAAGGACTATAGCACAATAATTTATGGGTAACTTGACTTAACTTTTTAATTCCATCCGTGACCACCTCCATGCCCCTTGGATTCATGTACAATGGTTTTAACCACTGGTACTTTGACTGGGTATGGATGAGGAATATGGACAGTAATGTGCTTTTCGACAGGATATGGGATATGTTTTGTGACTGGGTAGGGTACTTTCTTGATCACTGGGTATGGTACTACTTTCTCAATTGGAATATTGATTTCCTGGACAACGGGAACAGCTACTGGTTTGTTGACTGGAACGTGGATAGCATAAGGCTGGGGGACTGGAACCAAAATTGGATGTGGAACATTAATATGAACAGGCTTAGGGATTGCGACAGCGACGTATTTATAAGAAGGAATTGCGACTGGTTTTGAAATTTCAATGTGCTGGCTAACAGGTATAGCTTCTTGGTGAGAGACACCTCCTTGGATTGGAGCAAATCCACCTGAGCCTCCGTAGTCACCATATCCTCCTCCTAAGCCATGTCCAGAACCACCGCTGCTGTAATCACCTCCTGAACCTCCAAAGCTGGATCCACCGAGATCTCCTCCGTGTCCGTAGCTAGAAATTCCTTGGCTGTATCCACCGCCTAGACCTGCTCCTTGACCGTATCCTCCACTTAAACCTCCATGTTCGTATCCGGAGCTTCCTGAGTCACCTTGAACGGAATAGCTTGAACCTCCAAGACCTCCACCGTGACCGTAGCCAGCACCTCCGTATCCTCCAATTCCACCTTGTCCATGTCCTCCCAAATCACCTCCTTGGCTATACCCTCCGAATCCAGATTGTCCATGTCCTCCTAAATCACCTCCTTGACTATATCCTCCATGTCCTCCTAAATCACCTCCTTGGCTGTATCCTCCGAATCCAGATTGTCCATGTCCTCCTAAGTCACCTCCTTGGCTATATCCTCCATGTCCTCCTAAATCTCCTCCTTGACTATATCCTCCAAAACCAGATTGTCCATGTCCTAAATCTCCACCTTGGCTATATCCTTGACCGTAACCTCCAAGTCCCCCTTGTCCGTGTCCAGATCCTCCTAAATCACCTCCTTGGCTATATCCTCCGAAACCGGATTGACCATGACCTCCTAGATCTCCACCTTGGCTGTAGCCTCCAAATCCGTGTCCTGCTCCACCTGCGTCACCTCCTTGGCTATATCCTTGACTATAACTGTCTACTTGAGAGTATCCAGCGCCTCCACCTCCATGTCCACCGCCATAAGATGAATAATCAGCTTGCGGTACACCATAGGTGTCTCCATGAGAAGATGCAGCACCTAAAGTGGAACCGGATGCTTTATTGTCTTGGGCAGTAGTATACGATGCTGCTCCTTGACTGGAGTCAGCTGATGCTTGCAGAGCGTTTGCATAACTGTCGTAGGATTGGTGTGACATAGCATAACCAGCTGGAGCTCCAAAGGCCATCACCATTTGCACCCCTTGCGTTTGAGCTTGGGAGGATGCATCTGTTCCTGCATTTGACAGGGATATAGCCAAAGCTGCGCACAACACGAACATCTAAGGAAAAAATATCAATTATACTACAAATTCAATACTTTATTTTATTCAACAACAGGACAGAATATAAGTTTAAAAAATTCATATTAAATCGTTTTCAAAGCATTTTGAGAAGATCTAGATATATATTTGTTTAAGTTACGGCGAGCAGATTGGCATTTTTGTTTTGACATTAAATATATTTCTTTTGTATGAAGTATTTCAATAATACTAATTTACAAAGATATTATGGTTCATAGTCATAAGTTTAATGTTGGGATTGAAACCATATATCACACTGTATATGTAAATTAAGTTTTACACCTATTTTATGGTTTAAATGTATAACGCTAGTTATTTTTGACAAAATTTGACGTGATTGATCGATTATGATACAAAATTTAAAATATAAACTTCATAAACTTGACAACGTCAAACGAAAAAATTCAGAAAAATATATTTATTGAATCAAGCAATATGATTTACAATTAACGACAGTTGTGAAAGTAACCTTTAATCGAGTTGTTTAATAAGTCGATAATTCACAATAAATCGTGTTGTTAATAGATTAATCGATTTCTATAATAATTAATACACTGTTCATTGAGTATTATAATGTAGAAATAAAAATATTGAAAAATCTATTATTTGAGCTACCTAATAGTAAAAATCTGAAAAATTTCAAATTAATTAAAATCTAAATTGAAAATGGTTGTGAATTTGTCTGAATCTGCATTAATTATGTATTGTAATATTTAAAACGGTTGTTATTTATGTTTTCGTTGTATTAAATGTTTATAGCCGTCTAACAAACTTGCTAGTCTATACATTGAAATAGTTTCCTTTTAAATAATACATTCATCGTAAAAAATAAAGTAAACGAATTGGTTTTAAATTATACTATGTGGTAATTGCGCATTAAAATTTCAATCATAACCTACAACAATATAAAATAAACATTTTTCTTTATAAATAACTAAGCGGTTGATATAAATTTACCACTTATTATTAATAAAGTTGAATAAACTACACAAGTAAAATAGTATTTCGTTTTATTTTGTAAACTTGAACGTGAAAACTTTTCAAAATCAATGTTACTAGCAAATTCGTTTATTTAAATTAACTGCTTTTTTCCGATAGAGATATTATAATTAGTTCGATTATCTTTGTTTTAATATTAAAATTATTGCTACAGTGATGATTAAATTTTTAAAAGTTTTATACTAAATGGTTTACAGAGAAAGGGAAGCTCAGCAGAAAAAGGGGAGAAAATATATATTTTTTTAATATTATTAGAAAGTATTTATATCCAGAACCTTAACAAGTTTACAAACTTTTACTACGAATGATTAAGTGGCTTTTATATTGAAAATAAAAAAAGTTTTTTCAATCGGTATATCAACAATATGTTTACACAGCTACCTCTAAAAGTAAAGGTTGTGAAAAACAAAAGGTATTTCCGGAAGGCGATCAACCCTACGTTGGGTTGTCGTTGCGCTGATAAAACGATAATTAAATTATTATTTAGATTTCAAAATTTAAAATGTATTTAAATATAATAAGAAAATATGAATAAATTAACTGTCAATTCATGCTATCATGAAACTGTATTTTTTGACAAACCAACTTATACAAATTGAAAACATTTTAAAATATTCGTATTTAAATTTGTATTAAAATATTTATGAATGAATACTTTATTACGATTTGAATGAATAAATAATGTGTATCTTCGTTATGTAACTAAGTGTACACGTGTTTCGCTTATTAAATAATATTTCTTAAGTAAAATACGAAATTATCAATTTTAATAAATACTCTCGTTTCGTTTTATAAAAATAACTTTTTGTGGATGGTATAAAAAACAGTTAACGTATTTTGTATTTTATTATTTTTAAGTCATTAAATGATTTCATGTTTGAATTTTTTATTTTGGGTTGTCAAAACTTGTATGGAGCACTTATTCTTAATTATTTTTTTAAATGTTTTTCAATTAATACATACGAGAGACTTCATTTTCAGCAGGTATGGTAGGATGGTTTGCTATATGAAGTTGTACTACACTACACTTGAGTAAGGTTTACTGATGCTCTAATGTATGAGACACGACTGTCTTGGTTGAACACTGAAGGAGATTGTTGATTTCGGAAAGGAGACTGGTTCTTTTATAGCGATTCAGATCAGGCGTTGGAGTAACGGGGAGAATTCTGATCCGCATAAGATAAAGTGGTATCTCTTTTGAAAAATCAATATTTTAACTAGAGAAATGCTTAATTTCATTATTACATGATAGCTTATATTGTTTTGGGTATTCCGGTTTTCGTAGCGTACATGTTTTCATTTCAAATCCAATAATTAAATAATCGATATAATATTATCAAGTTTAGTGATTGAGTATTTTTTTACGGATTAAAATTAGTTATTAATTGTTAAGTATTAAAACTCGTGACGTGCTAACCTTTCTTAAGCTGTCTTTATTATGATTCACATTGAAAAAAATGTAGTTGAATAATCAAATACAAATACCGTAACCGAGTAGTAGTAGAGAAGATCAAAGGATTTTTAATTTATTACATTAACTTGTGTAGTTAAGTTATTTTTTATTCGAAATAAAAAAAATACAATTTGGGAAGCATCTAATTGCGTTTTTTTGAATGCTGTTTTAAAAACATTCAAAGTTTTCCCACCCTTGTTCAGAAGTCTTTGGTGCTCATCTGCCACGCTGTGCCTTGAATGTTTGATTGTAATTTTTTATTTATTAAGTTATGTTTATCCATTCATGCTTTTCTTATATTTCACCCGGAACCTTTCAGATGTATTTGATGAAAGAGAGCAGGTAATCTTTGAGACCAGTATGCTGCATAAAATATGTATGCTCCACATAATATATAACCTTATTTCATCTTTATAGGGTGGAGCCACCCGGGGCACATTACTGTGGTGGTTAAAATCATTGTACATATTTTGCCTATTATATCTGCTTATGGTGATTTTACAATTGTTTTATTAAAACATCAATAATCATTAATAACTTCACGATTTTATCAGTCTATGACTGTCTTTCGTCTTACACCTTCCACTTTACTTTGTTAAATATATATTTTAAAACATGTTTATTATCGCAAATTTGCTTATATGTACTTTCCAGCCAACTCTGTCTTCAAGATTCAATTCACACAACAATTTTAATAATTCAGCACATTTTAAAAATATATTAAAAACGAGTAGCGTCCATAAATTCAATACTACTATTGCTACATTTTATATTGATAATATTTTAAAAAATCTATACCATTAAAGTTGAATTTTCATGAAAACTATATTTTCTTCGACTCTTCGATCAAAAAGTATAGTTTTTTTTATCAATATTTGAGGGATTTTTATGCAAATAAGTCCAGCTGCACAAAATATTCTCTCAAGACTTAACTATTGTAAGAAATGCCACCATCAAATAATTATGGAAAAATACTGGTATTTTTAATTTTCAAAACCAGTACTTGGTATTGAAAGAAATATCGAGATTCTGGTTTCCCCTTGTCACGGGTGTAAGGAACAAATATTTGATAAGCAAAACTTACAAGTAAGTTCATTGAAAAATGTAATTTTTTAATTTTCTTCATCACGGTAATAATATAGAATAAAATACGCAAAATATGAATAATTTTATCTTATTCCGTCATAGCTAAAAAAATTGTCATTGTTTTATCACTTTGAGAAACCAGACCTAATTTCTGATGTTTACTAAATAGTGTAATATCATTATAGTTTGTAATTAAAAGTTTTATCATTACCTGATACAGCTTCTCAATCTCTTGTACTTAAAATTGAATCGTTTAAATTATGTAAATTCACCCAGGTGTTATCACTAATGACCCAGCCTTAGCCTTCCACCATCTTCAGGCGTTCAAGTGCACGGGTGAATTTGAACTGACATTTAGTAAATAAATGTCTAAGCACCTTTAGTCTCAGTTCAAGTTGAACGCCTGAAGCTGCCGAAAGGTGAAACCCAGGTTTTTAGTAACAAATTTGTTTTAATATACATAATTTGAACGATTGAAATTCCACCAAGCACGATCAGTCGAAATCTTCAATTCTTATAGTTTGTATTCTGTAAATAATCGTATTTAAAAATTATTGCCAGGAAAGTCTTCCATTTTTGTTCAATTTTTATCAAATATATATGAAGTGTTGGTCGAAAAACGTGTTATACAAAACAGCATCATTTTATGAATATAAATTGTTAAAGTAATGTACTATGACAACTAACACCATTGCTAACCTTCCTACACTTATGCGTACTGCTTTTTACATTATGTAACAACCAACAAACATATCACGCATTCGACTTAGTCAATCAAGAACATACATAACGTATTTATTTTTATATGAAAAATATTGATATGATATATAATATTTAATAATAGAGAAAGACGTTTAATTATTTATTCTTGTTGTATAACATTGTAAAAAAGAAGTCTTGCCAGGACAAAGTGATACACTTTATAATAAATACTTAAGGTTTTCGCTATTATTGTAATTGTAAACACTTTATTTCTTTGACTATAAGACCAAATTTCAATTAATAATAAAATCATCACGAAAACTTTGTTTTAGAAATAAGTAACATAATGAAAATATTAAGCACTCAATTTTGGTACATTCAACTATTTTACACAGTAAATAAGTTCCTCAAAAACCGTTTTTAAAAAAGATATATTTCATACAAAAAGTGAAAATCTGTTTTCAGAATTTAAAAAACCGTGTTATTTGAAAAAATAACCTCAATAGGTATGTATTTTAATATAAAAGTAAGTCTGAATAAGAAAATATCTTTTAACTCAGAAAAAATACTATAGCTTCTTGCTTTTATAAGAGGAATTTTATGAGGGACTGGACATTTATCGCTGTCATTGGTAGATATTTCTGATACGTCTATTGTGTTAATCAGTTATCCGCTTCTGTGTGCTTTGTGTTTGGGAATCGTGTTCAAACAAATAATTCGCGTAAAAATATGTTTAAGTATTTGTTCTTGTCAATGGACTTGTTTCTTCAAAATCGTTTAAAAAAAAATTAAGTAAATATTATTTACTTATTTTGTTACCATCAGATTCAATTTCTGACTTTTCTGAATTACTTTATTCCATATCTTTCCATAAAACACTATATCATTCCTTGCATTTTGGACAGCGATTATTGCACTCTAAGTTCAGGGTTATCAAAACATTTTCGAAAACATAAAATTATTTTACGAGTATAAACGGTAGTAAACACCCGACGTGTTGATTCATTATACGTTTTATTCTTTATAATGATAAAAAAATTACTGGCTGCGTGGTTGAACGTCGTTGGCTTCGGTTACGGAGTCACGGGTTCGAAGCTCAGTACGGACAGTTTTCACAAAATGATTTTCAGTTGATTTATGAAGTTCTGTCCAAACGCATTAAGTACGCGATGTCTTGAATTCCCTTCTTATCCTATACTGAAACGGGTGTAATGAGAGCGGTTAGCTTACTACTAGTCCTGTCTAGGTTTTCCAATACCGAGATCCCGTTCAATTTTTTGATCCCGAAATTCCGGGATCGCGACCGTTCCAATCCCGGGATTTTGGGATTTAGTAATCTTTAGTAAATCCGTAAATTTATAAGATTTTGGATTTGGAAAAGCTAAAAAACGAGTCACGTTGGTATTTTAGGAAAATCGGCAAATTCCTGTATTTTTGAAATTGGAAATAAAATAGTTCATCAAATTCCATGAGGCCAAAAATTTCTCAATTTATGCACGAATTCATGTTGAGTGCCCAATCCCGGGATTGCGGGATCACAAAAATGCTGCGGGATTGGATACCCTAGTCCTGTGCTAGATCTATCCTTCCATCTCTATTATCTTTGAAAAAAAATCTGTTGAGATACTTCCATTAGGAGGCCATATGCTTCACATTTTTATTTCTTTACAACAACGATATGATACGTTAAATTTCATCATGATAATAAATTCCTATAATCATTTATGTTAACATATTAATGCCGCTACTTGTAGTTAATACAGAAATAATTTGATTTATCGGGTTTCTTAAGTAAATAAGTGCTAATTAAAAATTGGTAATGCTTTCGCAAGTCAAAAATTATCACGCGCTAATTGGCATTTTTTACTGCTTAATTACGTTGATAACATTCATCTAATGCATTTAAATAAATTATTCAAAATAAAATAATCAAACGGCTCTCAAACTGCTCTGAAACTATGAATTAAATTGATTTAAACTTTGTTACTCCAGATGTGGTGTTACAAATTGTGACGCGTACCTCGCTTTAAAGCATACACACAACCCGATCGTACATAAAATCCCACGTGTGTAAAATCGGCTTATGTCGACGGGCATCATTATTTTGATTTTTTCGAATTCACCAACCAATCTCATAAATATGATTTGAAACCACGTTGAAGAGTGGATTACTTATTTACTGTGGCCCGTCCTCGCACGGGCCCAATAGGCCACGCTGACTTGATTGCAACCAAAGCTAACTTCACGGCATTTGAAAAGTTTGCCAATTTATATGGGGATCGTCACAACCTTGACTCCTCTCTAGAGTCATTAAGCTCGTCTACATCGACGAGCTCTCAGTATACGGACTATATACAAGATACTTAATATCAACTTGATTTAAGTGGCTGAGCTAGTCACACTTTTATTATCATTAGTATTATTATTATTTTAAGCACATTAGTGCATGGTTCTAAATCAGTCCCGTGCAGTTCTGCTCGGGCCATGAATGTGAGGGTTAAACTCCTTTTTTCTGTCGATAGCGTTGTGGAAGGCGGCCATTAAACGCTTGCTGCATATACACAACGGGTGGTGGTGGGAAACCAACTTGATTACTTATTTAACCATACCCGCTCCCAATACTAATACGAATGGACTCCGTATATAGTTAATCCCAACATAAGTTGTTATATGAAAACTTTTTTTTCTCAGTTACTCAGCCTCTTTTTCTAAAGAAGAAATTATAGAATGATAAGGGAATATTATAATTGATTTATCGTAACACGTATAAGAAAAGCGACAATGAACCTGGTTTGGACATATACTGCGGATGCTCCAAGAAAGTTTAAGACCTAGTTGTTTCTTCTACCGACTGGATGGATCCCGAAGTCGTTGACCATTATGAAGGATGATCATTCATAAAACGTACTCAACAGAGTTACAGGACACTGGAATCAACTAGGAGGAAGCAAAGAGACTGACGAGGGAAAGGGAATCTTGAAGGAACCATATGGTGACCATATGCTCCGCAAATAGAGCGGATATGTATAAAAATAATAAAAACAAATATGTTTTAGTCAAATTCAAGATTCATTAATCTGTTATAGAATGTGGGTAGACGGTCTACTAATTAATATGGCAAAGTTTTGCTCAACGCTTCAAATACATAATTTAAATAACACAATCTTAAATTATTTAACTTTTCATGACAGTTTGAAAAGCAGCGGTTTTTGGGCATTTGAAGTTCTTATAAATTTACATTGGACGTGTTTAAAACGGTCTGATTTTACTGATTATAAATTTGGCATTATAACTTTTCAGAAAATTAACTTTATAAAACAGCTGTTTCATTTAATTTATGGCAAACATTAGAGGCTTATTTTGATAATATGCATTTTATTCCTTGTACCCTTTTCTCTGGACACGGTCTAGCGGAGCGGCATGGCGATATGTCCAAGTGCTTGATAATAAATTTATATATTCATACTAATATTAAATAAAACAATTTATGAAGAAGCTACGATGAAATTTTACGGGAAAGTTATAGCAAAATTGTATGTAAGCTTTTTTCGGTGGATTCAGCAGTAACCTTGCGGTCTGAGTTTCGGAATCATTTAACAAAAAAATAATAAAATACTCCATCTACTATGTAATAAAAGGGTTAAAAATGAATAACTTAGAGTTTTTGGAAAATAATAACATATTTAAAAATAACATTTTAAATAAGAAAAGCGGCTCAAAACTGTGGAACTTATTTCTTTATAGATTTACTGTCCCTAATAAAAGTAATTCGTTTGCAATTAGCTCTATCAGATTTCGTATCTCGCTTCTTCTATGTTTTCAGTTGAAAAATAAAAAATCCCAACCTTCATTTTGTATTTTTTAAATTATGAATTAGAATCAAGTTTAAGTTTATTCGGAAGCCTTGCAGTATTCTATTTGATGATGCTTTTTAAAGAAGCGAAACACGTGTCCCATTTTTTATATTATATAAATAAACTATTTGGCATCACAGCTTATGCCAATTCGCCAAATATTTTAATGTTGAAAGATCCTACTAGAAAAACTCAATGAGAATTAAATTTGAATCGTTCAAACTATGTACATTCTCACAGATTTTGTCACTAACGACCCGGGTTTCGCCTTCGGCATCTTCAGGCATTCAAGTGCACGGATGAACTTGAACTGACAGTCAGTTCAAGTTCATCCGTGCACTTGAATGCCTGAAGATGCCGAAGGCGAAACCCGGGTCGTTAGTGACAAAATCTGTGAGAATGTACATAGTTTGAACGATTCAAATTTAATATTGAAATTCCACGAAGCACCTTCAGTCGAAATCTTAAATTATATCAATGAGAATTTTTGTATTGTAAATCATTCGAGATAAACTCGAGGTAATTTAATACCAAAAACACCCATGTCTAAGGTCTCAAATATAAATTTGACATTGACCTTCCCAGGACTCGAACCTACAAGTAAATGCAGTAACATAGTTTCTCAATCTAATTGTGTATGTAACCTTGATGCGTTAAAATAATTTTAATTTAAAAATTGAAAATTTTAAGTCACTCATTTTCTTTATGAAGTTCACGTTTCTTAATTATTTAAATATTGATAAATTCCTTAGAATTTTTTCTTTTAAAAAAAGTGACTTAGCACTTTCAGCGCACTCATCCATTTGTCGGACATAACTGGCCCTAAGCAATTTATTGAGAAGGTAGGCAATGCGATTGGCTTCGATTTAAAAAAATAAATGTTCATTGCAGGCAGCGGCGGCTCGTCCATATACACTACGGAGCTGCAGCAATTCCAAGAAAACTAACTAAAAATGTAACGCTATATGTAAAACATATATTTAATACATTTTACCATATTTACATTAGGGCGTAATACGCTCACCGCTATACAGTAATGAATTGAGGAAGCGATGTAGGTATGCGATCCCAGCGTGAACGCTCACCCGAATATGTACATATTTGAACAGAGTGCACCCTAGTCCGCTTATAGAATGACGTTGTATTGTGCAGGATTAGGAAGTTTCACCATTTCATCGCTGCACTGCGCCGTCACTCAGTACAAATAGCGTTATCGGTCTTTCGTTTTCAATTCAGCGTTGTCATATGATCACGTTGGATCTTTATTTTTTGCTAAAATCTCTCATTTTAACAAGTGTTTCTCTTAATCTGCATGTCTTAACTGCTTTGACCCGCACGATTCCCTCCACCACACGCTACGCTTATACGTTCCCAACATACGTTTCCCGTGGCGCAACGAACGTTATGCGTTGTTCAGTTCTGTGCTAGAACACAATTTTGAAAAGACCATTAGTAAGTTCCAGTGACAAAGCAGAAAGTGATAAAATGAGACATTTCAGAAGAAATAGCACAAATTTCAATATGTACTGAATGTGACATCGAATATTTAACCGAATGGTAATCAAAAATATGTTGCGATGTGAAGGACCCTAAATTCTAAATATTGAATGGTGAGGAAATAGTCGAAGAAATATTTGCCTCAGAGGAACAAAATCAAGAAGACGAAAAGAGATTTTCAAGGGAAGAGGTATTAGCCCTACACATTCTGAAGCTTTCCAGTTTTTTGATGTCGTCAATAAGTGATTTGAGGGATTAGGAGAATGTAACTCTGGACAACTTATATGTCTTAAAAGTATTCGTGATTTGGCAGCTTCAAAAATACAGCTAACTGTTTTAAGCAAAAATCAATAATTGAATTTCTTCTTTAAAAATAATTTAATACTGAAGCTATGTGTAAATCTAGAAAATTATTCATACTGAATGTAAATACATGTCTTTCCCTGTCAGTAATGTTTTTTTCGATTATCCAGATTTTTCCTTATCCGGACTACCTTTATCCTAAATTAGTCCGGATAATCAAGGTTCTACTGTAGTATTTACTCAAGTTAGTACACTGTTAACTCTCACGCAAAAAAGAGAGTTTTAAAACCAATTATGTTTTTACTTACTTGTCATACCTAAAAACCTTTAGATTTCACTTTCATTATTACATCATAAAAAGATCAAAATTATCATTCACTATTTCATGTGAAAATGTTTACGTATTAGTACTTAGCAATGGTACAATAAACAGATTAATTTTGAGTTAACGACCGTATAAATCAATTTGTTTGAAATGGTATTTTTTTTATAGCAATAAAAATGATTGTAACTAAACAAGAATTCTCCTAACTTGAGCTTTTATGGTGGTAAGATGTTTTCTGATTATAAAAAACGGTTACTAATGAGCTAGTTTTATGGGTGAGGCGATTAACAGATCTCATTAACGACTGGTTAAATAATGTATCAAATGTATTAATATTTTTTAAGCAGTGAATCTTACACGTTACGTTTTTAAAGGGACCTATAGAAGGTTGTTCGATTCAATAATTAATTGATTTGACAGTTTGGTCGTGTTACTTTTTGTTATTTTATTTGAAATTTAAATATTTCAAATGCGAATTGCGGGGATTATAAACGTACAAATGGGTTTTAAACGTACTTAAAAGAAATGAGCCTGCATAAATTTCACAGAACTACGGTGAAACGAGAATTTCAGAAAAGATTAATCGGTGTTCTACTGTGCTTAAACGTCAAAAATATATTTTTTTATATTTCCATAATTTTTTTAACAATTTACGTGAAATATTTTTTAATTTTTTTAAAAGTCATGCATGTATCAACTTGCAGGATTCAATTATGCATGAAGACTTACATTAAGTATTATCAGGACCGCTTTCACTCGTAAAGAGCATTATCAACTGATAAGAGAATATAATTTAACAGATATATTTAGATAGAACAAAAAAAAATATCAAGGTGTAACAAATGATTGGAACTAATAGGAATTTATATTTAAAGGTATAAAATAATAATCAGAAAGAATTTAATGCCTCTTCAGATTCAAATATTCAAAGGCAATAAGTTATTTTTAGTTCTTGCCACGAATAATATCAATTATAACTAACTTGATGTATATTAAGGGTAGACTGAAAAGGGCTCGGAGGGCACGTGCAAGCCTTTTATTAAATATTTTTTTTTTTCGCTGGTCAGACTCTCGGTAAATTTAGAAACGACAACATTCTCAGATCAAATCAGTACCCGCCCACCTGCAATTTTTAACATAATATTGTACAATACGACGGTTTAAGTAAACATTAGTTAATTTTCAGTTATTTATATATATATATTTACAGTTTATTACGCATTTTCATATATGTAATATAAGTGTGTTGAATAAAATTTGATTGTTTAAATAATTATTGCCTATAATTGTATAATAGTGATACAAAAATCCACCCTTTTTCCAGAAGTCCGCGAAAAGCTCTAAGATTAAGCGAACCTCTTGTTAACGTACTGGAACCCCATCTAAGCTATGCATATTAGATTTCCAGATTACTTAAAAATACATAATATAACAACATGTCTGAACATAGATCGAGTTGCAATCTATATATCAGAATTCATAACTCAGGATAGCCGATTTTTGACTAAACGCTTTCTGCCAGTATGCCTATCTACGATATTGTATTCTTTGTTTTCCCATTTTACTTAACGTCGTACCTACCACAACCCGCTGTAGACTGCCTGTTACAATGATTTATTTCTTAACACGGTAACAGAATCTATAGCACTACGAGTGAACCAAAGATTCACCAAAGAAACGGTCAATATTTGCACTATTCAATATGGAAATAGATGAATTTTAACTGTCTTATATTAATGTTATATCAATAATTAAATATTTACTTAAAATTGAATATTTATTTATCTCGATTCTATTTATATATTCGAAAATTGCTGTTCCGGTGGTTAAAGATTAATGTTCCGCTTTAACATCGTTAAGATTGTAAAATCGAGATAATTTCGAGAATCCGTAGATTCATTAATAATATTTAGATAGCTTTTAACCATCGTTCGATGGATATGACCACAAATTTTCAGATACGACGTAAATTAATTTACTAGCCCAATTAATGCTATCGGTTTCTATATTATTTTGATAATGAACCTTAAAACTTTCAAATTTCAGCATACATTGTTGGATCGGAAACATTTTAATGAAGTACAAAACAATTTCACCAACTACAAATATACTCTTCGTTGCATATTATATTGTTTTATATTTGGCATACATATGCCTTATTCACAACTTGATGATGAATAACGGCTTATCATGTGCTGTATGTGTTATCGAATGTTTCAATTTCATGTCATTTTTTTTATCTCACGACGATTAAAATTATGATCATTTGTTTAACAATGTCCACCCCTTTTACGAAAGCAGTCACCAGGTAAATTTTTAAATAGAGAAAGAATTGAATGGTCGCTATTGTATCAACCTTCAAACTTTTCAATGATTTGATAATGGGAGATAAGACTAAAATTACAGACACGTATGTCAATGATTCGAACCTGTAAACAACCGAAATTAATGACGTTGAACTTTTTCAAGTTGAAAAAAAATGAAAATATTACTTTCAATAAAGCTTCTATTAACCAAAGCTATGGAGTCGTAGTTGTGAGTCATGGATTTGAGGGTTTAGTGGGAGACGATAAAATTTACTTCTCGGAACCATTTAAAAAATATATTATGTCTTTTCAAACCACAAATGGTCCATAAGGTTGCCACTGCATGCTTGGCTAACTAAAGATGATCCGATGGAATGAAATGGTTGAAAAAAATCTTTGGAGTTGGAGTCGGAGACGTCTTTTTTATACGAATACACAGCCCTGATATTAACCAAAGCATCCGATATTTTAAATTTTTCAAATTATATGACATGAACTTAAAAATAGTTTTTAAATCACTCAAATTTAACTCGAGTAGAAAAGACTCAAAGTGTGTAACCAAACCTGTCATGACTCTGATAGGACTCTTACCAGCGCGGGACAGATCACCGAGAGGGTTGACAGCTTCAGATACCTCGGCGTACATGTCCCCAAAGACGGTAGTGCAAAAAACGAGCTCGCCATTCGTTTAGAGATGGCTGGAGCCACATTCAACTCAATGCGGACTGTCTGGGACACACAGCTGTACTCGATTAAAACCAAATTTCACTTGTTCAGCGCTTGCATTCTGCCGGTAATGCTTTACGGTTGCGAATCATGGCACCTGACGAAGACTCAGAAAAACCGTATACTGAGCTTCGAGAACAGATGCTAGCGTCAGATAATGGGGATGAGGTGGTTTGATTTTGTGAGGAATTCAGAGATGAGGGAGCGTCCAAGACAGCGTCCCGTCACGTCAGTGGTTATGGAGAGACGTTGGAACTGGCTGGGCCACGTACTGCGGATGCCTCCAGAAAGCCTCAATCCTGCCTGCCTTTTCTTTCGACTGGTGGGATTCCGGCGTCTCGGACGCCCGTCGGGTACTATCCATAGGATGTACTCGGCGGAACAGAGGGATGCTGGCATGTCATGGGAGGAAGCAAAGCTTTTGGCGGGAGACAGGGAAACATGGAGGTGCCACGTGGTGGCCATATGCTCCAAATAGGGAGCGAACATGGCCAAAGAAGAAGAAGAAGAAAGAAAAGACTCGTACCCGAAACCTCATATAGTAGATTGGAGTTGACTTTGTCCCATTTGAACCCATCATATCCATCCACCTTATTGATAGAATACAGCACTTACAATTAGACCAGAGTGACCTATGAAGGTATCTATTCTTATCCATTTATTATTGTACAAATTATTTCAAATGAGGCATTACAATCAACTGTAGAATACCACACACCAAATGAATTTCTGAAAACTTATGATTATACGGTAAATTTATAGGGGGGAATTGCTGAAGGAACAAAAAATAAGGAAACATATAACATGTTCATTTATTTTAATATTTATCAAAAGTTTGTAAATACCGCATATCTTGGATCATTTATGAGTACGTTTACTATTACTATTTAAATACATTTTTTCACCTAGTTATTATTGCTATATATTCCTCAAAAAAAAGCGGATAAGTATTTACACACAGTAACAAACAAACGGAACAGCAAGTTATCAATTATAATAGTACGTTACTGTTAATTTATGTTTTAATTCTTAAATCCCATCGAAACATTTATATCATGAGAAAAAAATACTTCTCAACATTATTACGCACTCTATATTCGTGTTTAATTGGTATATTTCTATTTTTAATTATGAAATTTTGATAAATCATAAAACAATATGTAAATTTGCATAAAAGAATGATATGCGCCAGCTTTTACTTTTAAATAAAAACAAAAAATCGCACATGAGTCTAAAATTCACAGTAAAAAAATAATATTCTAGTATTTAATAGTGCGAGGAAAAGATAAATAATGTTTTTAGAATGTGGCCGCACACAAAGGCCTGTCTATGTACATGAATATGGAAGAGATTGTTGATTTTTAATAAACACTTCTACATATGTGCATTCATTAAATTTGTATTCATATGTAATTCTAAATGTATAATTATACATGATTATGAATCTTGGATGATGGATGGTTGATATATCAATTTAATTTACGACTAGGTTAGATAAGTTGGTAGGTAATGAGGTATTTGAGATAAACGATATCAAATAATCTATAAACAATTAATTCATGTATTATCTCAACAACGCTTTCTGTAGTTTGGTAAAAATATGTACCACCAGTTAATGTAAAAGAAATTGTCAAGAGATTAATAATTCGTTGTTGTTTAGGATATACAGAAAAAGCTATTTATAATAAAAGTACAATTGAATTTAAAAAGCGTGCATTTCATTATTAATTTTCTTATATTTGTTAAAATTTCATTACTAATAGCATGTAGGCCCATTAGAGGGGAAGTGAGAATAAAATAAGATAAATTTGAATTGATCAAATAATGTACATTCACACAGATTTTGTCACTAACGACCCGGATTTCGCCTTTCGGCATCTTCAGGCGTTCAAGTGCACGGATGAACTTTAACTGACGCTTAGTATATGAATGTTTCGTGTTTATATAATAAATAAATGTATCAACGAGTTTAAAGCCAAAAAGGATAAGCCCATGGGAATGCCCACAGATTTGAGTAGTGAGTGGTTTTAAGAATTATATTTATTTGTTTTCTTCTTCTATAGATGTAATTATTTAGGAATAAAATTCTTGCTAAATGTAATTTAATTGGTTTAGTGATGCTTCCGAGCACGAATTCTCCGAACAGAATACTTTGAACAAGCATACTTCGTACACCGAATCTTCCGAACACAAAACCTTCTGGACATAGAATACTCCGTACATAAAATACTCCGTACATTTAAATATTTAAATACAATAATCATTGTGAATTTTCAATATTAAAATACTTCTTTTCAATATCATCAAAAATATCGACTATAAAAATATATAATTTTTTGTTTAATTCGTCGAATAACTGCCGCTTTAGTTATAACCTCGATTTTAATTGTTCAAAATGTACATGTTTGAATCTTTTTTTTCATTAACTTACTACTATATGCAGAATTGTCAGCTCTACACCATGGCATACATAAAAATTCAATGTCAGCAAAACATGAGGACTCCCGTCTTTGTTTCCAGAGCCTCATTTTTCATCGGAGTACCAATTTTGATTTTCTTGCCCGATATTGCGATCCCAATCAGCAGTTTTCTTAATTTATTTTAAAAAAATGTATAATCTCTTTTAGTAATCCTAAGCATAAATGTTTGTTTATTGTTCATTTAAATACCACTTCTTAATCGTATCAACCACATTTTATATTTACAATTTAATCTGCATAAATAAACCGCTTTGAAGATTTATATTTTTTTTTATTGTTTCAGTGTGTCCAACCATCGCAATTTTTTTAAAAGGATAATGTATACGCTTATACAGTGGCTAGAAAAAAAACCTTTCACTTAACTGCATGCATATTATATTATACAACATAAGGCGCTCAGCCAAAATATTTTCTTTGTGAGGGGCTTATTGTAGTTATTTTTCGTAGAAGTAATAAGATCTACATTTTCGATTACATGAAAGTTTCATATGATATAAAATTGTATATGACTGCGTATGTAATATTGTATTCACAATAATGCTTTGCTGGTCTTATATAAAAGTAGTAGAAGACTGATTTGTGTGAAATTGCATTGTCATTCATAATAGGATTGAAATGGGGCGGGTTGAAATTGTTTATCTTATTGTAAGTTATATTTTCCACATTACCACACCTTCGTCGAATTACAAAATAAAGTAACTGAACAACGAACATTTTTCATAAAAAAATATATGTTAAGGTGCTATAGTAATAATGCTCTAACAATGGTCTAGATTGGAAGTGAACATGCTTGGGAGAAAAATAGATTACTTTTTCTGACGAAAAACACTATTATTTTTGTTGTGTTAAAGTCACTGCGGCAAATTTTCTCTAATCAAAATATTTCTCTTAAGTAATAGATTCTTATAGATTTATGTTTACTGCAGTTTTTGTATGTATAGTATATCGGTTGACAAACCCCCTAACTACGCCTTTGTGCAGAGCTATTATCATCTAAACTGAAACTACTTTTCATGTGAAAGGAAGTTTTTTTTGTTTGCTTCATTTTACGCATTAAAAATACTCGCATTGGCAAAGTGGTTTTGAAACAGCAATGAAATTGGAGATCTTTCGTGTCGATTTACATCTTGATTCTGTTACTTAAAAACATTTCACTTCACAGTAAAATATAATATCTCAGTATCTTCTTTCTACTTTATTTTTCGAATCTTAACTAAAAAATCATGCTGTTGTTTTTAGTAGATTGTATGAAATACAGTGTACGCATTTGTTTCATTCTAACGTGCCTGAGGCTATCACGCTGCAAAATAAACCCCTACTGGTACTGCAGTGACAAAAAACTTATAATCCTAATGGTAATTGGCTCTTTGGTAGGGCTTTTTGGTTTAAAAAAACCGGGTTTCCGGGAAACTCTATCATTCGAAAGCGTGCTTTTTTATGAGAATATATATGAAATGTATTTTTAAGAAAACGTTTTAAGAAACTGCTATAGTTACAAATAAAATAGCATGAAATATTTTATTTGTAACTATTTGAACATATTTAGACTTGGACACAGTTCCCAGTATACCATATTCAATAACACTTAAGGATAAATATTACATAAACGAGTCTTAAAACAAAAGATCCACTAATTTGAATCGTCTATTAGATGCTGTAAAAACTATACGACCTACTTACTTAGAGTTAAATAAAGAGTATTTTCTATTTCAGGAAATTTCGTGATAAAAAAATAGTTACTAAGAAATATAGAACAGTGGAAGCTTTGTGTTTTTACCGATTAAAAAAAATATTTTTTTTAGTGTTTAAATAATGATTAATATTAAAAAAAATACATGGTTTAAGTAAATATTGAAATTTAAAGACTAGTATTTTATCAATGCGCTTTTATCGTAAGCCCTACTCTTTTTTTTCATGAAGGTTTACAGAGTTTTTGGGCTCGAATCTCTTTACGGACACTAGTTATAGTTTCTTAAATTATTTTTCAATGTGCTTATGAGTTTTAAATTAATGTCAAAATATCCATTCGATCCTAAAAACAGGGTGTGGCAATATCTATTAACTAACCGCTACTCTTGTCTTACCAATACCATTCTGGCTTAATTCTTTCAACAACAACAAAATAACGACTGATTAGTAAGTAGTTTTTGGAGATTTTTTGTATAGATATGCTCCACATTTAAATTTGATGTGGTTAAAAAAGGTTAAGAGCCTACATAATATTATTTATCCAAAGTTTACTTAAAATTTATATCAGAATCCTATTAACGATGTGTGCTTTTTGAGAATATGTGACATATTGTAAAAAATAAATATTAAGTTTGTACACTTTTTGCAAATTTACAGCTTCATACGGATAGCGTAAAGAAATATACAGATAGGAACTTTTTCAAACAAAATTTCAATCCCCAGTCTTGAATAATTGCTTCCGAGACAATCTCAGCACTAAATACTAAGTAAACGCATAGCGTTGTTACGTCGCGCTAAACGTCTACTAATGGTGGACATAAATATATATAATATTACCGCATGCATTTTGTTTTTTATTTTTATTATATAGTAGTACAAAAATCTTCTTTCCAAAACTACTGGTGGATATTGTACAACTTAAATAAACTGTCCAGACAAATATTGTTTTATATAAAAAAAAAACATGTTGTAGACGCCATTCATATTCAAATTTGTGTTTAGATAAATAAGCTTATTAAGTCAACAAAGTGTGCATAAATTTTTTTTTTTTATTAAAAAATACAATTTACAAGTTTTGAGTAAATAAGAACTAGGTTAATATATGTAGTTATTATACATTCGTTGTTGAAAAGTAACATACTTCAACGGTATTGTGTTTCTTATTGTATTCAAATTTTCAACGTTGATTTACTTAAAACTTGTCAATTGGATTTTTTAGTCTATAACGACGACGGTATTCTGTTACAGGAATGAACGTAGAAGAAATAATAAGATACGGATAGAATAGTGCTAGCAAACAATATCTTATAACAATAGTTCTTTCACATTTTTTTCTAGGTTACGATCTTAAAAAAACTCTTGTAAAATAAATGAAATGGTAAAGATATGTATTACGTAGCGGAAGTTATAAAAATACTTTTTAATGCTTAGTGCAAAATCAAAAAAGAAAACCGTGTAATCGATTTAATAAAGACATATTCAATTTCGCTTCTAAGACTTTTTGAAATAATGAGCAGTCTTATTTAATGTTATGTGAATGAAAAGGAAAGTTTGAAGGACAGAGTGTTGTGAAATAATAACTGTCTTTTTCAGTGGCTTTCAAAATGTTTTAAATAGCAGTTTACAAAAACAATTCGAGCTTTGGTATTGTTTGCGAGATTTCAATATTCTGTATTGGTTCTCTAACGGAATATCAGGCAACAGAATAAATCTGACGATATTATAAAAACGTAACTGTTATATACTGAGTCCATTTCTAACGTGGATTTAATTGACTAAGTAAGCTTGTTGAAACCAATCAATTTGGTGAGGAGATCAGCAGAACTCCAAATCACTGGACGAGCTAATTAATTACTGGACACGGTGATTACTAAGGCAATCCATCGCAAATTACCCGGCTTTAAAAAAATGCGCCACTTAATAACGTTATATTAAATAAACTGATGATAAAGCAGAAGTGGTTGAAGTACAGAAAGCAATTCAGTTCATCGACAAGTTCTTTGGAAAGGTTAAGGCAAAAAGGATAGAGTTAAGAACAAACTAAATACTAGCGAATGACTTTCCCTATGATTCGTTCTTAGAATTTAAAAGATAGATGGTGTTTATGGAAGTTTCACAATGGAATTAAATCAGTATCAATTGAGAAATTATCGTGTGGAAAATTCCTTTACACTATTAGAATTTACGAACATGTAACTAATTAGCTAAATCCTGTCATCGTTTAAAGCTCGTCTATATTCGGTTTGACAATTTATCACAAACTTATTCAGTTCTAAAAACGTCAAATTATATAAAGTAATAATAAATGAATATGAATAATTTTAAATGAAGACATTGGTGTAACAAAATTATTATTTGTATACCTTAATATACTCCCATATTTTTTCTAATCAATCAATAAAAGATCATCGAGTTAAAAATAAAGATAAGCAACTGAATTTCAACGTGTTTCCTCCAAATAAATACTATTCGACATTCCCATATATTAAGTTTACACTGTCAATAGTTTTAGGTGAAAGTGTTTAATTTCAATATTTTTTTCAATAAAATTAATTAAAATAGCGACCCACAGTTTAAAGTCTCAACAAAACCGGTGATTGTCCAGCGGACGGTAAACAAAAAAAAAGCGATGAACTTGATTTGAGAATCGCATCATATAGCATGAAGCGATCTTGAAAGAGATCGGAGATCATTACGAGTGGCCATTGCTGACCCACGAGTCGTTGGTTCTAATTCCATTCAAGTCATATAGCTCCTAGCAGTAATTTTTTCATAATTTAAACTTTTTAAAATAATTTACTATCTTTTCATTCCAATTATCGTGTGGTACATGTTTAATGTGATCATTTATTTTTTCCCCCAAACCGGGACACATAAAAATTAGTACTTTTAGGTGGCATTATAAGCGTTTCAAACTTTAATACAATACAATTGGCTAGGTAGTAATATTTTTTCATGTCATATTAGATATGTTATATGAAATTATATTGAAAATATAGTATTGTATTATTGGATGAATACGCACGCCCACCTATCATCAACTAGTGCTAATTCTACCACCAGAATTTTGGATGTTTTTCTCTCTTCGAAAACGAGACATTGAAGTTGTGCTCGGGGACACCGGGATACGCCGTCTGGAAACGGGACGTCTGGTCATATTATACAGGCTATAATATAATACATTAAAAAAACGTTAAACATCACAGTTGGACCTCAATCTATCAAATAAAGTTTTCAATATCGAGCTTCGTGTCAAATCTCAATTCTTTTATATTAGAGTAACGATTTTTAAGTATTTTTTTTCAACAATCTACAACTAGTATAATATTAAAGTAACCTCTCTTGAAGTTTCTTATGCCATAGTGTATTATATCGATTGTTTTTGAGTGTTAAATATTATTAGATATGCATTGAAATATTTGTTTCAGGTCCAATGTAATGCTCAGGAATGTGGAGTCCTGTAAAAAAAAAGGCGACTCCGACTCCGGCATTAAAATAATTAACGACTCCGACTCCGATTCCAAGGAAATTTTTCAATTTTTTCATTTTAACTTAAATATATGTAAACCAACCATCAGATCATCTGTAGTCAGCCAAGCATGGAATGGGAACACTTTGTTCTATTTTGTTTGAATACACTTCATTAAAAATATTTTTCAAAATAAAATCGAGCCGCTCATTTTTCACGACTCCGACTCCGGCCAAAATACCGCGACTCCGCGACTCCGACCCCAACTCCGACTCCACAGCCCTGGTAATGCTGTTTATGGTAAACTTTCCACATATATTTTTTTTAAATTTCTAATTTCACTTAACCTTCTAGCTTTTAGGAACCGGCACCCATCATTCTTTTCAACAATATAAATAAAAAATATAATTTTCCATGTAAGTTTTCTAAGTTTTTATGTACGTAAAATAATGTCTGTCTTGTTTTTTATCTTCCACACTATTCAAATAAATGTCACAAAAAACATAAAAAATGGCAACTGGTTCAATTTGCCAACATCATTACTTTTTTCGAACGTCTAGTTCATATACAAATAAAACCCTTGTTTTTAGTTAGAAAAATATTTTTATTTATTTATTTATGTATAGTTACAACACTTCAATTAAAAACAACATCAAAATAAGTAACAAGATCCTACGAAAGTGACAGTATAGCGAAATAAGACGATCAAAAATGAATGTAAGATTTGCTCAGTGGTGTGCTATATTTTTCTCATTTGATTTTTATTTAAGCTAACATTTTTGTAATTTATTGAGTTTTTAAATTAATTTGACTGTACCTAATTGGTTATCCTTTTAATTACAAAATACTGTATTCATTTATCTGACACCAACAAAATTATAATACAGATTCTTCGGGAGAATAAAAAAACCCGAAAAATTCTTAATGTCTTATGTACTACTGAATCATATCTTAGTGCCTTATTTGGAAACACATGTTCATTAAATTTATAAATTTTGAGTATATGTATGGGAATAATACTTTTTTTAAAATAGTAATTTATGGTGACCAATGGAAAATTGGTTTCGCCCTTCTTAACGGAGCGTAGTAAAAGCAATTAGCTTACTACTGTCAAAGCCTTATCCTTTCAATCACTATCCTCTTTTTAAAAAAGTATGGAAGAGCAATTGAGTAACAAACATTTCTCATAGAAAAACTTGTGTTGATATACTTTCATTAGTACTAGGGATTCTGAAGTCTCGAGGTTTTCAAAGTCCCGGAACATCACGGGACTCGAGACTTTTATTTCCCCTTCAATAAAATTATAGTTTTATTAAAATTAAATATGTATTACATACACTCAGCGCTTTTTGAATGAACGGAATAGTAAAAATCGCGTTTTTTTAAGACGATGTTTAATAATTATTATTTTTCTTATGTAATGGGTGTGTGCAATGCTTACGGTTAATTTTTTCTTAAGAAAAGACGATAACGATACATGTATAGTAAAATATCAATAACGCTGCCGTCAGGAGTAAATTTATGACCGTAACTTCACAATTCAGCTTTTAGACCTTTTTTGTCCTATTGAGACATAGGTATCTTTGTGAAATAATGAAAAAACATTTGTACATAAACCAACATCAGGTATGAACATTTTATTTTAATATTTTGTAATTTGCTTTTGCTACAGTTATATTACAATATGTAAACACATGGTATTTGAAACTTCTACGAAATTATAAATCCCAAACATCTGTTTTTCTATCTTGTTGAAACTCCGGGTAAGTGTCACGTCCCGACTATGCCGTGTCCGTTTTTCTTGGGGCTCCTCTCTTATACCTGCTTTCATTCAATACACATCAGTCTTTTTGAGGGTTTCGTAACCACAAGAACTTTTTTTTTCAAAATTAAAATGTACATGTTATTAGCACATTATTAATCACAGTCACAATTCCCGGGACATTTTCCAAAAAAGTCCCGGGACTTTAGACAGCAAAAAACCCGACAAGTCCCTGGACGTCTCGATACAGAATCCCTAATTAGTACAGAATAATAATGTATGAATAAAGTAAACAAAATTATTTTTTTTAGCATATATTCGATTATTTATATTTTTATTTGATTTGTATAAGCTTTAAAGAATCGTGCAAATGTTAATAATAAAGACTTTATTTGAGAGTATGTATGCAACGGCGTTACACAAATTAATTATCAGGTTTTTCCCAAACAACACTGAGTAATTTGCGGAATACTTTTTTAATTAAAAACTATCGGTATATAATAAATTGCACACCACTGGTGAAAGTGGGAGAAATGATACGATTACGCAGCCAGGCGAAGGGGAATTTGAAATGCCAAATAAATACGTAGAAAGGCTTTTGACGGCTTGCAACTAAATAACAACACGAAAAAAAACCAAACCGCCGAGACGACCGCCATTTTATCAGATCACGCGGAGAACAGTTGACAGATTATTACACTTTTTAAAAAGCTAACGGAGACGACAGATGTCAGGTGCATGAACTTCGTAAGACGGCGCCGAAAATTCAACATTCATTGTAAATATGTCATAAAAAACATATATTATTTATTTTCTCTATTAAGTAATTAACGACAAAGAAAGCATCTTTAGAACGCTGAGTGCACTTGGTAGAAAATTATAAACTACGTATATGTAATTCAGACACTCGACTTTTAAAGAAATGTGCTTTTAGGCAAATTTTAGTTGTTAGTTTACCACTTTCGCTACGTTTTGTTTTTAAGATTGGGTAAATGCAAGATATCCATATCAAACGTTGCATTGCACTTAGTTCTCTGCTTTATTCAAAGAAATGTTTTATACCTTCTGGTAAAATCAAAAATATTTTCTACCATAAGAATTAAACGTTTTCAGTGAAATTATATTGTTAACACACAGTGAGTTTATTTTTTTAATTTTTCTTAAACACTCAACTTTTTTTCACGCGGTTATCACGGTCCACTAAAAAATATATTGTGTTTTACACGATTTATTTGTGCTAAGCCGATTCCAACAAATAAAAAACTCAGAATCGGATAACAAATTTACTAATAACATGAAATCCAGCCACATAAGACAGTAAAAACAAACAAAGGGCTTCATTAGATCCAAACATATAAGACGTTTCAAGAAATTTTGCTCAGACAGTCTCTCATAAAAGTCGCCGTATATGAAGAAGTAAATAGTATTATTTTGTCTGAATTTAAATACATATGTTGTTTAATGAATCTGTTGAATCTTTTATACAATGTTTTTCAACGGTTTTTTTTTAAATTCAGAAACCGATCTTCATTTTTTTAATGAATTATATCACTTTTTTACACGGTTTTTTGCATGCTATTTTTAGTGTAAAAAAAATTGACTTTACATGGTACGGTTCAGTATTAACTAGGAATATATAATAGAAAATAAATATGGGTGTAAATAAAGGGTATTATACGATATCACAGATAATAAGATAACATACAGTATAATATCATAAATCTATTGTTTTCAAGACAAATTGATTTAACTATAAATGACTAGATTACTGATGACATTTTTACCAAAGAAATTAATTCGTAACAAATCAATTATTTTACGTCATTAAACACACGCTTAAAATAAAAAGTAAGCATTTCAATCGACTTATAAGATACTATGCAAATTATTGAAAAGAACAGTATCATTTCTTCGTGATAATATATAAAAGTGAGTAAGTAAAATGATAAAATTATTTGATTTTTAAAAAAATAATCCAATTACGGCTTTACAAACTCCAGTATTTTTTTTATGACGATGTAAGTCTTAGAAAAAAATGTGATTAATTGAATAAGATATTACATTGTATTAACTACGTCAGTGCGTGTTGGGGAGATAGTAAAAAAACTTATTGAAAAAATATGTTTTTTTTTTAATTACTCGTCAGTTTATTATCAATTACCACTGATGTATGTTTTTATGATTGTTTTAAAAATAAAATGCGCAATTAGTTTTCAATAACAAAAAAAAAAGTTAAACTTTCTCTCTTCGCATGCATAAATGCATATTATGTTTTATTTTTTAAATTACTAGGCGTTATGCCATTAAAGATAACGTAATTATAAATTACATTAGCGGTGTTAACAGAACTAAAATCCCGATATTTAAAAACTAAAAGTATCATTTAATGAGTGTTAACTCGACATGCATTGAAATAAATACGGTTTTTCATGCAACTGGATTTTTTTACGGATAGACCGAATCATGAATGATATATTCCATTTGTAACTAAACTTTATAAGATTGTAATTTTATTAAATAAAAACTAGTCTTTTACATTTATTTTATTAATTGGGTATTGGGGCAAGGTATTGCAATATTAAGCCTTAAAATATTAATAATAATGTGCGGGAAAAGAAATAAAGGGCTTAGGTTTTTTGACGGCATCCTTAACACTTCACATAGCCACTCAGCCAGTTGCAATGTCTCTCACGAGTCACGACTACTGACGTAACATATCCCTCAAAAAGACATATATTCTCACTCTCTATATTTGATGCAAGCATCTATTCTATTCTGAAAGAAACATTCAACGTGCGCATAATTGTATGATTTAATACCTATTGATATTTTTTATGCAAGTATGAGAAATCGCTAGTCTACATAAAATATATACTAAATTTATCGCACCAATCAAACCAATACCATGACCAGCACGAGAATTTTTACGTGTTTTAAAATTCTCTCAGTCAAATATTTAAAGCTTTAGATGAGAGAAGCGTGGTTGCACATTAAACCGGTTGCTATCGTGTTTATTTTGAGACCAATGCACTACTATCTTTTTATTACATGTCAATAGTCAAGCTAAGCGCCGTCGAGTATGACAGCATTATCTATACAGAGCTTGAGTGTGGGTGTAACAGCAGCTGCTATGCTTTGAGACACTGTCAAGACCCCAAATCCCTACGGTCTTACCGCCAGCGATTCTTTAAAAACATTCAATTACCTTATTAAAAGATTTGATGAAAGTCACAACTGGTGGGATCTTAACATAATTCGGGTGGAATAAAAAAAGCGAGACGTTTGTACGAAAATTTTAATTAATCGTTTTTAATTAGTTAGCTTCAAATATAAATACCCGTTGGCTATTTGCATATACGTGAGCTTAAATTGTAAATAGAAGTATTCAATTAAATAAATCAACATTATAATAATTATCACGTGCATGGATTTGTAATTACAAAACCGGATATGTTATCTGTAATATATACAATGACTTTTTTTTCACTTTTTTTTCCTTCGATTATAAATGATAAAATTTTAATTTACAGTCCATTAATAAGACATTAATTTATGATACTTATTTTTAAAGTGTAATAAAAATTCTAAGGTTTGAAAGTGATGTCAAAATTTAATTTATTACGCTTAGATTTATTTACTTGCCGATCGCAATGATTGATCGGTGTGGTTTATACATACATATACAACGCCCTTTCCTCTCTGTAGTGTGTCTTATAGGCTGATTCAACTTACATCAATTAATAAATGGAGTCACTGTCAGCATGTAAAGCTACTCATGATATTTTTTTAAAAATAAAAGATAAAATATTTCTTGATGATTGGAAGGTTATTTCTTTGATGCAGTTATTTTATCTGATTAATTATGATGTACCAATTTTTACAAAAGATTAGTTCTACTCGGCGATGCTCTTATGTTTATCTCCACGACATTTCATTATTATACTTAAGTTGCTATCTCGAACTATTTATTTGACTACTAGAATTATTTTTCGAATAGTCAGTCGTTGAGCGGATTGGTATCAACTGAAATGGTATTTTCTTTGTATAATATATTTACTTTGGTAAATATATTTTATGACATACTACTCTTTTTTTACCTTAAAATGAACTAAATGTTTTTTATAACAATACAAGACTGTAGTAAATTTAATTACAAATAGGAAAATGACTAATTAATTAACATAAACATCAAGAAAATTGATAATTTACCCTAAATACGAATAAAATATCAGTATAAAAAAGTTAACACAACATGTAAAATAGAACTTTTTTGATTATACCATAAAGAAAATGGCGACGAATCTTCTTGAAAATATTTCAAAACTGCATAAATATTCGGTTTCCTTAATTCCGACGTTAGATTTTTTAATATTTTCGTATCCGCAATTATGTTTCCAAGAAAATTGTTTTTTTAGCGGAGTTTCATGATTCTTTGGAGAGAAGAAGAGTAGCATGTTATAACGCGCCTTTGCCCTATTTTTTATTATCGTTATCATATAATATAACAAAAATAAAATTATTATAATTTTATTATCACAAAGTTGGTTTTGATTAAATTGAATAAGTTCTGTTTGGCTTGCAATTTATTGCCATTTTAATTTATCGCTGCTTGATTTACGATAAATATTCAAACAAAATTATTATTCCAAACTGTGAATTGAAATAATATTATTTTCACAAATTACATTGAACACTTCACCCTTAATTTGATACATCAGTGATCACGAATCGCAGTAAAAGCGAACCTTTTATACAAATATCTACAAAGGTGATTAATACAATTTCTGAAACACAAGTAATTATATTTTAATTTATATTAAATGCTCCCAAATTTAACAAGAAATTTAAAATAAAACAATTGGCATAATAGCTAATAGAAGACAGCTAGTATTCAATCAGTTGCATCTAATTTTGGATAAAAGCTTCTCAGTGTCATCATTAATCATCGACTATGTAGTTAAGAAATATACTATCAAAAAATTCCGTTTATTAAGCTACTTAGTATCTTGAAGTAACTGTCTATATTTTAACTACCCTCAACAAAATTTCAAAAAATAAAATATACATTCGTACTTATTTACACGTATTTTAAGTACGTATTTGAAAAGATCATAACCAAGCATTATCATCATTTGATAATTCATGTCATGAGCGAAACCGGTTCTGATATTTAAAATAAAAGAAGTATTAGTACAAATGTATTTTTTATGTATAATATAATGCCTTTTCACCGAGTAAAACACTCTTAAAGTCATCAATGAAATGGATGTATTATATAATATTTCAACACATTATTTTGGGCTATTTTTCGTCTTCTTCTTTTTACGCTGAGCTTTCATTATCAAAATTATGAGGTTCTTCGTGAGTATGCAACTGGCGTATATTTCTTTAGTGAATGATCGGAAAATTATCAATTTTCGTATTTTCAAAAATAAAATTCTTCTTTAAATTTTTCTATATTTTTTACTGATTGATGAAATTGTCAAAAATGAAATAGCAACTCAGAAATTGGTTTCGTCTTTCGTAATATAAATATACCCGACAAAAAATTGGGTCTGTGTTTTACATATTATCCCCAGAGAGGTGAAATGATCCAAGTGGTAATGTATTAAACATTGATACTTTAAATTCTTAAAATATTATAAAACTGAAATGAGCTTATTAAATACACACTGCAATAGAGTTATCATCATTAAATAAAAATATGCAACCCACCAAAACACCAAGTAAAGACGTGATTGTACTTAAAATTCCAATAGAAAAGATTTACTATTTTACTACTTGGCTTATTTCACCTCTCTAGGGTTCATATATAATATAATACTGCTTCAAGCGTCATGTAAATAGATTTATAGCTTGTTTTTATTACAGAAAAAGATTTTTTAGAAGCGAAAAAAAATATTTTACATCAAACATAAGCACTAGCCAAACAATTCATTCGTTTTAAAATTTTGACAATCACCGAATTTATTCCCTCACCTTTTCATCTTTATTCATCAAAATTAAGTAAATTACAACATCTTTGTAAAAAGTCTGAAAAACAAAAATAAAATAAAAAAATCATTAAAAACCGGCTTGTAGTAAAGAAAACAGAAGTGGAGAAAGTACATAATTATCTACAGGTATCTAAATCCAAAAGATTTACTTTATATTACATTAAGATAAAAAAATGATTTTGTATTTGTAATCAAACAATGATTATTTCACGGCTTCATCAAAAGAAACACTTCATCAAATTGAAGCGTAAGTAGAGTTTTTTTTTAATTAAATGTAGATTATTTATGGTTGTCAGTCACTAACTGTAGCGTTACAATTGCCAATAATTTGACGGTCGATATATTTTTAAATGAAAATTTTTCGTCCGGTTTTACATTTAAAACGCGTTAAAAATAACATGTAATCAAAACAAAATAGCGTTTGTAAAAAGTATATTGATTCGAATTTCAACTGGAAAAACGAGTACATTATTATTTTCACCTGTCAAAAAAGAATAAATATTTTGACCTAATATGATTACGCTTCAGTTTCATTGTGTTCAAACTTTTTAAATTATATTTTTTTAATAAATAATAACTATTTCACATCAGTTAACTTTATTATTCGTTTTTTATTCTTTATAATTGATTTTCCCAATCAATTTATTTTGTTCACAATAGCATAGATGTCTGCGATGTTGACATTTTTATTCAACTGTAAGATCCTAAAAAACAGGGCTGTGAAGTCATCAATAAATAAGACTGCTCCCGACTTCGACTCCAACTTAAGTTTAAAACACGACATAATTTTTCTTATGCTTAGTAGTACTAGGGCTTGTCGGTTTTCAAAAACCGTTTTTTTTGCTAAATTTGCGACATTCGAAAACCGGTTTTTCAACTTCTTAACCGGTTGTGCCGAATTTTCCATAAAGAGTCTATAAAAAAAGGACAGAAAAATTGGATCATTTATTTGATGGCTTAAAGACCATATGCCCCACATCATGATCCAGCAAAAGGGTATTTTCGATATCAGGAAATTTTGTTACAAAACGATCATTGGACGGTTTGTGTTTTCTTAAATCATATTTTCTGAAGAGCAACACCAAATAATTTCTTATTCTGTATTATTATGTATATAAATAAACAACATTAAAATTTTTAAATTTTTCTCGCTATTTTAATTGTTTTTTTTTTTTTGTAAAACTTCGAAAACCGCGCAGCCTTTGAAATTTCCGCGCAGCTAACTTCTTGTCTTAGAGGGGGCATTGTACAGGACTACTGGACCGCTTAAGGCACCCGTTATGTCTCAGATGAGATTTTTTTGGTTGAAAGGAGTTTTAGACAGACTTTAAATAGAAATACATAAATCGATCAAAATATCAGTTTATGAAACTATCCGTTCTGGAATTTGAATCCGTAAGCTTTGTAACCGTAAGCCAACTGTTTTGAACACTCGACCACGAACCTCGATAATTTTATTTGTAAAATTATTGTCGCTTGCTGTTTAGGTTCAATTCCTGGTTAGGTCATTTTTTAATTTAGATTTTTTTAATTTTAAATTTAAGACTCAACACATGAGTGTTCGTGATGTCAATTATTCTCCTCGAGTAAGTCTCGAAAAAAAAATATTGTCATCAATTTTATCTTGTACATCTTTCAACTATAAAATATTTGGCGCATTGGCATTGGATGTAATGCCAAATGCTATTTTTTAATTCAAAAATATTTAAATATATTATTGTATTATGTAACAAGTTAATTATGCTGCTTGATCTCACTTTTTTAGAAAAGATACAGAGAAGTTAAACAACTGAGTAACAAGCAGTTTTCGTAGAAATGCTTATGTCAAGAGAACACCATTAGAAGGCCATATGTTCTACAATGGGAGTATACATGAATAAAAATCTTACCCCTTATTCAGTAATCAATAATATAACACTATTCAGCTGATTGACATTGCAACACAAAAAAGCTTTGTTATGGTTTTGCAAATATATATCACTTTTTATTGACAGTTTTAAATATGCAACAATGGAAGGCGTATTCATAAACAATGGAATAAAATCTAGACACAGTGTTCACCACGAAAATTCCCACCATCATGTTCCAGTTTTCTAATGTTCACTTTAATATTAGGATAGCTGGTTTTACCGGTTCTTTATAATATTTAGTATAAATTATGATTTTACAATAGTACAACTGAATAGTAATTTAATTCAAATCAAGTCAATTTTTTACTAAAAGTTCTTTAACATTCTCGACTACACGATAGTCAAACAACTTGGTGTTAAACTTTTCTCGTTTATTCGTTAAATAATCAGAAAAGCTTAACGTTAACTTCATGGAATTGCTCTTTTGTAGTATTTCTTATTTCTTAAGACCAAACATAAATTTGAGCATCACTATAAGCAAAAATAAATCTACAAACAAAAAAATATAAACATTATGCTTTAACTGAATGACTGCCACAGAATCAGATACCTCGTCAATTTTTTCGTGCTCAACACCACAGAGACAAGTTACCTCGTCGATAACTAATAATTGCAAATTATAGCAGGCGTTTTAAGTACAAACGTACTTTTTTCTACGGCAGCTAAAAGACTAAATAAACACAACCTTTTTTTAGGGTGTTCACTATCAATACTTGGTGGAAAGGCATTATATTAATAAAAACACAATAATCCTTTGTACTTCATTCCACTTTATTTAATATGTCAGGACCGGTTTCGCTCATTGCGAGCGTTGTCAACTGATAAGAAATATAATTTAACAATGCTATTTATACTAAATTGAAAAGTTATACACTTCTTCAAGTTACACTTCTGTAGATACCATTGTTTTACATAAACCTTCGATATTACTTGCATATAATTATAATTTCATTTGTATTATGTAGTTCATTTTAGAAGAAACGAAAGTTTTGTCTTCGTTTACGTATTCCTATCTCCTCTGGTGCCGTCTTCTGTAAAAAGTTTTAACTAAATTTTATTACGTCTTTTGGATACACTGCAACTTTAAGCTTTAAAATAACTTTACTGGCAGTGAGTTTCCGTTTCTTACTTCAACAATTTTGTTGATCCAACTCCGGCTTCATCTATCTTTAATTCAAAAGCCACCCAATAGCATCAATTCTTGTCTTCAAGAGAGTTTTGTACGCTGTCTAACTATTTTTTAGTGCAAATTAACACATCATATGTGACAAAAACAATCTATTTTTGGCACAGTAAAAATGTCAGCATCTCTTAATGAACTATCATAAGGTTTTCGCTTATTGATCTCCAAAAACATCTTATGTTGGGAATAAAACGTGTTCTGTCCACAAAGGTTGCAAACAATTTATAACAAAACATCATCTTACACATGAAAAGTATAAATTCGGTAATTTTTCAAAAACAACAATTTTGCACTATATCTAAAGATGAACAAAAACTTATTTTATTTTCTAAATAAAGCATTAATAAAAAGTTATTATGAAAAGATTAATTTCAAAATGTATGCAAGAAAGCTGAAAAAATTTCATATTCTCTTTTCTAATAATTATTTTACCTTCATAAATAATTATCAAAGCTGTAAAAATATGTTTAATAACTTTGACCTAGTAGTTAGTTTGATAATAAATCAGAATTTTACATCAAATATCTTAAAGTCAGAATGCAGAATAAATATTCAGTGGTTAAAAATTCGTGAGAAAAATGTAAGTAGAACACAATGAATTCATGGCAAAAACTGGTATTATGACGTATTTGGTCACGAGAGTAATTAGATAATAATATATAATGCTTAACTAGAGAAAGTTTTCGTTCCTTTAATTGTAATCATTAAAATTCTTTTTTACCAGGTATTAAAAAAATACTAAGTATATTGAGAATAGCATTGAAAAACCAATCTTTTGATATTGAAATTGTAAAAGACTTTATTTCCCTGTTAACATGTGTTAACATTTTTAATCATTATATTTAATATTGCTGTTTCTATAGTATATATTTTTAAGTGAAATAAATGAAATTCAAAATGAAACTGATTCCCATGAGTTTCGTGATTTTTTGTGAAAACAATTTAGAGACTTTGGCACCGAGAGCTATAAAAAATATCTAATATTTTCAATACTACAATTCAAAGTTTGATTTTAAACAACAACAAAATAATTGAAAAAGGGTGTGTGTTAGTCATAATAATTTCGAAAAATGGTGTCCTAAAAATCGTATTCCTTTTTTTTCAAAAGAAATCTTTTGCAATTCCGTTATTGCTTATCAAAATACTCAGTTGTAAATAAAATTAAAAATTCTTGTAATATTCAATTATTTATAAAACCAACAGACAAAATTCGAACAAAGAGTTCTTGCAACGATAATAAACGATACTTGACAGACTTCCGAGAAAAATATTAAATAATGGAAAATATATCCCGATAAACTTTTCCGACAAATTATTTAATATTGTCTCCATTTTCCGAAAGTTTAATTAACATTTGGAATCTGACAATACGAATTGAAAAGGCGTTCATTTATTAAACTGTCATTTTGAATGTTAAAAACACTTCCAGTGTTAAACATGATAATATTACCTAACTGTCAATTTAATCAAAGCAGACGTCGTCAACATCTTCAAATAATGTATGTTTTATATTGTAGTCAAAATATCTCAGCATGGAGAGTAAGCTATACAGACTGATCATATTCCAACTTATTAGATAAATAGTAATAATTAAACAAAGTCAAATTTTAAGCCAATTACTTCTTTTCTTTCGTAAAAGACACAGGTAGAATGAATTATCCAGATGAATGGAATATATTCTACAGGAAGGGCTTTAAATATTTTAATACAATCTCGCATAAAAATTAATACAGACATTCATTCGTAACTATAAATTTAGTCTGTTTTCTGCCTACTTTGTATATTAACAGGATCAAAAGTTGAACCGCACACACCCGCCGCTTATGTATAAGCATGACTCTATATAAATGAATTTTCGAATAATATTATAGTTTATTTTTATTTATCACTGTAAATTATATTTAAATATTAGCACTGCTTAAATGGTACTTGAAATGTTGGGTGTGTGAGAGTAAATTTCACTTGTTAGCTAGGCAGTAAAAGGGTTAATATATTTTTTTTAAACATGGAACCGTTGCAAAATTTTGGTCCGATAAATTAGTGTAAAATACAATACAAAAGTCTAACTTTTGATGCTTAAGCAATTATTTTTCTACTGACAAAGAAAATGTAATTGTGAAGTGACACGACCCCCAGGGTAAATAAGCTTGTAGAAATGTGTCCCAAAGCTGTTCGCCGGCTACTCAATTATATTATAATAGTAAAATAACTAAACAATAGTAGCGAGAGGAACCACGATCCATCTTTTTTTAGAGGCCCATATAAAAGCGATGAATGTGGGAAAAGGAGTGAATACGAATCGGGGAATTTGCTGTTTTCAGTACTAATTCCATGATGTCTTCGGGGCTCAAATTTTGCTAAGTGATAAGTTGGAAAATACTTGTGACGTCATGCATCTAATAATTTCATCGATTGATGAGTTTCGACTAAGCTGCAAAATTTTCATCCATAATCTTATCTTAGAGAAAATTGCCATGCTTGGAAAACTCTTTAGTGTGTTTGATAAACCTCACGGTGAATACAACTTTTATTTTTAATATCAAATAAATGGAGCTCAAAGTCCTAAGACGTATTAGCGTACAGTTCTTCGAGTCACGTTTATCGCTGCTGTTATTAGTTTTTTGGATCTTTTTTTATCATTGCCGGCGAAGGGAAGGGAAGGGTGTGATAGTTTCTGGGGTGAGCAATCCACAATGAATCCAGCTGCCGTAGACAGCATATGCATTTATATTTAAATTATAATATAAATATCTCCCTAAATTCAATACCCATAGAAAGTGCTTTTTTCCCATGTACCGCGCTGGAACGGCGTTCCAGCACCTATTTGCTCGGCATTTGAAATGTTTCAAATCAATATTCTCAAAATTTTATTTTTATTTTGCTTTGAAAACTTATGATTTTTAAGCCGAAAAAGAGGCGATTGAATTTTTTTTTTAAATCATTATTTCACGAAAAAGTTACAACAATAAAAAAAAATTCACTGCATTTAAATTAGCAATTTGACATAAATCGTTCAAAGCGTTAAAAAAACACATTTTGGCTAAAAAAATCGAAAAAAGAGAGGTTGAAAAACTGAATAATAAGCAGTTCTCGTACAAAAATATTTTTAAATACCTCCCATAATAATCCTATATGCTCCACATTAGGAACGGACATGGATTAGAAAAAAATGTTGGTTTTTTTACGACAACATCTTGTTACTGAGTTGCCTAACTTCTCTTTTTTTAAGAGAATATGGATAGAAGGTTGGTAGCTAGGATAGGACTAGTGGTAAACCGATTTTGCTTCCTCTTTGTCGTTTAAGGATTGCAAAAGTAGGAGGGAATTTTCAGACATCGCAAACACCCATACCTTTAAACTAAAATTGATAAATCGATTGAAAACGTGTTCTTTGTACTGGGACTTGAACGTCGAGAAAGCAACTATTTTGACCACTGTACCACAAACTCGACTTTTTATTTAAATCTATTAAATTATTAATGCTTAGAAAATATTTATCGCCCCTGCTTGTTTAGCGTAAGCAACAATTCACTCAACATTTTAATTACAGAAGATCTGTCAATTTTTGGCTAGTAAAATATAAACTTGTACTTGTCTTGCGTTCACGTCGCTTTCCATCTCTTTCTTTATCGTTGCCTTTCGATAGTGAACGTGCGAGCGAGAACTTCGGAAGGCCGACGACCTTTTAGAGTAACATTCACCTAGAGGCAAAAATTACGTGAACGTTTTTTTGGTACACTTTTTTATTTGTTCCGGTTTACCGTTTTCGTCTACGCCAGCGGTTTTAAACCTTTGAAGTTGTTTATCAAACTTTCAAGATATTGTGCCTACATAGTTTTAAATTAAAGTTCGTTTAATTTTACGATCACTTTTATGTTATTAACTGTCTATTATTGGTGGAAAAGTATTATATTTAGTCAATTATCTCAATTTCCGTTCAATAATTTTGTTAATAAATATATGTGAATTATTTTTCAGATGCAATTGATTTTTAATGTGATCTATGTTTAAAATAATAATTTGTAAAAGACCTTCAACATCGAAGATAAATTTGTTTCATCTATGTATTATTTGTTGAATTATCATTATACTTTTATCGTAGTATTTCTTACACCAATTGTTTTAGATACCTGTCTCATTACTCATTAGTCTCACTCAATTTCGTATAAATATTCCTGTTTGGATGAATTTTCTATCAGTTGGTAAAGCTTGCAATGAGCGAAAGACGTTGAGGTTTTCAAATAATTTCCAAGAGTGTCTAAGGAGCAAATAAACTTTAGACTTTGAAATTGTGTTGAAAAAAATTATGTATTTCAGCTTAGATTTGTCACTAAATAAGATTATTATTGTTATTCCATTTCTACTTTCAATGTCAAGCATATGGTTTCCTTACGGAGGGGAGGTATTTCAATAGAAGTTTTTGATAATCAGTTTTTCTACCATTCTTTTTCGAAAATAATAGGGATAGGAAAATAGGGCTAATGGTTAACTAGTTAGTTAAGGAGTTGAAAGGTAGGTGAAATTATTAGACTTCAAAAACGATTAAATCGATCAAAATTAAATATTTTTTGAGAATTATAAATTATAACCTTTATCCACCCCTAACTTCAAATCCGCTTAAAGAACATAAGACAGATGTATTCAAGAAAAAAAAATCAATTCATACATCAAATATTATTGTGGACATTGTCTTATTTGTATAGAAATATGCATATATTGATATGCCATTTCAAACTAAGTTTATTCTAAAATAATTATAGTTCTATTCTACCAATTATAGACTTTTAGCCTAACACATAAGGTGATACAAGTAGCAAAATTTTCGTCTAAATTATTGTACGTAAATATTGATTTTATATTTATTTTTTTATTAAATAAACGTCCAGTTGCAAGCAATAAGCACACTGTATCACAAAGGTCGGCAAACGCAATTATTGTTTATTTACGCCTCGAAATAAAAATAAAACAAACACGCCATAGTGCAAACCCACGAGAGCAAAATGCAATCATGGCTATGTGTGCTCAGAAGAAATAGTATTGTAATTATTCGCCAGAAGTAAAGGAAGTCCAAGAAAGCGCTGTATCTTGAAGAATAGAGTATGTCTGGAACACACTATAACAAATGGGCCAGTTGTCCTAAACTTTTCAAATGTTTTAGTTATATTGTATTTAACTTTAATCGAAAATAGTTTTTTCGATATGACCAGGGGTGGGTGGGAGGGAGCTTGGATGGAAGGTAGGGGAAAATAAGTTATTTATTTTTGAAAATTTTATTTAACATTAATAACATTAATAATAACAGAAATAAAAGATAATATTATTAACACTTACACCTTTTTATCTTTTTATCCATGTCCGCTCTCAATGTGAAGAATATGGCCTTCTTATGGAGGGTATCTCAACAGAAATTTTTCTTCGAGAACTGACTGTTAGTCACTCAACCTGTCTTTTCCATAGAGTAGGGATAAAAGGATAAGGCTAGGACAGAACTAGTGGTTAACTAATCGCTCTCGCTATGCCCAGTTATTGAAGGATCATAATGGTGGGAAGGAATTTTTACCGTTTATTAAACATTGATAACTAATTAAATGTTGAAATAGTAACTGCCAAATGAAGAATTATTAAATTTTAAAAAAGGGAGTAAAATATTGACATAGTAGTTTTACAAAATAAAAATTTGTAATTATTTATTGAAAAATAATAATAGGTCACTTTTTAAGCACGTCACTGCCTCCCTGTTCATTTTTTACAGATAAATGTTAGAGGAATAGGGTTATATTTATATTTTTAGAATCCTATTATGCGAGGGTTTTAACAATTACACGAATGTTTATTAATAAGTCATAAAAAAATATTTTAAATCATAAATTGTAAACCGTAAAACTAAAATGATTAAGTTTGTAGATATGCGTCATATCATAATTCCAAATTTTTATAACTGACCATGTACGCATTCTTTTCTTTAAAACTAACAATAAATTCTATCATTTTTTTTTCATTTTTTTTTTACCATCTCCGCTCCCAATGTAGAGCATATGGACTCCTAATGGAGTTTATCTCAACAGAAGTGTTTCTACGAGAACTGCTTGTTACTCAGTTGCTCAACTTCTCTTTTTCCAAAGAGAGTAGGAATAGAAGGATAGGGCTAGGACAGGACTAGTGGTAAGCTAGTCGCTCTCCATACGCCCCGTTCATAGGATAGGATGGAAGGGGGGAGTTCAAGACATCGCATACATTCATGCCTTTGAACAGAAATTCATAAATCGATTGAAAAATCAATTTATAAAACTGTCCGTACTGGGATTCGAACCCGTAACCTCCGTAGCCAAAGCCAACGACGTTGACCATTCGACCACACAGGTGGCCTAAAATCATTTATTGGGCTACTAATATTTAACGACTTATAGATCAATTTTAAAAATTACATATAATTGTCCTTAATTCATTTCAATCGTAAAACACATTAATTAAATTTATTTCATATTTGCATTTGTACATATAAAATTTTATGATCAATAATTGTAGGATACGTCAATGCTATACGGTAACATGAAAATTATTAAAAATTCATATAACAGTTTTTCGGTTTTATATCACTGCAAAAACCGATTACTTTCTGGTCAGTGGGTGAAGGCATAATGCAACTATCACTTCTCTCTTAAAAATGCGTGGCTCTTTTTTAAAAACACACCAAGTGCAACACATACAGCGACGGGCAGAGTTGGATTAGGATTTTTTACGGGTCATCATTAAATGTATTGTCTTTATTCTATTAACATTTATTTTCAACGATGGCTAATGGGAACCATAGAGTCTAGATTCAGCATCGGATCTGATTATTATTAAATCGCTCAACCTCTCTTTTTAAAGAAGGCAAAATCGAAAGATGGAGATGTTAAGTAGTTACTAAGGCTTATTGGTTTTAAAAAACCGGGTTTTGAGATAAATTTCCGACAATCTAAAGTCAGTTTTTTAAAAAACATATATTTATATTCATTTAATACCTGAATATTTTGACTTGAAGCCCATGATTATTAATTATAAAACAAAATGAAATGTGTAGGTAGAGAGTACATAATATATTTGGTTTACTCAAAAATATTTTTGCCGTGTGTTTTGTGTTTGCTAAAAAAATATATTTCCTGACGAAAAATAATTAATTAAATTGTAGTAAATTGATTTATTTTTACGTAACAGTGCTAAGAGATATTAAATTAACGAAGTTAAATTGTTTGCTACCATCATTTATTTGTTAAACTTCGAAACCAGTTTATAAAAAATGGTTTTCCCCTTAAACGGAAACATTATTATACGTAATTTTTAAAATATCTTAACATTGAGTTTCGATGTGAAAAATGTATTTAAAATTATGAGATTATCAGATAGGAAGCGAGCTTTATAAAGAAGCAAGCTCGGACGAAAGATATTTTGCAAAATTACCCTTAAGGAATTACTTCTGTGCTGCTTCGCCCTTTGAAAAATCTTCCTATTTTTTTCTTTTGGTCGAGTCCCTTGATTTTTCAAAGGCACTTGAATGTTGTAACAGCAATCTCGGAAAATCTTTAAATAGATATCGAAAAGGGTTCATTGTTTTCAAGAGAGCTTTTTATATTTAGTTACTTTCAAGGTTTTGAACGTTGGGAATCGTGATTTAAGATTAATAATGTGAACCAATACAAGTTTAGGTACTATCATTGAGAAAATGACTTCATTTTCTATCTTAAAACAGTTTTTGTATAAAGCTTATATATTATATCAGAATAAAAGACATTTATCATTTTATAGCTAAAAAACAACACAAAAAATCACATTTTAGCGAAAACATTTAATATCTTTTCGGCTAATTTGATCAGTCAGAATTTTTCGGATTGTATCTAAACAAACACAATACAAATAAACTTAAAAATCGTGTAGTATGTATTTCTTTCCCTGTTGTATTCTTGTTACAACAAGAATTATATAGCGTCGTTACAGATACAAATAAGTAAATTTATAGAAATGACATTTCAAAGTTTAAACTCAACTTAGCTAACATTTTTGTGATCCATTTAGTTAAATATACACTTACTTAAGTATATTAAACATTAGGCTTAAACAAAAAGTGCTTATAAAAATTTAGAATTCAAATAAACTTTCGGTCTGAATAAAATTCAATTTGTGGTCAGAATAAAATTATAAACTACCAGAATAAAAATATTATACGATCAGATTTTATAACCATTTCGGTTAGGTTAGGTTAGGTTTTTTTTTAATTCCATTTAAATTATGACTATTAATAATTTATTCTGCCTCCTGTACACTGATCGATATATTATGACCATTTAATATAAATTCTGACCAATGTAATAAAAATTCAGACCAGTGTGATAAAAATGAAGACCGAATCTGTATTAAAATTCAGACCGGTTAAATACTTTCTAAATTAGTCTTTTTTTCAAAATTGGTTTCTATGCAATATGGTAAATGTTAGAGGTTGTCATCGTAATAGTAGAGCAAAAAAAAACTTTAATTTATCAAAAAACTTTTTTAAGCAAAATAGTCTGAATATTAACTTACTGAAGTTGCGATATTCTGTCTAAAGATGCTTATTAAAGAGGCGAAACAAGAGAAACAAATTTATATTAAAAATGACTTTTCGCAAAGCTACCGCCGAATCCATTAAATATATTAAAGTGTGTTATTAATTTATTAATGATATATCAAATCATAATGCGCCACTGTTATTCGCAAAATGACCAAAAAATGTTTTGAATTAGAAAGTGCAATGCATAGTTAGCTCCGTTTGCTATCAAATAGCACTCTTACTTCCGCGATTCGTAGTTGAGATGATTACAAAGAGAGCGCATGACTACCTCACCGGGGTTTCCCTGCAACATTTACTTTTTGTGCGTTATGTCAACCGTTCACAAAATTACAGCGACAATAATGCAGCGAATGTTACACATTGTGTCGCCACTTTTTGGTGACAATGGTAGCAATTGCGCGAATATGCATTTATGATCAGACACCATTGAAAGTTGGCTAATTGCGCCCACTTGACAATGTCTTCAATCATTTTTTAATGGGAGTAAATTTTTGTTATTACATTCCACATTCTTGACGAGCTGTTCAAAATGTCATTACTGACACTATTACCGGATGTGCTTTATATTTTTCATTCCTTTCTCATTTTAATTTGAACACTAACGAAGTCATTTCCATTTTTTCGGTCGCTCATCAGAATATCTGGATTGCACAACACGTTCTCTTTGCAACTCAACAATTTACATTTGAGGGTATTACTTGCAAACACGACATTCCAAAATGGTTAAAAAATGAAACTTGAATTCGTTCGGAAAAAAAATGTACATTTTAAGTATTTTTAGTTTTATATTGGATTGGAATGATATTTTGTATGTTACCAAGCCATGTTTTGAGACTGATTTCTAAAAAAAAAATCAAAATGTATAATTTAGAATTATTTTTATTTTGTACACTTCCATAAAAAAATTGTTCGAACACGACCCGGGTTTCGCCCGAGATGCCGAGAGGCGTAATTATTATTGAGTTTATATAAAGTATAAATTATTATTAAATTTCCATCAAGCACCTTCAGTCGAAATTTTAAATTATATCAAAATGTATAGTCTTATATTTTGACTTTATCTGTATGTAAAGCTTTGGAAGAAAGCTATTTTGAAAAATGAATTGATCACCGCCATAGTTTTTATATTTTGAATAGTTTTTTATCCATGTCCGCTTTTAATGCAGTGCATATTGACTCCTGGTGGCATTATCTTAACATAAGTTTTTTTCTACTTGACTGCTTGTCACTCAGTTGTCCAATCTCTCTTGTTTTTCGAAGATATGAGGGATATAAAACACAGGGCAACCAACGCAAAACTACAAATTTACCTATCACTCACGGCGTTCCGTTATTTTAGGATTCGAAGGATGGAGGGAATTTTTAGACATGACAAACACGCTTGGAAAAAAATGCTTTTCGTACTGGTATTTGAACCCGTAAAATCCGTCACGGAAGCCAGCGACGATAACCACTGCACCAATGACTACAGAAAAGTTTGTTTTATGGTCGTGAAATACCACTGGTCGAAATGTGTCAAGCTGAATAAAATATGGTAATGCTGAAAAACAAATGTTATCTTTTTTAAGATTTCGACTGAAGGTGCTTGGTGGAATTTCAATATTAAATTTAAATCGTTCAAACTATATACATTCTCCCAAAATTTCCTGGAAAAATCAGCTAGCTGTTTTTTTAATTTTAAGACTTGTATTTCCTAAATAAATGATTCTACGCCAATAAATAGAGCGGAAATAAATAGAGCACAATTGCATAGCCTTCCGATTTTAAATGAAATATTAAACCAACCGGGATCTCCACTTCTATACCCTATATAAATATAATCATAAAACCTTTTCCGACAAACAAATAAATATAATTCTTGAAACTACTTACTACTCAAATCTGTGGGCATTCCCATGAGCTTATCCTTTTCGCCAGCAATGGCTTTAAACTCAATGATACATTTATTTCTTATATAAACACGAAACATTCATTTACTAAGCGTCAGTTCAAGTACATCCGTGCACTTGAACGCCTGAAGATGCCGAAAGGCGAAACCCGGTTCGTTAGTGACAAAATCTGTGAGAATGTACATAGTTTGAACGATTCAAATTTAAATGTTATCTTATTAAAAAAATAAAACAATCGTTTGCACTAATATTAATTATTTTGCATAAATGATGATTTTTTTAAATTATGATATATTAATGAAGTATTTGACAGTGAACATTTTAAAAATGCCAAATGTTATTATATTTGAATAGTAAATTGTTGTTTCCTTTCCGATTTATCTTACTTTATTAGCAACCTTGCTGTGCGACGGCTGTATAGAAATTGGAAGCGGAGTCGACTTTTGTTTTTTTCATTCAATTAAAATTTTAAAAGTTACATATTTAAATAGATATATTTTCAAAAATTTCGTACAAAATTTTCATTTTTTAATCGGAGTTGGAGTCGTACCAATAGTTAATGCAACGTTAATTTTGCACGACTCCGCAGCCTGGTTTAATAAGAACAGCTTCTTGTACCACATAAGAGACTAAATAATTAAGTTAATATTATATAATTCACTTTCCGTCGAGAGGTAATTCAATATTTTAGGCCTGTTTTTGGAGAAGATACATTTATTTACCATAATTCACCTACTCAACACTGTATAATTTGTTATACCGAAGGCTTCTACTTTATACCAACACAAAGGAAATAATATTAACCGGGATTTTATCACGATAAGTGTATTACAAAGCGAAATGATTTTAACATCAACCGAAGTAAACGAGCCACAAAATTTGTCTTGTAATATTACCTACGACAAAATTTTAAATTATAATTGTAGAATTAATATATAAGTCGAAGAAGATCAGTGTTAAATGCTTCCGTTGGATGACAATTTGTTATAATTGGAAATAAAAATGTGATTCTTTAATATAAACTTATCGACAAACAAGCAAGTTTTTTTTAAAAGATTAATAATTAAACAAGCACAACCAGAACAGGTTAAAATGAATTTAAAAGTTGAATGCTTCAGAAATTTAGATATTGGCGGCTCCAGTCCGGAAAAATCTTCATTCCGCTTTACCGAGTGTTGCTAAAGATAATTTATTTGATAAAAGATTATTAACAATTATTATGTATGTGAGTAACCCTCAATATTGGAACAATTTTCTCATTTCCTAATTTTGTTATCTAATTTATTTTTAATGTAGTCTATTTTTTTATTGCAAGTTTAAAGTTATTATTTGTAACTGTTTCTTAACATTTTAATTAAAGTTTCATAAATTTATATTTTGTATGATCATTATTTTTAACATCTTTTGACATTTTTTTAGTTTACCTTGTTTTTAGTCCTTCTCAACATTACATTTAAAAAATACTGCACCAATTAAAATTCTCATCAGTTGATAATGGCCATTAAAGGCAAAATCATTTGTGGTATTTATTTAAAAGTAGGGGATTTACAAAAAAAAATGTTTGTTTTAATTCATGTAGATAGAATAAGATAAATAGTAATAATATATTCATTTATTTTTAACATGCGCTCTAACATACAAGATAAGATAAACTCTCTTTTGAGGTGAAAATTTAAGACGTTTTTGAAGTAGGCATGTATCCCGGAATTGCTTAACTTTTTCGGTGCGTTGTTTAGGAATAAGTAAATGGCAAACTATTCTCAACATGCGAACAGGGGATGTAATTTAATAAGACGTACGGCGATGTTTTTGGAATTTTGGCGGCGAGAGGAGGATCGTTAAGCGATAGATGTATACCTACGCATGGCAGCTCAAGGGTTAACATGGAGTTCCCAACTATTGGCGTCGGAACAAAAGTATATATTTATGACAACAGCGAAAGAATAAAATACATTCATTAATATAAAAAAAGGATAACAACTATATTTATAATACTATACATTTTCAAAATTCAATACTAATATGAGTTGAATCTGTTGACCCCGTTCTTCATTTTCACATGTTTTTACTAAAGGACATATGGATATATAAAGGGGATATGTGACCTAAAGAATTTACATCGTTCTATGGAGAGCAAGTGAAAAATAGGTTTCTGACTGGTATAGAGTATAGTGCATTCAACCAAGTATCAATATTTTTTTCTCAAATATTCTAAGTAACATTTTGAAACACAGCTAATTATAATACAAATTGTAACAATGGTGTGAAACCATAGTTGGTGGCGGTGGGTAAGACATTTAGTACCTAATATAGGAAATATTTTATTACTTATGGTTAAATACAGTTCATCGCACCACGTTTGATTACTATCTTAGTTTTATATTAAAATCACATAATGTATCACATTACACAACCAGTATAATATTAATTATTACAAAAAAAAATTAGATTTATATATAAATTAACACATTAGTTTCAAAGCCATTGGTACCCTCCGGACAAATCTTAAAACAGTAATAATTAAACGAAATAACTAAAACGTCGTTGGCAATCTACAGAAACAACACCAGCACATCCCGACGGGTCAGTATTACTATGTAATTCGTAGAGTTAGGTCGTTTCGGGTGAGTTGGTGTATATCATTGTAAAAACTCCATAATTTCTTAGCGCAACGTCAATTTTTGTTCATTTTTATAGACAGTAAATGTATCGGGCTCACGGCGCAGCGGTCACCGTTACTGGCTTCCATGGCGGTTCTCGAATCCCAATATAAACAGCATTTTTTCAATCATTCTTCTGTTAGATTACTATTCGAAGGAATGGGTTTTTGTTATGACTCAAAAATTCCCTCCCACAACGATGCAATAGTGATTAGTTAACAACTAATCTTGTTCTAGCCCTATAATTATAACCCTACTTATCTCTTCGTACAAAATAATAATTGAGCAACTCAGTAACTAACTTCTGCTGAGATATCTTCACTAGGAGGTCATATGCTTCACCTTGGAACCAGGCATGTTTTTTTAAATGTATTCAGAAGATCTGAAGTTTTTTATAAGAATTGTAAAAAACACTATTGTATGTCAGGTTCACCATCACTTTGAATACCGAATTGATGTGGTAATACAGAGAGAGCACACGATGTTAAATTATTTTAGAGAATAAATTATTGTTGCTTTGTAGCGAGTTGCCAAGGCGAGATGGATGTTTTCAGCATCCGGGATGCAGGGGGTCAATTTTACTTCGTCGATGTATCTCGTCCCTAACTCTAAAATAAATATTCCAATATAGGATTTATTCTGATAAATGTACGCGGAGAAAGAGCTAGCAGTAAAAACAATATCTCTTCGGCAGGCAAATTTGCCATTCATTTTTATTTATTTTATTTATAAGGGTAAGATGTCCCTATTTAACGTTTGTTATTTGTCGTGTTTCGGTTTCCAGATGTTGTTTATTTATCTACATTGACTGTACTTTATGGTTTAATATTGAAATCTAACCCTTTCAATTCTGGTGACGTTTTCATGAGTTATTACGGTTAAGCGCTATAAAATTATATATTTGTGGCATGAAAACATTTTCGGTCACGAAACCAAAGCGCCATCGATACCGCGCACTCAAGGCATCGGACTTTACACCAAACTGCACTGTTAATTTTAAGCTTTCTCGTTCATAGGTATGTTGTATTTTTTTTAATGAAGGCAATACTACCACCCCAAAAAAGAAAGTAGTAACTAACTCTGGAAAACATTCAAGTAAAATTACATAATGTGTTTTTTCAAATTGTATATTGCATACACATTAATATTGCATACATAGAAAACACATTAATTTCTTTACAATCAAGCAGTAATTGCAATAAGTACATACATAGGTACATTAAGTGCATTTATGCTGAGAAAACTACAGTTGCTGTCTTTTTACCATAAGGGATATCTACAATAGTTTACGCAGATAAGAATTTTCACGTGACGTCAGTGAATATTCTGTATCTATATAAATTGAACTGCGTGAACACCTTTTAAGTTATCAATCAACTGTAATTTATGTGTCAATTTCACAAATATTTTGGAAGTAATTGCCTTTTTTATTGGAAGGACAAAAAGGATTTTTTGAATCCGTATGCACCTGCGTAAAGTGCGAAAGTGTAAATACAGCAAAGCATTTTGAATCCTTACGTTCAGTTAGAAAATTTGCTCTTATCATCGATTTGCGATAACCATTGTAATTTACATGAATGAGTATTTCTCTTATACATAAAATTAAATTTATCGGGTTCTATGGCGCAGCGGTTAGCGTTGTTAGCATACGTGCCGAATCTCACGGGTTCGAGTCCCCGTACGAACAGCATTTTTCCGACCAATTTATCGATTTCTGTTCGAAGGCATGGGTGTTTGTGATCTCTAAAAATTTCCTCCTACCTTTCCGATCCTTCAATAACTGGGCGTAGCGAGAGATATTAGTTAACCACGAGTCCTGTTCAAGCCTTATTCTTCTATCCCTACTTCTTTCTTTGGAAAGACATGTTGAGTGACTGAGTAATAAACAGTTCTTGTAGAAAAAAATCTTTTGAGATACACCCATTAGGAGGCCATATACTCCATATTCGAAGCGGACATGGATAAATATTAAATATTGTTTGTGATGCTCGTCTTAAAATGTGTAGAAACAATTTATTTTATTGTGTATTTGACTGTTATTGTGATCCCAATTGGCTATTAATATCGGTTTTATATATGAAATACCAAAATACCGATATTACTATCTTGTATTAAAGTCACTTGTCGAAGTTCAGTAATCCTTTCTTACCGATCAATTTGCGGACGTATTTTTAAGATACTTATTATTATACCCTCTTTACGGGTGATTATTTTCTATAAGATCATTTTTTTATAATAATATATAGAAATCCATTTAAATCAGGTCAATATCTTCAAACTCATCTTGCGGTTTGAAAATCAACTCAACCGTGACTAGTTACAATTTTATTGAGACTCATATAATCTTTTCTTTTATATTCTTTTTTAAGTGACTTCCTATTGGTTTTAACGAAACGGATTAACTGCTTCAACTTTATACATCAAAATAAAATAGTTTATCTTTTTTCTGATGTTTTTCTGCGACTTCTTTGCGGAATTTAATTTTCTATAATGCAGTTTAAAAAAACTCTTAAACAAACAAAAGCTATAATTTGCAAACTGCACTTTTTATTGTAATATTCCTGTAATAATTTTCCTATCATAAAATGGAGCGTCGTTTAATTGTATTCTATTTCGGTTCACGTGTATTTCCGTATTTTTCATGACTCTAAAAGTATAAAATCAAAATAGCTGTCAATTCATCTAATATAATACAAAAAAATTATCAAACGTGTATATTTAATTTCAATTGTTTTGGTCATATTTTTTAGTCTTGAAAGTGATAAACTTAACTCCTGAAAATAATGTTGGTTTATTAATCATATACATTAATAACATGGATATGAATGCTTTTTCTTTGTTTATAGTATATGAACTGCTAAACTCTGATTCACTACAAATTATCCATGACCAGTTTTGCCAAGTTAATGTTAACAAAATTAAAATCAATCAAGTTAGTTAAATAATAGATAAAATATTAACAAAAGTATCAAAATTTATTAAAAATAATTCATATTTATAAAAAATCAACAACATAACAACATTTTTATTTACATACAAAAAGATCGGAAATCCAATAAAGTGGGAGTGATGATTTAAACATAAAACAATTAAGTACTTTTCTATAAATCAATATTAAGTACTCAATGGATAATGTAAAATCATCAAAATAATATAAATAAGCATAATATAATAAGCTCATCGAAATAAGTAATATTATTCTCTAAGAGAATAAAAGATCTAAAGGATAGGATATTACTCGAAGGTTCGATAAACTTTGGTCTAACTTATTGTTATGATTCCAATCAATTTTGTTCCAGCATTGTGGAATGCCAGTTGAGACATCTAGTGTCCGTGACCATGTCCCTTGGAGTGGTGATAGATGGTCTTGATGACGGGAATCCTTACTGGATATGGCTTGTCAACATGGACAGTAATGTGCTTCTCTACCTTGTAAGGAACTCTCTTCTCTACTGGATAAGGCACTCTCTTCTCCACTGGATAAGGGACGACCTTTTCAATTGGGATTGTAATTTCTCTAATAATTGGTACGGCAACTGGTTTATTGACTGGAACCTGGATTGGGTATGGATGAGGAACTGGGACGAGAATCGGATGGGGGACGTGAATGTTGAAAGGTTTGTGGATTGGAACTTGGACATGTTTATATTCTGGGATGATCTCTGGTTTTGAAACATCAGTGTGTTCACTGATTGGATATGAATGCTCTTGTTGGTCTCCTCCGTAGCCTGAGTGGCCGTATCCTGAGTGACCGTATCCTGAACTAGCGTATCCTGAAGAGTCTCCTACGTCATAGTCCACGTGTGATGCTTGTGTTTGTTGGTCTCTCGCGCCTTGTTCAGCGTATGACCTTTGCTGAGCGTATTGGGTGATAGGTATCCATTGGTAAAGACCTTTTGCCGTCGGAAATGCATTCAATTGAAGTGTTGCTGACAAGATAACGGTGAGAGATACCAACTGTGGAAGAAAAGAAAAACATGTTTTATAAGTTATTATTTTATTAAAAATAAAAACATGCAGAAGATTTCATTGATAAAAACTTTCTATTATTGAAGGATAAAACGTCGTCTGTGTGGTCGAGTGGTCAACGTCGTTGACTTCAGTTACGGAGGTCACGGGTTCGAATCCCAGTACGGACAGTTGTATAAATTGATTTTTCAATCGATTTATGAATTTCTGTCCGAAGGCATGGATGTATGTGATGTCTTAAATTCCCTTCTCCCACCTTTCCTATCCTATGAACGGGGTGTATCGAGAGCGATTAGCTAGTCCTGTCTATCCCTATCCTTATATTCCTACTCTCTTTAGAAAAAGAGAGTTTGAACAACTGAGTAACAAGCAGTTCTCGTAGAAATACTTCTGTTGAGATAAACTTCATTAGGAGTCCATATGCTCCACATTGGGAGCGGACATGGTAAAAAAAAAATGAATTTCAGTTACATTTAGAAAGAAAAAATCTGTCCACTAATCGTTGGATAGAGGCCTAATTTGAGTCAAAAGACAATGAAATATTAGTCAACAACTCTTCATGCTCAGTTTTTGATAATTTAGCTATAAGAAGATATTAAAATATCACAGAAATCCTAATAAAATCGATTGGAAAACACTTCAACACAAAACACCAATTATTTTTATTGGTATCCATTAAATGCGTGTTTTTTTTATCCAAACCACACGAATAATTGTCTATTGGTGCAATAAGTTGTAAAAGAATACGATCATTCTGGCTTGATTTCAATATGAAAGTTAGATTCCCTAGCGAGTGATCTATGGAAAAGTTTTTACGACTATTTTATTTGAAAAAAGGCCAAAATTATAAGTAGTAAACGGCGAAAGTGTGTTTTGAATAGTTAATTATGTGAAATTGAGAAAAAGAGTAATGCAACAATCGACAATTCAGTGCAATAAAGAGAACGGAAAAGTGGTATCACTTAAAAAACCATTTTTTTTAAATCTTCTTGGTCATGATTGCAGGCGTAACAAAGTCACAAAGGCACTCGGGTATTTTAATTGATAACAAATAATATAGTTTCGATCGCTATTATAAGAATGTACAAATAGAACGTGCTTGAAAATAATAAACGCTTTAAATTTTAATTTTAAAACATCGCATTGGTTTTTACCAGCAACTTTCACCTCACAAAAAGATGACCATATAAAAATTAAGCTTGTTTCGTTATATTCAAACATGAATGCATATTTTGTAAAAGTAAAGGGTGACATGACGAATAAAATAACGAAAACTTAACAATAAATACGAGAAAATAACCAATCGATCAGCAGTAAAATTTACAACGTTTTGTGTATTAACAACTACTATCATAATTCTTAATGTTTTCACATATTCTTCTTATCAATTATATTCATCTTGTAAAAGTTATCAAACGATGGCAAGCTTAAGCTGTTTATTTGGTGTAAAAAAAACGTACTTACATGTGCTTAAGTAGTAAAGTACTAGAATTTTAATCCTGGGGGTTTATACCTCTCTTATGAGAGGCAATATAAAAAAACATTTATTTCGAAACGTTTCTATACGAATAAAAAAAATAGTCTGAAGTTTCTTCTTAAATCTGAATTTTTCCAACATTTCTAGGTTGGAAACATTATTTAAACTTACGATTTATTAATCAAAAAAACTTCAAGTGTACAACTGATATGCTCACTAAGTTTTACCAATAACGAGACGCCTTAAAGCTTTGGACTTAAGCCAATTTCATAAATTGAAGAATACGCGTATGTATGTATGAAACTTCTAATTGAATGAACTGAGATTACTTGTGAACAACTTAGTATGTTTGTACTACACATAAAGTGTTGACAAAATAAACACGACTCTAGTTTAATTAAATGAAAAGATAATAAGGCATGCTTTATTTTGAGCTGACGTATAACAAATAAAACTCAAAGAAGGATCAAGCTGAATACAACAAGGAAGTGCTGTGACAGTGAGAACACAGCGCTTTTTTTTAATCATATCTGTACATCAAAATGATGGCAGATTTTGTATTTCTTTTTTTTAATATTAATTGTTGAAAATAAAGCAAATAGTATGTATCTACTATCTATCCGCTGAAAATCAGGACAAAATAGCTTTTTACTATTGATATAAATATGTTTCTCCGTGTCAAAAATCAAACTCGTCTACTGACCATTTTCAATCAAGTGTTGGTTTCAAACGGTTTGGAAATAAACACCGGATTGATACAGTAAACTTCAATCAGTGGAAAATCCCTTGACAATAAATATAACATTAATAAAATGTTATCTTTTGTGGGTAATTGTATCATATTTAATGGGAGATGTTATACATATAACATCAAAATAAATCAGATGCATTTTTAACGTATTCTACAGAGAAATCTACATAATAAGAATAAATCTATAATTTTATTTCAATTTGACTGACACATAATGGTTTTGTGGAAACCGTTTTGAAACTATAATTCAGGATCAATGTGTAGCAGTATGAAACAAATTTGACTGTCAAATGCCAAGCAGTATGAAACCGTTTTTTAAAAATCAAGCAAACTAATTGTACTTTTATGATGCTCACTGTCAATACATTATGGCATTATATTTAAAAAAAAACCCATTTGCACTAATTCTACTTTTATTTAATACGATCAGGAGAGGATCAGGAGGAACATGACGAGAATTACTAATTTATCATTTGATAATGCTTGTTATGAGCGAAACCGATCGTAGCCAAATAATTCATATATCATGTGAGAGTTGCGCAGTAAATAATATTTAATAATATACAATTTTTGGTGGCGGATTAAGCACATGGGAGGCCCCAGGCGCAATAAAATTTGGAGGCTTTGTTTTATGGATAACATAAAAACGTCGGAAAGTGTCGAGTTTAATATTAAAAATACATAAAACTCTTAATCAAAAGTGTATAAGTTATATCATAGAACATATTTTGATATATGCTACACATATTTCAACACGTATCTGATGCAGATCCGTTGTAAAAAAAAAAGAAAATTTAAATGAGAGAATTATTTATGATAGTCAATGATAATCTTACTTTGTAAAAGACCCGAGTGTTACTTTTATGGAGCGTTATATTGATTAGGAGCGATATCAATCACTTGATTACACCTGCTCTAGAGAAAGACATCGAAAGTCATAAAATCCATGTTGTGGTGAGGGTAGCTATCACGTAGTGAATTGATGCCTTTCTACAAATTAATTTAGCTAAATGAAGTTAATGGCCAAGTACGATTTCTTGCAGGGCAATGAAATTCCTCTCTAAAAGACAAATTGCCGGACAAATTTCGCCCATGAGTCGAAAAGAGTCGAAATTTATTTAACACAGTAAATTACAGACATGCTTTCAAGAAATCATTTTTATGAAAATATATTACATTTTATTTAGTATTCACTACAGTAGCCTAGAAAATACTTATATGGACTTGTTTAGACGGTTGTTTTAACAGCATAATTTTCTAATTCTTGCATTGAAATTCTTTTTTTATAGATAAATTTGTCCGTAAATTCAAGTGTAAGCACCAACTCATGGTTTATTCTTCCTGAGCTAATCCCACCGCAAAAACTGAATAAAACTTCACGTTTTAAACGTAGCGGGTATTGAAAGTAAACTAAAGCTTTTATAAACTATTAATAGCTGAAAAACAATATAATAATGAAATTCATAAGAAATATTGCAGATCTGTTTTTTTACGCAATAATCATTAAAAAAAGCTTTGTGTTTTATATCCAAGAATGCTGTACACGATTAAATATGAGCTTTGTGTTTGTTTAGTGAAATAAAAATGATAATTCATTATTGTTTTTGTTTACTATACCACAAACTTAATATCGTTGCTTCAAGCTGAAAGGTCATTTGTGCAATTTTTCGTGACAGCAAAAACTAAGATATAAAATTGTCAATACGAACAATCAAATGTAATAAAAATATTTAAAACATCATTTATCTAAATTAAGCATATTGGAGGTCAAAAATTTTGCTGGTTAGACAAACATATATTTGATATGAGATATAAAATAGGTGATTTCCGTTTTGATGTTACTATGTAATATAACCAAAATATGATCAATATACCCAGCTGAAACATAAAAAATTCACACTTATAAAAGATGTGCCATATGGTGCCAAACGTGTAAAGGAAATATGTATGTAGGCGACACACTGTGAACATGGCAGTGAAAAGGTTAATTCTCGCAATTACTACTTTAAAATAACTGTTAATGTAATAAAATGATATATTGTATGTTGAGAAGTTATGGGACATTACAAAGTTACAACAAAATCTTGATAGCTTTTAACATTAACAATCAAAAGCTGTTTTGCGGTTGCTTGTCATTCGTTTATTGCAAGAATTGTAATATCTTATTGTAATCAATTGTAAATCGCTTTTTGTACTTTGCAATTATTTAAAAAAACATATTAACAAATTTTTTTTTTGATAAATAACAGTCAATTTGTGATAACGTAAATTAAAATCATTGTATGAAAAAATAGTCTTAAATGCTTTTAGGTACTAGAAATCACCTTTGGATAATATATAATACAGTAATAATAATTTTACTACCAATCACCATATGAGTTTATTAAATAAGTGTTTTTTTAGATAATTTTCAAATTGTAAAATATTTCTTCAGTATAGTTTTTCCGCACCAGCAAAAATAATAAGAAATCTTCAAGAATGGAAGTTGGAAGAATTGGTACATATTTTACCCCATCGACAAAATTGTTTCTTACTTGTCTATGAATAAATATTTTAAATATGTTTTGAAAATATTTTGAATAAATTTTCCTGTACTTTATTCTGTATACAGAATGAGTAAGTCAAACACTTCACGAATACTGATTCTATGTATTACAAAAATGTTCAAATGGAATAGGTTGATTAAATATTGTAGAAACTATGTATAATAATAGCAAATTTTCAACATTTGTTTTGTATTTTTAAATATTGAATTGGAACATTAATGAAAAACAATTCATACTATTTACTCTTGGTGAAAAAACATTATATCCCTGAAACAACATTTCGTGAAAATTTCACATCTTTTTATAAGCTTTTCCATTGACAATAATTAATAAAAAATATTTTCTAGCTTTTCAAAATCAGAATAGATTTTTTAGTTTCAAAAATATTTACGAACACAATACTTTCTTATTTTTACCTCGATTTAAAAAATAGTAAAATGTTTAATTTTACCATTGTATTTCGTACTAATATGTTATGTTCTTATATAATAATTGTGGTTGAATTTATCAATACTTGAAGAATTATAAATACAATGTGAGTATTATATTTCATGTCTCGAAATCTTCTTAGAATTTTATCACTGATTTTCAGAAAATATTTGCACAAGAAAAACACATCAGTAATTATTTTCATTAGCCTTGTATAGCACTTACAAAGTTGACGGTATTCATCTTGCTTGAGTAAAAAAACTTTTCTTCTGTGTGAAACTACACTAACACTGATTTGTTAACAATTTAGTTTGATGTTATGTTTTGGTATGTCTTTGATGACGATAGAAACTTGAATGATACAATTTGGTTGGATTCCGGGACTTTTATAGCTATATGAACAATTGGCGCTCTTTCACCGTTTCCACGTAAACGGAGTCCCACCACTTTAATTGCTGTCGTCAAAATTCACCTTAGATTGTTCGCCAGTTAATGCAGATTCAAAAATAGGAATGATTGTTTATTGAAAAAAAAATAACATTCGCTCGTTTGATAAAAAAAATCCTATAAATTCTTTTGGCGATCGGATAAATTTTCGCTGTCTGACAGGGCCCATTCAAAACAATTCGAATGTATTTGAACGCAACAGGCTATTTTTATTTATTCATATTTTTAAATTATAAACAGATGATAAAATAAGTGCATTTAAACTTAAAACAATTACTATATTGCTTCTAATGTCAACATATTCCACGTAGGTGAGTTCAGACGAATACTATTTATGTATTAAAGTAGAGTTTGTCGGAGATTACTTCCTTGCCATTTTTTTTCTACTACTTTTAATATTAAATCGTATTATATTTTTCATTGCAAAAGTCTTAAATTTATAATTTGTCAATCTTATCAAGGGTAAAATAAATAAATTTTTAATAAAAACAGCCAAAGTACTTTTTTATGACCTTGCTCAATGATGTGTTCTCTCCTTTTATTTCAATAGAATTGGGCTTTGAATATAATAAGTAATACATTTGTTTTTAAAATAATCCACATTAACTGTACTTTTTTGATACTGAATTGAAATTTAACTAAATGGAATTAAATAAAATATTAGCTTACTTATAAACAGATGTTAATATTCGTATTGTTACGCAGAAAAAATCTAATATCGACCAAGACATGAGTTGAAAATGCTCGTCATAAGCGAAAGCGGTTCTGATCATATTGAATAAATGTGAAATAAGTACAAAAGAGCGTTTAAACGAATGTTGAATAGATAAATTTGCCATCTACCCAAACAGCATCAATACTATAATAATGTTATTTATATCTTCGACCTATTTTTGATATCTGTACTTCATTTATCACTTGCGCTATGAAAATTATGATGATATAACTAAAATAAACTTACTTCATGTTTTCGAAAACAAGCAATATTGAAACACAAAATTATCTACCGGTCAAGTCAATAATTATTATTTAAATCTACGTTTACTTGTATAACATATACAAAATACCAGTGTACTATATTGAACCCCAGTGAAGTGAAGTGAGCCAAGTGGTGTTTTAGGAAACCTTGAATTGGATGCGTTATAATATTCTATAAGTCTTTAAGTACCATAAAAGTGAATTGAGTTCAGAAAATATACACACATGCAACATTGTTATCTTCCTAAAATAAAATATACAATCCAGCAAATCACCATGTAAAGACGTCATTATAGATAAAAGCCCAATATAAATGTTTTACCATTTTACTACTTAGTTCACTTCAACTCTTTAGAGTTTAGGCCTCAGGCCTTTAGGCCTCAATTATTTTATTGAATAATTACACATTTAAATTTTGGCAGTGAAAATATACTTGCATTAATTTTCTAAGAATATAATTGAGTAGAGTAGTGAAGTATCAATTTATAATTAATATAAAAATGATTTTCCGTGGCTACTTTTTATATTCATCGAAAAAAATGATCAGTTGGTCAATAATTAAGTATTATTATTTGTTCATGTTTTTTAACCATATTTTTTTATTTTTCAATACTTGAACTACTAATGAATAATTTCAGCAATCGATGTTTTACGAAATCAGGTTGTTAGTGAACTGATTACGCTTTTTTCTTTGAAAGATAGTTGAAATTAAAAGAGGTGTGTAAAAGACATGTAGTTGTCTACAGATTTATCGCGAGGAAGACGTTTTTAGCACTGTCTAAAGTCTATCAATTTACTAAGTAAAGAAAGAATTTTCAATATTAAAGTCAACAATAAAGAGGTAATGGTTTTTACGATATGCAGGAAGTGGATGGGTTAAATACAAAAAAAAAAATAAAATTTAAAAAGATACAACCAGACTTTAATTTTTTTACTTTTACGAAATTTAATTTTACATCTTAAGATAATTTCGTTTACGAAAACTGCTTGCTTATCAGGTGTTCAGTCTTTCTTTCTCGGTGTAAAGATAAAATGATGGTGCAAAAAAGGACTGATACTTTTGGTAGTAAACTAATCAGTCCCTTTACAATCCATTTTTAGGATGTGCTAATTTGGAAGATGTACTAAGAAGGAGAAGAAGGAGAATTTGGATGATATTATAACACATAAAAAACATGTTTTTATCTTACGATAGTTAATTTTAATATGCTTCTGAGAGAGACGAAACATGTTTCTCAATTAAATTAAATTTTGTATTAAAAACGGATTTCCTAAAAGCTACCGCCGAATCCTTCGAAATATTATATTAATATGCTTTATTAGAAATGTATGTTTTTTATCCATGTCTACTCCCAATATGGGGCATGTGGTTTCCTTAAGGTATAAGGTATAAGGTATCTCAACAGAAGTTTTCCTACAGAACTGTTGGTTACTCAGTCGCTGAACCTCTCTTTTTCAAAGAAATTAGTAGGAATAGAATAGTAAAACGAGGATAGGACTAGAAGTTAACTAATCGCTCTCACTACGGCCAATTATTGAAGGATCGGAAAGAGTGAGAGGGAATGACATCACAAATACCCATGACTTCGAACAGAAATCGATAAATCGATCGAAAAAATACTGTTCGTACTGGGACTCGAACCCGTGAGATCCGACACGGAAGCCCACAACGCTAACCGCTGCGCCTTATAACCCGACTTATATTTATTGGTCATAATATTAATTTGGTAACAAACAGTGTTGAAAAAATACTGCGTAAACCATATTATAGAAGCTATCTAAATCTTATGTGATTTGCATATGTTTGATTCTCAAGCGAGAATCTGATGTGAGAAATTGATTCATTAGATGCGTTTGATTGATTTTGCGTAATGTTTTCAATTGACTTACAACTCGAAAAATATTTTTTTTATATTAATTTTGTACAGTTGTTGTGCTTTCTAAACACTTAAATCAATTTCGGGTATTTAGTATGTGCACTGACGCATATGTATGGTGGATTCATTCAACCTCTCTAGGATTAACATTTTTTTAGGCACAATAAGAAAAAAAACATGGGTAGAATAAACTTACTCAGATAGAACGTCGCTTTCAAAGGTGGAAAATTTATTAATAAGATAGTATATGTTGACTCAATTATAGTTGAGTCTGAAAACGTCTACCTGCTAGCCTTTGAGTCACTCTCAAAAGTCAGCAAAGTACTATCAGTTAAACAAGTCATGCAAAACCTTTATCTTCTAGCTGGCCGCATAAAACAAATTATGATAGGCTCGGGCCGCAAAGAAAAAATATTTCTTAGGTACGCTCAATCCTCTTTTACACGGGAGATGCGTTACATGCAAAACAGCCGTGCAAAAAAGTCGTGAAGTGAATTTAGATAAATGAATGATAGGTTCCATTACATAATTTTGACTGCGCTATTTTGAAAACGTGAAAATAAATAATTCATGCAAAAAGAGGATTATGAGTACTTGTTTATTAAAAAAAAAATATTGTGAAATATTTAGGAATAAATGTTTTATTTATATGTAATTCAAAATTTAATGCGATCTTGGTCTATGTTAATTTAGAACTAATTATTTATAATTTGACTTAATATAACAATCAAATCCAAATTTTCATTAGTAAGCCTATTTCTACGAGCCGATTTATTCTCCTTCATTTAAGAAAAAAATTGCTTACATTTATTAAATATTTTTTTATGCGAAATTGAAAAAATGCGGGTCGCCACGAACTTCAAAAGGAGTCACATATGGCTCGCGAGCCGCTTATTATACACCACTGAGTTAAATTGAACGAGTATATCAATTTCGGCGCCACAGCGGATTCTCAGTAAAAAGATACGCAAAATACTCTATAAAATCACTTAAAATGAGCTGAGAAAGTAAATTTTCCTTTTTTGTATTATTATTGCGTTATGGAAGGCAACCGTTAAACAGTGGCTGCTTACATATAACGGATGATGGTAAGACAATAAACAACAAACTTTTTAAGAAACTATAGTTGAAAATTGCATAATGAAAAACTCCCGATAAAATTGACCAATTTTGCTTATTAAACTCACAATAAGTATTCATAGGGAACTTTGAATATATTTTTCACGTCCAATGTTTTCGTCTAACAGAATATTGCTAAAAATGCAGAAATCTGAGAAAAACTTATAATGATCGGATGGGAAGAAAGAAACTTAAATATCACAAAAATCTTAATATTCATTTAAAATTACCAATGGATTTGATTTAATGATCAACTTAATATGACGAAAGCTCGACTACGAAACAGACTGCTGTTTCCCAAAGTATTATATAAAAACTGACACTTTGTATGATGACAGGATGTGTGTTTAAATTTCTCCCTAAGTCCTCACATTCCTGTTTAATCCTGACAAACGAGCATAGAGAGTCAGCAATTAAGCAAGTACAACCTTTTTCCTACAACATTCTTCCAACGTTGCCTTTCTACGAAAAGACAGATTAACTTAATGAATTACAATAAGTTCACGCTATCATTTTGTGTTGCAATTTTCTACCACTGTGCGAGTCCATATACATTAATAACGTCATTTTATGCACTTTTTCGGAAAACACAATTTTCAATTACAACATAATAAGTGAAATATGCAATCAAATAAAATCATTATAAAATCATTATGATAGTTTACCTAAGTGTTCACATTCCCTGAAAAAAAATTGGACCAGACCATAAAATTAAGAAATATTTTCTCAAAAAAAAAGTATTTTTCAAGAAATGGTCAGTTTTAAAAAATAATAAAAAAATATATGAGTCTAATGGAATTGTACTATTTTGGTACGGAAGGAAGGTATAAGAAAAAATATGTTTCACGCAAAAAATAGTTAATTTTGAAAATAATTTTGAAAAAACAAAATACAAGGATATCGAATACATACGTATATATATATACCAGTCCATGCCTGGCGTAAACATTTACAATCTTGCATACCTAGTTTTTGTCAATTTTAAAGTCTTGTAAAAACCCGCAATTTTTGCAATAGAGACGACGATTTTTTGTGTCGTTTTTATCAATATTTTTACCATGTGAATTAAGAAAAAGCTTTTTGGAGAATCGTAGAATATGTAAGCATTTTTCAGTGTGTTAAATGGCAACTATATCTATTTGAAAATGCTTCTGAGAAAGGCGAAAGACGTATCACAATTTGTAGCACAATCTGTGAAATAACGAAGATTTAAAGTTTTATATTTTACAGATAGACCTTCTACAATAACCTAGCATTTCGTAAGCTGACTCATTCTTTTCCTTCATTTATTTCTTCAGATTTCAGATTGGGTCAATTTTTTGGACCTTAAAAGGTTCAAAATATACAATTATAGTGGAGAGAATTCAGAAGAAATAATAAAGACTTTTCTATGTGGGGGTGTACGGATATTGATCATGGCTTTATCCAACTGACATTTAATTAAATATACTTTAATAATTGTAACGATCAAAAGGGTATATTTCATATGTTTCTTTCAGCTTACAAGAGGCTAAAATAAGAATTCCACCATTCTTGAGAATGTGTCAAATAATTTTCCTGATAATTTATTTGAGGAAACGTGGACACGATTTTAAGAACTAGACTGCCAATGGAAACGCTACTAGAAAAAGCTTTAAGACTGCTCAACAGCATTGCTTTCAATGTTGACATATTTCGTAAACGTGAGAGATATCAACAGAATACTATATTTTTATGTATTTAAGCACCTAGACTTACTCGGTTGATTGTTTAATCAAATTCAAATGTTTTTTTTTTGTTTTACAATGTAGTATTGAAATCCTTTTTTACATAGTAAAAGCAATAAATTTATAATTTGTATTAATTTTTTTATATGTAAATTTGAGTAAATAAATTATGTAAAACAAATATTTTAAATTTTTCTGACATGTATCAAAAGCAATTTTAAGATGTTCAATTTAAAAATGAAATAAATTGGAATAATAGTAGCGCAAAATAATGAATACATTAATTGGTCTGTTGGATACATTAAATATTTCGTGCCCAATGCGTTCTCTCTGTTAATAAATTAAATATATTCAAAAACCTGTTTGTTACCCCTGAAAAATAGTGCATTTTTTTAGAATGTGCAAAAATTTTGGTGCATAGTGAGTGTAACACGAGATTGCTTCTTTTGCTCTACTATCAACGAGGAATGTTGAACAATCATTTTTTATGCAAAACAACTTCGGAAGAAATAATAATTAATTTTAATCTCTACGCGAAAGTGAATAGCCTCAAAGTAATTTATATTTTTATTTTTTTATTATGTTTTAAATTGGAAAGGAAGGTTAAGCTCTGCGGCTTTATGCATTTTTTTTAGTATAGAAGCTGAATTTAATTACATAGACACATGTGCATAAGATCTGCAATTTAACTATAGTTAATGAGTGTAAAAGTGTAATTGGAGCTGTAGAGTTGTGGTGATTTGGTTGGATCTGGAGTCGGAGTTGTAAAAAACACATGACATTGACCCTTTTTATAATTCCATTTAAATACAATAAGCTATCCATTTTAGCAAATATTAAAAATTAAGAGAGACTCGATTTTTTATTATTCAATATAAAATTATAAATTATATTTTTTTTAGGATCCGTGGTAGAGTGGTAACGTCGTTGGCCTTGTGTGTAAAATTCACGGTTTCGATTCCCAGTACAGACATTTCCATGATACTTTCCGTACCAATTGCTGGATTTTTGTCCAAAGACTTGGGTATTATGTCTTAAAATTCCCTCCCACCCTTCTTATCCTAAAATAACGGAGCGTAGTGAAACATTTCGTTTTTTATTTATATCTTTTTTTTAAACACCGTATATGGTTAAAAGATATGTCCTGTGAAGCTTTGTATCTGACCAAAATACGATGAGTAAATTCGTTTTTTTTCGTTACTGCGTTATGGATGACTGCCATGAAACATCGGCTGCATACACAAAACAAATGGTGGTAGTGTACTATCAGCAACCGATTTATAGTCCTTTCCTAACCTCTATCTTTCTCTTCCAACCTCTTCATATGTCTCTAATAATTTTGAATAATTTGTCCATTACTGTTATCAATATAATGTTGCTTCTGTCATGAGAACGGTGTGATGAAAACGGCTGGTTAGATAATAGTGTATTTTTTTATCGTGTAAGCTCTCTTATCCATCAAACATAATATAAAAATCACGATCTGTTTCCAGGTAATTTGCACCAGTATCGCTATGCATTTGTTTAATCAACGTCACACTGACAACGACCGGAAAACACATTCAACATTATGATAATACGATATCTAAGAAGCATAACTAATTTTATCATCAGGCCACGAGAAACGTGACCTAGGAAATGAACGAGAATTCTAAAAATATATTTTTATAGAGATACATATCCGTCGAATAAATCTTTATAATTTATTTCATTTTACAAACAATGTTCTCCTTTCTAAGAAGGCGCTTAAGAAAATAAAAACACAAATCATTGAAATGTTGATTTAAGCGTGCTTTTGCATTTCTAAAGTAATATACAAGTTGTAAACGCCTCTTGTGGTGGGTTTGCTTCGATATTTGATATAACGTCACATAGATAAGACAAAGCATGTAATGCAATTGTAACGAGATTAAAATCATAATAAAACATTAGTATTTATTTGAATTACATTCAGACAGTTCTGGTATAGATTAATTTAATGGAACAAACTTAAAATTGCGGCTTTATCTTGTCCTGGGCTCAAGACATAAAATTGTAATTGTCCCGGAAAATTGTCGCATCTCGAGACTGTCGTAATGTAGTGATTTTTACGAAAAATATTTCAAACGAATATTTCTATGCATAAACTCTGTCGGTAATTCAAAACTCATGCAAACTTATTGTTAAAGTTAAATATTCCAAAATATAACAATTTTTGTAATATCAACGAGATTTGGATTAAGGGATTAGTTAAATTTTGCCGGTGAAAGCATTTTCTTTAGAAAATTATACATTGGGTGAGTAAATTTTTGTTTTTTATCCAAATCAACGTTTGTCACACTTTTCTACAGATGTCCGTTTTTTATTACATAAAATAATGAAAGATTTTGAAAGTTTCTTACTTTTTATTGCTTTCCGAAATGCATAAAAGTTCCCAATGCTAAGATATTCTCAAATTATATTTGTATAGAATGAAAAAAATGTACTTTACACAAATTTTATTGAAAATTTAGCAATTGGTTTATTCAAATGTCCAGGGAACCGAGACCAGCAAAAAGTGTCGTTTTCCCGGGAATTTATTTACGGGTTGTCTCGACACAGAATCTCTATAACTTATCAAAGATTACAGGAACTCTGTAAACAAACAAAGTCGCTTTCGTGATTATTCTCAAAGCAGTAAAATTGTATCTACCATTGTTGATATAAAAACAGCTATGTTTAACTATACAAAATTCAAACAAAATAAATCATTAGGTAGATAACCTACAGATTAGGTTAAGCATGAGTAAAACTAAATTATAAAGTATAAACATAATGCAGTTAAGGTACCCACTTCGTCAATGTATACATAGTGTATTTTAGGCAGTTTACGTCCACACGAGGAAAAAAATGAATAATTTAAAAATCAATGCGCACATTAACTACACAGACGTAGTTAAATCGTTCACAAATTAAGTACTGATGTGTACGTTCAATTACGCAGCTGTGTTTAACTGTCTTCTGAAATTTCACATCACCTCAAAAACTTCAACGTATTGTTGTCACTCTCGTCCTCTTTTTATTAAACATATCAAACTAACCCAACCTAGCCCAAACTGTAATATCATTTCTATTTTGATTAAGAGTTGTGAATATATTAATATAGTCAAAATATCATGTATTCTCTGTCTATCACTCGTCAGTGAGATTATATACCAACTAGAATTTAGATACTTCATAATTCATACACCGACGAATCAAAGTTAATGTAAGTTGTAATGATGTAATCTTTAACATAAACTAATATGTAATGTACACATTGACTAGTGAATGTATACTCTTACGAGATTTTATACTGTGACATTTATATGTATAGTGTATTTCTTAATGATTATTTCATCTTAATATTCAGAGATTTTACCTTTCCCGGTTTCACTTCCATTTCTTTATGTTATCGGTTGTGACCCATTCAAAACGATTTTTTTATTTAAAGATTTTTTGAAAAAGTTATTTTTTAACGGAAATATTAGCATGTCTCTTTATAAATTATAACGTATTCACTTCAGCTGGATCACAATTTTTTTTCAATATTGTACTCCGTGCCTTATCTAGAATAAACTATCATACCTTTGTACACATTTTAAATATCATAGATAATCTTCATACACATTATTTTCGTCTGGTCTAATGAATTTGACACCACAGAAACTGGTTTTAACAATTAAGTCAATTTAATAACTATTAAGGGGTCCATTAAAATTGACTAACTAAATTCTATACCTCGGGAATAAATCATTGTAAAACGCCCTATTTACTCATATTATAAAAACATGTGTTATTTAACAACAGAAAGTTTCACTGGCGTATGATAGTTACGATAATAAATACACTAGAACAGTGATACACAACCTGTGACCCGTTTTGTTTTTTTTAGCGGTCCTCGAATGTTTTTTTTTTAATTAAAATATTTTTTTTTAAGTAAATCATTTAATTAAATAAATGTGAACAAGCTTTTTTGAATGAAGAAGAATAAATCAGTTCATACAAATAAGCTTATTGGAGAAAATTTGGAGTCAAATTTGTTAGAATTAATTTAAAATTAACAAAGTCAAAGATCTATCAACTTTTTAATTACATATAAATAAAAGATGTATACCTAAATATTTAAAAATAAAATACATTTTGTAAAAAGGTACCCATCCTTTAATTGCACAGTTTATTTTTCCACGATTTCGAAATAGCACGGTCAAATTTATTGTAACTTATCATTCATTTATCTGTATATTGACTTTTTTACGTGTAATTTATCTCTCGTGTAACAGAAGATTAAGTGTACATGTAAAAAAAATCCTTGTGGCCCGAACTCATCATAATTTATTCTTATGCGGCCCAATAGAAGATAAAGGTTTTGCATGTCTGCACTATAAAATATGAAGCGTAATAATTATTGGTCACGTTGTTTTATTAGACTTCGAGTATCGGATTACATTAATTTGCTTTAGAACGAGCCTATATGATTTATTTAAAAGACACTTCCGGAACTGGGCATTATGCAAAAGAGTGAGTGCAAATATATTATTGTTTTGTGGTGTACGCCCATTAAAAAATAAACTGCCTAATAAAATCATTAATATCAAATATATAGCTTAACATATAGGTATATACAGTATATTTACTAGTGGCCCTAGGTAAAAAAATATTAATTTATTACTCAATTTGAATTATATTCATTTAATATTTTATAAATATATTTTTCATTAAGTAATTCGTTGTTATTGGATGCAACATACGTTATAAAAAATATATATGAATATAATAGATTATAAAATAAAAACAGTCTTTTTTACGTATTCCACGTTGATTTAATATGGTCATGACTGGTTTCGCTCACCACAAAAATTTTAACTATAAAAATAAACAATAATATAGAGATATTATTACATAACCAATTAAAATTATTAAGGGTGTGACTAAAAATTGTTAATATGTGTAAAATGAATTAACGACAAGATATGAAATATGAATTTGTGAATTAATCTGAATATAATTTAAATGTTTAACACCTGTTACTTAAATTTTAACATTTTAACCTTAGGTATTAAGCTTAGTGTCACTTATTCACATTTTTTATATTTATCTGTAAATTCTTTTCATACTATTTCTATTGCTAATTGTTTGTTATACACTAAACTTTTTAGTAAAAGATGGTTTTGTATAAATAACTCTGTATTAATGTATAATATACAAGCATATTATTCTCATCAGTTGAAAATGCTCGTGGTGAGCAAAACTGGTCTTGATCATATCAAATAGATGTGGAATTAGTACAAAGGAGTACACTTTCGACCAAGTGATAGTGAACAACTTAAAAGTGATATATAATATAATACAATCGTTTTATCTTTTATGCAGTATGAAAGTTGTATCATCGATATTTAAATTTAAAATGTTTTAAACAGTTTCTCGTGCTTTTCTTATTAAGATAATCTATTTTGAAGGAACTTATGAGTTTAAGTAAAAAAACAACTCTAAATGAGAGCAAAAATTTGGAACAAAAGAGATGTGTGCTTGTAAGGTTATTTAATAACGATTTATTTATTAATAAATAACTCTAAAACTAGTCTCAAAACTCTTTTCAAATAATTGAAACACTTGTCACAATTCGACAGCTTAGGATGATGTACTCCCAACTGTATTTTTGACGTTAATTATAATACTGTCAATCAGTGTTATAGCGAAGTTACTAAACTTAGTGACATAAAAAATAAATATTCAGCCAGATAGAGTATTACAATAAAGAAAGTCCCTCAATAAATACTGATCGTGGGTGCTTTAACTCCAATGATTAACATTAACTTTCTCTGTTGCTTATTAACTTCCAGGAGTGATTCGATAGCTACCGTATAGATCCTCTGCGAGAAGGTTGCAAAAGGGGTGTTTATACTTCATTGTGGTGTACAATAATTTAAAAATACTATTGCCGAGGGACTTGTGTATGTCTGGAAAAAAAAATCGATTCAAACATAATTTACGTAGCACCGCGGAAATAAACCAGCTGCGCTACGTGACAATCATCTCATCACGTATTTACGTATCATTATATTATTATATAACAAATCACGTTACTCTTGTGACTGAACATTTTCTTTTTAATGACAGGTCGCTATCAAGCAGTTTGTTACCGGTGTAAAATAGGGATTCTTTGCCGAGATAATCTGGGAATAAATTCCCGGGAAATCGATGCCTTTTGTCAGTATCGGTTCTCAGGTAGATTTTATTCATTTAAAACAAATATAGTTTGAGAATATTTGTACTTTTCCAACCTTGTAGACTTCGGAAGGCAATGAAATAATGTAAGAAATTTTCAAAATCTAGCTTTTGCTTATTAAAATAATATGTGCCCATTTTGCATAAGTTAGCAGTTTGCAGCTGCTAGATTACATAATAATAATAAAACTATTGATTATTCATTATTTTTCAAATGAAATACTTTCATCTGCAAAACCAAACAAATCCCTTAACAATACAATATTGTCATCTTTTTTAATATTTCAATTCAAAAAACATATTTGCATGAGTTTTCAGTTACTGGCAGTGTTTATGGTCGAGAGAAAAAATCTAAAAATATTGTAAAAATATATTCAAACGGTCACTTTAGTATTAATTTGTATTTCTTAAATTGGTTATCTTATCATGTACAGAAATATTTTATTCAAATTACTACAGTACTACGGTCTCGGGACGTGGAAATTTCCCAGGAAATGACAATTTTATGTCTCGTTTCCCGGGGCTGGAAAAAAGCCGACACTTTAGAATCCCTAGTGTATACTGAAAAGATAATACAATAATGGCTGCGGTTTTTCCATATTTTTTATCAAAGTGAAACGTATCTTATCAAATAATTGCTTATGAGGGTGTGGAGTTTATATAATTACTGTCGATCTTTTTGCTTTGTAGGAGAAAAATCTTTTGTTAATAACAACAACGTTGCTAACCGAATCTTAACATGATATCCATTGTAATATTTGTTACAGATATGCATTCTTTTATACTAATCGTATCTCAGAGAACAGCATTTTAAATGATTACCAGAGAGGTGGAGCTATTCTCAAATTAATTTGAATCTAGGGGGGTTGATACTTCCGGTTGGTATAACAAAAATGTAAGAATTACAGCTTTGTTCAATTAATAGTATTTTGCTTTATTCTTTCAATTGTTTTATATATTATTCATTGTATAAGTGATTGTGATGATATTACATATCGACTGTGAAAAAAAATGGAACCCACATATAACAAATTTCACAGGAGACACAAAAAATATTTTTTTATGATTTTGGACCAAATCCACCAGCAAATTATGAAATATACACATCCTTAAAGTGCACGGATACTATAAACTGGTGTTGACTTTATATAATTTTAATTTTATATATTATTGAAGAAAACCCTTTTTTATTTATTTTTCGTAGTTGCAATTTTATCAGGCCCTTCTTTTTTCAAACTGAAAAGTTAAATTGATATGCTTATTTGGCATTTGCAGCTCACATTCTTTTAAAAGAACGTATATCAATTAGTAAAAATTTGAATTATTGAATAAAAACTGTGAGTTACGTCCTTTTTCCTTTGAATAATTACCGTATTATGGTATACAATACAATAAATACTTAACAAGCCTGGGTTCATTTTAACAGTCTGTTTCAATTAGCCTATTTCTAGTGAATTATTTTGGTTATTAGAATAAGTTATAAAAAAAACGTCTAATAGTATTGACTAGAAACATTAAAATGCCGAGGGGAAAAAAGTGCCGGAACGCCGTTCCACCGTGTTACATGAAAAGAAAAGCTTGATTATTAGGAATGGAATAGTATTCTACTACAAAAAACAAAAGTATAAAAACTTGTTTCTATAAGTTGAAATAATTAGTTTTAACTGCCTCCTGAACGCTTAGGGTAAATTTACTTACGCTAAGTTAAAATTAAGCCAACGATTTTATTTATATTCATGGTTGCGCTATAGTCAGGGTCAGCGTGAGGTTATTTGGCGCTGTAGGCAACGGGTATTAGCGCGCCCTCTTTTTAAAAAACGTCCCATTTTTTACGAAGTAATGAAAAAAACAATTTTGAATCATTCAAAATATTACCAAATCCGACTCTTATGTGGAGGTATATCAACAGAAGTTTTTTTACGAGAACTGTTTGTTACTCAGTCGCTCAAACTATCTTTTTTAGAATCATACTTATATAATACAATACATATTTACAACAAACAAATGCAAACTTCAAAATAAAAAAAAATGCCGCCTGTGTGGTCGAGTGGTCAACGTCATTGCCTTCGGTTACGGAGGTCACGGATTGAATCCCAGTACGGACAGTTTTATAAATTGATTTTTCAATCGATTTATGAATTTCTGTTCGATGGCATGGATGTATGTGTTGTCTTGAATTCCCCCTCCCACCCATCCTATCCTATGAACGGAGCGTATCGAGAGCGATTAGCTCACCACTAGTCCTGTCCTAGCCCTATCCTTCTATTCCTACTCCCTTTGGAAAAAGAGAGGTTGAGCAATTGAGTAACAAGTAGTTCTCGTAGAAACACTTATGTTGAGATAAACTCCATTAGGAGTCCATATGCACCACATTGGGAGCGGACATCATTATTATAAAAGTATATAAAACGAATTTTTTCACTACATTTATGCGCCTCCTAATAGTTTGCGCCCTAGGCTTATTTCGCCTATATGATGGCACCGGCCCTGGCTATAGTCAGAAAAATATTGAATTTCATAATGCTTTTTATCCAAAGACTTTGGCGTTAAATGTACCTAGTGATGATGAGCTAAATGCACATTAACGATGCGAGGAATATAAAAAGTTAATGACGCCATAATATTTAGCAAGCGGGTTTCATAAAAAATATGAAAATGAATAAAGCGCCGTTCGCACGACGTGAAGTTATAATGGCGATCCATAATAATAAAACTGCCTCGCGTCCATTTTCTTCTCCCGCTTCTCAAACATTCACAAAAAAGAGTTACTAAACTTTACGAGATGCGCAATAAAAAATTACAATTGCCCGTAATATGGAGTAGGTGCTTACATTTTATACTACATTTTCTGCGCGTGTAATCGGGGGCCACGTGGTCGTAGCGTACATCTGTTACCGCTTTTGATTTCAAGGTTTTTTTCAGAAATGTTTTAAAATTGTTATCGCGCTCACGGTGTGGCGAATGAAAGAAAACTATCGATTTTAACACAGCATTTGCCAGGGCTTGAATTTCATGAATACCGGTTTTATTTGTTTTAAATTACCATTTCTTTTTTTAGGTATGTATATCCGCTTTCAGTGATAATCATTAAGGTACTTCTTATGAAATATCTTCACATACGATTTTTGATAGATCCTCTATTACTATTCAATTACAATTCAATTACTATTTTTTTTTAAAAAATCATGAAATAAGATTGTGTCAGAAAATGACATCAATTTTATCAATGACGAGATCCGAAAGTCATATTTAATTTGTTGTTTTTACTAAATATTCGAATGTAACCTAACGAAGATAAATACTAACAAAAGATATGTAATTTAAGATTTTGACTGAAGGTGCTTGGTAGAATTTCAATATTAAATTTGAATCGTTCAAACTATGTACATTCTCACAGATTTTGTCACTAACGACCCGGATTTCGCCATTCGGCATCTTCAGGCGTTCAAGTGCACGGATGAACTTGAACTGACCAGTTCAACAGACTGAACAGTTCAAGTTCATCCGTGCACTTGAACGCCTGAAGATGCCGAAAGGTGAAACCCGAGTCGTTAGTGACAAAATCTGTGAGAATGTACATAGTTTGAACAATTCAAATTTAAAAGATATGTATGTACTGATTATGTAGTGGATTTTTTTTTTAAATATTCGACACTTCATTATATGCCAATCAGAGCTGTGGAGTCGGACTGTTTTGGCTGGAGTCGTGCTTTAAAAAACTAATAACCTTGAATACTCTAAAAGAATTGCGTATTGATTGTTTTTATCTTTGTCCGCTCTCAATGTGGCATATGGCCTCCTAATAGAGTTCTCAACAGAAGTTTTTCTACGAGACTGTTTGTTACTCAATCTCTCGAACTCTTTTTTTTTAATTAGTATGAATTAATGATAGGGTTAGGGCATGACTAATGGTTAACTGGTCGCTCTCACTACTTCCAGTTTTTGAAGGGGATCGAAAGGGTGGAGGGAACTTCGAACAGAAATCGACAAATCGATCGAAAAAATGCTGTTCGTACCAAGACTGTGAGATCCGGCACGGAAGTCAACAACATTAACCACTGCGCCAAATACTCGACAAGTATTCAAATTGCTATGGTCAAAAATGGTGCCACTGCATGCTACTAAGTCATTTTTTTATTATTAAAGTCGTCTCTTAAACTATGTTCGGCATCGGAGTTTTATAATAACCCTGATGCCACGGGCTAATATTTTAAGTAATACGGTTAATATTTTATAAATTAAAAATCTTACAAGATAAATTCGATAAGAGCTTTTAAGTTACTTGAGATTAAATCGAGAAGAAATGTTATATAGCATACACCTATATTCAAGATTTCAAATTAATTTAAAATTTCTACATTTTATATTTAGCAAAGCTTGAATCAAACCCCCCAAAGCTCTTAGTGCATGACTGCACTGTGATAGTAACTGGTCGTTAGTAATTTTAGTTATCGACAATTAATAATTATTGTTTTGCTGTTTATTATATAATATATTATTTATGTCAACACCATTTCACAACACACTACAAACACATTAAAATACCGGTAACCGTACGTCTTATAAAACCGGTTTTACAATCCCTAGCAACAGTGATTACAGTAGCCAATGCTTCGGATTTCCCCGAAGGTCATTCGGACAAGTTTCTAAGCCGGAAGTAAGCCGGAACGTTACGCCATGTTACGGCATTTAAAATAATATGACAACTATCTCCGGTTATGCATTCTGATTTCGATAATAATAACAGTTATTTAAAAGGAATCTACTATTTTTGCTGCCGAAAATAATATTCTGTACACACATGTTATATAATGGTAAATTTGAAAGTAAATAGTCATTTATATAGAAGCAATTGAAAAATTTTGATCAGCGGTCGGTATATGCACTTGCCTATTAGGTTTTTTTTTTTGTAATCTATAAATATAAATTCCTTTCTCTTGTATAACTGGGGTTATTGAGCGCTTATAACAGACGATGATTTATTTTTCCAATCTTTTAGACAAAAGTTATTAATAATCTGGTTTATCAAGGTGACTGCTTTTTATTAAACGTTTTTTTTTATCATGCCCTTCTCTATTGATTATAATTACATTCAATTTTATACGTTTTAAATAAAGAAGCAGAAATTTAACTGTTTTGATTATTTTTGAGTTATTCTTACTATTATTAACTCATTTCATTAAATAAAAAAATCTTTTACCATCATTTAATCTGAATTTTTCACATTTTCACACTTGTTGTCACTAACAACCCGAGTTCGCCTATCAACATATTCAGGCATTCAAGTATACGGATGAACTTGAACTGACAAAGCTTGTGGAAATGTACAAAATTTGAACAATTCAAATTTAATATTAGAAATTTCCACAAGTACCTATTTTTATGTTGAATTTTGTATGTGGTAAATACAATAATAAAGATTAATAAAAAAAACTTTACTTTGTTCCAGATCGTATCTTTTTATATTGTAAAAGATTACTTCTGAGTAAGTCATAGATTGGGTGTCATAGATTGGGTAGCCACCTGTGTGGTCGAGTGGTCAACGGTGTTGGCTTCGGCTACAGAGGGCCCGGGTTCAAATCCCGGTACGGACAGTTTTATTAATTGATTTTTCAATCAATTTATGAATTTCTGTTCAAAGGCATGGATATATGTGATGTCTTGAATTCCCCCCTCTCACCCATCCTATCCTATGAACGGGGCGTATCGAGAGCGATTAGCTTACCACTAATCCTGTCCTAGCCCTATCCTTCTATCCCTACTCTCTTTGTAAAAAGAGAGGTTGAGCAACTGAGTAACAAACAGTTCTCGTAGAAAACACTTCTGTTGAGATAAACTCCATTAGGAGTCCATATGCTCCACATTGGGAGCGGACATGGTTTAAAAAAAAATAATAGATTGGGTATCCAATCCCGGGATCCCGTCCAATTCTGTGATCCCAAAATCCCGGGAATGCGACAGCACCAATCGAAGTATCTCGGGATTGAGAAAATGAAGCACGGAAGAGCGATAAAAAAAATGTCGTGCTGTTCATTTGGGGAAATCCTCAAATTTCTGGGTTTTTGAAATTGACACGAAATCGTTTGAAACATTTTCAGAATTTCAAAATTGCCGACCAAATCTTTTCTCAACTCCCGAATCACAATTCATACACGATATTATGTTGAGTGTTCAATCCCGGAATCCCGGGATCACAAAAAGGGTCCGGGATTGGATGCTCTAGTCATAAAAAATATGTGCCCTTATTGTTAAATTAAGCAGTATAATAGCCAATGTATTTTGTTACCACTAAAGTAACCTGATTTTGATGCAAAGATGGTTGGTTGTAAGTCAATCGTGTAGCTCGTCATTTAATAGGGTATGGACGGGACAATTGGTACCGAGTGAAGATTAGAGGATCATATTTTATTACTCTTAGGCAGAGTAAACTAAATCAACATTTTTTTATAAATATGATGTTTTAATTTTGGATTGATCCCTGATCTAAACATATCAAAAGATCAATTTAAAAAAATTACACAAACAGTCATGTCGAATATCTAAAATATTGAAACAAACAAATATTTGAAAATAAAAATCCTTCACTCTGACATCCACATTGATGCAAAGTATGAAATTTCGTAATAATTTATCATATAATAATTAGAGGGTCATAAATATTGATAATATTGTGGAAAAATGTTATACAAAGTAAGTCAATCAAACAACCAATAAAATGGGGTGATAAAATAATCACTTTGATGTGGTGATGTGAAATATTTTTCCTTTATATTATACTGCAGTATTATGACTAGGTTTATTTATACGTATATCAAAACACACCAAATGCCATCTGACATAATAATTTATTCATGGTAAAATAATATTTTGATATTACTGCATAATAATATCAAATAGGCACAAAACCGCAATAGGCACAAAAGCGTAAGCGACAATTCATAATTTTTACGATTTTTTTTTAATTTCTCTCATAATAATTTTGCAAAAAGAAACTATACTTACCGTATTTTAAGAATTCTTTTTGTGGACATAACAAAAATGCATTTATTGTCGCTTACGCTTTTATACCGATTACGGGTCGATATTATGTATGATTTTTATTATAACTTTGCTGGGTCCTTGGTCGACTGATCAACGTCATTGGCTTTGGTTGCAACTTGTAGTTTTCAAGGGGTCGAATCGCAGTACGTGCAGCATAATAAGTCAATTTTTAAACCGTTTTCTGTGATGTCTGAAAATCACTCCCGTCTTTTCAATTCCAAAAATATATGTAGTAGCCATACTGACTGGTTAACCACTAGTTATTGCTAGTATTGTTTGTTTATTCATACATTCATTACAAATGAGAATTTGAGCTACTGCCTAACAAGCAGTTATCGTATAAAAACTTGTCTTTAGATAACCTTCATTGCGAATCGATATGCTTCAAATTGGGTGCAGATATGATTAGCTTTTCTTAACCATGTCCGCTCTTAAATTTAAACTCGTTATCCTAATGGAGTTTATTTCAACATATATTTTTCTTTATCTCTTTTTCGAACAAGTAAGGTATGTAAATTTGAAGCTAGGGCAGGACTAGTGGTTAACTAATCGCTCTCGCTACGCCTCATTTTAAGGATCGTATAGGAAGTGGAAGGATATTTTAGATATCAATGACGCATTCGAATAAGAATCTATAAATCGATTAAAAAATCTTTCCTTACTGGGATTCGAGTCCGAACTTTGTAAATTAATTACACATTTGTCAAGGGTCAGTCTTGTAACCAATTGGTCGAAGCTCTTGGATCCTATTCCTATTCTTCAATGATGTCCACTATGTCGATTCTGGTACAGACACCTTGATGAAATATTTTTTTCAAACGACTCATTCAAAGTCATGGAGATTTGTGATGTCTACATTCTTTCCCACGCATTCAATATGTGTGCATATGATACAAATTGGGAGAGAATACAGTTCATTACATGATGCTGGGTGTGTCTGAGTATTTATAAATATTAGCAGTGGCTTTATCCAACTGATTTTATTGTATAAATACTAAAATATTATTATTAAAACGAGCGAAGAGTATTGGACAGGGGTAAAAAAATATTTTTGTTAATACGAGGCCAAAGTAAGAATTTTCCATTCTTAACAATGCTAGATTTATTTCTCCGATGACTTTATTATGAGGAATCATGGAAATTAATAGTTCCTTCTCCCGCATTGAAAATACAGCTTGTCAGCAATGCTCCCGCTAAGGTGTGCGCGTGTGCGCGCGCACACTTCTCAAAATGTATCCGCACACATTTTCACATATCCCGCACAGGCCGCACGCATAAATATCGTAAAAAGAAGGTTTGCTGGAGTGTAATGTAATAAAGCACTAACCAATCGGGTATGAATAATATTTTATTAATATATTTTCATAAACGTTATTGATTCTACCTACCTTTATACTTGCGCACACTTTTTGTTTTTGCTGAAAATTAGCTGCACAAAGCAGAGGATGGTCCACACATACAAAATAAAAAATAGAGGGAACGTTGCTTGTCAGTGATATTATCCTCAATAAGCTGGCAAAAATTGTTTAGAAACAGATTGATAATTCTGAGTAAACAGCAAATAAAAAAAAACAAAATTGGTTAAGGCCTCTAACGTCGATTTCTTATGTTACATAGAAAATTATAGAGTCAAAATATAGATGCATTAATATCAACGTGACACTAATAAAGGTTTAAAATTAATCTACAAGGATAATTGCCTGCCTTTAAAGCAGCATTAAAATTCATTGCCTATACAAAATAAAAGCTTTTTTTGGCAAACCGGTATGCACCGACTGAGTTATTCCAAACCAAGAATTGATATACTTTACCCATTTTTATCAGTTTTGTCACTTATCAGCTTCTGCCAGAATGGTGACGGTATTATGTATGTCAAAATTATCACATTACAAAAATAAAAATCTCATAAAAATTGATGTGTTTTTCATATAACTTAATTGAATATTCTATAAACGTTCATAGTTAAATCATTTATGTATTTTGTTTACAATTAATTCAGACACCATTCAAATAAGTTTTAACATTTCAGTAAATAATTGTTAACAACATTGAAAATATTATTAACCGTTAATTTGCCGTAAATAAAACGAGTTAAACTTTAATAATAATACAAATTCAAAGTATTACCTTATATATATTTGCAAATTTTAATAAACGATCGCAAATACTGAAAGCAAATGCAACATCTAAAACCAACGAAGACATCGTAAAATAAACCGAAAATATTTCATCTCACTTCATCTATTTTTCATTACAAAATATTACAGAATGTTTGCTATCGTTCCTTGACAGCCCTTAAGCGAAAGTACATTCAACATTATTATCCTATACATTATTTATTCAGAGTTAAAGTAAACATATAATTTCCGGAACGTAGAGACAACGACTACCAGAAAAAACACAGAACCTCGATAAAACCTTAGTATTGATTACTTTTACTTATAATACATAATATAACTACAAATCAAAACTACAAAAAGTATTTGTTTACCGTCTATATCAGTGGTTTCCAAACTTATTTTGCCCATGGACCCCTTTCAAATCAAAAACCGGACCATGTACCCCCAAGTGAAATAATAAATTTAGTTTCACCTTGAATGGTGATTTTTTTATTCATGTCCGTTTCCAATGTGGAGCATATGGTCCGTAATTGGGGTATGTCAACAGATTTTTTTCCTCGAGAACTGTTTCTTACTCAGTTGCTCAACCCCCTTTTGTCAAAGAGAGTTAGGATAGAAAAATACGGCTAGGACAACAGTTGGCGCACTTATATTTTAGCACTATCGACTCATTTAGTTCTAGTCTTAAGAGGCGCCTAATGCATTTATAAAAAATCAGACAGCCATATGCTGCATATTGTGAGCGGACATTCACAAAAAGATTATAAAACTTCTCTTTTAATATTTATAAGAAATAAACAGATTAAATTCAGTAAATCTATGCTGTGTAAACCACTATTCCAATTATCGCTCTTTACTTATATCCCTACTCTCTTTCAAAATAAGAGGTTAAGCAACTGGACTTCAAATAGTTCTCGGATAAGAAACATACCGTAATACCAATCCGTAGTGGAGCATCCTGCTACTTTCAGTATCTTTTCCTGTTTTTAGTAAGACCTTTAGAGGGAAACACTAACTGTAAGTCCTCGTTGCTCCGTCTAAATCTATTAACAATGTCTAATAAGTGATACATCAAACTATTGTAAACAATTCTACTAAACATCACATTGAAGAGTATAACCTTAGTAAAGCCTCCACCAGATTAGGCTATCAACGAGTCCTCGTTGCTCCGTCAAAATCTATTTATGAGGTTGAACAAGTAATAAGATATCAAATAGGTCTATCCTGCATGCTCTTAAAAAGCCAACCTTGTGATAGACTAACAACAAGTCTTCGTTGTTTTGTAAAAACTTTTTTTGTGTAGAGCAAGTGATACGATATCTTGCATATTCATAAAAACCAACCTTGTAATTGACTACAGGTAGTCCTCATTAAATCAATTTCTTATTCAACAACTGAAAAAAGTATATCTTAGAAAAGTCTGAGAGGGGTAGACTACCAAAAAGTCCTCGATGCTCTGTAAAAGTCTCTTTACTATACCAAAAAAGTGATAAGATATATAAACCAAATAATGACACCTTGCATTCTCTTAAAAAGCCAACCATCAAATAGTCCTCTGTCATAATACTTCAGAGGGATAAACTTACAACAAGTTTTCGTTACTCTGTGAACTAACTACAAGTTGTAATAAGCATAACAGCGTAATAAGTATCAATCAGCGGAAAAATCCGAAAATCACCAGAAAAAAACACACCATCCTATCTGTTAGCAGTCTGGATGAAGAATTGTCAATTTCGTGGCGAGGGGGGGTATATACTCAAATTTATATAAAACTGCGCATGCGCGAAAAAAAACGTTGATCTCCTTAGTTACGTTCATTCTTATTTTTCCCATTTTGGCCTTGACAGTGTAACAGCTCTAACAGTGTAAGCTTTATTCATACTATTTATTTTATTTAGTTACTTCATTTTTTCAAAACAATATAATAATAAAGGCAAATCTTTGATCTCTCTTTTTTATGTTTTGCCATCAAATATAATGTCTAAAATACAAAAACTATGTCTGCGTTTTTTTCTAAAAATATTTATATGTAGTTTCGCCGTGTCACAGTAAGCCCCCGAATTTATAATAGGTATGTAAAAGTTTGCTACCATAGTTCATCAGATTTTTTTATAAGTAAACTCATGGTTAGACAATTTAATAAGCTCTTATGGAAGTTGTCTTGTTTAAATCCGAAGGAGTTTGTGGTGGATACAAAATTGAGTTGCTCAAAAAGACAGAAATTCAAAAAACCCTAAGTGCCTCTTTATAAGCGACGATGTTCCATAGATACGTGTTTCAAACCGTGAAAGTCGTATCCAGATAGAAAACAACATCCAGCAGTGGATCAAAGATAGCGGGAATGTATTCCATTAAAAATCATATAGCCATAAGCAAACCATAAGCATATTTGAGTGGAGGAAATGGCTGCTGAAATCAGTGATAAATTATCAGTAAAAATCGAATTGAAATGTATCCAAAAATACACATAATAGTGAAAGAACTTCTGACACCAAAAAGTATAAAGGTGAATAAATGTTTTTGCCAAAAAGGAATATAGGTGACACCTAACTCCACTTAAGCATTATACCAACCCTATCTACGCATCTACAGGGTGACTACGAACGGTTGAAGGTGTTTTTTTTTCAAATAAACTAGTCTATTTTGTCGCATCACTTAGATAGATGCTTAAAAATCCATTTTATACTTTTATCAAAAGGATCTGTAAAAGCGAAAAATTATTAATAAAGAAATATTCTACATTATAAGTGTAGAATACTCATTATAGTTTCTCAACTTTTTTGAGTACGTGGCCTCCATACCGTTTTTCGAGACTCGGGACACAATTATTTCGGGATCATCAGACTTAAAAGCGTTGAAAATTGACAGATTGTACAATTAATTTGAAATCTTATTTTAGCCTTGCTTGCGGCCTTAAATTTGTCTGCTCTCTGGGAGACCTGAGAAAAAACATAGAAATTTACAAATTTTCCATTAATAAAAAATGTGAAACATTTTTTTTAGCTCGCTCGTCCAAAAAAGTTGTGAATTGACGGTTTACACAGATATTCGCAAATATGAGACCATTTTTTTAGTTTATTTACTAAATTACTATGTTGAATGTCTTGTTGAAATTCAAAATGCGCAATTTCTGTTCATTGTATTTAGGATTCCCGTTGCTCCCTTAATACAATATTTTCTCTGTGGCCCTGTTGGTTCATGGTGTAGACCCCAGTTGAGAAACCCTGCTCTACATCACAATCTACTATAAAACGACAAAATTCGTATAACTGATAATAAAAAAATTGTATATTATTATAAAAAAATGAACGAGTAAAATCGATCGCTTATATAATATAATATAATAGAGTCAGAGACACATTCAAACATTACTTTACTTTTTACTGTCAACACAGGAATATTAATAAAAGTACATACATAAATATATTTTTATATGTGACAGGTTAACTGAAATAGATTTTTTCAATCACGCTGTAGAATATCACCAACGGGGTAATTCTCAGCATCCCTTCAGGGGAAAATTTGGCAGGTGGGGGCACGCAACTGCGATTCGGAAATACATTTTGGGTCAATGGCAAAAATAGCAGTGACGTACCGAAGCGTTTTAACATTCCGTAGAAATAATTAATTTTACTACAAAACTTTCAATACTGTAGGGAAAGCAACGAGCTTAATGCGAATAAATTAAACGGTAGAGTTCCGAAAGTCTATTAAAGCTAAATATTTATATATATAAAGTCACGGAATCTTGATGGAAAGATAATTTTATTTATATGAAACAAAATTTGTGATACTTATTTCATTTTTTTTTTATATTATTTAAATGCCAGAAATGATTCATTAATTGAAGAGTGACGATCTTAAACAGGCTATTTTAGATTACGATACGACGTGTATTTTGTGCGGCCCAGTATGCGGTTAACACATTGTCAAGTATTAGATAATAAGATATTTTTGCTTTATTGAAATTACTCTTTCGCAATAATAAATAGTGCATAAACAAATAAAATAACTTTAGTTCATTTTAAATTTTGAATGTGGTCTTTAAGCGAAGTTTTTCGTCCTAGACGGTTTAAAAAAAACTTAGCTTATTAAATTTGAATCGTTCAAACTATGTACATTCTCACAGATTTTGTCACTAACGACCCGGGTTTCGCCTTTCGGCGTCTTCAGGCGTTCAAGTGCACGGATGAACTTGAACTGACGCTTAGTAAATGAAAGCTTCGTGTTTATATAAGAAATAAATTTATCATTGATATGCCCACAGATTTGATTCCCATGAGCTTATCCTTTTCGCCAGCAATGGCTTTAAACTCAATGATACATTTATTTCTTATATAAATACGAAGCTTTCATTTACTAAGCGTCAGTTCAAGTTCATCCGTGCACTTGAACGCCTGAAAATGCCGAAAGGCGAATCCCGGGTCGTTAGTGACAAAATCTGTGAGAATGTACATAGTTTGAACGATTCAAATTTAATATTAAAATCCCACCAAGCACCTTCGGTCGAAATCTTAAATTAACTTAGCTTATATTGATGATTCATTATGTTTAAATATAGAATTACTATTAATAAAGTCAGTTTCTATTTAGAGACTTACATAACAAAGGATTAAAATGCGCCTTTTCTAATTATCTAATTTACATAAGTTGTAAAAGTGATTTAAAATCGTCAACTTGTATGCATTAAAAATACATTTATTATTAACTTTAACATGAGTAAAAAATTTGAAACAAAACTCGCTGTTTTAAATGCACCAAAAATGTATTGATGACAACTGATAATGTTTTTTTGGGCCCCTTAACATTCTAAGTGACTCCTAGATGTTGAGTTCTTATTAGCTGTTTTTTTAATGTATTTATTTTGACTGAAAATTTGAATGAGTTTGGTACAACTTCCCAAAAAAAACCACTAGACCTATATATAATAAGTCAAATAAAATAAAAATAATTTCTAAAGCTCTGGCAAAATAGAAAACTGTCTGCTTTTTATCATTATTACATGATGTGGAAAATTATTAAATATTTGTTGATACCCTCTTCCAGCTCTTACTTTGTAAAATCAGCCTACAATGCAATCAAGTTATTATGTAATGACTAAGCAGAGAAATTGCTTAAAAGTCACTAAAAGAGACTTCTATTTAATCCTTACCAAAATTGAACCAGACATCAAATATTTATTTTTACAGCATCATGATCGAGGTTAAAATTAAAGTTCTTGTTTTAAATATGACTATATTATTTTTTTATATACTCTTTTCTTTGGTATAATAAAAAGTTAGATTTAATATTATTTTCTTGTTAAATCTTTCGTTGTCTTAAAAAATATTTCACCCGAACACTGGATTGAATTACAGCGATATTTGTGGGCAGTTAGGAAATTTCACCATAAAAAAATAAACAAAAGTGGACGGTGGATATAAAAAGGTTTGCAACTCCTGCCTTAAAACAATACTCTTCAATTAATTTAAGATACAGTCCAATTTTCTATGCCAAAAAGCTTAGAAAGATATTTCGAAAAGCACTGGAAAAATGTTGACTATGAATTATACTATTTTTCAAAAATAGTTATTTCTTGAAATAAGCAATAAAATAAATCAACTCTTTCGTAGGTTGTTCAAAGCTTTACATAAACGGAGGCTTCTTCGGTAATATTTTTCATTTATTCATTATTTTTCGCACGTGCTTCACTGAACATAAATAGCCGTAGGAATCTATCAACCCGCTATACACACAGTATAGATGTGGCAGCCTTTTCATGAAAAAGGCAAAGGTATATTCAAATTTCTCTGGAGCTGTTTTTTTATCCTAGGGTCACGATGTCAATCTGGAAAGCTACTTGGGGAGCAATAACTTACGTGGCACTTACGTGATAATTTAACAATAAAAATGAGGAATTTATTACGCATATTAAAATATTTTTAAAAAAATCTTGTAGGCTTTCTCTTGGACGAGGGTTGATTTTTTTCATTCTTTCCTTTTTCCACACCACCCTCGTCTTTGCAATATTATCTTGATTGAAACGAAAGTCTCTTCCTTTATCATTGTCGTCGTATACTTTTGCAAAACGTTAAAGATAATAAGAGTGGACAAAATCCTCCCAACTGGGTGAGCATAAAATATGAATGTGTGATATCAACTTATAATAATTTACATTAATATCTTCGACGTCAATATTTAACATGCTTTTTAAATAAGGTATGACAGTATGGCATTGGGTTTTTATGCTTCCGAAATTGGTTTGCAAAAGTAAAGAAAAGAAGCAATTCAGAGCGGCAACTTTATTTTCACACTTTACTCTTCATAGAAAAGGGCACAACTTATCTTTGATGTCAGTCTCTGAAAAATGTAAAAAAATACGTAAATTGACGCAAAGTGAAAAAATCTTTGTTTTAAAATTTAGCCACCAAAAGTTTGATGGTTTCACGCTGAAGTCGGCAAACTTTTTTTGTATGGAGCTAGATTGAAGAAAAAGCACACAACGGGCCAGGAAGCAAAAAAGAGGATATTTTTTCAGATATTTCTTATATATAACTATATCGTTTTTATTTACATAAACTTATATGATTATAACATTTTTTTAATTTGTGTATTATAGAATTATGTCGGCTTCATGGTTCAGTGGTCAACGTTGTTGACTACAATTACGATACGGGCGTAGCGAGAGAGATTAGCTTACCGCTAGTCCTGTTCTAGCTATATCTCTCTATATGAGCTTCATTAAGAGTCCATGTTCTCCACACTGGGAGCGGTCATGGTAAACAAAAATAATTTAGATTTTTTTATAACTGAATAAAAAATCTACTATAGTAATTTATAATAAGTTTTATTAATAACAATACATAAAAAAAAATTATAAGCCCTACGTACCACACCCTAAGCAAAAAAGTTCAACCTAAAAAATTAGTACAACATCTAAATGTCAATTATTTCACGAAAGCGTACAGTAATGTAAATTTTGTTTGAAGGATTGTGTTGTATAATTAACCATGTGGCAGAACAAAGGTGAAAGTTAATAAAATATTAATAAATGAATACTAAAATGTAGGTAATTGTATTAGTATTTAATAATTCGCCAACTTTAATAATAACAGCCTGAAGCCCGCCCCGCGACTTGATATATTAGAGAATTAAAACCAAGAGTTGAAAATGTTCATCTCAATATTCATTCGTGCTATTTCTTTTGAACAAACCTGTTTTTACAGTGTCTTGTCTAGTCGGAAATTAATTAATCTTCTCGAACTTTTCTCAATTTGTCTGGTATACTATTAAATCTAATTATCAAGTATCTCGAACTTTACAATTTAGGTAATACACGACATCTTTGCTAATGAATTAACCCCGCAGTGAATCTTATTACACGAAATGAAATATGTATAATATTTATTTATTTTTAACCTCTTAATAGAAGTTATTCCACGAGATTTACAGTCGCTTAGGTTAAGCTTATGCTGAGACGCAGGCAAAGTAACGCAGGGTAGCACAGATTTCGTATTATATAAGTAAGCATAATACCATATTATGATCATTGAGTTCCTTAAGCAAAATACTGTGGATATATTGAGGGTAAAAATACACAATAATTGTGCACGTCATCTTGTGGCATGCGATTAATCTAGAAAGCCCTTCAAGGTGTACGATGGAATCTGAGTAGGCAAGTCTCTGGATAAGATGGGCAGCCAATACCAAGAGTGTTGTGTGAGGAAGGGCTCCATGTTTAAAAAGAACATCACCAAACAGAAGAAGACTAAACAGAATAATACTAAACAGAACAAGATTAAACGTATCATGATTAAACAGGTCATGAAAAAACATAACATATTAAGCAAAACTTGAATAAGCAGATAAAATAGAACACGTTATAATGAACTTGACTAAACAGATCATGAAAAACCAGTGTAAATTCAGAATAATATGACCGGTTACCGTGTAAGCGATTGGAGAGAAAGAGTTCGAAGTGTACCTGCCTGGAGAACGGTTGTGACCCCAATCGTGAATCGATAATAACGATAGAGTGATAAAAAACACTTTATCCATCTAAAACCAAAGTATGGTGAAAAAGAGCACTTACCGCTAATCTACATGGTCGGTTTGTTTATATAAAATAAATAGTATACTTTAAAAGATTCCAATGATTCGAATTGAAAAAAATATATATGATCAAACAAAGGAGATGGAGTCAGTTTATTTTTTGCCTCCATCTCTACAGCCCTCAAGATAACAATTAGAGCTGAAATATTATAAAAAGGTAATAATTTTTTGGCACTTTTTAATTATTGTTTGGGTTCGAAAATACCCCGCCGCGTATTTTAAGGGTTCGATAACAATTATTAATTGAAAAAGTTAGTTAGTTTGTCTGATGTAGCTGCAGGGCAAAACTTATTCGAAAGATTTTTTTTATGAAAGGAATTTCTTTTTTGTTAAATATTTATCCAAGCTTAAATCCATACTTCTTTTTAACTATGCAAGTAAAGGAATTTTCCGATACCCTTCTTTACGAATACCTAAAATTCTTTCGTTAACTTTCTCAAGTTTTTCGAATGTCATGGTGGTGAAGCGAAAAGTGTGTTGGCACGTCATCGTCACCTACTTCATCGATTCATCTATTGGGAGGCCTTCCTAAGCTTCTTCTACAAGTTCAAGATCATAATATAAAAAAATAGTCTTAAACAGAGTTTTAAAATCTATTCTATAATATATATTTTTGGCTGCAAATCCAAGAGACCAGAATTCTACCGTTTCTAAGAAAAAGTAAGCAGGGTTGAAAATTTCCATAGATATCTGCATCATTTAAAATATATGCATATACATTATAAATTGTTAGTTAATTGCTTATTCAATGTAAAAAATATTAAAAGATTTTTTTTAATATACCGGTAAATATTGAAGAACGTAAGAAAATGGCAAGGAAGCCAACCGAGTAAGTTCCGACCAATTTTACATAAACAAATATAATTCTTCTGAACTTACTCAACTCCATGTGGAATATATATTGACATACAAAGCAATACCGTTAAAAAATGTTAAAACTCTCCCAAGTGTCATTAATAATGGCAGGCTAGTTCTAAACTTCGAAAGAACAAAACGCTGGTCCACGATTCTTCAAAAAATCATCAGGAACATTTAATTTGACACTCTCAAGGATGGCAAAATTCACATTTTGCCCTCGTGTATTTGGCTAGAAAAAATATGACTAGATTCCTTTTTCGTTCGACGCTCAAACTAATAAAGTGAGCATGCCCAAAAGAATTTATGTTGAATAGTGTCATAATATGGCTTATTATTCAATAGCTTATTACTATCTAATATCCGTGCGCTTTCAAATAAAAACTTCTTCAGAAGCTTCTCCACCAAGGGTATATTTTGATTTTCTTGAGGCCCAAACAATTGACTCACTCTCAAGTTGGAGCTTAACACTGTACATTAATATCACAATCAATGAAAAATTAATTCACTGTTTATACAAATTATAATACCTGCAATTGTTTGATACGGTGCAATTTGTTGAAAATAAATTTTAGGAAATTATCCTTATTTTTTTCTGGCCACAACATTTTTTCTAAGATTTTCTATTCGTCATAAATATCTTCGTTTTATCTTAGTCAATCTAACGACCTTCCTTCCACAAAGAATCTAACAGTATGGCAGAGCATTATAATTAGGATCTGCATTGATTGAAGGTTCTGTGTCTCTGTGTCCCTGTGGAAACAATTATGTATTCTTATACATTTTGTTTCCAATACTAAAAACGAAATAATTTCAAAAACGCTCACTACAAAGAAAAGAAAATCTAGTTCTTAAATGTCCGGCGACAGATAAGTTTACGTCAAATCTTTTATAGCAGATCGAAAATCCATTTGTAAAATTTTGATAACTGCAATCATAAAGTGACGAACTGTCAACACTTCACGAATGATTCAAAATAAAGCATCCATCAATCCTTTATTATATTTTTTTAACTTATTGTAAAATGTCACCCGAACGAATTTATTGCATCACTACATTATCTATGATTACTACCAACATAAAAACAAAAGCAGCTCTGTCAAAACAAATGAAATAATAATTCGTTCAAAATTCAAAAGCTCTATTTTCACGTCAGCAGTGTTTTGTTACTTGGTCAAATTATTTTCCCGAACAGAGTGAAAATCTATCAAGTAAATATTTACAAATCGTTAGTGCACATTTGATTGATCGTTGCCCCTTGAAAACTATTCTAAATTTGAGCCAATCAATCAAAAAATGTTATAGGAAGTGTCGGCAAATAGTAATTAATAAATAGTTTATCAAACCGTTATGTTTTATCGTTTTTTGTAATAATATGCAATTAAAAAATATAGGAAAATATAATATTATACGTAGCTTTCGCAGGAAAAAGAAAATAATCAGATTTTTTAACCAAATTTGTGTACGTGAGTCAGTGGGTGTGTGTGTGTGTGTGTGACCCTTCTATTTGTTGTGTGTATGTTACAGTTAAAGGTTAAAATGTATAAAATCAACTGTCAATGTATATTTTTTTATCAATTATAGAATACATCACAACAAATAAACACTTTAACTAGTCAATGTGTACATTAACTACAAAGACGTAAGTAAAAGTTAAATCGTTTGCAAACTTTAAAAAAAACTACGCGTGCATATAATGTTGTCATTTTCGCCTTGAGTCTAGCACTCTTCATGCACTCACTATTTAGTTCATACATTAACTATTCAACATGACTTTTAATTGTAATGATGTAAACTTAATCACAAGCTGTTAGTTAATATATACATTAACTAGTGAATGTATACATTGCCGAGATTTCACACGTTACCTGTAATATCTCTAAAAAGGCAAAATATTGTTTTTACATATTTTTATTATGTTAAAACCCTCCAGAGACGAGAGCTTTTTTCCGATAAAAAAAATATTTTCTAAGCCATATTGAAGTCACGGATAACTTTTATTCCTATCCAAAATTAAAAATAAAAAAAACGCAAAATCGTTGTATAGAAACCCCGCATTAATATATGGTCATGCTCATCCTTTTATTACCGTGTAATATTGAGTACGGACAGTAGTAAAGACAAAAGTGACCGTATGGGCTCGCAAACATTCGGGGTTGAAATATTGCTAAACGTGTTTTTTTTTTTAAATATTTACAATTTGACCTCTTTAGATCAACATAATTTCAATACAAATATACTAGCAAAATAACTTGATGTTTTTTATAAAAAAATAACTAACAGTTTCAAAAAGTAAATAAAAAAAACGGAAATTCAAAAAATTACATGTGCTTTTGGAGGCCGTTTCTGTCCCCACGGCTGATGACTAACTGTATTCTGTACCCTTCTTAACCAAATATGAGCGAAAGCAACGATATTCAGGTAGAAAAAGGATGAATAGTGGGATCAATAGACAACGGTGTTTAGTGTGACCATATGGTGACGCTCGTCCATGGAGGGTATAATATAATAAAATTATTTTAATATGCATATTTTTTTAATGTGTGTGTTTTAAACACAATTGGTGGGATATATTTTTTTTTGCAAGAAAAACTATTTTTCTTTGCTTTCTCGAGCATTTTTTTAGATATAATTTCTTATTAGTGCCGATTTGTTTCGTGGTGTACATTAGCAAGTACTTGACAGAATTTATTACTTTATGAATTATCAAATATTTTGTTAGCTACCTCGCCACTATCAAGGTTTTTTCGTATTTTATGATATATTCATTTTCTTCGTATTCTTTTAATGAAATTTATTTTTACACACGTTTTTGTATAAACATGTAATATTTTTTCTTTGAGATATGAGTTAAAGGAATATGTGCATTTTGAAATTCTGAATTCATTACATCAAAAACTCAAAACTGAGTTGAGATACGTGCTTGTAGAAAATTAATGACTAAATTCATCTAAAAAGCGTCAAAAATTGAGTTACGTTTCTTTTATTCTAAGGAGCCTTTATGTAACGTAACAATCAAGAAGATTTTTTAGAAGAATTCTTCATCCATTCGTATTTATTCACACTAAAAAACTGGACGTAGAAAGATCAGTTATTAATTAACCAGTCCTCTTAACGAGGATATTTCATGATTAATCTCTCTGGAAAATATAAGGCTAAACGATTAACTGATTAAATCATATCAACCTATATAGCCTAGTGGTAAAAATTATTCTTAGCAATCAGGAAAGATGCAAAATTTTATAGGTTTTCATGAGGTTTCGATGTGTCTTTTTGAATATTAGAAAGCATTGGTAACTAGTATTTTATGTTTAAAAATCTTCGGTTTTTTTTTACGCTGGCAATGATAAAAATATACGTATCTTCAAATAAATTATATAAAAATAGCTTGAGACAAAAATCATTATAAACAACGCACTCGAGAAAAAAAAACAATATTGTTCTGTCACGTTGACAACATCATGTTTTGTTGTTTTTCCACCTTTAAAAAGTTCCACAAAGGCGCTTCAATCTCATAAAATTATCTGTTACAATATTATTTTTTTCGACAAACTTTATTCATCGCCTGTGACAATGTAAAAAGAAAACCTAATATTGTGCTCTTTATGTTCTCTCCGTGTGAAACTTTGCGATATTAAAGCAAACAAGAAAAATTAAGCAAAAGAAACATGTAGGCCCTTTAAAAAACTTGGCAAATTATTATAACTTACCGACACTGCTGTTAAATTGTTAAACTAAGTCTGAAGAAAGCAATTTAAAACGATAAAATTCACGTTAAGTCGTGTTTTATTTTATTTTCGATAGTTTAAAGTACACGTTTTTTCTAATTCCAAACTATTATTACTCTAGCACGTTTTATTACATAGTTACCAAGTCTTAGATAACTAAAAGCACCTAAGATACATCTGACGAAAATTTGAATGCGCCTAACGCTGTTTCAAGGAAATAAACCCGTAACAGGCGGTGGCAGGTACACCTTGAGTAGCCTGCTAAAATAGAGATTAAATTTAGTTTACGTCCAACGCTATTATTTCAGCATACGCCCAAACTTCGATTTACGCGAGGCACGAATAACGCTGTTTAACTTTAACGCGGCAAAGAAAAGAGCATATTTTCAATAATATTTACATAAAACGTCAAAATCAATAGCAGACTATTTAACAAGGGTAAACCCAGAAAAATCTGCAGCTAGATTTGACTGATAATAATGATTTTGATCCAATTCTAATGAAACAACTAGTTAAATTAGAATACAGCAGAAACGAGAAGGAATATTAAAATTGATATCCAGTTTTAAGTGATTATACACAGTATTACAAAAACGTAAGATTATATGTTTATATTTATAATTTAAACATAAGGTGGGACTTGTCTTTCTTTTAAAAACGGGCAAAGACTTAGACACAAAAATTATAGTACTAATTACAAAACTCATTTGAAATATTAAATAACACCAGCGGGGCTATTCTCATTAATAATTGCGGCTACATTCACTGTTGTTTCAGTCGATCTGACATACGCAAACGATAAAGAGAATTTTGTTTTATTCTTAAGTTTTTTATGTCTGGTTAATCATGTTCGCTTGTTATACGTATTACAGTTATTGTACAGAGACCAATATGCTTTACAACACACTACTTGACGAGTTAAGACTATTTATTACAACTTAAGTATACTACTATTTCATAACAACAGTGAAGCGCTTCACAGATCGATTATAACAACAGTGAACATAGTCGTTATTATAATATTTATGTTACAGATATGTATAAGTCACAAGTTTCAGTTATGAAAATATACATACTTCACATTATGATACTTCTCAATATCAAACGATATAAAAACTGGTTATTAATTAATGTTTATTGCCTAGATATACGCTACCCGTCATTCCTCCATAAATCTTGAATCTAAATTCTCTTTGTAATACATAAATTAATAATGAATCATAGGGTCTCATTGTCTTTATGATAATAATTATTGGTCACATTTTGCCGTTGGAGCTTTCTTTAACCATTATATTCATTAAAATAAGACATTTTGCTTATTTTAAAGACAGATAAAACAAAATTATAGTTCCATGATTCTATGCTGAGCGAGTGATTGGCTTTTGAAATTGAAATATCCATAATACTTTCAATGGTTTCGGCGGTAACTTTGTGAAAGTTCATTTTAATATAAAATTTAAAATAACGTTGCGATAGTAAGTCTGAAGATGCCTCTGAAAGAGGCGAAACACGTGTCACAGTTAGTAACTCAATACGTGGAATAATCAAAGAAACAATAAATTGTAAAAGTTGGGTCAGTCAAAAGTTGTTGAAGCACGGATGGCTTATTTCATCGAATCTTTATCTACCATATCTGGCACGTTTACATCACGATTTCTTTTTCACTACGCAAAATCTTCACTGACGTAGGATACGATATTATTTTGCAAACTCTTTTAACTGATTATTAAAGGAACCGTGTCGAATCATGAACTTCAGTAAAAGGTGGAAAAAGATCATTGAACAACATAGACAATACTCTAGGTCTTAGGAAGTAACTTAAGTAAAATATGCACATCGATCGTGTAGTCCAGGGGTGGAGAGCCTTTTTTTCTCTAAAGGCCGCAATCATTTTTCTGATTCGACATTGTCTAGGGAGTAGTCAGTACCGCAGTTAACATTGACTAGGGAGTCTTTGGCCAGAAACAGGACTTCACGGTCAGAATATGTTAGGAATTTACGGACTTTTACAGAATTGGCCAGAAGGCTGCAACAGAGTATCCAAAAGGCCGCAGGTTCCTCACGTCTGGTGTAGTCTGTTAATCAGATAGCTCTGAAAAATCTAAAATGTAGTTAAATATAATGGCGTGTAAAATTTTGCGCTCTTTTGTGTACAATAATCAAATATTTTTTAAAAAATACAAAAAATGCAAATGCCACGTAAACACTTTTATGTCACGTCCGTGGCAAAGTGGTCAACCACGTTAGCTTCCTTAACAGATCTCACGGGTTCAAGTCCCAGTACGAACAGATTTTTTTCAATCGATTATTTGATTTTTGTTCTGGTTCACTCTTCCAATCCAAAAATAACGGGTCGTAGCGGGAACGATTAGTTAAACACTAGTTCTTTCAAATTCCTTTTATCTCTACTCTTATTTTAAAAGAGAAGTTAAGCTAGTTACTTACAAACAGTTCTCACAGAAAACCTTCTATTGAGATACCTCTATAAAGAAGCTATAGGCTCCACATTAAATTAATATTATTTGTATTTTTTTTACATCAACAGCATTGTTAACATAATTTATACAAAAACATTGAAATGAATCTACACATTGATTAATTTCAATTAAATATTTTTGACAAAATATCTATTCGTACAATGTCTAGTTTCATTTCGAAGCATATGAATTTGATATGAAACATTTTAACAGAATATATTACATTGGAGGAAAATTATTATATGACATTTCAGTTGTACAACTTTTATATAAGCGGAAGGGTAACAGAAGAATCTGTAGTAAGTAAATCGCTGTTGTCTCATTTTCGGATAAACGTTGTGCAGCTTTTTTAGATTTTATTAATAAATCGATCAAAAAGTTTCATGTATGTTTCTGTACGAGATAATCCATTTGAGTTTTTGATTGGGCTACGGAATAAAACGAAAACAATATGCCGTTAGTGTATGAATATGACTACCAAACATGATATTATAATGAAATAATATTTCTCTTCGCTGTCGACTTTGTCTAAACTAGAAATTATATTCAATTATAATGTTGCCATGGTAACAATAGACACCCAGTGCTACATCGGAGCAATACGCTGCCACAACGCTTCGCCGATTGGAAAAAAACAAACAAGACTATATATAGTCCAGTGTGCAGAGAATTCATTTTTCAGTTTTTTGCCGTGTTTCACCATTTCGTCTTTTAATTGCATCGTTTGTTAACGTACTACAAAATAATAATCCAATTCGACTCTCTTAACTTTTTGTTTATAGAAAATAATATTGAAATACCACTCGGAAGCATATGAAGGCCCCAAGCAAACATCATTCCATTTTTCATCACCGAAAAAGAAAGAGTTGAGCAACTGAGTAATAAACAGTTGACGTAGAAAAATATCTATTGAGATGCATGCATTATGATGCCATTGAAAACGGCCACGGATAAAAAAAACCGATATAATTTTACAGTTTGCGGATTGGCAATGATTAATTTTAATTTTCGACATCAATTATTGTAAAAAAGGTTCAAATTTTACTGGAATAGCGGGTAAAATTCATTCTTACTCACTTAATATGTTGGAGAATAATCATTTGAACTACCATTAAGCTTCTTTGAATTTCAAACATCTTTAAGGGCTGAAGCTCACTTGCAATCTACATTAAATTCTCCCATCCTTGATACACGAGATCCTTTCCAATTATATCGGACAGTTACACATAGCTCCCTGGAGACTTAAAGTGTATCTCTTTTGAGTCATTTTGTATGCAGGCCTTGTTAAACAAAGTCCACGGAACAAGATTTATTTAAATTTATTTCAGATAACAATTTGTAAGTTCCGTAGGTAAATTTAGATGCTCGTATTTTCTGTGGATTTCTTCCCGCTTTTTAGGCATCCAAATTATATTCGGTAGAGCTCTGTTTATCTCTAAGAAGGCGAGATAGCTTTGATAATATGGACGGAGTATCTTTACGGAGAAATTTCAACAGATGATACTTTAAGGTTCGAAGGCATTTGAGAGCCGAAGATTTATCAGAAATGACATGTGATAAAATTTTCTTTGAAGTGTTAATATTAATCTTTAATTCTTCATTTTGAAAGATTGCTTAGTAATGTTTTCACTTCATCGTCCTGTCTCTTACGATTTCCTTAACTGAAGGTAAGCCGCTGCCTCACAATTATTATTCTATCTTAATAAATAGGCTTAATTAAAATCAAAGGTGCTTTCTGTTCAACGCATGCGTTTTGACAGTGCTGCATTACAGTTGCGAGTCATGTGCACCTTACATAAGCAAAGAGTTACCTTTTACTGCGCTTTGAAAACAGATGTCTGTACCAGATACTAGGAATGCGGTGGTTTTTCTTTGTCAGGAACACGGAGATAAGAGAACGGACTAAACATTCCTTTATCACGTTCAAAGTGAAGAAGCGACAATGGATCTGGCTTGGATTCTCTTCGTCTATTTTATCAACCTGAGGAATCTCGCCGTCGTAGAAGGCCACTGATAACCATACATAGGATGTCCTCGGCTGAGCTACGGGACGCTAGTATGACATAGGAGGAAGTAAGAATATTGGCAGAAGACGGAGTCTTGGAGGAATCATGTGGTGGTCATATGCTCCGACTAGGGAGCATATATGGTTGAAAAAATGTTTTGTTAACCCAATAGTGAGCAAAATCGAGTGAGCAATAGTGAGCAAGAACGACTTTCTGTCGTCTACTATTCAAACTGAATTACACGAAACTGCATATTAAATTTTAGAGACTTTTTTTCACACACTAAATAACTAATATTACACCAAAACTTTAAGCCGTTATTATAATTTTACTTCAAATGTCTTATCCAGGATGATATTTATTTTCTGAAAATGTTCACATCCATAAAACCACCTTTAACTAGTTTTTACATGCCACATGACCAAGCGGAAGCGGTTCAAACCCTTTTTTCGTATTTTCGTATCGATCGTCTTATTCAGCCATACTCAGCCTACGACCCATTCAGCTTGTGTGTGCGGCCTAAAATAAGCACAGTCGCCAGATTCTTTTTCAAATATCTGATATTGTTTTCAAAACTTACACGAAAGCGAATGAATATTTCGGATACTTTTGAATATTTTTGTACTTGAAGTATATATTTTGTTGTTTGCTGTCCCTGTGCAGTGCTTTGGTTCAAAGCTTTAAAGCTTCACATGCCGTTTTTATTTAATTATAATAATTTATATGAAACAAATTGTTTTTTTATTATTTTATTATGTATAATGTATGGTATATTTACGTATAACTATGTGTATGTTGTGGCTAGGCACCCAATCTTGAGAGTTTGCGAGTAAGGATTTTCTGGATTACTTCGGAAAAATGTGAGACGTTTTTTTAGGACTTTTACAGATTACAAAAAAAAAACAATCACGATTTCAAAAAACCAGTTATCCCGAAAATCAAAAGAAAAATTCTGTCACTGACCAATTTCAAAAACCCAAAAATTCTCAAAATTATAAAAAAGTGGTCTCCCGCGAATTTCAAAATTTTTGCCTAGTAACATTTTTTCTAAAAAAATAATTTGGCACTACTTATCCTCAATCCAGAAATCCCGGGAATAGCATTATCACAATCCCGGTATTTAAGAAATAACAAAATTGGACGGAATATTGGTATTTTAGGCCCTAGTTGTGACCCATGTGAAGTAGCAAAAATGTGTTCAAGAAGAAAAATAGTTTGAATGTGGCTGGTCTAGTTCATTTGAAAAATGTGTAAAATTTCCAGTAATCAATTAATTTAAAACAAACACTAGGATCTTTAATTCTTAGTGTACTGAAACCGAAATACCAAATATGTCAACACTTTTTAATAAAATGTATTGATCTCGGGCAAAATCGAATAATACTTGATTCATGGTGACCAATTGAATACAGCTTTTACGGTTATCTCAAAACAGGTTACTTGGAGCATTCTGACTAATGAACTCGACGATCGAAAATACCGATTACATTAGAGATGTACCATTTTAACTTGACTGTGGCAGAACTCGGAACTAAAATTGTCGCCCTAGGACGTGTCGACTATGGCAACGTGGCAATGATGCGATGGTGGCGCCCTCGTGGGCAGTCAAGTTACCCTGGTACATCTATAGGATTGATAGTTAATATTATGGAGTTAAGCAAGTCGGCGCAGTGGGGCTTCGATGTACTTTGCTACGCTCCCAATCTGCTACGAATTTATGCAGAAGGGAATTAATTACAATATCGAGTCATGTACTTGAAATAATATTAAGCATAGTTTTGATCGATCGGAATGTATACATTATTCATTATATTTCGTAATAAGTTTGTGATAATGAATAATCTGAATAAAATCAGGTCATAATAATAAATAAATCAACTTCAAACAAGGATTGTAAATTGTTAAAAGTACAATAGAAATCGGTAAATATTAAGTAAGCTTTTGAATCGTATCGCCGTACCGGTACGGCGAGATGTTTTGTCATCTATTATCTAATTCCATTCCCATATTTTTTATTGTATTATTGTTATTTATTCAAATATGGAAACTAAACTTATCTATCAGTGATTTTGGAAGTGACATTATTTTTATTATTTGTTGCAAATGAACAAAAGATTTTTGAAAAAGGTTAATATTGAGCGTAAAATTCCGTTCTGTGTCAATGCCCTTCCTGGAATCGACGTCAGTAGAGCGCTACATGCACACAGATGAAATCAAAAAAAGATCTAACCCATAACTGTATCTAAAAAATATATTTAAATTAATATAAATAATAAAAATATACGAAAAAAACATATTTTATTAAAAAAAAACTCACTTGTTAAAATTTTTAATGTCGTTTAAGTAATCGTTAGGTATCTTTTTAACTTTTTAACTTTTGTTCTTTCATTTGTTTATTACCTAATGGATTATATCAACAGGGACCGTTTTACGATTGTAGTGGTTTTAATTGATTTACTATACTAAAACATTCAGCGATTGAAAAATAAATCTGCTTAAGTGTCCATTTATGGACTCAAAATCTTGTTTGTCCAACCGAATAGAACCACTTACTATTATATTATATCCAGATTAAAATTCGAAAATCTATCTAGCATAGTCCATATTCTAATCCCTATATTTCTAACATAATATTGTTTTAATTAACTTTTGTTTACGGTATCATATCTATTGAACCGGAACTATTGTCTATTATCCGATTACATAAACACTGAGTTTGATAGAGTATCTATTGATAAATCTACGTGATTGATGGGATACTTGATATTATTTTGATACAGTCTATAGATAAGATGTTATGGTCGTAGACAATAGTATTATTAATAGCTCATAGAACTCATAAAGAGTACCAATCCATATACACAGGGCTCGGAAGTCATATCTAGCACAGAGTTTGCCAAACATCATGATAATATGTTCAATGATGACATATCCGAATATTTCATTGGTTGATTTTTGATTTTGATTTAAAAGTATTGATGTGTGTTTCCTACACAAAAGGGGACGCAGAGAGACAGCAATCATTATATTATCATGATTTTTCCTCGCTTTATTAATCAATCCATTAGTTACGAGTTCTTGAAAATCACTATTAATAAAAAATTTGGTGTATCTCAATGGCAAAACATATTTTATGGTACATATTATTTGAATGCATATTAACATCCTAAAATTTAGATTTATTGTCTATTTATTTTCCATTTATCGCTACGCCACGCTTAAAGATCACATTGAAATCATAATATTTTGTATTACTACGTATTTTCATTTACGCGAACTTATTGCAATTTCAATAAATATTCTCATTCCTTCTAAGCAAAACAAAATATGTACTTAACTGACAGAAAATGTTATTTTAATGATTTCAAATAGATGTACAAACTTTTTATTGCTACAACAATATATTCACTTATGAAATAATAAATGCTTTTAGGTTAAATGAAACCATAGTTCATATTTTAATGAAATGATTATATTATGTTATCCAACTTTCATACAGTAGTGAGTAGACTCTCGAATATTTGACTAATCATGAAACAAGTTACCCGACATAATCGAAATATATGTATTCATAATTGACAGGGAAAGAAAAGTACATGAAGTTTAAATATTTTTTATATGTATATAAATAGACGCACATTATAGGTTCATTTAAAAATATTTTTAGTAAGCAAATCTTTAGCCGCCTGTTTGGTCGAGTGGTCAACGTTGTTGGCTTCGGCTACGGAGGACCCGGATTCAAATGGGGACAGTTTTATAAATTGATTTTTCAATTGATTTATGAATTTCTGTTCAAAGGCATGAATGTTTGTGATGTCTTTAATTCCCCCTTCCCACCCATCCTATCCTATGAATAGGGCGTATCGAGAGCGATTAGCTTACCACTAATCCTGTCTTAGCCCTATCCTTATATCCCTACTCTCTTCGGAAAAAGAGAGGTTGAGCAACTGAGTAACAAGCAGTTCTCGTAGAAACACACTTCTGTTGAGATAAACTCCATTAGGAGTCCATATGCTTCACATTGGGAGCGGACATGGTTTAAAAAAAAAAATCTTTTTGTATGCTGCCAAATCACGACTTCTTTTAAGGTAGATTAATTTTCTCAGGTTTCAGTATTTTTGGTACACTCAAACCAAACGGTCATGGCTAGGGCATCCAATTCCGGGATCCCGTTCAATTTTAAGAAATTTTGAGCAAATCCAGAAAATTGACTTGAAATTGGTAAATTGAGGATTTAAAATTGCCTCGGTGAGCTTTAAAAAAAACAAGTTTCTGAGACAAATAAAATTTCTGGGGAAAAATAATACCAAATTGAGGATTTCAAATTCCTCGGTGAGCTAATCCCAATTTCGTGATCCCGGGATTGAAAAATTAATCAATCCCGAAATCATGGGATTGGAAAAAGGCTCCGGGATTGGATGCCCTAGTCATGGCGTCATCTGAGTATTGAAAAATTTCAGAATGTATAGGACCAATACTTCTCTTCTCGGCTATTTCTTCTTCGCCTCTTGATCTTGCCCATCTTTGGCAGATATTTGCTGAACTATTTCCTCATCATTCAAATGTCGGAGTACAGGATCGTTCACATTGCAAATTAACTATTAAATAATACTATATGTACTGCATACATGTTATTTTTTTACGTCACTTTCAACTTTTAACTGCATTGCTGGAAATCACTAAGTCTTCTCAAAAATTTACTGTATGATTTATTCAAAGTTGAAAGAATTCCATCGTTTTGCTGTCATTTAGCAAAAGTATTTTTGTTTTGTGGAAACTAATTCGTTTCCTCATTGTGTTTGTCGTTCGTAGCGAATTCAAAAATTTTGTGTTTGTGGATATTTGAGGTCCGTATAACAAAAGTTTGATTGTATTTTTTTCAGTGAATTTAAATGTAAAACTGGTGTACAGATGTGTTCATACAATCGGAAAATGATGTTGGATTGGTGGAATAACTTTTTTTTTTGGAATGCGGTAGATGTATAATACTTTCTGACTAGAGGAGAAAAAAAATAGGGTATGCGTTAATGTCGAAGTTTATTGATGAGTACAGCTGGTGATGATGTCAATTTAAATATCACCGTCGGGATTATTTACATAGCAAAACGAAATCAATATGCCGAGCCTATCTTTATATTGCGTACAAAGAATGTCATATATAGTTCCACGAAATATCGGAAAAGTCTTTGGGAATTTAAATACTCCCCCTACCCTTCCGTTTCGTGTTTGATTTTGAGAAAGACCCTGTGATCCCGAATCTCGATGTTTACACTAACAGAAAGGAATCGAGGATATTTTTAGCCAACAGCTTTTTTAAAATGTTATATTTAGATATTATGCCTAATAAAAAGACAATTGCAATTTTTTTATTAGTTTGAATGTCATCTCGAGAGCTTAGCTATCATGATCGTTCAAAAAGAAATGAATCACACAATATACTAAGCAATATGAAATACTAGATGTTTAAGAGGCAAAATTAGACTCGAAAAAGTGTGAGTATTTCATTGCTTAAAAACGTACTGAATTTTAAATTTAAATAACCCAACTGTTTAATTTAGTAATGTACTGATTGACTGTGTTGAAAATTATGAGTAAGTTTGTTGTGTCTGTTTAGGAAAATAGTTTTAATTATAAATAAAACCGATTTTTTTTTCAAGTTTGATAAAGTTAAGAGTCGTACGAAATATCTTATTTTCGAAGATGTCAAAGATCAATGTACTGAACACAAATGAGATATATTTTGAAGTAGACCAATATTGAAGATATGAAAGAGTAAATAGGCTATTTAACAATGGTTTCTCAATAACCAGCAATGACTATTTCGTTTTCGTCAAATATTAACATCACCATTGCGAGTTTGAAACAATCTTATAATTGAAAATTGTTAGTTACTTATATATTTGATATGATAACTTCACATTATTTTCCGTGGTCACATTTTCTTTTTGGTTTATAAGCTATTTTTAAACATGATTTATAGAGTACTAGTCTTATATAGGTTTATATTTTGTTTTTTGTATGTTCGTGACGTACTTCAAATGCCTTTTAATAGCGAAAAGTTGTTTATTCATAGTCGCTAATTGAATACATCTTGCCCTTTGGTATTTAGGGCATACAAATATTGCCTTTATGACTAATGCACGCCTGCTCGTAATATGATGTTTCGTATATGAAAAATACACCCACAACATACGAGATCCTGCTGCTTGTCTATAAAATAGCTTTCCCCACATTTCCATGTTTATTCGAAAAACAGTTTTCCAGCAAGTGAGTCGAGCTTTCAACAAAAAAAGCTTTCAGTGAAAAGTGACAGGATAATAAAACGAAATCACGGTAAATTAAATTTGCTTATACGCTGTATTATTATTTTTGATACGAGAAGGTTTTTCGATTTTTTATTTGTAAAGAAGTAAACACATATGTGTGATTTTTTAATAAATAGATATTGATTAAAAAATAGTTTATTTTAATAATCTGACTAACGGCAAAGTGATAACATAGTTCTTAAAAAAACTTGATTTACTATACTTGTCTACTGTAATTAATTATTAAAATTAAATGTGCAACTCGGTAACACGTTGGAATTTATTAATAAACAGTGACAAATGTGTCATTTTTATTTTTTTTGTAAGCTATAATTTAAAGATAAATATAATATTATTAACTTTTCATCAGTAGTGGAAAACAATAAAATCAAAATAAATAGTGAAAACATGCTTACAGTACAAATAATATTTTATGTACACACTCCGATCGGTTTCATTTTGCTAGTTAGTATTTTCAACATATACAAAAGAAATTCAATCTAGTATATCAATATTAAATGATGTTATAACGACTTATTGACATACTTTGTAACATAATTGGTTTAATGGAGTGGAATAAAGTCATTGGTTGTGTAACGAAGCATTAATTAATAAAAATAATTTAAGAAAATAAAAATATTTTAAAACTTATGATATAAAAAAGTGTCTCAATTTTTTTGTAATTGGAAATTGATTTATAAATTAATTGTATTACCTTTGTCTTAATTCAAAGTATAGTTTTATAATGACGTAATAATAAAACTGTTTTTACAATTTAATATTCAATAACTAATGGTGAAAAATTTGTGGAATTTTTAATCCATGTCCGCTCCCAATGTAGAGCATATGGCATCCTAATGAAGATATCTAAACAAAAGTTTTTCTACGAGAAATGTTTGTTACTCAGCCGCTCAACCATTCTTTTTCAAAGAGATCAGTAGCAATAGAAGGATAAAGCTAGGATAAGACTAGTGGTTAACTAATCGCTTTCGCTACGCCCAGTTATTAAAGGATCGGAAAGGGTGGGAGAGAATTTTTTAGACATGTCTAAAAAAATATTATTTTACGAAACCGTAAATAAATATTTCCAAAAACATCCGTTCGTGATAACGATATTATGCATTTTAATGACAGTGTTCTATATGAAATATCGATATACAATATTTACCGTTGAAAATCAACGAAACTTCTTTAGAATTCAACACCATTTTTTGACTCGCAGGTAATGCTACGGTATGATAAGCGTAGCTTTAAATTCTGTTTTTATTAAGCGCAGTATAGCGATGGATATAATATTCACATACTTTAATTTATTTAAAAGACATTTTGAACATTTGTAAGTTTTAGTTTTTACTGGAGTTTAGTTTCAAACTGTTTTTATATCGACTGTAGAATGGCAAGAAATCGTCAGCCACAGTTTTTAAAAACAGCTTTTTTCGATAATCACAATGTATACAACTTGATACACCCTCTATCGTTATGATTGAAGTAAGCTGCAAATGCTGAATTAGTGTCTAAATTTAACTCATAAGTTTAAAAAAAGAAAGGCTTGTAAAAATTGCGATCTGGAAAAAAGGTTTTTCTTAACCAATTTATTAAATTGAAATTACATTAAGTCAATTAATTTAATTATCAGTTTATAAATCTCCGTACACCTTAAGGATGTGCATATTAGGGCTTATACAAAAACAGACTTTTGAAAAAACCTGTTTTCGAATGTCAATACTGTTTGACAAAGAGTTTTACAAAAAATGGATAATTCAATTAAGCTAGCGAGAAAAGGTTCAATTTTTTTAATGTTGTTTATTTATATACATGTTTTCGAATGTCACAAATTTAGCCAAAAAACCAAAGTTTTTGAAAACCGACAAGCCCTAGTGCATATGCCGTAATTTTCTTTTGGCTTTAAATCACTATAAAAACTTTTTTTGTGCCTCCTGTAAAATTTGTTATGTGTGAGTTACTTTTTTTTCCTTTCCACTGTCGATATGTACAGGTGCTATTTTTAGAAGTTTGTTTTTCGAATTAGCTACACTTTTCAATCGGCTTCAATTATTGAAATGGCAAACTAAACTGAGCACTGTGAAACTGGCTGTCGCTGGAAAAAGTTTTGCTTATTCGAAAAACATACCACTTAAAAACACGCTATGTTCATATTTCTATATACGTTCAATCGATTTGAATACTATGAACTGCCTTGAATAATTCAATACAATCCTTTATTTTTTTCAGTCCAACGAATCTTTGATTATCGACTTAATAAAATTCAAGCACAGTATTCGTAAAGAAGATGATGTCATCATACAGTAAGTTATCAAATTATAGTTAATAATTTATCGGAAAGGAGTCTGTTCTTTCAGTTAGCAAAAATGAAAAAAAAATCAGGTCGTTATAATATACATATATGGGTGAAGCAATTCCATTCATTCAAAAGATAGAGTAATAAATTGTTGAAATGGTGCGGTTATTTTAATGTCCTTTTTAATAAATTAGTAAATTAAATACATAGTGAGTTATATGAACGGTGGGCTGCCAGGAATAAGTCAAATTAAGCAAGGGGCTAGCGCGAGCCCATGCGAACCTCCCTCCAACCCACCCTTGAGTTAAATCAAATGATTAGCAAGTAAAGGGTGTTTGACGTGAAGGCTTACTACTTTATTAGTAGTAGAAATTTCTCAATTTATTCATCAGTGCGCTATGTCAGCTAGAGGAATCATTGACACAGTATAAAGTTATATCAAGATATATCCATCGGCGGATCCAGGGGGGCATGGGGACCATGCCCCCCCCCCCTCTTGGGAGGATTCATTTTTCTTTTTTCTAATTTAATAAAACTTTATTGTGAAACAGACTCTTTAATTTTTTAGTTTACTGTTTTATAGAATACATACTTAATTATGTATTGATTATTTTTATATACATAGATATATTATTTTTAAATCATTTGTTTGTTAATGAATTATTTATGTATCATGTTCATTTTAAATTGAACGGCCCCCTCCCGGAATTTCTGGATCCGCCACTGAATATATCAGACGATGGCTCAGAAAAAAATAATGATGCGAGTTGTCAATGTGAGACAATCTTTATGATACCCGTTACAGCTGTAGGGCAGTAGCAAAACTATAATTCAAAGCATTTTTGCGATCCTAATTAGTAGAAATAGAAAAAAACGAAATAATATAAACGTTAACGTATGGAATTTTTTTATTTAAAACGAACATGGATTCGAACAAAATTTCGGGAATTTTCATGAAAGTTACAAACTATTACTCCGTATTTATTCGACTTTCATTTTCTATTTCGTAGTCCTATAAGGAATATTGATTGTAATTACAGCATGCTTATTATATTTTCAGAGTGCGTAATTGCTTTTTTGGTGATAGTGGCAGGTGTTTCCAACTTTTCGGTTGGATACGTAGTGTCCTCGCCCTTCGACGAAGTCGATAAATGCATCTACACTTGCGATTATTGCTTTAAAGTAAGTCTAAATATCGTTTTATTTTATAAAATAAATAGCGTTTATACAATGGTCCTTCGATATCGAACCCACCTGTCATTGCATTGTATTAAATTACGCAATATAATTTTAAGACAAGCTTCTATAATAGTGCGAGTCGTTAAAACGATAAAGACAAAAATAAACTACATTTCCCACTGGCTTTGTAGCGTTTAATTATTTTTTTCCGAGAAATAATCTTTGTATATTTTTATTTGACTAACAATATAGAGCGGTTATCACAATTATCGTTGAGATTAGTTGGCAATAAGGATTACGAACAAATATATTAACACTGATAGTTCGGTATTTTTTTTAGAATACCGGTGATTTTAATATCAATTTGCGGTATTACACAAAAAGTTTAAATAAATCAAATAATCCATCCAAAGCCAATTAAGATCGCAATACAGTGCGAGTAAATCAAAATCAGTATTTTGATATTTAATATAAAATACTGTCTTAAAAAATATACAATAATCATAAACGGGCGATGTTCATAAAATAACTTACAGTTTCTTCAAATAAAATAATAATGCATCATTGAAGGCTCATTAATTCTGAAACCTGTCAATTTTGATAAAACTCTTTCTTCTTCTTCTTTGGTCATGTCCGCTCTCAATGTGGAGCATATGGCCGCCACGCGGCACCTCCGTGTTTCCCTGTCTCCCGCCAATTGCTTTGCTTCCTCCCATGACATGCCAGCATCCCTCAGTTCCGCCGAGTACATCCTATGGATAGTACCCGACGGACGTCCGGGACGCCGTAATCTCACCGGTCGAAAGAAGAGGCAGGCAGGATTGAGGCTTTCCGGAGGCATCCGCAGCACGTGACCCAGCCAGTTCCAACGTCTCTCCATAACTACTGACGTGACGGGACGCTGTCTTGTACGCTCCCTTATCTCTGAATTCCTCACAAAATCAAACCACCTCACCCCCATTATCCAACACAAGCATCTGTACTCGAAGCTCAGTATACGGTTTTTCTGAGTCTTCGTCAGGTGCCATGATTCGCAACCGTAAAGCAGTACCGGCAGAATGCAAGTGTTGAATAAGATAAAACTCTTAGCAGATTTTAAATACATAATTCAATTCATCGTGAACAATTATCAAAATATGTGATGGTTCTATACATTCAAAATTCAATTTTGGTTTATTTTTGACTCGGTTATTTGAAATTGGAAAATATATTAAATGCCTAATAAATGTGCTATGTTAGATTTTGATTGTTGCCAAGCACACCCTTCAGATCTGCCCAGCACAGGGGTCGTCAACCTTTTTATGCCTACCGCCCACCAACATTGCATCCAGTATATGGGTGAAAAAAAAATTGAAAGATTTTCGGGTAAAGCAAAATTCGCCCACCACCCACCACGGAAGCCACGGTACGGACCAGATTGACGACCCGTGGTCTAGCATCTTCTGTGTACGGATCAAGTTGGCAGAAGGTTATCTGTGTTCAGTGGAGGATTACTTCATAAGCACACGATGCGCGCGCTTAGGTCCTGATGCAAATATTAGGCCCTCAAATATAACTTATGTTAGATAAAGCCTATATATGTATTTGAAATTCAGTTTTTAATATTTATTGTTATTCTGCACGAAATTTTGCGACAATTGCATGCTGTCCGAAAAAAAGGACCCCCAAATTTTATTGCGCCTGGGGTCTTCCAAGTTCTTAATCTGCCACTGTCCGTGTCCTAATCAAATATTTCCTCCACTTGAGGTTCGCAAAAAAATTGCTTTATTATGAGCAATGAAGGAACGTTTTTGTTGTATTATTTCAACTTTTTTTCAATTTTCATGATCAAGAAAAAATTCCAACATTCCCTAGTCACCCGCATTCACTGCCTACATATTTCAATTCTCATCGCCTTTATCCATATTAATAATTAAATTATTCTTTCAAAAAAAATATAGGTAATCTTAAACCTAATAATAATCTCAGATTATACAGTTACCGTCAAACCTTAATTAGCTTTATTTAATATTACTTGTATAAAGCACATCGTGCACAAAGCTCGGAATCTTTAGTCATGAAAATTGAACTGCGTAGTAATTCTCAAAGGACCTTATTAAATCTAATAACTTGAGAACCAATGTGTTCATTATTTCTAATAAGCCTAACCAAACCTTTTTACTGTTGTAGATTAGTTTTAAATTAAAAATAAACATCTTGTACTCATATTTTATTGTCTCAAGTACTTATTTAGTTACTGAAGATTAAATAATCCAAGAGTACCCGGCTTTGTAACCATCGCCACCCACTAGGGCTTAACAATATTTAACTGTTTTCAGTTGGTTTATATTAATGTAACAAACACTAACATCTGATTACATACTTACACATGGAGAATAGGGGCATATTTGTAGTGTACTAATTTGCTTCAAATTTCACATCAGTTAAACTTAGAGGTCTATAGAAATTAAAGTATGTGGCCTGTTTATTAGCCATAATCTCTCATTATTCATGAATGATATTGATTCCGAATGACGTACAACTCTTACTAGTCTTTTGGGCTCCTTTCTCAGAGATTAAAATATCACAAAAATTCAGGCGCATAGATCGTGAATTCTAATATTGACCGGATAATATTTCTATTGAATAGATCCAGTTATATTTTTATGGTATTTTTGTATACTACAAACTGTCCATATATTGCAATTCAAAAAAAAAATCCCCAGTGATGTGAGGCCTGTCATTAGCACTGTTGATTCTCTCACCAAAACAAACAAATGATGCAGACAGTGTCTCAGATAAATGTGAGACATGTACTTACTACTTGCAGTACTATCAATATTTTTGGAAAATTGCGCAAAAGAATGGTCAAAAAAAATATTTGTTTGCATTAAAGGTTTTTAAAGGAGCTCTGGGGAGTTTTATGATATCATTGATATCAGTTGACAATACTCGCAATGAGCGAAACCAGTCCTGATCTATTAAATCAAGTGGAATGAAGTACAAATGAATATTGTGTTTTTACTAATATCATTGATAGTTCATCAATATATTGACCACATACAGATGAAGGTGAACTTAATCATATATATATAATACTACATAAAAGAAGACAGTTTACTTAAAGTGGCATAGTTAGAAATTTGGAGACTTCATGCATACGTCACACATGGACCCATGAAATTTGTTATATTGAGTATGTAGAAATTTGAACCTCTCTTTTCGCTGGGTCCTCGTGCATTGCATGACTCTAGTAACATGACTACGCCGCTGTTTACAATCTACTCAAATTTATTAATAAATTATTGCACTTTTTTTTCTTACCTTATTATTGTCACACTTTAAAGTTTACTAAGCCCCTGCCAGATATTTTTTGTACAGATCTTAATTGTATTGCAGTAGAACCAAGATCTATCATGCTCTTGCATTTATATGTAACTAGCTGGTCCGACGAACTTCGTACCGCCTCAGAATCAATAAATGTTGTGTCAATTTATTTGCTGAATTAAATTCAGTTTAAATGAATACTCCAAATGAATGAAGTTCAATAAATGTGCGAAATTCAAAATGAAAAGTATTTAATTACATTGAAATGATGTAATTCACGTGGCACAGTCGATAGATTTAAAGGAATGCAGTAGATTAACGATTTGATTTTGAATTGTAAAGTTTCAATGACCCACATCTTTTTTCTTAGCCCAAGAATTGCTCGTTCACTCAACCAGTTGTGATTTTTGTGATTAGATGTTTGGGAAAATTTTGTTGAAGTTGTCCTTCGTTGAGACGAAATTGCAAAAATTTGGCAGAAACGAAATCAATCCGTTCGATTAGTCAACAGGAACACGGCCGTTATCGACGATAGTCAGCAATTGCTTGGAGAAATCTTCGGCAGATGGATCGTTTAGAAATGCAACTCGTATGTTTGTCGTTAGCTGAAGTTTCTTCACATAGCGCCACAGAGTCTATGATTTGAGGCAAGCGTTTATTTCATCGGCAGCGGTCGATCTTGGAATGACTGGTAGTGTTTGGCAAAAATCGCCAGATAGTAGAATCATTGCGCCTCCAAAAGATCTTGACTCATTGCACAGATCTTTCATAGTTCGATTGAGTGCTTCCAATACGCATTTTTACGCCATTGTCAATTCATCCCAGGTGATGATTGTATTTGCTCCCAAAAATTTGTTAGTGTTTCGTAATCTTGCATGCTGGTTTTTTAGTGGCTTGGAGGTTTAACGGCATATTCATGTTCACGTTCCGATTCTCGATTGAAAGCGTCGTTCATTCCACGATCTGGCGTTGGCATTTTTAACTTTACTAAAAAACTGCCGCATATAAGGCAACACATGTCTTCGATCAAAAGCAAAGCTTGGTTATGTATCTCTTCATTCATCCCGAGATCGGGATTCCCTGAACTGACACGAATTCGATGTAAAATTTATTCGGACATGTCATCCTTGTACTTGTTCCACAGTTCACGGGGATTCGATGGGAAGCATGTCAAAATAATGATAGAAAATAATGTGCGTATCTGATTTGGAGATTCAGAAACAATTTATTCATCGATTGTCATGTCCCAATGAGTATCATTTTCAAGTAAATTGAGCTGTTGACATGCAAGTATAAGCATTCGTCATTTTTTGGCTGAACTGTGTAAATGCGACCAAGAGCATCAGTAGTCATTCGGGTGATCAGGAACCGCATCGCCTTGCTTTTGGCGTTAAAATTTCTTCGATGTAGCTTTCCAAGTGTAATAACGTGGCATCTCAGAGTAGTGCAACGTTCGTGCCAACAGCGTAATATTGTTAAAAATGTATCATGCCTAATTATAAACATAACCTTATTTCAATATTATCCGATTTTCTTTCGTTTTCATTTCATATCATCGATTTTCTTTATTTTAATCCATACTCTAAATTTGAAATTATTTAAAAGTCAATCGTATGCAAAAGAAGCAGAAACTAATGAATTTTGGAAACATCTTGCCATCTAGTGGATGAAATCGGCATACAACATTTTCATTATTTCAAGCTGTTCGTCATTTGAAGACTGTATGAGAATATTAATTTTCTTCATAATTTCTTCTCCGTGATATTTTTCCGATGTTTCAATGCTTATTCTGCTATTCTAGGCGAAGACGAATTTAATAAATCAAAAATCATTAAAATCAGCCAAGCCCTTCTTGAGATATACGTGGTGTAAATAACCCGACATTGTTTTATATATATAGATTCCAGGTTAATAAATTGTGTTTATTATCAAATATTAAATACTAATATAATTATTTTTTTATTGTTCTTTGAAAAACGATAACTTAGAGTTTTGCTGTACCATGTTTTATGTGAAACCTATATCCTCATTTCTTTATTATAAATTGGAAAATGCATGTAAATGTTAAATAGTTTTTGGGCTAGTTGTTACCTATATATTTATAATTAAAAACCCAATAAATTCAATATAACAGTGAAATGGCAACTTCTATATTTCATTTTTTTTTTCAGGGTAAAATACTAGTGAAGTGCGCCAACGAGTGTCTGGAGGGCAGTGGCAAGATGTCTCCGTTGTGGATTACCGCATGCCCAGAGTTCAATATGCCTCTCTTCTTCCAAATAAGTTTGGACAACCCAGATACAGAAGTCGTCAATGACGGCAACAACAACAGTATTAACTAGTTGATCTTTTACATGATACTTGAAATCCACATCAGGATTAAGGTTTCCCAAATCATCTTTCATTCCCATCGTGTAATCCTCAATTATTTTTGAGCTCTTTCCAACAATCTACCCAATTAAAACAACTCATAATTGCAGTGATGTATGTAGATATAGCATTTTTGTCCTGAATAAAAATATTTCATTCAAACCTCTTTTATTATTTGTCATAAATAGTAAAATAACGGCAAGGAATGAGACATAGTCTGTCTTATGCAGACATCTTCATGATACCAATTCAATTTGTTATCAAAAATTTCATTATTTAAACACAGCAACCCAAGTCACATTTTACACTTTATTAGCAAAAAGATCAGCGACATTGGGCTGTTGGTACTAATTATTCTACAATACCGAATTCAAAGCTGCCTTCTAGTTTTCTTCAATCATATTAAAATACCTAATGTACTTTCCCATACTGTATTCTTTCAATATGTTTATAAACAAATTGGAACTATAAATACAATGCCAAATAAGCAACCAGTTCTGTTCAATAAAAAAATCGCAAACATTGACAAGAGAATGACATCTGTTGTCAGCTTTATACAACTAAAAACTATTATTCTGCAGGGTAGCTCAATTTACAGATGTCATCAACTCATTTTTCAGCATTATTAGCAGTGGCGGTTCTAGGTACTGGGCTAAGCCCGACCTGCATTTTTCACCCAAAACTTTAGATTGCTGAATAAAAATGAACGGCAATTCGGCCGCTGAACAAAATAAATACATTTATAAGCGTAACTAACCTTTCCCAAATGAATATAATATCTTTGTTTAAATTTGCCTCTGTCAATATAAAACAATGCCATGTCTACCTACAATAATATTCTCGATTGTTTTGTATTACAATTTTAAGCTGAGCCGGCATAAAAAAAACAGTAACCCTATAAATAATTCATAGAGAACATTCAACGTGACGTCAGTCTGGCAACACCTATGTATTAAAGGTTCAGGGGCTAAAGCTTTCCAGCCCGCAATCATAGACAATATTTCTTTACACTGGAACGCAATCTAGCACGATTCGATTTTGTTTGTATTTGAATGTACGGAAATGTCATCAAACGCGCAGGACTGTGTTTCAAATTTACTGGCTTCTGTCATTCATTGGGGGCTAAAATTATTTAGCCCATGGGCCATACACAAATACCAAATCGATGTATTGTATGAAAGTGACAGCTCTGTATTGCTTTTTGTACTTGTTATTTCACTTTGAAAGACAAATTTAAGGTTATTATTTTATTATTTCTTACTTACATTAGCATTGATTTTATTATAGAGTAATTTATGCTTTGCAGTAGTGTCGTAGTATTTGTTAATTTGCTTGTAGATTAATGTATAAGATGAAGTGGAAGCATGCAAAATTTCGTAAATAGTATACAATGCTATGCTTTTCTCTAGCCCACCCAAGATTTCAGGTCAGGAACCGCCACTGATTATTAGTAGCAACATAAGAGCCAATTTTAACGACCTACTCAAAAAATTCAACTACTGAAATTTTTTTCACCTCTTATGTCATTTAATAAATGAAAAGATTATTACCGTTACTAATAGATGGCAGTGTGCACTGTAGTATTGCTGTAATTTAAGAATTGGTCAATATTTTTCAAAAATACATTAATTAAATCCTACTAGCTGTAAGCCCGTTGACTTCAACGGGGGGGATTTTTGTTGCATTTTTATGTAGTCAGAAAATTTACTGGCATGAAAAATAAATTACAAACCTATTTATTGAATAAGCCAGAAATTATCAAAGTAAAGGAAATATATCTCGGGGCATATATCGACAGCCCTGCCCTGCAGTATTTAAATTGTATATAATATAATTTTTAGAATTGAAATGTTTAAGTTTGCTAACAATCATTTTTCATAGTTGCAGAAATCGACCTCGGGGCATATATCGACAGCCCTGCAATATTTAAATTGTAAATAATATAATTTTTAGATTAATTAAAAAGTCTAAGTTTGCTAACAAATATATTTCGTAGAATAATTGAAATTTCTAAGTTTGCTAACAATTATTTTTCGTAGTAGAAGATTTTAAAATAAAAGTCGAAATATAGTTCTATAAAATATCCATTCAGACATTAGAATATTCCTAATGCATGTAAAAAATTAAAAAGATTTTCAAGGCCGGTTGCAAAATATAACCATACCTTCCAATAATCAAAATCTGTCAAATCAGCTCCAAAAAATCTTCGCCCAGCCCTATAATTATAGCTTCAAAAAATCGAATCAGTATATTTGATTATTTAAAAAACTTCGTAGCGATGCAAACTTTCAAATAAAGTTCTCTTAATATTATTACGATGCTTCAGTTCTAAGCTAGGAAATTTGAATTTTTAACACATTGGTTACGGATGACTCGTATACGAGTCTTTTCGCCGGTCTGACTTACGCGTTGAAATATATACATCCAATGCGACAAATGTTTTAGATTCTCTATGCAGATGGCGTAACAAATGATTGATGCATCATTTAAAAAATAAAATATTAAAATATATGCACAAATATTTTTTTTATTCGGTGATTTCGGCGATGAAAAATCAGCAGACAGTTAAAATAAAACTTTAAAAAATAGGCCACCAAAATATAAGCAATTGTAGGCTAAAAATAGGCTTTTATGTTTTCTAATTTTGTTTTGAAATAAAATAAACAGGAGTAAATGTTTATTTGACTTGTTATTTATTACGTTTTCGATGAAATATATAATTCTATGTCAAATACCCGATTTTCTATATTAAAAAATACAAAAGATGAGTATCGCTAATAAAAGCAGGCTAAAATATATAAAGTATTATACAACAAAGTGTTGCACAACTGGTGTCCAAATTATTTTTTTGAATGTCAAATAGTTTTAAAGTTATACTATTTTTTCAAAAGTACCTAATTTTTTGCAAAATTTCGCAAAAATGCCCCGATGCGAATGAGTTAATATAAAAAGATGTCCATTCCAATTGGACGAACGACAAATTCAAAAATATGAGATTCAAAATAAACCGTTAGCATTGGTCGAAAAATGTGCGGTTCAAGATATACCGTTATCATTTGGCGAAATACAAACGAAGACTTACATACAGACGGACCTTATCGACTATTAATGTGAAGATTATATGTAGTCTGTGGCGCGGCGGTCAGCGTTGTTGTCTTCTGGACCTCAGGGATTGAGTCTCAGTATGAACAGTATGTTTTCAATAGATTTCTGTTGGAAGACATGTCTTGTGTGTGATATTTAAAAATTCCCTTCCCACTCACTCTTTTAATCCTAACCCATAGTGGGGAGTAGCAAAACAGACTAATTAACCACTAGTTCTGTCCTATCCTTCTATTTGTACTCTCTTCAAAAAAGAGGTTGAACAACTGTGTAACAAGCAACTATTATAGAAAAACTACTGTAGAGATGCCTCCATTTGAGGGCCATATGCTCAACATTCGGAGAAAATATGGATTAAAATATTGACGATTGTGGTCAATCAGATTACATGTTAAGATTAGTGATTTTTATCTATATTTGGTCAGCATTTACCTGTGTGTAGACATTTAAAAGAATAAATAGATTTAAAGCGCTTCTATGCAGTCAGTGGCTGTGCTCTAATGATCCACTCACCAATACTATATACCAGTGATGGCGAACCTTTTTGTGTCCGCGTGCCAAAAATACACAAATATTATTTCTCGATTGTGTGGCGTGCCCAAGCAGTATTTTTTTATAACAAAATAGAAAAAAATAAAATTTGATTTTTTAAACGACTGTCATTTATCATGGGAAACATTTGAAAATTAATGAAACGGAATAAATTCACAGATTATTTAATCAAAATTTAAATTTTTTTAAAACTTGGAAATCGTTCGCTTGCCATCCAAATTCTCACACGTGCCACCTCGGGCACGCGTGCCATAGTTTCGCCATCCCTGCTATATACTAACCGGATATTTAAATAAAAGCGTTAGAATGTAAAGGGTAATTGGACTAACAACATGCTTACACATTCAATAATGTAATAGAGTACAATCTTAAACATGTATCCCAATACAAACTAGGTTTATCAAGACAATCAATACAGCAATAGCTAAAATCTTTACGTGGATAGTAAATATCTCCAGATGTGTCCAGGATGTTCAAAAGTACGCAAAGTACGAGTGCTGGCTAATGATGTCACTGAGATACTTTTAATGACTCTAATATAGTGCTTGATAGAATGTGCTGAAAGATGGGTGAATAGATACGGTTTATGTAACTCATTATCACAGATTCATTTCGAAATTCATACCTTGTGAACCTTGGCAGTGTTAGTGACACAAGTCAGCATTGGCCAAGACTCCACCACGATTTTTGTTTTCTCAAAAGAAGAAAACGACAAGTGTGCAATAACTTGTGCATTAACTTGTGTATTGTTTATTTAATAGCATTTTAACCACTGTTTTTTTGTTTGGATGTAACCATCCTTGCAGGTCGCCTCTCATCTCATATTTATATACGGGTTGAATAGGGATAGGATTAAATTGTTGGGTTAAAATAAGCAAAATTGTTTACAAAATTATGTATACACATATAAATAAATGTCCATCACATTTTGAAGCGTTGTCATTGTCATTCCAAGGTACAATGTGCTCTCAATACAAATAATCCAGACCAGGTAGGCAGGACTGCGAGCGATACTTGAGTTTGTGTATCCTCTGCACATCCCACAAGAGAAAGTTTGTTTGAATGATAAGGGAATTATTGGGACACATAGAAGAAGTTTTCAAAACAAAACCGGTGATAGTCGCCGGAAAGAGGCCGTCTTCATTTTGATGAATGTTGATTGAACAAAGGGTGCACAAATAAAAAACGAAATGACTCTTGATATTTGCGATTCAATTACTCCGCCTGCAGTACCTTCAGATTGAAAACAGAAATTTTAAAAATGAAAATTAAATTTGTTATAAAAATTTACAACTGTATGTAATCAAGGTTGTAAATAACTGTCATTAGATTTATTTAAACAATACATATTGTTTTAATGAATAGTACTAGTAATTACCATTTTTTCTTCACACAAATTCACTAAATATTTATGAAGCAGCCATCTTAAAAATGTGATGTTAAATTATCAATTTCAATAAGATCAGAAACGATTTCCTCTTCTTTGGTGCCGATTTTCTTTGCAATCTAAAAAAATAAAAAAAACTCGAGAACTTATATATAAGATATATTTACATCCACACAAGAAATGAGTAACTTAGATGTGAATATAACGTATGCATTTCCTCTTCGATCCGTTCATTGTTGTCAACAACAATGCAATTTCAATCGGAATCGCAGTGAGTAATTGTCTTTCATACTCAACTATATATTGACAAAGCTGCATCAGACAATTAATTCTAGTATTTCAATAAAGACGAAGGAGCGACTATCCTTCACTGCTAAGATTAGGTTGATGGATTTGTTTGTTCACCCATCATAAGATATTATTGCGAGTATATAATGGTGTCTAGTTTATGAAACCTTTTACTCATTTGCAAAGCATTCTTTTAGGTGTGGTTACAATAACACAAAGTCTTAGTCAATTTATTATAAATTCAAAATTCATTTGCGGAAGTGTCTAGAGCCCGGGACAGAAAATCATCAAAAAGTAGAATTACGAGAGAGAGGGGACAATTCAGTCTCGTAAAGCTTTTACATTCCATGATTTTTAATCAATACCTTGATTCATTTAAAATACACCACTTATACGGCCAGCAGTCATGTATCGTTCGGAAACCTCTAAGTCAGTCGGAAACCTCTTCGACTTATCGCTTTCTCCCAGTATACCAATGATATATTCACGCCATGCATGGATATATGGGTGATAAAAAAATAGTTCATTAAACATGTCAATACCTCAAGCTTTTCATTATGTGGCATATGAAGGAACTGGCTTATGAGATCTCCGTCTAATATTCCTCGGGCTGGTCCTCCAACTAATTTCTTTGCAGACTTATAGGTCCTAAAACAAAAATCAGGTATGTTAATAGTAATACTTTCGATGGTTTCGGCGGTAACTTTGTGGAAATGTTAATAGTAGATTGTTTTCTTTTTTAACTTTAAGTGAGGATATACAATGAAAATTCATATATTGTTACAAATTGAGAGCTTGAGAAGTGAAATGAGCCAAGTGGTATTTTAGGAATACATGAATTAGATGAAAAATAATATTCTACATGCCTTTGAGTATCATTAGTGTGAAGTGAGCTTAGAAAATACACTCTGCAACGATTCGCAAAACCTTTTAAGTATAGACGAGATTGTTCTTAAAAGTGTAATAGTAAAAGTTTTACCATTATGCTACCTGGCTCACTTCATTTCTCATAGGCTCATTTAGAAGCACCTTGAAAGAAAATATTAGCCCTCTTAGTATTTTTCTTACCTATGAGCTTTGGGATTCAATCCAGCCAAATGACAGCAATAATTGTTCATCACATTCTGTAACATAAGAAGTCTCCTGTAGACCTTTTCGGAAACCGGAAGAACATATCCGACCCCTCCATCTAATGTTGCTATAATAAACAAAGAAAAACAAATATCAGAGTACAAATCTTCGGATTACAGCAAGATGTTGTAGCTTGTATTTTTACTGACATCTCTTATACACTTAAGTTATATTTAAAATTTGTAAAGAGGAAATGGAGTGGAAAAGTGAGATCTAAATCACAGTTTTGTGACCTCCACAGATCTAGTGTGACTCTACTTACAATTGTGTTGTGGATGTGCTATTTCCGTCTCTTTCTCCGGATTGTTAGCATACATAAATAATATTTGAACAAATAACTGAAAGAATATCACATCTGCTTCCTTCGTTCCAGGAATTAAAATACACTTTCTTCCTCAGTTCAGTGTCCACAGTTTCGGATCTGTACTGTTAAATAATTGTAACCATGTTTTCATTGAAACAATAAAGTATCAGTTTAAGGGTAGCATGGTAATAACTAACTAAGATTTATTATCGTTCACAAACGAAAACTTCGATTTGTGAGTTTCAACTCACGAATGACCAAGTTTATTTGAAAGGTTCTTTCGATGTGTGATTCGTTCGCAACTTATGTTTACTTCAAAGATTAGGTTGTTGCGAATGACACAAGTTGAACTGGTAGACGTGATAATCAGCATCGAGTTCAATGACCTTGTAAACAATTCTGATAATGTCACAGATATACTCACCATCAAAACATTGAATTTAGGCCTTTTAGAAAATGATTTTCTATTACAAATAGAAAATCATTTTCACTATGATAGTCCAAGCATGGATTGCAGGTTAAGACTTCAGAGGACTGTCAAGCTCTATAATAAGATGTATGAATTTATATCACAGTAAAAAAAGTTTAATTGTATGTATATTCACTAACCAAACATAGTGCAGTGTTTCTTCTCTAAACTATTCTGTACATTCGCTGTTGATTTTTGCTCAGGATCTTGTGAACGACAGGCAATTCTGAACATACAGTTCACCTTCTGTCCAAGGTGGTAATCAGCTTTTCGTATTAATCTTTGTCCTGTAAAAGTAGGAATTAAGGTGTTAGATAACTTAAATGATGGTACAAAAAAAGCTTGAAAACTATATCAAAAAATATTTTTTTTACCTCCAAAACTTTCTCTCGATTCTGGTTGATACATAAATAGGACGAAATTACCCTCCACTTCAGATACCAAGAAACCCAAGTTTGTGTTGTCAATAAGAAATTCCATATCAAACACCTGGAATGATAAACAAAACAATAAAATAAACAGATATGTTAGGCAAACAAACAAAATTCTGATCTATGAATATGGAATTACAGTAGAACCTTGATTATCCGGACTAATTGGAGATGAAGGTAGTCCGGATAAGGAAAAATCCGAATAATCGAAAAAATCATAATTTACACAGAAAGACATGTACAATCAGTGTAAATCATTTTTATTTGTATTTTATTTTTTCTAGATCAGGGGTGGGGACCCTTTATTCTCTAAAGGCTGCATTTATTTTTCTGATTCGACATAAGGCCGCAGTAAACATTGACTCAGGGAATCTTTGGCCGGAAACAGGACTTTACGGTCAGAATGTCAGAAATTTATGAATTTACATACATTTACAGAATTACAGAATTGACCAGAAGGCCGCACCAGAGTAGCCAAAAGGCCGCAGGTTCCCCACCCCTGGTATAGATTAATATAAAGCTTTAGTATTAAATTATTTTACTCAAACCCAGTGGCGGTTCCTGACCTGAAATCTTGGGTGGGCTAGAGAAAAGCATAGCATTGTATACTATTTACGAAATTTTGCATGCTTCCACTTCATCTTATACATTAATCTACAAGCAAATTAACAAATACTACGACACTACTGCAAAGCATAAATTACTATATAATACAATCAATGCTAATGTAAGTAAGAAATAATAATACGTGACCTTAAATTTGTCTCTTTCAAAGTGAAATAACAAGTAAAAAAAGCAATACAGAACTGTCAGAGATTCGATACCTGTCACTTTCATAAATACAGTCCTGTGTGTTTGATGACGTTTCCGTACATACAAATACAAACAAAATCGAATCGTGCTAGATTGCGTTCCAGTGTAAAGAAATATTGTCTATGGTTTTGGGCTGGAAAGCGGTAGCCCCTGACCAATAGCATGTACATAGGTGTTGCCAGACTGACGTCACGTTGAAGGTTCTCTATGAATTATTTATAGGGTTATTGTTTTTTTTATGCCGGCTCAGCTTAAAATTGTAATAAAAAACAATCGAGAATATTATTGTAGGTAGACATGCCATTGTCCTTTATTGATAGAGGAAAATTTAAACAAAGATATTATATTCATTTGGGGAAGGTTAGTGACGCTTATAAATGTATTTATTTTGTTCAGCGGCCGAATTGCTGTTCATTTTTATTCAGCCATCTAAAGTTTTGGGTGAAAAATCCAGGTCGGGCTTAGCCCACCTAGCCCAGTACCTAGAACCGCCACTGCTCAAACCACTTCATGGTGACATCTAAGCACTGAAAATCCTTAGAATGAGCAGGACCAATATCTCTTTCTTTGCATATCTCTTCTTGGTCTTTTTGATCTTGCTGAGACAAATATTTCCTTAATTATTTTCACATCATTCAAAATTTGAAATCCAAGATCGTTCACATCAAAATTTAACCACTTGGTAACATATTCTTCGACACATTCAGTACATATTGAAATTTGTGCTATTGCTTCTATAATGTCTCTTATAACAATTTCTAGTGTGTTACTTGAACTTTCTAATAGTCTTTTCAAGAATTTGTTCCATGATTTTTTCACTGTTGACAAATCTAAGAAATTTCAACTCTCAGAAATATGAACGTAAACATTTCATCGATCTGATTAAAACATTGTATTGATAGGCAAGATGATGCATTATCTAGTAATAGTTATGTTTTTCCTTTTATCTATGCAGTTTTGATATTTTTTACTTTTGGAATGATCTGTTTTGCATAACATCGTTTGAAAATTTCACCATTCATCCTGGTTTTTTTCTGATGGTAATATTCAACCGGAATATATTTGATTTCAAACAACGAACAAAATGGTATACACTCCATCACATATGTAAGCAACGGTGGAATCAATTTGCCACGAGAAAATTAGCAAATTCGTAAAAATTTTGTTCCGGATAATCTAAAATCCGAATAATCGAGGTCCGGATAATCGAGGTTCTACTGTAGTGCAAAAAATTGTTTTGTTTTTTTTAATGTAATGCAATGGCATTTATGTCTCAAAAATGTCTCAAAAAGTTGACAGTGAACAGGAACAGCTTAAAAGTGGGTCCATATTTATACATGCACACTCAACTCCTTTTTTACATTGTAAATACATTCCAAAAAAACCATATAAAAAAGTGATAGAATTCATAGAAAAATTGATAATTGGTTGGAAAAAAAACAACATTGTGGTTTAGAAAATCGAGTAAAAAAAAAATGGATATGTATTTTAATTAAGAAAAAATAACACTATTCATCGCTACTTGATTATATACGGGCACTTTTACGAAGGACAAGACATAAATCATTTTAATCGCTAGAAATTGCTGACACGTGTTAGAATCTAAAGAAAACTTTTGTTTGCTATTCCTGCCTGTTATGTATTAGGAAATCTGCTATCCGCTTATGAGTTTTTTGTTTCTGGGAATCGTGTTAGAACAAATAATTGATGTCAAAATATAGTATTCGCTATTTATATTTAGTGGACCGTTTTATTTCAAAATAGTGTTAAAAGAACAGTGCAAAAAAAGAGCTGATATGAAAGATATTTGAACGAATCAGAAAAGAAAAATTAAAATAAATTCTGTTGAATCAGTTTTGGCAGCTTTCACCTTAATTACGATTTTTTTCTTGAACTTAATACTTTACTAAAAATAATTTGGGTGAAAATATAGCATTCATTCTTTTTAATAGACTGTGTTATTTCAAAATCGTGTATAATCTTATAACAAAAGGGTTATATAATAGACCTTTACAAATAAGGTATTGTAATCCAATGTCTTAAGTTGTAATCAATTTAAATACCTGCGCAGTTCTCATATCTTTAGCGGCTAGCGACAGAGTTCTCTGGGTCTCTTGAAACCTCATCAAAGCCACAGATCGGTACACATCAGCAGCCAGCAGCATGCTTTTCACCGCTAAAACCCTATGGACGTACACTTGTGTGTCTATGAACGCCACGCCTACCAGGTCAGCGTCACGTAATTGCCAAATGTATATCTGAAAAGAAGAACATTCTTACTGACGGAACATCTACGTTATTTATTTTTTTCGAACATATACGTTTGTTATACTTTCAAGTCTTTATCCAAAGCGATTATAGAGAAATGAGATAATCAGTAATAATAGGTACCTTTTGTCCTACCGCAGAGACGAGGAAACCTAAAACCTGCGTAATAGCAGTAACGGGTCCCTTCTGCTCCTTTGCGTAGATTTCTTTAAAACGATTCTTGGTAAGGGGCTGACCAGGTTCTGGTACGACGTCTATAATGTCGTAAATTAGTATCTGAAAGACAAAATTAATAATCCTATTGAACACCTGACATTTCATGATTGGTGGATGATTTGGCATAAAAAAAAATTGAGAGGATGAGTGAATTATCGTAATTTTTTTTATTATGTTCCCTTGCAATGTGGGAGAATAATACTTATTATTTTAAGCAGTGAATATATTTTGATAATTTTAAAATGCATCATAGTGAACAATGTAAATGAATTAATTCATTCTTTAAATAATTTTCTCTATAACTTTATAGAGTTCATCTATGAGCACGTGACTCTCTACTGACGTTGATTCCAGATTGAGAATCGAGTTAGTGGGATTTTACGTTCAATATAATATGAAAGATTTGATAACAAATATTAACTTTTCCAAAACTCTTTGGTTCACTGAAACAAGTAATAAAAAAATAAAAGATATATACGTTATATCCAGTGAAATGATTATTCTACATTTTAACATTTAAAATATAAAAAAACTAATGTTTTATTAAAATGCTCTGATAAAAATGCAATAATACATACCCTCCCACGGGACGTTATATCTTCACTATAATTATAATTTGTTCCTAATGCTATGTATCCCTTAAGTCCAGATCTGAAACAAGTTAATAAATTATATTAAATTTATTATATTTTGTAAGCCATGGCCGGACAACACGTTGATCATAAATGCAAATGTGATTGACAGCAGCCACATTAAAAATTACAATTCTTAAATGAAGACAATCCAAAATAAGTTTTTACTTGACATTATCCATTCATAAACTATGTATTTAGAATACACAAATAATTTTATTTGTTTAACCTTATACACTTAAATGGCACCGTAGTAGCGACATCCAATTTCTCTGTGTAGAGTTTTGGTCAGTTTCATATGAATTCGTATATTTATAAGTTTATAATAAGTATCTTGAATTCAATTTCAATAAATAAACATAGATTTTTAACTAACCTTGTCCCTTCATAAGCGAGACTGACATTTTTCAAACATGTGACATGTTCCCATTCTTCCAATTCAATTTTGGTATTTGGGATAATTTCCCAAGACACTGGAGAGAAGAGCATTATTGAAAATCTGTCTTGCAATGGGTATGGAAATCTGGAATTAAAAATAAAGAAGGAAGTATTTTTTTTATCAACTGAATGAGTGATAAATACCACAAAGTAAAATCTATTATAACTAACCTCTCTCCTTTAGCACTTTCTTCAGATAATTCCTTGTCCTCGCCGTTAAACTTGTAGTATGTTTTGGAGGCGGTGGCTTGCGATGTTACCACGCAGTATGTCTTCGATTCAAGATGGTAGGTAACAAAATGGGGAGTCGTTCTGAGAGGCACTTTACGAACAGGCCATGGAGCATCGTAGGATAAATGCGTCGGAAGGAGACAAATACGAAGTTCAGACTAAAAATAACAAAATGCATCATTGTGGAACACGAAGAACAGATTGAAAGTTAATCAACACAAACTCTTGAAAGTGAAACGTTACGTTACCCATTACGGCAACAGGTCAAGTACGACTCATTTATTTACAGTTTAAACAGTTTGACAGCCAGTGCTTCTTTGAAAGCTCAACTTTTTCCTTATTTCTTATCTATCAACTTTTTTGGGTACTGAGCAGGTTGGCTTTTTTTAATCAATAGACATATGTATATAAAAAATATATAAATTAACTCTGTTATTGTGATAGTTACAATGGTTGGTGCATTAGCATGTTTTTTAGTAGTGAATTATTACCTGTTTTAAGCCTCTACTAGTAGTAGGCGCGATCACAAGTGAATTTAGTGTTAATGATGGTAATCTAACTATTCTAAGACGATACAAACCTCGATATTGAAGTAAAGGAATCCTTGTGAACAGTTGACATTATTGAAAGGTGCAAATGTAGAGACGTACGGCCTGGTATCTTCTTGGGCAGTAGCGTGTGGATGACAGCGCAATTCTCCTCGAGGTGTCAACAATATCCAAAGACCAGGGTTGCCGCACACAAATACACCGTTGTAGCCAGCTATGTTGCCTGAAATAGAATACATAATCTAATTTGTCTTTTGAAGCGCCTCTGTTTGGCGAGATTACTCTTAAAACCCACTACAAGGAATCAAGACATCAATATCCATTCTTTCGATATTCTATATATTATAATAAATAATGGCTAGTGTTGATAAAAAGATACATACCGAAATATCTTAACCGTTTGACATTATATTTGACTGATGTGGGATCGGCCACCTCATTCACTTCTGGACTTCTCGGTATGCCGAGAGGGATCCTCCTGAACCTCATCTTTAAATTACCTCGAGCATATTGGAATACCTAAAATAAAAAACCTTTTGTAATTTGATCACTAAATGACCGGAACGACACCATGCGACCCTTATCTTAAGATAAATGATACAAATTAAGGAATACAAAATAGTAAGACTGAATGAAGTCTTATAGCTCAATCACTCTGTCAGGGCAAGAGAGGGCAAGGACGAATAGACACACAATTCATACATATTATATTAAATGTCCAACTGTGAATATGAACCCCAGATCGTAACCCAGAAGTATACAGTAATCATATCTCAGATACCATAAATAGCATATAATATAGAATGAAAAAAAACTGTCATTCCTGACCACATTCAGACCTGGTATATCATAAGTTGAGTATCAGTCCTGAGCATGAGCAGAGGTCTGGATCCTTTGTTGCCCAAGCCCACAACCAGAATCTCGCGTAGGTTTTGTGAGTTTATAGCTGCATCAGGGATACCCTGATCAGCTGCTCCGATTAAATCTTCGGGGTTCGTCGACGAAAGTACTGGCACTGATTCCAGACTGTCTGTTAATACCTGCAATCAATCAATACATTAGAAAAGCCAAAAAAATAGTGAAGAGAATTATAACTTATTTACATGTGCAATTACATATTACAATATTTAAGCTTCTAGTTGTCTGGCCTATGTATTCAGCTTAACAGTTTTAATAAGTTTATATAAGCCACTTTTACTAATTGATGATTAGCTTGTATGTGTACTAATCATTAATTTAAATTTGGCTCCCGATAAATCCTAATGAAACATTTTATTTCAAATGAAGAAGTTTTAGCTAGACTTGATAGTGATTCATTCACTCAATGGCAACGGTTAAGATAGGATACGGCTGAAAAAGGATAAATCAGAAGCAAATCGCTATTTCTACAATTGAAAGATCAGCGTATGAAAGTGTACATCCGGGAATAAGAAATTCTTGACTGTGAAAGTGGGTGGAACAAAAGTCAAACATCGTTTAACACTCGACTATAGGATCATCAACACACAACACGCGCAGGCGATATGTATAATTATTGAATATTCTTTTATTTTTCTGTTTTTTAAAACTTGCTATTAGAATCAGTTTCTATTCACATAGTTGAATTGATAATTTAATTTGTTCGGCTTGGCCAACCGATTCAGGTATTTTTACAGTAAATGTTATATTACCTTATCGCCCGATAGAACATTTCTCACTAAGAAACTGAGCCTCATATCTGGTAGAGAATAAATTTCCATATTGCCGTTGTCTCTTGCTATAAACAGCCAATAGGTTGGCTTGTGATCGACAAAATGGCGCCTCCACCAATCACGCCGTGTTTGCGTAATATTGCTCTCCCTTTGACCTCGCTCAGTTTGCATCAGCTGAAAGAATTTAAAAATTATAATATCACTGTCCTTGTGTCCACTTTCAAAATGGAGAATATGGACTGGACAAATACAAAAATTTTATATACACCAACTGTATTTATTGTGAAATACTTACAGAAACCATAGATGCAGGCGTCTGGTCACCTCCGTAGAGCATATCATCTTCATCGATCTCATGAATAACGTTAGGATCATCACCAAACCCTTCCGCTTTCACATTTTTACCTTTTTTCTTTAACCCCTTTTTCAAAACATGTTCTCCTTTAATCTAAAACAGTAAACAACAATATGTCTTTGCGATTTCCAGTATCTATTCAGAAAATATGGGTACCACACAGTGCCTCCAAGAATCTCTGTCTCCAGCCTGCCTCTTAGATTCACAAGTCATCTTAGTATGATATAATTCTGCCAAGAACATTCTATATACATATAGACATCAGTGTAGTATCCAGACAGAGAAAGAAGAAACAGGTGGGATTCAGTATTTGTTTAATTGTTTAATAAATTCAAATCTGTACTGTATACATACAAGTAGGGTATCATCGGTGACAGCTGAAGTAGAGAAGAGGCCACTAAGGTCTCTGTAGGCAGCACACCGCTTGGCCAGAGGATGGAGAGGGGGCGAGTGACGAAGCGCAGCAAGGCGAGCTATTCCACGGGCACTTTCGCGCAGAGCTAAAGCCATGATACGTCCCCCTACGCATATCACCGTAACATAGGGATCTGCGCAGCTCGCTTCCAAAGCAGGTTGCTCCAGTGTTATACTTTGTACGTATTGACTGCCTGAAAATCATCATAGTGCTTATTATATCAGTGTCTTTTAATTATTCAAAATGGGAAAAATGGTTGAAATATTTTAGTCCATTACCCAAAGTAGATTTTTGAATATATTGAAAATTTCATGAAACAAAAAATAAGTTATTAGTCAATCAGATAAGAATAAAACATAAGTTATAATCAATTGAAATTCCCCCAAGAACCTTCAGTTAAAATCATAAATTATATTAGCAATTAAATTATCATTGTTATATATATATATATATATCGCAGAGTAAAAAATATGAATGAAATTATTCAATATTATTCTCAAAGACTGATCTAGAAGTTGTTACATTCAAATGTTATGAATTCTTTATGGATATAATATAAATATTTACCCTTAATTAGTCTGATAGCTGTGGTTGTAACTTGTACAATATATTTATTGTTGCCAACATTTCCAGCGTATATTGTTGGCGACTGAGTTAAGAACCCGGAATTGTCAACCTCGTTGATTTCTTGGCCAGTCTGTAAAACCTTATAAACCAGAAACATATATGTTAATGAAAATATATTATATTGACTTTTATGTGTGAGTAAGCATTATAAATTTATCTACTTAAATTGTGTATCATTAACAATTAAATTTTGCTAAATTGTTTCTTTACCATCGTGGAGTCTTCTTGCGACAGCAACATATAAGAGTGTGATCCTTCATTTTCCGGAACAGGAGGAACTGTGGGAGTTTCAGGTTTTCCGTTCACATTATTGGGAATTTCACCTACAACTGTCCACATGTCAATACATCCTGAAAGAAGTGGAGAAAATGATTATTTTTACATTCTTAAAGTGAAAACGAACAATTGGTATGGTTTCTATAGTCTTAGTCGATCGGATCAGCCCAATGTGTGAACTGAAGTCTTTCAGAGAAACTCCACAATACATTTTAATGTATGTGTCAACGCTGACAAGTAACTGAACACTAGTTGCTATGAATATGTATGTATATCAAATGAGGAGCTTGGGACCAAAAATGACCAGATCCATTTTTTCATGAACAGAGAAAAACATACTTTCCTTCTAAAAAAAACAGACAATTTTGGGCAAATATGCCTTAAAACATGCTTTTCTTGTTATACCAGAAAATTAATGAAATATCACAAAATACAACGCAGCTTCTATAGGAAATTTAATGACTATTAGGAAAATGACAAATTATCATACATGGGAAACTGGAAAACCGATAATATAAGCGAAATACGAATATAATATCACTATGAAAAAGTCAATATAACACGTCAAATGGATTTTTTTAGAACAAACTGTAAAGCAAATATGAAATATGGCTGAAAAATTTTCGTAAAAATATTTCGTAGTTCACACAAATTATCTGTTTCCTTGATTCTTACATTGGGTTTTTTGATAATACCGTATCCGCGATTAAGCTTCACAGAGAATTGCATTGCTTTTTGTGGGATTTAGTAGACTTTCAAGGAGACAAAGAGTAGCATATTGTAAAGCATTATTCAGTTTTATTCTAAGGTCATACTTTGACCCTTAATTGCATGGAAACTATGAGGTTTTTAACGTCAATTTTTTTTTTAATTTTCTTTTGAATTACCATTCCAATATTATAGTAATATTTCATTTTTTTCTCAAAACTAAATTTGGACGTGTTTGATACCAAAACCAAATAATACAAATTACCAAACCAACAAAATAAGCAAAAAAATGTTTTCATTATAACTACAAATTAACAATGTTAATGAAATCTTTTTCAATGTTCTTCTATAAAGATTATCACAACCTGGCAGGCGGGGGAGAATTTAAAGGAGAAGGATTTTTAAGCACAATTTATAGTGAGTGATGAAATTAAACTCTCAGTGCCTTTAGGGTGATTTTATTATACCACAATCAGTTTTACAATCAAAATACAATAGACTAGATAAAATGGCCAAATGTTGCACAGGCAACATCAGCACAGAAAAAGGCCAGCAAATGGAATGTGAAACAAATGAGAACGAAAAAGTCATCTTTTTGTAGCAATAGGGACCGGTTGTTGCACGGTGCTAACGGTCGCTGTGTGAGCAAATAGCCAATAACGGAGATCGCACGGCGATCGTTTAGGTCATGCCTCGCATAGTAGTGAAGCTAGAGTATTTGTTAAAATAACATAATTGAATTTACATGCAAAAATGATGTCGTCAATTTATGCCTGCCAATTGATATGGTAAAAAGTACCCGGGGAGGTTTGTAACACTATGTTAAATGGGGGTGTATCAAGAGATATCCATATGTTGAAATGTAGGGCAAATCATATCTACCACACTTAAAATTTAATGTTATTCAATACCTGGTAAGTGAAATGTTGTTACAAGCTGCGGTCTAACACTTCTTCTGAGAACACAAAGAGCTCCATTCTTTCCAAAGCCTGAAGTGGTGACAAGCTCCACACCGCCACTGGCCGTACCAGTTTCGTGGAAGGCTGGTTCTCCCATCGACACATCTCCGATAGGGCCGATGTTAAGTAAACTGTCACACACCTGAAACAATACAATTTTTATTTACATGTGGATAAAGCTATTCATAAAATAATCATCCTATGTGATAGAGAGAAACCATGAGAATAAAAAAATCAAACAAACCTCAAACATGTATGTGGTCAACTCGGTTGAAGTCCTTCTGTCGGACCCGTACACTTCTAATTCATCCTTATCTCTGATGTCTTGAACATCAGACGCCATGCAATCACTCAGTGACTCCATTCGCCGGATCTTAGCTGCCGAAGCAGATTCTACAAGTAAAATTACAATCGGTTTATTCACACACAACTATTTACGTTTATGAAACTAGTACCACATGAAATAATCATGATCCTGTTTCAATATGTGTCCTAATTTCAATTGAGCAACACTGTTTCTTTGCAACCATGTCATTTGTCTCTCGGCACTTTCTTTTTTTAATCTTAGCAGTTTACTCAAGCATCCCATCAGGTTAAAATTAGCAGATAAAAATCATGTTTTCTCTAAATAAAAAATAGACTGAAATTTGAAAAAATATCCTGGAATTGTAGTTAATAAAATACTGCAATGAATTATTTTTATTTAAATATATATTACCATCAGATGTCAAGTCAATCGTAGCTGTCGGCCTCTCTACTTGAAGAAGTGTATGGGTTTCTTTCTCGGTGAATCTAAGAAGCAGTGAATTTCCAAGACGGGATCCCAGGAACATGAAGCTGTCTTCACAAATGCACATCTAAGAATTAAAATAGCATGTTTATTAAAAAATCATTTTAATGACAGTGGTCATAGGGAGACATTCGTATTTTTGTATCCGTTCAATCCTAGTGTCTTGGAAGACCTTCGATATCAGCAGATTGGAAAAATACTGACATGGCATTGGGTGGAAACAAAGTGATTGCAGGCGATCTGAAAACCTCAGTGGTCCCATGTTGGCTAGATACACCACATGACAGAATTGAAAATTAACAGTTTAAAAAAATGTTTACCCTCCAATTTCAAAAAAGTTTTTTATTAATTCCCAATAAGACAAAATGATTATATATGAGGGATAAGTTAGAAATGAAATATAACATAGTTTTTATTCAATATATACTCACACAAGTAGTTAACACACTGGCTGCCGCCTTATCAAAGTGAAACGCTCTGATACTTCTCACCGAGTCTGCAAGCAGAGTGAGGAGGTACAGTTGGCCACTTCTTACAGAGAGTGCCAATTTCTGAGCACCCAGTGGAGTGACACACACTCCTTCCAGCGATAAACACACACCTTCTTGCACCTCTAAAATAAACAACAGGATTAGCTTAGTGTTAATTCTTCCAAAAATTAATGTAAATTATATATTATTATTTAATGTCTTGTACATTTTATTTTACAGTTTGTATTATGTATCTATATTCTAGATATTACGGCAAGAATAAAATGATTGGAACAAAAAAAACTTAATAATTAATCTACAAACAACTCTCTCGAGCCTTGTTTTAAACATTGTTCAGAATAGGTATAAAGTGATGGAAACAACTTTATATATAAAACCATAGATCAATGGAAAGATCAATGTATGGGTCTATTTGGGGATTTGGAGCAGAGAGGTAAAACTATAGATCAAATTGGACTTACTCAAGGGAAAATTTGTAGAAGTGCTGGCGATACTGTTCACTGACACTCCATAAGGAGGAATAGACTGATTGAGGTATATCACAGAATTCACAGCTAGTATAAGACATCCACCTGTAAGAAGAGATAAATATGATTAAAGTGGGCATGTCACGTGGGCATGTCAATGCCAGTTGACGTGCCTACGCTAAAATGGTGGGAAATGCCGCACACCAGCAAGTCCCATCTGCTGGCCTCCCCGTGGCGTCCATCGGACAATGCAACAATGTTGTAGCTAACAGCAGGGGTCACAAGGCGAATGTCCGGCGCCTCAAAACTGGGCCACTGGCTAAGGGAAGGAAATCCCCAACAGAAAAACCAGGGTTGAGCCGACCCTTAGAGCCCTTGTGACCCAGGCCTCGGGAGCGCAGGGTTAATGACCCTGCATCCTTAAACTCAACACCGATTAGAACACCGCAAAAAAAAGGACTAAGAATTGATGTAAAAAATAAATTTGTTTCTTTTTAGGAGACTATTTTAACATTGTGTACGACCTGATAACAAGCCCTGTGAACAAAGATGTAAACAAAAAATTATAAGCTGATATATATAACGAATGCATACCCAAAGGCCTCTGAATGGCAACAGCACCAACGCAGTCAAACGGAAGACCTGTCACCGCCCATATAGACGGATGAACTCTGGCTTGAAGGTTCAAACTGACACCGAGCATCGCACATGTGTCCATTCGCACAGCAGTTCGCCTATGGTATTAATGTGTGAATTGTTAATTACCAATTCATTTATGTCTAAGAGGTTTAAAATTAAATTAATCAAACTATTTCAACTCCATACCGTTTTTAAGACTATGATAGTGTTCATAATGACACGAAGCTACTAAATAAATTGATAAAATGATATTTTAACTGATGACTCAAATTGCATCATCGCCAAATAAGTTATTTACACCAAAAAGCATTTACAGAATAGTGAAGAATAACCTCCATACTGTTTATGTACATGAAAGGAAAACAGCATTTAGTTGAAGAACAATAATTGTGCAATCAAAACTGACTCCCATGGAAGCTAATTCATAACAGATTGTAATTACCCTGGAAATGTCTTGACGGGCTCATAGAGCAGCAGCAATGTCGGTTCATAATACCCATGAAGAAATTGCAGATCGATGACGTTGTCTATTTTCTCATCCAAGTCCTTCAGGACTATTACGTAGGATGCCATAACCGGAGCCTTGGCAGACACGACCTGGGGCTGTAATATAAATATGCAATACATTGATAATTAGAAAGATTGTAGTTTTATACAACATAATACAATAAGACAACTAGCCCAGTTGAATAGGCAACCATTATTAATATTTGAGGCAATTAGAATTGCATCACGCAAGGGCTTCAAAATTTCAGACTAGTGCTGTGAACCATATCCACATTTGGCCAATGTCTAGCTTACTAGTCGTTTTGGTCTCTGGTAAAACCATAACCAAGTGGGAATGCTCCAGGGCTTCCGTTCTAAGTGATTGTGCGGTCGAAGATTTGAATCCTCAAATTAAATTGATTTATGACTTTGCGATCAAAACAACATCACAATGTTTTTCATCCCTTCTAGCCTTTTCCTAAGCTCGTCATTACAACCAATCATCACTTAAAACCTATTCCTTAAGGACCATGAGACTTTCCATTACAAGAGGACATGGTTTAAAAGAAACCCGTCTTCATAGCACTCAAGTCTTGATATCGTTTAAATTCTTTTGTAGCCACTTACTGCCTTAGTATCCAAGGGCTTGACATCGAGAGGATCACCATCTTCAGCGTTTGTCTCTCGTCTTAATGGCAAGACAGCCAATTTCCTGCCATAAAGCAACATCACACAGCAACGATTCTCTGGGTCTACCCTAATCCAGGGAATATTGTTGTGACCGGTCCAGCCACCCTACAAGATTAAAAAAATTTATAACAAATGAATTTTAAATTCAATAGACAATTTTTATGTGGGACAACGTAGTTACAATCTATAGCGTTTTCTCTATTATCTTCATTTTACAATGGCAATTCAACATTTACAGTTCTTGAGATACGTTACTTACATTAAATCAAAGACTTACCACTATTATAATAAATAGATAGAATTTTACAGTGATAAAATGAAAGTAGAATGAAATATTTTTTGAATATTTATATGTCGAATATCATGCTGTGTTTATGAATATTTATATATACGGGTCGGCCACACAAGATCCAATTTTACATATATATTCGGGATAGGCAGCGGACAGATTAACCTTTCAACCCCTGTTGACGCGCTTTGCACAGGGATCAAAAACCAATCCCGAACAAAAACAATGTCTTCTTTTATTATCCATTTAATTTATAAGAGCAAAAGTAAACTGACTTCGTCCAAATAACTTGATTACTAAAAATAATAGATTCAAATTTGAGTAGTGATTATTTTTTACCGTATTTGGTTTGATCCGGAAAAGTAATCAACTGATAAATTGAAAGTTTTTTTGAGCGACACGAACCAGAGGCCAGAGCTTTTTAAAGTTACCGGTTAAGCGGTCTGAGTGATATTTTTAAATAGAAAAATACTTGACAACCATTGGTGTCAACCATTGGTGTCAACCAAAAAAACATAATTCGTGTTAATCGAATAAAAAATTATTAAAAAAATGTTGTCTATTGGACTGAAAATCAATTTCAGGTTGCCGAGCTTGAAGAGTTAAGCAAATTATGTTAGTAGAAAGAAACACGGCCTTAATCTTGGGCCATAAATTCCACAGAGATGCTTGGTGTCTAGGATCATTATCGAAGAGTAACTATTATAACAATAAAAATCTAGTTTTTTAAATGTGTACAAATAGTGAATCCCACAAAAATACATCAGGCTGTACCAATAATAACTTACCTTCATATCATCTTCTTCAAAGTAATGCAAACTAAGGGTCGCCAGATTGTGTGTAGCAGGATCGTACTGAAGAACAGCGAGCTTTGCTTCTTTGAAGGATACGAGGAGTAAATCTCTGCCGGTCCCTTGGACTTTAACTGTTTGCAAGCACATGATAGAGCCCCATAATGTGTAATTAGCAAGACATTCCAGCTTCATTTTTGGAGGGTTTTCACCTAAAATATTTTATAGAAAATTTATAAAAATAAAATAACATTTTTTCAAATAATTCCCCAATTGTATGGAATACTCAGGACCAGTTACGCTCAACGCGAGAATCGTTAACTAATAATCAGTTGTTTTTTTAAAAACAGAAGGCATGGTATAGGGATGCTGCAGATAAGGGTTTCTCGCTCAATCAAACATTTTTATCACTACAACACATCTTACCTGGATCTTATTTGAATTGGTTTACATGCGTGCGACACATATTTTACTTTTCCGTGGTTTCTATATTGAAGGTATTGCGTTATATTTAATAATTATTACTTAGTACAATATGTGGGCAAATGCAGCTCTGCATTGGGTTAAGTGCGGCTCCTGATACATTGTTACATTTTAACGATAATCACAATTAATTTCAAGAAGCCACACAGACTATTTGCTAAGTAAATATTTCCCAGTTAATTGAACCATATTAAAATCAAATCATCAGTTAAGTTGATCCATGTCGCCATCAATAGCTTTTAACTTAGTGATACATTTATTTCTTATATAAACACAATACACTTATTTAGTAAACGTCAGTTCAAGTCCATCTGTGCACTTGAACACCTGAAGATGCTGAAAGGCGAAAACCGGGTCGTTGGTGACAAAACTTGGGGAAAAAAGACTACCTGAACGTCGAGTATTATTTGATGTTCAATCCAATACGGCTGTTGTGTCAGTGCTGCCAATAGAAGAGTGCAAGTGGACCGATTATAATAACAAGTACTTTCCAAGAAGAAATACATCGACATATACTGTCTGGGATACACATTATTTCATTTATTCCACGTATTGAGGATGGAATATACACGCATTCGTTAGTGGTTCATCAAGATAACTTTGTGGATCAAAACGATAATGAATTACATACGCAAAACGTTGAGGATATGTGGATGCGAGCGAAACGACAGCTGATATGCCAATTCGGCAAAAGTAGATGCTTATTCGCATCCTATTTGGACGAATTTGTATTTAGGAATTTGTTTTGTTCCTAATCTTTTTGATGTACATAATTTCAATAATTCAAATTAAATATTGTTTTGAGAAGTTCCATTTGAAATGTTATGGTGACTATTTTTTCATACTAAAATTATATTCGTATTTCGTTCAAATTATTAGTGGTTTTCCCATGTACATTGATTTAGCACTGTTCCATTGGAAATTAAATTCCCCTACATAAATGCATTGCTATAATCGACATTTAGTAGGTAGAAAAAGAGAAAGCATATTTACCAAAATATGAATTATTACAGATTGAATATTTACAATAGGATCATAAACCGGTAATCATTAACACTAGAGTCTGAAACTATCTGACAGTTAATTCAGCGTCAGTGCTGCCAATAGAAAAACATACTTTCTCTCTCTCTCTCGCTCTTATACCTAAGAGGAAATATTGTTTATACCTAAGAACAACACCATATCCGTAATCTTAAAAGTAAACATCTTTAGTTCTTAAGGCGACTCAGTAGGATTGCAAAACTTAAATTTGACCTACAGCATAAATATTGCACTGACTTAAATAAGTAACCACCACAATACGTATTTTTACAGTATCAAAACAAGCAAAACATTTGTATATTTCATTACAAAAATAGCAATACCACCTAACACACGGATGGATATTTAGACAGTAATAAGGGTTTTTCATATAAAACAATTTGTTATTGACGAAAATCAGTAAGTACTTTTTTATCTTCGTAGCAAAGACTGACAATCTAATTTACTTCCCCAAATATCTGTTGCAAAAATTATATGTAACTGAAACAATGCGTTAATTATATATACCGTGAAAATGACTTATAATGCTACATATGAGTTATTGATAGCAACAGTAAGCCATCATATTTAATAAATGTAAATCAGAGACGGTGTTTTGTCAAACGAAATAATAAAAGAAATAAACAAGATAAACCATACAATACAAATTTCTCAAACTTTCTCTAATATATTGAAAGAATTTGTTTTTATTTTTAATTTTGTATAACCTATTTGTTATGATATTGATTTTAATATGAATACAGTTAAAAACATTCTGTTGAATAAAAAATATTGACATAATAAGATTAAAATGGAAAAAGTATTGAGTTGTAAAATAAATATAAATTTCAGTTGATAGTTATTTCTGGTTCACGCCATAGTTCTGACAGTGGATTTTCCGAAAATTATATTAACTATGTCTTATATTTCTTGTTGGACATCTAAGCTATCTTGGAGGATATTTGTAATCATTTTCAAAAAAAAAAAATATATATACTGAATTCACGGAATAAAAACATGTTTGCTATCAGAAAACTTAGTTATTCCACTGATTACTTAGAATAAAGGTAAATTTCATTAACTAATAATAGCTTTAAGATAGTTGGTATGAAGACGCTTCTCGAAAAAGCCAAAAACGTGTTACAATTTGTAAACAATTAGTGGAATGACAAAGTTTATTTGTTAATTTGTTATAAAATGATTTTGTCTTTAGTGAATGCCGAAACTATCAAAAATATTCATAATCCATGCATGTCTTTAAAGTCATAACCAAATGTTATGATGTGTTTATTTTTACTTCAAGTTTTTATATAGCCTAACACTAATTCAATAAGGAAGAAACTAAATGAATAGTATGCCTGATCAAAAAAAGTTATTTGTATAATTTATATCAATTGCATAAATATATTCGTATTTTTGTATAATGTTTGGGAACTTTTTTTCTCTCGCCAATATACAAGTTCGACATTCAGGGCTGTGACAAAAAAACATAATACTAATAATATTAAAAGTAATTCAAACCATGTGATTGATTTGAATATTAATGTATTGTAGGTATAATATTGTTACATAATTTGGTAAGTTATCGAAAAAATATGGTTTTCAATCATTTAATATAATAGATAAATTAAAGTCGTTAAGTTATATCGGCTGCATCGGACTAACTTTGTTGGGTGGTACAAAAAATGACTTAAATGTATGAATTAATATATTTCACAAGTTTATTATGTATCCATACATATGTATATATATTTGTCATATATCAATTTCGAATATTTTCTAGCATTCTGTTTTATTCAATTATAACTTAAAAAAAACAAGTTTGACGGTAGAAAAATGTATTCAATTAAAAAAAACCAGGGCTGTGGAGTCGGAGTCGTGGTATTTTGGCCGGAGTCGTGAAAAATGAGCGGCTCGATTTTTTTTTGAAAAATATATTTAATGATGTGTATGTAAACAAAATAGTCAAAAGAAGCATTTCATACTTGGCTGACTAAAGATGATCTGATGGTACACATATATATAAGTTAAAATGAAATTATTGAAAAAAAATCCTGATAAAAACTCTACGTTGCAAAAAAACATGGTTTACCATCTGTATAATGATTCTTAAAAAATATTTACTGTTAATATCTTACCTTATCTAATAATTTTCAAGTTTTTTTTTCGATTTAGATGACGAACTTTGTTTTTTTAGCAAAAATCTTTTGAAATATAGAAATGATTCAAAACTACTAATGTGAAAAATCTTTTTATTCAACTACTGCTACTATTATATTGAATAGAATCTCTTTTTAAAAGCATTGCCAAATAAATATTTCAAAATGCTTATCCATTAAGCTAAATACTGGTCTTTAAAATAATCGCTATTGGAAAAGACATTATTGTATTATAAATAATAATATTATTTGTAAGCGCATTGAGCAACCCTAACCCTAACCGCTATTTTGTGCAACAACTTTTTTATCGCAAAATAAAAAATACATTTCATCGATTCATTTGTATGACCAGTGTTTTAAGTTAATGCAGAGTAATATGTGGCACGTGCACTCAGTACGAACGTCTTTCTCACACTGACTGGGTTTGCGAAATTTACGGCAAGAAAAACACATCCCCGAAAAATAGTTATTATTTATTGGTATGACAATTTTTTTTTTTTTTGCTTTTAAATGTAAACAATAAAATGTTTTATTATTCCAATTTTTTTTAGAAGTATTTATGATCCAATTATGCTTTAAAAATCAGTCAGAAAAAGTGGGAAAAATGGTACATTTCAAATAGATGTACAATCATTATATTACATAAATTGGAAATTCTGCTCAAATCACTTTCTTAAACAAACCTTTATCTGCATTTCTTTATAAGACATTAAACTTCGGTATCTTACAATAAACTCTAAAAATGATCAAAACGAAAGCAGTTGAAAAATTCTGTGTAAACTGTTTGCCTTTTATTCTTGAAAATATGACTATTTTCATGAAAAAAAAAATGTAATAGTGTAAAAAAGCGTTTGGAAAATGTAATATTTGAAAAAAAAAAATTTTTAAGTGAACGGTTCACGAGATTTCGTCGATGGCAAACGATCGATTTACTCTGTTTTCAGGCGTAAAGGTACTATATCCTCTTAATATAACTCAATAATTATTATTAAATATTATTTGTAAATATTGTACATACCTAAGAATCGTATTGTCTTTCATAACTGTTAGAAATACTCCGAAAATATTGCTGCGTGGGGAACGAAACAAATTCCTAAACACGAATTCATCTAAAGAGGACTGGCGTTTCAGCTTTCGCTTCGCTCGCATCCACATGTTTTCGACGTTTTAAGTATGTAAATCACTATCGTTTGGATCCACGAAGTTGTCTTGGTGAACCACAAACGAATGTGTATAAGAGCGAGAGAGAGAGAGAAAGTATGTTTTTCTGTCGGCAGCAATGACGCTGAATTATCTGTCAAATAGTTTCAGACTCTAGTGTTAATGATTACCCATAAACCTTGCATAATAATAGGTAAAAGTAGAGTATAGCTCGTCATGGATTATTACGGCGATAAACTTCACAAACTAAGCTAAAAACAACGCCACGATTTAAAGTTATTTTTTGAGAGCTTTATAATCGCCCTAAAACCACACATTATTACGAAGAACGCCTTATTACGAAGCGCCGCGCGGCGCCGCCATAATGGAAAACAGAGGCGATGTACTGAAAAATATTTCGTATTTCGCATAATTTATCAGTGTTCTTCGTAATAATGTGTGGTTTTAGGGCGATTATAAAGCTCTCAAAAAATAACTTTAAATCGTGGCGTTGTTTTTAGCTTAGTTTGTGAAGTTTTTCGCCGTAATAATACATGACGAGCTATACTATATAATTACCGAAAAATATTTCGTATTTTGCATAATTTATCAGTGTTCTTCGTAATAATGTGTGGTTTTAACGCGATTATCAAGCTCTCAAAAAATAATTTTAAATCGTGGCGTTGTTTTTAGCTTAGTTTGTGAAGTTTTTCGCTGTAATAATCCATGACGAGCTATACTCTACAATTACCTAATAATGCCTGAATGCTTTTGTTAACAGAAGCTTAGAATAACAAAAAAGTTTTACCGGTTGTCTTTTCTTTGCTATCCAAATCGGGTATTAATCGAAAGACTTTTAGAATGTTGGCACCCGCGGTGACCAAACATCTTTCATCAGAATTGAAGAAACAGCAACTGACAGAATGCTCGATTCCTGTCGCAGGGTGGTTCAAACGGCAAATCGAAAACATCTTGGAGACTCGTCGGATACAACAAACCGAGCCGTTGGATGTATATAACCTAACACTTTTCAAACACTTCCAGAATCACATTAACGCGAAAATAAAGTTATACTTATGCGCTAAAATTAAAGACGCTTCAAAAAACACTTTAAATTTAATCCAGTATGATATAGAATATGAAATAACACCATTATTCTTTATAAAATGGCAAAAAGCCGCCACTTCTGTCAGCTTGTTTATTTATCTTACTAGTCTATGATTTATCTCGAGAAGTGTCTCCGATAATTCCATAGACTAAAGATAGACATAAGGACTAAAGAGGCTTGTATAACTTAATTAATGGTCACTATTTTTAATAAAGTTAGTATCAATTTTTGGACGGCCAATATTCAAAATTAGATATTTGGTGTTTGTTAATGATCAATGTTAAGTTGATAGATATTCAGTATTTTAAGCAAATTGGGTTGTGGTTGAGTAGTCAACGTTGTTAAGCTTTATTCTCATTAGTCGAGTAGATTAGTATAGTGCGGGTGTTACAAACCCTTGCCCGCGGGCGCCATGGCGCCCGCCAACATTGTCATAAATCTTAATAGATATGACCATCACTTTTAAAATATATAAATCTTTCTTTCATTATACTAATTTAAATTGTTATCTTCTTTTACCCTTCACTCCCTCTTGTATATATACTACCTTTTCTTTCCCACCCCACCCTATCCCTCATTATCAACAACAACAAAAAACACAGCAGATAAACCCAATACAATTCTTAAAAAAATAATAGAATTTGAAAAAAAATGTACTTAAAAAATTGGACCCACAACATCTAAAACAATAATAATAACAATTAACCGGTACTTATTTATTTACCACTACACCACTGACTGGGAAATACTCAATTCTAGAATATAAATATTGGCCCTATCTCACTTTGAACTTTCAGTGTGGTTTTTACCGCTTACGTATATAGCTGGTGCGCTAAAATTGGCTTGTTGTTATTGTTCCTCAAGGAAAATTTTATGTTGTCAATCAAATCTACTGACCAATATATATATAATTTATTTGAACTTATATGAATTGGTTGTAATTTAAAATTTTATGAAATGATGAAATCGAATTTACACATTAAATCATCATTTACATTTTTACTAAATTTTACAAAAAACACTGAAACTTAATTGAATGCTATGTGCCATGATGATTTTACAGTACTTTTATATTACAACTATTTGAATCATTGAGTTGCAAAAAACCCTCTAGAAGCTTTTCCAAATTTTGAGTAAATGACGAAAAACGGCTATGCATTCATACTTAAAATTAATGGTACTATTTTTTTGTAAATATCTGTACATATGATAGCAAATCTAATAGGTATAAACATTTAATTTGTATGCAAATGATGTGTATTAAAAGTTTGAATTTCTTCAAAATTGTTGTTCTCAAACTGTGTTTTTTATGGAAATAACTAAAATTTTTGGAATGATTTCTTTAATAGATAGGATTTAATTTGAAGCTTTCACCCACCTCACAAGAAAAGATTTAGCTAAAGAAAAATATAGCGTTTTTTGGTAATTTTCATAAAAAATCATCCAGAATATTTTTTGCAACTCAATGGTTCATTTTAAATATGTATAAGCCGTCTAAAAAGGGGATACTTAATATAACAATTTTGTAAGTTTGAACTTTATTATATTTTGTCAACTTCGATAGTAGTCTATGATTTATCTGTCAAATAATTTGTAGGAAATACGAAAATGGCTATCGGGATTGATACAAGTGATAGGAAACCAAGGAAATGTAGAGGAACTCCTGCCTTCCGTGCTCGTAATTTAATTTCACTAGGCGTTTTAACTGTGGGCCTCAGTTTTGGCGTTCTCTTCACGTAAAAATCATGCTTTATTTTTTATAAATACAATCATATCGCTACTTGAATATACTGAGACTATTAATTAAATTAGGATCTCTAATATACATGTATTTTCAATCACTATATAATAATTTGATAACTTTGTTCTTACCACATTTATGTGTTGTGACCAGTAGCGGACCATAAGCGCACGAGGCGCACGATTGGGGCCCCAAAATAGCATATATTTTATTTAAACCATATAATATGCTAAATTCAGTTTTAGTAATTCGAAAAATAGGGTCTCCTAATTTGTCTGCGCCTACGACATCCCAAGTGCTTAATCTGTCTCTGGTTGTAACCATTTCGAAATGCTTGTTCATGATGATTGATGTAATTTCAAAAACTTACAGAGCTTCTAGTTTTTATGCGATTTTCCCAATTAACACTATCTGCGGGCTATTTTTTGAAAATTCGCAAAATTTTACTGTTTCGCTAAATTATTTTTAGCGTCAACATTTGAAGTCGTAATTCAATGAATCTTTTTTATTTTTACTCAAATATGAGCGAAGAATCCAATTATGCTGGAGAATTATACCAAAATCTCCATTGTTGTACATATGTATATTAATTTATAGGCAATTGTACACTTGACCTTGAAAGAATCAGCGCATTTGTAAATCGCACACAAATAAAGCTATATTCATTAAATACTACAAGATTCATAACTACAAGTCTTATTTTACGATTATTTTTATTTTCAAAGTCAACATTGAAATCCAATCCGTGCAGACTGACAATTTATTTTTTATATATTTTTTTTTTAAAATTTTTAAAAAAATATTCGACATTACAGCTTACGCCAATGCGTCAAGTATTTTGAAGTTGAAAGATCATACGAGATGTACTCGATGAGAATTTTTGAAAGTGACATGAGATGAACTTAAGGAGAACTGACATCACAAACACCCATGTCTTAGATCTCAAATTAAAATTGAAAAAAATCCAATTTGACATTGACCTTACCGGGAATCGAACCCAGACCCACCTGATCGGTAGAGCAAGCTCTAACCAACTAGACCACAGCGGGCGACTTTATGGTTTCAAATTTATCTAAAAGTAATAAATTAAACCGCAACTTCATTTATTTGCATCTGCTCATAATAACCATAATGTTTTCAAAAGATTCATGATCATAAAAAACAAAAGGTTTCTTTTACACACAAATGCATAGGCAGAAACGCCAAAAAATATTAGTTGATATTACATCATTTTTTTACAGATAATGTGAATAGTTTTTGCAAAATTAAATATTTATTATAATACACTCATCCCGCGATTTATGCGGTAAATACGTTCTTCAGAAACCCGCGTAAATAGAAACCGCGTAAAAAAAAGGAAAGGAATTCATACAAAAGTCTTTGATTTTATATTAAATTTAACCCTTCAAGGATGAGCGTGACCATATGGTCACAGTAAACACCGTTGTCTATTGATCCCACTATTCATCCTTTTTCTACCTGAATATCGGTGCTTTCGCTCATATTTGGTTAAGAAGAGTACAGACTTCAGTTAGTCATCAGCCGTGGGGACAGAAACGGCCACCAAAAAGCACATGCGATTTTTTGAATTTCCGTTTTTTTAATTTACTTTTTGAAACTGTTAGTTATTTTTTTATCAAAACATCAAATTATTTACAGTTCTTTTGCTAATATATTTGTATTGAAATTATGTTGATCTAAAGAGGTCAAATTGTAAATATTTAAAAAAAAATCACGTTTATCTATATTTCAACCCCGAATGTTTTCATGCCCAAGCGGTCACTTTTGTCCTTACTACTGTCCGTACACAATATTACACGATAATACAAGGATGAGCATGACCATATAGTCATGCGGGGTTTCTATACAACGACTTTGCGTTTTTTTTTTTTTTTAATTTTTGTTAGGAATAAAAGTTATCCGTGACTTCAATATCGCTTAAAAAAACCCAAAAAAAGCTCTCGTCTCTGGAGGGTTAAAGATTCGTTCCGAAAAATCCGAATAATTAGAATAAGCCTTCCTAAACAGATTGCATAGCTTCAATGTTCTCTTAGAAGCAATGAATGATTCCTGTCCTGCCGATAACGCACATGCGATTAAAAACGGAACTTTTCGTTACTCGCAGATAAAGTGTTAACATTAGATGTCAATAATATCAACTCAATATTGAAATTAAATCAGATGTTCTAGACTTAGTGACGGTATTTTATCTTAATTATTCTTGTATTTTCATGGAAAAAACTATTTATTAACATACATTAAAATTCATCCGTGCACTTGAATACCTGAAGTGTTGAAAGGCGACATCTGGGTTGTTTGTGACAACATTTTAACAAATCAAATTTCATATAAACAATATAAAAATATTATAACATACTCTCTCAAACCGACTGTATAGCTTGTTGATAAGCCTTTATTTTTTAACGAGGGCTGTGGAGTCGTGAAAAAGTACCACATCTCAAGACTCCATTTATAAATGATTTGACTGTGATTCAAAGAAGATGTAAAATGTTATATATTTTTTCTAATATCTTATGTGCATTTTTTGTTTTATTATTGAAAAAAAAGGAAGCTAAGGTTACCTGTTTCTTTATGATTCTGGCTCAATCTAAAACTCCACGACTCGTTAATCTTTTTTCTCAGAACCTTTTTGATTAGTTTGTGTATCAATTAAAAATCCTTACCGGCCAATACAGACTGGATCTGTTGGTTATAAGATGTGAAGTACGCACTATATTTAACATGCATTTTCAATTCTTTTTTTACAGTCTATTGCCAGGTACACGAAGCTTCCGACAATTCTCTCAACACCATGCCTATACCGTAACTGATTCGCAAAAACAACATGCAGCATTGATGGAGGGTTCGTTTGCGGCATACAAAACCGGTACTGAATTAAAAGAGCTGAAGAAATCACTGGAAACTGAACCGACATATTAAAACCCCAACTTTCACATCTTTGTAGTAATTGTAAAAATGTCGAAATTAAAACTAAAACGAATGAAGGAACAGGATAATTGGTGGGTGCATTTTAAAAATTACGTTTTTAAAATAAAAGTTTAGGAGATATATTGTTGTATAGGATGAAAAACATCGATCAATATAAAATTTAATTAATTTGTTGTTTCACTTATCGTGTTACAAATTGTGACGCATGTTTTTATCTCTTTGAGAAGCATCGTCAATTTGAAAATGAGAAACACGTGTCACAATTTATATCATGGTCAGTGGAAAAACAAAGTTTTCAAATACAATTTTATATTTCAAATGAATTTCTACAATGTTACCGCTGAATCCATCGAAAATATTGTTAATCGATTGAAAGTGCTTTGTTTGAACATGCTTACTGCAACTGCACTGCACTGATCTTTTCTGTTGACTACATAACAGCCATTTTCTAAGACTGGTTGTTTATTTGTTACATCTTCAGTGAATCATTTTTTTTCTTTTGATTCTTGACGAGTAATTTTTTTTCCTGTTGAATAATGTTTTCAATTTTATTCAAAAGATGCAAATGCTAATGAAAGTGTCTAAATATCATCTAAACTAAAACACATGTTAATTTCAACTCTGATTTCTCAAAGCTATGTGAACAATACATGGTTAGCAATGTGAATTACTAAAACCGTTTTTTAAACCTGTAGTTACATTCAATTAATGCATTCTAGCAGAAATATGTAATATAAAATTTATCACAGATTAAAATAACAAAGTATTTTAGCTCTACAGTTTTTAATAATTTTATTCGTTGATAGCTATTTCGGCTTGCGCCATCGTCAGAACTATGTTTAAACTAATATTTTGCTTTTTTATAAAGAGCAAAATATTAGTTTAAACATAGTTCTGACGATGGCGCAAGCCGAAATAGCTATCAACGAATAAAATGATTAAAAACTGTAGAGCTAAAATACTTTGTTATTTTAATCTGTTATAAATGGAGTTCTACCAAGTAAATGCCAAATCAATTAATAAAATTTATCCTAAACTTCGAACGCATTGGTTTTAAATTGACAGCATAAAGTAGTAAGTTTTTTATTGTAAATAAATTTATTTGTTTGAAAATAAATACATTCAACTGATTGATTGTTTGTTTTATTTCTCAGCGGTGAGACATCTCAGGAAAATATGAAGAGCAACTCAAACCCTGTATGTTTGCAAAAGAATCTAAACATGCAACATTTATTTGTTGATAAGTCTCCATTGGAAAATACTGATACAAACTTTCCGTCATCTATTACTAATATAGAACTACGAGATGAAAAGACAAGTAAGTATTTTGTTACTTCCAGTCTACCTGATGCCGACGGTCAATTCGATGAGAGTGAAGTGGAGTTCCAGCCTGATAAGAGGCAAAGACGAAAAGCTGTCACTCCTCAGAAAGAAGTTAGAAAAAAGAGTAATCCGCTACGGAGAAAGATTCAAAAAGACATACGACATGTTATGAATTCTAAGAATGATGATTTGTTAAAATATACGCAGCAGTTTGAAAGAGAATGCGCTGTCGGAGGTGTCGATGTTAATCCTGAACATTTACAACTCGCTATCGCGTTGTCACGCTCTCTTTCTGACTTCCGTAAGAGTGACAATGTTAATAGTGTTAACGATCGGGATTCACCAATTGAAGCAGAGCCGACACCGAGTCAAGAAACTGCCATTGAAAAGAAAAGGATTATATCAATAAGAAAAACATTAGATGAGTTTGGGTTTAAAGTTCAAAGAACGTCTGATAATGCTGTTGTAAAACCGAACGTCAGAAAGAAAAGAGTAAAAGGACGTTATAATTATCCATTGCTCATCAGAACGCAAACAGAAAAAAGCCAACGAATAACTGATTGTGTTACACAAATTCTGTTTCAGTCAGTGTCAAATAATTTACACGATTCAAAGCATGTTGATAATATCCCCACTGGTGTTTGCCTAAACAAAATTTGGTGTGAAGGCTCTTGTATATTTGCGAAGTCATGTCATGCTTACGAAGATATAAAAGAGAATGATGTCTATTATACTTCCAATTTGGTGACCCGCTCGATAGCAAAGGTTGGTTGCTTACTTAAAGATTGGGGAGGTATCCCAGGCAGAGAGAAGAGTCCGGAAAGATATAATGAACGATCGTTAGATTTTAGAGAGTCTGAAATATATTTAAATAATTTTGATACATTGCTAAGCGGAACATGTTCAATGATTACTGCTCGGACATCAAAAGTAAATAAAAGAAACGTTCCAAATTGCAGTGTTTCCGAAGCCGATCGTAGTCAAAATATTGATATATCTAACAGTGAATTTACTGAAGAACTTCATGATGATACGAGATGTTCATCACCTGATTTGTTTGGAGATGATAGTTATTGTGAAGGTAATATCTTCCTTGTCAATGATCCGAAACACGAAACTGTCGAAGCAATTTCTACCATTGTTGTAAATGATTCATCTGATGATGAATTACCACGAGTTTACGTCTCTAAATCTCAAAATGAATTGAAAAGTACTTTACCGAATATATCTGAAGATTGTGGGGGTGAGGTAAATACTTTGGATCATCATGAAAATACATTTGCAGGAGTTACAGAACATCAAACTGCCGAAGAGTCTTTCGATCTTACCCAAGATGAATCTGAAAACAGTTTGTCAAATCAAAATCATTCAGTTGGTGTTAATAAAAGATCAGATAGTCAATTGGATGAGCTTAAAGATAATAAGAAAGTTGAGACAGTTGTTGATATCTCACATATCTTGGAGACCAGTGATTCCATATTCAATACTTCAGGAAATCTTAATTTGAGTGAGGTCTATGAAGGAAGGAATGGCATAATTCATTATGAATCATTTCAAACATCGCCTGTCAGTTCGATGTCAATTAAAAATTCTAATATTTCCTTTAAAAAATCTTTCTACATTGACAGTAGTAGTCATAGCTCCGAAGAAGACATGTTTGAATCGACACAGGTACAAGATATAAGTTTTAATTTAAATAGTAAAAACACGTGCAATATAATAAGTGTTAGAGACCCACAGGATTCGTCATACTTTTTTGATGAAATTGGCCAGAATTCGCAATTAGGTATTGATTTAACGCAGTCATCAAAAGATAGTAATATTTGTTCCTCCCCTTCATTTACTCCAGAATCTAAAGAAATCAATCAACATGTCAGTTGCCAAAGTATGCTTATTGCAAACAGACTAAGTTTTGGAATAAATAATACAGAGAGTATGAATTTATCGAGTGAAAAATCTGAAACCGATCATCTGCATTGCACTATTCAAAATTCATCCAAAGATATTGATCTAACTACCTCTCCAAATGATGACAGTGCTAATCTTTCGGTAGCTTATTCTTTAAATTGTGGTACTGATAATAAACAAGCAAGTTATCTGAACAAATTACATAGCAGCATAATTAGGACGCCAAATATAAGTTCTTCAAGTATGGAGAAATCTATGAATGAATTATCCACGGAGAGTTCTGCTCGTGGTGATATATTTGTTATATCTGATGAAGAATTTAATTACTCAATGAGCACACCTTATAATAAAGATGAGAAACCACTACGAAAAAATATAATAAAGAAAGTAAATTGTAAAAATGTTAATTATGTTCATAAAAACACTACTGCATTTCTCAGTAAAATAGAATCTGATGAATTGAATAAATCAGATGAATGTGTATTTAAAGAAAAAGAATTTATAGCAGCTGTTACACGCGAAAGTATCACAGTAACAACTGATAATAAAACATATAGATCTGCATATAATTTAGATCTGGGTGGTTCTTCAATATTTGATCGAATACCATCTTGCAACTCTAGCTTTCTAGGTAATTATATTACGCAAAACAATATTGAAAGTAAAGGAAATGATAATAATAGTAGAAATACTAATTATAATACACCAAGCACATCTAAGAATGTGTTATCAAGTGACAATAATAATAAAGCGTGCAAGAATCTCATTAGTGGTGATGAAGTTTTGGCTGTGACGCCCGATAACCGAATATCTGCAATTTGTTCTGTGACACCTAATCACGGTGAATACTTGATAGAAACAAATAATGTCACTCCCGTTCAAGATTTTAATGAACTGGACACTCCCAAAATGATAAAGGAGCTGTCCAGATTTGGACTGAAGCCATTGAAACGCAAAAGAGGTTGGTAATAATAATTCTTGGTATTTATGACATCAAACCATTTAATTTTTAACACTCCTGACCATAGATTTTTTCTTAATAAATTCTCAAGACTAGCCTACATGGTCGTGATTTTTTTCTAGTCAGTCGGAAATATTATTTTTCTTTGCCTGTCATATTATGGTAAAGAAAGCCTGATGAATGCATTATCAAAAAGATATTCATTTTTTATTTGTAATGCAATCACTATTATTTGCTTTTCCGTCTATATGCATTAAGTTTGAAAAAGTAAAGTAAACATTTTTATCTCAACAATCATAATGTTTTGTTTAAATTATCTACAATGCAAAGATAGAGGTCCTACACAAATAAACATCATCAAAATATAGTATCTGATCTCGTCATTATGGCTGAGGTGAGATTTTAATTTTCCTTGTTTTATAAGTGTTTCCCTTTCTTATTATTCATATAAATATAATTTATGAAAAAAATATGTATATTAAAAAATCTTTTAATACAGCTGTGCAGTTATTGGAACATATTTACAATGAGACTCATCCAGTAATGCCATTGAAACTGCCACCGAAGAAACGTCGCAGGTTAAAAGATAAAAATGATTCTTCCTCATCCAGCACTAGTGAACTTAAGTCAGATGTAGAAACTAGTGTCAAAGAAAAGAGTCCGGAACATACTGTAAATGAACACTTGTCACAATTCGACCACGGTCAAATAGATACTGCTGAAAGGTCCCACGAGTCTAATGAAAATAATAAAGATGTACAAGATAGTAGTAATATATACCTTCCAGACAGGGAAGCAATTACTATTAAACAAATCAAGTGTGATCCTGACGACTGGATATTTCAAAACAGAGAGAAAGCTAAGGTAAAGAATATAAGTAATCAACCTGTCAGAAGTACAGAAAAATATATTTCATGCCACTTGAAATTTTTAGTCCATTTTTTTGAACCGTTTTAACAAAATTAACCTCTTGAGAAACAGATTCTGTTGTATATAATATCTTAATTAGATTGATATCAGAATTTATCCAAAGCATTCTTTTTTCATTTATTCATGAGTGATATTTATTGCAAGTCAAAATTTTGAATATTTTTTGTATTATTTGAATTGCTTAAGCTTTAACTGGCAGGGATTAAAATCTACTACCAATTGTGTAGTCCACATACATATTATTTAACTCTTCTTCTTTGACCATATATTCACTCCCTATGTGGAGCATATGGCTGCAACGCAACACTTTCATGAATCCCTGTCTCTCGCCAATTTCTTTGCTTCCTCCTATGGCATGCCAGCGTCCCTTAGTTCCGCCGAATACATCATATGGACAGTACCTGACAATGGTCTAGAACGCTAGAATCCCACCCGTCAGAAAAAGGCAGGTAGGATTGCTCTCTGGATGCATTTACAGCATGTCACCCAATCAGTTCCAACGTCTTTCCATGACCACTGTCTTGTACGTTTGTTAATCTTTGAGTTTCTCAGGAAATCAAACCGCTTCACCCCATTATCCAACCTATGTAAGTGTATAGTATATGGTGTTTCCGAGTCTTTGTCAGGTGCCATGATTCTCTGCTGTAAAGCAGGAAAGGTAAAATATAAGTGTTGAACAAATGGCATCCTGGACAACCATCGGGTACTATCCATAGGATTTACTCGGTGATACTGAGAGACGGTGGCATGTCATGGGAGGACGCAAAGTAATTGGCGGGAAACAGGGAATCAAAACCAAATTTAATCACAGCATGTTATTCATTTTTTGCCCACAGATACATGGCTGTAGAGTTCCACTACATATTGCTTTTCACAATTATTTGTCTGTTAGGAGTAAGCTGAAAGATGCCATTTTATGTTATGAACCTGTTAATATTGATACTATCCAACGTGGACTTATATCTGAAGGGTACAGGTATAATACTAAGGTAATGAAATGATCTTAAAAGATATACCCAACAGCTTTGCACTTTTGATATTGTAACAAAGCTGTCGTTATTTCTGTGTTATTGAGCCTGAAGATGAAAATTGAACTGTATTTGACAAAACTTATGAGACACAGAACTCAAATGATGGTGATAACCAACAATCTGATTTCTAATTTTTACACTAGCCAATTCATATTGGGTCCTATGGCACAGCGATTAACAATGTGGGCTTCCGTGCCGGATCTCACGGGTTCGAGTCCCAGTATGAACAGCATTTTTTCGATTGATTTCTCTTTGAAGGCATGGGTGTTTGTGATGTCTAATTCCTTCCAATCCTTTAATAACTGGGCGTAGCGAAAGCGATTAGTTAACCACTAGTTCTGCCCTAGCCTTATTCTTCTATCTCTACTACTCTCTGTGACAAAAGAGAGGCTGAGCGACTGAGTAACAAACAGTTCTCGTAGAAAAACTTCTGTTGAGATACCACCATTAGGAGGCCATATGCTCCACATTAACAAAAAAAACCTTGATTACTGAATTGTAATATCAAAAGGAATATCAATATCGATATTTCTATATTGACTGTAAAATGGCAAATAGAAGTTACCCTCATTTTTTTCTGGATAGTCAAAATGTATCTAGCTAACTACGGGTTCTATCAAAAGGATGTAAGATGCAAAAACCTAATTGGTATATAATTTTAACCCTTTGACCGCGGATGACTGCTATAGCAGCCCAATCTGAACCAATTTGGATCCGAGCCGCGGTCAAAAGGTTAACTTTTAAGTTGAGTAAATATAACAGCACTTTATAAGGCATTATTAGTCTTCGTGCAGGTTGTCTATTTAGTCCTGACTTAGGCCTAAAATGATTAAAAAACATTTTTTGTCTATTCAATAAGAAAAAAATGAACATATAGACTTATGCCATAACGCCACCGATTTAGTGTTTGTTTTGATTTTCAGGACCTATTTCAATTCATGGACAAGAATTGTATCACCATTAAGACCACAGACAAGAATGTTGCCGGAAAACGACATAAAAAGAGATGAGATCTATTTATCACTCAAAGTGTTCAATTTCAATATTTTGTGGATAGGCATTAGGTATATTAAATAATAATAAAACCTTTTTTTGTATTTTTTCCACAATTATTTTTAAGTATCAGGACCGGTATCGCTCATCATGACCATTTTCAACTCGTCCTAATAAATAATGGTCGAATAAGTACAATAGTGGTTTTATTATTTTTTAACATCTACTCAGTGTTTATTTATGTATTGATTGAAGTAAACCACTTGTCTGTGACAAATAATAAAAATAAATATGCTTTTCAACATTCAGTTGGGAAGGGTTTTTGATATAGAACATAGCTCAATTGGGATAAAAATGAGATAGGTAGTATTACAGCTTGGAAAATAATATGTATATATTTGAGTGAACATTCAACTGTTTTGATTTTTATACTGTGGTGATGCAAAAAAATGACTAATCATATGTTACATCTGAAAACAAAGCTTCCTATGTAAACTTTGAAATGAGCGGAAGGGATATACCCAAACTCCTTTTTTTAAACTATTTACGTTCATAATTTTATTTCTTCAAAACAGCAATGTTTGTTTAATATAGTTTTAAATTTTACATGTATTTTTGTATATTCTTTTTTTTTTGATGATATTGTCATTGCTGTATATCAGCGATTTCCAACCTGGGAGGCGCGAACAGTCCAAACTATTTATTTATCCTTTAAAATGTGTTTTTATTTAATACACCAATTTCACCAGTTTTTATTCAATATACAATATTTTGGGGAGGCGCGAAGATCTTTTTTTCTTTAAAGGGAGGCGCAATGACAAAAAGGTTGGAAACCACTGCTGTATATTGTTTTAAATTAATCATGTATATAAAAAGGCTATAAATAAAAAACAAATTTGAGATTCTTTTATTTGTCTATCTTTATTTCAATCATTTTTGGCTATTTATTATTTGGAACATGTTTGAATCACATATTTATTAAAATAACAAGGTAACAGTTAATATAAATGTATAGTTAATTATAAAATTATTCGGTCATAAAACCTATATAAGAAATAAAAAAAATAATAATGTATAACTTGTTGAATCTTATATGAGTAATTGATCGATAAATATCGCATTCGCAATGCCGTACAGGAACATTGGATATCTACTATGTATTTATTGGTTTCAAGAATATACTGTTAAAAAACCATCAATTGATTGGGATATTCAGAAATGAAATACACTTAATGTTTTATTGACTTGTATAATATAATAATAAAAAATATTTCCAAATTTAAATCACTGATTATTAATTTATATTATTTAATCATTATATATTTTTCATTGTGTGGTAATCTCACTAGACACCGAATAGTAGCAATGACATTTATTGAAATAACATGGTAAATATACCATTTGCTCAAGTGCTGCTAGCTGCTTTTATTTAATACACCATCGATTATATCTATGTTTAAAATATTGTAAATCATTACAGTGGAACCCCTATTACACTACCCCGAATTAGCGATGGCTTGAAATATTCGCCGCAAATCTCCCAATTGCATGGTCGCATCCCATTGTTGTTACTAAGAGATGGTCATCTGTGATGCATATACAGTCAAATGTTGGCTAGCGTCTGTGTATTCAACATGTCCCAAGCTACACACGCATAGCCGGGTGACTGTCTATGTGTTGGATTTTGGCGTGCTTTGCATTTTATCACTTAGTAACTAAATATTTCGTCCATATTTTATTTTTGCAAAACTAAGGGAAATCTTAGTTTTGGATTTTTCACGGAAAAAAACCAAATCCCTAATTTTGTATGAGATTCACACCCCCAATTATACGGTCCCGACTATAGTGAAAATGGGGGTTTTACTGTACTATAAACATAACATTTTTAGAAAATGGAATATGGTTCCGGAATGATTTCATCTTTATGACTTTGAAGAGTGGGGCACCATTATGCTTGATTGGACAACATCCTGAAAAAAGATCAATTTCAAGTGGTTAGATTATTTTCTATTACACGATTTAATCTAAATTTTTGTTTATTAAAATTGATTACTTCTAAATGAAAATGAACGAGAGGTTTAATAATGATATTAAAAAAATAATCATAGAAATGGCATTTTTTTTGTAGTTGTGGAAATGTTATGATTAGTAAACATTAAAAAACTGTCATAAAAATTTAGACACTTGATGGTTTACACTAGCTTGAAAAAAATCTACAAACATATGTAGTACTATTATGTACATTATATTAAATATGTATATAATGCCCCATTCTCATATGTGACATTTAGGGAATCCAATCCCGAGCCAAAATGTTGATCCCGGGATTTCGGGATTAGAATTTTTCGATCCCGGGACTGGTCCCGGAATCAGTAGATTTTTTTAAGAAATAAAAATTGATAATATTGGTGAAAAATAAATAAAACAACTTATTTATATTATATAAACAGCTGTGGGCTGCCAATACGTTAGCAAAAAGCTCTCATAATCTCAGTTATTCGCGATGTACAGGTGAATGAGTGGATTTTTTAATAACTCGTAAAAAAATATGCAATATAACTTAAAATAATTAATGTCGATAGCTGAAAAAAGTATCTACCTACTTCAGATTGCAAGTGTACCTAAGAGAACACTAAGAAATTTTTATACTATTTTAAAATATGCCCGAAGTTAATACCAGAGCATCGATTGTTTCGCCATTTTATCCACGGTTTATTGTGCAAAGAACCAATAAAATATATTTTTATATTTATCATATCTGGCGACAAGTGCTTTTGTAGAAAGATCATTTTTTTACAGTGAAAATAATAAGAACATTCAAAAGAAATAGTCAAAGTGAGAATTGATTTTCAACTCTTGCAAGAATATTGGTCGAAAAAACATTACAATATTATATGCGGTTTTCGATGAGTTCAGTCGCATGAAGTCGGCTTGCGTGCCTTTGATATTTATCATACTGTTAAGATAGAAAGCTAACCGAAAAATGTTTTAGTTGACACGTGTTATATTACATACTTGATGTTAATAGAACAAAAGAAACATAAAATCACGCAAAAAAAAAAACACTGCGCTCGATATCTGATAACATTCATTAAGGTGTAGAAAACAAAGGCACCAAAAAATTATTACTGTAGTAAAATGCATTCGAATAAATGCGATAAGAAAATTTGATATCTTAGGCATCCAATTACGTTTTTGTATGCGGTAAGTTTTATCACAAAGAATGTGAACTGCCGCTCGGCTTGAAAACCAACAAGTTTGTTTTATAAGAACATCAATCCTGAAGTTTCGGGACCATGTCTTCTAATCCCGGGATTGAAATGTATCGAAAACTGTACGGGATCCCGGGATTGGATTCCCTAGTGACATTACAAATCACTACATTTGTTTCCTAAAATTAAATTTAAATTTGAAGAGGGAAATTATTTAATATTTTAACACTTCTTGGTCGGGCGGTCCAAACAATAGACAGCCTGTAGCGAGCGTTTTTTTGCGCATTAGCGCAATAATATATTACATTCTTTAAATCAACAGAACTTCTAAACCAAACAATATTTTCGGCTGAAATTTTCAAAGAAATCATATGTGACATTTAATCATTGAAAATAAAGTAAAAACATTTTGAATACATTATAATTTCACTACTTTTCTAAGCTGAATATAAAAACCTGTTATTAATTTAGTAGATAGCCCTCCACTTGTTATCAATGAAAGATTCAAAATATTCTGTATAAAAAATAGCATTAATCCATAACATCAATTATATAAATAATTATAGTATAAAATCCACATTCATACAATTTTACTATCACTGGAACTGTGAAATATGATGCCCTAAAGATTCGAGAAACATGTGTCGCCTTTTAAAAAAAATACCATGTGTGAACATTCCAGGCATAACAAATTATAAGTTTTATTGCTTATTGTCAAAAAGGGTCACTTGCCACCGCAGTTATTTTGAAGAAACCATCAAATCTAGGAGTCAATCTACCAACACGTTTATTGATTATTATTATTTCATGAACGAACTATCTGATAAATTGTCGGCGTAATCTTCATAGTCATTCAGGGCCGGCGCCACCATACAGGCAAAATAGGCAACCGCCTAGGGCGCAAACCATTAGGGGGCGCATAAATTGAGTATTCAACTTATTTTTATGTACTATAACATTTAAATTTTATTTAATTGTAATGTTTGTATTTGTTCGTTGTAATTATGTACCGTATTATATATGATTCGAAAAACAGAGGATTAGCGACTGAGTAACAAAAAGTTCACGTAGAAAAACTTCAGTTGAGATACCTTCATTAGGAGGCCATATGCTCTACGTTGGGAGCGGACATGAATATGTATAAAAAAAAAAGAATGATCCTGAATTGTTTTTTTTTCATTATTTTTAAATAAAAACACGATTTGTTAAAAAGGGGGCGCACCAATAACCGTTGCCTAGGGCACCAAATAACCTCGCGCCGGTACTGTAGTCACTTATTATTTTTTAAAGACATTATTGTTAGTAAAACGTCTCATAAAATGGTAATATATTCGAATAATAAAATACGAAACAATAACGCAAACAGAACAACGCAAGCGGTATGAAAAATATTCCAACTCGTTAAACGACTCAATCTAAACTAGCGATGGAGATCGCAAAATAAATCTATAACACAGTTGATTTTTTGTTTCTTAGCTCAAACTTCCACTCTTATAATCTAGCAAAGAAGTAGGACAAATGTTAATTAGTTGCGGCATTTTATTTCACGCTGACAAACAAACCCGTGATATTATGTGTCCCGCAAACAAGCGACGGTATAAAAAAAACATATTATGTCATGATCCGCATTCTACCAACAGTAGGCTAAAAACGTCTTTTGATGTGTCCCGCCTAATTTCAATAATTTCAATGTGAAATCTACACCCTTTTACTCATACAAAAGTGCACGTCAAGTTGCACTGTTTTACCTTTAATTCATTTATTGTCTCCTCCCAGTCTTCGGCAGCAACTAATGTGACAGCTTCGATCAATACCAGTTTGACTTTTTCCACGTTCTTTTGGAACATTTCAAGAACGTTGGAAACATTGACTTTTGTACCAGTGTCCCTCCAGCAGTCATAATCCGTGGCCAGCGCGATCGCCGCGTAGCACAGTTCTGCCTCTTTTGCCAAAATTACCTGCAACATAAGATTAAGAACTATTCTGGTCAAAGAAATAAAAAAAACACTTATCTCCTGAGATATACACAGGTAAAACTTGAAAAATATCTAATAAAGTAAAAAGCAGGGCTTCGAACCGCTATTTTTTTCGTTCCGGTTCAAGTAAAAAAATATATATCAGTTCGGTTTCGGTTTTCGTTCTGGCAAAAATAGCGGTTTTCGGTTTAGCTTGAATCCAAAAGCCCAGGAATTCGTTTTTTATTAGCTCACCGAGGAATTTGAAAATTTCAAAACCCCATAGTGATTTACCGATCTGCCCAAAATACTATCGTGAACGGAAAAAAAAACCGATATTTTTTCGCTTCGGTTCTGGTTTTTTAGGTAAAGCAGTCTTTCTCAACTTTTTTGCATTTGTTGATAAGTCGGATATTTTACCTCTGGTACAGTAGTCATGTTGACAAGATGGCCACCCCACTGTCTGAACATCATACTTTCGGCTTTGCTAGAAAACCTCGGCCCCTGTATTGTGACACAAGTGCCTCCATCGACACATTTCAATTTGAGATTTGCAGCTGCATTGAGAAGCGCTTTACGGGTCCTCGGACAAAATGCAGGTTCCATTGGCAAATGACACACTCCGACTGGTGAATTTTCTTTGCCATCATAGAAGGTTTGCTGGCGTCCTTGAGTTCTAAACATAAAAATGACAATAATATTTGCTTTGTTAACACTTAAGTACCGAATACAATAGGTGCGATGGGGTACAAAGTGACCCCAGACAAAGTTGTGTGCGATTTGATAATAGTATATGTAGTTGATGGAAGATGAGTTCCTATGTTTGATTAATAAAATATACTAAATTAAACTCACCTGTCAATGAAATTGTCGAGCACGACGAAATCTCCAGGCTGAATGTTTTCCTGCAACGACCCGGAGGCAGTCGAAGCCAAAATGTGAGTGCATCCCACCGATCTCAGTGCCCAAATATTTGCACGATAATTAACACAATGTGGATTTACAGAATGCTTTCTGCCGTGTCTTGCCAATAAAGCACATGGAATATTCTTGATTGTTCCTTCAATAATGGCATCTGATGGAGAGCCGTAAGGTGTTTCAATTATTCGCTCCGATTTATTGTCAAGAATTTGTGGATCGTCTAGTCCTGAACCACCAATAATACCAATCTATAAAAATAATTTTATCAAACATCCTATAATTGATTATATTGTCTTTTCTTTCCAACTAAAACTATATGTAATACGGAACGCAGGCTCTCTGTTTCCTCGTTATTTTTATTTCTAGGAATGGAATGCGACCGTTCAATTGGGGGATTTGCAGCAAATATTTCAAGCCAGCGCTTAATTCGGAGTAGTGTAATTGGGGATTCCATTGTATTAGTAAATATTCTGTAAGTTGAATGCTTTAACCTTTATCCGTCCGAGCGCTTAGGGCATTAGGAGTAGTTCACTGCCCAAGTAGTAAATTGTTCAGTCACAAAAAATGACTTTAATCTAATATCTATAGTTTGTATATAGTTATTGTAAATCAATGTAAGCGAAAATCGCCATACTCGCTGGTCCCCCTAGGGACTGCTGGGCAGTGAACGGCGAAAATCTGTGGTCCTTTAAAGGTTAAATGTGGAAAACAATGAAAACAAACCCCTGACGAATAATGACTGTTAGTGTTTAATTGTCATCAGATTCATAAATATTCATATGGCATGAACTTTAACCATTTGAGTAGCAAGTTATAATACTTGTTATTTCAGGTAGTAATCTTTAAAATGTTTAAAACACATAGTTAAAAGAGTAAATTGACTAATTAATTACAACTTTTAAATAATTTTCTAGAAGCTATTACTTCCAATGTGGACCTAGATCTTTATTGTGTTCACCTGTGGACAAGTGGTTCTCAATTTATGTTTATTCATACATTAACATTGTTGCCAAATATAACAACATAGCAGTCAGGAGTATGGTGGAATGGTTATAAGTTCAATCAATGAAACAATTTTTAGCACTATAACATTTTATTTACAGAAGTTTAACAGATATCAGTAAATTAATAAATTATTTTTACTACTTTTCTATAAATGCTCTTTGTGAATTATTACACACTTTTCTGGTTTCACATTGTCTGAAAAACACAAAAGTTTCTGTACAACACATCACACAGTAGTTAAGTATTTGTTTTTTGGGTATGCATTGTATAACATAAATCAGGGTTTCCCAAACCATGTTCTGCGGGATACTGGCGTTCCAAAGAACTTGGATTGGTGTTTCAGAAAAACCTCTCTTTTTCAATATTTTTTGAAAACTAGCAATTATGATTCCTTATTTTGGAATCCATTTTCAGCATGCTTAATTCAACACAAGTGATTATGAAAATCTGATCAGTGATTTTGATATGAATGTCATTAAATTCTTTCTTAGCGAGTTAGTCAGAAGAATCCCCCAATGTGTTAGATCAAGTTATTATTGTTTTATTTCCGTTTTCCACAACCTATTTATGCTAAGCAGGATTTCCTTTTTATGTTGCAACAAAGTCAAAGTGCAGGAACAGACTCGATGCCACACCATTTAAAAATAATAAGTGTTTTATTAACTTTTTTTTTGTATTTATACTATTATGAACTGCCCAATCTAAAAAAAGTTGAGTGCCTGTCTAGATCAGATTATAAATGTTAAAACGTGATTGACAGAAGACAGTTTGTTGTATGGTGTAGTATCGATACCATTGAACTAAAAATAAAACCAGGCAGTAATCGTAACATTTCCAATTTTTCTATTTAGCCTCTAAGCCTTCTTGAAATTTGACCTGCTCCTGTGCTGTTGTAAGAGTTTTTTGTTGATCCATAGCGATCATTTTGTATTTCTCAGCCAATTCTGGATTTTTGGCAACACCATCTCCCCTTGCATACATCTGACTCAAGTTTGCACAAGCATAAATATTTTCCAAATTACACGCCTTTTCGGTAAATTTAAAAGCTTCCGACATATCTTTTGAAAGTATGAAATCTGCAGGATTTGAACTCTTCTCAACACCCTTTCCGTGAGCATGACTCTTTGCCTCTTTGGCAAGTACTTCGGGCTTTTTCACTCCTGTTATAAACATACCGGAAAGAAAGTAGCATGCTGATGCATTATTGGATATGCAGCTCTTCTTCAATGATTCTACACCTTTAGCGATGTTAAGTTTTACCTCTGACATGGGAGATACTAGCATCAATCCTTCGCTCAAGCATGCATCTGGATCGTTAAGTGAGCAACCCTTAACAAAATATTTCAAGGCATCTTGAGTATTTCCTTTTTCTTTGGTCGACCCTTTACCCAGAAGTTTATATTTCCCAATTTTATAACACGACTTTCCATGGTTATAATCATCGCAGTTAGTTTCATAAACTTTGGATGCTTTAGAATAGTCCTTTTTGATAGATTCTAAATAATCGCCGAGAAGATAACACGCTTCTGGATTTTTTTCGTGATAACAGCCGAACCTGTATTCGATACCGAGATTCGCAATATAATCTTTAACTTCCGATTCTTCTTTTAAGTCGAAAGCCATTGTTTTATTTCACATAAACTTCGCCGACCGGATTTTCTGACTGTCAAATTTACTGACAGTGCCACAAACGTGACATTCAAGTGTTAAGTAATAACCACCGAACACAAATTAGATAACATTCATAGGTTATGTTGAGAATTACGAAGAGATTACTAACCTTTATTTTCGGTCCCATTTTTCCTTGGAGTGTTTATATCCTTACGATTTTTTTTATTGGTAACGGAGTATAACTTGTCTTAAATTTAATATCGCAAGTTTTAAGAAAAATTAAAATGTCAATATTTGAATTATGGCTATAACGTTACCACACAAACAGCACGATAAGATGATAAAATTACCATATCGCGTCAAAAGAGAGAAATGAAAATCCTTTGAAACATCTTAAACTTTTATTATAAAATGTATCTTTTCTTTTTGAATTGATTTTTGCTTAAAGAGGCGAAAACTATATTCGTTTACTTATGATTACTTTTGATTAAAAATATTTCCTGCTTTACAACTTTACACCTTGTTAATATTTATTTTTATTGTGTCTTTAAACTTCATTTTAATGTTTTTGCAATTTTTTAAATTCATAACTTATTTCCTGGTCGCGTAACTATGTCTTATACAATACAAACTAATGAAGTGATACAAAATATATCAAAGGTGATTATATTATAGTAATAAGTCAACTACAATAAATTCATTCCATTCAAATGAAACTTAATTTCCAAAAAAACATAAGCCATGTCCGCTCATAATGAGGAACATTTGGACTCCAAATGAAAATTTTCTCTACAGAAGTATTTTCTTTTTGATTCTCTATCAAAATATTATCTTGTTTTTCAGTTCCTCAATCCGTCTATTTTTGAAAATAATAAAGATACAATATTAGTGGTAGGCTAATCCTTCTTGGCTTGGACCTCCCCTGAGTGTCTGGTATTTCAGACCGTTCGTCCACACATGCCAAAATTATCATGGCAGTGAAGAGGCTTAAAAACGGCAAAGCACTGGATGGCGACAGTATACACTCGGAATTTCTGAAATGTGGTCTTAACTCCACCCTACACCCTCTATCACCTGATGGCCAGGGTGTGGGACGATGAGCGTTGTCCAAGGGACTGGGTGGACGGTGAGATGTTAGCACATCACAAAAAAGTGACCCTCTCAGTTGAAATAATTACCGAGGCATAACTTTTCTCAGTATACCTGGGAAGGTAATGCCACACATTACTTTGGCAAGAAAAGGAGGTCCCATTATGCAAATACTTAGAAAAATCAAGTAAGATTCCTACCTGGAAGGTCGTGTGCGGACCAAATACACAATCTTCGATGTTTCCTCCAGCAGAAAAATAAGTTTAACAGCCCTCTTGCTTGTTGTTTCGTCGACTATGAGAAGGCATTTGATGGTCCGCACAGACCCTCTTTATGAAGGATACGGGATGCATACGGGATTCCGCCAGAGATTGTGGCCATTATTAAATCCCTGCATGAGAATAGTTCGTGTTGTGTGAGGATCGGTGACTCAAATACCGAATGGTTTGGGGTTACAACCGGAGTGAGACAGGGCTGCGTTCTTGCATCGTTCCTGTTTATTATTATCTTTGACTTCATACTTCGCAAGTCAATTTCACCGAGGTGGTTTGATTTTGCGAGAAATTTGGAAATTAGGGAATGTACGAGACAGCGTCCGTCTCTATAGTAGTTATGGAGAGACGTTTGAACTGGCTGGGTCACGTGCTGCGGATGCCTCCGGAAAACCTCAATCCTGCCTGCCACTTCTTTCGACCGGTGGGATTTCGGCGTCCCGGACGACCGTTGGGTAGGTACAAACCATATAATGTACTCGGAGGAACTGAGGGATGCTGGCATAGCATGGGAAAAAGCCAAGCAATTGGCGAGATAGAAGAAAAAATGGAGGTGCCGCGTGGCGGCCACATGCTCCACATATGGAAGAGAATATGGTCAAAGAAGAAGAAGGCTAATCGCTTCTTTTACACCACGTTTTGGGCGCGAAGGAACTTCCAGAAGTTTATCCAGAAATCCACAAATCAATACACGAAGGACTTTTGTACAGAATTACTTATAATAACATTAATTTATTTAATAAAAATAATAAAACATTTTTAGTACTTTTTCCACATAAAATTTATTAGATCAGGACCGGTTTCGCTCATGATGAGCATTGTCAACTGATAAGAAAAACAATAAAACAGTGATATTTATACAAAAGTTAAGTGATAAAAACAAGGTATGACAAACAATTGGTATTACAACCTAGCAAAAGAATTGAAGCAAAATACAAGGAAAATAAACTATAAATAAAAAGTCGAAGACCACTTAGCAATGAAAACTATTACAGCAAAAACCAATTAGGTATGAATTACCATTAACAAAGTAAAAACCAACAATTAGTGTATATAATAAATAAATCTTAATGTCTGTCAACCAAAATTGAGTTTGGAAAAACCAGTAGAGTTCAATCCAGCAAAATTGATTCCTGCGAAAAGAATAAAGGCAATATCAATTCTTACAAAATAAAAACAAACTGAGAAAATTAAAATTCTAAAGAAATAAAACAGTACAAAAATGAAAATATAATAGGCTAGAATTAGGTTAATGAAACGGATATAACAAAGGTGATGATGCAAATACAAGCTGTTCGTTTAATAAATTAGAGTTCGGCAAGAATTTATGTCTATTTATTTCTAAGATCTCTTGTTTATCAAGTTTTAAAGATTTATTGTTAACATGCAGGATTTTAAAGTTTTTAGAGATATAAAATTTATGCTTATTTACGAACAAATGGTTCCCAAATGAAGATAATTCATTCCCTTTACGTGAGCAGGCTAAATGTTCTTTAAATCTGATATTAAAAGCTCTTCCCGTTTGACCAATATACCTGGCTCCACAAGAATCACAATCAATTAAATATATGCCACTTTGGTTAAGAATGTTGAGTTTATCTTTAGAATTTACTAAAATGCGTTGTAAGTTAAAAGAATTATAAAAAGTGACATTAAAAATGTTTTTGTTGAATTTCCTTGAAATCTTTTCTGAAACTTTACCCAAGTAGCTCAATTTCACCCACTGTTTCTCAACAGCTGGTGCATTAATCACCAAACTAGAGCTTACATTTATCAAAGCTAGTTTTTTGTGTTTTTTAAATAAAAGACGATCTATTAAATCCGAATCATAACCATTATAATAACCGAATAATGGTAATTCATACATTGATATAATAATGGTTATCAAATTGTTAATGGTAATTCATACCTAATTGGTTTTTGCTGTAATAGTTTTCATTGCTAAGTGGTCTTCAACTTTTTATTTATAATTTATTTTCCTTGTATTTTGCTTCAATTCTTTTGCTAGGTTGTAATACCAATTGTTTGTCATACCTTGTTTTTATCACTTAACTTTTGTATAAATATCACTGTTTTATTGTTTTTCTTATCAGTTGACAATGCTCATCATGAGCGAAACCGGTCCTGATCTAATAAATTTTATGTGGAAAAAGTACTAAAAATGTTTTATTATTTTTATTATAATGCCATTCCACCAAGTATTGACAGTGAACACCTTAAAAGTGATTAATTTATTTACAAGTTATATTATTTATCGAAAACTTAGAATTTTAGTCATGCTCTAGAAAGAAGCAACAATGACACGCCGTGGTACGAGTTGTAAACCTACTAACTTTCGAGAGACTGCCAAAAAACTGAAGTACTTTGTTTTATATTTGGAGTATTCAAAACAAAGCTGATAGAAATACGGAAATTTGCTGTAGAGACGACAAGTCGACATGTCAAGGGTCATTCTTAAATAATTTTTGCTGAAAGTCCTTGTTTTATTGAAAAAAAAAATATATAATCACTGAAACTTTCAAATAAATTTGTTAAAAAATACTTTTGTTCATCAGCCACACAATTATAAACAATAATAAAGAAGTGAATCAAATATATATTTGCACCATAATATACCTAGCTTATTCATGACAATATTTATAAAAATGTACACAGTCACAGCACCGTTTTATCCATACACGCTAGCAAGGTCCAGGCTATGAACCTTGTTATCTGAAAGGTCGGGAGGGTCTTGTTGAATACGTCGACAACCAGTGACGGATTGAACAATTGGGAGGCCCCAGGCACAGGTCGGTTTGGAGGTCCGGTTTTCTAGACAACAAGATTTCATGTAAATACAGTATAAGCATTTTTGAGGGCCCTTAGGTTTGGAGGCCCTAAGCGCGCGCTTCGTGCGCTTATGTGTTAATCTGCCGCTGTCAAAAATCTCTTTTTTACTTAACGCAACACAACTTACAAATTTTAGTGGCTTAGTAATTCAAAAACAGTTTTCAAACCGTCAGTAAACCGTCAGCAAACCCTCAAAAGTACGTAGAAGAACAGAGCTAAAAGCAATTGATACTAACGATGTCGTTTTCAAATAATTAAAAAAAATCTCACGAGAATTGTGTTTATCTACGTTAAAAACATAAGAATGCCACTGTAAATATTGTTTTTTTGTTTGACTTGTGTCAATGAAAGTCACGTAATTGTTATGTCACAAAGTGTCAACAACAACGATCGTTAATGAGATTAATCGCATGTTTTCGACAAAAAGCTCATAATAATGATTGAATTGCGTCAAACTGGAAAACCTCCTACTACATTAATTTACACAAATGAAATTATTTAAAAAAAAAATAAAAGAGTATTACTGATGATTGATAAATTTCAACCTTACGTTTAGTTCAATTCTGAATTCATCAAAAAGCAAAATATAGCAAGGGACTGTGGCATTATTATTCCGTTTAAATTTGAGTTAGTCCATCAATTATTATTAGCATGCAGTAGATCCATGGTAACGTTTTTATCATTAACTTGTTTAATTAACGATTTTATTCCCCGACGCTTTGATGATACTGGTGATGGTTAATTTTATGACAATAAATCCCAGATGAATGATCAATACACGAAAAATATATTAGTCAATGTATTTTTTATAGTAAAGCAAATTCACTACCAAAAAATAATAAAGAATATCAAAATTTTAAATGATTTATTATGTAATTATTGTCGTGTTTGCACTGGACTAGTATTAATTAATAAGCGTAGGTTAAATTTTAATGAAAATTTTCGAATAAGAAGGCGAACAACTGGAGTACAAGTTTCATCGTTGATCAAAAAATTTTTAGAGAACAAATTTAATTTCTTACATCCGTCGCGGCAGCCTTTGCCAACCAGCGACTAGGCATAGCTAGTTAGAGTTGTATTGGCTACAATTTTCCAAATAATATAATCCAACGAATTGCTTTATATAGCAAAATCTTGTAATGTTTATTGAACCATATTATTAAGCATGTAAAGCTTCATTAAAAGTAATTGCAATTTTGAAAATTGATTAATTAGTAATTTTTAATAAAAGCATATTACAAAAAATATATGTATGTATATAGTTTTGATTTATTAATTTCCCTCAGTGATTGATATAGTATTCAACATAAGATATGAAATTTTACTTAATATGAACTAATTATTTACCAAACATTAGACTCACTACTTAAGGACGCCACTGAAAACATATTCATCCACAGTAAAAATATACAATGAATAGAATAGCATTAAAATAAATATCACAATCAACTGAATTGTTTTCATATTTTGTCAGACTAGATTTGATGAACTAGTTACTAGATATTCGTGAAAAAAAATCATTCAACACTTTTTTTCATCAATAGATGTCCCTGTCATATTTTTTTTATGAAAAGATTATAATTTTACTAACTGATACCATGCTCGTTCGGTAGTAAGACCTTATTTTAGTAGACGAATAAGTAATAATATCAGGGTATGATGTCTAAATATAAAACTGATAATGAATTTCTTTTTTAGCGGAAGCCCGCTGTTTTTGTTATAGGTAGCCAAACAGATTAATTTTTCTTACAATTTGAAAAGAAAATATCCCACGCAAAAACTTACGTACACACATATTATAATGCATTTATAAATAATTGATTGATTTATCCTGACCATAAATCAATTCTGACGTTTTCTCTACACCGACAATCGGGATTTTGTTTATGTTATCCTCTTGTTCGTCATTTCGTTTTTGTTGTTTGTTTCCATTGTTTGCGGTTTGGAACATCTGGTTGTTCCCATCTACCTATTCATTCAATCTTTTGTGAACAGCAGAATTATTCAAATAACACTGTTCCAGTTTGGAGCAGCGCAATATATAAGTAAGTACGTTAGGATGTTCGGAAATGTTACCTGCTTTGGAAAATTTCGTCTGTTTATAAATAGTTAAGAAAATTATTTTCTGAATCATTATCCATTAAATATGTACTCCATTGTTCTTAAGGTAAATACTATCACAAATTCTCGTCGGGAAGATCGGCGTCACTAAGTGTAATATAATAAATATTTGAGAATCCAGTAAAAACATCAAAAACATTTCATAAAAATATGTAGCTTGCATACACATGATATAAAAAGCTGTCTTGTGCTATAGGCAAAATATATTTTAAATAAGAGGAAAAATGATTTTGATTTCAACTGAAGGTGCTTGGTGGAATTTCAATATTGAATTTGAATCGTTCAGATTATGTAAATTCACACAGATTTTGTCACTAACGACCCGGGTTTCGCCTTTCGGCATCTTCAGGCGTTCAAGTGCACGGATGAACTTTAACTGACAGTTAGATATTTTACTGTTGGTCTGAAGTTCCCCAAAAAAGTTTGTCATCTATGACTTATACTGTTCTTAAATCCATAGTTATACATGAAAAACTGTTTACTTACCCTTCTCAAAATATATTATGTGTTGAAATGATACTTGCGCCTCTTAATCTTTGATTGTGACTTTCATGAAAGCAGGCATAACACATTTTAAATAATATGATGAATAATAAAAGTATATGATAAAATTTACGTTCATTGTTTCTGTTGATAGGTATTCAGAGTTTCTTTGCATACCGGTAAAATCCTCATGACCCGGTGCTCAACCGGTAATAAAGTTGTAATTAACCATCTCTTAACTCCAGATTCCCCAGAAGTTAACTTTGTTTTCCATCACGAGATAGTGGTGCTGCGAATTATTATTACGTTATGTGACAACTTACATGAAATGAGTGCTGAGTAATTCAAAAATGCATGATGTAAAGTAGAATGAATTGTCACCTTTCTGGAAGAAGTTGGTAAGTAACAAAACTGCCAAAAAATAGTTAAATATACAAAGAGATTCTTAGATATCAATTCTTTATCTGGAATAATTCTGTTGGTGAATTGATTACACCAGTTTGCCAAAAAAGCACTTATTATTATTGCTATTAATTTTAATCACTTATTTGCGTCAGATCAGCATTAGTGCATCTATATTTTGATATATAATTATCATAAAATATCGATGCTAGGGCTTTATCATAAAAGTTATTTTTTTTCATTTTCTGGTAACTCAGAACTATCAATCTGTCGCTTACCAACTTCTGCCAAAACAGTGACGAAATATATTTTTTATTATGTAATGAGCTTGGAGATATTTTCAAAGCGGAACAGTTGTCACACCCAAGGACGTTCTCAGGGGACCAGGAAAGTTTTTTTTTTTTATTTATATTGATAAATGTAAAGTATTTTATCAAATGTATCCGATATTAAGATTTTCTGAAATTTCTCGAGAACTAGAGTAGAGAAGACATTAAGACCATTCATGCCCATCACGATCTCAAATGATAAATTGAAAACAATGTAAATTCGATATTTTACTTGTTGTACCTAAATCAAGAATCATCTGAGTTTTATGGTAAATGTTTTATTACTTAAAACCCTCCAGAGACGAGAGCTTTTTTCCGATAAAAAAAATATTTTCTAAGCCATATTGAAGTCACGGATAACTTTTATTCCTATCCAAAATTTTAAAAAAAAAAACGCAAAATCGTTGTATAGAAACTCCGCATGACTATATGGTCATGCTCATCCTTTTATTACCGTGTAATATTGAGTACGGACAGTAGTAAGGACAAAACTGACCGTATGGGCTTGCAAACATTCGGGGTTGAAATATAGCTAAACGTGATTTTTTTTTTAAATATTTACAATTTGACCTCTTTAGATCAACATAATTTCAAAACAAATATATTAGCAAAATAACTGTAAATAATTTTATGTTTTTATAAAAAAATATCTAACAGTTTCAAAAAGTAAATTAAAAAAAACGGAAATTCAAAAAATCACATGTGCTTTTAGAGACCGTTCCTGTTCCCACGGCTGATGACTTACTGTAGTCCGTACCCTTCTTAACCAAATATGAGCAAAAGCAACGATATTCAGGTAGAAAAAGTATGAATAGTGGGATCAATAGACAACGGTGTTTTGTGTGACCATATGGTGATGACGCTCGCCCTTGGAGGGTTAAATGGGAGTCGAAATTATGATTTTTGTTAAAACACATTATTTTTTATGAAATCGTATTTTCTTGCGGTTAATAAAAGTAATTAATTATGACGACCACTCAAGGCTATAAAATATTTTTTAAAAAATGTACAGGCATCCTATAATTAACTTAATTAAATTTGTATATAGTATAATATCATAATAAAATCATTCAGTTTCGATAAAACTTTGCACACCAGTTGTGTATAATATGCCAAATTGTATATATCGAACTCTCTGAAAATTGTAACTTACACCACTGTGACCATAACTAAACCAATTTGTTAATAAAACATATTTATAAAAAACTTTTTTTTATTAAAGAATGATATACATACATAATACATCACTAAAAAAGTTCGTAGGAAGATCTATATGGCGCCACTATTGAAAAATACATATAATTCCAGTCAAGTACCAACCTTCAAAACATACGTGTCAAAATTTCATAACAATCTAACGTTTAGTTTACAAGTTACTTCAGACGGACGATACAGCCAACTCAATCAATTGAATTTTCGCATGTATGTAGATGTGACATTTTTCTTTTGACTGACTGCATTTATAATAAAGTAATGTGAGACATTTATGTTTTACCGAATTCTCTTCAAATAATAATAAAAAATATTATTCGCAAATGGAATCAACCCTTGTAAATTGACTGGATACTCTTACCCCCTCGGAGTTATTATGGTTTCATTTCTACGAGTCATATGGATCTAGTTTAGTATTATGATTGCCATTTCAAAGTTTAACGGCATAATCTTGGAATGCTCAGACCAGATAGAAATCTGTACGGGTCGTAGTTTTAACACATAAATGTCCGAATTCAAATACACTATTTTCTGCATACGAGAGTTTTCTATAAAACGCAATACTTACCTTTAAAATATTCTCACAATATACAGTATTTTTTTCTTATTTTTCTCTATTTATAGCATAAATTACCAAGTAGTGGTCCAACCTGCCACATTTCAATTCGTGATTGTAACTTGGTTCTGCAGTAGAAACTATTTTTACTAAAATCAAATTTAGGATTCGACTAAAAAAACAAAATGTTTGTACTATGTACTCCCACTCTTATTTTAGCAAAATAAAGACCGGTATCGCTCATGACGAGCATTATAAACTGATCAGTTCCGAATTATATCTATAGTTGATAATTCTTGTCATGAGCGAAACTGAACCTGATCTTGCTAAAATAAAAGTGAAAGTAATTTGAAGTGAATATAAATATAAACAATATAAAATACATTATAAATTTAAGCACTTCTGAATCTGCCATCTCGTTTATAATAATAGTTTTTATTGCCTTGCAATTTTAATCTGCGCAGTAATCTAAGTAAGAATGCACAAAATTTTAACGATTTAAATTTAGTATAGAAATTTTCACCAAGCAAATTCAGTCAAAATCTTAAATCTACTATTCTAATTTAGCAAATAAACAATTTAAATTTGAAATAAAAGAAAAATCGTTCATAACATATTATACAATTATGTTATAGTAGTAACATGCGTACAAATAATTTATTTTAATACATTCTGTAAAAAATATCATTTAACAACTAGTTCGGCTTTTCACTTTTTGTTTCTTCTCTCTTATTAGTTGCTACTTTATGACGAGAATCTTTATTGGCGAATAATTTAATTATGGATTTTTGCCTATTGAATTTACATATTGTGAAAAAGTCTTGCGCTAAAATTTTGAAAAATTCTTTTGATATTGATGCTGGTTGTTAAGATCTTAACAGACCATAATGAGACAAGTTCGAATGTGTTTCATATCAGGCGAAGTATGTCATTTCAGGATAAATATTATATATCTCACTCACCACCGAGTCGAAATGAGATATCATAAGGACGCCAAATACCTAGCTATGCGTTGAAAGGAAATTTCACTAAGTAATATAGAAAGTGACAAAAATAATTAACGAGTATTATTACTGTTAATACCACAGAAGTTAACGTAGAATAATTCATACAGCAAAAAATCGTTTGGTAGGTATCTATATATTTGATTCTCTTCGATAGATTCGGCGGTAATTTTGTGGAAATCGAATTTTACTATAAAATTAAACTTTTTTTCACTTGTCGTATAACAGAATGTGACACGTGTTTCCTTTATTTGAGAAACATCACCCATCGCAACATTTATGAATAATAAAAAAAAAATCTTATGTTACAAATTACTAAATAAAATTCGTGGCTATTTATAGGTAGAAAAGAATTTCTACCTATAAATATGTCAAAATAATTACGATTAAACCAGGGCTGTGGAGTTGGAGTCGCGGAGTCGCGGCATTTTGGCCGGAGTCGGAGTCCGAGTCGTGAAAAATGAGCGGCTCGATATTTTTTTGAAAAATTTATTTAATGATGTTTACTTAATATAATAGTCAAAAGTGTTGAAATTTCATGATTGGCTGACTAAAGATAATATTATAATGGTATACATACATATATATAAGTAAAAATGAAATTATTGTTTTTTTTATATACAAAATAAAATGTCATGCTTAGGTTAACTAAAAAACGAATAATTTGGGTTGGGGCGATTGTCTTCCGAGCCCCTCATTTATATTAATATTAACTAATTCCATTTCTTAATAAGTTTTCACAATCTAACAAATCATCTAAATTGATAAGCATTTAATTTGTGGAGCTCCATTACAAAGTAATAAAAAAATGTCAATGTGCTAAGTTACACGAGATCATCACACCATCGTCAAATATGTAAGTAAGCTCATTTTCGTCCGTGCTTATCTTTTGACAAATTTAAAAGATGGTATCCATGCTGGATCTCACGGGCTCGAGTCCCAGTACGAACAGCATTTTTTAGTTCGATATCTGTTCGAAAGCATGGGTGTTTATGATGTCTAAAAATTCCCTCCCACCCTCCCGATCTTTCAATAACTGAGTGTAGCGAGAGTTATTAGATAGCGATTAGTTAACCACTCTTGTCCTAGCCTTATCCTTCTACCCATGCGACTCTCTTTCTTAAAAAATGAGGTTAAGAGACTGAGTAAGTAAAAAAAGATGATTTACAAACAAACTTATTTCAATATTTTAAGTTTGCGTATTTCTTTGTGATCGCTCTTGTTCAAGTTTTTATCGGAAAACAAATGAAATTATGTTGAAACAGGTTTACTTATGTAATATGTAATAGTTGGGTGTAGTAAATTGATTTTACTGAGAGGATATTCACTAACAAACAACCTCTTAATAAAGGTAAAAAGTTTTTGCGATATGAAAAGTTTAAATGCTGAACTTATAATAAGCCACAAAACTTAAAAAAAAGCTTCATATGTATTTGAAAAAATGTAAATTAGTAATGTAAAAAAATAAATAAACACCCGCTTATACTAAAAAAAATCATAAACTTTGATGAACCACACACAATCTATATGAATATGTCCACAATATGTTATATATATAGGTGGTGAATATTCCAATTAGGATCTTTCTTTTCGACCCTATTCTGCACTATATAATAAAGTCATAAAAAACGAAAGTTTATTGTGCAAGAAATCGAGTTTCCCGATCACGATTGTCCGTTTTTATGTTGAGGCTTCAATATAATTTAAGATAGCAGAATCATAAAACAGTTCACTAGATATAGACGAAACAGAAGCAATCCGTGTATCTTATATAATATATTGTTTTATGACTTGAGAAAGAAAAACTTTTGAAAATCAATATTTGAAAAATACATGATATTTAGGAGAAGTTAGTTATCGTAACATTCAATATTGATTCTTCTGGAAAGGGTAATGACTTAATTGATTTAAATAATTAATAAAAGTCACTCGATTGCTAATTGAAACTTCAAGTCGGCTGACTCCTCCATATAACGGCATATCGAGTATCAATTTTTCACGGTTTGGTTCAGATTGGATTCACTGCTATTTAGTTGTCTCACTGTAAAAAATAGCCATTTTATGGATGTAGTAATAAATGTAGATGTAGTAAACAAGGTACAAAAGAGTTTTAATTTTTTGTAAAAATAGAAATTAAAGTGTTTATTTTTAATTGAAAAATCTATGGTTAAAAATTTTAAGAAACTACCAGTACATTAATCATAATATATAAAACCAAGGTGGCCGATGGTGAATTAACTCTTTCTCTGCCCTACAGACACAAGTAATAAATCCATTCACGCTAAAAATGTCGGTAATTAACTAGACTAGAGGTGGGTAACCTTTTCTTCTCTAATTTTTCTGATTCGACATAAGGCCGCAGAAAAAAATGACTAGGGAATCTTTGGCCAGAAATAAGAATTTACGGTTAAAATATGTCACTAATTTACGAATTTACATAAATTTATAGAATTACAGAATTGACCAGAAGGCCGCACCAGAGTAGCCAAAAGGCCGCAGGATCCCCAAGCCTGAACTAGACAGTGATAACATGAAAATACAAAACAATAATGTCAGGATTTTTATTTATTTACCAAATATCGGGTGTTGCGTATAAATACAGCGTAGGCATGTAGAGTTCAACTCTTTATCCGTTATTTATCAGTGTGTGAAAGGGAGACAGCGTTAAGTCTTAAGCATTTAAAAATGACTTGAATAATTACTATAAAAAATGTGAAAAAGAAAAAAAAGACTAGTCAAATCACCACTGATGAATTAGTAAATTTCACTTTGAAACATTCAATCATATAAATACAATACTTGTTTTGAATCTCCTGAAAATTACCGATCAAAGACTTAACACATTTTCTCTATCGCACACAGATACGGGGCGGAGTGAGAACAGGTTAAGATACATCGTATTATGTTTCAGGTAAAATCTTCAATTTTCGTGAAAAAGTATCAATTAAACTTACTTATATAAAATATTCCACTTTTATTATGCCGTAATAAATCAGATTTTAATTATAATACCGTATTTGGTTGAAGGTTGGAACTGAAGCTTTTTCCAAACTTTAAAAGCTTTGATTTGTAAACATGTTTTGTTTTTAAATTAATGAAACACAAAATTGCCTTCTAAATTATCCACTGCAAATGTTTTAATACTGTTTCAAAAATGCAAGATGAATTAAATTGTTTTTAAACTGAATTAAAAAGTTTGCCACTTTCACCAGGAGATGGCAGCTCTGTATAATTTATAAGTGTTGCTACATAGTCTTAAATTACTATTTTCCCAGAAATTTATCAAATTACGGTGGCTTGAATTAATGCTGCTAACTTTGTGATTTCATTAACCAGGATTTATTAAGAAAAATATAAATAAAAACAGTAACATAGTTCAAATTCATTTTACAAAAAAACTAAATATTTGTTTTTTTTGTTTTAACCCACTAGCGTAAAATTTAAATGTATGTACAACTGTTGCTATTGACATTTTATTGTTTATTATATTATAAAAATCAAACAAAATATTATATTTTAATTGATTACTTGAAAGATAACTCTAGACTGTCTCTTATTTACCATGCTTAAAATAATTTTGTAAAATTCTGAATTTTCGTGACAAAGGAAAGCTGTTGATAAGGATGGCAGACTTTGGCGCTAAAACAGTCTCTGCCATGCAAATCCGTTTCCGGACTCCATTTTGCAAACTTTTGTTTGGTGATGCCAGAGGGGAAATCAAAATAAAGCAAATAAAATGGCGTCAATGTATACCACAATAATAATTAGGTGTATTTTGTTTCAAGCTTTCATTTATAAACATAAGAGGATGCACAATTGCATCTTATAACTGTCGTTTTTTCATATTGCACGTAAATAATTTTAAATGTGTGCTAAATAATTTATCCCGCTTAATGGATTGTACCACTAACAAGAAAATGATTAACGCTTTAAGATACCGATAGATTATTTTTATCGCTAACTACTTATTACAAACGAGAGATATTCTATTTCATCACTGTTCTGGTAGAAGTTGTTTCGTAACATATTGAATGTTCAGAGTAAATAGAAAACAAAAACACCTATTAAGATAAGGACAGCATCGATATTTTATATTACATAATCAATTGAAACATTAAAATATAGATGCAATATTGCGCTTTTTTACACAAATGAGAGCTTACAATTAATATATAATAAGTCAGGGACAATTGCCTGCCTGCAATCAGCATTATTAATAACTGCCAACAAAACAAATGATTTTTATGGCAAACCAACTGAATTACTTCAGAAAAAGAATCTCTTCGTACACTTTACTCATTTTTAAAAGTTTTTTTTATTTACAAGCTTCTGCCAGAACAGTGAAGATTTAAAGATTTAAACTATAGGTATAAGTAACAGACATCAGTGAGGTTTAGTATCTTATCATTCATACAAACTACGTTTGTCAAAAAATTAGAAAAAACATATATATTTAACACACATTTATCCAAATTATATCCGTTTTTTTAAAATCTAGTTTTTAAGTCTCTTTCAATATAATTCATATGGACTTTTTATGTACCATCTCAACAAAGGTTATTTTATTATTTCGATCATTCATGCTCTGTATTCAAAAGGACGAACGAGCAGTACGAAAGCTATGAGAGTTAACTGCTCAAATACAAAATCGGATTAAAAATACATCATACTAACAACAGACCCATATAATATTGAAGTTATATGATAATATTAAATGTATTTATATTGCGTGGGGCAAGGTCGAAGAGTGGTCACAATTCGATTAGATCAAAAACTTATACTTTTTGTTTTCTAGCTAAATAATCGGAGGAGAAGCTCAGTGATCATATTTAATAGTTCGTAAAAGGAGAATTGACTGAACGCTTTTTTGGATCACGAATTAAATTAATAACGAGAGTTTATAATGAAACCTGCAAAAGGTCGCCCGTTGTTAATTTCACGCTTTGCATAAAAAGTTATTTAAAAGCATCTTTTCTCTATTATAAAACGACTTAAATGGGTTTTGTAAAACTTTTGGGCTTACAATAAAAACGCCATCATTTATATTAGAAGTAAAGTCCAATTTATCAAAGTATTTAAAGTTTTTCGCCGTGCCCGACAGAATGGACGCGGCATTTCCTACAAGGCTAATGGGTCTGCAAACTTTTTTTGTTCTGTGCAGCGGGTTAATTTAAAAGAAGTACATACCACGTTAGTTACAGGGCTGCTTTACGGGTCGACCACGGGGTGCTATTCTTTTTAAAAACAATTTTTCTATTCAAACATTCTTGCTAGAAATTTCGAAAATAATTTTTAAAAAATTGTTAATAAAAATAAAAATAAAACTGAAATGAATAGTATAAAATCTAATTTTGAATGAAGTGACAAGATATTTCACCGTTAGTAGACATAACCATTTTTTGACCATTTCTTTTACCAACTTTGAACATGCAAAATTAAGCACATTCTAGTTTGACGAGAACTGATTGTCACGTAACTTGTCGCCCACTATTTTCTAGTTGGTAAGAGCTTGACTGTACCGATTAAATGGCTCTGAGTTAAAGTCCGGGTAAGTTCAATGTCAAATTTAGATATAAATTTGAGATCTAAGATATGAATGTTTGTAACGAGAAACTTACATTTTTTTTCATCGAGTTTATCTATCTTATGTTATTGCAATATAAAAATATTTGGCGCATTATAATATCAATTCAAGTAACGTTGAAAATAACTTAATGTTGTGGGATAGTACAATGTCACGTTCTAGGAAAGGGAGTCTGATATAATGTAACAATTTGATTCAGAATTTAGTTACAAGGTTATATGATAGAAATGTGACAATGAAGGAAGAAGGAACATACTAATATGTATATGGCAAAAATTGTTTTGAAAAACAGTCTAAAGATTTTTATTCACCCACTATTTCGAGAAAAACGAATCTTGAGATTCGATCACATTATTTTCTTGCTATATATTATATTTTTTTACTTAATATCACCGGTAAAATCTTTCTCAAATTTATCAAACTGTCATAATTTATTTACATTTTCAAAATACACGTATTTATGTCTATTTAATATGCCTACCGGTCGCAAGTCTAAAATTGTATTTAATCCATAAATTATCAAATATAATATAACAGAGATAAATAAAAGCACAACAAAAAATATAAGCACGATCACAGATTAAGCATGCAAGTAGGCAAAGTAGACGGCCTCAAAGGCACGTGGGTAAAAAGGCAGTTTGCGAAAAAGCTCATTGTGGCGGTCATTGTTCCGGTAAGTGGTCCGCTCGGAAGATCCTTTGAGGACCCTCCGGAGCCCCGGTTCTTTATTCTCTCCATGGAGAAGTGGCTACTTATGAGATACGCGTGCCTTGTGTTGGCACAAGCGCGTGTGGTGTTTAATCTTTGATAATTTGTATCAGATAGCGTTGATGTTTTGAGAAATACTGTAACAAATATTGATGGCGTAGCTCTTTTGCCTCTAGTAAAACTTCGTAATCAAAACTTACTTGATTTACAGTTGCTTGAAAGAAAGTATATTAACTAAATAAAACCCAATGATTTAGTTTAAGGGAATTTTTTGTAAGATGATTCGAACTTGGTTGATAATTGTTGGCATATTCTATTGAATGTGAAAATGAACGAGACTGGTATTAATCATTTTGTAATTTATTTAAATAAGAATTTATATCCAGCGATGGGCTGCCAATACGTTACCAAGGGGCTCGCTTAATCTCTAAGCAATTCTCGGTTTTTTGGAGAAGGAGTGACCTTTTTTATCATTCCTTAATACTTAAATAAGCAATCTATTGTTACTTAATACACTTATAACGTGTAACAGTATGGAATTTACCGTAAATTTATCAATATAAATGGCTAAAAATGTACTAGTGTGTATACTGAAGCTGTCGTAGATAATATAGTCAACAATTTCAGTTATATACTAACTTGATCTAAGAGTATTACTTTCTTTTAAATTAACAAGGGGCTCGCACGAGCTCCTTCGAGCCTCCTCCAGCCCACCCCTGTTTATATCTACTCACGTCTAAACCATCCAATCCCTGATCTTTTTTGTGATCCCGGAATCTCGGGATTCAAAATCTTTTAATCGCGGAAACCTAGAATTGATTATTTACCATAATTTTGTTTTTAACATATCACTTATTTTAATACAAAAAATAGATGGCGTGTGTGGAATAAACATATTCCATATCACAAGTAGAGAATATAAGTCCTATGTTACCACAACCTTCGAGAATATATGTCATTCACAGGTTACGCAAGAATCTCGTAGCTTTATTGGGTTCTTTGAGGAATCTGTACACAAATACGATAAAGCTAAGGATATATATTTTTGAAAATAAATAATTTTAATTACAGTAACCGGAGAAAAGAATTAAGCAAGGATCCATAAATCTGAATATAATATCTCTTTTAATGAATAATATTTTATGTTATTATTTAATCTAAAGTCATACAAAAAGAGCTGTTCAGCTATAAGAAAATATAAATTATAAAAGAACGAAGAAGTACAAAAAAATATGTAGAAAATATTCAAATATATTTTCCATATTTACCAGGAAAACTTATTTCATTTAATGTTTGGCCACACAAATCTAAATAGATAATATCTTTCTTAATTCAATGTAAAGGTTTGCTTAAACGGAATGAAATATTGTGAAGAAACAATAAATATTTAAAAGCACTATTTTTTTTTTCTCCAATATTTTTGTATCCAATACCCAAATTTAAACCTAAAAGCATCTTAAAACCCTCTAGATCAGTGTCTGCCAAACTTTTTTACTTTATGGCACACTGATAAATGGAACTAGTACCACGGCACACCAAGATGCCGCAGATTATTTCCGAAACTCCTTTTTTTTTTAGCTCACCGAGGAATTTGAAATCCTCGATTTGCTACCGTTTGCTTCTGAAATCCTACATGACCAATATTTTTTTTTGAATAGGCATTATTGAAGATTGACATTTTTAAGGCTTCTTCTACCGCGGTACACCTGAGACATATTACGGCACAGTAGTGTGCCGCGGCACACAGTTTGGCAGACACTGCTCTAGATCATAGTTTCTCAACCTTTTTAAGCCCGTGGCCCCCTTTTGAGTCTCAGATTTTTCCGTGGCCCCCCTACCCCTCGTAATAAAATTCTCGGGACTCGGAAAAATGAAAAAAAATGTAGGTACATTTATTTTTTAAAAATACAATTTGTTTTTTAAAAAAATATATGTTTACAAAATAGTTTATAACATTACATTTTTTTAAAATCCCCACGTTGTACCCTTCACAGCCCGCTATGGTTCACACTATTCATACGGGGGTGTATTCTGCAGCGTTATTCATGTTAAAAAAAAATCCATAAACTTCTTAAAACTAGTTTGCATGCACTGCAGGGTGCAGAATGCTAAATAAAGTAAAATAACGTTATCAAAGGAGTTTTTATGAAATGAATTCAATTCATTTTTCATAAGACGCCGTGAACTCTTAGAATGCTTTTTAATTTTCCCTAGATGCAACTAAGTTGGCATGACCAACAGGACCACCCGATGCGACTGTGGTCGTAAAAGCTTATGCAGTTCTTCCCGTTCGTTGTTCATGTTTGGACATTTTTAAAAAATGCGTTTAGCATCCTGAAGCTATTTACTAATCACCTGACCTGGAAGAGCTTGCCAGTGAAGTGATCATGGCTAGTTATAAATTGGCCTATTCGAAAAATTGGAGTCGAAACGTTGGTTTCCATTCGCATTTTTAAATTTTGAAAGAATTTATAAGATTGCCTGTCCTTAGAATTATTTCCCATCAATTTTACCAAATTCGCATAGCAGCGACTGTAGCAAAACTGTGCACCACAGGGCTTTAAGAATGAAACGTCTGGTCGAGAAGGAGGCAGTCAAAGAATTCTTCTCACATGGGACTTGACACCCATTATGTAGCATAGCTGTTGCGCCTTAAACTTTAATGTAAAGACTATCAATGCACTGTATTATTCGGTAAGAATAATTTTCTGTAAGAGAATAAGGTTACAAACCTTGGATTACGTACTTTACCAGCCACTCCCATGGATTGGGTGCTAGGCTTCAATTACTGAATACCTGCTACGCAAGAAGTTTTGGCATGATATGCAGTGGTGTAGGAAGGGGTCCTACCGCCGGGGCAGTACTTGAATTTGCAACCCCATGGAGGACCCTAAGGACACTAGCCGCTAAGCGAAGAGACAAAGCTTTGCCAATGATCAGTTTTGGTCTTTAGTATTGCGTTTTGGTATTTGCACCGAGGATTTTATGAAATTTATTGTTTATTACAATATTAAGGGTTTTACACAAAGGTCCCATTTTTTACAACCTAATGTTGACGATGAATCGCGCAGGGAATTCAAAAAAAATAGTACATGATTATTTATCAAAGTAAAACTTCAATACTTTCAACAATTGAAACGTTATATCTTTTATTTATAAAAAATCTTAATTACTTGTTCAATCGTTACACCTTGAGTCTTAAGATTTTTGGCAAAGAGCATTACATTATCTTAACTAATTTTTTCGTCATAAAAAATCTGACACATCGTTTTAGGTTAGTCAATTTGCAAGACAAAATGTTCAATTGGTTGTTTTTTTTATCATCTGCTATCTCATACATACGTCTTGATACTGAACGGAATTGCTCAAAAGAATCACCTGAATAATTGCATTTTCACTCTGAAATTTCAAAATCACAGATTTGGAAATATAATTCGTTTTTCTAGCTTTTGCAATTAATTTGGAAATTTCGTTAGAAACTATTAATTAAACCAGTGTCTAATTTTTCACTCAATACTATAAATCCTATTTTTTTGCTGCGGAAACTCCTTAAAGCTTTTTGAATTATTAAAATGGCTTTTCTTTCATGTCTATGTGTTTTTTGTAAAATGGATAGTAGCATTAGTGAAGTAAAACATATTTAACGCACACAAGTTTCATAATATCATGTGGTGATGAAAGAAATCCGTGGACAAGATTGTCAATACAATATTGTCGACACTTACTTTTGGATTCGGTTTTTATGGTATCCTTAAATATCATTGAAAAAATAGTAAAAAGTATGTATAAATACGTTATTTCTGCTGCAATATATTTGATTTTAATATAAATTTTAGTTCATTATATTTTGAATGGCCGTGGCCCCCCTAAAGTCTGCTGTGGCTCCCCAAAACTGATATTTTCTTCTGTGGCCCCCTTCGAGCATGCTGTGGCCCCCAAGGGGGCCACATGGCCCCCGGTTGAGAAACGCTGCTCTAGATAATGTGTTTAAAAGAAATTATAAAAAGATTTTACTGCACATCTTGATTTTAAAGTTGATTTTTATTTATGGATTATGAGATTTTTTAAAATAAAAAATAACGTCCTTTACAGTATATAATATTGATAATGTCTGGGTTATATAATCGGGAAGTTATTGTCACCGTAATGACAACATTTGTCGAGTAATAAAATTAGCAAAACATATTTATTGGATATCAGTTATTTATCTGAAATAACTCTGTAGATGGATTTATTGCACCAGTCTGGCAAAAACAGCATTTTTTATCGGTTATTATTATTAATGCAATTTTTCCTGCTTACTAATTTCTTACTATACTTGTGTCACATGTGCATAAATGCATTTATATTTGAATATAATGATTTTGTATGTAACATGAAACAACTAGAGGCTTTATTATTAAAACTAAAAAATATTTACAGTTAACTAAAAACTGTCATTTTGTTTCTTACCAACTTCTGTAAGCGCGGTGACGATATGGTCTGTTAAAAAAATATTTAAAATCAAAATTCAGTTTGTCAAAATTGGAAATGAGAACCAGAAAAGAAAAGCTAGCCGGAGCTTCAAATAAAATTTATATAAGCGTGTAGTATAGTTGAAGTATGTTATCATACCTTTTCCAGAACTGTGATTCCGCAGAATTTATTTTTAAAAATCAATTGCTTTTAAATTATAAAACAAAAACCTATATACTATTTCTTCGACATGCGTAGCGTAACGGTCTGTGTAGTTGGCCGTAGTTTCCAGAACGAATCCCACGGGTTAAAGTCTCAGAACAAACAGCATTTTTCCAATCGTTTATCAATTTCTGTTCGAAGGCATGCCTGAAAATTCCCTTCCTACTCTTCCAATCTTAAAATTTACAGGGTGGAGCGACGGCGCGCTACTCTCTTCGAAAAAGAGAGACTGAGAAAGTGAATAGCAAGCAATTCTTTTAGAAAAACTTCTGTTAAGAATCTCAATGAAATACATTAATAAGAAAGCCATATGCTCCACACTGAAAACGCACATGAATAAAACACATAATATTTTTATCCATGTCCTCTCCCAATGTGGAGCATATGGCTTTCTAATGGAGGTATCTCAACAGAAGGTTTTTTTCTAAGAAAACTGTTTGTTACTCAGTCGCTCAACCACTGTTTTTTCAAAGAGAGTAGTAGGGAAAGAAGAATACGGCTAGGAAAGGAGTGAGACAGGACTAGTAGTTAACTAATCGTTCTCGCTACGCCTAGTTGTTAAATGATCGGAAATGATGGAAGGGACATCACAAGCACCCATCCCTCCGAACAGACAATATTATTCGTGCAAAATGCAAACTATTTTATTACATTATAAAATGAGTTAAATAGAATGAATAAAACAGTAGTTAGTAAGATATTTTTATTGTTTTTTTTACCAAATGTGTTGAATTTTTCTGTGAATTGATAATCTTGACATTTCTGAATATCTATAATACAATATACAAGTTTGCACTACTGTCAGCCGTACAGCAACGTTGAGAGTCTAATTATTGTTCGAAAAACTCTTTATAATAATCTGATACCATATTGTGACGATTTTTTCACACTTTAATGTGCTTCAATTCGCTGTTGGCTGCAAGTTTGGCCACTATCTGCTGGTTAAAAATCTCGCCGCAACTCTACGCCAGAAAGATAAAATGTCAACACAGAGCTTTCGAAGCCTGCTCGTTTTGCATTACTTTGAACTTTCATAGAATACGAAATTAGGATTCCAAAATTTTTTATTCTTTTACTCACACTAAATATTTATGAAGAGTGAACCCAGAATTAAAATTTTTCATAATTCACATTTTTCCTATATTTGAGTGCAATTTTGAAGCATTCGGATAACCTCAAAAAATTCTACGAAAAATGTTAAAAACCTGAAAAATTATATGAATCACACGGACCCTCGAGATGTGTAGTGAGCCAACTAGTAAAATGGTAAAAAAAATCTTGAAATTCGTACAATCAAGTCTTTATTTGGTGTTTTGTTGTATTTTATATTTTTATTTTACGTAGATAACAATATTGCAATATGTATTAAATGATGTTACTTCACTTTTACGATACTGCTACTAAGACGTGTAGAATATTACAACGCATCTATCTATTTTTTTTCTAAAATACCACTTGTCTTACTTCACCTCTAATGGGCCCATATAATATATCACTTTTAGGGTGTTCACTGTCAATACTTGGTGGAAAGGCATTATATTAATAAAAACAATAATCCTTTGTACTTCATTCCACTTTATTTAATATGTCAGGACCGGTTTCGCTCATTGCTCACAATGCTCGCAATGAGCGAAACCGGTCCTGACATATTAAATAAAGTGGAATGAAGTACAAAGGATTATTGTTTCCATATAATATAAGCTATTTTTGAGGCCCCTAAAATTTGGAAGCTTCAAGCGCGCGCCTCATTCGCTTATAGGACAATCTGTCACTGCACATATCTGATGTTTATATGTTTTACCTTAACAGTCGTCGAATCATAAAATAACTGGTCGTAAATAGAGCATCGACTAGCTAATAGTATTTTTTCACGCTTCTCGCAGAGTAAACTAAGTAAATTTAAGTAAACGACGATTCCTTTAGTTAATAATAAATAAACTGTTTAATCAAAAGTAACTTATTTAAATTTGTACCATTCAATATAAAATTCATAATATATCTCAAATAATTAAAATTTGATCTGGAATGCTGATTAAACTTCATTCCCAATGATCATTCTTTAAAAATAGCTTAAATAATTTAAAAAACGATTGAAAAAAATACATTAAATAAGATTGTCTATAAGTTTGCATAATACACTATCTCTAAAATGAATATATAATATTTTCACAAGAAGCATATTTTTATTTAAAGCAGATATAAAACTGTACGAGATTGAAAATCAAAATGTTTGAACTAGCTGTTCATTCTTAAGCTTGAAAACGAAAGAAAGAGAAAAAATGGTATATAACAGTAATAGCTTACAATGTAATTCTTCCGTAAATATTTCTGCCGTATAAAAATAATCGCGCGCTTCCAAAAACGATATTCAAAAAAGCACGATGGCAAATTACACCCAAAGCAGAGCGAAAAAATCTCCACCGATTTCCCGATGTTTACGGATTTTTCACCTGCCCCCATCTCATACCGCACGCCCTTGCATGCGTGGATAAACACTTAAAGCCAGGGCTTTTCATTCTAACTGGCTGCAGTTTAAAACAAGCGATTGAATGCTTCTGGCTAGGGCTAAGTCTAGAATGCAAATACAAGGTAATCTTTATAACTAAACGCATTATAAACCAACGTTCTCCACTTCTATGGAAAATAGTTACATAATAGATTAAAGGTATGATAAAATATTTTGTTGGTATGATAAATATTTTCAGGGTGTACAATTATTTATATAAAATACAAAAAGCACTGTTTTTCACACAATCAATGAAAGTATCGAAGTATTATTGCTACTCATAACTTTACAACACATAATGATATCGTATCAGAGACAAATAAAGCTTTCAAACGATTGTCAAAAGCGATTTGAAATTAAATACCCGAAATTAATTTGCTATGAACTAAAGTTTGCCTTAAAATATTTAAATAAAATAGAAAACTAGTGAGTTGATGTTGGCGTTTTGGAAAACAGATAATTAAAGATTATCCACTGTTTATGAGACACTTGTAATTAACTTGAAATAATAAATACGACACGCGTGTAATTAAGAAGCAAAAAAGTTTTACAAATCAGACTGCGTGTAGAAATTTTTAGAATATTTTTTTTAGAAAAATAACAGAAAGTTCGAATCGTCACTATGTCAAAGACGACGACAAAGGTTGCCAGATGAAAATTCAGAGATAAGAAGAATTATGGAGAGCAAAAATATCTATCTACTCACTCTATGTGTAACGGCTTCAAATACTAATATTGTATTGGAATAATCTAAATTTGCGTTCTGGTTTTTAGATAATCATAAAATGTATTCTATAACTCACTGGATCAAATTTATGGCAAAAATTGATAAAAAAATAATATTAAGTGATTCGTTTTAGAGATCTGCACAGAATAACAACAGTGTCGTAATGCAGATTGAAAAAGAAGACAACGATAAAATTGAAATGTTTTTCTAAATACATATTTATTTACCAAATTTATATCTTAAAACTGTACAATTAGGGAATATTTACAATGTAACAGCAATATTTTCATAAAATGCTATCAATATCGTCTATCTAATTTTTGTCCTTAAAAATAATAAAATTATCATACTAACCCTCCGGTGTACACTGTAGATTAAAAGCTCCTGCAGTAAAGCCATGCCTGTGCTGAGGCCGATATAAATAGAGAGTATGCTAACCACTTTGTGAATCTGACGCTAATGTGATAAGACTACGATCCGTAGCCGCTCTACGCCACGCTACGCCGTAGAGCAGTACACGCCTTGGCGCGTAGTGTGTGCTCGGGTTTCTGTTAATAATTCAATTACTATCACTCCCTGCGAACATTATTTCAATACTCTTTGACGTTCAAGTTTATTACCAACTGAATAAACAAATATGGACGTTTTTATATTTTTTGTAGATATGTCAATAATATAACGAAGACATGCATATTGGATGAATTTTTATTTGTGAAAAAAATAACTTTAAAAGTAAACATATGTTTTTTAAATTTCTCGGTATTCTAAGAAGAAAAACCAAGACTACATGATCATAAAATTTCCATTACTTTAGGTGGACTTAAAAGATATTGCGAGAGTCAAATTATGTTTGATTAATAACTTCTATTCTGCATTATCTAACAACCAATTTTAAGATGCTTTAAATGACACGGCCACAAGTCAATGCCATGCTCTCCTTGAAGAGAATTTATTTTCCATTTTTCTAATTTATTTTTATATATATGTTATTTTAAAATCATCTATGTATGTATAATTTATGTTTATTTTCAAATTGAATGACTCCCTCCTGGAACAATTTCTGGATCCGACACTATTGTATTCAATATGTGGCAACAACTACTTATTAAATAACATGTATATACTACAATGCGCAAAGAAGTCTTAAACCATATTTTTTTACGTACAGTCGACATATTTAGTTCGACATCAAAATTAAAATTACTATTTACAACAAATACAATGTTAGGTTTTATCCGCTTCAAATGTGCAGTATGCGGGCTCTAAATAGGTATCTTAGCAAAATTTGTCTACTAGAACTGTTTTTCATTTAGTTACTCAACCTCCTATGTTTTTATCAATATAAAAAGGATAAGGCTCGAACAGGATTAGTGGTTTAGTAATCGCTCTCGCTAAGCCCCTTAATGTTATAATTAATAGAGTGGGATATCACTAGCACCTATGTCTTTGAATAAATGCTGTATGTATTAAGATTCGAATTCGTGAAGTTTGTCACGAACGCCAATGACGTTTACCAACGAATCCAAAATTATTAAAATTGGACAGATATTTTTTTATTTAATTTAAATAATTAATACCATCTCGATCCGACACGACTTGCAAACGTTTCCGCCTTAAAAATATTTGTGATGTCAGTTCAGCTCGGGGTGGTTTGTAGTCGGTAAGGCGGTAGATGTTAGGGTAGGTATGTGTGATGGAACAGGGTTGAATTTTAAGAGATTGTTTTTTTTTATGTTGTAAATCTTGCCCGCGAAAACTATCAATTTATTATAGTATTCGATTTATTTCGTTGAGACGTAATTGAGGCGTTTATTCGCTTTTCATACTCATAAATGTTACAGCAAAATTGAAAGCTGTTATCTCATTAACTCTCTTTTCATTAAAAGATGATAACAAATAACATAGAAGTAGATTGATATTATTTATATTTTATTTATTCTCTACAAATTATAAGACACAATAATCATAGATGTATCTGATAAAAAATCTTTCAATGGCTGAGATGATACTGATGATAGCGTGAAGCTGTAATAACTATGAACTATATTTTATTATTCTTGAACTAAATACAAATATTTTTAAATCATAGATTTTCAGTAAAATATTTACTGTCAATTATTAAAATTAAGCGATAGTGATAGTAATGTTATTTATTAAGAAAAGTCACGCCATTTCTAAATCAATTTATCGATTTATGTTCGAAGGTATAGATGTTTGTGATCTCTGAAAAATCTCTCTGTGATCTCTAACCCACCCTTCCAATTCCAAAATATCAAGGAATAGCGAGAGCGAGTAGTAAACCACCAGTCCAACCATAACCCCATCCGATCTATCGCTACTCTCTTCGGAAAAAGAAAGGTTGAGCAATTGAGTAACAATCAGTTATATTTATGAATAAATAACAACAATTTCGGAAGAAATATACATATTTTTTTTTAAATGTATATTTTTGATTATTGTTATTGATCATTTTATTTAACATAATATTATGTAAAAATAAATTTGAATTGTTCAAACTTTGTAAATGTTCACATTTTAAAATCATCAGATGTTAATTTCATCCGTGCATTTCCTATTAGTGACAAAAATGTGTTAATGCATAAAATATCAACAATTCAAATTCAATAAATTTATAAAAAAAAAGAATTCTTAAATAATTAAATAAGTGGTTAGTGAAAAAAATATTTTTAACATTTCGCTTATTTGGGACAATGCATTATTTAAAATTTTAAAATGGGTTATTTAAAATTAAGCCGCATTTAAGTTTTTTTTAAACAAAAAATGTTTGTCTTTTTGCAACATTATAATTAAGAGATGTATTTATAAGCATAAATGTCATATTGAGTTTCCGAACACAATTGGCTTGGCCTAAAACATAAACATGAGTGTTTTTTAAATCAATTTTCTACCGAAATACATACCTTTTCTGTTTATTTTAAAAAAATAAATAAAAATATGTATTCTGGTCTATAGATGTCATTTTATTAAATTAATTTTATACACCCCAAACATTTCCGCGATGTCATATTAACAACAAGGGTCGGTAGGCTGTAGAGGCACTCGAATCAAAATTCAAAATACATTTCGCGAATAGCATCGTCGGTAAAAACCCCTTTTAATACTAATTGACCATTTTATTTTATTTTATTAGACTGTGCCTCTCAAATACTTAATTCTACTCTGGAAAGGGTCTAAAGGATATTGGCTAGAGATGTCAAAACCGTAAAATTCTTTAGCTACTTACGTATTTGAATATTTTAAGAATGAATATATTTATATATATTTTTAATTAATCAAATACTTACTTTCAGTAACTATTATAAAGATGTACTTCACAGGTACAATGAATTAGTTTAACATACCCACATTAAACAGTTAAATCTTTTTTACTTGCCCACGTTAGTTTAAAATAAAAATGGCTTATACCTTTAAAAATTTGACCTAGAGAAAATTATTGTACGTCTGTGACTCCATATAACGTTAATTGATATTATAATTTATATACACATAGTAGATAAACAGTTAGTATCAGAAAATTTGATCCATACATATATTATTCAGCAAAAAAAAATGCATTAAATGACACAATGTTACGAAGCTTTTTTTGGACCAAATTTGATAAACATGTGATAAGGAAACGTAGAAATATATATTTTTTTAAAGTAATTTTTTATTGTCAAGTATTTTTGTTCAAATCAACAAACACTTTTATTATAAAATATACAAAAATGAACCTTTTTTTTAAATATATACATATATATGCGTTATAATGTTTCTGTCTTAGCGCAGAACACAGATATACACTCACACTTGAATTAAGTACGTGCATGTTGACAGGTGGCATTGCTTTATGATATACTTAAGCTATCTAAAAAAATGTACATATTGTAAGTATGAACGTAAAAAATCGCTTCAATACTTCAGACATAACGACTATTTTTGTCAGTTATTCTAACAGAGGTAACATGATGATCTAGTCAGGGGTAGGGAATCTTATCAATTCTAAAGGCAACATTCATTTATCTGATTCAACATAAGACCGCACTAAAGAAAACGTTGACCTCCCATTTTTTTGACTGTCGAAAATACACAAATCAAAGTGAATATTTTGATCAGATCAAGATTTTTTTCGTATAAATACATTTTTATTTGAATAATATAATATATTCTGAGAGCTGTATTCATTGCAGTCATAAAAACATATAATTATACACATCCTGAATCCGAAATAAAGAAAAAAATATCACCACGAGCCCAAATTATGCTACAAGTAACGATTTGACATCGTTGATAATCTAATTGAGCATTCGAGATATTGACACCAGGGTAGTCGCTACCGGGTGACATCTCTTACGATCCTTAAGAAACGAGGGGTGGAAGCAGGCTCTATTATAAAGTAACTTCGGATCGGAAGATCACTTAAGTCTGTGTGGATTCTGATTTCGTTCAAGTATTTGAGTGATGAAAGGTTTTAATGACAGATTATACCCAAGTATAAGTTATATTAAGGAACTAACCGACTTTCAAATCATGAGTGGTGCGGTGACACGGCCAGTGATTCATCAGTTATATGTTTGATTATGAAAGTTAGCGATTGTATGAACGAGATAAAGTGATTGATTGCTCACTAAAAAATATCGACGCTTTAGAATAGCGGTATATATTTTGATAAAGACTTATTTACTTTTCCCTTTAAAAAATAATCATGTCAAGCCTGTAGTTGAGTTGATAGTGCCATCTTCTTCAATTGCAGTGTCCACGAGTTCGAATTCCAGTTTGAAGACTATCATCATAGGGTTTTAGACTTTACCCACACCTATGCCTTCAATCAGAAATCGATTAAGCAATTAAAAATAATTCTGTTCGTTCTAATAAAATATAGTATATTTTATCCATGTCCGCTCCCAATGTAGAACACATGGCTTTCTAATGGAGTTATCTTAACAGAAGTTTTTTTCTACGAAAACTTTTTGTTACTCAGTCGCTTAACTTCACTTTCTCAAAAAGATTAGTAAGAATAGAAAAATATGGCTAGGATAAGACTAGCGATAAACTAATTGCTCTCGCTACGTCCCGTAATTTAAGGATCAGTTGGTGGGAAATTTTTGACATCACAAACACCCATGCCTTCAATCAGAAATTGATTGAGAATAGTTCTGTTTGTTCTTGTACTGTCTAGATCCGTCACAGAAGAAGATAACGATGACCGCTGCGACACGGACCTGAAATATAATATAGTATCGTTTGTGTTCATTATTTTATATAGCAGCTGCCTAGTGCATAAAGTCAGATGAAGTCCCTTGCATCGTCATTTTGTCACAAATTAATACCAAGGGATTTAAGCTCTAGTCTGAAGCATGTATTTAATTATTGAAGCATACATACTTTAAGGATTCAATGAAGCATTATATGACAGAATTACATCCATGATTGATGATTGCCGAATTTGTCTGTGCTAATTCTAGAAGTTTATAAAATAATTAGGACTGCTTTCGATCTTTGCGAACTTTTTCATCACTAACATAAGCAGTCCTGATAATTTATAAAATTGTATTACAAAAATCATGTTTTATTTCAAAATGCATAAAACAATTTCTGACAGCTACTTTTTTCAGCAGGATCGGTGTCGTTCAACGAAAAAGCATTCTCAACTGACGATTTGAAAATGAATGTTTAGTTTCTTGAGCGTCTTGCTTTACAGTAATGATTTTTTTTTACTACATATGTTCAAACATTTAATTTATTATAAGTGAATTTTATAACAAAATTATTTTTTAATACTATTGCAAATTAGTGTTATATATTTGTAAGAGGTCTAGGACATTTTAATTATAGTGAGCTTAGTGTCACTTAAGTATCATTATCTATAAATCCTTTTCATATTTCTATAACCTATTGTTTGTTACACCTTTAATAGTCTTACTTGATTTTCTATTAACCTTCTCACCGCGTATGACCGCTATGTATGACCTAGCGAACACGCCCTCAGCGCGTGTGACACGTATAGATGTCATGGAAATTTCGAACCCTATATAAGAGCTATCTATTGTGTTAAAATTGTATAACTTGATTGAAAATATTACTAAATGTATATTTTACCAAATTCAATAGATGGCATTAGTCAAAAAAGATTCAATATAGGCTAAAATAATTTATTTCTGGAACTCGCCGTGAACATACGCAATCGAGTGCAAGTAGAATTGAAATTGTAACGAGAATTTAATATTATAAGCATGGTATGGTAGTGGCGCAGTGTTCTCGGTCGCGCGTGGCGGTATTTTGCAATATGGCGACGTCACGCCGCAATTGTATGAAGAATGATTATTGTTGAATTAAACCGAACATAAAAGAAATATATTGTATTTTATTATTGAAAAAGTTACTTTGGGTGGCAATTGACATATTTGATGAGTTGAAAAAATATTACAACCTATATTTATAGTCAAAAACGCGATAACAAAATCCGCAAAAAAGCAGCCGCGTACACAGCATGCCCGCTAAATTTGGTGACGCGGGCAAAGGGTTAATAACCGTGTATTAATTAATATATTTTTAACAGTTGAAAATGCTTATCATGACAAACAGCAATCATGATCATAATAAATACATGTTGAAATTTTGTTGTTGTTTTTTTATGTCCGCTCTCAATGTAGACTATATAGACTTATAATAGAGTTTATCTCAACAGAAGTGTTTCATCAAGCTTTCAATAGCTTGTTACTCATTAACTCAAGCTTTATTTTTTTTCAAAGTGAGTAAGAAGAGAAAGATCAGACAAGGACAAGACTAGTGTTTAACTAATCGCTTTTGCCACACCTCGCTTTAATGATAGGATGGGTGGGAAGAAAGAACTCACATAAATCCATGGCTTCGAACAGAAATACATAAATCGATTGAAAATTCAATGTGTAAAACTGTCCGTACTGGGATTCGAACCCGTGACCTCTGTAACCGAGGCCAATGACGTTAGCCACTCAACCACGCAGTCTGAAAATGTGTTTATACAATACGAAAAATATTGTAGTACAGAATGATGTTTTATTTTTTAATTTCACACCTTTTTCAACTGAGCTTTCGCTACAACCGTTTTTAAGATAAAATGGGTTGAAAATAATTTAAGACATCACATACGTACATGCTATTGAATAGAAATCTTTAAATCAATTAAAAAACAATTTATAAAACTGGGATTTGATCCCGTGACCTCCGTAACTGAACTCAACGACGTTGAGCACTCGACTACGCACCCTCAAAATATGAAATAGTGCAAAATGGTGCTTTATTTTTTTAATATAACACCTTGGAATTTCAGATCGAGTTTTTACAACTGAGCTATAACTTTTAAATAAAAGTCACTATTGTTATTTTGATACGAAAAATGTTGTAAAAAAGAACTTCCACAATTGAACACGTAGAATTTTTCATACCTTATTGCTTTTTGTTTCGTTTACGTTTTGCTGCAGTCCCCCAACCAGGTCGAACATTTTCATATCATGTTAATTTTTTCAATATAGCGCATGTATCTGAATAGGAAGTGGGAATATTATGGTATTTTACTTAACTTTATCTACGGTGATTTTGAATATTGGATATTTGCGCCCGTAGGCGAACCGTATTTCCCATATTTTATGTTCCAAAGGATAGTGTATATTCAAGATATAAAACGCTACGTCCGTAGCACTTTATGGATGTTTATTCGGAAAACCTTGCAACTATTATACAGAAAAATCTACGACAAACAATTGTTTTGACCTAGTATTTATTGTGCTTTCTAATATAATAGTATATCACACTTATTTTTTTGTTTGTATAAATGTTTGCAAAATTTTACTAGCGGGATGGTCGAGTGGTTAACTTTATTAGCGTTAAGGAGGTCACGGTTTTGAGTCTCAGTACAGACAGATTTTAAAAATTGATTTTTAATTGATTTAAAAATATCTATCCAATGGCATGTATGCATGTATATTTAGTTGTAGAAGTTCTTTTAAAACATATTTTGCATAAAAAAAATTGTAGTGACTTACTTAAAAGCAGCTCAGATGTAAAAGCTAGATCTGAAATTCCAAGGTATGGTACTATAAAATATAACACCATTCTGTACTGTTTCATATTTTCACACTGCGTGGTCGAGTGGTCAACTTTATTGCCTTAAGTTAAGGAGGTCGCGGGTCCGAACCCCAGAACGGACAGATTTTATAAATTGATTTTTTATTGATGTAAAGATTTTTCCGATGGCATGTATGTATGTACGTGATATCTTAAATTCCTGCTCATACATCCTATCATAAAAACGGGCGTAGCGAAAGCGATTAGTTATCCAATAATCCTGTCTTAGTAATATCCTTCTATATAGAAGTATGTACATGCTCTCTTTCGATAAAGAGAGCTTTACCATTTGAGTAACAAGCAGTTCCTTAGAAAAAATTCTGTTGAGATAAACTCCGTTAAAACTCTACATTAAAAATCTTCTATATGTGCCACATTGGGAATGGATATGGTTCTTAAAAAGAATCTCGGGTCGTCTGCTGTGGTCTAGTTGATTAGTGCCTGCTCTACAAATCAGGCGGGTCTAGGTTCGATTGCCGGTAAAGTCAATGTCAATTTTAGATTTTTTAAATTTATGTTTGAGACCTAAGACAGAGCAGTATTCTATAAATTACGAAATAAAAGTCGGAGCTTTTTCCTTTTCTACTAGACGCAAATAGAAGGTAAAGTACAAACATTGATATTACTAATTACAAACTATGTATCGTATTAGATACGGTAAATCTTAATAAAAAATGATTCAACATTGGTGACCCACCTGTCTTTCAAAACGATATTTACTAATGTTTGATTTCGCTTCATGATATTGTTAATTTCCAAAAACTACTGTTCGTTCTCAAACATTTATAGTTAACTATATGTAAAATTTCAACATTCAAATTTTATAATCACCCTTTTTTAATACATGTTCGCTCAAGTATCTCAACGAAAGTTTTCCAAGAGAACTGCTTGTTACTCAGTTGACCAATCTCTTTTTTTTAAAGGGGCTATAGAATGAAAGCATAATGTCAAGACAGGATTAGTGGTTAGTTAATTTTGTCAGGTCCTATGGCACAGCGGTGAGCGTCCGGATCTCACGAATTCGAGTCCCAGTACGAACAGCATTTTTCGATCGATTTCTGCTCGAAGTCATGGGTGCTTGTGATGTCTAAAAATTACCTCTCACCATCTGATCCTTTAATAATTAGCGTAGCAAGAGCGATTAGCTAACCACTAGTACTTCCGTAGCCTTATTTTTTATGTTTACTGATTTCTTTGAAAAAGAGAGGTTGAGTGACTGAGTAACAAACAGTTATCTTAGAAAAACTTCTGTTGAGATACCTCTATAACCAGGCAATATGATCTACATTGGGAGCGGATATAGATACAAAAATAATTAGTTGCTTAGTTGATGCGCTACTGACTGATTATTTACTATTTTCATGTTAAAAATTAACTTCCATAAAACTCTCGCCGAATCCATAGAAAATACTTTTAATTTGGTTTCTGTTCAGTAGGGTTTGTGTTAGGCTTAAAAGTGAAAGTTACGCATATATACTACGCTAAATACATTAAAATAACTAAGTTAATCAGCATTAGTTTTGCCAATTTTCATTACAATGCGAAATTTATTCGTCTAAGGCACAACAAGAAAACAATTGTTCCCCTTGTAAATATCTAACGGCGATATTATATTCTCCCGCAGATTCGAACGGAGCTAATTCTCTTTGTTTCTACGCAATGTAGCAAACCTAGTTAGGCATAAATTCCATTTTGTATTCTAGTTCAATTGTGGACCAGGGACACCCTTTATGATTCGATCTGTTTTACATATCCGAAGTAAATATTCATTATGTGAATGACATTGCCGTAGAACAGTACTGTGGTATACTGTGAAATACATACGCTAATACGGTGGTGCTGGAATAGATTATACTAAGTCGAGGGGGTTCAATTCACGTATTTATTGATTGGGTAGTCATTAAATGATCTTATGAATAATACAAAATTAGACAGACCCTAAATTCGTAAGCAGCCTATAAAATGCCACACATAACATCAACTCAGTCACTCTACTTCAGTCTTCGAATGCAAACATTTTTGCTACAAAAGCTTTAGGCACGGTTGTAATCGATCAGAACCACGAGTCTCCTGTTCAATGCATGAATCTTGACAGTGTTATTTTACGATTGCGATTAATAGCACATTATGAAACCACAGAGTATCCGTAAACAGATACCAGTGGTGAATACTGGGTGTGCGTTTGTTTAACTTAGTCAGAAATGAAAATATAAGAAAAAAGACTTGCCAGTTTATAAAAATGACGATGAACCTGGTTTGGATATTTAATGCGGACAAGAAAAGAGCTAAAATCTTGCCTACTTTGTTTAGCAACCGGACAGATCCTGCCATCCTGCCGTCGCAGAAGGTATCCAAAGACCGTCCATATTATCTATTCGGCGGATTTTCACTTCACTGTGATAACCTGGGAGAAAGCGAAGAGACTGGCGGGGGACAGTGAATCTTAGATGAACCACGTGGTAGTCATGTACTCCAAACAGGAAACTGACTTGGACAAAAAACGTATGGATATTAGAGGAAGTGAAAGTGTACAGCGTCTATCTCTCATAAGCCATTAAATATATTAGGTTTAAGCATAGTTCTGACGATGACGCAAAGCTGAAATATTTGCGTTAGAAAGATGGCAGTATTTGCGTTGGCATGCTGTCATGAAACATTATAAAAAAGCTTGAAATGATATAATGGTTAAATTTAAAAGTATTAATTCATATAAGGAAGTGTGATCGGTCAAAATAAAACAGGCTTATCCAATTAATCGTAAAATTAAGAGCAGCGGTTTATTATGAAACACCTTCTTTCATCCCCATCTGCGAAGAGGGTAGTTACATCCCGATAGATAACCACCCTTCCGCTCGTCAGTAGGCCGTCAGCCTCCGAGCCGGCTGCTCGTGCATTTTCTCCACGGGAGTTTTCTCGTTTTTACTGAAAAAATTACAATTGCAAACTCGGCGAGTTTTTACAAAGTTTTTCGCGCTCTTTTTAAGTGCGGGCGAGCGGTTTTCGTTTTTTTTAGTTTTTCCTGTGTTTTATGATATTTGAAATGGTAAGTTTATTTATTTTTAATTAACGCAAAGCTTATAATTAAAATTTTGATGATTGGTAATTTTATTATCTTATTGCTTATTTTACAAAATAAATTTTAATAACGTTTTAAAAACTCATTCGTCTGTTTTCATGATTATTAAATATATATATATATATTCTTTGATCCAGTCAGTTTATTTGATGAATAAAATGTTGCATTTTTTTGCATAGTTATTGAAAATAAAAAAGGAAAACTTTTCCGTTGTAATGATGGTATTGCAATATTTCTTACACCAATAGATCAGCTTGTAACTTTATAAAGCAGAACTTAGTTATTGAAAACATTTTTTTTTATCGAAGAGTAAAATTAAAAAAAAAAAAAGTTTAATTGGCGATCAAGGAACATTAAAAAAAAATCTTAATATCAATTATTTGATTGTTGAGAGAAAGTTTTGTTACGAATTTAATTCGTTAAAGTTTAATTGCTGATCATTAATATTGTAATAATATTTTGGGAATATAAGAACAGTTAATAACTACACAAATAATTTTACACAGTAAAATACGCATTAATAATTGAAAATGAATGAGAATACAACAAATAATTAATACGTTTCATTATGCATGATGTTTATTAATTTTAGTGTTTTGACAAATATGTATATACATGATATATTACTTCATAAACAATTGCTAACGTAAAAAATATCAGTTTAAATAATGATATAAGTTTAATATATATAAAAAACTTGTTACATACCATTTTTTTAAAATTTATTTGAAAATACTATCAAACTAATAAACAATACTTATTATTAAACATCAGTACTGTTTTTGTAAGTATGTAATGATTATAATTAATATCCTAAGATCAGTATGTAAGAAAAGAAAGTGTTAAAAATTCCCACTGCTATTTTACAAAAGTATTTCAAAATTCAAAAAAAAACAAAACGCTGATAAATACAAATTATTGAATTTCTTAACTACACGTCCATACATGCATGTCATTAGTTCTACGCAAACGTATATGATTTTGAATGTTTATTGAAACATAAAATATTGAAAGATATTTTATCACTATGAATAGTGAGTACCACTTTGATAGCGCTCAAAACTTGTGCTTATCAATCATATTATCACAAAGTTATAGAATAAGCAATACATACTTAAAACTATATTTTATTTTTGTAATAATAACAGTTACCTGCAAGAATTGGTAATATTTATATAACATAAGTGAGTGAGGTTAATATGATTATGATTTTGAAATTTTAATCAAACTAACAACAAAGTCTTGCAATTATTTCTAATGTTTTTACACTTGAAAATCTTTATGATATTGGTTTGCTTCAAGACGTCATTATTCGACAATTTGGTAAAAACTGACTTACATTAAACAAAGTATTAGAATTATTAGTAGATTAAACTCAGAAACCAACATTGTACAATGACAGACATTTAAAACTATTCGATTTTATTTCATCCACATACTAGAAAAAAACACGCTATTAAAAAGTTTATGTTATTCTTATAACATACTTTAATGTATTTTTGCATTAAACCAATGATATATTTTACTGTTGATTTATATGTGAATTAAATTTTTGAATCCCATGACAGTTTGAATACATAGATAAACCTTATTTATAATAATAAATCTTATTTTAAGTACAATACTTTAAGAGTTTTAGATGATAATGTTTAAAAACTGAAATAATATACGTATGATCATAAAAAAACGATTCAATATTTTTCATATCCGAACGTAAAACGTTAAAAATAAACAGACATTCCAGGTAGTAGTGAAAGCCACAAAAATAATGTGGTATCCCAAAAAACGCTTCAATATCTGTCTTTTAATATGTATTTTATGCTTTCGTAAAGCATCCAAATATTTATAAAGTTGTCGCCGTCATAAAAATGAATCACTTTGGCGAGGGGAGAATGTGGCAAAAGTTTTATCTGCCGCTAAAAGTTTGCAGAAGTACCAATTCATAAATCGGAAACTTATTTAAAGAGCGTGAAAAACAAATAAAACTCGCAAAGTTTTTAAATAAAATATTAACTTGGTCGAACTATAATAAAACCAATATTATTTCACGATGAATTCAACTGATAAAATTTTATTACGGTCACTTATCAACTCTCCTAGTAAACGATTGTGATAATATTATTCTGAATAATTATTACAATAAAAGAATAAAAATATAATATTTTCCTTTTTAATGTTTCTCTTGCCCTCTAACTCAGCGCATGAGTAGAGAGAGATAGTGTTTTATGTGCGCGTAGGTGCTGAGTGTTGTTTTTTACATATGACTGAATTCCCCAATAAGCCCGCACAAGCATACTGACACTGCCACCTGTTAATAATTTTTAATAAGAAGAAAATTATAGTTTAAATGTACATTAAATCTTGTTAGGGCTTTCTACTTGTGGGTTTGAATCTCCGAATTGACACTTTCATCCATGGGAAACTGTGATTTTGCGCGAAGTAATTTTCAAAAAAAAAACATTATTTAAACTATTTATATTTAAATTGCAGAACGTTATGATCTGCAATAAAAGTATGAGACTTAATTTAATTGATTGAAAATGTGTTTTTGAAGCTCTGGACAACGCCAAAGAACCACTGTTGAAAAAACGGTAAACACAAGGTTCTTTATAAAAAAAATACGCAAAAAACGTGTATTGTATAATTGAATGCTTCAACTACCTTTTAAAGTGTGTGCTAGTACAGCAAATTTTAAACTAATACACAATAACTATTGACAACATTGATCTTATTTTTCTATGTTGTTTGCAAAATTTAACTGAAGTTTCAATAAATAAGATTGCTTGGAACCTCCGAGTCAAATAAAACAGCACTGGAAAAGCTTCAATGTGCAAAACAATTATTATTTAAGTTAAAAGAAAAACACTTTGGTAGTACTTTCATCAAACCACATCAATTTTTTTTTATTATTTCATGCTCCAAAAAAATGCAGCCTTATTTTTCCGGAGGATATCTCTCAAAAGTGACGTTTGAAAATTTAATAAGGTAGAAGCTGTTTGATTATCATACGAGAGTGGCGAGAAAAAATACACGAATATGAAATAGGAGAAATTTTGATGGCTTGGTGTCATCATTTATAAAAGGCACTCTTATGTGATGCAATATTCACGTTCAAGATAACATCAGCAAAATGTGTTTTGGGAAACGTTTTTCATCCCATTAAGTTGATCTGACAATAGCTAGTTAGAAATCTAATATAATACTTAAGCAATAGAGAATAGCTTATAGTCGAACACAGCGTCCTTCTCTTCACATGCAGTGTCTATGAGTTTGAATGCTAGTAAAAGCATTTTTATAAATTGATTTCAATTGATAAATGCTCATTCACAGCATGCATGTCTATTGTCTACATTGACTCTAAGCCGCCGGTTATTTAAAAATATTAAAAACTTCTAATGAGTTGGCTAAGATTTCAAACGCTCAACCTTTTTGGACCCTAGAGCGCATTATAAAATATTGGTAGAGTGGCGGGCATCACCTCTTTTTTCAAAGGATATTTGTAATTGGACAAGGGTAATAAATAATATATATATGAATGTATATATGTATGTATACATCTATATATATAAAAATCTCGCGTCACGGTGTTTGTCGCCAAACTCCTCCGAAACGGCTTGACCTAGAACGAGAATCAAATGTAAAGTATATTTCATCCCGCTAAGTGAAGGGTGTCCTTATCCAGATTTTTTTTTCAATATTCCTGATATTTGTCGTTCGAATTTCAAACAATTGAAATGGACGTCTTTTTATGTTCGAAATTCAAATTTCCTGGCATAGAACTGAAGTATCGTAATACTATTGAGAGAACTTTATTTGAAAGTTTGCATCGCTACAACGTTTTTTAAATAATCAAATATACTGATTCGATTTTTGACGCTATAATTATAGGACTGGGAGCTGATTTGACAGATTTTGATCAGTGTCATTGATTCGATTATTGGAGGTATGGTTATATTTTGCCGGCCTATAAAATCTTTTTAATTTCTTACATGCATTAGGAATATTCAAATGACAGTATGGATATTTTATAGAACTACTACGAAGAATAATTGTTATCAAACTTAAGCATTATTCCAAAAATTCAATAATTTACGAAATTTCTGCTACTATGAAAAATGGTTGTTAGCAAACTTAAATATTATTCCAAAAATTCAATAATTTAAAAACTGCAGGGCTGTCGATATATGCGCCGAGGTCGATTTATGCTACTATGAAAAAAGATTCTTAACAAACTTGAACATTATTCCAAAGATTTAATAATTTACAAAATTTCTGCTACTACAAAAAATGGTTGTTAGCAAACATAAACATCATTCCAAAAATTAATTAATTTACAATTTAAATACTGCAGGACTGTCGATATACGCCACGTGGTCTATTTCTGCTACTACGAAAAATAATTGTTAGCAAACATAAACATTATTCCAAAAATTAAATAATTTTTTAGGTTGCTCGATTTTTTGAAGCTATAATTATAGGGCTGGGCAAAGATTTTTTGGAGCTGATTTGACAGATTTTGATCAGTGTCATTGATTCGATTATTGGAGGTATGGTTATATTTTGCATCCTGCCTTGAAAATCTTTTTTATTTCTTACATGCATTAGGAATATTCTAATGACAGTATGGATATTTTATTGAACTATATTTCGACTTTTATTTTTAAATCTTCTACTACGAAAAATAATTGTTAGCAAACTTTAACATTATTCCAAAAATTAAATAATTTACAATTTTAATACTGCAGGGCTGTCGATATATGCCACGAGGTCTATTTCTGCTACTATGAAAAATGGTTGTTAGCAAACTTAAATATTATTCCAAAAATTCAATAATTTACAATTTAAATACTGCAGGGCTGTCGATATACGCCACGTGGTCTATTTCTGCTACTACAAAAAATGATTGCTAGCAAACTTAAACATTATTCCAAAAATTAAATAATTTACAATTTAAATACTGCAGGGCAGTCGATATATGACCCGAGGTCTATTTTTTTTACTACGAAATATATTTGTAGACTTTTTAATTAATCTAAAAATTATATTATTTACAATTTAAATACTGCAAGGCTGTCAATATATTCTGTCCCGAGATCTACTTCTTCTTCTACGAGATATATTTGTTAGCAAACTTAAACATTTCAATTATTATAAAAATTATCTCTATCTCAATATAGGCTTGACCGATTTTTATGATTTTTAATGTATATTTGTAAGATAGTAGAATAGGTTTTAAAGTATATTTCATCCCGCTAGGTGAAGGATATCCCGAATTTTTTTTCAATATTTTTGACGTCCGTCGTTCGTATTTCAAACAGTAAGAAATTATTAGAGTTGTTGACTGACAGATGGCGCTTGGTGCGCAGCAACTTAAGTCTTTTAAAGTTTGATACGTGCCATGGTTACGTCAAACAATCAAAGGGTATTGTAAACAATTATCAAGTGAATTTGTAATAGTTGTCACAAAGAATTTCTTTCGCTGTCAAACAATTATGATACCTAAATGTCTTGCTATTAGTTGATCTAGACCTCAAGTACGAAAGAAAACGGCATCACGAGCTTCAGAAACAGACGAGCAAGTTTGGAAACCGCTCGAGCTCGCACTGCTCAAGCCCAATCGTCTGATACAATGATAAGCAAACAACCCTTTTGACCGCGATTTGCAACGAGAAACAAAATTTGATGTCGACAAATCGGGTAAATTCGTTCAAACAAATCTTCCGAAATTGGTCCCAGAACAACGCATAGCGTATGATAAAATTATGCATACAATCAATCACAAGCCAAAACGTTGGATCACAAAACAATATTGCATTGGCAATCGCTTCATCTGCAATCGCAGCAAAACTTTTGGATGGTGGTCAAACAGCGCATTCAGCACAAAAATTGCCTTTGAACACCAACATGCAATATCAAAAAAATGTCCTGAATGGATGAAGCACTTTAATCATATCAACTCATTAAATGGGACGAATTTACTATGGCGCACAAAAATGCATTGAACAATCTTCACTATATGTACACTAAAAGATTTGAGAGGAAATGAACAGGTCTTTCGTGGCGAACCTTTTTTATTGTCTGGTGATTTTCGACAAACTCTACCAGTTATACCAGGAACCAAGTGCATGTCTAATGATGAATCAAGTGGATGTCTCAAATTATCAGTTTTATGGTGACACGTGCAGAAATTGACTTTGAAAGCTAATATGCGTGTAGAATTACAATATGACGTATCCGTTGCACGTTTCAAAAAACAATTGTCGGATATTGTGAATTAAAAAAAAGGAAATCGATGAATCCATACATTACCACCAAGCTTCTGTAAAATTACAGGAACTATAAGCGAATTGATGCACAAAGTTTTCCAAATTTCGCACAGAATTACAAAAATCATCAGTGGCTCAGTGAACATGTAATATTAACAGTAAAAAACTACGATGATAATGCCATCAACTTCAGGATTCAAAATGAAATACCAGGCAAAGAAACAACGTATAAGTCCATCGATACTATAAATTGATCAAGACGAAGTTGTCAATTATCCAACAGAATTCTTAAACTCACTTGTTTTGCCAGGCATGCTACCGCACGTTTTAACACTGAAAATTGGCGTACCTATCATTCTTATCTGAAATATAAGCCCACCACGACTTTGCAACGGTACCAGGCTTTCAGTGAAAAATTAATGAACAGTATCATCTAAGCTTCAATTTTAAATGGAAAATTTAAAGGATACGATGTACTGTTTCCATGCATCCCAATAATTCCGACAGATAGGCCATTAGAATTAAAATGTTTGCAGTTTCCGGTGCGACTCGCATTTGGACAATCGCTACAAGTGTGTGGACTAAATTTTTAAAATCCATGCTTCACACATAGACAGCTGTATTTGGCTTGCTCACGCGTTGAAAAATCTTAAGATCTATTCATATACGCACCAGACAAAAAAACAAAATATATCCAAAAGCACTTCAATAAACATAATTAAAACACAAACACTTTCTTTCTTTGAGTGGCACTGCAACGCATGCCGGGTCAGCTAGTATGTTAGATACATATATATATATGTACAATTAAAATATTGTTTATATTTTAACAAACATTATATAAAAAGTATAATATTAATTTCAGTCAGTGTGATCTTTGACGCATTTCATTGACCAGCGCCTCACAGTTAGGAATGTATGATGATGTTCTAGTCAGAAAACAATCATAAAGATCCTCATCGGTGAGTCGAGATCTATACTTTGATTTTTTGAAATTCATCTTTGTCGCCCGCTGTGGTCTAGTTGGTTAAAGCTTGCTCTACCAATCAGGTGGGTCTGGGTTGATTTCCGGAAAGGGCAATGTCGAATTCGTTTTTTTAAATATCAATTTGAGATCTAAGACATGTGTGTTTGTCAAGTTAATTCTCCTTGAGTAAATTTCATGTGACTTACAAAACTTCTCATCGAGTATATCTCGTATGATCTTTCAACTTAAAAAATATTTGACGCATTGGCGTGGGCTGTAATGTCAAATATTTTTTTTTATAAAAAACTTAAAAAAAATATCTTTGAAAATAATGGTTCGCAAAGTATCATTTACGTATGTCGAACGGTTCTTGCGGGCCAATGTTGGCGGGGGCACAGAAATCGGTCCGTGGGTGCCATGGCGCCCGCGGGTACATGGTTGGGTATCCCTGCTCTACTTTATGAGTAGACATTTTTGATTTTGACATATCGCTACTGTCAAGGTTATACTTGATTATATTTTGGTTACTTAAATACACAAATTTAAAAGATACAGATAATATCTTGGTAAAGAAATCATATTTAGCTTAATTAAAATTTATTGAACATCGTTGTCTTAGTGCATAGATATTGTATGTCCATTTCTGCATATTTTGAGAATATTGAATCCGAACAGCTTTTTTATAAGCTTAAAACTGTTTCGATTGACATATAATGTTTCAAAATGATAAAATATGTTTTTACGACTCTTTTTAAACATAAGATTAGTTAATAGCATAACGATATAATGCACAAGAGCAGTATGAGTAAATTCACTCAATTTCGATATAGCCTGTACATACAATATTTTTGCACTAAGGCAACGGTAAAGTATCTAAAGTTCAATTATAGTGTGAAAAGTATGAAAATGGCGAAAAAACAACAAAAGCGTTAGTACTTTTTGTAAAACTGTACTCATTGATTGAACTATCTAAGTAAACATACGTGAATAAGAAAATTCAAGCCCGTAACTGTAAAATAAGTAGGATGATTTCGATTGAATTTTAGAAGTAATGGAGATCCATAATTAAACGTTAAGGTTGATAATTTTATTATTATGTTAGGTATGATGTAAACTTCATCTAAAACTGATAGACTATAATATATACAATAACGATATTTTACATTTTAACTGGCACAACGCATAACTTGTGAGTTGTGAGTAAATAATAATGTTCCAAAACACATAAACGAACTTGGGGTGATAAAATAAAATCCGTTAGTGTATAATAAATATAATATAATGCTTTTTTATACTTCAATAATGTCTAGTTTGTCGGAAAACTCATTACACTAACACACAATTGAGTAAAAAATCCCTGAAATGTTTCCCTTTGTATCACCATGGCATACTAAATAAATTTGGAATAAATTTTCTTACGTAATAAAATAAGCACCTACTAATTTTGAGCATACGGTGGGGAAAATTCACACTCGGTGTTGCCGTGTTCCGACGACAGTGGCGTTTTAACATTAAAGATAATCGGGAAAACAACGTTATTATTTGTGTAGACATACATATATCTAGACATTTTTAAACATTGTAGAAATATACGATATATACATAAATTATGTTTCAATAATTAAGTATTAAAAAATGAGAACCAAGGTTTTAAGGTATTTTTTTATCTATGTCCCATCCCAATGTTCATCATATGGCCTCCAAATGAAGGTATATCAACAAAAGTTTATTTCTACAAGAACTGCTCGTTACTTAATTGCTCAACCTCTCTTATTTCGAAGAGAGTATTTATAAAAAGGATAGAGCTAAGACAGGACTAGTGATTGGCCAATCTCGCTAAGGAGATTTTATAGACATCATTAGACGACATTGAAAAATACCGTTCGTACTAAGATTCGAACCTGAGGTCCGGCGTAAAAGCCAACGACGTTGGTCACTGTGCCATGGACCCGACATTGGTGTTTCCCTTTATTATTGGAATAATATTTTAGATGAATTTGGCGGCTACCTTGTTTAAATCATTTTTTTGTAATGCTGATAATTCTAATAAGAATCAAATTTTCAAAATACCATATAGTAAAAAATAATAAACTGAGAATAGACAGCTTAAAAGTTTTGTATTTTAATGAAATCGTTAGTTAATAATATTTTCAATAAGATTATAAAATTTATTTTCTTTGGGATTTACTTGTCCTCATATGAGTAGTCAATTCGTAATTAGTACTATTACTGTTTGTATCTTACCCTCTCCCTGCGTAGAACGGAAAAAAGCCCAACCTTATTTTTGTAATTTAAATGCTCAGAATTAGAATCAAGTTTTAGTTCGTTTGTAAGTAACTTTCCGATAGTCTGTCTGAAGATGCTTCTTAAAGAAGCAAAAAACGTATTACAATTGATAAAAATTAGATTTTATATTCAAATAAACTTGAAATTAAATGTAATGAAATTAAAATTGATACCATTGTTGTTTCACTAGTTGTAACAATTGTTTCACCTATTTGAAAAGGAGCTTTAGACTAACTTAATCGTAAAAAGTATTTATATTATAGATTTGATTATAATTCTTACTCTCCCCATATTCAGTGAAAAGAAAAAATCCTTCCTTTTATTTTGTTATTCATACGTTAAAAAATGCGTAAATAGTTTATATTAGTCTGTATAAAAACTGTACAATATTCACTGATGATCTTTCTAATGACTTCACCAATGTCACCAGTAATTTATTAATTGTTTGTCTGGTTCTTTTACGCCTTAAAAAAAATGATAAACGTTGTTACGATTTGTGATTTGTTTTCCACAACTACTTTTAAAGTAGACAATTGAATGAAATATCTTTTCTAAAATAAATAAAATAAAAGGTCGATGCGAAAATTCGAATGTTTTTTTTAAGGAAATGATTTTTTTTTGTTACAAATAAAACAAATGAAAAAAAAAAAACATTTTTCCACCTTGGAATCAAGTTATTTATTCCTCTGGAGTAAAGTTTTACTGGGTTTGATGCAACAAATAAACAAGGGATGGTCTTACCTGTGTTGATGTAGTATTTTTTCCATTTTAATAATTTTATAATGTCCCAAACAAATAATATTCAGAAAAACCTAAGAATGATAAATAACTAAGGTTATTTGAATGATTCAAATTAATTTAGTAAGGTACTAAATAACATCCCGATTCAATCCATTTGATTAGAGTAAAGTCTACATTGTCATATTTAGTCGAGAGTTGTTGCTGAAAATTGATGAGGAATCCAGACGTCGTACTATGATACGTATAGCCATTCGATACATGGTAATACTAAATAAAAAGTAGGAATATACATCTTTAAGATAACATAACTGATTTAAAGCAGATATGATTCATCAATTCAAAGAAAAAATAAAATGAACATCCTAGATACACTTCAAAACTTTTGCATCGGCCAGTCATACACTGTGCAGTTGTTAACAGATGAACTGTTATCTCACGTGCATGAATGAAGAAACATAGAGAGTTTACCAACTTTGTTCTGTTGAGCGACTTGAAAGTAAAGCAAAACGATGCATCTTTTTCAGCCCCTACTTCGAATTTAACCAGACATCACTGGTCGTACACACAAAATCACCGTCCGCGGTTTTGCGTTCATTTTTAATAATAATAAAATATAAATCTCACTTCCCTCACCCGTCGAGTCTTTTTCAATTATGAGCTTATGAGATCTAGCGCCTCCTCACTGCGTCTCCCCTAGGGCTTTCGGGTAAAACCGGAACCGGGTAATGTCAACGGGTACCCGGTATTTTTAAATTCAGTATCATATTTATTTTATCCGTAGTAAATCTACATGTTATCAAAATCCAAAATTCTTCTAAACTTATTTAGAAGAAATAAAAAATGGAACAAGTACCAAAAAAGTGAGTATGCAGAAATGTTATATGTGACACATAATTTGGAATTTGAATGAAAGAAAATTTGGATTCTAAAAATTCTAAAAAAGTATTAACTCAAGAATTTAATATTGAAATTCCACCAAAAACCTTCAGTCGAAATCTTAAATTATCTTAAGAATTAGTTAAAACTCAATAGGGACAAAGGTCGCATTAACTTTTGAATCACATATAAATAAAACATGTATACCTAAATATATTCAAAATAAAACATTTTTTTTGTAAAGAAATACACATAATCTATTTTTTCACGAGTTTTTACACGATTTAAAAACAAAACGATAATGAAATTAAACCTAACATTAACTTATCTGTTTTACACGGTTTTTTGGACAGCTATTTAACATTTCCTCTGTTTAAAAGAGAATTGACTGTACTTAAAATTTATTTTTTGTTGAGGCCCAAACTCATCATTTTGCAGCCCACCAGAATATAGAGAGTTGGAATTTACTGCTTAACGAAGTTCAATGCTAGAATAGCTTTTTAATTGCTTGCCATAAATTCAATCTGCTTCAACGGTAAGTGAACGTGTATTTTTCGTTGTTAACAAATTTTTAAGCATACTTTGAAGTTTTATGAAATATAATACAAATAATGCATTGATATTTTTTAGAATCAAACCCTGTAAATAAATAATTTGCCTTTTTTATTTTGTAGATGAATATTTGGATGAAATCAAAAAATGACAATTATATTTTAATTAATTAATGGATAAACTACAGTAATAAATTATTTGTGTATAGATAAACACATGCTTGGTATATTATAAACTTTACTTTAAAATACCCGAGAACCGGGTATTGCATTTGGTCGGGTATTTGGATGCCCTGTTTTCCACAAACAACCTTCTATTCCGCGAGGCCCCTTATTTGGTGCACGCAATCTCGCCGATCCTAAACTTATTAAATTCTTCATTTTTATCACACGCCATGTTATGATAGTGCTAGTGGCCGGTGAAATTTGAAAAATATAGTGCTCCCAAACGGTAGAAAAAAATTGTTACCCTTTGTTAAATCTGTGCTGAAAAAACATGGGCATCTCCGATAACAGATATAATCACGCGAATAGCCTACTGATAAAATCAATATCAGTACACCACCGTTATCTAAATCGTCGTTTCTCAACCGGGGTACACATGTTCCAATAGGCATCCCGAGACTGCGGAAAAAGTCAGGAATTGAAAAATTGAAAAATAGGAATCTATAAAAGATTTTAGTCGCTGGCCGAACGTAGGAATTTACGGATTCCCAGAACTTAGAACATGTGTGACCTTTTCAGCTCGCTGGCGGATTTCAACATTTTTACTCGATGGCCATTTTTAAAAACCTGAGGATTTGCGGATTTCCCATTCTGAAAAAATATGAAAGTTTTTTTTTAGCTCGCTGGGTGACTGAGATTTAATGAATTTTTCAGTTGTTATTATTAATCCGGAAGTCCCAGAACTAGTACTTTCACAATCCCGGGATTTCGGAATCACAAAATTGGACGTGCTCCCAGGATTGGAGACCCTAATCGCAACATTATACTATTTATCTATTGTTTATCTATTATGATTGTTTTATTTTTTTAGATATTCTCTACAGTCTACATAAGTAATTATTTTAAACAAGTATTATTATAAATTTGAATCGTTCAAACTATGTACATTCTCACAAATTTTGTCACTAACGACCCGGGTTTCGCCTTTCGGCATCTTCAGGCATTCAAGTGCACGGATGAACTTGAACTTGAACTTGAACTTGAACTTGAACTGTCAGTTCAAGTTCATCCGTGCACTTGAATGCCTGAAGATGCCGAAAGGCGAAACCCGGGTCGTTAGTGACAAAATTTGTGAGAATGTACATAGTTTGAACGATTCAAATTTAATATTGAAATTCCACCAAGCACCTTCAGTCGAAATCTTAAATTATATTAAAGTATTATTATAATAACCATATAATTGTTTTATTGTGCCAAAAGAAACAATGAAAATTCTGTTTATTTCAACAAATAAAACGAAAAATGTATCAACGTTTGAAAGTCAGATATTTTATTCAAATAAACAAATTGCCAATTTATAAATCTAAAAACAAAAATTCAACACACTTGCAATTTTTTTGAAACGGAATATTTAATATATTACTGTTTGTCATTTTTTTTTTCAAATGAACCCAAACAGAATTATTTGTTAAATCACAGCAAACAGCTACTGCAAAATATATAATACTCAACAATCATGATTATTATCCCCGAAGTACCTTTGATGTCAGTCTACCTCTAACTGAATACATATTTCGAAACGTTTTTAAGTATCTTTTGAACAGTAAATAATATAATTAATGAACACAGCACCAACATTTAATTTTGGCTTTGAATCAGAATATATTTGTATTGCTTTGGCAATATTTTTTATAAAAATGTCCCGATGAAAGTTAATTAAAAACAGTCTGTTTTTCAATTAGTTATGAAAAATGAATGCACAAAAATTAACAAAAAACATGAATTATAAACATTTCTAGATTAATCTTAAACTTTTGATTTTTTATGGAAAGGGCCCAGTGCTTTTTTTAAAAAATAAAGGTACTAGATATATCTTAACAGAAGGTTTTCAAGAGAACTGTTTGTTACTCAGTCGCTCAACCTCTCTTTTCCAAAAAGAGTAGTGCGGAGAGAAAGATAAACTAGGACAGGACTAATGGTTGAATAAACGCTCTCACTACACCCAGCTTTTGAAGGATCGGAAGGGTGGGAAGGAATTTTTAAACATCACAGACACCTGTTTTTCTTTTGAGATACCTCCATTGGGAGAACATATGCCACATTGGCAGCGGAGACATGGATTAAAACAAAATTCAAGAAATATATAATTTGATTAGGAATATCTGATGATATATTCAAAGCTCAATGAGGACTTCCTACAGCAATCAGTTGTATGCGATAACCAAAACAAAATACTGTTAATTTAACGCTTGTATTCTACCAGCGCGGTTTGACTATTGTAAATCTTGACAAAAGCTCTGTATACTAAGCTTTGAGAATAGATGCTTGCGTTTAATATTGAAGGTGAAGTAGTTTGATTTAGTGAGGAACTATGGAGTGAAAGAACGTTCCAGGCAGCAATATGTTAAATTATTGGTCATGGAGAGATTTTTTTCCATATTTTCCATATCCGGAGCATATGGCCACAAGATTTTTCCAAGATTTTTTGTCCCCGTTAGTCTTCTTGTTTCCTCCCATATCATTGCAGTGTTCCGTAGTTCTACTGAGTACATCCTAAAGATGATCATCAGTCACCACGACAGCAGCATCTATCCGGTTAGTATAAGAGACAAGCAGAATTCAGGCTTTTTTGAGGCATCCGCAGCACATGTCCAAGCCAGGTCAAGCGTCGCTTTTTCACTTTGGACGTAATTAACGGCTGCTTAGTCCTTTCCCTTATCTCCGTGTTTCCAGCATAGCCAAACCACCCCACTCCCAGTATTTGGCGCAGGCATCTGTTTTTAAGGCATAATGTAAGGTTACTTTGTGCTTTTGTAATGTGCCATGACTCGAAACTGTAAAACAGCACTGCCAAAACGCATGCGTTTAACAGGAGGCACTTGGTTTTGACCAAGTACATTCGTGAGTTCCAGACTTTCCACAGTGAATTGAAAGTTGCTCCAGCTATCCCCAATCGGATTGTGAGATCTTTACGCGGGTTGTCATCTCCCATTATATGTACCCCCAGAGACCTGATGTCAATAGAGAAACGATAGAACTGACTAAATCACGTGCTGCAGAAAGCCTCAGAGCTGCTTGTCTCTTCCTCTAACCAGTATAATCCTGGTATTCTGTACAAACATTGTGTAATGTCCGTAAGATATACTCGGTAAAACTGACAAAGTCTGGCACTTCATGGAATAAAAAAAGTATCTGATGTATGACAGGAAATTATGGTGGATTTACTTTTAAAATTGATGGCGAGTATAGCCAGAGAAAAAAAAAACTGCGAAGAGAAAAAGATTTATTTGATTGAATCTATTATTGTACTTCTACTAAAGGTCCTTTCTTAAAAAGTGCTTCAAATAAAGTTATACCAACTCTCAATTTCTAAAAGTAACTTCATTTCAATAGCATAATTAAATGTATCCATAAATTACAAGGCGAAACTTCAGTATTGAAAGACCCGCGATAATATAGCCAATTAAAATAAACCTCTGAAGTAAAAATAATTCTCAAACTATGGTGAATAAACAAAACGAATTACTTTGGTCTCTACCCCATTGAATGTTTCATATAGTTGCACTCATTAAAACTGTTCCCAAACTGTTCCGGCCGAAGCCGAAAAGTTTTCAACATAAATAATAATGAGATAAAAAGCGGGAAAAAACCCGGAATTTTCCTGCGTTTTTTTTTGTTTGCCCGGCCGACTGGCGGGCGGACCGCGTTCGGAAAGTTGGGTGCGCTGAATTTGTTTGGAATACGGATCGGGCCGATAGTCACGTCTGGGATTCGGATTAATATTTTAATTTACGTCGTTTTGGAAGTTTATTCTTTGCGGTGCGAGAACGAATGGGTTAATAAATTTTACGACCAAGAACTATGATGTTCGGTAACCATAACTCATAACTAATCCTATTTTTATTATATCTTGTTTATTTTATTTTTGTTCTTTATAATGAGAATGAATTGTTCTTTTAAACTCAATGAATCTTTTTTAATAATAATAAGCCCACATTTTTTTAATGTTCGTAGATTTTTTAATTTATAATTAAATACTGTTCTTTATATAACTTTTACGCGTATATTTTAAGAACTATCTAACCAATAAACATAAAAGGAAAAATTAAACCCCTTATGAATACTGATTAAAGGTTAGAAAAATACTAGTAACCCTTTGAATTCCTAGCGGGGTCATTTGCACTGCTAAATTCTACTTATTTTAACCATTCGCTGAATACCAATAATACCTTGATGATATTTATCTTAACCTTCAATAATTTCTCAATAAATGCAATGCAAAAATTACGTAGACATGTCTTGGGGCACTTACCCACTAACCAATCGCTTCTCGATCCTATTTCCGACGTTTCAGCACACAAGTGTTAAATTCAGTGAGAATGGAAAATCGAGATAAATTTAAGGGAATAACAGCAAATAACTTAATGCACTGGCAAATTTTTTTAAGTAACAAGATCAACAAAAATGTGATAAGTACACAATGAAAATATACGCCATCAATTTTTGTTTGTAATGACTCAGTTGGTGTATTAATTGTACCAGTTTGGCAAAAACATCATTCTGTTTTATCGGTATCAAAGATTTAAAAACAAGCAGTTATTCTTGCTTATCAATTTATTAAACACAAATCAGTCTGTTATTATCTCAATGCTCTATTCTATAGTCTTATTTTTTTTATAAACCACTTACTCAAAACTGTTAATTTGTTACTTATCAAATTCTGCTAGTACGATGAAGATATATTGTATGTTTTTATACAGTTTTCAAAACCCACTACGAAGTGCACTTTTACCTTTTTAAAGTTTTATTTACTTGTGTTTATTTAGTGTTATTTTCTATAACATCAGATGATTTAATTAAAATGATACGATTTTATTTTTTTAATTAAAAAAATAATATTTGGCACTACAGCTAATGTCAATGCGCCAAATATTTTAAAGTTGAAAGATCATACGAGAAAAACTCGATGAGGATTTTATTGTCACTCGGGATAAACTCGAGGTAAATTGACATCGCAAACACCCACGTCTTATGTCTCAAATTTTAAATTGAAAAATCTAAATTTGACATTGACTTTATCGGGAATCCAACCCAGACCCACTTTGTCGGTAGAGCAAGCTCTAACCAACTAGAACACAGCGGGTGACAATTTAGACTTTTTGACTTTTGTTACGCTTTTCTAGATTAATAAAGTACAAATAAACATGCTTCAAAGTTCTATGAGTTTGTACTAAGTGTACACTACTCTTCATCTGTCTATTATTTAAAAAAACACATTGTTCAATAAATTATGTTTTACTTATAAAAAGTCATGGTATGCCAATATAAAACACCTCGAGACTTCAATTGTTAATCAAGAAAAAACTATCAAACAGAAAAGGGTCTGCCGTTGTGTTTATATTAAGTGATAATATATTTTCTGTAAAAGTCCAATAAAAAAACATTTGATCCGGCGTAGAACTTTCGGCCAATCACTGCACCGTAGAAGCGTAGCACTGCAGCGGATTCCGGCCCCTGAATAGATTTCAACTGCATTGTTGGGATTGTTAACTGAAATGCAAGTGCATTTTTTGCCCGCTTGCTGCTAAGGGGTTTGACCGCTCCCCGCAACTCTGATTGGCTAAAATCAACGGCTATTTGCCAACGTGGAAACGTGCGAGGAAGCTCTGTCGCAGTTTTTTTTCCCTACATTCGTTCATGTGTACATGTTTGATTAATGTTGGAGAAGTGTTTGAATTAAACGAAAATACCTTGATTTATTTCAGCAGTCAAATGTTGATTTCATAAAATACTATTTATTCATACAGAGTCATTTTCAAAATAAAATACTTTTCTGAAATTTTAAATACGCAGCCAAAATTTAATTTAGTTTATTCATCGTTTGAATCATAAAAGAACTTCTTTCCGAAAGATCATGGTGCAGAAATCATGGTGCAGAAATACTAGAAAATATATATGGTCTAACTAAATCTAACTTTCAATCGTTTTGTACTTAAATGCATGGGTGTTTGTGATGTCTTAAATTCCTTCCCACCCATTCAACCCCTTAAACGGTCAAAGAAATTAACTGACCACCAGTCCTGTCGAAGCTCTATTCAACATTTCATATTCTCTCTTAAAAAGAGGTCGGTCAGTTACAAGATTTTTTCGTAGAAACACTTATGTTAAAATAAACTCCATTAAAAGCACACAAAAAGAAGAGTATACTAAGCATCGCCAAATATCTTGCTTCAATATATACTTTGTGTTTTTTTTATCCATGCCCGCTCCCAATGTAGAGCATATAGCCTCCTAATAAAGCTATCTCAACAGAAGTTTTTCTATGAGAATTGTTTGTAAGTCAGTCGCTTGACATCTCTTTTTGAAAGAGAGTTTGTAAGGCTGGACGGATACGAATAGGATATAACTACTTGTTAACTAATCGTTCTTGCTACGTCCAGTTAGTGAGAGGATAGTGTGAGGGACTTTTCAAACATCACAAAAACCCGTGCCTTTGAACAGAAATCGATAAATCCATCGAAAAATTGCTGCTCATACTGGAACATGAGCCCGTGAGTTCCGTGCCCGGAAACCCACAATACTAACCGCTGCGCCATAAGACCTGACTGCGTAACCTGCGTAAATTGATGAAGATTGCAATATATTGGGTTCCACTTTATTAAAGTTATACTTTATTGTTTTTAATTACGAGTTTTTAAGTTTTACTAGTTAAGTACAAAATCAATCAACTGTTGAATATTATCAATATTTTCAGTAATGCGTATTTTTTACTATTAAAATTAGCAGTATTTTTTAGATTTGAGCCTTTTTAAAAGCAGAATTTACCCTCCAAGAACGAGCGTGACCATATGGTCACAGTAAAAACAGTTGTCTATTGATTCCAATATTCATCCTTTTTCTACTTGGATATCATTATGTTTACTCAATTTTGGTTCAAAAGGATACAAACTTCAGTTAATCATCAGCCACGGGGACGGGAACGACTACCAAAAGCACATGCGATTTTTTGAATTTTCGTTTATTTTTAATGGACTTTTTGAAACTGTTAGTTATTATTTTATCAAAACATTAAACTATTTTCACTACTTTAACTAATTAATAGATTTGTGTTGAAATTGTAGCTATATTTCAACCTCGAATGTTTGTGTGCCCATACGGTCACGCTCGTCTTTACTACTGTCCGTACACAATATAACACGTGAATATAAGAATGATCATGAGTGTATAGTCAAGCGGGGTTTCTATACAACGACTTTGTGTTTTTTTTTAAAATTTTTTTGTTAGAAATAAAAGTTATCTTTGACTTAAAAAAACTATTTTTATTGAAAAAAACACTCGTCTCTAGAGGGTGAGGTCAAAATATTTTATTTTATTCTTGCGTCAACCTCATAATCAAATTCCGGTGGCTACGTTCTTTGGATTTTTCATAAAATAGCAATTGACAAAATTAAAACAAAAACATAAAAATGCAGCATGTCATATAAATGTACGTTTAATGAAAAAATACAACACCGTATTAATTTCTGAATTTATTCACATTTTTAAGATGTCTCTCCGGCAAAATAAATATAAAGCAGGAAGATTTTATTTTAGGAAACCAGAGAAACTCCGACATGTTGACTGCGAGAGAAAATTCAGTTGCTAAGTACTGTGACACGCCTTTTGGATGTTTTTCTTAAAACTAGTGAAAATTCCATCTCTTGCACATTTAAGGAAAAACCGTCTTAAAACGCTTAAGAGATAAACTGGTATTATATACAGATGACAATTTGGAGTGTGATATTCTTGTTATAGGGTAGATGAGAAAGCTTGAAAGCCTTAATCGTAGACGCTTCAAATATATGTATATATATGTCGTCCGCTGTAGTCGAGTCGGTTAAGAATTGCTCTACCGATTATACAGGTCTGGTTTTGACTCTCCATGGTTGTAATTTCAAATTTGAGACGTAAGACGTGGGTGTTTGTGATGTCAATTCTCCTCGAGTTTATCTTGAGCGACTGGCAAAAAAAAAATCCTCGAGTTTTTCTCGTGTTATCTTTCAACTTAAATATATTAAGAACGTTTTTTGTTACACAATGTTTATTTATCTGATGATGGTTTTTTACCAGGTTGGTGAAATCTTAGTTAAAAATTTACTACTTAAATACAAATTTACATACGGTAATTTGTTCATTGGTTAATATATTTTCTAGAAAAATTATGGGTGTCAGATGCTTCCAACTCTTCTAACTTATTATTAAAATCCTAAATTGTAATCTAAACGTGGTGACGAATAAGTCTTCTTTCTAAAAGTATGCATACATTGGCGGATTAAGCATTTGGTTGGTCTTAGGCGTAATATAAATTGTTGGTTTTTGGATACTAAAAAAGCGACACAGAGTTTATTTACAATCTATTCCAATCATAGAAAACTTATTTTTATTTCGAACGCCGAAACCAGTAATTGAAAAACTTCTTTGGCCATGTTCGCTCCCTATGTGGAGCATATGGCCGCCACGCGGCACCTCCATGTTTCCCTGTCTCCCGCCAATAGCTTTGCTTCCTCCCATGACATGCCAGCATCCCTCAGTTCCGCCGAGTACATCCTATGGATAGTACCCGACGGACGTCCAGGACGCCGGAATCCCACCGGTCGGAAGAAGAGGCAGGCAGGATTGAGGCTTTCCGGAGGCATCCGCAGCACGTGACCCAGCCAGTTCCAACGTCTCTCCATAACCACTGACGTGACGGGACGCTGTCTTGTACGCTCCCTTATCTCTGAATTCCTCACAAAATCAAACCACCTCACCCCCATTATCCGACGCAAGCATCTGTTCTCGAAGCTCAGTATACGGTTTTTCTGAGTCTTCGTCAGGTGCCATGATTCGCAACCGTAAAGCATTACCGGCAGAATGCAAGCGTTGAACAAGTGGCATTTGGTTTTAATCGAGTACAGCTGTGTGTCCCAGACAGTCCGCATTGAGTTGAATGTGGCTCCAGCCATTCCTAAACGAATGGCAAGCTCGTTTTTTGTACTACCGTCTTCGGGGATATGTACGCCGAGGTATCTGAAGCTGTCAACCCTCTCGATGATCTGTCCCGCGCTGGTAAGGGTCCTATCAGAGTCATGACAGGTTTGGTTACACATCACATTGGTCTTACTAGTATTAATTTTTAGACCAATGCGAAAACATTTTAATACAAAGTTGTATAAAAAAATCATTTAAAACAAAAATAAAAATATGCGAGTTCTTGAGGCTCCTAAGCTTTGGAAAACTCAAACGCGCGCTTTATGTTATGATACGGTAATCGCTTAAAATCTCCGAAAATATAAATTTAGCACGAAATTATTAAAGTCAGTTCTCTCTAAACACTAATTATTGAATTGTATACACATGCTCTACATTTAGAGCAAAAACAAAATTTATTTCATTACACATTTTTAAGTCATTTAATATTGAAACATCTAGTGAATGAACTGCAAAAAAAATCAGTGGTTCTAGTTTTGAAAATATTTTAAAAATTAACCTTATTGATCATAAAGAGCATTGATTATAAAACCCTTTATTTTTTTCTGCAAATATTTCTTCATATGAAGCAGAAAGCCAAAAACTTCCGACTATTAAATATTGCTTACATTGCTATAAAAAGTCTCATCGAATGACCTAAAGCCAATCCTCGTGTATTAAAATACAGCATTCAACCTTCCAGAGACTATACACGATAGCATAGCAGCGGTTAAAACTTTAACTATCTTTTATATATGTTGCTTTGAATTTTAACGAAAATAATGTAGGGTACATATATTATGAAACTTAGAAGCACCTTTCTACTTGAACTTGTAGATTTATTTGGGGTTGAAACCCTTGCAACAAAAACAATTGCTGGTTGTGTTCCATCCTAAAACGAAACGGTCTTTGTCTTGACGAAGGTCAGAAATATAAATTTGTACAATTGAAAATTACTACGGACAAATTTATTTCGTGAATAAAAATGCCAGTCGTGTACACTGTCCCCATACAGTGCTATCTTAAAAAAGGATTGCTATTTGATTTGGAAAAAAATTACGTAAGATTTTACAGCCGCAATAGCACAGTAACAACTGTATTGACAATATACGAATGGATTCTGCAATAATTGAATATCGAACTGGGAATTAAGTTTAGGCTACGTTTATGATGATGCTGCTGGTATCAAAAAATGTTTTTCATTGAATTGAATTTGGCAGATATTTCAGAATAAAAGTCACAAAGCAGATAGTTTTGTTGTCAACGTATTCAGACTTGACTTAATTATACAAATCATAGCATATTAAACGAGTTCTGGCAAAATACGTTAAGCCAAACGAATATTGTTTGGAATTATTTGAAATATTCAATTTCCATCTATTAATTAAAATATTTTTTTTAATTTTAAATCTTTTGACAAAATCCATTTCAATTCAAGTCAAAATTATATAAAAAAAAAAAACGCATATAATTCTTGTTACACCACCCTCTGCCAACCGAAGTATTCTCAAAGAGGCTTAAGACCATCCCCAAAAAGAGATGTTGAAGGATTATCTCTGAAAAAAAAACACTGTTAAAAAATTAAAACGTACTGAAAAAAGAAAGTTAATATTTCATTGTTCATATTTCAATATTAATCAAGTTAATGGATATGATAATCAAACACATTGGTAGATAATGAAACTTCGTTACAAAATTTAAACTTTTTGTTGTATTATTTTCTAATAAAGACAATTGAAATAGTAATATGAATAAGTTATAAGTAAGTTTTATGGAATTTCGAACACTCAAAACTAATTTGCTTAGAACTCCAAATTGGCCATTTATTTATATTCCTTTGAAGATTATTATAAACTGGCACTGTAAAGGTCAACGTCCGCTTAATTACTTTTCAAATAAAATATCAATTCATTCAAGTTGTTTGCAAAACTTTTTAGACCTTAAAGCTATTTCTAAAAAGAAATTCGTAATCTTTGTCGCTGTGAAAAAGAAATATTCTCTGATAATTTTCGAATCAAAAGTTCGTCTTCTTGAAGTGGTTTCCTTAAATTGATTGAAATATATATTTTTTAGTAGATATGTCAAAAATTAATATGATATAATTTAACATTGCAAATTTTATTGACACGCCAGTTTAATTGACTATAAATACTAAGGATTCAAATCAAATGTTGGAATATATTATTGAATTCCTTTTTGATATACGAATATTTATTGTTCAAAGCAGTAATGTATAATATATAGTATAGTAACCACTGGGTTAGCAATAAATGTCATTCCTCGTCACATTATATATTGATATGATGAGGTTTGTTTAATTAAACACCATATTGCTTACTCAATACACTTCGAGGAACTAGTATGTGTTAACAATCAATACGTGACACCAGCAATATGATAAAAAAACTATAAGACTCTAAAATTCGATATTCGAATATTTGTTTTCAACGAATAATTTAAACTAATCAAACAGATCTACGAAATCTACGAAACTAATCAAACAGATCCTATTTTTTGTGAAAAAAATACTTGTGACATATGAGGATATTTGCAAACCCGGCTCATTCCAAAGATGTTGAAACATGAACCATTAATGTAATTTAGTGTATAAATATAAATTTTGAAAGTACTTTTAGAAATCAGTATCAAACATGGCTTGAAAACATCCAAAATATCATTCCAAATTAATGTAAGACTAAAAATACTTTTAATATGTACATACATTGTTTTTCAACATAAAATTCAAGTTTCATTTTTAACCATTTTGGAATAAGCCGTGTTTGCAAGTAATACCCTCATATATTCTTTGAGTAGAAAAATGTATAATAATATTTATCAATCTAAAGCATTTCATAACTTTTTATTTTTCGTCGTGAAATAATAAAAACAAATGTCGTACCCTTAAATACAATACAAAGCAATAAAAACACATATATTTTGATTGAATTTATTTTCGATAATATACTGAATCTGTCCAAATATTTTATTTCTATTTGATATGACAAAATATCAAATAACAGATGCCTTACAAGTGTGCCGGAAATCCCCGAAAAGAAAATGTGACCGCGTAGCAAAATAAAAAGATATTTAAAGGCATAAAACTTCATAAAAAATAGATATATTATATACCCAACTAAAATCTCGTCCAATAGTTCTTATGTCGTATCAGCGGGTATATCCGCAAAACAGAACAGATAAGTCCTTATTAGTGTGAGGGTTTTAAAATACCTGTTTTCAGTGCTTTTAAAACTGTACGAACACCATCTATTCAGAGCTTGTTTGTAAGTGCTACATTGAAAGAGTTTATATTTGTTTTAAATTTTAGTAAGTTTACAGCCAAAATGTTTTTTCATTCCTTACGAATATATTACTAAGTTTTTTTTACTCTTCTCCACTTTCTATCTTAAGAATCCGATAGACAATGGTGAATTTTGACTATTGGTGTCTGACATGGTAATTATCAACGTTTAATCCTCTTTTAATGCACTATTTCTATTTGACATACATAAAAAAGTGAAGATACATTCCATAAATTTCAGAAACTGCATAATTCTTCAGCAGTGAGTTAGTTAAAAAACATACAGAATCACACCCAGCTTATTTAATATTAAGAAAATTATGCGGTCTTAAAAAAATTTCCAAAAACTTTCTTTGCATTGTTTTTTTTGTTGAAAAAAAAATGAATATTTAGTTTAACATTTCGGCTCATCACTATCATCACTACAAGAGATAGTGTAGTCATTGTTAAAACCAATGTTTTTTTAAGATTACTTGTTGTCAATTAATCACCGTTCTGTATTGATTATTTTTTCTTATCACGTAATTAGCGGTTAAAGTTTGTGATTAATGTTGATGGTTAATAACTTGTGTAGTAAGTACTAGTTGTAAGTAAGTACTGTTGATGGTATTCGATGGTTAAATGCTTATGTAGTTTATTATTTCCAGAAATATGTGAGAGTTAACAAGCTAACATTTAAATTTAAAAGCTTGTTCAGAGTTTGTATCAATAAGAATAAAATGCTTTTAGAATTTACTGACTAATTTTGAGACTTTCTCAAATTACAGAAGTAAAGTACTTTTTTTTTTAAAACTTTGTGTTCAATATAATCCGCATAACTTTAAAATCGCGTGAAAAGAGTACAGTGTGTATTTTAACTGCTATTTAAAAAAACCCCCCCAAAAAAATCATTAGTCACTCTTTCTACTCTTGTTTAATAACTTCATTATTAATTAAAATTCAAAAGGTGTATTATAAGTGTAACGTTAAAAATAATTCTAGATAATAGTATGAATGTTTGAGAATATTATTTATAAGCTATGTAAGCCCATTTAGCATCAGTGTCCTGGTGCTTAAATCCCTGTACCGATACTTGATTCAGATAAATTCTTGTAATTCAGACATATTTTCCCCGCCATAACTATTCTATGATACAAACGGCGCATACGTATACAAATAAATTGTTTAACTAATCAAGTCGTTTTCTAACACTATCCTTCTATCTTTCCACTTTACTAGTTCTCATATAATAAATTCTGTCTGGATGCTCCAGTAAAAATTCATATGTCCATGAAAATATATTTTTTACGTGAATATGTCAATTATACTTTTATGTTTTGCGAAATTATTTTGGGAGAAATCATAAAAAAATTGTCATTCGTTTCTCAGAATAATATTTACAAAGAAAAATAAATTAAAGCCGATTTTTGTAATAAAAATACATCTCATCGGAATAAATTCCGAGAAATTTATTCACTGTTAAGTCACAAAAACACAAACATGTTCTCGTATCCGGAGCCCGAAACCAAAAAAGTATAACAAGCGATGTCTTTTTATGTACCTTAATATAATACAGATCCAAACCTATATTATACATTATGAATCCACGTGGGTTGAGCTCGAAAACCTTACGCTCGTAAAGATTTCCTGAGGAGGGGTAGAAAAAAACACAAGAGAAGAAATAAAGTTACAAAATAACAGATGTCCGCATTTTGGTCCGGGCTTACAGGGTGTCGTGTGTTTTTGTCAGATTTTAACAGGAAAAGTTGACTTGAGTTGTTAGGTGTTTTTGTTTGCTTATTACGACTTGCTTATTATTACAATATTCCTAAAAAAAAAATAGGTGTGCTGTATTATTACTCTTACATTGTTGAAAACATAGCTGATTTTAGAATTTATTATCGTTAAGGGTCAACATTAGTTACCCGATGTGGTCTAGTTGGTAAGAGCTTGGCATACTGATCAGGCGGGCTGGATTTGATTCCCGGGAAGGTCAATGTCAAAATTAGATTTTTTCAACTTAAAATTTGACACCTACAGCTAGAGCACGGGTGTTTTTTTTTTTAAATTTTAATTGTTCTCGATTGATTTACAAAAAAAATCTTTTCGAGTTTTTGATGATCTTTCAACTTTAAAAAATTTGGCACATTAGCATTAGATATATAAAAAAAACATTATTTGCAGTAAATGCTTTTTTTAATCAACATGGGTGCGCCTAATTTTGTTATTTATCTCAACAGTTTGTCTCTCAAGTGTTTCTATGAGAATTGCTTGTCACTCAATTTCTATTCTTAAAGAGAGTGAGGATCGAAAAATAGGATTCAGACAGGACTTGTAATGAGCTAATCGCTCTCGTCATGCACGTTTTTAGAATACGATGAATGCGAGGAAAATTCGAGACAACGCATACATCCATGACTTTGAATTCATTAATTGATCGAAAAAATATTTTATGAAAACTGTCCGTTCTGGGAGTCGAAGCGAACGAATTTGACCACTCGACCACGCAGCCGACTATTTAAAAGCTGTATTAAAAAAAAATACTTTAAGAATTCACTTGGCTTAGTCGTTAATATGATTGAGACTGTCTAACTATCGTTGAATAGAAATTTTTGTACATTGTCTTAACAGTATATCCATGCTTGCGACGTTGCATTTCGCCTTCACACATCTCCCATTTAATACATATAGAGCGAGATTAACTAAGAACTATCTCATAACTAGCCTAACCATTCATTCCTGCACGTGTCACATTTTATAGCAAAATACTTAGAATAACAAATATATCAAATTAAATATAGTATTAGTATTTTGTAACTCAAAATTTTACGTAAAATATTAAAAAACCAAATTGTCCTCGTTTGAATCAGACTGTATTTACACTCCGTACATTCTTTATTATATTACTCATTTTCGATTAACCTGAGAAAGAGACCGAAGGAAACACACAAAATCGTCCTGATAGAATTATATTTAAGTTTTGTATAACCTTTTGATAAATATCATCTAACATTTATTCCAATCTGAGATATACTTCAAATTCATATTATTGTTATCTACAATACGGTAGATTCGTCAGAAAATATATATATTTCTTATCAGTTGACAATGATCGCAATGAGCGAAACCGGTTTTGAGATATTAAATAAAGTGGAATGAAGTACAAAGGATTATTGTGTTTTTATTAATATAATGCCTTTCTACCAAGTATTGACAGTGAACACTCTAAAAGTGTAATTTGTTATTTGGAAGATAAAAATTGTAGTCCACGTCTAAGTTATAAATAAAAATCTTAATAATAGGGTAAAAATAGCAACGTATTTAGTTATACAGTTTTTATATTTATTTATTCGAAAGCCGAAATAGCTATCAACCAATAAATAAATATAAAAACTGTATAACTAAATACGTTGCTATTTTTAACCTATTATAATGGAGTTCTACCAAGTAAATGCCAAGTCAATAAGTAATAAAAATCTTACTATATAGCGAGTCTGGATGTGGTTTTAAAATTAGCAAATTAAAAACTTGTGATATAACAAAGTTATTAATGTTAATTTTACACTGAAAATGAATTCCCATTTAGTTACCGTCGAATCCATCAAAAACTGTAAAGAGATATTCAATCTTTACTCTGCCGAAATGCAGATTTTGAACAAATGTGACAATATGTCGATATTATCCAGATTCCAGACCTAGCTATCACGTATTATTCTATTCTCCCCGAAGTATTACAGTTACGTGCGTAATTATATTTTTATAACGTGATAAAATCAGGCAGTTACGTGATAAATAAAACACATTATTTCAGCCATATGTTTCCAGTTAATGTCTTTTGAAATTATTTATTCGACGCACAAAGATACTGTTATATCATTTGACAATTAAAAATGTTTATTTCTACCAAAATATAAAATTGGTTTGTCATGCTTAACGAAATACAATAAATATACAACAAATGTACAACTTCAATCAATGTGTAAGCTGTTAAATATGAGTGGAAAATTTTATTATTTTATTTGAAAAAAATACTATTTACAATTAAAGTACGTTGATGGCCGGTTTAAATTCATTTTTAGCCGATTTGGAAACTAACTAGACAGGCCAGATTGCACTTGTGATTACAACCATTTGGCACTGTAGGATTGACCCTAGATAAACGTCAAACGAACAGTGCTGCTTGTTGTGGTCCATCGCTTCACTGAACCAATACTACTGTTATAAGTAAAAAAATCCAACGACAAAAGGGATATTCGGAGCAACATAAAAATAGCCGTGATTTTAGCCAAAATTATTAATTTAAAAAATATGCAAATCAATCAACATATTTTTGAAGTATTCGGAAATATTTAACTTTGTGGAAAATCATTTTAAATTTATATTTGGTAATTTTGTTATTCCACAGACTTGATAACAAATTAAATGACAAAAAAATACATAAGTGAATACAATTTAAAATAGGGCAGGCGGCTCACTATTGTATTTTTTTGTATTCACCTGTCTTCATAGAAGTAATTAATTTGAAATTAGTACTATTATGAGTGTTTGTTTCTTAGCTTAACCTTGTGTTTAGTATGTAAAAATCAAAAAGCCCCATTTTGAAAATTAAAAAAAACATATCAATTTTAATTTTATTACAAAGGCTATCTTATTTTTTTTAATGGTAGCCTTAAGTTATTCGGAAAAGGTTGAATACATATTACCAAATCAACTATGTCCTTTTAGTTGACTTAAAATAAATAAATTTTGAAAAAAGCTTATGACCTATAAAATACACTATAAGTGCAATAAAACTTCGCAATTGTCATTAAATTTCGGTATTTGCTTTTCAGCATCTTCTGGCCGTGTAGTGCAACTTGAATTGATGTATAGAAGTTTACACAATTTGATATTAAAGATCCATCAATCACCAGTCGATATATATTGTAAGCTATACGTAAAATAGTATTATACATTTACCTCAATACTAACGACGTTATTGAAATTCTCGCTAGTATTATTAAATAAATAAAACGATATCTCACTTACAGATGTCACTGCCATAGAAACAAAAGCTTTCATCTAATCACTAAGACATTATTTAAAAATAAAAATACTTATACAATATGAATTTTAGTTTGTTCTTTTAAATATTTCTTGTAATAATTAGAATCGCCGTCTGGTTAAAGATTATCATAATCATTTAGGAAATATGATATAAAAATATTTTCGTTTCAGGTGGTCCGTGACAGAATCATGACGCAAGCTTCCAGGGGAATCTTCTGCATTCTGATGGGTAAGTTGATTATTTTTAAAATCTATATTTGCTTGAATTTTTCAAGGTTTTATGTAATTATATAACAATTATAAAGACATATTTAAAAAGCTTCTATTAATATTTAATAAAAATGTATTTCGACAAAGATTTTTCCAGATAAAATTTCAAATAGAGATGCACAGATGGTAAAGTAAGCCGATAATACAACGTAAATCACAATTGCTACGTATGATCGTTTGTTATAGCCACATGTTAAGCCCGAACATTGCGATGTACATTTATTTCAAAATAATTGTGTCCAAGTTATCATAGTAGATAAAAGTTGTTATTTATACATATAATATAAAGATTTAGAATCTGCAGCTTCTAGGTAGTCAGATGTGGTATTTTAGCTTTATCACTCATTTACAAAATTACTTCATATCTATTTATGTAGAAAAATGGTGCTTTTTTTAGAGATATAAAAGTTTAAAATTAAATTCTGGCCATGGTATTGACGATACTTGAAAGATATTTTTTTACCACTACTGTTTTAATATGATTCTGGGCATATGTGCGCCACGGTTGGCTCGAAGAAAGTGCAATTTGATGGAACAGCTGGAGCCGTTTTTTGGCAATACGAATACTATCTAGCAGATAAGCGGCTTTACATATTCTCATAAAAAATAAAAAAGGTGTTAAATCTCACGATTTTGAAGAGCAAATCACAGATTCATTACGAAAAATTATGCGCTTATCAAATGTTTCCTACAACAAATTGATTGTGGCACGCGCTGTGTGACTTGTTGCTTATCTTCTTAAAACCACAGCCGTACACATTAATGCAATTCAGTTGGAGGACATAAATGTCGGTAATCGTAAATTTATATAACTCTTCATTGATTGTAATCAATGATTCCATCAGCCTATAACGCACACCAAGCAGTGACTTTTTGCAGCTGAACGATGTCTCAATAATGGTTTGTATTTTTTTTTTACTCTAAAGGCGGCGATTTTGATTATTGACGTAGCCATTCAACCAAACGAAAAAAAATCCATGATTGTCAATATAATTCATATATAAGTCTATTGGTGATGAAATGGCAAACCGAACTGAGCAAAAATCAGCTTTCAGCTGTCAAATTGGCTATCGCTGGGAAAAATGTTCTAATTCTTAAAACTAATCTCTAAAAATAATTTGAATGTGGCCTTCTTCATATCATTAGAGTTTAGAATTTTAAATTATTTTTCACGTAACGAGTCTACACCTCATTAATAAGAAGCGTTAAAAAATATATTTTACACACATTTGAAGCCTAAATTATACGTGTTGCAGTAAATTTGAGCTAAGACAATAGTATAACAAAGCTATTTCAAAGATTAACTATCAATAATGCGGTTCACACTCATTGCTCCTTCCTTTGCGAGGTCTCAAGTGAGTAATATTCTAACGCCGTATTATCTCTGTTCTTGGTTAATGGATCACGGGATAAATTCCAGTTTAATTAGTAACCGATGTTATTGTTAACCAAATATATAATGAAGAAGATCTAAGGTAGATCCCCATCTTAGCCAAGTTAATTTATATGTCTACATTAATCATCTCTGTCCCTATTATTTATTCAATTATACTGATTATGATTCTGTAGTGTATGTATACATTTACTACGAAGGTTTGGTATTATATAATCATAATTTACCAGGTATGTCGAACTCAGGGCCGAATTAAAAGATTCTTACAAGGATCCAACATTCTATACACTTTGCATTTTGTTATTGAACAGAATAAAAAAATGAATTTAAATATTTTAAATTGTGACAAATTATCGCCTGGGTGGTCACTGACATTCTTTTATGTTAATGTAAGTGTTATGCGGGACAGCGCTAGCTGATTGAGCATGATAGAGCGAATGTAGTCATATTGCATGTAGGTATTCTGAAGTATCGAGGTTTTCAAAGTCCCGGGACTCAAGGCGTGATAAAGTGGAAGTCCCAGGAAATCCCGAAAATTTTATTTCCCCTTCAATAAAATTATAATTTTATTAAAATTAAATATTTGCATGTATGTATTTATGTATTACATACACTCGGCGCTTTTTGAATGTACGGACTAGTAAAAATCGCGTTTTTTTAATAAAATGCCTAATAATTATAATTTTTCTTTTGTAATGGATGTGTGCAATGCTTACGGCTACTTTTTACTAAGAAGAGATGGTAACGGTACATGTAATGAAAAAATATTAATGACGCCACCGTCAGGAGTAAATTTATGACTTCACAATACAGCTTTTAGACCTTTTTTTGTCCTATTGAGACATTGTTATCTTTGTGAAATAGTGAAAAAACATTTGTACATAAAACAACATCAGGTATGAATATTGAATTTTAATATTTTGTAATTTGCTTTTGCTACAGTTATATTACAATATATAAACACATGGTATTTGAAACTTCTACGAAATTATAAATCCCAAATATCTGTTTTTCTATCTTGTTAAAACACCGGGTAAGACCGACGTCCCGACCATGTTGTATCCGTTTTTCTTGGGGCTCCCCCCTTATATCTGCTTTCATTTAATACACATCAGTCTTTTTGAGGGTTTCTTAACCACAACAATTTTTTTTTCAAAATTAAAATGTACATACATGTAATTAGCACATTATAAATTACAGACACAATACCCGGAACATTTTCCAAAAAAGCTCCGGGACTTAAGACAGCAAAAACCCGACAAGTCCCGGAACTTTTGTTCCGGGACGTCTCAATACAGAATCCATAATTGCATGGCTATGGCACGTACCTGTTGTTATCTCTCTCCAAATAGAAATAGTGAATGTGAGACGGCTGTAATTTCTTCAAATAACACCAATTAAAAAAATCTAGAAAAAATCGTTCAATACGCGTAGTAATAATGAACGTGTGTCTAAAAAATGTATTGTATAAAATATTAAGTCAGTGACTTGGCCATAAAGGTGTGGCCCATAAAAGACTTGCAGTATTTTATTTAGCCTACTAAATGATTTCAGTTGGACACCCCTATACTAAATCAACACCACATGACATATCAATAGTTTATCATTGAAATCTCGTATCTCCTTTATTAATTTATTTTATTTAATATATAAATTTAAATATAACTTTATGAAAATAATAAATAAACAGTAATTGATGTCACAGCTGAAAAAGTGTGAATTAAGTAAAAAACAGTTTATATATGGAATCTTGAATACCTTACAATTAGCAAAAGCTTCCTTAACATGGTTCGCACGTAGACGATAATTAGTTGCCTATGAGATGTACGATTTATGAATAACAATTTTTATTGGACTTCGGATTAAGACGTTGCATTTTCACGAAACGGTGACAGATATTTGTGATGTACCTTAATCTACTTAAGTAACTGACCTCAAACGATTTCTTTTGAGAATTGTGATTAACCAAATTTTATTCATTGCTTAAAAAATAATACAAAGTCCGAATTCACTTTAAATTTCTTTGAAAAATGTTTGCTTTTAACAAAATATAAACTATCTTAATTGATAAATAATTACAACATTTATAGTAAACTAATTATAATTTGTATCTTTTTTCTCGAGATTTTTAAAAAGAAAACGAGTAAAAATTTTCTTTTATAAACAAGGAACTACCTCTAAAACGAGATTAAAATTAATTCTCTGTAAAATTTGCAAAGAAGAGCTTTTAGTTAATTATGATTATTCTAATAATACAAAGTAAGATATTTTTTGTTAAGGTATTTTATAATTTTTAAAATCTTTACGAAAATCGCATTTATTTTCATTTATTTAATAAAACTGTGTCTTCCGATTCGTTTCCCATGTTAATACATTTCATAAAAATAGTTTTACATAATATAATAAAAACACAGTGGCGGTTCCTGACCTGAAATCTTGGGTGGGCTAGAGAAAAGCATAGCATTGTATACTATTTACGAAATTTAGCATGCTTCCACTTCATCTTATACATTGATCTACAAGAAAATTAACAAATACTACGACACTACTGCAAAGCATAAATTACTATATAATAAAATCAATGTTAATGTAAGTAAGAAATAATAAAATAATAACCTTAAATTTGTCTTTCAAAGTGAAATAACAAGTACAAAAAGCAATACAGAGCTGTCACTTTTATACAATACATCGACTTGGTATTTGTGTATTGGTAATTGTGTATGGCCCATGGGCTAAATCATTTTAGCCCCCAATAAATGACAGAAGCCAGTAAATTTGAAACTCAGTCCTGTGCGTTGATGACGTTTCCGTACATACAAATACAAACAAAATCGAATCGTGCTAGATTGCGTTCCAGTGTAAAGAAATATTGTCTATGGTTGCGGGCTGGAAAGTGTTAGCCCCTGACCAATAATATGTACATAGGTGTTGCCAGACTGACGTCATGTTGAATGTTCTCTATGAATTATTTATAGGGTTATTGTTTTTTTTATGCCAGCTCAGCTTAAAATTGTAATACAAAACAATCGAGAATATTATTGTAGGTAGACATGGCATTGTTTTATATTGACAGAGGACAATTTAAACAAAGATATTATATTCATTTGGGAAAAGTTAGTTACGCTTATAAATGTATTTATTTTGTTCAGTGGCTGAATTGCCGTTCATTTTTATTCAGCCATCTAAAGTTTTGGGTGAAAAATGCAGGTCGGGCTTAGCCCACCTAGCCCAGTACCTAGAACCGCCACTGTAAAAACAGTATTATTAAATAGTCTTAATCACTTTTAGCTCTACAACTGGGGCTTGTAATTAAACGATTTTTAAATTCTAGTGTAACTTAAAAATCGGTTTAACCCGATTTTTGTAGTTTCAAAAAAAGCACGAAACAAAACAATTAGCGTTTATTTTTTAACATTTGTGTATTTATTTGATTCCACTTTACAAAAAAATAATAATAAAAAAAATCAATGCTTCCATTCGTAGGTGGGTTAATTATACCTGCTCAGTTTCTAGTAGTAATGCACAGTACAAATATTTTTTAATTTAAGCTAAATACAATATTTTCAACGCGCTTATTGGTAGGCAATATCACTAAACTGTACATATCAACTCGTTTTATTTACAACTAATTCAAATCAAATCAAGCAACAACAAAAAAATACATTTTCACTTAATTAATAATTCTAATATTTTAAACGGGGTTACTAAATTGATAAACCGGCCTTTGAAAGTCAAAAAAACCGACAAGCTCTAACTACATCCCTTCTCAGGCCTTTTGAATGTTTATAATCTGTAAATGTACAATATGAAATTAATTTTAATAGCAAATAGTCACATGATAAAATTTGTATCTCAAAAACAAGATCAGTTTCGCTTTTTCAATGAGCATTTAAATGTTTTTGGCGATACACCCTAATATTTACGTTGTTTTAATAAACCTCTGAAAATAAAACTACTTTTATTTGATTCTCCAAGAATTTATACTAAAACTAGCTGACCCGGCATGCGTTGCAATGCCACTCAAAGAAAGAAAGTGTTTGTGTTTTAATTATGTTTATTGAAGTGCTTTTGGATATATTTTGTTTTTTTGTCTGGTACGTATATGAATAGATCTTAAGGTTTTTCAACGTGTGAGTAGGCCAGATACAGCTGTCCATGTGTGAAGCATGGATTTTTAAAATTTAGTCCACACACAGCGATTGTCCAAATGCGAGTCGCACCGGAAACTGCAAACATTTTAATTCTAATGGCCTATCTGTCGGAATTATTGGAATGCTTGGCAACAGTACATCGTTTCCTTTAAATTTTCCATTTAAAATTGAAGCTTAGATGATACTGTTCATTAATTTTTCACTGAAAGCCTGGTACTGTTGCAAAGTCGTGGTGGATTTATATTTCGGAGAAGAATGATAGGTACGCCAATTTTCAGTGTAAAAACGTGCAGTAGCATGCCTGGCAAATCAAGTGAGTTTAAGAATTCAGTTGGATAATTGACAACTTCGTCTTGATCAATTTATAGTATCGATGGACTTATACGTTGTTTCTTTGCCTGGTATTTTGTTTGGAATCCTGAAGTTGATGGCATTACCATCGTTGTTTTTGACTGCTAATATAACACATTCACTAAGCCACTGATGATTTTTGTAATTCTGTGCGATATTTGGGAAAACTTTGTGCATCAATTCGCTTACGGTTCCTGTAATTTTATAGAAGCTTGGTGGTAATGTGTGGATTCATCAATTTCTATTTTTCATTACCAATATCTGACAATTGTTTTTTGAAATGTTCAGCGGATGCATCATATTGTAATTCTACACGCATATTAGCTTTCAAAGTCAATTTCTGCAATTGTCACCATAACACTGATAATTTGAGACATGCACTTGATTCATCAGCAGCTGTTGAACGTGGTATAACTGGTAGAGTTTGTCGAAAAACACCAGACCATAAAAAAGGTTCGCCACCAAAGACCTGTTCATTTCCTCTCAAATCTTTTAGTGTACATATAGTGAAGATTTTCCAATGCCTTTTTGTGCGCCATAGTAAATTGGTCCCATTTAATGAGTTGATATGATTAAAGTACTTCATCAATCATATATTTTTTTTGATATTGCATGTTGGTGTTCAAAGGCAATTTCTTTGCTGAATGCGCTGTTTGACCACCATCCAAAAGATTTGCTGGTGATCTATTCTACTATCTAACAAATAAACATTAAATATATCAACAGCCCTGCAGTATTTAAATTGTAAATTATTTAATTTTTGGAATAATGTTTAAGTTTGCTAACAACCATTTTTCGTAGTTGCAGAAATTTCGTAAATTATTGAATTTTTGGAATATTGTTTAAGTTTGCTAACAACTATTTTTCGTAGTAGCAGAAATAGACCTCGTGGCATATATCGACAGCCCTGCAGTATTTAAATTGTAAATTATTGAATTTTTGGAATAATGTTTAAGTTTGCTAACAACCATTATTCGTAGTTGCAGAAATTTCGTAAATTATTGAATTTTTGGAATAATTTTTAAGTTTGCTAACAACCATTTTTCATAGTAGCAGAAATTTCGTAAATTATTGAATTTTTGGAATAATTTTTAAGTTTGCTAACAACCATTCTTCGTAGTAGCAAAAATTTCGTAAATTATTATATTTTGGAATAATATTTGAGTTTGCTAACAACCATTTTTCGTAGTAGCAGAAATTTCGTAAATTATTGAATTTTTGGAATATTTTTTAAGTTTGCTAAAAACTATTTTTCGTAGTAGCAGAAATAGACCTCGTGGCATATATCGACAGCCCTGCCGTATTTAAATTGTAAATTATTGAATTTTTGGAATAATGTTTAAGTTTGCTAACAACCATTATTCGTAGTTGCAGAAATTTCATAAATTATTGAATTTTTGGAATAATTTTTAAGTTTGCTAACAACCATTTTTCGTATTAGCAAAAATTTCGTAAATTATTATATTTTGGAATAATATTTGAGTTTGCTAACAACCATTTTTCGTAGTAGCAGAAATTTCGTAAATTATTTAATATTTGGAATAATGTTTAAGTTTGCTAACAACCATTTTTCGTAGTAGCAGAAATTTCGTAAATTATTGAATTTTTGGAATAATGTTTAAGTTTGCTAACAACCATTCTTCGTAGTAGCAAAAATTTCGTAAATTATTATATTTTGGAATAATATTTGAGTTTGCTAACAACTATTTTTCGTAGTAGCAGAAATTTCGTAAATTATTTAATATTTGGAATAATGTTTAAGTTTGCTAACAACCATTCTTCGTAGTAGCAGAAATTTCGTAAATTATTTAATTTTTGGAATAATGTTTAAGTTTGCTAACAACCATTCTTCGTAGTAGCAAAAATTTCGTAAATTATTATATTTTGGAATAATATTTGAGTTTGCTAACAACCATTTTTCGTAGTAGCAGAAATTTCGTAAATTATTTAATATTTGGAATAATGTTTAAGTTTGCTAACAACCATTTTTCGTAGTAGCAGAAATTTCGTAAATTATTGAATTTTTGGAATAATGTTTAAGTTTGCTAACAACCATTCTTCGTAGTAGCAAAAATTTCGTTAATTATTATATTTTGGAATAATATTTGAGTTTGCTAACAACCATTTTTCGTAGTAGCAGAAATTTCGTAAATTATTTAATATTTGGAATAATGTTTAAGTTTGCTAACAACCATTTTTCGTAGTAGCAGAAATTTCGTAAATTATTTAATTTTTGGAATAATGTTTAAGTTTGCTAACAACCATTCTTCGTAGTAGCAAAAATTTCGTAAATTATTATATTTTGGAATAATATTTGAGTTTGCTAACAACCATTTTTCGTAGTAGCAGAAATTTCGTAAATTATTTAATTTTTGGAATAATGTTTAAGTTTGCTAACAACCATTCTTCGTAGTAGCAAAAATTTCGTAAATTATTATATTTTGGAATAATATTTGAGTTTGCTAACAACCATTTTTCGTAGTAGCAGAAATTTCGTAAATTATTTAATATTTGGAATAATGTTTAAGTTTGCTAACAACCATTTTTCGTAGTAGCAGAAATTTCGTAAATTATTGAATTTTTGGAATAATGTTTAAGTTTGCTAACAACCATTCTTCGTAGTAGCAAAAATTTCGTAAATTATTATATTTTGGAATAATATTTGAGTTTGCTAACAACCATTTTTCGTAGTAGCAGAAATTTCGTAAATTATTTAATATTTGGAATAATGTTTAAGTTTGCTAACAACCATTTTTCGTAGTAGCAGAAATTTCGTAAATTATTGAATTTTTGGAATAATGTTTAAGTTTGCTAACAACCATTCTTCGTAGTAGCAAAAATTTCGTTAATTATTATATTTTGGAATAATATTTGAGTTTGCTAACAACCATTTTTCGTAGTAGCAGAAATTTCGTAAATTATTTAATATTTGGAATAATGTTTAAGTTTGCTAACAACCATTTTTCGTAGTAGCAGAAATTTCGTAAATTATTTAATTTTTGGAATAATGTTTAAGTTTGCTAACAACCATTCTTCGTAGTAGCAAAAATTTCGTAAATTATTATATTTTGGAATAATATTTGAGTTTGCTAACAACCATTTTTCGTAGTAGCAGAAATTTCGTAAATTATTTAATTTTTGGAATAATGTTTAAGTTTGCTAACAACCATTCTTCGTAGTAGCAAAAATTTCGTAAATTATTATATTTTGGAATAATATTTGAGTTTGCTAACAACCATTTTTCGTAGTAGCAGAAATTTCGTAAATTATTTAATATTTGGAATAATGTTTAAGTTTGCTAACAACCATTTTTCGTAGTAGCAGAAATTTCGTAAATTATTGAATTTTTGGAATAATGTTTAAGTTTGCTAACAACCATTCTTCGTAGTAGCAAAAATTTCGTAAATTATTATATTTTGGAATAATATTTGAGTTTGCTAACAACCATTTTTCGTAGTAGCAGAAATTTCGTAAATTATTTAATATTTGGAATAATGTTTAAGTTTGCTAACAACCATTTTTCGTAGTAGCAGAAATTTCGTAAATTATTTAATTTTTGGAATAATGTTTAAGTTTGCTAACAACCATTCTTCGTAGTAGCAAAAATTTCGTAAATTATTATATTTTGGAATAATATTTGAGTTTGCTAACAACCATTTTTCGTAGTAGCAGAAATTTCGTAAATTATTTAATATTTGGAATAATGTTTAAGTTTGCTAACAACCATTTTTCGTAGTAGCAGAAATTTCGTAAATTATTGAATTTTTGGAATAATGTTTAAGTTTGCTAACAACCATTCTTCGTAGTAGCAAAAATTTCGTAAATTATTATATTTTGGAATAATATTTGAGTTTGCTAACAACCATTTTTCGTAGTAGCAGAAATTTCGTAAATTATTTAATATTTGGAATAATGTTTAAGTTTGCTAACAACCATTTTTCGTAGTAGCAGAAATTTCGTAAATTATTGAATTTTTGGAATAATGTTTAAGTTTGCTAACAACCATTCTTCGTAGTAGCAAAAATTTCGTAAATTATTATATTTTGGAATAATATTTGAGTTTGCTAACAACCATTTTTCGTAGTAGCAGAAATTTCGTAAATTATTTAATATTTGGAATAATGTTTAAGTTTGCTAACAACCATTTTTCGTAGTAGCAGAAATTTCGTAAATTATTTAATTTTTGGAATAATGTTTAAGTTTGCTAACAACCATTCTTCGTAGTAGCAAAAATTTCGTAAATTATTATATTTTGGAATAATATTTGAGTTTGCTAACAACCATTTTTCGTAGTAGCAGAAATTTCGTAAATTATTTAATATTTGGAATAATGTTTAAGTTTGCTAACAACCATTTTTCGTAGTAGCAGAAATTTCGTAAATTATTGAATTTTTGGAATAATGTTTAAGTTTGCTAACAACCATTCTTCGTAGTAGCAAAAATTTCGTAAATTATTATATTTTGGAATAATATTTGAGTTTGCTAACAACCATTTTTCGTAGTAGCAGAAATTTCGTAAATTATTTAATATTTGGAATAATGTTTAAGTTTGCTAACAACCATTTTTCGTAGTAGCAGAAATTTCGTAAATTATTGAATTTTTGGAATAATGTTTAAGTTTGCTAACAACCATTCTTCGTAGTAGCAAAAATTTCGTAAATTATTATATTTTGGAATAATATTTGAGTTTGCTAACAACCATTTTTCGTAGTAGCAGAAATTTCGTAAATTATTTAATATTTGGAATAATGTTTAAGTTTGCTAACAACCATTTTTCGTAGTAGCAGAAATTTCGTAAATTATTTAATTTTTGGAATAATGTTTAAGTTTGCTAACAACCATTCTTCGTAGTAGCAAAAATTTCGTAAATTATTATATTTTGGAATAATATTTGAGTTTGCTAACAACCATTTTTCGTAGTAGCAGAAATTTCGTAAATTATTTAATATTTGGAATAATGTTTAAGTTTGCTAACAACCATTTTTCGTAGTAGCAGAAATTTCGTAAATTATTGAATTTTTGGAATAATGTTTAAGTTTGCTAACAACCATTCTTCGTAGTAGCATAAATTTCGTAAATTATTATATTTTGGAATAATATTTGAGTTTGCTAACAACCATTTTTCGTAGTAGCAGAAATTTCGTAAATTATTTAATATTTGGAATAATGTTTAAGTTTGCTAACAACCATTTTTCGTAGTAGCAGAAATTTCGTAAATTATTTAATTTTTGGAATAATGTTTAAGTTTGCTAACAACCATTCTTCGTAGTAGCAAAAATTTCGTAAATTATTATATTTTGGAATAATATTTGAGTTTGCTAACAACCATTTTTCGTAGTAGCAGAAATTTCGTAAATTATTTAATATTTGGAATAATGTTTAAGTTTGCTAACAACCATTTTTCGTAGTAGCAGAAATTTCGTAAATTATTGAATTTTTGGAATAATGTTTAAGTTTGCTAACAACCATTCTTCGTAGTAGCAAAAATTTCGTTAATTATTATATTTTGGAATAATATTTGAGTTTGCTAACAACCATTTTTCGTAGTAGCAGAAATTTCGTAAATTATTTAATATTTGGAATAATGTTTAAGTTTGCTAACAACCATTTTTCGTAGTAGCAGAAATTTCGTAAATTATTTAATTTTTGGAATAATGTTTAAGTTTGCTAACAACCATTCTTCGTAGTAGCAAAAATTTCGTAAATTATTATATTTTGGAATAATATTTGAGTTTGCTAACAACCATTTTTCGTAGTAGCAGAAATTTCGTAAATTATTTAATTTTTGGAATAATGTTTAAGTTTGCTAACAACCATTCTTCGTAGTAGCAAAAATTTCGTAAATTATTATATTTTGGAATAATATTTGAGTTTGCTAACAACCATTTTTCGTAGTAGCAGAAATTTCGTAAATTATTTAATTTTTGGAATAATGTTTAAGTTTGCTAACAACCATTCTTCGTAGTAGCAAAAATTTCGTAAATTATTATATTTTGGAATAATATTTGAGTTTGCTAACAACCATTTTTCGTAGTAGCAGAAATTTCGTAAATTATTTAATATTTGGAATAATGTTTAAGTTTGCTAACAACCATTTTTCGTAGTAGCAGAAATTTCGTAAATTATTTAATATTTGGAATAATGTTTAAGTTTGCTAACAACCATTTTTCGTAGTAGCAGAAATTTCGTAAATTATTTAATTTTTGGAATAATGTTTAAGTTTGCTAACAACCATTCTTCGTAGTAGCAAAAATTTCGTAAATTATTATATTTTGGAATAATATTTGAGTTTGCTAACAACCATTTTTCGTAGTAGCAGAAATTTCGTAAATTATTTAATATTTGGAATAATGTTTAAGTTTGCTAACAACCATTTTTCGTAGTAGCAGAAATTTCGTAAATTATTGAATTTTTGGAATAATGTTTAAGTTTGCTAACAACCATTCTTCGTAGTAGCAAAAATTTCGTAAATTATTATATTTTGGAATAATATTTGAGTTTGCTAACAACCATTTTTCGTAGTAGCAGAAATTTCGTAAATTATTTAATATTTGGAATAATGTTTAAGTTTGCTAACAACCATTTTTCGTAGTAGCAGAAATTTCGTAAATTATTTAATTTTTGGAATAATGTTTAAGTTTGCTAACAACCATTCTTCGTAGTAGCAAAAATTTCGTAAATTATTATATTTTGGAATAATATTTGAGTTTGCTAACAACCATTTTTCGTAGTAGCAGAAATTTCGTAAATTATTTAATATTTGGAATAATGTTTAAGTTTGCTAACAACCATTTTTCGTAGTAGCAGAAATTTCGTAAATTATTGAATTTTTGGAATAATGTTTAAGTTTGCTAACAACCATTCTTCGTAGTAGCAAAAATTTCGTAAATTATTATATTTTGGAATAATATTTGAGTTTGCTAACAACCATTTTTCGTAGTAGCAGAAATTTCGTAAATTATTTAATATTTGGAATAATGTTTAAGTTTGCTAACAACCATTTTTCGTAGTAGCAGAAATTTCGTAAATTATTGAATTTTTGGAATAATGTTTAAGTTTGCTAACAACCATTCTTCGTAGTAGCAAAAATTTCGTAAATTATTATATTTTGGAATAATATTTGAGTTTGCTAACAACCATTTTTCGTAGTAGCAGAAATTTCGTAAATTATTTAATATTTGGAATAATGTTTAAGTTTGCTAACAACCATTTTTCGTAGTAGCAGAAATTTCGTAAATTATTTAATTTTTGGAATAATGTTTAAGTTTGCTAACAACCATTCTTCGTAGTAGCAAAAATTTCGTAAATTATTATATTTTGGAATAATATTTGAGTTTGCTAACAACCATTTTTCGTAGTAGCAGAAATTTCGTAAATTATTTAATATTTGGAATAATGTTTAAGTTTGCTAACAACCATTTTTCGTAGTAGCAGAAATTTCGTAAATTATTTAATTTTTGGAATAATGTTTAAGTTTGCTAACAACCATTCTTCGTAGTAGCAAAAATTTCGTAAATTATTATATTTTGGAATAATATTTGAGTTTGCTAACAACCATTTTTCGTAGTAGCAGAAATTTCGTAAATTATTTAATATTTGGAATAATGTTTAAGTTTGCTAACAACCATTTTTCGTAGTAGAAGATTTTAAAATAAAAGTCGAAATACAGTTCTATAAAATATCCATACTGTCATCAGAATATTCCTAATGCAAGTAAGAAATTAAAAATATTTTCAAGGCCAGATGCAAAATATAACCATACCTCCAATAATCGACTCAATGACGTCACTGATCAAAATCTGTCGTCCATTTCAATTGTTTGAAATTGGAACGACGAATTGTCAGGAATATTGAAAAAGAATTCTGGATCGGGACACCTTTCACCTAACGCGATTAAATATAGTTTACATTTGATTCTCATATCTAGCAGATATACATAAAAAAAATCATAAAAATCGGTCAAGCCGTTTCGGAGGAGTTTGGAGACAAACACCGTGACACGAGATTTTTATATATATAGATTATTAAACTGTTATTCGATATTTAATTAAGAAAACCTTAATTAAAGTTTTCACAGATACAAGAAGAAAACAAATGAATTTTTCCTCGCTTTTACTAACGTTAGAAAACTTAAAACAATAATTCCTATTTCGTACATTTTAAGTGATTTTTCTGATTTTACGTTATTCCACTGGTTGTTTGGTATACAGTGTAAAACACGTTTTCCTATTTGTGAAACGTCTTGTGGTTGATAATCAATTTTAATTTTAATTGACTTGCGAGTACTTAAGTCATCGCCGAATCTATATAAATATTAAATTTGCATAAGTTTAATAGAAAAACATTTTTATATAAAAATTAAAATAAATTGTGCATATCCGCTTGAATACATTATTTAGGAAATATTTGCAATTTTCGACTTGTTTCTGCGTTATTTTAAATTGTAGTTAATAGACAAACAAATCATTAATACTTTTTTTCAGCCATGCCTTTTCCTATTGTGAAACATATGGACTCCCAATAGAGCATAGTAACATAACATATTTTGCAAGAATTTTACGAAAAGTTAACGATTGCAAGAAAGTCTTAGCAATTAATACTACTAGTAAGCTGTGATCGCTCTCGCTATGCCCCAATTTAAGAACCCAAACTAGTGGAATCGAATGCAAATTCATGGAATTGAGTGGGACGAAAATGTCTAACGAACTTCAGCGTCGGTAATAAGACCAATGTCAAATATCCATAGTACATTTTTTATAGATTGACGGGTACGTAGTTGATTGGTCTACTTTGTTGACTTCGATTTCGGAGCTCAAGTGTTTGATTCCCGGACTGTTTTATAAATTGATATAAGAATGCTTGTAATGTCATAAATTCTCCTCCACTCATATTATCATAAAACGGAGCGTAGCGAGAGCGATTCACTTACAACTGGTTATATCTTAGTCTTTAATTTATATCCCTACACTCTTCAATACAGAGAGGTTGACCAAGTGACCTAAAAGCCGTTCTCAAATTATATCTAAAAAAATAATTTCATTTCCATGTCGTTGATAGAATGGAAAAGTTGAAGCTCCAAGCAGTTTTATGCGCAACTAATAGCACCTGGTAATTCCCAATTCTAACAAAATAACAATTTTCACCCAATTACACTGGTATATTCTTCTCGGTGATCGGAAGTTTGCTCAGTTAAACTAATCTGTATACCTTTTACTTGTATCAACAAACGACGAAATATAATAATTTCGTTGTGCGTATTATAATTTTTAATGTACATGACAAAGAAGAAACTTAAGGGTTATTTCGAGGTTTATGTTTATAAGAAAAGTTAATTTCACACCAAATTTTTGAGTTTATCTTTTTCTTGACTACAGAGAATAATTGCTGACTTCTTTTCAGCTAGGGGACAAAATAATTGAATGCGCTTATGAAAGATAAAAACAACTGAACATCCCCTAAAAATAATTAAAAACCATATTTGGAAAACTGTAAGTTGTTGATTATGCGAATCAAATATTTTGACTTCAATTCTATTTTTTTCTATTTTTTTTATTATTATTTGCAATCGTAAAGAATGAAAGCGGACAGGTATTTTACAGATTAAATAAATAAATAATCTATTTGAAAATACAAACAGAGCCCTAAGAATCGTTTTAGGAATAAGCAATAGTTTCGTATTTAAAAAAAAAATGTGTCACGAAAAAATCACGAATGCCATATGAGATTGATTGCAGTGGTTGGCTGCCAATACGTTAACAAGGTTTTTGCTTTATTCCAGAGCTATTTAACAAACTCCGGGGAAGAGATGGATTTTTTTTATCATTATTGTACGATTTTACTTAATAAATATGAATGCAATTGGATGTTACTTAATACAACACAAACACCCGTTATGTGTCCCATAACGCAATGTGAGCAAGAAAAGAAAATTATTTACTCCTCATATTATTGGCCCGTAACAGAGCTGCATGGGATCTATATTCTAACCATGCAATGCTGTGCTTAAAAAAAATATAGATAGAAAGAAAAAAGAGAATGTGACCTGCTCAGACATTTAGTTTAAGTGATATTAAGTATGCTGATAATCCGTCGTGGCGGAAGAGTATAATCTACTTAAAAAGGAATCAAGAATATCCCGTTCCCCAAATGATGTTGCAAATTTATCGAATGCCTCAAAATTCTCCTCGGTTGAGATCAGGTCAGCGTATTTATATCTACAATATACGTTTATTTCTCTCTCAAAAGCTGATTACCATGACAAGACTCAGTTAAAAACGTTCTCTAATACAAGGTAATGTCAGGGGCCGGACCCTAATCATGTCCCTTGCGCCACATATAACAAGTTGACCATCGTAGATGTCTTGCTACGCATCGTAGACTCATGACTCTACAAATGTCGACGTAGTTCCTAACAGCTGTGTATGTAAAAATGTGTAATATTATTACTATTGCATTTTTAGCCTGACTTTAGACTGAAAAAGCCTTGTTTTTGAAATGATGGTATAATTCATAAAGTACAAAAAAAGGATTATGGCTACTAATTTAAAAAACACAGTGTAACTGATTTCAGACTATCAATTTTTTTAACCATGTCCGCTCCCAGTGTGGAGCATATGGACTCTTAATGGAGTTTATATCAACAGAAATGTTTTCTATGAGAAATGCTTGTTACTCAGTTGCTCAACCTCTCTTTTTTCAAAGAAAGTAGGGATAGAAGGATAGGGCTACGACAGGATTAGTGGTACGCTAATCGCTCTCGATACGCCCCGTTCATAGGAGAGGATGGATGAGAGGGGGAAATTCAAGACATCACATACATCCATGCTTTTGAACAGTAATACATAAATCGATTGAAAAATCAATTTATAAAACTGTTCATACCGGGATTTGAGCCCGTGCCCTCTGTAGCCGGAGCCAACAACGTTGACCACTCGACCACACAGGTGGCAAATTAAGTAAAAAAAAGTTTCTTTTTAGTTTGCTGCCTTTTTATTAATTTGACGCAACTAATTATTTTAGAAATCACTACTTATATAAAACGTAAATAAATCTATAATTGATATTTACAATGAAAGTTTGAGATAAATATGAAAATTCAAAGTAGCTTTTGAGTGTATATTAAAGTAAGTTTAATAATAATCTTTCTAACAAATTTAGAATTAATTTAAAGCAAATCTTTTTAACATAGCATAATATACTTTGAGATAAATATATGAAGATTAAGAGTATTTTTAGTTATACATAAGTAAGTAATTGTGGTAAGTAAGATTGTGGAAGTAAATATTTTTTACTTTTCATTTTTAATAAATAAAAATCCCATTTTAATAGGTGAAAAGTGAAATTAAGTGGTCGTAGGGATTTTTCTAGGAAAATAGAAAATTTTAAGTAAATTTTTGCTTAATGTTTTTTTTGACACGATTATATAATTTAAGATGTTTATATTTTATATTCAATAATAGTATTAATTCAGTCGATTGGAATTTAGTTGTAAGAACTCCATTATAATAAAGTTAAAAATATCAATGTATTTTAGATCTGCATTTTTCTGAATATTTTAGTCAACTATTTGGCCTTAACCCCTCGTTAGAAATAAGTTTAAACAAACATTTATTTAGCTATATATTACACTGGTTCAGAAGAGATACACAATTATATTTACAAAATAATAACCGTAAAACTAAAATACAATAATATTTTTTGATCTTGCTGTAAATATAGCTTTTATTTTTAAGTATATTTTTGCTATTGAGGTGAGTTATTTTTTTTCCTGAACGTATTGAAAACCCCAAAGAACAATCAACCGCCGCTGCTAGAAAATTTACATACACACGTAACAGTATTAAATATTTTTTCGGCGCGTCAAATTATTTCACAGAGAGCTTTTCAGCAGAGCTTCTCGCAATTTGAAAAGCTCCATCGAGAGAGCAAAGTTGTGTTACTCGTTCGTCTTATAAAATAAGATCTGTCTGAAAAATTTATGGAGAGAGCTATAGTATGCGGAACAATGCTAAGCTTATCAGGGATGGTCGTGATGTCGATAAAAAATGTCATACCACCCACCCTCGTTGGAGAATTCCGCACTGTTGACATAACGCAAGCGAAAGGGGTTGATCATTGCTTGCTTAAAATATGTACGTTTCAAATAATCATGAGCTAGTAATTGACAAAGACTTAATAAAATTTTCATAACCATTTGATGAGTATCGCCGTGAGATATTCTTATTCCTTCAAATATAAACACCAGACACATTCGTGATTTTTGAATGACACACGAAAAAAAGTTTTTTTTCTTAATTTGGGCGTATTATAACATTTTGCTTCGATTACTTTCTTGGAATCAATGTCATTAGAGCGCCACGTGCTCACAGATGAAAGTAAAATAAATTTAGGACTGAATTGGAAATAATAGCTTCTAATAAAGTATACGTTTTAAAATTCGAAAAAAATTTACACCTCTTAAAACAATATTGTAAAATTTATTTATTATTATATAAATCGTTTAGCACTCAAAGTTTCATACCTTATTTTAACTGTTTCAAGAATCTTCACGCAATATTTTTTCGAAAAAGTTATGTTTATACATAATGATATTGCAATTAAATCTGTGCGGGGATCATACTAATATGTTTGATTATCATGATTGTATGCGTGAAAAACCGTGATGAAGATGTAAAAGCATTTAAAAATTGGGGTTGTTTGTTTTCCTCGTGAGATATGCGGGTGGTTTTTTTACGGTAATACACACAGATAAAGAGTTTCTCTGTCTTCGTATTATCTGCATCGAGCGCATCAATTGAATTCAGTTAATGTTTACAGGTGGAACTGTAACTTGGTAATTTGATACGCTAGATGGACTTAACTTTGCCTTTCTTTCGTAATCAAGTAAACTGCATGTTAATTGCTTCGTATTTAATATAAAATTAAATAAGATATTTTTTATTCCACTTCTTGTGCTACAACTTGTGACACGTGTTTTGCTTCTTTAAGAAGCATCATCAGACTATTATAAAGCTTAGAAATTAATCGTTTTTTTAATCAAGATATTATATGAAAAAGTAAAAACTAAGGACACACGTTTGTTAGTTTTGTTTACATAATAAAAAAAAACGAAATAAGTAAAACAAATTAACATAAAAATGGACAAATATTCAAGATATCAAAATAATAAAAAAAATGCACATATTTAATCATTTCTACAACTATTCAATGTTTTAATATCACTCTATTTGATTGTGCGTAGAATAAATATTATAGAGTTAATATCTGTGTTCAGTTTTTTCTTATAGCATATAAATAAAGAATGTATATAAAAATAGCGAAAACAGGTGACATTTAGATTCAAAGCACAATTCATATCCTTTCTCAGAAAAGTAGCATGCATGGCCTTCTTACCCTTTAAAGAGATATCTCTGGAGCCGATCTATATTATTACAATATTCAATCTGTTGTTTAGCCTACCCCTGGAGTGGAAAGCTTATTATTGAAAGAATAATATGCGAGCCTGAAAAGCTGAAAACTTTACCTTAGACGCACGGCAACATAAATTGATGAAACAAAAACGTAACCAAATTTAAAAGTTATCATCAACATTTATTATAATCAAAAAGATTCAGCGCAATTTTGAACAAATCTTTTTGTGGATAAATTATACCGTGTAAAAGTTATGCACTCAATAAATTATGCATAAAAGTTCATATTTTAACACGTTCTATGAAATTATTTTAAGAATACCTTTCTTGAACAGTTGTATATTTAATTTGCAGTATTTAATATCATAATTACAGTTTTTTTCTGTGACATAAAGATTGTAAAAAAAACCAAAGTTTTTATGTTATTGATTAGCAGACACAAACATATGTGCTACATCGATAATTGTTATATAGTTAAAAATTATACAAAATTTAAAAAAAAAAACCCAAATATAATATTTTCAACGCATTCATTGGTGTATACTGATATAATTAATCTCGGTTTACTTGTGACCAATATATTTTAATGTTGAAATATGAAAGAATTTAATAATAAAAACAGTTGAATACTAATACTTTCGATGGTTTCGGCGGTAACTTTGTGGAAATTCATTTTAATAGAAAATTTAAATTAACTTTGATTATTCCACGTATCAAAGGCGGTTCCCCGTTACTCAAATTGTTTCCAATTAATAGAGTAATCACAAACCTAGCTGATTGACTGCAGCTCATTAGTTTAATAGTTTGTAATGTTTAACGTCATTAGTAGTATGATTAAATTTGTTTGCACTGTTTCGATTTTATAATCCCCTCTTTGCTTCCCTTAAAAAGGAAAAATCCCATTCTGATTGTTTACAACTCATTAGTATAATTAGTATAATTATCTGTTTGCTTTATTTCGATTCTACACCCCCCTCCAAACCTCCATTTTGTAATTTTATAATTTTAAAATGTTAGAATCAATCTTGCTTCATTACTTAAGCAAACTTTGCGATAGTAAGTCTGAAGATGCCTCTGAAAGAGGCGAAACACGTGTCACAGTTAGTAACACAATACGTGGAATAATCAAAGTTAATTTAAATTTTCTATTAAAGTTGAATACTAATTCTAAAATTTAAAACCTTAGAACGACAAATTTAGCTAAATTACCAGGTTTTCAAACTCGGTTTTTGAAAACCGGCAAGTGTATGTACTCATCAGTATAAGTTATTTTAACTTCAAGTTGTTCATTGTCATTGATACTTAGTGGAAAGGCTACGTATTGATATATTATATGTCATGAGGAAACCGTGCTTTTTTTTAAAAAAAATAACGTATTTTACATATTATATTCGCATCCCTGACACAGTGGTCAATGTTGTTGGTTTCAAACAGTCAAAAGTACACACAGAATTTATTCAATCAATTTTTTTTCGAAAGCATGGGTGTGTGTGATTTTTCAAAAATCACACACACCTTTCCAATTCCAAATTAATGGAGTGCAGCGAGAGTGATTAGCTAATCGCTACTGTGGTCTTCGAAAAAAGAAAGGTTGAGTGATTAAGCAACAAACAGTTCTCGTAGAAAACTACTTTTGAGATACTTCTATTAGAAGGCTTTATGCTCCACATTGGGAGCGGACATTAACAAAAAAAAATAATAACGTATTTTAAATATATTCCACTAGGTATTGACAGTGAGCATTAGTTTTAAAATTTGATATCGGGTTATCAAGTCGAAAAAACGAATAGGTTTTGAAAACTCGTACGCCCTTATATGTATCGATATAAGTTATTTTGATTTAGGAAAAATTTACATCTCTGATCTAATTCAAAATACATTTGTCATTCCACCACCACAAACATTCGAAATGCCGTTACCTCTTAAATAAATTACCAAAAAACATCCATTCAATTTATTTCAACATTTCATACAAAGAAAACATCGAAGAACGTTTTATACGCCTGTATTTCAATGGTAAACAGAACGAATTTGAGGATGATTTATAACAATACGGCGTCTCTCGTCAGTAAAAGATATCGTTAGTTAAAATCTTTTGATCTGGCAAGATGGTGGAATTTTCTCGTCTGATTGCCGAAAACAATGCGATTTTGAGAATATTTTACCTTAATAATATTTTGTTGTCTACTGTTGTCAAATAATCTGTATTATTCGGTTGTAAAATTTTCAAGAATTTCTGAGTCGTTTTGTTACCATCAATAATAGTTTGGAATAATGAGCGAACGCGTATTTTACCTTTATTTTACAGTGTGATGTGACTTTAATATTGAAATTGAAGAAACGAAATAACAAAAAAATGCTAAAATTTTAAATACTAAAAACAAAAAATAGCCTAGAACCTATTTTTCACATTTAAAAGTTTTACTGTCTTATACTTGGTGGAAAGGCATCATATTAAAAAAAAAACTTGAGGATGAACTTCAGTTCATGATGAACATCAGTTCAATTTCATCCGTGCACTTGAACGCCTGAAGATGCCGAAAGGCGAAACCCGGGTCGTTAGTGACAAAATCTGTGAGAATGTACATAGTTTGAACGATTCAAATTTAATATTGAAATTCCGCCAAGCACCTTCAGTCGAAATCTTAAATTAAAACGTAATGATTCTCAGACCAGGAAAATATAAATAAAATTAAAGAATAGGTGAATATGTCCGAATGTGATTACTATTATTTTTATCCTTGCTTTTTTATCAAGTTGACTATGAGTTCAAGTTTGATAATGTTTTTAGCACTAACAAAAATTTATAAGCCGATTGAAAAATCAATTTATGAAACTGTCCGTACTAAGATTGAAAGCAGTTACTCCTACAACCAAAACTCACGATTTGAACATTCGACCACTGACACAGCCTTTAAATAACTATATTATTTTAGTCATTTAATTCAAACGTATAAAGTTGTTTGTTTTGTAACAGACTGCAGCGACAATTCGCTTAGTTTTTCTTTCTATTTAAGTGTAAACGTTTATGTGCTTTTTTTGTCGTTACTTAAAGCTCGAGGAATAAAAACTTTGTTATTTGCTAAAAGAATTTTATAAAGATTTCCGACTTTATTAAAATTTACTTATTTAGGTAGCGTCGTTCACTTAAATGAAGCACACGAGAGTGGCGATATCTATGTATTAATTAAGTGTGATTTTTTAAAAATCATTAATATGATTTAATGATTTTTGCTCAATATAAATTTGTATCAATAATAAGAAAAAAAATCTCTGTAGTAGGTTTTTTATTATTTAAAACAGGGCAAGGCTTATTGAGATTATATTGTTGACAGTTAAAAGAAGCTGTAAAACATCAAATATTTAAGTTTCTTTGTTTAAATATCGTTGTTTCATAAAATCGGGTTATAGCCATAACTTTAAGTCGTATTTAACCATAGTTTCAATGTCATCGTAACTTTACCTTAGCAAAATATTTGGAATTATTATGGGTCGCTGCAATAGACGCATACAAATGAGAAAATAGTAGTTTTGAGTTAATGTAAAGAATTAAAATAATTAAATTCAATTTGAAAAAAGGTCTAACGATTTAATAATATCTGCTCCTTTCTTTATTCCTTTTATTAACCTCTGCGGAAAAAAAGTCAAGATACTGACTTGAAATCAGTTTTCGATAAACAGCTTTACTTCTATAGACATTTATAAGAATTTTATTACTCTAATAATTTTGATCGGACGTTGTTTAAAGATTTTTTTACTGGTCTAATTGAACTACCTCTTAAAATTATTTCGTTCTAAAAATACCAATAGAAAAGGATAATAATTGTAGTTTTTATAGCGGTGTGGTATCTCTAACGTAATGTTGTTTTATTATTAGTACAATAGGTGCCACTTAGTAGAATGTCTTCTTTTAAAAGCGAAAAGATGTATGAAAGCTCACTTTGTTATTTTATTTACTTTTTGGTATTTTTATGAAATAATATACTTTTCTATACTGAATAGTTAAAGTTGAATAAAATTCTTTAAACGTTTATTTATTCAGTGTATATTCTGCCTTTGTTCAATTCATTTCGAAGGTTTAAAAGTTATTTATATCTTTGACATTTTCTAGTAAGGGTTGAAGTCTTAGCAATTGTTTTTCAGTACAGACAAATCAAAATTTAAAAAATGTGTAAATCATATATTTAAATTTATAAAGGCATGTGTTTGAGAATCAAGATAATTTAATGTTTTCAGTTATATGCTTATATAATACAGAAACCTGTTTTAAATGGTTATATTCAATTTTGTTTTGCGTCTTTTGAAATGTAAGGATTTTTGAGTTAAGCTTAATCGACCGCAAACGTAAAAGATTAATCGACCGTCGTGAAATAGCTGGCGCTAGGGTCTCCAATCTTGAGATCCCGTTCAATGTCGTGAACCCGGGATTGCAATATAATTCAATCCGGGATTTCGGGTTTGAGGATAAAAAGTGAAAAATTCGTGAAATCCCATAAAAACTTTTTTTCCGTGATTTGAAGTCACTAATGGTAAATCTGTAAATTCCTATATTTTTGAAATCGGCCAGTGAGCAAATTTTTTCAAATAAACCAGCAAGCTTAAAAAATGTGTTGTATCTTATCTTGTAGATTATTTTAAAATCTCTAAATTTTAAAAAAAAATCCCAGTGACTAATATCGGGATTCCAAAAACCTAGATCTTAAACAATTGTGAATCCCGAAATTCTACAAGAGTCTCAATCAATTGTGACACGATTTGATGGTAAATTATCAATCCCAAAATTCCGGTATCCCGGGATCACAAAAAGGGTCCGGGACTGGATGAGCTAACTGGCACGTTATACTGATGTATTCAACAAAAGTACAGAGAAAAAATCTCATGATTTTTTAATCAAAACTTATATAATATTAGATAAACATAATTTACAAGGAGGAAAACAAATATTCTGATTAAAACAGCTAATGTTACAATAATTATGAAATACAGTACCATTAGACTTTCTTTCCTGTTTTTCCGGCTTTTTTCGTTTTAAGCGATATGTACCGAAGACGTGTTTTCACGCTATGTTTTAATCTTTCAAGGCATAGTTGTGGTATTTAGCAAAATTTTTTAACTCGTTCAAGTCATAAAAACAGATAATCAGATTATTCATAAAAAAGTAGTTTTACTATTATTTTCAACAAACATAGTTACTGATTTAATCAACCAAAATTTGATTTTATCATAAAGCATTTGATGTGTCCACTTGCCCTTTTAAAGTTCACGTAATGTTGCAATCATCGAGTCCACTTCAAATAGTACATTTTGAAAATCCACAAAACAAGATGTCAAGTTACATCACTAAACATATTTTGATAATAACAACAACATTAAAAAATAAGTAAGGCCTGTAAAAACTGCAAGTTGTGCGCAAAGCAAAAAAATAAGTAACAATCTTTACACAAGCAAACACTAATATGGCTCTCCGTTAAAGATAATACTGACAATAATATTGTGCGAAACTGAATAAATATTGTATATTAACCAATCACAAATAGTTTCAGTCAATTTGACTAAGTGATTTAACAGTTATAAACTTGTAGAAAGACATTTAAAAATGTAATTATTCAAAAATAAGCTGGACATACGAGATAGAGTCTACTGATTTGTGCTAGAGTCGAAAGAGTTGTATTTCGTTTTTTTTTAAATTAATACAAAATATTTGGTATTACACTGCATATATGTAAGCTTTGAATATTTTTTTCATTCAAATGTATCCGATAACAAGCCGGACATTGCAAAGCTTCATAAAATAACTATTGTTGAAACTTTTTACATAGAAAAGTTTGTTGAAAGTAGAACTGGTCAGTCAGTAGTTTGGGATCCGGTAAAAAAGTAAAACTCACCTGGGTGACATTATCATCAGAAAGCGACATCTACTATCATAAATATGAAGTCAGCTTTTGTTTATCAAGTTCGCATTTATTATTTAATCTTTTAGTTGTCTTGGGAGCAAAAATATTATGGGTTAACTTCATAAATATCAAGAAAAAATGTCTTTTTTTCGAGATGATAAACATATTTTTACTCTAGGTAACCGATTATACCTTTTGCCTCACTTGTGGCAAGTAGTAAAACAGTTTCTTTTTTACTATAACTGTGCACGGTTTTCATAAGCACGTCTTGTCGGGTTGCATATTAAAAAAATATATTTTTAATATAAAATGTAAAATAAATTAGATTATTCCACATATTGTGCTACAAACTGTGACACGTGTTTCGCCTCTTTCAGAGGCATCTTCATACATACGTACTTTCACAAATGCTTCCTTAAGTACTTAAGCAAGTATAAATATATTTTTATTTTTACTACTTTATAAATTGAAAGATAAACGATAAGTAAAGCTTTTACAAAAATGTACAATTAAAATTAATTTGACTGTTATTTAACTTGAATTTTATATAAGTAATTGTGCTTAGAGATTTTATCGCGACTATCAAACGCAGAGACGCAAAATTGTTTAATCTTTTGCAATGAAAAATACGAATCAAATCAATGCGAAACACAAGAGATATCGTGGGTAGTTAATTCGTAGACAGAAAAAAAATTCTTGAGTCATTAAAATGTGAAATTGGCTCGATGCCTAAGGTGATATAATAAAGCCAGTCCAGGGTAGAAAAATATAACGTAATAAATTAGCAGATTTTCAATATGAGACTAGTTAGAAAGCGATCAACATTGCGTTATTTATTATTCTTTTATATTATTGTTTGTCACATATCAATATTAAATTAAAAAAAATACCACAAGGTCACTTGTTGACAGAATAAATAATCAGTAACTATTTGTTGAATAGAATACTAGAAATGATAAATATGTAGTCACTCCTCTTTAATTATTTAATGATTAAGTGTCTTTTATAATGATAAAATAACATTTTCATTTCCACTTCAAACTAATGTTATTAACTAACCAAATTATCGATTAAGTAATGATCAAGTTAATACAGACGTTTTCTAGTATATCGCTCATCGATATTATGTTTATGTATATCATTCATTAATGAAATACAGTTATTTTTTGAAATTAAATACAAATAAGCTTCATATTTTCAAATAAACATATGAAGTTCTTCAAAAGAATATTTAATTCAACTGAATTATTCTAAATTTGTACGCATTGTAAAAACTTGATTTTATCTTTAGGTTTCTTCAAACATTTAATGCACGGATAAATCCCAAAAAAATGCTGAATGACAGAGAAAATTAAGCGATTCAAATTTGGTATTAAATTTTTATCAACGAACATCATAATAACTGAAGTGCACTTAAATTAAAATTGCAGCTAATTGTATTTCTATACCATTCATTTTAAAGTTCTCAAAACTTTCTTCATATAATATTATATTATAGTATTAAAAATGGTTTTGCTTTTTCACTCGGCTGATGGGAATTTCATCTGCTTGTCTACCAGCAGATGTTTCCAGTTTCATTTGCAGTTGTTTTAAAAACATGGACTGCAAATAGTAATTAAACTTCGAATATTAATAAAGTTGCAGCAATAGCATATGATAATTATTGTTGTATTTTTACTATGCACCAAGTCAGAGGTGAGCTGAAAGGGGCTCGGAAGGGCTCGAGTGAGCCCTTTGTCAAACTTTACTAAGGTCGGCGACGCCCTTATTAATTTAAAAGAAAATAATATTTTCAGATAAAGTTAGTATGTAGCTGCAATTTTTGACTTATAAATTATCTACGACAGCTTGAGTATACGCAGCAGTTCATTTTTAGCCATTTAGATTGATAATTTTACGGTAAATTGCAAATTGTTACATATTATAAGTTTAAAAATCGATTGCTTATTTAAGTATTGCATATAATCGCATAGGAATGATAAAAAAATTCACCCCTTCCCCAGAACACTGAAAATTGCTTTGAGATTAAGCGAGCCCTTTTTTAACGTATTGGGAGCCAACCGCTGCATCAAGTGGACTTTTACGTGTTGGTGACATGTTTTTATAACTTTCCACCTACCCTAACCAACCCTGAAAATATATTAATTTATTTCCGAAGGATGGCCTTACGTATTACAACTAATCCCACAACGGAGAAAATAGTTGAGGTAGTGATTGTTAGATACAGCCAGTTATCGTAAAGGACACTCTGAAACTATTTAAAAGCCATTTTATTATATACATTGAAAGTGATCATAAAAAATTAATACAACCATACCACTATACTACGAGACAAAAACAACTGTATAGTAACTATAATTGTATAAATTCCGTTTTTTTTGTATTTCATTATAAAACGAACATAATTTTTATACAGTTATAACATTTGGTTTGTTTATGTGGGCAAAGAATGATTCCATTTATAAAAGTTACAATAATAAACTTCAATCGTATTGATTAAATTTGGCAAAAAAGATTTCGCTCGTTCGTATGTTTTTTTTTATTGCAAAGCTAGAAATACTTAAAAAATCATTTAATCAATGTGTATGATGCGAGTTTTTTTTTATCAGGAGCGATATTAATCTTATCTAATAAATCTAATCTATCTAATCTAATCTATCTCATCTAATAAATATTGATATTTATTAGATGAAATTTTGAAAAAAAAATGTGCCGGAACTCACGTCTTGCCAAGCTTTTTCTTCTTATCCATGCCCGTTCTAAATGTAGAGGCTATGGATTCTTAAAATATTTTTTTAGAAGAACTGCTTGTTACTCTTTTTTTTCATAAAAACATATCAAGCATTAGACACTTAGTTCTGGTCATAGAGTAATTATATGGTCACGGACTTGGTATTGTTTTGTATTATGACATTTACTTATTAGTGTTACGGTACCCGTCACATAACAATCAAAAATAACTTAAGATAGAGAGAAATAACCAATGGTTTATAAGAAAAAAGAAGCAAAAAAAAAATGCGAAAATTGATTTAATACATTTAAAATGCCGATAAAAAAAGCGCCAGAACCACCGCGTTACATGGAGAATCATCCTGATTAAATGTAGTTGTATAAATTCGCTATGACTTCTCATCGCTACATAGACTCAATAAAATTATTCAAAAATATATGTGTATATCATCTTTATGATAATTTAAATCATATTAAACAAATTAATCCTGCCCAGACTGGATTGAGTGGCAGACACAAAAAAAAATGTAAATAAAATACGTGAAACTGCTCATCAAAATAAATAAAAAAGAGATTTTTTCAAAATACCTATATTTATAATACCTATAACCTACCCTTCTTCGCAAAGTAACCACGACCCCAACGAATTCGACGTTAACCAAATACTTAACCTCATTTTTTAAAAGGTCAAGATAATATCTGATTTTTTTTTTTCTATTTTCAAGTAGAAGGTTTTACTGAAAAGATAATTTTGTAATTAAAATAAGTTAGTTACTACTATTTTATGAATGCTTTGTGAAATTATGTGGTTTTAACAAATCTTAAAATAAACTTTTTCAACTTTGCTTAAAGTTTAATTTTATATTTTTATATCTAACTTTGTTGCTTGTTTTTCCTATTTTAAGTTTTTCGACCATATTCGCACTAATTGTAGAGCAAAAGTTCATTCACGAGAACTGCTTGGTTCTCAATTGATCGAAATATGTACTTTGAGGAGAGTAGGAAAATAATAACAGGCTTACGCAGGACTATTTATATCAGATGGGTTGAGATGGAATATATTCAATGCATTTGAACAGAAATCCATCAACCGAATTATTAAACTGTACGCACTGATATTCAAACTCATGAGTACATTATCCGAAGCCAACAATGTTAAGCTCTTGACCACGGACCCAAAAAAATTTTTTGACTCCAACTCCGCCTCCAGCCAAAATACCGCGACTTCGCGCCTCCGACTCCACAGCCCTGGTTAAATCACACGATCTTGGAGGCCAATTCATAGATACATTATGGTAAATTATGCGCTCATCGAATGTTTCGTTCAATATATTCACTGTGGAGCGAACTGTAAAGCGGTTGCGTCAATTTTGAAACCACAGTTCCTACACATTAATGTCATTCAATTGGGGAGCATAAATGTGAGTAATCTTGGATTTATAGCGCTCTCTATTGAATATAGGGTAAAAATATGGAGCACTGATTTCATCAGCCCATAAAGCATACCATTAAATCGAAAATGAACCCCATCGCTAAAAAAAATGCAGTGAAAATGAGAATCAAAAATTATCTTGTTTTCGGTCCATTCAAACTGCCAAATCAAATTGAGCACAAATCAGCTGTCACCTGTCGAATTGGCTTTCGAGGGAAAAAGTGAAAAAACCGCTAAAAACACCCTATATTAATGTGTTCAATGAGTTGCGTATTGCCGTCAGCTGTAATGCTGTATATTGTCCTTCTGCAATAAACAAACATAAAAGAAATGGCACTTCAAATTTCACGGTTCAATAAATTATCGGATACGGTCGAAAAAATATGCATTCACATTTATTTGCAAACATAATAAGCAGACCGCTAATACAGGACCCCAAATTTTATCAACCCTTTTCGTGTTTACGAGTTGGCGGGGCCTCGTAAAGTTTGCGGACTGCATTTTATCGCCGCTGAAAAGACAGAAACAGTCAGGTTGAGAAGCGCAGTTTCATTTGCATAACAAATTTACTTGGAAAACTTTCCTGGAACATTTATAATAGGGAATATGCTCTGCAGCTATGAAAGTACCAAAATTGGGAAATCTTTCTATTTTGATAAAACTATTATTAAAAAATAAAGTATCATCGGATAGCTTCCATTTTTATTCCCTTGAATTTGAATCGTTCAAACTATGTACATTCTCACAAATTTTGTCACTAACGACCCGGGTTTCGCCTTTCGGCATCTTCAGGCATTCAAGTGCACGGATGAACTTGAGAATGTGAGAATGTGACAATGTGAGAATGTGAGAATGTACATAGTTTGAACGATTCAAATTTAATATTGAAATTCCACCAAGCACCTTCAGTCGAAATCTTAAATTTATTCCCTTGGTTGAACGATTTGAGCTTTTACTAAGAGAGAAGCTTATCGATAATCAAATCTAGCAAACTCAGTAATTAATACCTGACTGTAATTTTTCTATTCTCAGCTATTCCCGAATAAATTTACATATATTTTTTACTATTAAATAAAATGCAAAATTTCTCACTCTTGTTATTATGCAATCATTTTTATTCAAAAATACTTTACTCTTCGATATGCTTTTTGTTTTAACAAACACAAATGTCAGTTAAGAGGTGCCAATGTTAGACTAACTGTGAATCAAATCCGACTAAAGGTCTGCCATGTAGTGGAGTGCATTTTTTTTAAAACCATGTCCGCTCCCAATGTGGAGCATATGGACTCCTAATGGAGTTTATCTCAACAGAAGTGTTTCTACGAGAACTGTTTGTTACTCAGTTGCTCAACCTCTCGTTTTCCAAAGAGAGTAGGGATAGAAGGATAGGACAAGGACAGGACTAGGACAGGACTAGTGGTAAGCTAATCGCTCACGATACGCCCCGTTCATAAGAAAGGATGAATGAGAGGGGGGAATTCAAGACATCACATACATCCATGCCTTTGAACAGAAATTCATAAATCGATTGAAAAATCAATTTATAAAACTGTCCTTACCGGGATTTGAACCTGTGCCCTCCGTAGCCGAAGCCAACAACGCTGACCACTCGACCACACACTCGGCAAGTTTTTTAAATAATTAAACGAAATCTTCAATCTCTTAAGTTGATTTTTTGTACTTGGAAAATTATTACTCTCAGTCAATTTCATAGTGTATTATAACTAGAGGCAACAACGAATCGATTTAAAAATGTTGGCGAGGAACATTTTTTTTCTTATATGAGGTAATTTTCGAAAACTTTTTCTCTATAAAATTAAAATTATAACGATGCTATTTCCTTGGTTGTGTAATTAGGTGTGAAATTTTTTTGATTACTTAAAAATACTTTTATAGAGACTTTATCAAAAAATTTTAAGCTTACAATCAAACGATAAAGTTAGTCTGAAGATGCTTTTTATAGAAAGGAAAAAATATCAATTTAAATTTGAGTTTAATTATAGGAAATCAATTATGAAATGATTTAAAATACCTCTTTTTATTTTAGCTTTCAATAAATTTCTTTTGATTTTCCCTTTTGTGTTTTAAATGAAAAAATAAACTTTTGTTAATTTTAGCTTTTTAATTTTATCCACAATGTTTTTTATTTATGTGTTTTTCTTTTAATTTTGGGTTTTTTTTCCTCGGTGATAATATAAATAAACCATTAGTTTTCTACAATTGCCGTAGCACTAAAAACTCTTAAAATAATAATGTTCATAAAAGCACTTTGATATTTCAGTTTGGTTTTTTAATTTATCGAAAATTAGTTATAAAGATGGAAATATTCTCATACAATAATCTCTCATCAAGTTTGTTATAATTGAAAATGATTCAGTATTTTTTAAATTTTACATAAAACGTAAAAAAAAATATTTGGCATTACAGTTAATGCCAATGAGCCAACTATTTACTACAACTTTACTACAACTACATATACGAGGGGAATCTGCATCATAAACACCCACGTCTTAGGTCTCAAATTTAAATTTTTAAAAATCTGAATTTGACATTGACCTTTCTGGAAATCGAGCACAGACTCACTTAATTGGTAGAGAAAACTCTAACCAACTAGACCATGTATATAATAAGATATTGTATTTAAAAAATGTATAGTATAAAAAGCCTAGTTTATGAAGTTAGTAACGGATAATATTTATTATAAAAATAAATAACTATCAGGAGACGCCTGTCTTAAAGGCAAGTATATTCATATATAGCTTAGCTTATTTTCAGTACTTGTCGGCATGCTGCTTAGTTAAAATACTTAAATAATGTATAATAATAATGTTTTTCAATCATACGCTATAACAAGCGTGAAGTAAAACACACATTACTTAACACTAACATGCTGTGTATTGTATGTATGCTATTCTATCATTCTTTATGAGAAATCGTATCTAAGCTTATTTTTCTTTTAATTGACGTTGGTATTGGTATAAAATACTATATGGTGGTAATTTTTATAATGATAGAAAAAAAATTGAAATAAAAAGGTGCAATAAACAATTGGCATTGAAAAGAATTTACAAATTACAGTAGAACCTATGAATAATTGACTCTAACTAAACAAACACAAATTAAAAATTTTAACACCTCTAACATGTAATTACATGTTAGATATTTGATGATATTTATAATTACATGGTAGAGCTGCTATTTTTTTAAATTTGTGTTAGGTTAAAGTCACTTATTCAAACCAGTCCTGATCTCGGTAAATAAAAGTGGAAATAAGTACAAAGTAATTTTGTGTTTTTCTAAATAAAATGCCTTTCCACTAAGTATTGACAGTGAACATCTTAAAAGTGATTTTGTTCTGTATAAAACATAATTTCTTACGAGGAATAACAAAAACATTGTAGTAAATTAAAGAAGTCTTTTTAAACAGTGTTTATGTATTCTAAATAATGAAAAATTGGAACTTCTTTTTCGCTAAACCATATGAATTATTATTTGTTATTGAACATCGAAAACCGGCTTAAGCTGAGTTTTAGGAAATATTGTAATTCGGAAACCGATATTTTCAAATTTCATATAATTAAGTTGTACAATATAATAAAAATCTGTACAGTGTGCATGAAATATTACACAATATGTCGGAATGTTAAAAATAATCACCATTTTAATTTTCGTGAATCGTCACGAAACAATCATTTTAATTTGAAAGGGAAAATATAACAACGAGAAGTTATAATTAGAGTATTTATATAATAGCTCAGAATAAAATGTGATTCCTTACCATGGGTAAAGAAAAAAAAGTGTCAAAACAATTTTCGCCAAGCCGAAGACATTTAAAAGAAGACCTTTAGAAATTGCGTAATTGTAAACATTATTTTAAATTCATACTCTTCAGTATAATATTTGTATTCCGTGTGCTTATTTTTGGACCACTCTTTATAATAACGCTCTCTCCATTATTTACTGGTCAAATTTCAGAAAAAAAAACCCAAGAAGAATGAAAATTTTCAAAGAAGTCAGTGGTTCCCAGATTTTTCAGTGGTTTCAAGATTCTTTGTTATATAAAAAAGTATAAAAAAATCGTTAGAACATTTTTGCTTTTCAAAAAAAAAAACAATTCTAACTCCTAATGTGAAGCATTTGGACTTATTATTGAGATCGGGCTGGTGGCGCAGTGGTCAATGTCTTTGGCTTCCGGGGTTCAAGACCCAATACAAACAGCATTTTTTTTTTTTAAATAATTCACGATTTATGTTCGAAGATATAGATGTTTTTGGCGTCTAAAACTTCCCTCCCACCAAAATAACCAACAGCTAGTTCTGTCCTAGCCCTATCATGTCGTTCCATCTTGAAAAAGCACTTTGCTACTTAGTTAAAAGCTGAAAAATTCTGTTGGGATAATTCCATTAAAAAAACAAATGATTCAAATTAAGTGCGGAAATAAATTAAATAAAAATATTTTTTTTTTGAGTAAACATTTTATCTATCATTACATTTCTATTCTTTCTAACCACCAGTCCGATCCCAAGCTTAATCCTTTCTCTCTCAACACGCTCTTCGAAAAAATAATGGTTCAGTAAATGAGTTACAAACAGTTTTCGTAGAAAAGTTTCTCAGAATGGTAATATAATTGTTATTGCAACGTATAATTGTTTTAGGATTGGATGGGTGAGAAGAAATTTTTAGACATCACAAATACGGGATTCCGGGACAAAAACTACTTAAATGAAAAGATGTGCCGTCAGAAGTGAAAATACTCCGTATTGTGGAAGGTGTGGTTTAAAAAAGGATAAATTACTGTTTTTTATAAATTTCATACCTTAATTTGCACATTTTTTTTTAGGTAAGCTCTGAACCTATATAATCGGGTATCGGGTGTTATTTAATTGCTGAAAATTTTGGGTTTCTTGAAAATGGAGAATCACTTTAGTAAACAAAGCCACTCTTTTTTTTTGGGATACTTGAAAGATAAAGAAATAAAAGGTTTTCAACGTATATGAAACAGAAGTTGGACTACACCTCCCTCTCCCGATTCTTCTTGTTCGCAAATGGTTTAGGCTAAATTGGATCTTTTTAAATCCGAGTTTCTCTCGGTGGTTTTTCGCTGCTGATTCACTAAGAGATACGATTTCGCATTTTATTTTAGTGCTTTGAACAAACGAATTTTACGAGGGTGATGTTAACTTTTGTATTTATGCCTTGTTCATTTTTGCATCCACAAATTGTGTTCTTTTTAATGATTAATTTATACATATTTTACGCAACACTTCAAGGTGGGAAATTTTTACAGATTTGCGTTAGGTTAACTCCAAAAAGGAATATTATTTATGATGCGAATATTAAAAAATAAATAAGCTGATGTTTTGCTCTATGTTTTTTAAATATAAAATGAATATCTTTGTTATTATATTCACAATAGTACAAAGCAAGAGATGTGTTTCACTTCAATTAGAAGCATTATTCGACTGGCAAAATAACTATTATTTATTTGAGTGACAGGACACGTTTTTTTGCAGAGCGCGTAGAGAATGAAGTTATATAAGTTAGATATGAAACTATATCTCAATTTGAAAATATGATGCAATTCTCAGTTAACTATATATTTTGAATATAAAAACAAATTGTCTACTGATTCCGATATAAGATTTTGTTTTTGTTAATACCCCTTGACTTCATAATAACTTTGTCTAAATTTGGAGTTTAATAAAATTAAATATATTTTAACTTCTGGTATATATAAAACAGATTTTTAGATAAATGAAAGTTCTAGATACCTTACACTTGGATACATTTAAAATTTGATTAATTATAATATTTTCCTATTTCTTTTTGAAAATTTTAAGCCAGTTCTCATCACGTTTATTTATCTAAGAGAAGCAACAGCTTCCGCAATTTTTGAATGTCATAATATTTACTACATATTTATTTATCAATGCTGTCGTTATAGTCTTGTATAAATTTAAGTCAGCAAAAAAGCTCCGCTATGATGTAGCACAAGCTCTGCTGACAGTGCAAGCTTTTTGAACTGCTTATATAACCATTTAAATTGATAAAAAGGGTTTGAAAATATCAACAGTTTGATGACGTCAGGCTTTCTGAAACAAATCTTTTTTAATTTTTTGATAAACAGTAACATTTTAAGCAGATTTTTTAATGTAAGCAAAAAGCGCGATGAAAATAAACAATTATGATAGTATATTTTATGAGAATTATATTTAACCAATTGAACGATTTATAATATTTTTGTTTTATGATTATGAAAGTAATGAATTCATTATAAAGTTGTCACAAACAAGTATAAAGACAAAAGCGCTAAATTATTATATATATAAACGAAAGTCTTTCCATAAAACATTGGTAACTAACAAAATTTAAATTATTTTTTATTTATAGAACAATGTTTTTCCCAAATAAAAAAAGTCATATTATATCATATGATTCCATGAGAAATGAAGTGAGCCAAGTGATATTTTCGTAAAAAAATAAGTTTTAATACTGTTCATGACTTAAAATACAGTAAAAGTAAAGTGAGCTTAGTCCAATACACACTGCAATAGTGTTTTCTTTATAAAACAAAAACATGCAATCCACAAAAACGTTATTATACTTAAAGGGTCTAACAAAAAGTTTCACCATTTTCCTACATGGCTCACTTCACAACCCAAGAGCTCATATTAACAAATTTGTAATTTTAAAACCATAACTTAATAACAAATTATATTTGTAAAAAAAACATACAATCTTTCAAACTCACTCATCTGAAGAAAAGTGTTTTTAACTTAATGCATTTCAAAACGCTTACGACAAACGAATGAGATTTCATCAAATCTTAATGAATGCTAAAATATGTGTTCCTTTTCAATTGCTTGCCACATTTTGTTTCGCTCAGAATATTTGTACATATTTAATTTGAAAGCAAAATATGTATATACAAGATGGTTTGAATTATTTTCTAACAAAGATTACATTGTAAATAACAGATTTAATTCAACTTTTCTTTTGTTTGTTTTTTATGGTGCTAAATGAATAAACTTTAACAGTTTGTGGAGAGTTTCTAAATTTTAGACTTATTTGTAAATTTGTCGGTAATACAGGGAGCGACAGATATAAAGATGAGGTTTTAAGGGAATACCGAAAGCATCATCTACTCATGTGCTTGGTTACGATATCATAACTTTTCCCGAGTGGCGTGGTCAATTTTCACGTATTACACGATCCGGCTTTATGTTCCTTATTACAACTCGTTCCTTCCGACCTTCTTCAGTACTTTATAATGAAAATGTCCAATATCCATACTTGACGACAGATATGCTTTTGGCACATACATTTGAAAACATTGTAGTGTGCTATTTTTATTGTATAAGTAACAACTAAAGTGCTATTCAGTTTTATTTGAAAGATTATAATATTATATAAATTATCTAGTCATTTATTCCACACAACATTAAAAGCATTTTTTAATGTTGTGTCGAATAACTTAATAATAATGTGGCAATCATTTTCAACTGAAATTAAAAACAATCTTTTGAGATAATGTGATAAATAAAATTTAGTATTAATTATTCATTAATGAAATTTAGTTTATGCTCAATTAACATATTCACAGGCATCTACCCATCTATGAGTTTTGCTTGTCTCTTATACCTTTTGTACGCAACACTTGGCTTTTGTAGGCCGCGTAATTCATAATAGTATAATAATAAAAAAAATATGCTAACAAAACACTTATTATTATTATATTTGTATTATTTTCAAATGGTGAGGGGTCGCGACTGTTCTTGCACTTTAATTTCGTTGCAGCATAACAAGGAAGTCCTGCTTCGCATACATAGATTGTATAAAACGGAAGTTAAACAATTATAATTTGTTTTGACACATTCAAGGATTTTTCTGACAAACTCGCCAAGAAAGATTTATCAGAATCTCTGATAAAATCAGTCAGATTTTCATAATCAAGTGCGCAAGTGTGCTGAATGAAGCATGCTGGGCTTGAAGGTAACCGAAAATGGATTACGAACCAAAGAATCATAATTGCAAGTTTTCGGAAAAATATTGAAAAATATTTGTTTTTCAATTATATGGGTGTTCGCGTAATAGCAATTTAGGCTCTGTGGAACACCAGTGTTACGCAAAACATAGTTTGGGGAATCGTGACATATAGGATGTACTCGTTAGAGCTACGGAATACTGGAATGACATGGAAGGAAGCAAACAGACTGGCGGGGAACAGAGAATCTTGGATGAACCATGTTGTGATCATATGATCCAACTAGGGAGAGGATATGGAACAAAATTATAACGATATACATATACTGAATAATCAATATACTGGTGTTCATTCCTGAAACTGATATTTCAGTATAAAAAAAACCGGTATTGAAAGCCCTGATGTTAACTTCTTATGAAGCATTCTGACAGAAATCAATTCATAAAAACTGAAGGTAGGTATATTGATCTATTAACGTTTCCTTTCAAAAAAAGGTTGTGCTTGAAATTGAAAAAAAAAAACTAGTCAATCTTTTTATGTTTCCTTAATAAAAAGTGAAGTGAATACAATGAAAAAAATCACAAAACTCAACTTCAAATAATCACATTAAGCATATAACCGAAAAAAAAAGTATTATTTATTATCGAAACCAGATTTGCTTATCATACAAAAAAATTAAAAATTGTATATGTATGTGTCTATTCAAAGATTCAAGTCCTTAAACACGCAACGAAAGCTTAAGAGTGTTTATCACTCGGCTACAGGTTTGACAATTGCCATTAGCCAAAAAGCTCTCTGAGTAAGCCCAGCCCAATATGCTGTCGTTTCAATTGATTTGAAAGCTTTTTGTGCTATATAATATAATAAATAAACAGCCTATTTAGGTCATATTTTCTTTTTCATTCATTTTATTTCTTTCCCTCTGAGCTTTTCCCCGTTCTCCATCACCGCAGTATTAATTTATATGAAATTAATATATACACTCAACCTCAGAGATTTTCTTTATACGAAGAATATGTTTTCTCCGCTTCGTGTATATATTATTATATATCTCCTTACCTACAATTCTACAGACAAGGAATAATCTAGCGACTAAGAAAGCAGTTTAGAGAGGCCACAAGCTGTATATATTACCGTTAGGGGTCGGACGAGTGGCGTACATGTCTGATTTAATTGTTATGAATTTATTTATACTAAGATCTTATACAATTTTGCGTGATTTCTGTTCCACGAATAAAAAAAAAGCTTACTTTGACACCATGATTATGTCGTATTTGCCATCATTTTTAAAAAACGTAAAAATAAAATAGTTAATTGTAATCTTAGAGAATATATTCAGCTGTAACTAAATAACGTTATTTATATATTAGAGAGGTAATAATTAAAATGTTTTAAAACAAATATTAATGACACAACAATATTAAGCATGCGCACTATTAATAACAATGTGGATTTTATACAAGTAGTTTAATTTGGCTATTTAGTTCCACCATTATTTACACAAAAAGCAATTATAGCAAACAAAGAAAAGCATCTTTTATTGCAACGCAAAGGACCCTCGTTTCACTGTCGAGCACGCCATTGTGTTAGAGGTCTGTAGATGGGGTAGATGTACCAGTTTTCAAGAGAAGGTGGTCTCATATTTAATTCATGTCTCCCCGAACTGCTCGGGGTGGTTAAGTGATGCCCGTGGCCCAGGGTACAGAAGGTACACATTTCCGCTGATGGTCGACGGATGCACGCTATTCTTTTAACTTTAGGGTGTGTATATATATATTATACACAATATGTACTGGTGACTTGCGAGTGTAACATTATTTTTGTTTTATATTTGGGTAACTTTTGAGCTTTGGCGAGGTACTTTTTATTTGAGATCACAACAGATTTTATATAAAGTTTTTTGATAGTAAAAAAGCATATATTTCAATGATTATAAATTAGTGAGGTTATATTTTTACAGAAAAGACAGTCAATATGTTTATCAATCAAAATGTTGGAAAATATTATTTATTTATTTATGAATTATATTATATTATGTTTTATAAAATACTTGTCGGTTCCAAGCGTTGCAATGCCACTTAAAGAAAAAAAGTGTTTGTGTTTTAATTGTGCTTATTGAAGTGCATGTTTTATTTTTCTGTCTGTTTGGCATTTGCTGCTGATTGTCTAGTGTACGACACACGTGCCACCTACTGTAATTTAGTTGCACTCTAACCTTCGCGCAAGTACAAACGTTTTCAATATTAACTATATGGCAGACATACACACATTGATTTTTATATTCGAGACCTACTGTTAGTTAATTTTACTATGCCTATAACCTTTCCGGAAGTGCAATCAAAAAGTTTGTCAAAGTTTTATTGGAATCAAATGAGCGGTGTGGCAACGCATAACGTACGAACAAACAAACATTCATTTTTATATATAAGATTAAATTGATATATTTGTTTCATCTATTTGAGAAACAGTTCCAAATTTATTCTCATTTCGCTCTTAAATTTAAAATTTAAAAAAAAAATGATTTATTCCTTTTTAAAAAAAATGTTTGGTATACCATACTGGATGTAAATTCATAATATCGATTTAATAAAATTGTATAACTTGTATAATTGTATAAATTTTATAAATGTAAACCTATAAAACGATAGTATTTAAGAATCACAGAATTCAATATTTTCAGATATAAATACACACATATTATATTCAACGCAAAACAAGCGCAAATATCGGAGTTGGTAGAAGCTGGGACTCATCGGACTACTCGTTAATTGCTACTTTTCTAACAGCAGGGCTTGTAGCTAAAGATTGTCAAACTATTTGACAATTTAAAAAAATGGCATTTTTTTTTATTTTCTCTTCTATTACCTAGATAGATTTATTTATTACCACTTTTATTTGTATAACAAATTGTTGAAATATCTATTGTCATATTTTATTAAAATTACATGTTGGTTGTTCTACCATCGTCCGTTATGTGTATGCAGCCCATGTTTCACGTTCGCCTTTCATATCGAAATTGCGATAAAGAAAAAAACACTTTTTACACAAATTTCCTTCTTAAGTTCTTGTTCGGATACAGAACTGCATGAACCCGATATTTTAACCATGCGTTATTGTGCTTAAAAATAAATAGACATCAAATGGAAATTGTAATTTTCTCAGTTATCCAAATTAGTGAAATTAAGTATCCTGTGTTTCCGCTTGCCGAGAATTCAGCGTGGCGTAATTAATAATAAAAAAAACACTCAACAAAATAAATTTTATTCATCTTATTTCTGTTTTGCACACATCTTCATTGTTTTTCGGTTGAGCGTCGAAAATCCACAAACCCACAAACCAAAAATTGTGGTAGCTAACGCATTAGCATATTGAAACGCTGTGGCTATGATAACAACACGGATCATTCTAATAGTTAGAAAAATAATATTATTAATTTAGTTTTTAAATTTTTAACAAAATAAACAGTAATCAACGAAATTGACCACTGGACCACAATCCTGGCGGACGTATTTAAAATATATATGAAATTAACAGTCCATTCAAAGTACTACCCGAGAAAAGGAAATGAAGGAAACACATAAATAATATATTTTCAAAACTGTTTGTGGAAAAGTTTCTAAGTAACGTACCAAGATTATTTACGCAGAAGAAGAAAATATAAAGAGTAGATTGTGTCACAAAAAAAAGAATTTTATACAAAATTTGTGGACAAGAGATTTTGCATAACTTCACATGATTTCAATTGCGTTTTAAATTTATTGTATAAGTATTTATAGAGATTTTCTTGTATAGATCAGTGGTTTCCAACCTTTATGTTACTGCGCCTACCTTTTAAGAAAAAATATCTTTGCGCCTCCCCATCTTATATTGTATATATTAATAAAGACACGTTTTAAAGAGTAAATAAATATTTTGGACTGTTCGCGCCTCGATTTGCGATAGCCCACGCCACCCCAGGGAGGCGCGCCTCCCAGGCTGGAAATCACTGGCATAGAGCATGATATTATATTTTTATTTAAGAAAATCACATATATTTTTATAAAAAAGACCTTATAAATCTAGTGAATAAAATTGGCAATGCTTTTAAAAAGTCGAAAGATAAAATATAAATAACATGTTGCTTAACTGAAGTTATATTTTTAGGAATAATAATCATATATATATTCACATTTATTTAATTAAAGCTTTATTATTCTAGCTTAGAAAACACGTGGATATTTAACCGAATATTATAGTGAATATTAAATTACCTGGTAATTATTTTTAATAGTTATCACAAACACCCGTGTCATCGGTCAGAAATTAATAAATCGTTTCTAGAAAAGATGAAAAAATGCTCTTCGTCCCAGGACTTGACCCCGTAAGATTGATAATGAAAGCCAACGACATTAACCACTGCGCGATAAACCCAAATGCAATGACTAAAACTCTCACTCTTCCAATGCTTAAAAAGAGAGCTATTAATTAACCACTAGTCCTATCCTTTTATTCCTACTACTTTCTAAAAAGAGAGGTTGAGTAACAAACAGTTCTTGTAGAAAAAATATCTATTGAAATACCTCCATGAAGCCATATGCTCCGCATTGGAAGCGGATTTGGATTTAAAAAATAGTAGATTTCAATGTTCCTTTAAAATTGTATACAACTTTCTTTCTGGTCAAAACCTTATCATTTACAATGTGTTGACAATTAATATCCGTTTTTTCAAGTATGCATATGAATAATTATTTTTTTGTAATATAAAATACTTTCAATTTATATTTATTTTATCAAAAGTAAGGTAAACGCCTTCCTATTTGCGAGTATAAAGGTGGTAAAGAATTGAATAAACATTTTTATAATCCGATGTAACGTTTTTAAAATAGCCTGTTCACTTTTCTACCCCAATGAATAAACAATTATTGATTTGATCTCGCTGACTGATTCTAGCATGTTGAGGTTGAAAACTCTTTTAAATGAAAATTATATACATTTTATATTTGCAATTATTTTACAATAAAAAATACGTTCTCAACACACAAAAACTTTTTCACTTCCAATTTTCACGAAATAGAGAAAAATATATTTCAAAGTTGTTGTTAATAAGGTTTCGTAGAAAAGGTTATGTCCAGTGTATGTAGGGATCATGGTTACCTTATTAATTCTCATTATGAGCTTCGAACAAGGTTGGTAAATAGGATTTGATATACGTGCCTTAAATATGTCAAGATATTTATTTTGTCCTTTTTCCCGTACCAGCTTTTAAGTACAGTGTATATGTATATATTAGAGTAAACGATAATTAATATTCAAACAATTTTTGATAGATATTTTGATAAACTAGATGTGTCACATTAATTCAATATTAAAAATAATAATACAGATAAAAAATGAACGTTAATTTTCCTTTCATATTAATTGCAAGAGTTTGTTTTATGCTAGGCTGAATTGCAAGTTTTTGATTGCAGAAAAATATATGATGTTTAATCTTGCGATAGCAATTTTTCTCGTTTTTGACTGCACATTATTAGTAAGTAATAAGGCATCCAATTATCAGTACAAATCAATTAAACGGTTTTCGGTTTTTTAACAAATAAAAAATTAAACTGGATTTTTTCCCAAAATACCCGAAATACTAATATTTTTTTAAAAACCCATTGTGTTTAAGGCAATAAGAGTATATAAAATAAACCCCGGTTAACCGTCCAAAATAAAACGGGCTTAGGTTGTTTTAAAACAGGAAATTAGACGGTTTTTGTTTTAACCGGTTGAAAACCTTTGTAAAACATATTTTTTATAAAAAATTAGGTGTCTAGCATTAAGTTATTAGCACGGTTTTATTTCTTCATTTTGTAGTAAACGATAGCAAAATAAATCGTTTTTTTTCAGAAATTTAATTGAATATGTAGATATTTTTTACATTACACCATAAATAATATACCCTGTGCCCTAATTTGTAATCTCTGGCGGATAAAAAAAAGACATACTCGAAATTAAAGGTCCGCTGCGTGGAAAGTATTATTAAAGAAAACGATAAACTACTCGATATAAATGATTTGGAAAACAAACTAGAGGATCAGAATGGCTGTGGAAAGAAGTGGAGATGGAAAAAACTTGATTGAAACTTAAGTGCCTTTTCAACGGTGCTGTATTTACTCTTGTGTTTAAGATTTTACACAAGGCTTTTGAGTTTTCAATTTGAGATTTTTATTTTATTACTAACTGTGAAGGAGTTATCTCGCTGAAAGAAATAGTCTTGAAGGCAAATATTGCCTATTTTTCTCAATATAAAGACGCAAAAAATATATCCTGTTTATCACGACGCCACAAACTGATACAAATGAACTTAAAAGGGTTACCGCCGTTAGTGGCGGGCCGTCGTCGCCGTTAACTTCTTCGGCGCCGGTAACGATTTGCCGTTAGGCCCGTGTCACGCCGTTCCGGTACATGTCGCCGCATTATAATAAATAAACGTGAAGGCTTTATGTCGGTGCGTTATTTTTTACAGCGCCCCCCTTATGTATTGTGTTTAAAATGTTGTTCAGTTAGGGGCACGCTGCAAAAATGTTTATCAAAGTTTTAAAAAACTCTTGACCTTTTTAGCGTTTATGGCTGTGTTATTATACCCGGTTGGTTTCAAATTGGTTTCCACTGCAAACCCAAAAAATAATTTTGCTAAAAATAACTATGTGATTTGGCCTTTTTGACGGACACGTGACCTCTTAATTAAATATCGTATATATTTATGTTTACATCCATTCACTAAATGTGACGTGCGTATGAGATTAATTTTGGGATTTGTACAGTATCTAATTTGGTATAAAGAAAGTTTCTTTTAAAATAATAAAATCAAAAGAATCCAATAAGTCACTGTTCTCCACGTGTTGATTAAAATAAACTTATCATCAATAAATAAACGCTGAAAATTTATCGTTAATTATCATTTGGTTCATTTCTCCTTTCTGAAAATTCATTGCCATATTTATGTATATAAATTTATATTATGACCATTAACAATTATTTGGAATTTTTAATGATAACTTCAAGTTTATTTACTATATAATGTACAATTAATTATAGCTTAATTTAAAAGGAATGTATGTTGGCCAAAAAAATGTTAATTTATCAATTATTTAATTTGCAATAAGGCTAAAAAAGAGCGATATGTTTTAGTTTTTTTTAAATTCAGTTGCTAGCTATTTCGGCTTTTTGCCCTTGTCAGAACTATGTTTAAACTCAAATTAATTTACACGTACACATATACTGGCTTATAAGATATGCGCAATACCTAACATCCTAACTTATATTGAAAAATACATTTTTAAATGTAATAAATTAGCTGTATGTATTTCTCAGGAGCTTTGAAAAATAAAGAATTGTTATTTTGTCTTCCAATCAAATTAGTTTAAATTAATTAGCTTCTTATAAAAGTTGCCGCCTGTGTGGTCGAGTGGTCAACGTTGTTGGCTTCGGCTACAGAGGGCCCGGGTTCAAATCCCGGTACGGATAGTTTTATAAATTGATTTTTCAATCGATTTATGAATTTCTGTTCAAAGGCATGGATGTATGTGATGTCTTGAAATCCCCCTGTCATCCATCCTATCCTATGAACGGGGCTTATCGAGAGCGATTAGCTTACCACTAATCCTGTCCTAGCCCTATCCTTCTATCCCTACTCTCTTTGGAAAAAGAGAGGTTGAGCAACTGAGTAACAATTCTCGTAGAAACACTTCTGTTGAGATAAACTCCATTAGGAGTCCATATGCTCCATGTTGGGAGCGGACATGGTTAAAAAAAAAAAAGAAAGTTTAAGCAATGGTGATGGATTAATATTTTTTTAACCTTGTCCGCTTCCAATATAGAGCATATGGACTCATAGTGGAGTTTATCTCAACACAAGTGTTTCTACGAAAACTGCTTATTACTCAGTTTCTCAGCGTCTCTTTTTCCAAAGAAAGTAGGATTAGGCTAAGACAGTGGTTCGCTGATCGCCCTCATTACGCCCCGTTTTTGGGTAGGATGGTTGAGAGAAAGGGAATCAAGACATCACATACATCCACGCCTTCAAATAGAAACCCCGAAAAATCAATTAAAAAAACTGTTCGTACTGGGCTTCGAGCCAGTGATCTCCGTAACCGAAGGCAACGACGTTCACCGCTCGATCACGCAAGCGGCATTTATACAATATTTATTTGGTCACTAAGAATGTCAATGGGTTGATTATACATATCTTTTAATTTCTAGTTGTTCATATGTATTTAATTTAATCCTTTATAACAAAGATGTCAACATTATATGGGTAGTACATTTAAAGTTATGATAAAAAATGATTTTATTAAGTGGTTTTTAAATTGAGTATTTAATATAAAATGGCTCAAATTGATATACTGCATTCTGTCCGTCATATATATTATATATAGAATTACACGAACCACGTGACATGTTATAGACAGCGGTGGGTTGCCAATACATTAACAAGGGGCTCGCTTAATCTCAAAACAATTCTCGGTGTTCCGGGGAATGAGTAAATTTTTAACTCGCCTATGCAATTATATGCAATATTTAAATAAGCAATCGATTTTACTTGAAACACTTATAATATGTAACAATATGCAATTTACCTCAAACTAATCAATGTAAATGGCTAAAAATGTACTACTGTGTGTACTCAAGCTGTTGTACATAATGTATGAGTCAGAAATTGCAGTTATGTACTAATTTGATCTGAGAATCTTGTTTTCTCTTAAATTAACAAGGGGATCGCGCTAGTTTCTCCGAGCTTCCTCTAGCACACCGCTTATTATAGATACCGCTTCCGTCCAGTTAAAACATAGTTCTGACAAGAGCGTTAACCCAAAATTGCTTTCAACTTAATGTAAAAAAAAATTAAACCTAAAATACATTACTATTTTTGACTAGGGCAAAACATACAATTATTAGCCACTTAAGGATTTTTTCAAATTTGTTCTTGATTTGTGGACACGTATCATTAGGAAGGGGAAATAAAAAAATATTATTTGTAAAATTGCTTATTTATTTATGATAATCAATTATCGAAACATATAAAAAAATATATTTTGCACTTGAAAAAAAATTAACAAAACAAATGGTAGAAATCTACAATTATTGGCCACTTTTTTCAATTATCGGCCACCAAGAGATACAATTATTGGCCATACCAGAAATTGCAGTAAACAAATAATAAAAAATAAAATAATAATTGATGATGTAATGTTATGTTCCCACATCAATATAAAGTGTAAAATTAAGTGATTAATGCATCTTTAATATCATTTTCATGTAAGAATCATATTATATTTTCTCAATTAATCGAGCTGAATTGACATAAATTTTAAAATCGGAAATACCTATAAGGTTTTAAAAAAAAAAATGACCATGTCCGCTCCCAATGTGGAGCATATGGACTCCTAATGGAGTTTATCTCAACATAAGTATTTTTACGAGAGCTGTATGTTACTCAGTAGCTCAACCTCTCTTTTTCCAAAGAGAGTAGGAATAGAAGGATAGGGCTAGACAGGACTAGTGGTTAGCTAATCGCTTTCGATACGCCCCTTTCATAGGATAGGATAGGTGGGAGAGGGAATTCAAGACATCACATACATCCATGCCTTCGGACAGAAATTCATAAATCGATTGAAAATCAATTTATAAAACTGTCCGTACTGGGATTCAAGCCCGTGACCTCCATAGCCGAAGCCAACGACGTTGAACACTCGACCACACAATATATGTTATCGAAAATTAATAATCCAAGTTCGTTATTATCTTTGACGTGTTTAATCAAGTCATCTAATGCTGAGTCTGAATAATTGATGTCAAAGGGTTCAGAAATTTTATAATCAATGTTCTCTCGATCATTCAAAAAAAATTTTTCGTCATTACTAATATTTTTTTTTCTGTATTTAAAGATAGTTTTAACTCTATTGCGTGAAAAAAGATTTAATTATTGGCCATCAAAACCACAATTATGTGCCAGGTGGCCAACATTTATATAGGATTGTCGGAAAAATCTGATAAATACATGGGTGATTATTAACATTTTCAAAATACTATTTTCGAAATAAAATTGACTATTTTACTTATAAGTCACATATTGTATTATTGGCTAGCCAGACCAATAATAGAAATTCTTCAAAAAATTGGCATTAGTTATTGGCCACCTCCATTATAAATTTTTAGAAAAATATATCCACTTCAATCAGTGGATGATTTATAAACTCACTAAAGACAAACTACTCAAATCAATTTTCAATTTATTCAATGAACATATAAATGTGTAACGTACCTCTACACGGAAGTCAAACCCTTGTGATTTTTACATCAAATGTCACTTGTTTCACGGCAACGCTCCAACAATAAGTTTAAAATCAGATTTTAGGTTATTTGACACTGATTTAAATGACAGTTATCTGGCATACCAACGGAGGAATATTTAATGAACTTCATTATTAAGTCAACGAGTGGTAATGTTAGTTTAATATCTTATAAAACTAGATTTTATCTGCTAGTTGCTAATAATTGAAGATGGCCAATAATAGTAGGTTTTACCCTATTAATTTATCAATATTCACTGTATAAAATTGTGTTTTATATTATAATGTCTGTCATTACGATTTTGAAATCATACGTGTGTTGAGTCATGTAAGAACTCAATTTGATATAAAGTGAATTATTGGTTATTGCGATGGGAACAGATGTTCAACCTACGCAGGCGTAACTATTGACGCGGAAATCAGAGCGTCAAATATAGTGCCTGCCATATCAGCCGTAAAATAGACTGACATTAGTGTGTGAAGACTCAACTTATCTGAGATAGCAACTTCGTTAACCTCAAATCAATATTTGTGGAAAATTTCATGTGAAAACTTAGTATTTACTTTGAATTGTTTGTTATATCCTATCAATAATGTACTCTCAGCCTTTAAATTATAGTAGTTGGTTTTTTAGTAAAGTTTTAATTAATGGCGTACAATATAAACAAAAATGTCGATAAAGCGTGTTGAATTTGAGATATTTGGCATGAGTCTTTGTCATGTCTATGCAACGTTATCCCTTAGCTTATATCGATATCTAAAAAAATACTAACTAATATTTTTCATAATTTTATAATCAATGAGAAGAAAATCATGACTCAGTTTTTAGATATTTATAAAATTCATAAGAGTATAAATTTGATGTATTGTTTGAATTGACATAACTTGGTAGGACTCCACTATAGTAAAGTGAAGAAGTATTTATGTATTTTAGTTCTACAAATATTATTTAATAAATCCAAGACTATAGATATTTTTATTCATTTCCACTTGTAATGTAGAGCATTTAGCATCCTAATGAAGATATTTCTTTAGTTTTACGAAAACTGTTGAAAACTGGAATATAGTTCTGACGAGGGCGTAAACTATATATTAACTTTATATAAAATAATAAATGTAGAACTAAAATACATTAATATATTTTCACCGTTTTATACATTTGACGCTTATTCTTTTAATAAAGAATTCACCTGAATTTTAAAAAGTGTATTAACTGCTGGTGCTTCATAAATTTGAGTAGAAAATGGCTGAAAAAAAACCCGGGAAAATCACTAAAAATGTTTGTGAAGTTTTACTGAAATCTCATTTTCTGTCAAAAAATAAAATGTTTCCGGGGAAATTCTAATTTCGGAACAGATTAGTATTCAAAAGCTTCTTCTTTTAATCAAATCAAAAAAGGAGAAAACAAATTTCGGTTAATAAGTTTGTTTATTTTGTTGAGTTTTAGTAGAAAAGTTCTCGTCTGCGAAAATTAGCTCCGAAAAACGGCGCCGTTACAAAATAAAATATTTTACTAGCCACGTTAAATCTCGTATAAATATTTAAATGCCATTATTATTAAGAATTAAAACACTTTTTACTGATTTGAATGGTGTTAACATTCAACTCTTGGCGAAATGACATTATATTTATTAAAAAAAACAGCACAATCAGAATTGGGTAATTAATTATTCAAAAAAATTGTAGGAGCAAATTGAATATCTGCCGTATGTTTGCCAATGAACTAGATATTTTTAAATTTTAAGCATACTATTTTTAATTAAAACTGACTTGAATTAAAATCGTTCAAATTATGCACATTAACATTACATTATCATCACATTACATAATTTGAACGATTTAAATTTAATATTGCAATGCCAGTTTTCAACAGTTTTCGTAAAACTGAAGAAATATCTCTATTAGGATGCTAAATGCTCTACATAACTAGTGGAAATGAATAAAAATATCTATATGGTACCTTTTGAATTGCATCTGTATTGATAAATTAGGTAAAAAGAGATTTTGCTGTTGGCTTAGCGAGATGAGGTGCCCATATTCTATTGATCAATACTTTTTTCAATTTGACCATCGTGTGATATCCGTATTTTAAGAAATATTATTCAACAAATAAATTTGTTTAAAACAGTCTTTTGACAAAGCCCGAGCAAACGAGCTGTAAAAGAAAAATGAATCACGGTTTATTAATAAAAATACAATATTCCTTTGTACTATTTCCATTTTATTTTAAAAGGTCAGGACCGGTTTTTCTCACGGTGAGCATTGTCAACTGATGAAGCACTGCTTAAAATGAATGAAATGATATTTTATATTTTATTATATTTTTTTCATGAAAACGTAATTCGATTGCAAAAGTATTAGGCTCACAGGATGATGAATAGATCTATTCATCACTTTGAAGGTGTTTACTGTCAATACTTGGTGGAAAGGCATTATAATAAAAATAATAAAAGATTTTATGTGGAAAAAGTACTAAAAATCTTTTATTATTTTTATTAGATCTATTCATATTCCGTTAACAGATTGTTATACATTTCCTACACTTTGTCATATTTGTAAATCACCCTTTCGTAATTTAAGCCCAATGTGGCTTAAGTATTTACATTTCATACGATATTGTTATTTACTTCAAAAAGTTTGTTTTATCATCCGTACGCTGCGAAAAATAAAGCAATATAAAAAAAAACATTTTAAAAAGTAACAGGCTCACAGAAATGTAAGGAGACCTCTTCAAATTCAGCTCACAGATAATTCAAGAAGCGTACTACGAAACTTTCCATCTCAGCTGTGACGTATTTATAAAGAGGCGTATTTTATTACAATTTCAAACGTAATTTTCCCCTCAGCAGTGTTCTGTTTATTTTCCTCGTTTCCAGGTGGGAAAAAAAACATTCGTGAATCTCTTTGATTAAAAATAACGAGCTCTATGATATAAAATGAATATATGTGCTATCGAACACGCAATATTATTTACATACGTGTTTGTTTCGAGATTTTTATTTATATTTGCCTGGCAAAGGGGTGTGATCGATACGTTATAAGGGATGAGTCGCTGGGGCATATTTTTACCCCCAACCTCATTTTGCGTGTTGCGCGTTAAGTGAACTGAGTGAATAATTAAATTCTTTTAATTAAAAATGTGTTTTAAAAATTCGCACGCTTCATTATGTTTCATTATTTATTCTACTGTAGCCCTTTTTGATGAACATTTCAATTTGTGACGTGACCCCTTATTATTATATTGGTAATCTTTAAAACCCTCTGTAATGGGCGTCTCTTGTTGCCATCGACCTTGGCGATACAGCAGTTCAAAATTGTACAGAATTAAATATTGTGTTAAGCTAAATTAAAGCCCGATTTTTTTTGCAATCGCACTGTTAGGCACTAATTATTCTTTACCTATTTTTGTTGTTTTATATCAAATAATAATCTGAAATTATTCATGTCAACGAAGTTGTCGTGTCGAAACGTGTCGATCAATTTCCTCCCTTAAAGATTATGTTTGAGAAGAATTTCGAAATGGCATGATACTTTATTAACACTAAAGTGTTCGATGCTTTAACGGTAATATTTATGGAGGCCTCGCGGGCCGTAGTTTGGTGACCACCGCTTTAGACTATGTGTTATGATTTCAAAATCATTTAGAGCCGGGGTCTCCAAACTTTTTTTAAAACGTGCCGGATGGAAGAAAAATATTCTTGATGGAATCCTATCATAATTTTGAAAAAATCAATATTTCTATTTAGAAAAATATTTACATAAAAAATCAGGTAGATCGAAATCTTTGGAGGACTAGATCAAGCCCGCGGACAATATGAAACTGTTTCAATCATCATAATATGTGGCACTTAGAATAATAGTAGTGTTACTCCAAATTTATTGAAAAAATAGTTTCTTCCTAAGACACGTAAGAAATATCTCATAGACCCTACGTATACGTAATAAAAAAAATACACTTTCATACTTACCATAAGTTCCTTCAATATCATTATTATATCATAACAGTTCAACAAATTTGCTGTGACAAACTTTTGATAAAACTATATAAATGCTTAATATTAATATGTTCTTTATTATAATTAACATATATTTTTAAATAATCAAAACTTTTACATTACCAAAACGAATAGCTTAAACTTGATACTGTTCCCTTTTACAAAACCTCGATTATTAATTTAAAACTTTAAACACTGGAGTTACACCTCTATTATTATAAATGACACATTAAATTGATACCGAAAGGCAAATGATTTTTTTAAATGAATTGTTTGCGTCATAAATACTGCCTATTTGCCAAAAAATTACATGAATTTTTCTAAAATTAATTGTATTATTAACTTTTTTTCTGTTTGAAAATATTATATTTGAGACTTGAGACTGGAGGATTGTTCTTTTTTTATATTGCTGTAAGTAAAAGTAAAACTTGAATTATCGCTATGTTGTTAACAAGTTTACGTTTTTGTGAGATACCAACCAAATTGGCTATACGATACCACTTATAATAACTATAAAAAACAACCACAGCGCTAGGAAATAAGATATTCATTATTTATGTAAAATAAAGAGTTATTTATCAATTTCGCAAAGCAGACTTAAAACATGAATTATCGGCGGTAAATATAAAACTTGTGATCTTAATAAATAATTCTTTTCCATTATAAATCAAACTGAAATCTTTGCGATGAATTATTCCGTTTCCCAGAAAATTAACCAAACATCTCAATACACAGACATAAGTTCTTTCGAGAAGAACTTACAAGTAGAGACTTAGAAACTTTGAAAGTTGAAAGGCTTTTATAATTACTGTCGAAGGAGCTTTTCAGTTCCTTTTAAAATTTATTGTATTTAAGAACGCACACGTGACTAAAGGAAAATGTTGTTATATGAGGAAAGTTTGGAAGAAGTATTAAATACTTGAACAAAAGTATACATATCGCTTTTAAAACACGACATTTAAAATAATAAGTTTTTAATATTTGGTTCCTTCAAATTAATAAGCGGCTTATTTAGGACACCTGTTTCTTTTTTTCACATATTTTTCACACAACGAAAAAAAAGAAACAATCCCTTTTTTGGAATAAACCAGACGTGGGAAAATGTGAATCTGAGAGCCACATGCGGCTTTTTATTGAGTTGAGTGTAGCTCCTTATATCTTTTGATAAAATAATATTTTATACTTTATATAGAAATTAAAATTTGTTTAGCATTGTTATTAAATTTTAATTTGTGTATTTAATACTTTGTGAAAACGTGACAATGGTGTAACTCTTTTTTTAAATGAAAATCCAGAATATGGCTCGATGACCTCATGTATGCCTATCCCTGGTATAAACTGTCAATTATTACTAAAAATACATTACTTTTATAAAATTAAACACTTGTTTAATAATAATTCACAATTATCGGTTAAAACCATGTGAGAATCGGGTCTTGATCATTGTTTGGTATTAAGATATAGCACTATATAATTATTACAAAACTAATTATTGTACCCTGCAAAAGATACGTTTTAGATTTTACTTGTGTAAACTAGTGATAAACAAAATATATTTTTTTAATTGTTTCTTGGAAAAATAAAAATTGTCATTTATTCTTTCGTATATGAAAATTGTATTAAATTAATGCAACTTTAATAAAAATGTTTTATTTTGAGAATCAAAAGTATGTTTAGTAGTTTAGTTGAAAATAAGTAAAATAAAATGATGGTCGTCATAGTGCTATGTTTTTCATGTCTTATTTTTGTGGAAAGCATTTGAATTAAGTGTAGAATATTTAACAATTTGATTCGTAGTTTGTTACTTAAATATTTGGTATTTCTGCTTATAATCGTCAAGAAACCAGATATTTTGGATTTTTAAATTGGTCGGGACTAACAAGATGCGAAGGGCCATCATGGGCACCCATGCCGAAGATATCAAATACTACGTGGAATAATCTACACTTGACACGTGTTTTGCCTCTTTAAGAAGCATCGTCGGATAGAAAATCGCAAAGTTAACGAATAAACTGAACGTAGGCTAATTTTTAAGCCTCGTTTAATCTTTAAATCGCAAGGTGAAATTATTACAATGCATACTTATTTAATATCAAATAAAAGATGGGATGTTAGAGTATGTGAAATAATATATTTTGCGCGGGCTTAAGAGCGTATAAGATTTTTAACAATAAAAAATTAGACTCACAATTTGCAAACCATTTCAATTATGACATGGATTTGAGTTTAGCGCCAACCGTTTTCCACCTTTGTTATAAGGCAGTGCTCCGCAACCTTTTATCTTCCAAGGCACACTGACGCGTTCTCCGAAATTTCGCGGCACATCACAAGTAAAAATGTGCATTATATTTTAAAAGAGAGAGAAAAGTTTCAGATTATTCAGATTAATTTACAAAAAAAAAAAGAATCAGTCAAAAGGCTGCACCAAAGTAGTGAAAAGTCCGTAAGTTTCCAACTTCAGTTGAATTTTCAGCATCGGTTATTAGTTTTACCTTTGACACACTTTTTAACAGCTAATAATGAACTAGTGACAGCCCAGGTAGTAGAATTAACTTAATGAATTGTTGTATTCATTAAATATTTTTTAATTGAAATATGCGATTATTTTTTTATCAACTGTTAATTATTGATAATTTTAAGCATCCAGGGAATCTTAAAATGCACTTTTAAAAAATCCATTTTTTTTTTTTAAAGATTTTTATTCCAATAAATATCAAATTTCCCACCCTTAGCTCTCATTGGGGTTATTATTTGCCATGGCACGAAATTATACTTTTTTTTTTAAATAAATTAGATTTTTTTTTTTTATTCTAAGCACTTTAAACAGATTTTTTCAATTTATTTATTGTTTTAGGCTTACGGTCTGCAATTTTGGCGCCCATTATCGCCAAGAAATTCTTAATGATGTTGAGATCAGGGCTGTTACCTGGCCATAAAAAGTTCTTTAAGCCATGATTTTCTTGGTAATTTGTCACCCAAATAACAGATAGAAATATAATTATAACATTCATATGTAAAATAAATTGTTTAGAGGGCCAGAAAAAAATCATGAATTGATAGATTTTGCACGATGACAAACGGCGGAATCATTCTGGAATACTGTCCGTACTATGAAGGCTAAAAACTCTTCCGATGTTGGTAAAACTTCTTCAAAAGTGACAAATTTGTAATTTTGGGCATTTATTGTTTCCTCCAACATTAAAATTTTGCCAACCCCTTTTCTGTTGATGGCACCCCAGATCACATATGGTGAATGTTTGATATAGAGAAGTATGCAATCTTTGCTGTTTTTAATCTTTCGCATTCGTCAAACTACCAGATTGCCATTAGCGCCAACTTCGTTAAACTTGGACTCATCAGAGAATATGACATCGTTCCATTCATTTTGAGCAGAATTTTTTTCTTGCCCCAAGCAAGCCGTTTTTTTTCATTCTCGTGGTCAATAGTGGTTTTTTGGCAGCGCGCCGTGTACATAATTCTAATTTAATTAATAGACATTTAATGTTTCTTATTAAAATCTCTTTACCTTGTTTTATTTATGGACTGTCTTCTCACTTTAGAATCAAAAAAATCTATTTTTTTAAATAACTATCCCCATACAAGCTAAGAGTGGGAAATTAGATATTAATTGAAATAAAAATCTTCAAAGAAAACATGGATTTTTTCAATGCATTTTAATGTTCCCTGGATGTTAAAAATTATTAATAATTAATAATTGGTAAAAAAATAAAATTTGAATTGAAAAATATTTAATAAATACAACGAATTGTTAACTCTACTTATATTTAAGATGTGGGTTCATGCTTAGGAAAATTCGTTATGATATTTATAAATAAATAATTCGTCTGTACTCTTAAACGAAATTTTTAAACACGAAACTAAATTTTCGCAAGGTGCGCGAAACATTCTTGCGCAGACTGTACATATAATATAACATATTCTTCCGACCAACAAAATAAATATTTCTGCTTCTCTGTGATATTGTGTCTTCTGAAATATTTTTTAGTATCGACCAAACTATTTGTTTTTTTCGTTTATTAGAGATTCGCGTCGCACACCTGCATACCCAGCGCGCTGCACACCCAGCATCACCTCGTGGCACACCGGTTGCGGAGCACTGTTATAAGGGTCAACAACTAAATTTATTGGAAATTAACAGGCATAAACAAAACATCTTAAATGAATAAACCAGTAGCCACCACCGTTGTTAAACCCCCTAATGTAATTAATTATAAATATCAGTTTAATTTATCCTAATTTATCTTGAAAAATCCCATATTGCTCATTGTTTTTCGAAACACTGAAGTCATAGTTAATAAATTTAATGTAATGTAATACTTAACTATTTTAACTTTATTAAAATGCAATCAATTATCATTATTTCACCGTTTACAAGGAAATAATAAAGCATGTAATATTACCACCATTTCAATTCTCGAGCGAGTATGCAAAATACTGTTACAATCGCATTGACCTCATGTTTAAAGTCCCTTTTTTGAAAGCGTTGGCAAACAGCAGTGTTCGTGGTTGTTTGCATTTTGTAGCCAACGCGAATATGCAAATATTATTCACGTATTGCAAATACGGTTTGACGAAGAAGAAATTATGAGAAATAACAAGGTTTGGAGCAGCGAGTCAAAGACACAGCCTCAGGTGATTCAGACAAGTCCCCGTGGGGTACACATTTGCAATTCATAGCAGCTAAATTTGTAAATATTTACTAAACACACGCAATTTAAATACATATAGAAATACATTTATTATAAAAATTACCATTTGTGTTAAAGTAGCATTTGAGCCTTAAAAATACTCTAAATAAGCCTTTTTATATGATTTCGCTCAATATAAATAAGCGATATAATTTAAGATTTCGACTGAACGTGCTTGGTGGAATTTCAATATTAAATTTGAATCGTTCAGATTATGTACCTTCACACAGATGTTGTCACTAACGACCCGGGTTTCGCCTTTCGGCATCTTCAGGCGTTCAAGTGCACGGATGAACTTGAACTGACGCTTAGTAAATGAATGTTTCGTGTTTATATAAGAAATAAATGTATAATTGAGTTTAAAGGCATTGCTGGCGAAAAGGATAAGCTCATGGGAATGCCCACAGATTTGAGTAGTAAGTAGTTTTAAGAATTATATTTATATCACGGATGAACTTGAACGGTCTTGATACTGAACGGAATCACCTGAATAATTGCATTTTCACTCTGATTCATAACTCTTGAAATTGCAAAATCAAAGATTTGGAAATATAAGGCGTTTTTCTAGCTTTTGAAATAAATTTGGAAATTTTGTAAGAAACTATTAAGTAAGCCAGTGTCTAATTTTTCACTGAATACAATAAATCCTATTTTTTTGCTACGGAAACTTCTTAAAGCTTTTTGAATTATTCTTATTATTTCTTTCATGTCTATGTGTTTTGTATAAAATGGATAGTAGCATTAGTAAACCAAATATATTTAACGCACATAAGTTTCATAATATCATGGGGTGATGAAAGAAATCCGTGGACAAGATAGTCAAAACAATATTGTTGACACTTACTTTTGGATGCAGTTATAATGGTATCCTTAAATATCACTGAAAAATTGTAAAAATTATGTATAATAAATACATTATTTCTGCTGAAATGTATTATTGTCCAACTGTATTATATTTGGTTTTAATATAAATTTTAGTCTGCTGTGGCTCCCCAAAACTGATATTTTCTTCTATGGCCCCCGGTTGAGAAACGCTGAATTAGAAGATTTAATTTAATTTAAGTAATATATTAAAAACATTAACTATTTAATGTTTTTAGTGTTATGGTTAAAACATATTATTTGATTCATTGAAACAAACTTCTTATATAAGCCTCCAATAAGTGAAGTGAGCCAAGTAGTAAAAATAATAAATCTTTTCAATTGAACTTTTAAGTACAATAACGTCATTACTTGGTGTTTTGGTGGATTGGATGCTGTTATTTTAAGGTAAAAACACTATTGTAGTGTGTATTTACTTACTACTTCTCACTTCACTTGAACGACACTTTAAGACATGTATATCGCACCAAGCTCATATATTCCTAATTAAAAACTTGACTTATTTCTTAGTGGGCCCATATTATACATATATCGTACGATTGACACACAATTTATTATCAAAAACAGCGCTTTTATTTATTCAACGTTTACAATATGGTATTATTATTCATTCATTTAATTAATTAACTTAATAATAAGTGTTATGTAAAAAGGTTTCTAAAGAGAGTTCTGGAAAACATTCACTGGAGCTTAACTACTAAGTAAATTCTTCAAAGTATATATTATTTTTTTATAGATTAAAAGGCTATGTAGATTTGATTTTAAATTATCTGATTTATTTTAAACCCTCCAATTGAATTCTCATGATATAAAGTAGCACGTTTAAGCGCTTACGGCGTTTTGCTTACTGTATAAAATGCGTCAACATTAAAAAGCTCATGGAAAAAGCGAATAATATCTCATAGCACATGATGATAAAAGTCAACGTTCTTAAGGCTTACTCGAGACACGCTTCTCGTATACTCTTACCACTTACTTGGTGACGAAGATATTTGAAGATGTGAATAATCAGCATTTTTCGGCTAAGGTGTCTGAGGGTGAATGTGATTTCTTACTCTATTCAAAGTAGAGGGTTGCTTCTTGCACGCATTTTTCAAACAGGGCAAAAACAGTTTCAATAAAAAGTTTTTTCAACATTAATACATGATTTTAAGAAACGTTTTCAGGACACAGAAAAGGCTTATTAATCTCGTCTTTTAAGATTTAGACATAAGGTTGAATTTCAATATTAAATTCAAATGGTTAAAATTGTATACACTCTCACATCTTTTCTCACTAACGATCCGGGTTTCGCTTTTCGACGTGTGGTAGTGTTAAAAGTTGAACGATTAAAATTCAGTCTATTAATTCCAATATTCAATTCGTTCTTTTCGATTTGTAGTTGTTAATTTGTTATTGCATTTTTTTTAGATTTTGCTTGATGGCTTAATTTTTAAAAAATCTATATTCCGACAGCTTTGCTTGACAAAAACCAAAGCAGGACACTAGACGTAAAGTTGTAAAAATAGAACAATAATTCGTTTTGTTTTTTATAAATAAAATATCTTTCCACCAACAGTTGATAGATTATAATTACTAAATAAATCAGTTCTATATAATTTTGATAAAAATCATTTCTTTTATTATAAATATCTTTACCGTGCTAGCAAAAATTTGTAAGTTACAAAATATGATGAATTTCATCAGTATTTATTGCAGATTTGAAAATAAACCGATGTTCTTAAAAGGTTAATTTTTTATTTGTCGTTTGACAACTTTTGCTAGTACGTTGGCGGTTATATTCTACGTATCCAACGTTCAATACTTTATTTGTTATATGTTGAAATAAAAAATGAATTTGTACTCCTAATGAGTCTGTTTGTAAAATGAACGTACTTACGGCAAATTAAAGCCGGGTTAAGTGTAAAAAACTTCAACACCTTTGGCATATACGATCTGTTAAACCCAGGCGTGATTAATGCTGCACTCAAAATTTGATTAATATATCGAATATATAACTCCAAGAGGTGACATCTGTTAGCAGTGGGAAAGAAGTATGCGAATAGTAAATTATTTTTTAAATCACTCCAGTTCAACGTGCGAGTTGGTGCTGATATATATTGTCATACCATTAAAAAATGAAAATGTTTATAACGTTTCGTGACTTTTATTTTATTTTATTTTAAGCCCATTAAACTTCATTTTTATAAATAAGAATAATAACATATTGACAATCGCTTAGATTTGAAATAAAAATATTTTGATCAAATATAAAGACATTCGTTTGTCGTAAATTTAAAAAGTTAATTTTGACATATCAAAGAGTTGACGTTTGTAGGAATTATGTACAGGAAGTTAGCAGGTGTTATCGTCTTGGAATTAAAGCAAATAGAAATTTAAAAACAGAATGTTCTTAATGTTGACTGCTCGTTATACTTGACCAACAAGGCAACTTGAATACAAGGCACTGATTTTCATGAACTTGCGGTATCTTGAAATAATAATACACCAAAAATTCTGTAATTGTATTCGTTTAACATGTCCAAAGTGAAGAAACGGAGATGGGCCTGGTTTGAACATGTGCTGCGGATACCACAAGAAAGGCTGTATTCTGCTTGTCTTTTCTACCAACCGTACGAATTCCACTGTCATGGAAGGCCACTGATGACCATCTATATTCTATAGCATGTACTCGGCGAAGCTACAGGACGCTGAAATGATATGAGAGGAAACAAGAAGGCTGGTAGTGGACAGAGAATTTCGAAGGAACCATGAAGTGGCCATATTCTCCGATATACCAATCACAGACTTGATGACAGCTTTATAGCCATACAGTTCAAAACCATCAGTTGTTTGTTACATTAAATCAGTTTAAGTTATTTTAAATCCTTTGGTTTGACTTTTTTAAATACATTTGACTTTTCTTGCATATATAATATTTAAACGAGTAATATTTATTCATAGACGATAAATTTTGTAAAGACTGCGTTATATGAAATTTAATTTGAGATATGCAAACAAAACCCAAGTCAAAATATTTTATAAGTTTAATAAATGAATATATTATTGTTAAAAAATCTTCACATATCTACTTCAAGAGTTTGTCATCATAGCAACTTTTTTCATTAAAAATCAAAACAAAGATCTGTTTACTTATCTTCGATGTAAACTATTATTTTATTTCATGTATTTTGGAAATTATTCTTTTTTTTTAATGTAATTGAAACATGAGAGTAAGAAAGTTATGATTACTACAATATTCGCAACATTAAAAAATATATTGCTTAAAATGTATACGACCGCAAATAATTTAAATAAATTTAATTTCTTGGTAAATTCAAATTATTTAAAAATAACCCAATTTTTATTTCTTCACTGTCTAGTGGTTGAAGGAGTTGAACAAATTAAAATCGCTGCTCTTGACGTTATGGTAGAGAAAATTTATAATAAAACCGCTAAGAATATAAAATATGCAAAATTTTATCATATAAATTTTCACCATGATATTCATCTTAAACATAACGTATTTTTTGTTTATTCAACCAAACTTTTTCATTTAACAGCTGCGATATGAAAAGCTTATAAGAAAGCTAACACTTTAATGCACGTACGGAGCTTTTTAATGCGCCCAAAATTAAACATTATAGATTGTGTTATACTTTAGCCAAAAGTATAATTTCGGGCTGTAAAATTTGACGTTATTTGAATATTGTCATACTTTCATTATTTGCATTAAATAAATTTAAAATATAAAGAAAGTATTTCAAAAAAAAATCTCTATTTATTTGGCGAGCTTCGAAAAAATGTTTTTTGGTGCAGAGTGTGATTAATTTATTTGGTAGACACATATGTTAAAGATAAGAAAACAACTTCTTCTTTTCTAACACAATTTGTTCACTACTACTAATGTCTTGATATATGTTACAGGAAGTAAAGCTTTTGCCTTTAAATCCTTTACATATGGAGATTATTGATGTGAGTATGGTGATCTCAAGACGATCTTTTAATTATTGCCCTCTTATAAAAATAAAGGTTGATCGATTAAATAACAACAAGTTCTCTAAAAATATATCTCATGCAATACTACATATATTTTAAAGTTTCGCGTTAAAAATGAATACAATACAATTTTTTTGTTGATTAATTCGACGTTTGAAAAATCACATTTTCGAAAAAAAAGGGCTTAGGTATAAGAACTTTTTTATTGCTTGTTATTATTTTTAATATGAAAAAATCTTAGATGTAAATATAAATATTTAAACATCATTAATCTTCTTATAAAATGTCATTTTTTGTTAACAAATGTGGGCAAAATGACTGGATATCGTAAAATAAAATAAATTTATTATTAAATAAAAATGATGACGATTGAAATAAGTTGGGAAAATTGAATGTTCTTATTTAAAAATAAAAAGTCTTTTCCAGTAACATATTGTAAATGAAAAATTGGCATGAAGCATTGCCATACTAAATGACGGAGAATTTTTAAGGTAAACTAATCTTTTGTTTCATCAGCCATGTTTTCATTAAAATTAACGAGGCCCCAAATTAAATCTTTATAAATTAAATATGAATTAAGAACACGTGTAACCTTATAAACCACATCTGATGTAGATTATAATTCTTGAAGGAAGCATCGAGTTACGAATTCAGCTCGTTATAAGACAAGCAAGTCATTTCGTAGCGCCGTAGCACCGTAGCACCCTAGAATCGTAGCAGTGTTGTAGCTCTCGCCGAATTGCTGGGAATCTAAAATTCCTCTAAGATTTACAACCGCCGAGTTACTCGCTAATGCGTCTCTTTGTCTTACCATAGAACAGGCTTTCTTCTCATACATATGTAGGCACTACGTCCACAGTCTTGCTTTTATTATAGGATGTGTAATCATTAGATTTTTTTGGACCAAACTATTCTAGCTTAAATAAACTTGTAAGAATTTAGTTTTTATGAATTTAACATAGGCTAAGAAGGATAATAGAATTCAAATGTTTTTAAATGCCAACACAGAAAAAAATAAAAGAGGGGTACGGGTGCTGGCTCATAAAAACAATTTTTACAGGCGATAGATTTTTGATAAACATGTTGAATTGGTGTATTCATTAGCCAAAATTTTATGTATATAATTTGATTTTTATATGATAATTTGACTGTGAATATTTTAACTAATATATTGATTTTTATAACACGCACTTTGTAAATCTATTTTTTTTCTAAATAAAGTATGTATCGATTTACTCAAAACTAATATTTGCAAATGAAAGCTTATTCCAAAACGACTGCGATATTTTTTTAAAGGTGCAATATTTAAGTTAAGAAAACACAACGATCAGAAAGGTTTAAAAAAATACTAAAAGCAACGGTAACTAACAATTTGTTTTTCCTCTTTAAAACACACAGTTTTTTTCTTCTACTGAATACCAAGCAAATTCCCAAAAGGATACAAAAACAATTGTCACCATAAAGTAGTAGCTAAACCTGCCAGGACCTCGGCAAGCGCTTCTCGCTCATAAATATTTATCTGCGAAACCCACCCCCTTCCGTATTCATGAATACAAATCAGAGATCGGGCCGTTAAGGGTGGGCGGGTGCGAAGGAGTTAAGATGGGGGCAGCATAATCAGTGTTCTGCCCGCCAGTCAAGGTGTGAGGTCGTATAATATCAGATGCTTAATAAGACGCCTACGGTCTGGGACGTCAACGGAGCTGCTCGGGGGAGCGGCAAGGCCTGGGTTTATGTTGTTATTATTTGTTGTTTCTCGTTAAGTATCTTAGGGAAAAAAATTCGTTACTCTTTTGTGTTATATCCATTTAAGTACCCCCCAAATCAGTTGACTCAAGCTATGCGAATAACTCATTAAAACAGAATAGATTGTAAATGACTCGAATTATTTCGTTGACATAATTAAAAGGGCCAGGCAAACAAACTTACATGTAGTTTTCACTGAAAAGTTTACGCCTTCAAACAAATGAGAACTATTCTTGTTTATGAGTCGCCCATTACCAAAATTCACCTTGTCCATTTTCATTTGTTTTGAAATATTGACAAAAAATGTAACTAATGACAGTTATTATACATAATCACTTAATATTTCAACTAATTTTCTTTGAATAATATCATATGACCAAGAAACATTTAAGACAATTTATTTGATATAGTACTATATTTTTCAATATAAATTAGGATGCTTGAGCAGATGAGAGGGTGCATTGTGTATTTATTCTAAATCAATATATATATATATATATGTAAGCAACGTTAATATAAGTTTAAACATAGTTCTGATGAAAAAATATGCTGAAATAGCTATCAACCAAATAGAAAATTATATTTGTAGAACTAAATTACTTTGATGATTTTTCACCTTATTACAATAAAGTTCTACCAAGCGAATGTCACTTCAATCAAAACATATTAAAATCGATAATATTTTTTGTGGTAGTATTAAAACGTTGTTATTCTTGTATACCTCTAAACAAAATAAAAATAACAAGGTGATGGGTGACCTGTATATTTTATCTGCAGTATTTGAAATTTCAATACCGTCTCAGCACTAATTTGGAATGCAAAGGGTCATAAATATATTTAAAAAATATTGAATAAAACCGACAAAAATAAAGTCAAATACGACAAGCCTCTAACGTTGCATGCCACAATTTTGAGGTTTTCAACTCCTTCAACTACTTTGTGGGTCCAATATAACAAAGCGAAATGAGACTCTAGGAAATAAATACAAGAATTATTGCCGTAAAAAGATCACATTTCTCATGTTGCTGAACATAAGTCAAGAGCCGTCTACAGGAAACTTTCCATGGTGTCGTTTATCGTGTATGAGGTACTTCAACTACATATCTTGTTATTTTTGTTTGTAAATATATTCAGACTGAATATTGAATCCAAAGTAATCTTTACATTTTTCGCATTTTCTTTAATTGCGTAGTCCTGGCTTATGGTCTATGCATGTTTGCACTACCACCTGCCATGAATTTTCATCTAGACAGTAGACGTTTCCTTTTCCAATACAAACGTTACGCGTTTCGTGCTGGAATTTTTCTGAAACCAATTGACCAAGACTTGCAATTAAGTGTGCGAAAACTTACCTATAAAATCTGAAGAGGTACTAAAAACGGATCTTATCTCTTTCTCTGTAGGACGCTGCAAATGTACTAAAAGCTACGAAGTTTTACACTAGCAACTACCGATTTTACGTGGTCTGTAAGTTCGACAGCTGATCAGACCAAAATGATTGATTCTTCCTATTCGAAAGATATGAAAGAGTAAAAAGGATTTTGGTCTATAACCAGCTCAGTTTATCTGGTTAAGATTTTAACTCGGTATTATTTACAGTGATACTTCTCATTTTTTTCAATTATAATTTTGTATTATCCAATATTCATAATGATTATCATAGCAGTACACCCATTCATCCGTGATAAATTTTATTTTCTGCTCATGAAGCGTTGATAAGAAAATATTTAAATTACTATGACCTTAGGGAATTTTCGAATCATAATATAATCAAATGAGTTCATTCGACGTCACTGCACAATTTTCCGTTCATTTACAATCGAATTGAGTTCGTTTTTATTTAACATTTGAATGAAGTAGGTACATTTTGTCTCAAGCCTTTGAGGAGCGAGTTAATTTTTACTAAGTTTAGTGTTTTTTCTTAAATTTCGATTATTTATATTTTCGCTACATACAAAAATAAAATTTTGGATACGAATCAATCTAGCAAGAAAATAAATTATTATTTCAAGAAGAAAATATTTTTTTTGAAAATTATAAAATGCGTCGTTAAAAGTGTAAGGTAAACTAAAAGCTATTACCGAAAATTTGATCCTAGATCTTTTTTGTTCTCATCTGTGGGCATGGACGCTTAGGGCATCCAATCCCGGGATCCGGAATGCCGTAATCCCGGGATCCCGTTCAATTTTCTGATCCCGAAATGCCGGGATTTCGGGATTGAGAAATTTTGAGGAAATTCTCGAAATTTACACGAAATTGGCAAATCGGAGATTTCAAATTCCTCGGTGAGCTAAAAAAAACGAGTTTCCGTGAGATTCCGGGAAAAAGTATAGCAAATTGAGGATTTCAAATTCCAATCCCGGGATTCAAAATAAATCAATCCCGAAATCCCGGGATTGGAAAAAGGCTCCGGGATTGGATACCCTAGTGACGCTCTACCGACGTCGATTCCAGGAAGAAAATCGACCCGAAATGGAACTCACTCTCAATATTATATGACTACCGATTTGTTCACAAATATCAACCTTTTAAAAAAAATCTGTGAAAATAATGTGAGTTAAAAAATATAGATACAATTGTTTTTTATCTATGTGTGAAGAAATAATGACAATACAATAGAAAACATGAGAATAATAATTGATATTAAACTACGCGACATTTAAACGCACGGTAGGCGATAGTCATGAAAGGGTTAAGGGTAACATTTTATTATGAATAACTAACTGTACAAAAATACATTGCATTACATGATTGTTCGGGATGGAAATATTTACAAGCTTGCTACTAATTTTAATTATATCGGTATTATACAAATTATAAATATAAAGTGTAACTAATTGAATAAATTAAATAATATATATTCTATGTTTTTGTGTTTAAATTTCAATATTTTTAAAGATGTTTACGATATGAAAATTGTTTCAACAAAGCTTTAGTACGCAACATTGCTATATATTTATAATTCGGCAGGTAAATGTACCCCGTTAAGAAAAATATAATTCATTTAGAGTTTTCCGGTACAATAATCTGTGTAAAATTAAATTCGCTTTTAACTGATGTGTGTATTTTATTTTGTATCAAAAGTAAAATGTCGGGTTCATGGTTCAGTGGTTAACATCGTTGGTATCCGCGCCGGATCTCAGGAAATCAATCCTCAGTACGAACAGCATTTTTTCCCTCATAGAAATCCCTCGCAATCATCCAATCATAGAATAACGGGGCCTAGCAAAAGCAGTTAGCCAACCACTGAGATGAGTTGCACAGGCATTGAGAAACTTTGTAACAAGCAGTTCTTGTAGAAAGTTTCTGTGGAAACACTTTCATTAGGAAGCCATATGCTTTTCATTTGAAGGAGATATGAACTTAAAAAAATCTGCATATCATAACAGACATTTTTAAAACAGGAATTAATGAAAATGAATTCAATAAAAACAAAACGTTTCTGACGACGTCGTGTTGCCAAAATAACTATCGAATTTTTTTTTCGATCTTTGCAGAATTTCATTATTTAAAAAAATACGTATTATCATAAATACACTAAGTTTTAATATTTGTTTAAAAAGATAGTGCAAGTTAGTATGAACATATTTTTATTCATTTGCATTATTAGAAAATATTTTTTGAAATATTAGCTACTTTCTTTCTGTACAAAAATAAAGATACGACGTGCCAATGTTTCGCCATTGTTATGGAAAAGTTAACCGTTTAAATAGATGCTGCCAAATAATATATAGAGGCAATTTTTTCCGACGTTCTTCCTGCACAGTGCCGTTTTAAAACGTCTTTATTGAAGGAGGATTTCCATTTCGTTTCCTCTGCCATCTGTTGGCAGAGATGAGATTAAATGCATATATCATATATGTACATATGATATATGATTGTAGCTTTGCTTTATACATACGTCGTATAGCTTTATACAAGAAAGATGACACATGACAGTTGATTTATTTATATCTGCTATTTTCATACGATGTGTAAAAAACACGTGTTATAATCACTCGAGATAAATTCAAGGAAAACACATTAAACAAAAGAAAACCATTATTAAGGTCACAAAATAAGCATTTGACACTAAATGGATATCAATTTTCAATCGCCTTATCACCAAACAAGGGTTTTTGGGCTAGACAACGCAATACAAAGTTATTTCAAACAATTTAAAATACAACAGGTTAAGAAAAAATCATTACAAAAAATGTTAATGCTACGTTTATGGAATTAAAAATGCTTGTTTATTGCGTCTAATAAAATAACACTTATAACGCAAACGTAATAAAAAAAATATAAGGCTTTATAGAATAACAAAATGTCAAAAGCTATGAAGCGTTGGCTTAACGGTATTGTAATATATTTTTTATGCAGATGCATAAAGTTTTTTACTAACGTTTATTGAAATGGTAATTTCAAATATTACATTTATTATTAAAAATCAGATAAACTCATAATGTTCATAATGTTTGCAAAGGGATATTATTTAATTCGGCAAAAGAATATTTTCAAGATATTTGATTAGGTTGTTGTGATTTTTAAATTAGTTTTGTAAACTTATTATTTTAAAGGAATTATAATTTAAAAACTCAAGCTTCACTAAAAATGGGAACACGAATGAATTATAACTATAACATATCTTCATTATAATTTGGATGTTGGGTATAAATTAAATAAAAACACTGTTTGATTAATTTTTCATTTAAAAGTTATGTCCTAAATTTTGATTTGCCATTGCTTTCATTTTATTCAAAACGGAATAAAAACAAAACAACCTATCGTTTTTATGTCCATACCAAAGATTTTAATCGAATTTTCGAATTTATTTGATTCTTTTTTTGATAATCAAATATTCGAACATTTGTAAAAATATTCCAATAGTGTTCGTTCATACTTCAACTTATTAATGTGTATCAAACCACTTAAGTTTAATGTCACATTGGTTTGCATTATATGATAATATAATATATTTTTTTAAACATTATGTTATAGTAATAACTTAAGACACATGCTGAAAATTCCAATAATGTGTTAACAATACTTAATATATTTCGCTAGAAACATAAAATATGCTTATTATAATTAACATATATTTGAATATTTTTGAAAGCTGCGTGGTCGGAATATTTGATATTCAAAAGTTTGTTCAGCAAATATTTGGAATCTTAAATCAATAACAATCAACCCAATCGCTTAGTTCCAATATCTTCAGCAATACATTGGTAAACAAGTATTTACGTTATTTATATAATAAATTTTGTATATTTGAGATAAAAAAAATACATATTAACACTTTTAACACTTCCCCTACGGTACTAAAAGATACTTCCTTCCGATATGTGGCTGGCCATTAAATAACCAAGTGAAAAAACATATAAGTCCTAGGTAAAAACCTAGGACTTATATTTGAAATAATATGATTTTTACTTGCTTTTTAAAAGGCCATCGACGTATCTAAAGTATTTTTAGCACCGAAAGATAAATGTTAATGTGTCCACCGTCAATTTTTTATGAACACGTACTAAAGATTTTTTTTACTAATTTCACATACATGTTTGATTCACGTCCAAAATTGGACCAGTTTTTCTCATAGCATTATTAACTAATTTAATATAAATACAGAATTAAATCTTAACAAGAAAGCTTGAGAGGATGATAGACCATCTTTCATCAATACATACATACTCTATTGCCATATGTGAGTAGTTGTGACATGCACACAAGTGCAAACATGCACGCTTCAATGCATTATTAACAATGCACTTGAGAGTATGCCAGTGCTGCCCTCTTAATCCGATTCCAATGGGACAGTTTACAACGGTACTTGTAATATATGACTTGTTTTTGCAGTGGTGTGACTATAGTTTGAAGCCACGCCATCTCCGTGGTTTTGATTTTCTACAAATTAGATTTTCTGTGCTTTTATTTTTAATTAATTTTACGAATAAGTTATCCCACTGTATTTATTATAAATTTACGCTGAAATGTCTTGAAAAGCAAATAAGATATTAATGAAAGACAAAAAGTCTTGAAGCGGGTAGAGTAATAAATTCAGAACAGACAGCGGGTTTGCTCAAAAATATAAATTTATTTCATTATTATCTACTGGGAAAGGAAAAAAATAATAAAGAATTACTAGTGTTTCAACGAGAATAATTGCTTTTTAGCAACTTTTTTTTTCAAAATCATTGCATATGTATTGTATTATTGTGTTTTTTAAGCTGAAAATACTTTTTGAATAGGTTATTATCATTGAAAATAAAACTGTGGAGTGAGTATGATTTATTTGGTTTTGTTGAGAAAATGTGTCTTTCATGTAAAAAATTTACAGGCAACATAGTTTAAAAATAATTATTTTTTCATATACTAATCCGAATACATATTACATAAATGCAGTCAAGTTTGACTTTTATTTGTTAACTTTAACAATACAAGACTGTTGCTTCACCATCAGAGCAGCTTATTTTTATTCGATTACAAAATTATAAAAGAATCTAAATCACTTGGTTTTTAAAACTCCGACTCTACAAAGCGTTTTTACTGTCAAATTTTGAATGTTAGAAGACCTAGTATATACTAAAAACGATATACATACTATAGGGCCTGAGCGATTACATATAAACTTTTTAAAAAAAGTTTATTCAAGACTGGTATAAAAGTTTACAATAATTAAATTATAAACGTTATTTAAATGACCTGATAATGTTGTGCTGTACCTTTCCAAATAGAAAGTCGAAATGGTTAAGACTTTAAAAGTCGTGTGATTTGTGCCACTTTCTAAACAAAATTAGTGCAAAAGTCTACAAATTATATATGTTACTTCGCTGCTGAATTCTAAACAAGTTCGTTCGTGTTAATCTCTGATATATTACGAAAATGTGTACACGTGAGACCGTCTGTATATCATAATAAAGAGATCCAAGTAACATATTGCAACATGAACGAAATATTCGTTCTCAAGACAAGTAAATTTCGGCTAAGGTGGCAGAATTACAACAGTTATAAGTGGATCAAACTGTATGGAGTAAGAGAACGTAATTTTATTATGAGCTTCGCAACGTATGCGAATCGCTAAGATGATTATAAAGCATGTTTGTTTTTGACGTGAATACGTTTTTAAAATCGCTTCCATAGGGAGGTAATCCAAAAAAAACGAATGATAACAAAATCGGGGGATACAGTTTGCAGCTTTATATCTATCATAGCTATCCAAAATTCAGTTGCACCACTAGAGTATCAAAAAAAATATTGCGTTATGTAAGGACTGTGATACATCGCGCGGGGCGGTGGGGAAAGCGCCGCCATTTTTAGGTCATTTTGCTGCGAAGAAGTAACGATGTTTGTTTAATTTTCAATCGTTAGCTCTCAACAAAATCTATCGATTATACTTAAAATTAGTGTAATATTGCGACTGTGACTATAATTAGATGTTAAAATATAGAAAAATATATCAAAAACATGTAATTTCGGGCTATACGCGTCAAAAAGCCAAATCGAAATACAGAGATCGTATACGGTTGGAAAGAACTTCTCAAGAGCAATCGAATGGTACCATTAAAACACCATATGACCGAGTCAAGCAGTGCCGGTAACGTAAAAATGGGGCGTAATATCACATATTACGAGACGTATTAACGTACAACACACGGCCGTGTCCATGACATAGCCACACCCCATTTTTTATACCTTGGTGTTAATAGTCTCAGAAGCGGTTTACTTATACACATATAATGAGGGGTCGTTATACAATACAAAACATATTTAATAATACACCAAGCTTTATGGTTCAACTTTAATTATTTGTAATACATAGCGTATTCATCTAACAACACATTTGAATCACAAAAAAAATGTGCTGTTTAAAATGTATGCATTTTTTGCCTCTACGCCCCTACGGTATCGTTTATAAAAAAATACGAAAATAATTAAAAAGATATTTTTTTATAAAAATCGGAAAAGTGTTGAACGTCATAGAAAGATTGCAAAAAAGGTAAATGTAACATTTCGACACCTCCTACGTCAGTATCGTTACCTAAAAATCGTTATTTTACTAGTAGACAACTAATGATGGCTGTATTTCTAGTTGTTGATGGTTTTTGCATAAAATTTTATTTACAATTAATTAAAAATAGGCATCAATGTTTGGTGCAAAATGATCAAAAGCTCGAGTAACATCATTTTCTTTTTAACCGCATTCCTGAAAATTTTAGATTTTAAAGATGCAACACTTAAGCTAAGCGCATGCTGAGATCTAGGCGACCCAGCGCTGGGCAGCACAGCATTGCCAGGTACAAACAAAAAAACAGACACGTGCGTCTATCGTATGTTGTGACAGCTGCGTCACGCAAGTGGCATATATGAAGGACACTTAATGATACGAAACAACTCTTTTAATGACTTTTAAGAGTGGTCTACATGAAAAGTATCGTATAAACAAATCCTGCACGCGTCAATCAGGAATCTGTGCCGGATCCACAACGGAGTGCAAGCATTTTTTGTACTTATTTCATAATTTTGATTAGGCTTAGGACCAGATTTGGTTGATTTATTTTAAATGTGGTTTCATTTTTTAATAAACAATACTAGCATTTATTTGTAAAGGATCTTTAATATTTTAGTAATAGATGATTTATTTTCATTTATTTATAATAATTATTACTAAAATATCTCTTCATATTTCTTACCAATTGTTTGTGACACCTTACTATATTAGTCTTAGTTAATTGTTCATAAATAACTGTATACATTTATATTTACATAATAAGTTTATAAAATGTTTGTAAACGAAGCCGGCTGTGATCCGTATAAAATTTTTTTTGAAAAAAAAGTTTTTTTTGTTTTTTTATTGTAAACTGTAGTCTCCTAAATAAAAATCGAGACAAAATATTGTAAAGTTATTAACTGCAAAACAAAAAAAAATATTTTTATGAGTTAAAAAATGTAGGCTGGAGTTTTTCCTTTTTTTCTGGCAAGAAAATCATTATATTTAGTTGACTGTTAAAAATTACTTCCAATGCACGAATCAATTTATTAATATGGTTTCAATAAACCTATTAATCATCCTTAATCATAAAATATATAAAACTCTCTTTAAAAACAAATAAAAATAACGTCCATTATTCATCGAGTGTATGAAACTCATAAAACCATTCGGAGAAAACGAATCGTTTATCGAGTTTGGATTTTGATGGAAGTGAAATTGATTTTTGATTTTGATTGATTGAATAGTACTATTTTTCGATGTTACTGATTCAATAGTGAATTTAAGATTCCTCGATATTAGACATGAAGATATTAGTTGAAGATTAATATCTTCAACTCTGCAAGTAACGTATTTATTCAGAGTAAAAAGCAAAACAAATAATATTAATGAAAACAAACATAAATGTAACCATAGATAATTTATTTCGTTAGGTATATATATTTCACATATAAAATTTTTAATTGCGTCAATGTACACAATAACTATCAGTTATGATTAAAGGTTATATCATTTCAATTCACATTCACATTGAATAATCAATGCATGAATGAAATTATAAACTAAATCTTATTCGCTAGAAAGATTAGAAACATAACGGTTCAGGATATGTTAGGTAAGATTAGGTTAAATATATTAAATACAAATAGGGTGAGAATGACAAGACGTTGAAATTTTTTAAGTTATGTAAGTGTCAGATGATAGTAAAATACGACATTTGCCTAATTGCGTGTGTACAGCAGTGGAGAGTGGCAAGTAACACTTTGAGTGCACGAGTGATTATATACTTACATTACAGCTTATGCCAATGCGTCAAATATTTTGAATTTTAAAGATCATACGAGATATACTCGATGAGAATTTTTGTAAGTCACATGAGTTTAACTCAAGAAGAATTGACGTTACAAACACTGGGAATCGGAACCAGACCTACCTGATCGGCAGAACAAGCTTTAACTAACTACAACACAGCGGGCGACAAAAATATTTTAGTTTGTAAACAATTTAACTAAGTTACAGCATACACATAGCAATGTGTATAATTTAAGATTTCGACTGAAGGTGCTTGGTGGAATTTCAATATTAAATTTGAATCGTTCAAACTATGTACATTCTCACAGATTTTGTCACTAACAACTCGGGTTTCGCCTTTCGGCATCTTCAGGCATTCAAGTGCACGGATGAACCTAAACTAACGTTTAGCAAATGAAAGTTTTGTGCTTATGTAAGATATAAATGCATCACTGAGTCCAAAGCCATTGCTGGCGAAAAGGATGAGCTCATAGGAATGCCAACAGATTTGAGTAGTAAGTAGTTTCAAGAATTATATTATTTGTCGGCAAAATTTATATCGGCAAAACAGAAAGGACACTGAACATCCGAGTTTTAGAACATATGGCAGCCTTTAGATTGAAAAAATACACGTCTACTTTTGCTAATCACTTAATTTCGGAAAGACACGTGTTCAATCAGGAACAAGGGATAAAAATGTTACACCCAAATACGGACAGTCATAAGCTCTTTTTCCAAGAAATTTTAGAAATCAACAAAGCACAGCTGCAAAGTCTTCCGATTTGAAATGAAATATTAACTTTCCCACATCTCCACTTCTATACCCTATATAATCATAAAATCATATAATCATAAAACTTTTGCCGACAGACAAATAATATAATTCTTGAAACTACTTACTACTCAAATCTGTTGGCATTCCCATGAGCTCATCCTTTTCGCCAGCAATGGCTTTGGACTCAGTGATGCATTTATATCTTATATAAGCACGAAACTTTTATTTGCTAAACGTCAGTTCAGGTTCATCCGTGCACTTGAATGCCTGAAGATGCCGAAAGGCGAAACCCGGGTCGTTAGTGACAAAATCTGTGAGAATGTACATAGTTTGAACGATTCAAATTTAATATTGAAATTTCACCAAGCACCTTCAGTCGAAATCTTAAATTATACACATAGCAATCAAAAAAAGGTGGTGGTGAAACAATCAAAAATCAGTTATAGTGTTCGTTCTTTATTTCGCGTTTACTGTTACTGTCCAAAATAGAAAATATATACACTGACAAGTTAATTGTGACATATACGTACTGCTTACTTTAATTGTAACATCAATTATTGCATCTATACATATTAAACATGCGTAGCAGATGATTCTTTTTATGTGAGAATAATTGACATTCCCATACACGTATAAATAAAAACTTAAATCAACATATTATATTTATTTCGATGGAAAATTTGGATACAAACTCTTTTACACGATGTTTTCAATAAGCCTGACTACATCCTTGGATCGAGCTGGTTGCAGATGTTTAAGAAAATTCATGAGCTCGAAAAGATTTTATTCCGAACGATTGGATTTTGGCATCTTATAAACACTTATGTTCATCTTTTTGACGTATTTGTTAGTTATAGGTATGTCTTGTACGTAGTTAATCGTTATATCTATGCTACTTCATCAAGATATGATAATATATATCTTTATTGTCGCCTTCTGTACTTTAATTGTAAAGACCTTGTCCGTAGTGATCAGGCAGGTCAGTTTTTAAATCATAGTAAGACAGCGGTGGACTGCTAATAAATTAACAAAGGGCTCCAACACGTGCTTACCCTTTTTGAGAAGCACCTTCATACTAACTCTTTAAGTTGAGTGATTTATATATAAAAATAAATAATTTTCGATGTGTCTCAAAGAGGCAAAAACGTGTCCCAATTAATAACACAACCATTGAATTAAAAAATATATAAATTTAGATTGTATATGAATAATGAATTTTCACAAAATTTAACAAAAACAAAATCAAACCCACATTATAACATTATTTAAAATAATTATTCTATCACGGTTGTGTGTTTAAAGCTTTCGGAATGTATAATTTCAAAGAATACACTATTCAAACAGTTCGTGATTATTGCGTCTCGTCACCCAATATATATAATATTATTATATTACCGTTTTCAATATCGACATCCTTCTGAAAATATATTATAAATAATATACGTGATTGACACTGAAACATTCAACAAAATAAACAAGATTCGTTATCTCTGAAATAATATATAAATTTATAATATGATCTGTTATCTTCTGAAACAATATTTTCCTTGTGAAGGGTTGTTACAAATTTACTTAAAATACAACCCGTTTTAGGGTTGGAGAATTTTTCTTGTAGAAATGATACAAACACGAACATGAGGGCATAAACCAAAAGAGAAACGAGAGGATAGGGTAGGCTTTCGGAAACAGTGTCGTTCCTTAAAAAGAAAAAGGGGGTAAAATATATACCACATTTTATTATAAAAAATAAATAGATAAACAAGAAGTTACACAATCTGACAATTTCATTTTGAGTAAACATATTTAGAAACTATTTTCCTCAGAGCTTAGTATTTACTTTGTAGTTTTTACGATTTTGTACGACCAGATGGGACAATAAGACAATAACTGAACCTATAATGATTATCGAATAGCATATTTCAATATTGAATTCACTCTAGGGGAGAAGCGTTGAAAAAATATCTAAAAATATTTTTCAAATAAAGTGTCACACTTAATTTACACAAGAAGCATAATTAAAAAGAGCTATAAATTGTCGGCTCTTATGGTGGAGCAGTTAGCGTTGTAGGCTTCCGTGCCAGATCTTACGGGTTCTTATCCCAGTACGAACAGCATTTTTTGATTTCTGGTAAAAAAAACATGGGTGTTTGTGATGTCTTAAAATTATCTCCCAACCTTTCGTTCCTTCAATATTTAAATGGGCCTACCTAGAGAGATTAATTAACAACTACTTCTGTCGTAGCATTATTTTTTATCCATACTACTCTCTTTGGAAAAAGAAGTACTGTTCTTGTAGAAAAAATCTGTTAAGATACCTCCATTAGGAAGCCATATACTTTACATTGCTAGCGCACATGAATTTAAAAAATATATATATAATATATTAGCCCCGCTTGTTTTCTAGACTGCAGCCTTCACTGCACCTGCTTTAGAGCATACTGTATCCTGTTGTAACAGCATGTATTATTTATCGGTCGGATTAAATTCACCCGTCTTTGTCTACACGAGTTCTCGTAAGGACGGCTAAAAATGTGAAGCGTTGCCGAAAAAGTTTCCGCTATTAGTAATAACGGTAAGCGTGTTTATTTCACCGTAATGCTATAACGTTAACGTAAGATATTTTATCCATAATGCTGTTTTGCGCTTTATTGAGGTGTTATCTAGGATTATCTCTTCGATATAATTCGTGTTTATTTCTATCCCGAAACGCGATGTTTGAAATAATATATTATGTGTGTCTGTAATACAATGCTTTGAATAAACAGCCCTAACCATTTAATGTGGAATTACTATTCCGATGAGAAATGTTTGTTTCGGTTGTTCTAATTCAAAACCCTGTACAAATTGCTTATCAAAATAATCGTAATATAATCCAGTATTTTTCTCACACAAATCATGACACAGAAAAAAGATTGCGTGTAATAATTGATTTTAAAGATTTTTGCATATTAAAATAAAACACAGATATTTCAACTAATATTTTGTCTTTAATTTTTAATTACTTACTGGCAGAAGAAAAAATTGATGGTTCTGAGAAAACCACAAATAAAAATGTTGAGATTTGACGATAAAGCTTCTAGCCTTGATATTACATAAATAATTATAATATCAAAATAACGATGAAATTATTGTGATCTGACATAAATGACAGTCAATTTTCTACCTTTAAATCTGCAATAATAATTATTATATATTAAAAAACCGGTTTTGTCTAACTAGATCGTACAATAAATGCACCAATTGATCTATTTCAGATGAAAAATATTTATACAAGAATCTCATTGTGTTTTTTTTCCACCATATTCTCTCCCTAATCGTAGTATTTGGCCACCAAATGACTCCTACAAGACTCTCTGTCTCCGCCAATCTTCTTGCTTCCTCCCATATCATTCCAGTGTTCCATAGCTCCGCCGAGTACATCTTATGGATAGCCATCAGTGGCTATCCGTGACGGCGGAATCTAACCAGTTGGAAAAAGATACAATTGTGTACATACTTCAATCTTGACCTGACAGTATGGTGAAGAAATATAAAATATTTCTGCTTTTATTCCGTCCTAATAATATAAAACTGTAGAATACTTACTTTAATTTGTTTTTTATTAAGAGTTCGTACCATTTATTTGACATAAAAGCTCTTTAATTGAATTTAAGTTCAACAATACGAACATTATTTTCCGTTTTGTTTAAGAAATTCCAACAACAAAATATGTATGACGTATTCGAGATTTACACTGTAAATATCAATTCCCGTATCTCCATCTTCCCGTTGTAATCTATATTATGCGTGACAAAGCCCAACATAGATATTCGGTTCGTTATAATAGGCGTATCTAGCGAAACAAGCATCCAAGCAAATAATGTCTCATAATCAATTGCTGAACGCTCGGTTGATATGCAATTAAACTTTCTAAGAAAAAAACTACAGTGCTTTACATTAAACTTCTTTGACTTCAGATCTACTCGCTATTGAAGGAAATTTAATATATTTTGCCTTCGTAGTCACAAAGTTATCATGAGCGAACAGTCCAACCTAGTCAGTATCAGTCAGGACCAGTTGGGCCATCATCCATTGGGAATCAAATAAGTTGGGTCATATAATCATTAGAGCCATCAGTCGATAATGCTCGCCAAGTGTGAAACTGGTCATGTCCAAATGAGCCTATTAAATAAAAACGAAAAAAGTACAACTGAGTGTTTTATTATTTGAATATAATGTCTTTCTACAAATGTTGACAGTGAACATCTTTAAAGTGAAAAATATTTCAAAGTCTTTGATGGACTGCAATTTTGTTGTCGAGTCACGGTTTATAATTTACTCGTCTAAAAGATATTTTATTTTATCGGCATGTGTTTACTATTCATGCACATATTGAACGAATTCCTCCAGATTTTTGAATTTGTGTTATTTTATGAAATTATCATTTTAACTATAAAAATTAGAGTGAGATGGTAACAGGCAAGTGCCGTAGACATGCAATATGACTGCACTACATTCGCTCTGTCTTGCTCAACCGGCAAGCGCTGTACCGCATAACACTTACATTATTACAAACAAATGTCTGGCGATAACATGATTAGCCAGCTAATATTGTAATATTTTATTAATTTTATCAATAAAAAAATTAGAAGTGCATAGAAAGAGACACACAAAAATTTCAAATCATTTAATGTGATAAGTGTGTTTTTCTTGTTCAGGAAAAAATTGATCCATTTTTGATTCCAAGCTTCTTCTTTTTACATTTTTAAGATGGTTTATTTGTTCCCTTTGAAAAAACTTAATCATTTGAATGATTTGCTTTACAGCACAGTAAATTTTTGCTTCTATCTTTAAAATTTTGAAATTACCATAATATAATTAGATGTGAGCTATTCAGAATGTTAACCAGTGTTTTGTATACCGTGAATTTTGTTCCAGTGACATCTTAAAACTGCCTACTTTAAAATTGCTTCTAAAATCATTTAAGCTTTTACGAATCGAGGGGTCTTTTTGTTTTTTTAGTTTATTTTTTTAAGTGATATAAAAAAACGTTTTGTTTTATTAATTCTACAAACAATAGAAGAATACCAAACAACAAACAACGAAATAATGGAAACATTTCAAATAAAAAATCTCTATTTACTTAAAAATGTGACACAACAAATCGAAATACGGATATTTGCTCGCTTAAGCACTTTCCCGAATAATTTCGCACACACATTGCCCCCTGTCTACCCCGAAACGTGATCAATAGGCAGAATATTTTCAATCTCTTTGCTTTTGTATTACCCCTAAAACCAAAAATTGCTTATGGCTGATCCTCAGAGCTGTTTTATACTTTACAGATAAAACTCGGGCAGGTAAATTTCGGTAAATATTTACTTTTTTTAAAGGGTGACCTCGTGTTTGTTTTGAGATTTTGATAACGAAATGCTTACCATCGCAAGAAGAGACATCTTTTTTATGTTTTCGTGTTTGTTATGTATGAATTTACCCAAGTATCGGACCTCACTTAAAATATTGTTGGTAATTTGTTAAATATTATGAACATTATAAGAAACTTAAATTTTACGACTTTCTAGGCAGTGATTTTTTTTTAACTGTTACTGTTTCTTTACTGTTATTGTTCATCATAATTAGTTTTAATTTAAAAACCCTGTGCCAATTAATATTTACATCAGCTGATAATACTCGCGACGAGTTAAATCGGTTTAGACATTTTATGAATAATATTACATTAATTAAAAAAGTGTATATTTTTTTATTATAATTCATTTCCATCAAGAACTTAATGATATAATATTATCCACATACTATATATAGGGGCTCGCGAAGGTTACTCCTTGTCTTTTTCAGCCCATCGCTGATAATGTTTTATCAAAAATCCTAGAATACAACGAGAGATCTTTCGGTTCACCTCAAAGATAAAACATAAAGTTCTCAAACAAATATCGTGTTTATTTTTCCTATATTACAAACAAAATAGACGTTCGTTTCTAGGCAGCACCTGAGTAATCAGCTTAAAGGATCAATATTATTATTTTGATCCAAGAGCTCATTATTCTGGCACGTTGTTGTATAAATTAAGTAAAACACTCGATAAGTCCCGTATTGTCTGTTATAAAATAAATCATTAATTATATTTAACATCTGCACGAAAACTTTTAATATATTATCACAGACCGAGTGCGACAGCCACAAAGTTTATTTATTCAAACGGTAATTCTGCTGAGATACTGTAATGTGAAGTTTAAAAGCTTTTATTTTAAGCTTTTTGAGAAAATAATCTATGTGATTTAAATACATAATTTATATGAGCTATGCCTCCATCAATGGTAAAGTGTTACACATATTTATTCAACAGACAACATTTCTTGTTAAGGTTTTGTTTTATTTTCATCCATATCCGATACCAACGTAAAGTATATAACCTACTAATGAGTAATGGAGCACATAGACTGTGGAAAGGAAAAAGGACAAAACCCACAGTTTTTTCAAAACAGATTTTTTCGATAATCACAATGTATGAAGCTTAATACACGTTCTATCAAAAGAATGTATGCTGCGAATGCTGAATTAATAACTAAATTTAGCTTTTAAGTTTGAAAAAAGATGAGTTCGTGAAAATTTAAATCAAGAAAAAAGACTGAAAAAAAGGTTTTTCCTACACAATTTCTTTAATTAAGCACCAGTTTAGAAGTCTCTGTGCACTTTAAGGTGTGTATATTTCATAATTTTCATATATCATCAAAACATGTTTTTTATACCTTCTGTAAAATTGGCTATGTGTGGGTTACGTCTAGAGATTCCAATTAACCGGACATTTAAACTAACTGGTTTTCGGTTTTTTTCAAATAAATAAACCGGGTAACCGGTTTAAACCAGATTTATTTTCAAAAAACGAATTTTAGTACCACACTAACCAATGTTTCAAAAAAAAGAAATTTTGATTACTTAAAAACAGTCAATAAGTCCATACAATCAGAAAGTAGATAAAAAATATCGCTGTTTTCGTTTGAGAAGGTGACGGATTGGAATCCCGGCACAGACAGTTTAATATATATTTTTTATTATGAATTTCTGTTTGAAGGCATTGATGTTTGTGATGTCTCGAATTCCCTCCTCCGGCCCGTTCTATCCTGAGCACGAAGTGTAACGAGAGCAATTAGCTAGTCACTTGTCCTGTTCTAGCCCTACCCTTCGATTTTTACTGTCTTCGGAAAAAAAGAGATGTTGAACAGCTGAGTAACAAGCAGTTATCGAGAAAACACTTGAAATAAACTTCAGCAGGAGTCCATATGCTCTACATTGGGAGTGGGCATGATAGAAAAATATATTTTTATTTAACTAAAATATTTATTTAAAAAATCTTGTCATTTAAGTGTCATCAAAAAATGTTTTTTCTGGTATTTAGCTATGTAATCCTTATGCTTTTAAATGGTATTTTTTTAAAATAAAACACTCCTTTATCACTTTTAAGGTGTTCACTGTCAATACTTGGTGGAATGGCATTATAATAAAAATAATAAAACATTTTTAGTACTTTTTCCACATAAAATTTATTAGATCAGGACCGGTTTCGCTCATGATGAGCATTGTCAACTGATAAGAAAAAACAATAAAACAGTGATATTTATACAAAAGTTAAGTGATAAAAACAAGGTATGATTCTTTTGCTAGGTTGTAATACCAATTGTTTGTCATACCTTGTTTTTATCACTTAACTTTTGTATAAATATCACTGTTTTATTGTTTTTTCTTATCAGTTGACAATGCTCATCATGAGCGAAACCGGTCCTGATCTAATAAATTTTATGTGGAAAAAGTACTAAAAATGTTTTATTATTTTTATTACACTCCTTTATACTAATTTCACATTTATCATTTTAGAAATCAGTTGAGAATACTCGTCGTGAGTGATTGAGTGAAATATAGCTAAAATAAAAAACATTTTTATTGAATAACTATGTAGTACATATTGTATATAAAAATACATTATTATACAGGCTTAGAATTGAATAATCTTTCGGCTAGATCATTTTTACTTATATGTAGTGTAGCTCCCCAGAGAACTTAATTTGGCTACAATATTTTATTTTTGAACTAAAATAAAATATAATATGCACAGATGGTTGTGATAGCATATTTTAAATAAATTAAATATTTATTTTGTGATATTTTCAACAAAATCAAGTTCACTTTTCACCAGTGAAAACCATCCAATCCACAAGCGCAACTATTTTTAATCCTATAATATATTTTAATTTAAGATTTCGACTGAAGGTGCTTGGTGGAATTTCAATATTAAATTTGAATCGTTCAAACTATGTACATTCTCACAAATTTTGTCACTAACGACCCGGGTTTCGCCTTTCGGCATCTTCAGAAATTCAAGTCAGTTCAGTTCAAGTTCATCCGTGCGCTTGAATGCCTGAAGATGCCGAAAGGCGAAACCCGGGTCGTTAGTGACAAAATTTGTGAGAATGTACATAGTTTGAACTATAATATATATATCCTATTATAAATATAAGTAATTTTGTCAGTAACTACCAATTTTCACTATGCGCAAACATGCATTCGTTTCCTAACGATTGTCTGCCTAACATTTTCACCTTTTTAAATATTATTTTAACAGAAATGTAATGCATATTACATCTATTTTTCAATTGTATAGCACTTCGAATACCTACTTGCTTGTATTATTATTTTTGTTTGCCACATGTGCATATTGGAAAGACACGCATCCTTAAAAGTAGCCGATGATCTATGGCACCGATTGTTTGAAAGTAAAAATAAAAACGTTTTAAAATTAAATTGTTATATTACTTGAAGGATAAAATAAAACATGGGCTTGGTCACTTAAACCTTTTATGTATGTATGCTGCAAAAAAGGTGGATAAAAATTGTCATCTCTTTAAGTTCAGGTACCTACTACTTTCTCGGAATAATAGCAATCCTATATATTATACAATATTTAAGTTTCATATCCAATATTATATTATTAATAATTATAAATAATCCGACTAGTAAAAATCAAATGAATACGTGAAAAAAATATAGATTGTAAATTTTTGTTTACTAATATTTAAATTGCTTTGCAACAGTACAAGTTTTCGGTTCGGACATTGTTTTCTTTTAAAAGATATAATGATGAACGTATGTATATGTGTTTTTGGTTCAATTAAGGTTCACTTGTTTTATTATCATTGATATTATAAGAATTCTTTCGTATTACAGATATTTGATTGAAAGCAGTATAGTTATTCATGATTTCGACTACTTACTTGTTATTAATGTGGCACAGAAATTAGACAATTGAACAGTACAATACTTTATTATATTGTACTACTTATAATATTATTATTATATACAACATTTTTAAATATTTATACCCTACATATGAATAGTTTAATAAAAGCTCGTGGTGTTCAAAGCAGAAAAAGATTTTTTAACTAACCCGGTAAACCGCCCAAAATAAACCGGGTTTCGGTTTATTTTAAAACACCCAAAAAACTGGTTAACCGCTCTCGGTTTAAACCGGTTTGGAACCCCTAGTTACGTCCTTTTTCCTTTCCACAGTCGATATAAAAAGAAGTTGATGTACAAGACCTGACTGTAATTCAATTGCTCAATTGCTTTCATATTGAGATAGTAAAGAACTAGGGCAGGACTAAGTAATTTGAACCTTTTCCCTTTTTTCTCGTTTTTTTTAATGATCATATAGATTTGTAGGCATCATATAAATCTATGCCACAAATTTAAATTAAGGAATAAACACATACAAAATGGAAAAATTCAATTCAATTCAATTAATTCCAGTTTTTAATTATCAATAATAAATATCGCCAAAATATAATTCAGCCAATACCATGGACGAGAAGTCGGATTCGGGAGTCGGAAAAATCTGAAAAATATATATTAAAGATATTGAAAAATTATTAATACTAGCTGTAAGCCCGTTGCTCAGCAACGTGTGATTTTTTTGCATTATAGAAAGGTCAGAAATTTACTGGCATGAACAATTGAATGCATATTTATTATTATATACGTATATAATCTAATAACGAATAATTAATAAACTCCGTTTTGTCCCGAGAAGAATTTCCTCAAGACTTGGTTGCATGCACTACAGTGTGCAGAAATTAAAAGTTAATAAATAATTAAGTGCAGTTGAAAATGTTTAAGTTTTCTAACAATCATTTTTCCTAGTAGAAGATTTTAATCGGTAAAATACGAAATTTCTGCTACTACGAAAAATAGTTAGCAAACTTAAACATTATTCCAAAAATTAAATAATTTACGAAATTTCTGCTACTACGAAAAATAGTTAGCAAACTTAAACATTATTCCAAAAGTTCAATAATTTACGAAATTTCTGCTACTACGAAAAATAGTTGTTAGCAAACTTAAACATTATTCCAAAAATTAAGTAATTTACGACATTTCTGCTACTACGAAAAATGGTTGTTAGCAAACTTAAACATTATTCTAAAAATTAAATAATTTACGAAATTTCTGCTACTAAAAAGACTTTCTAATTACTACTTAAAAGACTTTCTAATTAATCTAAAAATTATATTATTTACAATTTTAATACTGCAAAGCTGTCAATATATTATGTCCCGAGATCTACTTCTTCTTCTACGAAATATATTTGTTAGCAAACTTAAAACATTTCAAATATTCTAAAAAATATATTATTTACAATTTAAATACTGAAGGACTGTAGTTATATATCCAGAGATATTTTTCTTTTTCTACGAAATATATTTGTTAGCAAACTTAAACATTTCAATTATTCTAAAAATTATTTCTATCTCTATATAGGCTTGACCGATTTTTATGATTTTTTTAAATGTATATTTGTTAGATAGTAGAATAGGTTTTAAAGTATTTTTTTTTATCCCGCTAGGTGAAGGATGTCCCTATCTCTAATTTTTTTTCAATATTTTTGACGTCCGTCGTTCGTATTTCAAACAGAACGAAATTATTAGAGTTGTTGAATGACAGATGGCGCTAAGTGCGCAGCAACTTAAGTCGTTTTAAGTTTGATAAGTGCCATGGTTACGTCAAACAATCAAAAAGTATTGTCAACAATTATCAAGTGAATTTGTAATAGTCGTCACAAAGCAATTCTTTCGCTGTCAAACAATTATGCCACCTAAAAGACTAGCTATTAGTTGATCTAGATCTCAAGCGCGAAAGAAAACGGCATCACGAGCTTCAGAAACAGACGAGTAAGTTTGGAAACAGTTCGAGCTCTCACTGCTCAAGCCCGATCGTCTGATACAATGATATGCAAACAACCCTTTTGACCGTGATTTGGAACGAGAAACACAATTTGATGTCAACAAATTGGGTACATTCGTTCAAACAAATCTTCCGAAATTGGTCCCAGAACAACGCATAGCGTAAGACAGAATTATGCATGCAATCAAACACAAGCCGAAACGTTGGATCATATTTGGAATATTGTTGGCAATCGCTTTATCTGCAATTGCAGCAAATCTTTTGGATGGTGGTCAAACAGCGCATTCAGCAAAGAAATTGCCTTTGAACACTGAAAATTTGCGTACCTATCATTCTTCTCCGAAATATAAATCCACCACGACTTCCAACGAATCCAACAGTATCAGGCTTTCAGTGAAAAATTAATGAACAGTATCATCTAAGCTTCAATTTTAAATGGAAAATTTAAAGGAAACAATGTACTGTTGCCAAGCATTCCAATAATTCCGACAGATAGGCCATTAGAATTAAAATGTTTGCAGTTTCCGGTGCGACTCGCATTTGGACAATCGCTACAAGTGTGTGGACTAAATTTTCAAAATCCATGCTTCACACATGGACAGCTGTATCTGGCCTGCTCACGCGTTGAAAAACCTTAAGATCTATTCATATACGCACCAGACAAAAAACCAAAATATATCCAAAAGCACTTCAATAAACATAATTAAAACACAAACACTTTCTTTCTTTGAGTGGCATTGCAACGCATGCTGGGTCAGCTAGTTAATATAAAGATATTCATTATATTGATTGGTGAAATGAACTAAAATTACTCTAGTGACTAGAATGATCTGATGGTAGGTTTACAGATACGTAAATTAAACAGAAATTATAGAAAAAATCTTTTTAATTAAATAGATTTTTAATTTAAAGCATAAGTCTGAGTCGTTTTCTTTTTACCTGACTCCTTACACACACAGAATGGAAGTCCAAATACACCATTTTTTATTTCGATTATTATATGCAACCTTATTTTTAAATACCAACGATCAAAACAGATCAAAAACTTTTTTTCTATTAAAAAAGTCATACAATTTAATTTTAGTATATAAGATACTATCCATTGGCCTGAAAATTCCATCGAATTCAGTGTCTGATTTTACTGAATCATTATTTTACCAGTATTTGATGAAAATATTTTCTTTTTTCATTTTGTCATTTGTAAGACGTACATCAAATTCAATGATTCGATTCTAAAATAGGTAAAAAACCATGCATTATTTATTCGAAAAAATATGTTAAAGTATACAGAATTTTAGTATCGCTATTTATATTTACGGTTATATTTACTACGTTGTCGTCATTTAAAATACAGGTACCTCCTTATTCGTATTTTCGAGCAAATAACGTTACAACATATTGTATTATTACTTTATTAAATTTTCGTGCTTGCATTGCCCCAATTTCCCCCAGGTTCGTGTTCAATGGCCGTTTTCGTTTCCCGCAGACTTTCCCCTTTATCCATCACCCCCTACTCCCCGTTTTCTTTATCTTATCATATTTTAAAGGATTAGCGGATGAGTTATTAAATTGGGCTGCGGTTTTCTCAGAGAGAGTATATATAAATCATTTAGAGGAGTTAAAATGAGAAATATTATTATCCTATACATTTGTCAGTCAGTCACTAATTCAACATATTTTCAGAGTATTGATTTTATACGGTTTTGTTATTTAATGAAAAATTATATTCCATTTCTCAAATATGATTAAGAAAGAATTTACTTCCATTAGGATTATTATTAAATTCCAAAAGTTCAAAAAGGTTAATTTTCAAACTTTCACGAAACCAAAATATTTCTTTTTGCATTTCCTATGATAATATTATATCGTCTGTAGGTTTATACTAACTCGTATCTCAAAAAGTACACATTTTTAATAGACACATTCATGTACATTATTCTACCACTATCGCTATCGCATTCTCAAAACATATAACGTCACTTTAGGGTGTTCACTGTCAATAATTGATGGAAAGACATCAAGAATAACACAATATTCCTTTGTACTTTATTGCACTTTATTAAAAAGGTCAGGACCGGTTTCGCTTATTGCTGCAACTGATGCATTGCAGCAACTGAGCATTGTCAATGCTTGCAATGAGCGAAACCGGTCCTGGCCTTTTTTAGAAAGTGAAGTAAAGTACTAAGGAATATTGTGTTTTTATTAATATAATGCCTTTCCACCAAGTATTGTCAGTGAACACTCTAAAAGTGATATCACATCACCATTATATTTTTTTTTACGTTTTTGAATAAGGTTAAATAAAGCAAGAAATTAATTACATAAAAAACACTCAAAACTGACAAAAGTTGAGATGTTTGCTTCTAGAAAATTAATGATGTACATATATGTGTTCCAGTGAAAAGACACATGTATAACTAAAATGATAAAACGTATTGTTATTTGAAAAAAAGAAGGTGGTACATTGCGAAGATATCTGTCTATCAAGTATGTCCAACGATAAAATAAATTTAAAAAAATCCATGATCTATTTCAACGGTGGACAAAAATCGTATGTAAGTAAATATATGGAGACACTTAACTAGCTAGAATTATTTGTTATGCTATATTGGTATTTTGGTAGACTAATTATAATTTTAAATTAACCTTTACATTCAAGTAAAACACATTATAATCTATTAAGCCCCTTATTTATTTTCCTCTATATCGTATATATTTTTGGTAATGAATACAGACGAAAACAAGGATGTTTACATTATAATATAAATGTATTCAAATTATTTCTAAAAATATATTTAGCATAAAATAATACCTGAAAATATATTACTAGTTTTTAAAGTAGGGAACAAAAACACCCAAGGCGATATAACGGTATTGCACTGTCAATGGCCAGTATTATTAACTTAAATTGCAATAAATAATGCTTACAATATATTTTATTATATAGGCAATATAATTACAAAATTACTATTACAAAACCTAGTAAAATATTTTTAATGTATTTTTTTATAAATAAAACAAAGATATTTACTTTATATAGACAAAAGGATTTATAGTAATTATTATTAGTATTATCATGCTATTTTAAAATAGTTCAAATTGTTTTGTTAAATCTGTTTAAAATTGTAGCGTTTGCTATATAGGATTAGATAAACTACCGCTTTTGTTACAAACTCGATTTTGATTCATGAAAAATGAGCATGTCAGAGCCATATTTATTTTGAATTTAACTTACTATCACAATATGCGGAATTGCCAGCTTTACACGATAGCATATCTAATGCGTTTTCGACAAAAAATCAAGACTGCAATTTTGCCTAATAAGACCTAATTTGATCACCAATGATTTAGATTTTAATGCTCTTTGGGTAACCAGGAGATTTTTTACACTTTAGCTTTTTTCCGTACGATATTTTTCTTGATATATATTTTATAAGACAATAATTTGGAAAATTCTTCAATTACGATTGCAGACAGGGCCGGCGCGAGGTTGTTTGGCGCCCTCGGCAACATCAGCACAAGATATAAAATTGTGTAAAATTCTCAATCCCAAATGGATTGAGAATTTTTTGCTTGGCGAATTTGAAATCCTTGGGTTTTCTAAAATGAAAAAGGTGAAACCTTTTTTTATCTTTTCCAGGATTTCCAATTTCAAAAACCCAGGAATTTGTGGAATTCCCATAATGAAAAAAAATTGGATTTCTTTTTTTGTTTTATTGATGCTTATGGGACGTGTCACTTTCTAAAAAATGTTTATTGTATGATAATACTGTCACATGTTGAAATAACCAATATTAGCTGTATACTAATTAAAACATAATATAACCACTTTTGTAACCATCGTAGTACAGTAGCACCGCTAAACAAAATATTATAATTGGAAAAGTATTGCGAATTGTTATTATTTTCTACAAAAATAAACAAGGTTTATTGCTAAAAAAACAGATTTATATGCTTTTAAAAAAATCAAAAGTTTAGTTGAGTTACATAGATTTATACAAAAACGCTGCCTGAAACGGTGTTTTTCTGAAAACTTTTCTATATTTAAACGTCTCCTGGAAAACGTAGATTTGACATTTTACAGTCTTTTCTTTTACGAATATATTTTTGAGTTTTTCCAATTTTGAAACTAAAAACTGATATTTTTTTCTCAGTTTTTATTCATTCCATATGACTCACAGTGACCTTAGGTATATACCAGCGAATGACTAGTTGGACATTTGTACTTCCGCATGCTTATTATTTGTAGAAAATGGTAATGTAGCTGTTATAAAATAAAATAAAAAATGCCTTTGGGTGTAACGCCACGTTTACGTAACACTGGCATTGTATCAAACACTTTGCTTTGTAAAAGAACACCTCATTATTAAAATAACAATATAAAAGCGAGAGCTGTGACGTCATAACGATACGGCTACACATGATACCATTGTCGCGAACATCAATGGGGAAGCTGTTCGTAAAACGATTAGATGAGAGCTTCCTGCGTCGCCCACAGAGAGCGCTGCCTCATTATATCGATAGGCAATATGTCTGACAAGGTAAACACGGCAGCCATTTTGTTTTAAATTGTTGTCATCACGCCATTTTGGTATCAAAATGGTGACGGCAATGATAAAAATAGGCAGTGTATCAACGATATCTTTTTGCAAGTAATCAGAAATAAAAAAACGTCATGTCAAAGTAATCAATACGGAATAAATGTATCTGAAAATGTAATGTGTTTCCCCAAAAATTGACTAAGCATTGCAAAAAACAATGCAATTATCTGGGAATTATCAAAACACCTATCGTTGAAATCAAAAAAATAGACAATTCATGTGAATAGCGAAAATTCGTTGCAATATTTCAAATTCGGGCAAATATGCTTTACAACAGTGTCCAACTTTTGGGGATTGAAATAAAATATTTAAAGTCTGACTGGCTACACATTTGTGGCCGATTCACCGTCTGTACTAAATCGTGTAAGAAAATACATTTTTTTTATTGCCACGTGTTGAACATATTGAACAAATTACTCCAGATTTTCAAATTTTGAGTTTTTTTAATAGAATTACAGTTTTCTCGCTCTAACTCTGCCAATTAGTGTGAGATAGCAACAAATACGTGCAGTACACATGTAATATGACTGTACTACATTCGCTCTGTCTTGCTCAACTGGCTAGCGTTGTCCCGCATAACAATTACATTACTACAAACAAATATCTGGAGATAACATGATCAGCCAGCTAACAATATGTAACTCACAAATTTAATAATAATAAAAAAAAAGATTTTTATTAATTTTATCATTAACTAAATGAGAAATGTATAGAAAAGTGGAAACTTAGAAAGAACTATACAAAACCTTCAATTAAGTGAAGAGTTACACACGCCTGCTTTACAACATGCTACTCTTTTCTCCCGAATATTAACTAAAACTTGCAAAAAACAATACAATCATCTGGGAAATTTAATTGCGGATACGAAAATATCACCAAATAAACAATTTTGGAATTAACTAAACTGATGACTTATGGGAATTATGAAATAATTTTACCAAAATCTGCGCCGTATTTTAAATACGTTTTATTGTTTTTTCTAAGAAGTTCTATTTGACAAGTAACGTTGCCTTTTTCGTAGTGATATTATTTCGTATTTTGCATAAATTGTCGGTTTTCCTAATTCACATGTGTGATAATTTGACATTTTCCTATTTGAAATTAAATTGTCTACATAGCCAAAATACCAGCGGCATTTATTTCACTTTCAGATAGAAAAAGAATAGCACGTTGTAAAGCATATTTACCTGTTACAATACCAAAATTGTTTTGTCGCGTGAACACTTCACAAATGTTCATTTAATTGGCATTTTATTTAACGAGAACTAATATTGTTTTTAAGTTACTTTAAGATTGAAAACCACAAAGCAGAACATTGGGTAGTGTTTTTTTTCTGTTAAAAAAAGAAAGAAATTTTACACTCGTCTTTTACTCACCTTTTTTTTGTTTGAAGGCATACACAACTGCTTAATCGCATGTGTACAACCCGTTAATCGGTCGTTTCAATTCAGTGAACATGGCTTATCAATTACACTCAATGTAACAAAAGACGAATTACCTAACATAAGTAAACTATTTTAAAGAATTCACATATTACAATTATAAAAGAATTTTCTTTTGGTTGTCAGATCATATTCCAAATTCCGATTAAAAGGAGGTTAACTTAAAGTTTTTCATAACCATTTTAAATTTCATATTTTGTTAATTTACCAATAGGCAATGCTTTTTTTCAATACATATCCGTTCCCAATGTGGAGCATATGGATTTCTAATGGAGGTATCTCAACTGAATTTTATTTCACGAGGACTGCTTGTTAATTAGTTGCTAAACCTTCTTTTCTTACGAGAGTAACGATACAAAGATAGGGCTAAGACAGGACTAGTGGTTAACTAATCACTGTCGCTTTTCCCTTTTCATCTTTGGATCGGAAGGGTGGGAAAAAATTTAGACATCACCAACACCCACACCTTCGACCCAAACCTGAACCTTTGCATTTGTGGACTGAAGAATATGTCCCATTTCGTTTCTATTTATTTCACTTTTCAACGCATTGAAAGATTGTTTTTCCTTTGCTTATTTATATGTGGCACGAATTTTTCGCAATCATTACTTTTTCGCAAAATAATGATTTCAAAAAATATTTTTAACTTTTCTTCTTTTTTATTTTAGTCTTTTTTCTCTCTTAAAAATCAAAAGTTTTTGGAGCAAAATAAAAATATTTTTGGCGAATATTGCTTAGGAACATTTAAATGCAGATAAATGGGTGCTACTATTTTATCATTGGTCAAAACTATCATAATGCCATGCTATCTCTCATCTTAATACCTGAACCAAACCTCTCGAAATCAACTGTAAAGTTTATATAAGAATGTGTTCATTTGGTGGTTTGAACCGTTACCATGTATAACGATAGCATCATTCGACCCCTCGGTTACGTGGCGGCACAATTTACAATTATATTTTTAAAAAATCTGAATTTAGCTTTATTTTATCGATTCATATTTCGCAAAACCTTTCACCACTCCTTGATTTGAGCCGCAGCTTTGAAGCTTTATCACTGCGTAGTAGAGATTCTATTAATTTCGAGACTGAAAGCACCCCATTCGCTAACGAGGCCAATGCAAACAGGCTTTGGTGAAAGCTCAGCCAAAGGATTGGCAAATATGTATGGCGGAAGCCACTTTGAATTATGTTTTGTAAGTCAATATCAATGTACACAGACAATATGTAGGCTAATTTTGTATTTTACGATACAATATTTGGTTGATGTTACATCACTAGTAATCAATGCATAGAATCACTAGTGAATTGGCAGTGCTACAAATCTGTTTTTTAGAATGATGTGACACTTTATTTTTATGTTTACAATAGAGGAATTTCTTTTAAGCTTCTTATTTATAATATATACAAAGCAAATAGAATCGTATTTTAAATATATTATTTATAAAAAATAAGAACAGAGGTCGGTAAAAGGAGACTCACGTATCACTTGCGGATATTTGAGTATATAACCTTTAAGAGATAACCTTTCAATGTCGGTCAAAGTGAAAATAAAACAACACATATTTTGTATAATATAAGGGGAAAACTATTAAGCATATTGTCGTATGTAAACATGAAAAAATCTCCCATCCCATGAATCAAAAATTTATCTGCTTAGGAGACACTAAAAACTGATCTTCGAGGGATTATGATTGTTTTTTAAAACATTTAAAATTACGTTTTGTAGTTTCTGCTTGTTCACCATTTCAACCATGCGTCTTCCTTGACATCATTATTTGAATATAACTTCAAGGTCCAATTTAAAGATTATAATAATAATATCTTTATTATGCTGTGGTCATAATAAAGCGAGATATTTTAATGAAATAACAGTATTTCTTATTACATGGCAGATTTTACCAATCAGTATAACAGTTGAATCTCTCTGCAATGTCACATTCAACCAATTTCAGTAAAAATCGATCACATGGGTGATTTTTACTTAAGTTCTTTTCAGTTAATAATGCTCGCCATAAGCGAAACCGGTCCTGATCTTGGTAAATAAAAGTAGAAATAAATACAAAGTAATATTGTGTTATTCTTGATATAATGCCTTTCCATCAATTATTGACAGTGAACACCCTAAAAGTGAGGTATTTTTACGTTGATAACGATATATTGTTTTTTGAATGGTATTGTAATAATTTCTACAAATTCAATGAAAACCATAAAATTAGCACTGATCGTCGTGTCGTAACCCTATCGTGATACCTAGCTAGCTATTGGTTCCCGAATGAAAATGTTCATATATGTTAATAACGGATTTTTCTACTTCCATAATAATATTTTTTTTAATTATTAAAGCAGAAAAAATATATTTGCTATAAAATAACACATAATATCGATCGCTGTAGCCCACAGAAACAATTGGAGGGTGTCTATTGAACAGAGTTTAGCTTCCAAAAGATACATTGGTTTTTCAATCAAAAATAATACACGTGTTTGACTTTTCTAAAATACTTTCTTAATCATAAATAACTTAGCATTGACATAGTTGTCTTCTAATCTAACTCTTAACCTGTACAAAAATACAAACGACTTATCAACAACCAACATTTCAGTTAGTCCACCTGCTCCGTGTTGACAGCGGTAAAAAAGTATTAAAACATACCATTCATGTTTAATATCAGTTTCCTTTGAACTTTGACAGTTCAAAAAAACATCACAGCTCAAAATCATTCATCCTTTCATGCTTTGATTTTTATTAAGGGTGGGGCATAAAAATCTTTTTCAAAAAAAACAAAGGCAATAAAAATAATACTTTTAAAGACAGGTATCGGTGTACTTTCGAGAAACGCGAAAATAAAATAATACAAAACAAATATTTCTCTGTCTGTTTTGAATAATTTTAATCGCCCATTAATCTTATAGCCGGGAGTCAAGAGATGTCGTTGTTTGACTTAAGAGCAGAGCTTCCGCGACGTTTTCTTTTTACGCCTTTTGACTGTTAAATTAATAATTTTTAAATTTGACGCTAGAAGGCATGTCTCTACGTTATCATTATTTATGAAATGTTCAGCTTTGCGGAAGTGCGAGCTTCCAAATCTAATATGAAAAGTTCTCTTTTTTATTAGATATTACTTTTTTATAATGTTTATTACGTTTTTCACGGTCTTAGCTGTTTTCACAATAGATTTTTTTTTGGAATTTAACGATTTCCGCCTTAATTTTTAGTATATAGACTCCTTATAACTTATGATTGTTATTCAGTCACTTTAAATTACTTCACTCCTTTGATAAGGTAAAGGGAAGAAAGATTGTACCAGGAACAGGAAATCACAAGTGGTTTGACACTTACTGTCACTGCTTTCCGTTTTTATGATCGTATGAGAGAACGGAATGTTAGCATTACACACATTCATGTCCTAGGACCAGGGCTGTAGAGTTCACAGCCAGTGGCGGATTAAACACATGAGAGGCCCTAGGTGCAATAAAATTTGGAGGCTCTATTTTCAGACAAAATAATAACGTCATAAACTTACACATAAAATAGTAAAAATATACATCAATATGAAAAAAAAAGAGTTATTTACTATAAGCTATTTAGAGGCCCCTTAAATTTGGAATCCCTTTATAAAGTAATCCGCCACTATCTACAGTTCTACTCAGAACATTAATCCATGATTCGATTGATGCGTACAAGGATTCAAGCGTCGAAGAAAGACCTAGAAATATTTTCATTCTTTTAAATTTAAATGATTTTGGCAAAGCACTTCTTCGAGAAGTTAGAACGACTAATTTGTAGAAAAATAATTTTTTTGTAAATCTCCAAGAAAATATTTTGTTTTTAAATATCTTTTTTTTAATATAGGCCCTTGTGGTTCATGATTTTCTTTTTTTAACCATGTCCGTTTTCCTTGTAAATCTTATGGACTTATAATGCAACTTATCTCAGCATAATTTTTTTTATTAAAACTTATTTTTACTTAATTTCTCGACCTTCCTTTTTTTCAAAGAAAGTGATGATATGAGGTTAGGGCTAAAGAAAGGTAAGTGGTTTGCTTATTGCTCCCGTAATTTCATTTTTATAGTCGAACGGATGATCTATTTATCTATTACTATGTCCGTACTGGAATTTGAACCCGTCAGCACTGTTAATGAAGTCAACGACGTTGAACACTTAGATAAAAGCCAAGGTTTCCTTAATGTAAATATTTAAAAAACTTTCAATAATACCACAATTTGATGTGACAAACCATAATGTGTTTCTACTTAACTATAGCAAACATTATTTTATGCAACCATAAGGATGAGATGAAAGGGTCTAACTCGATAAACGGCCAAAACACAAGAAAACTTTTGGACCCTATTTCGTATATCGTAATATTTGATTAATGTAAATAGTCAATTAAGTTTGACACTAATACTAATTAAAAATGATTGATTCTCACATAGCAATATAGTTAATATTAATTTAAAGTTCAAAGCTAATATTAAGCTCTGTACACTCAATCATAAACTTTTGATTGGTACAACATATAAAGTTTTAATTTCGCTTTTACGTGTAAACCGCAAGCATAGTTTGAGAAACAGTTATCGATGGGTCAATATTGACACTGCAAAATCGAAAACTTTGTTTTTAATACAAACTCAATTTTGCATAATAAATAAACAATCCGCATTTATTAATTCTGAATCTCCGTTTTGTATCTTTCCTCTTCAAATTTAAATTAATAAAGTTTTTACGGTGATATATTCTTCTTCGAATGTTTTACTAAGCTTTGAATTTCGTAGATATACTAAATACTTGTTTTTAAAAACACGCGTAAGACTTAATTACGAAAAAAAGTTATAAATTTATATTTCATATTGAAAATGGATTTTTAAATACGACTGTAGAAAAGCAAAAGGACGTAACCAAAGTTTTTTTTTCAAAATAGCTATTTTCTATATAACAATTTATACAACACTATCGAGTACCCGGTATGTGTTGCAATGCCACTCAAAGAAAAAAAGTTTTCTTGTTTTAATTGTGTTGGTTGAAATGCTTTTGGATTCACAATATAGAATTACATATAATTGCTTAAGAGTGATAAAAAAAACTCACTGCTTACTTTGAACACCGAGAATTGCTTTGATATAAAGAAAGCCCCATTGTTAACGTATTGGCAGCCCACCGCTGGCTTTCTTAATTTAAAAACCTTAACGGGTGTCCGCACAACAACTCGCCAAAGTTTTATCGCAATCGGATGAACGGTATAGGTACCCATACGCATTTGATATATTAAGTAAAATTCAATATATTAATTAATGAATATAGAGTGTAACCATAATTCGACTGTAGAAAGGAAAAGGACGTAACCCTCAATTTTCCAAAACAGCTTTTTTTCGATAATCACAATGTACACAACATAACACACATTCTATCAAAAGGATGGAAGCTGAATTCAATTACTTTAATTAATATTAGGTTATGTCAATTGAACAACAGCTTAGAAGTATTCGTGCACTTCAAGGTTGTGTATAATTCATAATTTGCATATGTCGCAAATCATCAAAACACGTTTTTAGCGCCTCCTGTAAAATTTGATATGTGTGGGTCTTTTTTCCATTCCACAGTCGATATAAGAATGATAAAAAGTTTACCCCATTTCAGGAATATCACCGATGACTCTTAATTCAGCGAGTCCCGTGTTAACTTATTGGCAAACAACCACTGTTTGAAAAATTGATATTCAAAACCAATACGTTCAATTTTTAGTGCAATCTTACTGATAAATCTGAGAAGTAATAAATCAGCAAAGGAGTGCCTAAAAAACTAGCCAATCGTTAATATGTAATTGTTAATTATTACATGTCTACCCGAAACGAAATATTTATACTTTACTCAATAAACCTTTCGGAATCTTGTTTTAATACAAGCCTTATTGTTTAAATGGTAATGTTTTATGTATGGAAGCACAATGAAATAACACGTTATCTTCGTTATATTGCCACGTAATTCCGTAACTCTTACGTTAATTCTAGGAAGGCTATAAAGGAGGTTATGCAAATTCAAACGTAATAACAAGAATGCCTTAAGATTATCACTTTATGGGCGTATACTGTTCAAATATAAACTTAAATTAATATTTATTTATGTATGGAATCATACAAGTAATATATGTATACACAGTCGACTCCATATAGCGTAGATATTGGGACTATACTGTAGTAACACTACGTTGTAGGTTATAGGGGACTAGGTATCCTAAATTTTGAAGTATGTCCATTTTTAAAAAATATATTTAATAATGCGTAGTCAAACCACAGTAATTCATAGTGTTGCCACTAAACTGATGGTATACTTATAGAAGTTAAATTAAAATTATTGAAAAATTCTTTGGAGTCGGGAGTCGTCATTTTTTACACGACTTCACAGCCCTGATTTTAACATATTAAATGAGTTTTTTTTATTTGGTTTGGCAAGGGAAAAACAGCCACCGACAAATAATTTTTCAACTCGCTTAGATATAATATGTATTCATAATATAATATATTTCTGAATATTTTAATTTTAACTTGAAAATTTAGCGTTTTGTAAAAAAAACTGCGCTTTAAAAGATATCGGTTTACAAAGGACTGCCGCATACGCTAAAGGTTACTTCTCTTTAAAGGCAACGCTCATGGGGGCTTGATTTATTTTATTCGTAAAATAAAATTAAAAACTCTTAGGATATAAAATATTCATTGAGAAAAACAACATAGTTGACCGTTGAGTTAGTTTGCATTGATTGATTGAAAAAAGCCGTACACGAATAAAACCGGACAGGATAAAATCGGACCATTAAAAGGTTGAAAGTAAATTAAATTAGAATACTTTTTTCTATGGTCGGTGTTTTCCAAATACGGTTTTATCCTGGCCCTCTTCATCCTGTACTGTTTTGTCCGAGTACGGTTTTTTTGTCCGCTTTTTTCTTGTCCAGTTTTGTCCTAGAACCGAAAAATTTAATTTTTAAGATAATTAACAAGTACATACAGTGATAAATATAATGAAAATTTGAAATATATATTTCATCTTATTGTTGGAAATGCAATATGATGAAAAATAATTATCTCTAAAACAGGTAATTTAAAATTTAAACAAATACGGTATTTTACTTAACATATACGCAGAGTGGACAATTTTGCTTTAACGCCTCAATAATTACTGATTTGATCGATATTTATTTTATTATTTGTTTATGACAGTGCCTTACCAATGTTCTTTCTGTTTTTAGGTAAGAAATTAACAATCTACACTTAACTTGATAACGACGAGTGCCATGGACCTAACCCAATCTAAGACCGGTAAGCTACTTTGGAAGATAGAGCAAAGTTATCTTGGTTATAGAGTGCTTAAGTGTATAACATAATATATAGATATAATGTTATATACTATATACTATAGCCATCTTGTTTGATATTCTCTAGATTTACAGAGCGATTCCTGTTTCAAACCACACCTTTGTATGCATTGTGAGCAGGGCTGGATTAGCCCTAAGCACAGTAATCACGTGCTTAGGGCACCAAGGTAAGGGGGGCACTAGAATATTGTTCATTCATACATTTACAATGAATCATATACCAATATTTACTGCATACGGTGCAGCCAGCAAAACATCTACTTACTTGGTAACAGTGGTAACGTGATACATATTACAAATAATAACAAAATAGGCTGCTTTGATCTACACGTTTTGTCTGTAATGAGGTCAGTTTTTTCTTTTCATTTTGTTATTGTAGCACTTCCTTTCCATATCCTTTTTAAACTCTTTATGAAAGATGCCGCCTGTGTGGTCGAGTGGTCAACTTTGTTGGCTTCAGCTACGAAGGGCTCGGGTTCAAATCCCGGTACGGACAGTTTTATAAATTGATTTTTCAATCGATTTATGAATTTCTGTTCAAAGGCATGGATGTATGTGATGTCTTGAATTCCCCCCTCTCACCCATCCTATCCTATGGACGGGGCGTATCGAGAGCGATTAGCTTACCACTAATCTTGTTCTAGCCCTACTCTCTTTGGAAAAAAAGAGGTTGAGCAACTGAGTAACAAGCAGTTCTCGTAGAAACACTTCTATTGACATAAACTCCATTTAGAGTCCATACGATCCACATTGGGAGCGGAAATGGTTTAAATGAAAGATTTGTTTCTTTTCAAACACAAAATTGTGTATAATATTCGAGCCCGCAACAGTTACATGACTGATATTTATAAAACAGTATTTAAGATGACCTGATATACTTATGTAGACGAACGTCTTAATGTGAAGGGCTTGGTACCAAAACTCATAATATCTATTTTTTTATATTTTTGAGATAAGTACCCCAAAAAAATAATATATAAATACATTACTACATATATAAAATAGTTGGGTATTAAAATAAACACTGCTAACACCACTGACAAAGATCGCTATCGGTGTCTATGCATTTCACATTTCAAATGAATAATATGATATGGTTAGAAAGAACCAATCGGAAATACATACTGGAAACATATGTATTTCCATGGAAACATGAACCTAAGTAAATTCAACGTAAATTCTAAGTAATAAAAAGTACTTTTCGCAAACCATAAAAGATAATTGTAAATAGTTAATGACATATATTTCGTGATGAACTCATTTACAAAGTTATGGTATATTACCAAAATCTTCTAAGTGCTTACGGTTTCTAAAGGTCTTTATCCGGTCCTGATCATCACTGAACGTGTCCGTTGAAGCGAAAAGCAATGATGAACATTATTTGACAGCGACATCTATAAATTAAAAAGATCAGTTATGTAATTGAAATACATAATATTATTGTAAAAATAATATTAAATAATATAATTGGAATAAAATTAAAACTTACCAGCGTGATTGATACACTTCAGCTAAACTTTATTGATTGAGGGATTATAAACTTAACTAGAATAAAATTTAAGGCAGAACTTCAACAGACAAACCCAAAGCATTCTAAAAAAAGTAAATAGAATAAATTAAATGAAATGGGCCCACAACATCTAAATTAGAAGAAAAAAAAATATATATTTAACCTTAGATGAAAGGGAGATTGGAGCTCGGCTCCACAGTTCCCCGTATAAAGATGAAATGACACTGATGATGATGAAGGCAGAACGAGTAAAGTAGAGCGTGGTTTGCTTTTTTTTTTATCCAAATTCAAGTTGACGATAGTGCTAAATACTTTAAGTTTTTCCAGTACATTTTTTTGATTCTCTATTATTTTATATTGTTAAAGTGTACACCAGTGTTCTTTAACTTTTTTACCCCCGCGGACCGGTAAAAAATGTAAAAATATCTCGCGGACCGGCGTCAACCAACATCACTCAATAAGTTCGAAGGATGACGTATAGATCGTGCCACTATTGAAAAATTCATATGATTTTAAGAAAGTACCAACCATAAAATAATAATTTTAAAACAATTGAGGTTTAGTTCACAAGTTACAGTACAGTGGTTTTATTGACGCTACTTTTGTAATTTTCAAAACAATGGAAAAATCCTAATTTCGTGTGTTGATAAAGCATTGTTTTTTTAGTTGAAAAACGTACCGTTCAAGCAAAGCAATGGCTTGACAAGTGTTATTTGGACTCATCGAGATATTCATTCATCGCGATAAATGGTAGAGAAGTGGTTTACTGATTTTTGAACGCTAATTTCATGATTTCTTGGCTGAACGATCTGGTCGCCCAAATTCGGCAGTTGTTCCAGGAAACATAAAAAAGTCCACAACATTTTTTTAAGCCGTATGATGTAACATAGACCTTTCTATAACTAATGTACGTTGTTTTGTAAATAATTTTGTGATAAAAAAAACGATATTAAACATAATTTTAAATATTTTGTTAAGTTTCATATTATAAAAATAAAGAAAAAGTCAGGGTGACAAAACTTTTTGATTATCAGTTTATATTGTTATAGTTATATTTTAGAAGAAAGTTTAATCTCTAAGCACAAGTAATAAATTTATGTTGAGATAAGAAGTCTAATTGTTCACTTTTAATGTGTTCAATGTCAAGCCTTGGTGGATAAGCATTAATTTAAAAACAAATACACATTTTTGTACTAATTTCATATTATTTATTTTTTCATGACTTGATAATGTGCGCGATGAGCGAAATTGGTTTATTTCTACGGGCATAGAGTTATTTTGGACGGTGCGTATACTCAAAAAGTGACTGTGTTGAGTATTTTAGACCGCTCAAAATATGTGTTGAGCACGTGGGAATAACAACGCTGGCCTATTATAAATAATGTGAAATTACAAAAAGAGTTTTATTTTTTAATAGTGTTATTGTAGTACTGATATTCTTAACACTCTCCCCACGTCCAGTAGAATGAAAAAATCCCGTAAACAATTTTGTAATTTAACCACTTGAATACTAAGCGGACACCGGTGTCCGGAACATATGCAAGCAAACACGGATGTCCAAGACATTTATAAAATCAAATACTTGGTATTCTAATAGAGTATAAGCAATATGTTGATGAATATGTGTAGTGCTATCTATACTGAGTCAATATAGGTTTTAAAAATATCGAATTCGAGTGTATATTAGGCAAAATTATTTTTCTCATAAACACGCCATATCTCTGGGACATATGAATGATTTATTTGCGCGGTATTCAAACGGTTAAAATAAGAATTATTTTTGACGTACTAATAAATAACTTTAAAAATCTGACGATAGAGTTAGTCTAAAGATGCTTGTAAAAGAGCCGAAAAAAACTCATTGTTTTTATTTTAATTTTAATTTTAACAATAATTTAAGTATTCTCGGCGGGATAAAAGCAATCACTTATGTTAGTTAATTATTTTTTAATCTTGATCAATAAATAAAGTAAAGTGCTTTGAATTACGTTTATCTTTAACAGAAGATTCTAGAGAACACATAAATGAATTGAACGATTTCCACCCTTCTCACATGTGTAAATTGGTAGATCTTAGAACGCGACCATAAAGTAGGGTTGTAACCTTCAATCTTCGCTATCAGCATTCAGCATAAATATTAATGAGCACCGCTCCACACCGCGAACGTGGGTCCACCCTACTTAAATTATAATTGTGGGTCGCATTACCGTCGTTGTGTCAACCCTTCCTTGCTTCGCCACTTTGGCAGTTGGGGTAGCCATTACTTCGGCTCCCAGTCGACGGATAATGCCGGTCCAAGTGAACGTTTGGCCGTGAGCAGGGCCGTAATTAGAAGCAGGATTGTGACATCTATCAAATTGTGGCTATGGAATTTTTGGTTAATCTGCAGTGCTTTGAGCTAAGTAAAATTAATTAAATATCCCATTCAGAAATATTTGTGCAGGCTTTTTCCTGATTGACTAATCGATGAGAATATTTTATCAGGGTGGTATTCTTAATTTCAGGCTGTCAAAATTTTTGTTATAGACTTTATCATGCAGCCTAATAAAGTACGTTTTTGATAATTTATAACAATATGTACATCTATATAACGATTTTGGTTGCAAAGCTTAACACAATTATCAGCAAATGTTTAAATCAACGTATACATGTTTGCAATGTTAACGTGTCTGAAAATACTCGTTTGCAGAGAAAAATCTGTGCAATAAAAATAGCAACATAACTATGGTTAATACAAGTATGTATTCTATTATTTTTCGACAAATAAATTTATTAACACCAACAAGTATAACACATTATAAGCCACTTGTGTTGATTTTGTTAATATGAATTTATAGTATTTATCAGTTAAAAAAACAACTTTTAACACATCACCTTTTTTGTTATCTAATAATAAAAGATTTACCCTTGCGTCAATAAATTAGTAAACTCAAAATATTACATTTTGTTGAGAATTATCCAGTTTTCAAACTTTGCCCCTCATATTATATTTATTGATATATTGACTAACCGTCACTTTATTTATTTTCTTTTTTTATCAGCTCTAAAATTATTTTCTCTTCTGAGCTTCATTGTTATTGTTCTCACTGTGCTCTCCGTCAGTGTAACATTATTTTATTTTTAATCATCTGCTAGAACTTAATGTGTATTCACAGATCACATTGATTACTATAAAATTTGTATCATTTTTACCAGAAGAAACGCCATGAAAATCGGTTTAAAAAACTACACAAACATCGGCTGTGTCACAGATTGCCCGCTCTATTCTAAGTACAGTCCTGTTCGAATGTACACCGATGTAGCGAACTGTCGGACTAAGTACATGCCCCTACACTTGTACTGAGGAAACAGACGGTGTAATAATTTTCTTACAAGTGTAATCTGGGAACAAATTTCAGGAATTAGCTCCATTCTAGAAGGTATAACTTCGCCCGATTAGACACACTAACGTGGAGCTCGTCTAATTTATTCCTAAGTATGTTTCTGGTCACTAGAATTTGTTTTATGGAATGCTTTAAAGATTTAAAAAAAAAAAAATTGGTAATAGCGTAACTTGATATTTTTCATCCATTATTAAAGGAATGCTGAGCGATTAAGTTAAGACTGTGTATTTATTGGCAGATTTCTTTACAGATTACTTTAAAATGCTTACGTAGAGTAAGGAAGATAAAAATAGTATTTATAAAACAACACATATTTATAATTATGTATACGAATAGAAATTATAAAACAAGAGTTGTGGAGTCAGAATCGTAAAGTTTTGTTTGGAACCGGAGTCTTCAAAAACGGATAACTGCAGCTCCTAGTTTTTTTAAAAAATAAATTAGTATACTTAAGTTATGCATTTTAAAAGATATTATAAAATATGCAAAGAGTAAATTAAAATAATTTTTTAAAAAATATTTCTGAATTGCAGACGGAGTCAAACCATTTAAAAACGCTGGAGTAGGAGTATTTTTTTCATGAACCTACAGTCATTAATAATAAATCGAACCTTAAGTGAAAGTATTAATTATAACATATTTACTATGTTTCTTTAAACTTAATTAAAACAGCAAAGACTTACCCACCAATCGGCTTATTTTTTTAATTAATAAAAATGAAATTTTTACTGTAATTTAAATCTTTACTGCTGGTTTTATATCACAAGCACCCTCTCTTGGTAAATTATTTCTTTATTATTAGTAAAACTTTAAATTAAAAAAATATTCAGTTTTAATATTTTACCGTTATTTAACACATTATCTTAATTATTATTTGATGAGTTTTGTAATCATGTTTTACATGTAATAATTTTTTTAATTTAAATCAGTTTAGTGTCATTCATTCTTATTTTGTGTCTTTTTTTGTCAATTACTTATTAATTGTATTTAAGTATATTTTTGACAAAAATATGACGTATTAAATGCGTAGAATTTTCTGTTTACGGAACGTAAACATCATAAATCGATAATTCGATTGAAAAATCAATTTCCGTACGGCTATTAGAGCGCGTGGACCCCGCAATCGAATATGTCGAGTATTGACCACACGGCCACGAAAATGCTGTGATGTTAACTCATTGCTCTACATTTTGACCACAAATAAAATTCTTTTGGTGTTCACTGTCAGTGAAAATAGCAATCATATTCAAAAAATAAAACACTCTTATGTACTAATTCCATTTTTATTTTATATGATCAAAGCCGGTTTCACTCATCACGAGCATTTTCAAGTGATAAAAATATACATTATTACTAGGCTACTTATACAAAACCCGTCACGTCACGTCAGTGGTTATGGATACGTTGGATCTGGCTGGGTCACGTACTGACAAAAGCTTTAATCCTGCCTGCCTTTTCTTCCGACCGGTGGGATTCCGGCATCGGTGATGAAGGAAAGAAAAACCGGTCCTGATACAATTAAATAAATCTCTACTGCTTTGGCAATGATTGGTAAGCAACAGATTGATTGTTTTGAGTGAAAAGTAAATGAAAAATTTCATTTTTTATGAAAAAGCCTATAGTATCGATATTTTATGTCACATAGATAACCATAATATCAAAATATAGATGCACTAATGTCAATCCGACACAAATAAGAATTTAGCATAAATGATAACTGCCTATACAAATAAATGCTTTTTTGGCAAACTGGTATAATAAATGCACCAACTGAGTTATTCTGAACAAAAAATGATATCAAAGAATCTCGTTGTATACTTTTCTATATATTCTATTAACTAATATTCGTCAGTTATGTTCCAACTACTGCAAGAAAGAGTGTTTTATTTTTTGAACAAAGACATCTGTATCCTACAAGATAACCTAAGATTAGACATAAAAACAACAACTAGACTTACTAGCCTGAAGTTTATGCACATTATACTAATTCAAATATCAATAAAAACATCGCAAGAGACGCGCTTGGGGCCTCCAAATCTTAGGGACCTCAAAAATAGCATACACCATATAAAACCTTATATTTCAATTTCAGTTTTCCATATTCATTATTATTCTACGGAAAGCTTTGTAGCGCATTTATGTTATTAGAAAAACAGAACCTGCAAATGTATTGTTTTTTGGGCCCCTGGGGTCTGTCTAAGTCATTCAAATAGTTATATTGACATGCCTCACACATCGGCTAGGGAGCCATCTACTGTGAAGATGATGGTAAATTCAAACAAATGGTATTTGTGAGTACTTACTTACATATTGAATTAATACCACATTACAGTGTTGTATAACTTATCTTCACTCCAACCTGTCTAAGCATGTAATTATGATATGATGTTACTATTCCCTTATGTATTTGCACATGTTATGTATACCAACATTACAATTAGCCATGTCTTACACTGACTTACTAATGGCGGGAACAATTACATAGCAAGTCACTCGGTAGAGTCAAATTTGCTGACTTTTATGGTATTTAAGACCGAGAAACATCATCAAAAACAGCGATCGCTTAATTTCATAGAACTGTTAGTCAAAAAAAATAATATTATGAGTAATATTACTCGTTATATTTAAATACCTCTTTTATATAGCTCTACAAAAGTACAACTAGAAAAATAGTAGTTTTCTCGGTAGGCAGATGTTTGCATGTGGAAATAAAATATAAGCAATCCTCAGTTCTAAAAAACTAAAACTCAAAATATCGTTTTATCCCGCAGATGAAAATATCTTTCTGATTCAATACAACTATACTTAGAATTGAAAAACAAAACAACACATTCCGAATGCATATTTGCAATAATCCTTCGTTGTAAAATTCCTTGATTTTTTCTTAAAGTGTAATAAAATATTTTCCGCTAATAACTGGTAACTGGTTACCGGCAATTACCGAAGCTCAATTTCCGATGATTTACCATTAATGCAAGCTCTAGTAAGGGTTTATATCAGTGATGCACAAACCGCAGCCCTTTTTGAATTTTGTGGCGGCCCATCAATCTTTTTCTCTACATATTTTTTTCACGTAAAACATTTATTTAATAAATGTAAGCAAACTTTTTCTTCGATGAAGGAGAATAAAACAGGCCCTCAAGTATTATGTCAGATTAAAAGAAAATAGTTAAAAATGAACAAAGACCAAGATCGCATTAACTTTTGAATTAAATATAAATGAAACATAAATATTTCACAATGCAACGATTTTCAATGAGCATGTACTCATAATACTTTTTTTGCATGGCTTATTTGCTGTCACGTTTTCGAAATAACACGGCCAAAATAATGTAATGGAACTTATCAATCATTTATTTATATTCACCTAATCTTTTTTACACGGTTTTTTTGTATAACTGTTTTACATGGAACGTACATATGCTCCGTGTAAAAAAGGACTGAGCGTACTTTAAATATTTTTTTCTTTGCGGCCCGAACCCACCAAAATGTGTATTATGCGCCCCGCTAGAAGGTAAAGGTTGTGCATCACTGGCTTATATTAAATGCTTCGTGAAACCATCGAACGAATGTATATATGTATAACGAAACAAATTTAAACTACGGATAGTTCAATTTTTCGTATTTGCCGTGTCCTATGGCGCAGCGGTTAGCGTTATGGGCTTTGAGTATGTATTCGAGTCCCAGTAGGAACAGTATTTTTTCGAACGACTTTTGTTTGAAAGCATGGGTGTTTGTGCTGTCTAAAAATTCCCTTCCCAGCCTTCCCGATCCTTTAATAGCTAGGCGTAGCGATAGCGATTAGTTTTTTTACTAGTAATGTCTTAGCTTTACCCTCTTATTCCTACTACTCTCTTTGAAAAAAAAGTTGAGTGACTGAGTAACAAACAGCTCTCGTAGAAAAAGTTCTAATGAGATACCTCCATTAAGAGGCCACATGCTCCACATTATGAGTTGACATAAATTAAAAAAAAGCTCTACAAATTATTAATAATAAAAATCAGTGGTATTCAAGTTTAAATTTAATAGATGTACTAAATGTTTTAATTAAAAATACGTTTGCATAATAAGAAGTTGAATTATATATTGCATGTATCCGCCGAATCATACAAAACTGTGACATAATAAATACAAATAAAAATGGAGCATTTTTTATCAATTTTGTGACTGAGTGACTGAGTCACAAACAGCTCTCGTACAGCAGCTTCTGTTAAGATACCTCCATTAGGAAGCCATATAAATTTAAAAACAGAATTCTTATGAAAAATACATGTAGTAACATTGCTGTAAAATTAAGAGAGGATTATGTCTTAAATTACCTATTAGGTAACAAAATTGCGAGCTAATCCGAGCAAGCCGAATGCATGTGTATCCACAGGCCATTGGGAATACGCCAGCGCCGTGCATACTTTGGTCATAATTTTAGCGCAACCAGGCAGCTTGACACATGCGGTTGCGAGTTGCGATTGCACACAACGAATGCCCGCCGAAATGCTGAAAACATTATTTCCAAAATACCTCCTCTGTTGTGTGGACGGGAGCGCTGTGAGAAAGGATGTGCTTTTAGCTTCGGTTTACTCGTACCATAATAAATATAACTGAGCTTTCGAGGCATTTATCACTCTAGAGATCGGTAAATTTTATCATTTGGCAATGATTGGTCGACAAGTATAATAATTGGCTTTAATCCGTACTTATTTCAACTGCTAAAGCTTTATAGCCATTATTTTTGAGCTTTTTTTTATTAATTATGACAATAACTGATTAAATTGTCATTTATGAGATAAAACTGTATTTTTCCATAAATATAAAATAAGCCTTAGCCGTTCGCAATGTGTTTAATAAACGGGGCCCGTTAGAGGTAAAATAAGCCGTGTGGTATTTTAGAAAAAATAAGTTAGATGCGTTTTAATATTCTACACGTCTTAATGTATCGTAAAAGTGAAGTGACCTTAGTTAATGCACATTGCAATAGTTTTATTTCCATAAAATAAAAATATGCAATCCGCCAAATCACCAAATGAAGACGTGATAGTACTTGACAGTCCAAAAAAAAAGTTTTACAATTTTTCTAGTTGTCTCACTTCACCTCTCGAAGGCCCATATAATATGTAAATTCCTTTTAAAAAAAAGTTTTTCTTACATATCAAAGGGTAGTGCCATCTGTCAGAATTTTTTTTATTTATAGTGCGAAAACGTGTGTTGTGTTTTGCGATGCGTTATATAAAATGAAATAAATCAAGCAAATTTTATGCTTACTTTTTAAAGAAAGAAAAGAGAGAATAATATTTTAGTAAAATAAGCCAGTGTTGTATACAAATAACTATTTTTACGTCCGATCTTATGACGATGGTATCAAAAAATCGATAATTCAATCGTCAGGACCAGCTTAAGAAGCACTTAAGCCCACTCACGTCCACCCCTCCGTTTTGATTAATAAACTACACCACTAATACAACACGTCAAGTATGGGTTATTCTCTTTTGGCACGCGCGCCCAAACCTTTCCCGCTTTTTCAATCTTCTCATCCCAGTCGTCGTTACATCTATACACGTTCGAGGCCTTTGTGCGAAATTATTTTCCAGTTATTACATTGTGTCTAAATTATTTTTTTCTTTTACAAGAAAAGTATTTCTTAACTGTAGTCGACTGATGCATAACGCCTTTGTGCGGTCAAAGATTCAAATACTTAAATGGAGAAACGCATAATGCGGTAAATCTGGCAACTGACACTTTTGCCGAAAATGTGTTTTAGCATGAACTGAGCTTACTTTCGTTTACTCTTTCCAGTGAACTAACTCTTCTAAAACAGGCGAGCTTATCTTAACTTATCTTAGCGCGGGCGGATGGTTAAAGACAAATTCAATACTTTCACCTTCAACTATTACTCACAATAGCTTAATGTTTTATTGCAGTTTTCACGTTTTGTGACGTCTTCTTTTAACGCATAACACAGTAGTGAACAGGTTTAATAATTATCGTCACTGGATAATTATATACAATAAGTCCTCCCATAACGCAGAGTAAGGTTCATCGTTATGAGAACACGCGTTATGTGAAACAAGAAACTCGTGAAGGAACGTGACTAATGATGGCCGGCTAGCCGCATCCCTTTCTGCCGCCACCTTGTGCCTGTATCTGAGGCATAGCAAATAAGCTTTAGGACGTTCGCATTCTGTGAAACATTGCCTCAAATATTTTCGATATTCGCGTTATGAGAATTCGCGTAATGGGAAGCATTAATGTACATTACACAGTAGTAAATTAATATGTTCTTTGAATGTGTAGCCAATTTGTGTCTATACAATATAATTACATAATATTTTTTAAATAATTCATGTATATTTTTATTAAATTCCTACAATATTTTTTTTTATTTATCATTCCCATCGTTACAAACTGCGTCACGTTAGCATACTAGTTTGTATTTTAACCCTTAATTGCATGATTTTCCAAATACCACACATCCTTCACGACCAGATCTATGACATCGACTTGGTAGTATACTGATGAAAATATGAAGTTTTCCGTGGAGCTACGGGAACAAAGATTCTCAGAGATGACTTGTAAGTAAACTATATACTCCGAATAGTGAACATAAATTCATGACTGGCAATTTAATACGTTATCAAATTGATGTTCTGTTCACCAGTTTTAATCGATTATTTTATATGTATTAGATAAATGATATAATTGTAAAACGAGAGACAAAAATATGTTCCTTCATTTTTTGATAGAATTGCTGATAAGAAGTTTCGCCACGGAAAAGTGTTTACCTCAAAATTTGTCTCTAACATCAAACATATATGTTTGCATTAATCACAAGACTTTTCGTAAAACATTAACTATAAAAATACATCAAGATATATTATTTTTTTCTTCAACCAACCTATTAATTTTGTCAGAGTTGTGACGTGTTAAATTATTTACATCACGTTTTTTCTAAATCCCGGCACACAATTTATAGTTAGTTAATCATTTTCCAAGAAAACCATATTTTCCTTTATCTTTGTTTACACAGGGGCGATCTGTTTATGTTAACTTCAAAATGTTACGAATAAAACTATACGACGGTATTTAATACGAACAAATATTTACTTCACTAATAAATGAATAATTAATATCGGATGATCATTTTTTGTATTTTTTACAAAATCGTTGTTTTAAAGCAAACATGTTATTTATACTGTCTAAATAAGATTAATTATTCATGATAACAGTGCCTTAAGAAATGAGTTTTTACAATTTATGATTAATACTTGAAAATAAAAAAATAATAGCTTTGTTAATATTATATTTTCCTAAATATTATATAATGAATTGTGAATTTCTGATTTTTTCGTTTCATTTCATTTTGCCCTTCAGAAATTTTCAGTACTCTCAACATTTTCTCTTACTCGGCACATTACAATTTTGCTCATATTTCCGTTGCACGCCACATGTAAAAAAACTTATAAGAGACTATACTGAAATAAGGAATAAATTATATAACTTTTTGCAATGAAGAAATGCGTCGCAAAACACCTGGCATCACTTCAAGGCACACAAGCGATTGCTGAGCACTTTTGTAGTTGGTTGAGACAGCCAAGGAATTCTTGATGAAGGCATCCACTTCCAAAATTTTTGTTCTCATTAATTGAATTATAACTGTCCGTTTAATACACAGGATATATTATCTCGCTGGTTACGCGTTTTCTATTATAACTACATAGGCATAAAACTGTATGAGTAATAATAATTTTTCAACAATCTAAATATGTACTTCAATGCAAAAGTATTTTCAATTTTATAGTATACTAGCCGATTCCCGGCAAGCGTTCCAATGCCACTCAAAGAAAGAAAGTGTTTGTGTTTTAATTGTGTTTATTGAAGTGCGTGTTTTCTTTTTCTGTCTGTTTGACGTTTCCTGCCGATTGTCTATGGTACGAAACACGCAAAACCTATTGTCAGTTAATTGTACCATAACCTTCGCGCAAGTGCAAGCATACGTTGTCAAAATTAACTGTATGGCAGATATACAAACATTGATTTTTATATATTAGATAAACTCTTTGTTGGTTTTATCTCATTACAATTTGTAGATTGTTGTTTCATCTCTCTTTTTCTGAGAAAGTAAGGATAGATAAGACAAGTTATTAGCTCTCCGGTCTCTCTACGCCTTGTTTTTAGGGTCGGATGGTTGGTTTACATTTTACTTTACATGCATACGTTCGAAAACACTTCCATGAATCAGTTTTATGAATCTATCGGTACTTGAATTTAAGCCCGTAATCACCGTTGTTAAAAACAACGACGTTGTGCATAAAGCTACATGTCCAGCAACGAATTTGAGATATTATTATTTTTGATTATATTCTCTTTGTCGCAAAATCGTTAGTATTTTCCTGACTCGTATTGAGATTTTTTCCGCTCGTAAGATTAACATTTTTTTAAATAAAAAACAGGCGTGCGTCTCGGATTATCGATGAAATTCCGTTTTCAACAAATTATAAGATTTATTGAGCAAACAGAATTTAAATACGAAGTCGGAAAGTTGAGCTTGATTCCGGAGCGAAAAGAATACGTAAATAAAACCAAGTCTTATAAAGTCAATGCAGACTCAATTATTGAGTTTCCGAGTCCAGTTAAAATAAATTACATCATTAAACTTGTCATTTTGAATAAAACAGAGTATTTGTATAAAATTTCACGTTTTGTGCTTAATTGAATTACGAATTAAAGGTTTTTCGGAATTGTTTGCCGGAACTTTTGCGAAATGGGACCAGATTGAGGAATATTCAGCAAGCGTTTAATGCCAATGGATTATCCGATGTGATTTTTTGTCAAGCAAAGCTACGCGCTGATCAAAGCTACACGCGTCTTCAGGTACTTATTATGACAACACGGCGAATGCATGTACGAAACATAATCTGTGCACGCTTGAGCTTCCAATATCGGGATCTTCCTAATACCGTTCACAAAATCTCTGGGATGACTATAACATGTAAGAAATCAAATTTAATATCTATACTTCCCAGATTATTAATAATAATATTTATATAATTGGTTAACGACTCTCCTCGGTTTGTTTACGTACATATTTTGTATTAAAATTATGTCCGTTCTCAACGTAAGGCATATGGTTTTCTAACGAAGGTGTCTAAATCGAAGTTTTTCTACAAGAACTTCTCGTTACACAGTTTTTCAATCTCTCTTTTCTTTTAATATGTATTTTAAGTAAGGATAAGGCTATAAAAGGACTAGTGATTGGCAAATCACTCTCGCTACAACCCGTTACGTAAGGATTGAAATTGTTGGAGGGGGGATTTTCAGACATCACAAATATTCATGACTTGGAATAGAAATCGATACACCGATTGGAATAATGCTGTTCATACTGGGACCAACGTTTACCTCTGTGCCATGAATCCGGCAGTTGTATAATACACGGGCTCCCAACCTATGGGTCGCCAACTTTTTCGATTTTGGATTTGAACAACAAAACTATAACTACAGTCAACTAAAATTACCTTATTGAAAAAAAAAATGCCTTTTTTAATTGCATTGGGGCCGCGGGTCACATGGCTTTTATAAAAATGAGTCGCTACCCGAAAAAGGTTGGGAACCTATGGTATTATACATACATTTGCTCTTAAAAAAATCAATGGATTGTGGTTTTTTGACTCCTTCTCATATTTTGTAACAGTCAAAAACAGAAGTACACAATTTTTTTAACACTTCAGTACGATATTCAGTTACAATCAATTATTTTTTAAGACGAGATCAGTGGCATTTGTCATTGTAAATAATTGAAAATATCATTTTAAAAGCTACCTTATAAATATTAAATTGCAGCCAGTAATTAAAATAAATTAAATTTAAAATAAACATTGTTTTGTTGGCTTATGTGGTCTTATAAAAAGAGATTTACACAAAAAATCAGTAGGGTTGGGTTCAAATTCCGGGAAACTTAAAATCAAATATGAATATTTTCATTTTTTTTAGATCTTGAACATTGGTGTATGTGATGATTCTTCTCCTCAAATTTATCTCAAACAACTGCGGTTTAAAAATAAAAAATCTTTCGGCTTATTAAAATTACTTATTAGATATATTAAAAAATAGTTGATAATTCATTTAAATACTTGGTGTCGCAAAGCTTTAAATTGCTATCGGATAATATTTAAAAACTCGTAAACTTACAAAAACACAATTAAGAGCCTTGTTGTCAAGTATAAATATAACGTTAAAAAAGGAATTACGAATCAAATTCCACCAAGCACCTTCAGTCAAAATCTTAAATTAAAACTTCCATTTGTAATTTGACACAAAATTGAGAGATATAAAAAGAGGAATATTGTATGTTCAATCAATTACCAGGTATGACATTTTTAGATGTGACTTGGTTCTAAAATTTTGATTAACATCACAATAGTTATTTTTTATTTGAATAATGTTGTTCAAATTTGATTTGAAAACAGACTAAACTTTTTACACAGCAAATAAATAGAAGAATCTCTTGTGCTGCCATCTTTTTCACAGTACTTGCCTTTATTGGGTCATAATTTGATACCCTATTCAGTATACTTTATATAAAATTGTATAAGTTATTACTTTATTACAGTAAAAAAACATACTTCATAGTCTTCTAAACAAGAAAAAAATTGTATATTTCCAGTTTTGCACTCAGACGTAGATTACCGGTTGTCAAGACATACTTTACAAAATTAATTTATGTAAATACTGAAAAAGAATTAGTTAGAAGATGACACACAATGTGATGAAACACGTAACATAGTTTTTATTTTGAATTTTATAAGATAATTTATACAAAGTTACCGCCGAATGCATTAACAATTGTACGAAACGCTATTTTGAAAATTATGTAATTTTCATTGCTATCTGAAGTAAACACTAAAATTCAAGTAAAGAAAACTTGGATAAAATTGAAATTAAATAAAAAAAAAGTAGTTTTTTATTATTGTATTGTGAAATAAAACATTGACTACGTATAGCCATTTGCTTTTTCAAAAGTTATGTAATTGATATTTTTTATATACTTCGAGGTTCATGATCGACTGTTTAAAGTTGAATATTTTTTAAGTATGCTACTTTAAGACGACCTACTGTGAATATTGCAGTCAACTAACGGTAGCTCGCGACCGGTTATATGGCGACCACATCTTTAATGTAATCTCTAGTTACGTTAAACTATAAGTTTCTTTCTTCTAAGCAAACAGTGGGATATTCTTGCAAACCAATCATATCGTACTATCTAAATTGAAAATCGGAGATTTACGGATTATGCCGGGAAAACGAAAATTCCTAACAAAACATCACGGATATGGTTTTAGCGTACGTTTCTGTAGCCTTGGGCTTTCCATTTTTTATGATATATTCAATCATGCCGAACATTTATGGCGAAATAAGGATTACGAGCGCTTTTATAGTTTCAGGGTTGCACAAAACATTAAACTCTTCAATATGAAATTGCGAAAATACAAGTTTAACGTATCTCTTATTATATGTATTTAATATAATATAACATAAGTTTTCTACTTTTATTTATACAAATTTAAAATTATTTTTTTAAAAGCGTAATTAAGAATAGTAAACTATTCTACTATAAATACAAAAGTAAACGACTTTTTTTTCTGTAAGTTGATATATTCAGTTTTTACTGTCTCTTGAACACTTTGGGTATACTAACGTAAAATTAAGCCAACGATAAGATGCATTTATCAAGTTAACAATTATTCGTAGTGTATTTGGTGGGGAGGAATAATTTAAATTATAATTAATCGACATATTATTTTCAGCGTGCAAAAAAGATACACCACATTTAAAAAAAAATACCTTTAAAATGTAAATAATTAAAATAACAAACATTCAACAAACAATTTTTTTTCTGGCTCATAAGTTAATACCCACATATCTACCAATTATTGAATTTCCTGTTTTGGCCCACTGAAAAATAAGGTTGCTTATCAATTTTTTAATAGCAAATTTTTATTGTCACTTAAGATCAACTTGAGAAGAAAGAACATCGCAAACATCAAGATCTCAGATGCTAAAAAAAAATCTGAAATTAACATTGATCTTTCTGGGATATAAACACGAGCCCATTGGATAGGTACAGTAAAAAACTTACTACTAGATCACAGAAGACGGATTGTGCTTATAGTTTTAAAATACAATTATTATGTATGTTATTTACCTGATTATTTAATTGTAAATATATTTTTTAAATTGCAAAATTAACGACTATTGTCAGCAATATTCCAGAACCTCCTTAAAGATCCCGTATTCTCTCTTACTCACTCTATTATTATTCGATATTATTTAACGTCCCGTTTCCTCAAGACTTCAAGAACTAAATTGCTTGCGGGGTGACGTTTATTTTATGACAAATGCTTAACAATTATTACTTCCGAAAAATAATTAGTCATCTGTCGTTTAGTGGAATGCCGACTTAGAATGTGGATAATTGGATACAATTCACCTGTGTATGGATACATCTATAGTTTAATATATTTCCTACAGAATTTCCTGCCTTCTTCTAGGACTTAAAACTTAGGGATTTTAAAACGTATTATACACCCTTGCGTGTCATTAAAGAAGAATATCACCAACATTTGAAAAGTACTATTTTTTTATCCATGTCTGCTCTCAATGTGGAGCGTATAACCTCCTCATATCGCAACAGGAGTTTTTCTACAAAAACTGTTTTTTTACTCAGTCGCTCAACCTCTCGGTTTTCGAAGAAAGTAGTATGGATAGAAAGGATAGGGTAAGGCAGGACTAGTTGTTGGTTATTCACTCTCGCTACACCCCATCATTTTAGAATTGGTATGATTCATGACAGAAAATCATTGGTCACGCTAAAATACATACAATGTATATATCACATAAAGAAACCACGGTTCGTTAAACCCTAAGAAAATTTTTGGCTTATATGGTCGAGTGCTAAAAGATGCCAGGGTAAGCAAATAATGGAGTCTGGGCTTAAGTCCCTTAAAAGTCAAATTTAAATTTAAATTTGAGTTCTTCGATACGGTTTATTGTGATGCCTCTTCTCTTTGCGTTGATCTTGAGTGATTTAAAAACTTATCCAATTTGTCTTGGATGTTAGCTGTAATGCCAGATATATTATTTTAATAAGTATTCATATTTTCTGGTATCGCACCTACTTACTTCTGATTTCAAACTTCTCGAAAGACAAATGTATGTCCTTACAGACGTCCTTGGATTCATATAGACCCAGGTACACTGAGTAAATATATAGAAACGTGTTCACTAATGGTGTTGATCTACTTGTCCACCTAAGTGTCATCATTACCTAATTTCCCACAGCCTGACCCCTTCCTCCTGTCGCCCTCCTTCTACCACTCCTACCCTCTTCAACTTAATCCCCTGTCTCCTTCACGGCGCATCTGTCTCTGTCACTTGATTGGGCTTTAAACCGAGTATGTACCGTGTCAGTTTGATTGAAAAGTGGTACCCCAAAACAGTAGCTAAATTTCATGGTATAGATTAAAAAAAAATCTCATCGTTTGTTCAGCCATGAATAATAATATAACGCAGATCACTGAAAAAACTTAATGTTATTTTTAGATGTATTTTTCAAACTAATCGATCTGAGAATCAGATAATTGAAAAAAGGTATTCTTCAATTATCGTTAATAAGAAAAGCTGTTTATCCCTTGTAATCAATAACTGGCTGTCCGGTATTGGTTCTAAGTAATCACTAGAACAGCATGCAGCTACACTTAAAGCTAGTTAAAAAAATAAAACCAAATAAGTGTGTAAATATATATCGCTATAGTTTATATTTGTCAAATCAAATTCATCTATATGCATCTTTATTTTAGCATACTCAAAAGTATCAATTTGTTTTTTACCAACTTCTGTCAGAAAAGTGACGATTAAACTAAGCTGGTTCTATGTACGTTTACGATGTCTTATAGAACTTCTTCTGCGTCAATTCTGATGAAACAGTTTACAATCTGGCTTAAACTATAGCTTCGGTTTGAAGATTGACGACTTTACTCTAAATACGTCACGTTATTCCCAATATGGCGGTGGCGTTGTCTTAACTCAAAACTGATCGATCAAATACTTGTTCAACATTACAACTTCAAGTGTTTAATCTAAAATATATTTAGCACGCTGGAAGATTCTAACGAGTGTTCTTTTTGCTTTTGTAGATCGAAATTACGGCACCTAGATAAACTTAAAACTCCATCCATCACAGTTTACAGACATGTGTTTATAAGATTGTATAGATCAATATTTTTGTTCACTATATATTTATACTTTACATACCTTACCGGTCATGTGACCGTGTGATCCGATCTTAGGCGTTCGATTCATTCGATTGTAGTTTCCACGGATTTGAATCTCCGTTCAGGTAATAGCGTAATTCGATTTATGGATGTGTGTGATCATAACTTTCCACCCACTCAGTTCTAAAAATATGCACAGCGAGGTTTATTAGATAGCTACCAATTATTTTTCAGTATAATCCCTCTAAATTTATCTAAAGAATATAAGATAAGTTAAAAGTAACTTTATAACATAATAACTCCAAATAAATTGCATAATCACATGATTAGAATTGGAAAAATAAAAAAATACATATTTTATAAGATTTCGACTGAAGGTGTTGCTGGAATTTTTATATCAAATTTGAATCGTTCATATTTGTACTTTCTCACAGGTTTTTTCTCCATTGATGACCTATGTTTTGCTTTGAGGCATCTTCGGGCGTTCAAATGCATGTGATGAACATGAAAGATTCAAATTCAATGGTGAGCGTAGGCGGTATAAAGTTTCACCTATAATAAAGACAAACTATTACTGTCCAATAGAAGCTGAAAAAAAAACATAATGTCAATGTATGTCAATCAATGTATTTGATTTAATTTGTCAACAATAAACAGTCCGTTTTGGTTAAGAAGCGATTTTTTATTGCAAGAAAATGAGGTCATTACTTAAGCACGCCACTAGCTTCCTGTTATTTTTTATGGATAAATTTTATTAAAATGGAATGTTTAACTCAACTAGTATGTTTTAAAAATCTTTTTGAGTGAAATTCTGTAAATAAATAAGCGTTTTAATAATTTGTCTTAATTTATAGGTGACTCTGTAGACCGCTACACACATCCCATATATACATATATATTTGCGAATAATGAGAAAAAATATAGCATAGGAAGTTAAAAAAAAACATTGCAGTGAAGATTGGCTGTTAACTAATCTTATGACAAATTTTGAATACAAGTAAATTCCTAATTAGAGACTTGAGTGTAGTGCAACAGAAACTTAAAGCGCTAAATACAAGACCAGTGGTCCTTAACGTCAACGAGTACGGGAGTAACATAGTTTGAATAACTTGGTAAACTACTCATATTGCACATCGAGAACTTTAGATAGAATTTGAGAATAGAGCAGGGAAGATTGAATGAATAATATTATTTTATAGCTGCTTGAAATTATTAGTAGGTGACAGTGACACCTGTCATTCAATTCGATACACTTGATGTGTACAGAGAGAACTTTACTTCATCCTTGATCATGCAATGACAGATAAAAAGAGTATGTGTGTGTGTGGTATGTCGTACGTAACATAATAGACATATATCACTATTATGGTGTTCACAGAAAATTCTTGGTAGAAAAGCTTTTTACTTAAAAATACAATAGTTGATAATGTTCGTGATAAGCGAAATTGGTCATGATCGTTAATAAATAGTGCAGGATATTTATATGTTTTTTCTAACATATCATGTTTCTATTTCAACATTTAATGTTTTAATTGATTCTGTCAAATAATTTGTCCATCTTGTGCACGATTGCTCAAGCTTCTTTGTGATTTCGTAATATTCACTAGAAGTGTCCACTAGTTCGATATTTTTTTAAAATTATATTTTAATCAATCCGTAAAATTGTTTTATGTGTGGGTGTAGAGCAGGGTTGCCATACCTCCCTATTTAAGCGTGACTGTCCCGAGTACAATAGAAAAATCCCGATTCCCGCATTGCAAGTCCCTCTAAAGTCCCTATTTAAGAAAATTTGTACTTGAATAATCTTTGAAACCCTAGTGTAGCGCACTACACTTACTACTAGTCCTTTTCTAGGTACATCCTATTAATAGTGATAAATGAATAATAACCATTTTTCGTAAAAATTTCTGTCCAGATCCTACTATATTAGGAATAAATATGCTCGTTATTGGGAGCGGAAGCAGTTAAAAATACTGTCTACACATTATTTCAATTTTAATTTAAATATAATGGTTTATAAAATTCAAATAGTATTACGTCGTTGTAAGTTTTTCCATTGGTACACTTACTAGCACTTGTGGATATGGTCATTTAATATCATCATCCAAATCAAACGTCGTTGTTTATTTCCTAGCGAAACCATTTTATTAATATTCTTTTTAAATTATGCTTGTATGATAAATGTGTACGTACATTGCTAGCAGGCGATTTTATCTGCAAAACAAAACATTTATTAATTCTTTAAAATATTAAATTCAATAGGCATTGTTCAATTTCTACGACTGGAGTGGCATTTCAGTTTATTTCCTATATTCCAAATGAACAATACATCGATGTTTTAAAAAACCTGTCAGATGCACAAACACTCTGTGCAGCGTTTCACGCTCTGCGCAAAACAATACTGGTTTGCAGGAAAATCTAGAATACCAAACCAAAAATAATATTAATTCACAGCCGACATAACGAGAGAATCAACTGTTGTTGTACATTCAGATGCAGAAAATATTTTTCGATTTTACTATGGCATTGTCTATTGTGTGGCTAAAACAACTGAAAAACGGCAATACAAAATGTTAATTCTAAATTAGAAACAGCTTATGATTATTTTTTTATTTCTTTTATGGCAACTAACTTTGCAAGATTTGAAAACAAGCATATTTTGATGTCAAATTAAAAAAAAAATGTTGTTATGTAAAAATATCACAGTATTACAAAAAAAAATACTAAGTTATAGTTGATTTATTTATATTTTAGTTTCACACCATCGTTGGAACTTCGAACTAATTTTGTCATCTTTTGTAGCGTGGTTTTTTTGTGTATTTTTTGGAATTTTTGAAAATTTTACTGGAATGAACTAGGGTGTTTTCAAATAGGTAAACTTGTGTTTTATTAATACGTGGTATTATTTTTGATATAATGAAATATTTAATTAATTTAATTGTATTTTAATGAATAATTCACGTATTCGATATTGTGAATCGTAATATGTTTTAATATTTTACCGGATACAATTTTTTTCATCTCAACTTTGGAAAGGAAAAAAGACGTAGCCCACTCATTTTTGAAAACAGTTTTTTTTTCGATTTTTTTTTTTTGAATATCAAATTTATGGAGCTTTAAGTACCAGGACGCGCTAGCGTCAAGGTTCTTCTAGTCTCTTTCATCGATAAAGTTTTTGAAGATTTTTTTCGATAATCATAATGGATACAGCTGTACATGTTCTATCAAAAGGATTTTAGCTGAAAAAGCCAAATAAATATCTTAAGTTTTAAGTTTGAAAAATAGCGCCTGCAAAAATTACTATCATAAAAAAGCCTTTTTTATGAAAAATAATTAAAATTAATATTAGATTAAGTCGACTAGAAACCAGTTTATCAGCCTCCGTGCACTTCTGGGTAATGCATATTTCGTAATTTAGACCTAAAAGTCTCCTGTAAAAATTTTTATTTGTGGAATACGCCCTTTTCCTTTTCCACAGACGAATTCTAGTATAAAGCAATATAACAACAGCAAATAACTCTTTATAGTAAACTTAAATAATGCTGAAATTGTTCAACAGTTCTGTTTATCTCTATATTACGTTAAACAAAATAAAAAGTTTTGCTTGGAAAAAAACTGTCAAATGCATGCTACGTTAAACAATGCATTTCCGGTAGAAATGGAAAAGCGCATCCAATAAGTTGTTTGTTTTTCGACCGTCGGAAATTTTGATGGGGCCTCGGTAAGGATGTGAAAAGGCGCTCAAAGTTTTTCAGTATTCCATTTACTTGAATTTTATAACTTGCTAATCATATTTTATATACCGTTTTATAATGCTTTAATAATTTTGAGCTAAGTTTGTCTACAGAAAACATCACAAAAAAATATCGTCTAGAAAAAATATAAGTTACAAGCTGTAAGCCCGTTGCTTTCAACGAAGTATTTTTGTTGCATTTTTAGATAACCAGAAAAATTAAATTAAACAAAAATTAAATATAATTTTTAGAATAATTCAAATGTTTAAGTATACTAACAAAAAACTTTCGTAGAAGAAGAAAAAGACCCTGGGACATTATGAAAATGAACATATTTGTGATTATTTTATCGACTATTAATATATAGATTCTTTTACACTTTTAAATAGCAGTGTGACGTTGATGGTCCAGTTTATTAGTCAGACAACTCTAAATAACATGTTTTAAGAAAGTGGGAAAATTAATATTGAAAACTTTACCATATTTTTTAATAGTCATAAAACTCATGTCGAGTTCAGTAGTAGTGCATTAAAAAATATTATTTTAAAAAATGGGTCGTAAGTTTTTTCCTACTCTGACTCCACGACTCTCGACTCCAAAGCCCTGGAAATATATATGTATGTATGGTTGTTGAAACTTTTCCCGAATTCATCAAAAATTAAGTTACATTGATAACATTATCCAACAATTCAATCTCCTCCAGTCATACCAACGTCCGGAATGGAAGCAAGCCAAACTTGTTCAATTAAGACCAGTCACTGGACACGTGTTAATTCACCATAATGAACAACTGTCGACCCATTAAATCAACGGAGCGTTAACAGATGGCACTACAGCTCTATATCGAAAGCGTTATCGTCCAAATGATAACAAATAATAGGTACAGCGTTCATAGGTATACTTGTTTTTCCAGGCGAGAGAAATGCACAGCTGTCGCAACTGACAGGGCTTTTTGATTGAAATGGAATGTTACGTAAATAATTAGTTCAATTCAATAGTAAATCAATGTGAGACTTGCACAATTCTTCTCTCTTTTTGTACCATTGGCGGATCGAGGGGGATGGTCATGACGGCTACGCCAACCTCCTAAGTAGAATTTAGGGGCAACCAATGATTGTTACTGTTTTTTATATTAACTATTTTATTATGTATGTCTATATGTTCTTAAATCGAATGGCCATCCCCTGACATATTGTATGGGTCCGCCAGTGTCTGGTATATATGTGTCAACTGTCGGCATCTTACTTTAACACTTCCCATACGGTGCTCAAAATACATCCGATATGATGCTGACCCTTAAAGAACCAAGTGAACAAACATGGTTTAACACTTACCACCCTTTGATGGGCGGTAAAAATCCAGGACCTATATTTAAAAAAAAACATGTTTTTTTAAAGGCCAACCACATATCGGAATTAAGTATTTTTTATCACCGTATGGAGAGTGCTAAGCAGCAAGTCGATCCAACCGTTCATTGGACCGATCGGCAAATGCGACTCGTCCTTAAATTGAAAATATGAAAGTATTAGCGTAAAATAATAACAATATATATTAGTTCTACAGATATTATTACAATAATTTTAAAACTTAAACACGTTGATATTTTAAAAAATATTATTATGGAGTTATAGCAAATGTCAATTCAATAAATAAATATGCTCTCGAGCACAATTCATAATTTAAGTGTCTGTTCTGAGATTGTATAAAAGGATGCTACACTGTAGAACACAACATTGACCACTCGACCAAAGTAACAGAAAGTGAAATAGAATCAGTAGGAAGAAAAATAATAATCAAACATTTTTTCGTCGACTCATAAAACGTCAGAAAATTTGCTCAAGATTTTTTCCAAGCGATCTGACAATGCCGTCAAATGAAATAAAAGATTTTTCAAAAATATATTATACTTCACGAAATCGTTATATTTAATATTTTCAATTTCCGGAATAACACTGTTATATTTGAATGGCTGTCATTTTCTTATCGTTCAATTCGGAAAAGTTTTATTTGTATGAAGAAAATCAGATTAAAGATATTAGCCGAAATAATTATTTCTCATCCGAAAACGTTTTCATTATTTTTTCCACTTCTCGTGCAGAATTGGACGAATTCAATTTTTGTTACCGAAAGTGACCAAAGAAACATATTCGGGATATTTACTTGAACTATAGAAAATATGTATACTATTTAAGCTTAACCAGCGGGAGGGGTCTTATTGCATAGTAGCATTATATAATATTTCAAGTATCCAAATATTTTTTTGTTTTATAAAATACAAAACACTAGTTGGAGATCTAGTATTGTTTTTATTAAATTATTAGAAAACTAAAGCTTGATGCAAATAACATGACATGATGTTATAAACGTTAGTTTCGTCGGTCTCTGTGGTCTAGTGATGGTAGCTTTACCTTAGTGTGCAGATGGGTCTGTGTTCTCAATGTCAAGATTTGATATTTTCAATCTAATATTTGAAATGTTGCACATTAATGTTTATAATGTATTTTGTATTTTTGATCCCAAGTGACTTAAATTTAATACTATTTTATCATGTTTTAAATAATATAAAAAAGCATGAAAACACAAGAATGAAACGTTCGATATTTAGTGAGATCATAAATATTGAAACCATAAAAGTTATTTTTCGTTTATTTTTATAATATGTATTACAATTTATGTCACACCTTTATTCTATATATTATCATTTTTAGAGTTTTCACTGTCAATACTTGGTGGAAATGCATTATACTATATATATATTTTTTTTGAATTGTTTGAATTTTGTACTTTTCCATGAGTTTTGTCGCTAACGACCCGGGTTTCGCCTTTCGGCATCTTCAGGCATGAACTGAGTTCAAGTACATCCGTGCACTTGCAATGCATGAAGATGCCGAAAGGCGAAACCCGGGTCGTTAGCGACAAAACTCATGGAAAAGTACAAAATTCAAATTTGATATTGAAATTCCATCAAGCACCCTCAGTCGAAATACTTAATTGCATTATATTATATTATGAAAAACACAATATTCTTCTGTACTTACTGCCACTTTTATTTACCAAGATCAGGACCGGTTTCAATCAACTGATAATAAGTACAGAGGAATATTGTGTTTTTTCTTAATATTCTATATATTATGTTGAAAGTTTTAATTGAACTATTTTTTAGGATCCTCATCGAAGCCAAGTCACATAATAATTTAATGTAATATTTAAAAAAATATGCAAAAAGCTTATAAGCAATCGAACATGAGATTCAAATTTTCTTTTTTACTATGGTTGCGCCGTCAATCAAGAGACCACAAGTTAAGTAAAATCAATTTTGAATACCATTTTAAGTCTCACAAGAGAGAACGAAACTAGACAGCTAGTATTGCTTAATCATAATTTAATGTACAAATGTTCTACTATAAAATCGACAAAGAATCTTCAGACTTTGTTCAGAATTATAAGCGCTAAAAATATGATTATTAGTCAACCAACTCAATAGAAAATAAAATTTACTTCTAACATCTGCTACTAAAAGTTCCGTAATATTCTATAGAATTTATATGGCTATTTAATTTGCAAGAGATTCTATAGCACACTGCTATCTTTATTGCATGAGGCATAATATGCACTTTAACGCTTCCAAGTATTCCGTCTGGTTTCCAGTAACTTCGTTTCTTACGCCAGGCTTAGTTTTAGTAATGCAGCTTGAAAGTTAGTTTAGCAAGCTTCAACTTTAGTCATATCAGCTGAAACCAATATCCATTAGGGCCGACCTCTATTAGTTGCCACTGATAATTACTCACTGGTAATTAGTTTAACTGCGTTAATGTGGTGTGAAGTCTTAATTAGGTATTCGGATTGCAGTTGAAAATGAACATTAATTAATGACCAGCGTAGAGAATTTATTATTCGTAATTCTTAAAAAAAATTTGAAGAAAATTCATCGATTATTTCTCTTGAAACTTAAAACGTTCAAATTTTGTATATTTTGTAACGACCTGGGCTTCGCTTTTCGTCATCTTCAGGCATTCGAAAGCGCGGATGAATTTGAACGAATGCTTTGGATATTAGGGTTTTTACGAATATATAAGAATACAATTTACTATCACTAAGTTTATATTCATGGCGATCTGGATTAATTTTACGTATAGTTTGATTTTAAAAACTTTCAATCAATTGGGAAACTAATCACACGAACCAACATTAATTAACCCTCCAAGGACGAGCGTCTACCGGTTTTAGAGTACCGTCTACCGGTACTCTAAAAAACACAGCCAGTTGGGATTACAATGCCGGAAGAGTAAATCAATTCAATAAATTCATTAAATTATTTAATATTAAATATCGAAAAAATGTATAAGCCATGTAGTTTAATTAACCCTCCAAGGACGAGCGTCACCATATGGTCACACAAAACACCGTTGTCTATTGATCCCACTATTCATACTTTTTCTACCTGAATATCGTTGCTTTTGCTCATATTTGGTTAAGAAGGGAACGGACTACAGTTAGTCATCAGCCGTGGGAACAGGAACGGTCTCCAAAAGCACATGTGATTTTTTGAATTTCCGTTTTTTTAATTTACTTTTTGAAACTGTTAGATATTTTTTTATAAAAACATAAAATTAATTACAGTTATTTTGCTAATATATTTGTTTTGAAATTATGTTGATCTAAAGAGGTCAAATTGTAAATATTTTTTAAAAAATCACGTTTAGCTATATTTCAACCCCGAATGTTTGCAAGCCCATACGGTCACTTTTGTCCTTACTACTGTCCGTACTCAATATTACACGGTAATAAAAGGATGAGCATGGCCATATAGTCATGCGGGGTTTCTATACAACGACTTGGCGTTTTTTTTTTTTTTTAATTTTGGATAGCAATAAAAGTTATCCGTGACTTCAATATGGCTTAGAAAATATTTTTTTATCGGAAAAAAGCTCTCGTCTCTGGAGGGTGTGGTCGCCTCCAATACTTAGTGGAAAAGCATTATTTAATAATTTAAGATTTCGACTGAAAGTGCTTGGTGGAATTTCAATATTAAATTTGAATCGTTCAAACTATGTACATTCTCACAGATTTTGTCACTAACGACCCGGGTTTCGCTCTTTCGGCATCTTCATGCGTTCAAGTGCACGGATGAACTTGAACTGACGCTTAGTAAATGAATGTTTCGTGTTTATATAATAAATAAATTACAGCTAGCTGATAGTGTTAGACCAGCTTTTTATTGTAAAAACTCTTTAGGCAAATTATTAGTTAACAATAAAGATAAAATACATTTATATATTGCAATGCTCTTGATGTACAAAATTGTATATCGGCAAAACAGAAAGGACACTAAACATCAGATTATCAGAACATATGGCAGCATTTAGATTGAAAAAAGACACGTCTACTTTTGCTAATCACTTAATTTTGGAAGGACACGTGTTCATTCAGGAACAAGGTATACAAATGTTACACCCAAATACGGACGGTCATAAACTCATTTTCTAGGAAATTTTGTAAATAAACAGACCACAATTGCATAGCCTTCCGATTTTAAATGAAATATTAAACATGCTGGGATCTCCACTTATATAACCTATATAAATATAATCAAGATTGCCGACAAACAAATAAATATAATTCTTAAAATTACTTACTACTCACATCTGTGGGCATTCCCATGAGCTTATCCTTTTCGCCAGCAATGGCCTTAAACTCAATTAAAAATTTATTTCTTATATAAACACGAAATATTCATTTACTAAGCGTCAGTTCAAGTTCATCCGTGCACTTGAACGACTGAATATGCCGAAAGGCGAAACCCGGGTCGTTAGTGACACAATCTGTGAGAATGTACATAGTTTGAACGATTCAAATTTGAAAAGCATTATGCACATACATTCAAAAATAAAGCATTCTACTACACATATCTTAAATATGATCAGGAACAGTTTTTTACACGATGATAATTTTCAATAGATTAAAGTACACATTAATACAGTGCCATTTAAACTGAGTAGTTTTACTTGGTTCAGTATAATAGCACTGTGTCAATGAGTATTATTATCAGTTAAAAATACTCGTCGTGATTAAAATTGGTCGTGATCATATTAAATAATTATGGAATTAGTACAAAGAGTGTTTAATTTTTTGAATCACGTAAACAATTAATATTTATGTAGGTCTTTAAAATTACATGTGATTATTGGTAAAATTCAATTTGAAAGGTAATATTTTGGAAATGTCTACTGATTTAAAATGGTGTGTACATTTAAATGTCGTATTATTACTATTTTACAATAGTAAATTATATTGTTATAGGTGTAATGAATATAACAATGGTGATTTAAGAAGATTAACTAGTTCTCAATATTATATTTTAAATAACCAAAAAATGATAGAACAACTTATTTATTAAAACTAACTTATGAGTAAATATAAACCACACTGAGAGCGTATATGATTGTAAAAAAGATAATACTTTTGGCTCAAAATAAAAGGGTTTAATAAATCAACATTTTAATACAATCTAATATATTATCTTACTTAAGTTACTTCAAGCAATACAATTGATTATTAATCGTTATTTATTCGACCACAAATGATTAAATTGTGACAGATTAATTGAAATATGTCTCTATAATACTTCGATTTGCAAAATAAATAATTACCGTTGTCCTAAATACGCAATATTGTTATGACTTAGTAGCCTCTGACCAAACACTTTTCAAACGTATCACGTTTCACCTTCAGGTTAATTGCCAATTTATAAAATTTCCGGTCAATAGTTGTGATAAACAAGGAGAAATAATATTGTGAGGTAAAGAGGTATCATAATTGGATTAATTAACCGAGTGCATTAGCTCATAAATAACAGAAGGATTTACGAAGTGGTTTATGTTTAATACGAAATTAAAATAGAAGAATTTTGCTTGAAGCCAATTCGTGAATGTAATAACAATGATGAAACAAGTTCTAGATCACATCATCCTTCCATATGAATTATTTATTCGACAGTGTTTCTATATGTATGTGACTTGAATTATTGTTAATTTTGTTAGTTACCCGTAGCTTTGCATTGGAGGGATTTGACAAGCAGTTCGGTTGACTTGCTGAACTAAATTATTATATGTATATGCATGCAGAAAATATAGACGATGCATTCATTATTGGCCTAATCCAGTGTTTCGAAATGTTGGCATAATGTATTATGAAGAGATACTGCATTTAGATTTTAGACGTCTATTTGTATGTGGAGACAAATGGATGATTCGAGCATAATTGTAATCTTTAATATAGTTTATAATGTTACATAATAAAACGATTATCTAAATCATAGTTTCTCAACCTTTTTAAGCCCGTGGCCCCCTTTTGAGTCTCAAATTTTTCCGTGGCCCCCCTATCCATAGTAATAAAATTCTCGGGGCTCGGGAAAAATGAAAAAATATACATTTATTTTAAAAAAAATGCAACACAAAATTTTGTACACAAATTATTATTTAAAAATTTAAGATTTCGACTGAAGGAGCTTGGTGGAATTTCAATAAATTTGAATCGTTCAAATTATGTACATTCTCACAGATTTTGTCACTAACGACCCGGGTTTCGCCTTTTGGCATCTTCAGGCGTTCATGTACACGGATGAACTTGAACTGACGCTTATTAAATGAATGTTTCGTGTTTATATAAGAAATGCCTGGATACTATATGTCCTATTTTCTTTGATGTGGAAACTTCTTAAAGCTTTTTAAATTATTCAAATGGTTTTTCTTTCATTCCCATGTGTTTTGTATAAAATAGATATTAGTATTAGCGAAGCAAAACATATTAAGCATATGAGTTTCATATTGTCACGGGGACATCCGAAAGAAATCCGTGGACAAGATAGTCAATACAATATTGTCGACACTTACTTTTAGATGCAGTTATTATGGTATCCCTAAATACCATTGGAAAATAATAGAAAAAGTATGTATAATACATACATTATTTCTGCTGCAATCTATAATTGTCCTACTGTATTATATTTCATTTTAATATAAATTTTAGTTCATTATATTTTGGGTGGCCGTGGCCCCCCTTAAGTCTGCTATGGCTCCCCAAAACTGAAATTTTCTTCTGTGGCTCCCTTGGGACATGCTGTGGCCCCCCAGGGGGCCACATGGCTCCCGGTTGAGAAACGCTGATCTAAATGATGATTTAGCTACCTCTAGGTCATGCGTTCGAGTAGAAGACTTTTTTAAAAACCAACAGCCATGAGGATTTTGAAAAAGAATTTTACAAGCTATATAAATTCTTACACACAACAAATAAATTTAAAAAAAAAATAAACGTTGGTAAAATAAAGAAGAAGTCGCAAAGATAATTTTTTCATTCAATAGATCTGAATCAGGCAAGAATTTATATATATTACTTACTATATTTTTGTTTATCAAATTTTAACGATTTGTTATTTAAACGAAGAATTAAAAAAAATATTGCTATCAAAAGTGTGGTTATTTGGAAACAAATGATTTCCTAATGAAGAAAGTCTGTCACATTTTTTGGCAGTATTTAAATGTTCTTTAATTCTAATATTTAACTTAATAACCATTAACCATTTAATAATGCAACATTTTGATAAAAAAAACCGACTCTGATCTTATTAAATAAAATTGGAAATGAAACTATGTTGGGCCTGCAAAGAGGGTGATTATTAATTCTAGAGTTGATACCTAGTAAACCTTTATATGTTTCCAACTGCGTAGTTGAGTAGTCAACGCTGTTGGCTTCGATTACGCAGGTTACTGGCTCAAATCCCAGTACGGAAAGTTTTTCATAATTGACTTTTCAATCGATTTATGGACTTTTGTTTAAAGGCATGAATGTATAAGACTTCTTGAATTATCTCCCCCTCCTTCCTTTTTTTCATGAAAATTAGGCGAAAAAAGAGCGATTAACTAACCACTAGTCTTTTCTTAACCCTACCTTTTTATTACTATTCTCTTTCGTTAAAAAAGAAACGTTAAGAAAATTAATAACAAGCAGCTATTTTAGAAATACCTTTGTCTAGATAAACTCTATTTTGAGCGGGCGTGGTTAAAAAGTTATCTTTTGAATGTATTATAGATAAATACTTTATTAAAAAAGATTTCGACAGCTGAAGCTTTGAATAAGGAAATTAATTTAGAAAATTCCAAACAAATACTGATCATAAGTTTTAAAAAAAACAACATAACTCAATTCTTAACTAGAATAAATTGTTTGTAATTTAATAGGAAGCTTGATAAATTTATATAATTTATTCAGTTTGAAACTCGAACTTGTAATTTGTAAAAATATTAATTACGTGCTATATCAGTATGTACATATATGGTGTTTTCCGTGTTATCAATCTATCATAATGTTTTACGGAATCGCTTATCATTTTTCCTTTCATGTGATAAGATACACGTTGTTCGTAATGTGATATTAAACTTTAAATTGCCCAGACCCTAACTGCCTTTTGAGAGTGCCCGAAAGATCACCGGCCGGACCTTCTACGAGAAGGTTTCGTGCACAACCTATTCTTTACTTTCTCTTAGGGCATTTATTATCTGAAGCGTCGATTTGCTTGTCAATATTGCAATTGGCCACCTGGAGCTTGTAAAATAAATATCAGAGATATACGAGGAATGGAGTGCGTGCCTAAGGAACTATAAATGTATGAATTCATATATGTATCGCTCTCTGTATTTATGTTGATCAAAGCTTTTCCCTGCCGATCAGACTCATATATGCAAATTTAGTAAGTAATTTCAATATGAAATTAACGTATTTTTTTAAAAAATATTTTGAGTTCTTAGACATGTGTACTTGTGATAAGGGTATCCAATTCCAGGATCCAGTCCAATTTTTCGATCCCGAAATCCCGAGATTGTAAAAGACAAAATTTTTGAAAACCGCGTGAAAGCTAAAAAACGTCCCACATTTTTTTCATTTTGAGAATTCCGCAAATTTTTGGCTTTTTGAAATCGGGTAGTGACAAAATTATTTTAAAAAGTGCGAAAGACTTAAAAAAAGGTCATACTTTTTCGTTTTAGGAAATCCGTAAATTCCCAAGATTTAAAAATCACCGAGCAAATTAAAATCCTGAACCACGAATTGATCCTGGGATTGGAAAAATTGTGAATCCCGACATTCTGGGATTGGATCCCCTACTTGTAATGTTTCGTTCCTTTGGGACGATCTCAAGTGACCTATACAATTCTCAACGAGTTTATCTCATTTAATTTTTAACTTCATACTAGTTGCATATTAGCATCAGCTAATTACATAAAACAGGACTGTTACTGACTTTTTCGTCGTTGTCCAAGTATTATAATAAAGTACTATGTGCATTATTTAATTTTCTCCCTTCATTTCCTATACCCTAATGGTGTGGTATTTATGACACTAAACGAATACCCCCTAAGGTACTGACACCGCACGCTAGCTTTACATTATTGTACAGTAAAAGACACTAGTTTGTTCCATGAACATAAGCTTCCACTCGTACCCCGCTATCTTTGTAATGCTCGGTTAACCTGAATAAGGGATGATCATTTATAGGGGTAGACGCTGGCTGTAAAGAAAACCGCTTCGCAGACGCTCGCTTCAGTACTCGGGCATAAATCAGACAAGACGTGGGTAGGACATGTCCTTGCATGTTCGATTAGGCTGCATCGAGAGGTCTCAGGACGTCTACAGTTTACGCTGATCAATATTTTATTTATTCAACGGAGGTGATCGACAATAAATGAGAGGTTAGGGGTTTCGGAATCTTCACTGATAACAAAGACTGTTTTACATGTACGAATTGGTTAACCAAAATATGCACGAATATTCATTGAATATATTTTGTAAACTATTCTATCGCGAAGAACTAAAAATTAGGCCAATCGATTAGGGGTGGGCTGGAGGGGATTTGCGGGGGCTCACGCGAGCCCCTTGGTAAATATTACTCAGGCGGGCGAGCCCCTTATTAAATTAAGAAAAACACTATTGTCAGATCTTTGCATTATACATATAATCTATAAATATGCAATATATTTTAATTAAAAAAGTATTGTAATGTTCATGTGGGACATTTTTCAGCGATTGATTTTGATTTAATTACGATATACTGCGTACTGTTATAAAATATAGGTGTATATTGTAAAATTCGATAGTTTTATTGTGTATATGCATGAGTGATAAAAAATTCACACCTTCCCCAGAGCATCACGGTTAGCTATATGATTTAACGACCCTTTTGTTACCGTATTGGCAGCCCACTGCTTCTATCAATTCGAAATTGCAGACATGGTCAAATACAAAATTTTAATTTTACTAAGGATTTATTGGTACCTGATTAATGCTCGCTGCTCTTTTTTATGCCCAATAATTGCAAAGTTAATATTCGGCAAATAATATGACGATTAATTTTTTAAAAATTTTCGTTATTGCGTTATGTAAAACGGTCATTGGTGGTAGTAAGACAGTAAACAACAAATTTGTGATTTTATTTTAAACGTCTAAAAATCGTGTATCTAAAAAATTAGCGCATGTATCTCTGATTTTGTTTCGTGTTAAGTTATGAAAAAAAAAACATCTCAACAAATCATTTGTGCCAACTGATTTATTAACCAATAGATAAATATCTCCGTTGGGAATCGAACTCGTGAATTCACAAACGAATGATTAAGAGCGCTGAAAATTTGGGCTACAGGACTGTTAACCGATGTATCATATTTGTGTCGTAACAATTTTTTTAGAATATAATAAGCACTTAATTTTTCAGAAAATGTGAAGTATTATAACATGAGACAAGTTGGACAGCATGAAGCCTTTTACCTTTAACGATCAAAAAGTCGATGATTATGATTTGGATTCCATGACGCTACGTTTAACAACTTCAAAACTATACTTTACATAATGACTTGTGACTCATTACCAACATAACAACATAAACAACATTATTTGTTCAAATAAGTTAACGATCGAACTTGACTGACAAAAGTTCAACAGCTTTTGTTCTTCGATGCAAAAGCTTACTGAAAAAGTCTTTCAACAATTTTCCATTGTCTTGTTTGCATGTTGAAATCTATTATTATTATTTAGACGAAAACATTACATCATTTTCATCGCTACAATCTAGTCGGGAATATTTTAACTTTGTTTATGAAAATCTTGGTTCCTGCCATAAAACGACGTTGTACGTTTTGCCTACTTTAACTTTCAAGAGATACTTGTACAAAATTACAACTATGTCGAAGAAAATTTAGATTTTTTGATAACCCTTCAACTACCATTCAGTAAAACTTTCATGATTTTTTTTATCCGTGTACGTTTTGCAATAAAAAAATAATTCTTATTTGAAAATATACATAAAACCGCTTTAATAAAGTGTATATTGAATGTGGTAAACAAATACATCAATTTTTTTTTAATCATTATAACAACTAATCTTTAGTTATACAAATGCTCGTCCTCAACATTGAGCAAAACAACTCTTTATTTAGGATATTGACTTTATATTTTATTTAAATTGATTTAATATTGCGTTCTGGCAATCCTTTATGGAAAATCGTTATTACATATCATACAATATGAAGAACAAGAAGTTTTTAAGTGCATATTATTTTGTATAATTTGTATTATTTTTATTTTATAACTTGAATTGCTTAAATTTTTATCAGTTTTAACAACATTTTTTTTATAATTTATAATTTCAACTGAAGGTGCTTGATGGAAATCCAATGAAAAATTTGAATTATTTTTATTCTGTACACTTCCATAAATCCTGTCGATAACGACCCGGGTTTCGCCTTTCGGCGTCTTCTGGTTTTATCTAGTGCACGAATGCACTTGAGCTGACGGGCAGCGAACGGCTTGCATTGTCTATATACAAACATAAAAGTGTATTTGAACAGTATAATTATTGTTAACCTAATTGATATGACAGCTAGAATTTATGACATTAATTAGTTGTAATGAATTAATTGGGTAAATTATATAAATATATAATACTTACTTCATATCATAAAATTAGTTTAACAATACCATATAATTTTGCATGACGTGAAGTAATTTAAGGAGTTTAACTTTTAAAAGACACTTGAGATCATTATTTCTTTACTGTAGTATTGAAGACATCGCCTCTATACCATAGTAAAATTATTAAATGTCTCCCATAGTTAATCGAAATTTCAATTTTTTTTAAAATATGTTTAATGTATTGAATAATTTAATCAAAAGATCTCTAGATCACTAACGAACTAACAAGCACTGATACACTAACGCAGAGATATCCAAACTACGGCCCGTGGGCCAACACCGGATCTCGAGCACCACCGATCTGGACTTACCCGATATCCGTATGTAGGTATGATGAGTTAGTTAAATCTTGGCCCATGAGACTTAGTGGAGGATTCGTATGGCTCTTAGGCTACAAAGTTTGGAACCCCCTGTAGAAATTATCACGCTCGTCTCAGAAGGATTGACAGACTGAGGTATACAATGATGCAATCTCCCACTCGTATTTTACACTTCTCAAATTTTCAAACGCCTGTCAAATATTAATAAAAACACAATATTCTTTTGTACTTTATTTCCACTTTATTTAAAAGGTCAGGACCGGTTTCACTCATGGTGAGCATTGTCAACTGAGCCTGTCAAATACACCGCTTTAGATTTATATCGAGAAAAAAAAAACAGGTATATGAGAAGCATTAATTTTCTTATAAAAATAACAGCCTTCCCTCTTCCAAGTAATATAAAATTGTTTAACAAACAATATGTAAGCTTCTTTTAATATTCAGTCATAATTTCTTCGGTGCTAAACTTGTTTTTTGTAACACGTCAATATAAAGATTAATTATAAAATTCCGAGAAGAACTTTTATAGCTTTTTAACAACTCAAAAGCGATTAATACCTAAAAATAAATACTTCTAGATTTGTTCTGATACTTGTTAAATCTTTTCGTGAGAAAAAAAACAGTTAAAATGAGTTAGCAATATTTTTTCATCATAATATAATTACAAACTCATATAAGTCGAGAAAACTGGCAGGGATTGGAATTTCGTTATATCAAAACAGGAAATTCTGTATTTCAACTGTTTTTCCATGTTTTTTTTTTTCAAATCTATTATATTTTGATACTAATTTAAAATTTGTCTTTTTCTGTGATCTGTTTGATAAGAGGTTCGTCTTGGCTTGAAGTCCCAGAAAGTCGATATAAAAATTAGATTTTTTAAATTTAATTTTTAAAATCATAGGTGTTTGTGATGTACCTATTTATTCTCCTTGAAATAATCTCAAGAGCCTTTATAAAGTTTTCATCGATTTTATTAAGTGCATTGGGCGCATTAGCATAATCAGTATTTTTTTTTTTAAATATTTATTTAAAAAAAATGTATTAAGCAAAGTTTATTTCCTAGGTGCAGTTGATATCAAACGTTAATAGTTTATATAAATCAAGATAATTCTGTACATAAGAGACAAGGCGTTAGTCATTGCAAACGTAGCATTTATTACTATCGAATTGATGACCATTGTTTCATCATACCGGTATTGAAATCTTTAAAAGGAGGTACAATCACATTCTTAATATTTTTTTACTTACAAAAATTTCACGCCTTTACCACTCATTCAGAGTCACATAGTTACTGTCATCATTTACCAGGTTTTTTTTCAAAACGTCAGTAGGATTTATGCGTATATTGGTTTAAAATATAATACATGAATATTATTATTTCATCATCGAATCAAAGATAATTATATCACCCATATTCTTAGCTTAGTAGCCAAATTATTTTGAAGCCGAACAGGATACTCCATCCTTCATTAAATTGGCAAGTTGCGGTATACTGTAGTAATCTTTGACATACTTTGAGTCAAATTTCTGCCACTTGATGGGTATGCAGTTGGTATAACCAACTCCAAATATTAATCAATATTTACTTTCAATTAACCATTTGTCAACTATATTATTAAGATGTTAAATCAAAAAATATTTCGACTACATAAGATTAACTCGATAACATTTTTTTCAAAATTACATCATATTCACTCAAATTAACAATATATATATACATATATACAGGGGTTTAAGCCCAGATCCACCTTTTTGATAGCGAAAACTCCAGTTAGTCCTCAGTAACCGATGTGCTACGATCCTTTGCTGGGGTTGTAGCAGTGCACATATCCAATAGAATAAAAAAAAACAAATTATTTTGAAGACGCAATCACAGAGAAGTACAAATGTTCTTTTTTGGTTGGAAGAATGTGGAATATGCACTTTTGATTAAAAATGACAAACTATCGTGTTTTATAGGTCGTGACCATGATTTTTGGACTTATTTCTTAATTATTGAGCCAACTATAAAACTTTTATGTTCAAAAAACCAAACTCAATTATCTCAGTAATTAGTTAAGTTTAAATTATTTAGCTAATAATCAATATCTTTGTGTTATTATATATTGATTACTTAGTAAATAAAACAAGAATAATTTTGAAATTTAATGGAGAAATCTTATTTACTGGTAATTCCAAAATAATTATTTTTTTACTTGTGCTAGTATTCCATTCACAGAGCTATAAATAAAAGTATTTATATGTATAAAGTACTTTTATCGTTGGTGTAATATAAAAACACAAGCAAATATAATTTCTGTACATGTAAATTGTTATAAATATTTTTACTCGTGGTGTGCTGCCAAACTTTGTAAACCACGTCAGTGTGTCATATAAGATAAAAGGTTGCGAAGCACTGTTCTACACCATAGATGCTGACAGATATTTGTTGAAGGGCTCAAATAATGTAAATAGAATATAAGGTTTAAATCTTATCGATTGCCGAATTCGGTCAACAGACATAATTATTATATTATGGGAATTTAAGCTCAAGTTTAATGTGAATCTATGGATGATATTTGCTAACTAAAATTTTATATATTCTGTATGTTCAAATAAACAAATAAAAACACCAAAACAATATTAGCTAACAACTTAACCTCTAAACTATTTTCTAACTACTTATACTACTACCACTATAAAAGTTCGTTTTGCGAGAGAAGATGACTAAAAAGCTCTTTTATAACCAAATGTAAAGATTTCTACTCGATAAATCCAGGCTGTATTAAAAAAACCTTCCGATTTTTTACGTGGTATTTTGCCAGGATACAAAGTTTCAATGGTAATGTGCATTGTTTAACTTGAGAATGTCTTTTTTTGTGCATCACGTTAGGGTTAAGAATCGCAAAGTATCTTTCTCTCCTAAAGTAAAAAGATAAATCTGTATTGAATAGCAAACTCAAGCGCTTCTAGGTTGGCGGGCAGGTATTGTCAAGCAGTGTTCGTTTACAACGAATTTAGTTAATACAAAACCATTAATAAATAACCTTACCAACCGACAATAAATTAAAGTCGTTATCATAAATTTATATTCAGACATTTAAACGAAATAAAGGATCGATTTTTATATGAAAGTCATGGATTGTTGCACTTCTGCTGATGGGGACAACGAAGATCATTTTTTTTACAAACACCAGTTTTAAACAAAATAAAAAAAATATATTGTTGCAAGCCAGTAGCCGAACGGTCATCATCGATTTCCTAGGTTGCTGTTTTCGTGAACCTAAATCTCATTGAATGATGAATCACATACTTTATCTTATGAAGAAATTTATCATTTTATGAAGATCGCTTACGATTTTATTTTTTTTGGTTACTTCGGCTCCCAATTATGAATTTTATCTCAATAAAAGAGTTTCTAAAAGAGTTCATTGTTTATCAGTCTCTCAATCTCTCTTAGACAGTAGAAATAAAACGATAAGGCTGGGATAGGATTAGTGGTCAGCTAATGGTTCTCGCTGAGCCTTTTTTTGGAATAGGATGGGTGGGAGGGGTGCATTCAATAACAATAATCCATAAATCGATTGAAAAACAAATTTAATAAAACTGTCCGTACCAGTAAGTTTTGTGTTCTAATACAACGACATTGACCACCCAGCCAGCATGAATATTGTCAACGAATAATAATTTTATTTATAAGCCAATTAAGTTCAGCGTTTGATAGCATATAGTCATTCACTCATCATTCTTAATACTCTTGAAGATAATACCTGTACCACGGTTTTAAAACATCGAGTGAATATCATCGCCAAAAACACTATCTCTTATTTGTAAAAAATGTAGACACATAAAATCTGCAAAAGTCTAAATTTTTAATAAATAATATGTGAACACATGCACTCAGGTACCATTGTTCGCAACTTCTTCCTCGATATATCAAAATATGTGTATCGTTCGTTATACAGGGATCCTCTGCGCGTTTTCTTTGCTTTCCCTCGTAATTAGAGTCGCGTTGCGCCCAAACTTTCTCAATTAGGCAAGTTTGAAGCTGCCTCCGTCCCTGCTCAGGCTCACACCCTGCCTACTTTCATTCGCCTCATAACCTTCTGCTCCTTATATCGGAGACCGGCGTCTGCTGTAGACTCTATACGTGTATATTATATTCGATATAGTATGTTATCTTGTTATTTATAAACTAGTTTACTTTTCCGTCAAATATTGCGGAAAAAATCATAAATAAAAGACGTGAATTGTTTATCGACACTGTGCTAGCAGAAGTTGGTGAGTAAACAGCAAATGAAAAATTTGAACACACTCGTATCTGGTTCCATATTCATTTATTATGTTATTCCATGTATTACATTTAACAAAAGTTTATTTTATAATTCATCTAATGGAGGTATCTCAGCGTGTTTTCTACAAGGACTGATTTTTAGTTGGTTGCTCAACCTCTCCTTTTTTAAAGAGTAGAGATATAAAGAAAAATTCTGGGGCAGGATTTATGGTTGGCTAATCGTTCGCTACGCCTCTAAGGTTGGGAGGGTATTTTCTGACGTCACAAACATCAAAATCTTCGAGCAGAATTCAAAAAATCGATTTAAAAAAAATATTCGAGCTGGGATTTGAAGCAGCTAGGCACGGTATGAAAACTATTGACATTGACTTCACCACCACGGACACGACATTTTAAATAATTGCAAAACATTGACGAGTCTTATATTTATGAAAACATACAACTTATGATAAGAATGAATAGAATTGTCAGTAAAGATTATACGTGGTCATTATATTTTATATTTAGAAAGTAAAGAACGTTTTCTACATAAGCAATTTTCCCACGGCTATTTCCATGTAGCGCTAATTTTATACATATCAGTTTTCCATTAATCGTTTGATCCTCATTTTTTTGTCAATCTGACGAAATTTAGACTAACTTTTCGACTAACTCTTAGACTAAAGTTGGCATGGAAAGATTCCAGAAATATAAATACCACTTTGTTACAAAAAACCTTGTGTAGTTTTTCGGCAAATACAACGGAAATTATCAAAAAGTCATGATAAAATTACGTCACTGACACAATACAGTCAATTGTATACTCTAAAATACAATTAATTATGTATTTTGTACACTGAAACAAGAAATTCTCGAGAATGAAAGCATTTTCCATTGATGAGAAAAAAATGCGTCTCAAAATAATTTACTCAATACGCGCGATAAGTAACAAACCTTTATCAAGCAAAATCGTATAAATAATATTGTTTAATCAATTACCTTTATTCTGACCAAGCATTAATAATACGTAAATATTATTTTTAAAAATTGGGAAATTGTATATTAGATATTTTCCTAGGTTATCGCTAACATTTAATTGTTCAAGTTTTTAAAATCAACTTTAAATTGACAAATATATTTTCGCAAAATTATTCTTTATGCTGAAAATTATTCCTCCTACGATGTCCACTATTCAGTTCAGCTGAAAGTTAATTACATTTTTGAATACAAAATAACGAGCTCTTTATGCTGTTTTATTTTTACATAGCAATCCCATAAAAGCTCTTTAAACATTCATCGTGTTTCATCTTCTTCGCCGCATTTGCCTGCGTTCTTTACTCACAAAATAAACAAATCTGCGCGCAAACTCTTTACAATAAGAAAAATCAACTTTTACCGATATCACAGAGGAAGTTTTCAGAAATGTACAGACGTGTTCGGAAAGAACAGCTTTGAGCCTTAAGCTGAATGGTCAACGTCATTAAATTCGGTTACGGTGTTTTCACTAGAACATGAAATACCGGACACTATTTTTGATCCCGGGATTTTGGGATTCACAACTATTTCGCGATTTAGGCTTTTGGGATCCCGGGATTGATATATTTGAAAAAAATTGAGAAATTGAGAGATTCCAAAATTTAAAAAAAACTTAGCTCGATGACTTAAAAAAGTTGGAAATTGACAGATTCCACAATTATTTTTAAAAAATATGAGACATTTTTTTTAGCTTGCTCCTCTAAAAAAGGTTGTGAATCGACGGTTTCCACAGATATTCAAAAATTTGAGTACTTTTTTTTAGCTCCATCCTTTCAAAGAGTTACTTACCACTGCACTATCAGTGAATCCCGAAATCATGGGATTGGTGGCCCCAGTGTTCACCTATTTGAACACCAAAACGAACACTTTTGTATCGTTGGCATACTGGCGAAAGGCGTTAAGTCAACCAACTTCATTTTGAGATATTTGTCATTGTCAATGAGCATTTAATTTAAATATATCTAACTAACATATATCATTTTGACTATTTCATGAAATTTAATAATAATTTACAAATTCAATCCAAATATTTAAAATAATATGTTTATATATAGTTAATTGCAACAAATAATATTGAACAGAATTAATCTGATGCAAATAACTTTTTTAAATGACATAAAGTAGTTAGTAGCAAAGATATATAATAATTCAAATCATATCAAAACGGTAAAAAAAATGATTTCATGTTTGTGAAATACTGATCTTTCTTTGACTATTCTAATGAATAGATGTGATTTCATAATTAATCATATCAATTAATATCTCAGCGTTACGTAAGTCAGCTGTGTTAACAAAGGAGAGCTTAATTTGTAGGGTATGCCCTTAAATGGTAAATATATAATTTCTCTTCAGAAATTGCTAATGACTTGAATGAATAATTGCAAGGTAATTAAAAGGATATAAAATTTACAGATTTCAGTGTATAAATGGGCATGCAACCTGACTAAGTTTGTCCATCTTTCTGATTTAAACTGGCTTTCATATTATTTTACTGGCCTCTTAGTATGTATTAATATTTCACTAGTCATCTATTCAGTAACATATAATATGTTCTCTATGAAAAACTTTTACATTTAAATCTTTTGATTTTTTTTACATTAACACACGTTTTGTCACTTACAGCTCAGGTTTCGTCTTTCGGTATCTTTATGCCTTCAAGTGCATAGATGAACTTGTACTGACGCTTAGTAAATAAATGTATAATTATATAAAAGTTAATAACAAATAAAGTCTTTAATTTGTAAGACCTGCAATAATTCAATTGCTCAGTCACCTAAATTCTTTGTTTTGGAGAGAGTATGTATAGAAGTGCAGGGTTAATATAGGACTAATGGTGAGCTATTTGATCTCACCACGCCTTCGGCTAGAGTGGATGAAAAGTAATTCAAACATCACATAAGACTTCACATGGAATAAAATTCCGTACTGGAATTTTAGCCCTTGAACAATAAAAACGGAGACAAAGATCTTTAAAACTGTAGTAACATTATAAACAGTGAGCAAAACCAATTTTAATTTAAATGTGTCCATGGTAACCTTTTGAGTTATCCGTAGAAGTATTTTATTTTACTAAACAAGTTTTCTACGAGATGCTGAAGGATAATTGATGTCTAATAAATATCTCATTGAAAAACGATTAAAAAATAATATTTTTACCATTATATTTGTCATAAAATATCGTATTATACAAATAATTCCCAATCAAAAGGTTAGCAATAAATAAATACGAACGCTTTTAAAAACCATTCCCTTTCATGTTATAATCTTTGTATTTAAAAATGAAATCCGTTCAATTCTTCTGGGACTCACTGTTCTCCCTTCTCACCCCCTAAGCCGACCGGCATCTATAATATTTTCGCTCGTGATGTTACATCTTTATCAAAGGAAGAATTCTGATGTAGAACATCCCTCTGCTATTAAACTATATCAAACTATGTATTTTTTTCGATGAAATTCGTACTGAGTGTTTTCAATGGGTGATGGAAGGCCCAAAAAAAGTTATTGATAAATGTTTTAATGTGAATATTTAACATTTGAGCAAAATGAAACTACAAGAAAAAAATATTATATACTTTATCATCTACTATTTATTTTATTTTGTATTATATATCGGATATATATTCAATCAAAACAATATTATTATAAAGGTAAACCTTTGACCTGTTAACCGTATATTGTTATTGATAAATATAATGGTTTAAATACAAAATTACTTAGACAAAAACTGTTTTTGCGTTTTTTCTAGGGCTTGTCGGTTTTCAAAAACCGGTTTTTTTGCAAAATTTGTGACATTCAAAAACCAGTTTTTCAACTTCGTAACTGGTTGTGCCGAATTTTCCATAAACGAGTCTATAAACAAAAGGACAGAAAATTTTGGTCTTTTATTTGATGGCCATATGCCTCACATCTAGGACATCCAATCCCGGAGCCTTTTTCCAATCCCGGGATTCCGGGATTGGGATTTACTCACCGAGGAATTTGAAATCCTCGATTTGGTATACTTTTTCTCAGATTGTCACGTAACATCGTTTTTTTTTAGCTCACCGAGGAATCTGATATCCTCGATTTGCCAATTTCGTGTAAATTTCCGGGATTTGCTCAAAATTTCTCATTCCCAAAATCTCAGGATCGCAACCGTATCAATCCCGTGATTTCGGGATCAGAAAGTTGAACGGGATCTTGGGATAACGGGATCCCGAATCCCGGGATTGGATGCCCTACTCACATCATTACCCAACGAAAAGATATTTACGACATCAGGAATTTTTGTGACAAAACTTTGTTTTTTGTTAAATCATATTTTCTGAAGAGTAACATCAAATAATTTCTTGTTGTATAATATTATGTATGTAGATAAACAATATAAAAAAATTGATCTTTTTCTCGCTATTTTAATTGAACTATATTTTTTTGTAAAACTTCGAAAACCGGATAAAACTGGTTTTCAAACAATATTGTCATTCGAAAACTAGTTTTTTCAAAAGTAGGTTTTTGTATAAGCCCCAGTTTTTTCCAAAACAATGTCATAAGTAAGTTTGCCTTTGTCATCCTCAGCCTCCAAATTCTTAAAAACAGGCGTTTGACGATTTATGAGTAGAGAATGGAAAATCTGTAAAAGAAATATCCAGATCCGCTTCTTTCAGTAGTTCTATCATATTAAGAATAATTCGAATGACATGTTTCTTGAAAAGTTTTTTCTTGCTACGACGACATAAATAGTCATTGGAACGATGTTGAATCAGTTTCGACACATAAAAATTAACTGAATCGCCAAAAAAACTAATTTGTGTCTGAATGTTTTTTTAGTCACTATTGTAGCTCGGCCGCGTTCTCGGTTAGTCTAAAAAAAGCATTTACGTTACAATATCGAGTAAAAAGGGTTAATTCAATACACCAAAAAATGTTTAAATGTTGATATATGATTTCTTTTACAAAGGCTTTAATCACAATACTGGTATGAATAGAAACAATAAAACTTACTGTTTGTATATAACTTTAAAAAGTTACAGCGGTTATTTTTGAAAATAATTTGGCATTTGACGTTATCCTGACGGTCTGACATTGATTTAGGATTATGCCACAGAGTCAGCCCAAACTAGAATAAGTTATTAGTTTTTCGTAGAAGATTGCGTCTATTTTCGGTGTTTTGCTGAAACATCAATAAAAGTTCTCTAAAACAAAACTACGGGTAAATAGATTATAAATTGTTGGCCTGAGCACGTTTGCTTAAAATATATTTTAATCGATGTAACCCAAATAGATCAAGGAATAAACCAAACTACATAATTTACCGCCTTAACTCATTGTGCCCCAAATAATCAAAAATATATCTTTTTATTTTCTACATTTAATACTATATTTATTTATTAGGACTTTGAAAACGAACTCTCGTTATTTTTTTTAGTAAAAAGGTACAAACTAAGAATGTACTTACTTCTTCTTCGCATATTGAATAAAAAAATTAAAAGGACGTTCTTTTTTGATGTTTTTGCTCAAAAATCAAAAAAATAAATACAAGGCTTCGAACCGCAACGGAAAAAAACCGTTATTTTTTCCGGAACGAAAACCGGAACCGAAACCGGAAAATATCGGTTTTTTTTTCGGTTCACGGACATATTTTGGGCAAATCAGTAAATTTATGGGATTTTGGATTCGAGCTGAACCGAAAAACCGTTAATTTGCCGGAACCGAACCGATATATATTTTTTTACTTTAACCGTAACGAAAACCAGAACGAAAAAAATAGCGACTCGAAGCCCTAATTAAATATACCCAACCCTGAAGTACACAAACGCTAATAAACTGGTGTTTTATTCATCCAAGCTTAATAATAATCAATAAAAACTTTTGTGCGTGTACTTTTCCTGGTACCAATTTTCCCATTTTTTTTCTTTTTCCAACTTTTAAGTTAAATTTAGATATTTATTCGGCATTTGCAACTTGCATCATTGAAATGTTGTGACTGCGCGTAATTTTACGTATGGAAAACCTAAAATTTAATATTAGAGAATCATAACACAAGACCGCCTTATAAAAATTCATCATTTTATATCAAAAGACCATTTGAAGGATCATAACATGGGTGATCATAAGTTTTTTTACTAAGATATCATAGAAATAAAAAGGGTGCAGCTAAGTAGTTCAACTTCAACGAACAATTCAATCTTCCTCATTCACCTTCTTTATACCCTTTAAAAAAATATGTTAATTAATTAACATTCGTAAAAAAAAGCACATTTTTCAACGATTAATATAATTCAATTCTTCAAATAATATGACATATAACACCTACTTTTTAAAATTAATAGACATTGTCCTTCATAATGTGATTACTTTTTCAATTTCTTGAACATCATCAAAAACAAACTGTTCATAAAATTATTCCAAATAGCCATCAATGGCTTTTAATTTAGTGATAATAAATTTTTATCCTTATGTATTATTATATTATTGTATTGTTTGGTAGTATTTTTATATATAAATATTTACCAAACGTAAGTTTAAGTCCATCCCTACACTAGAATACAGAAAGATGACAAAAGTTTGTTAGTAACAATATGTACAACATTTGAACTGTTCAAAGATAATAACCATTTCGATAAAATAATCAATTAAAATACTACTGTTACGTGAAATTATTGTTATATGATTATTTTTAACACATCCTCTGATTAGTAAATAATCCATACGAATATCACATGAACAACATCCTGCCACTCAGTACTAGGAAGGCACGGGTATTCCCCTGCGGAAGGCTCTACCGTGGACCGGTCGGCCGCTCTCCGACTGATTTCCCACAAGCGTCTGTAATCTGCTTTTGTCGGCGACAGACTGGAACTCACCCTCAACAGTGGCGTACTCAAATCGAAGACAAATAGTAATAAACTATTCAAACATGTATATATTTATACAAATTACACTAAATCCACATTAAATGTAAGCCTCTGTCTTCTAGTGGTAGGAGTTTTACCCTAGGAATCAGATTAGTCTGGATCCTGTCAAAGTCAATATCAAATTTAGATATTTCAACTTAAGGTCTTGAACGTCGATTTTAATGATATTTTGTCTTCTCGAATTGACCTGCAATGAATATACTGGTATCTCAAGTTATTTATAAAAAAAAAAAAATTGTTTTTTAGGTGTAATCACATTTTTTCATTAAATTAAATATAAATAATGTGTGGATTTGAAATAACTGTAGAGTAGAATTTATAACGGGTGTATTTTTTTGCGTTAAACTTTGAAGATATCTCCATTAACTATATAATTGATTCAATAATTTTAATGCGTTTTGTTTTTTCCTCTACGATTTTTAACCTGCCTTTACTTATAAAAATATTGCTGGCCCTAAAGATGAGTGACTTACACATTTGGGCGTTTGTGCTTTTCATTTTTGTTTTCGATAAGTTGAAACTTTTAAACGATTTTTTTTAAAATAAATAAACTTTTCAATGAACTTATAGAATGGCGGTGGATATGAATGTGTACATCCCCTCTCAAACATTGTATTCTAGAAATAGAACAAGATCAGAGTCATTAGATAATTTCTAGTCACAAAAATTTCACATCGTTACTCACTACACAAAATAGACTAGATCAGGCACGGGCAAACTGTGGCCCGCGAGCAAAATTATATTTTTGAAAAAGATTCCCATTTTTATCTTTTAACGCCATTTTTAAAAAAATATTGAAAATAAATATAATAATCGTTATTTTTGGATCAACTTATATATGTGAACAAACATTTTCAATCATGAACCTCAATATAAACTCTTAACAATCAAACATTTACAAGCAGTTTTAAAAATCTTAACTACAAAATTAACACCTAAATTTTAAAAAATGTCAAAAGACGTAAAGCAGTTCTATTCCTCCCATTAGATTGATAATAAATACTGTACATATAAAAGTGGTATTTTACTTGCGGCCTGCTGATGATTTTGAATTCCTGAATTTGGCCCTTCATCCGAAAAGTTTGCCCCCCCCTAGACTAGATTATTGAAAAACAACTTTTTCCCATAATTAAAAAAATAAACAGTTAATGTAAAATGGAGTTTGATAACTTTGTTTTTTAACTTTTTGTGCTACAACTTGTGAAACGTGCTTTGTTTCTTTGAGAAGCATCATCATATTATTGCAACGTTTACGAATAGACAAAAGATTTAAATCATAAATCAAAATTAAAAAATAACTTTATCTTAAGATTTGAATAAATTTTTAGTTGTGTGAAAAAACAAAGTGTATTAACAAAATAAACATTCTTTTTTACTAATTGCACATTAATTTAATATTCGGTGTCGGTTGAAAATGCTCGTAATAGGCGATACCGGTCCTGATCATATTACATAAATGTGAATTAAGTAAAAGAAAAAGTTTTGTTTATGTTTTAATATAATAATATCACCAAGTATTGATAGTGAACTCCTAAAAAGCAGTTAACAAAAGTATAACTACTGGTTTGAAAAGATATTGTGTAGTATTCGTTATCTTATGTTATGTTTTATATCGATATTTTAAAAATGTTCAAATTCGCTAAACATTTTAAGAAAATAGTATTTCGTTTAAGACAACGAAACAACTATTTTTAACATTCGTGATGTAATAAAACATAGATGTAATAAACGATGACTTTTACTCAGAGCGTCTCATATAACGGTTTCAAGTTTAGTATCACTAGGCTACCGTTACTATGTACTAGGGATTCTTTGTCGAGACGTCCCGGGACTTGTCAGGTTTTTTGCTGTCTTAAGTCCCGGGACTTTTTTGGAAAATGTCCCGGGACATTGGTGTCTATTCTCGGGATCAGTTTTGAAAAAAAAATGATTATATTCAGGCTAAAGGATTAAGACTCGGGGTTTTAAACAAAATATTTATGAATATATAGAAGGGATCTGATAAAATAAACATATGTTTGGGATTTATAATTTCGTAGAAGTTTCAAATACCATGTGTATATATATTGTAATATAACTGTAGCAAAAGCAATTTCCAAAATATTAAAATTAAATGTTCATATCTCATGTTGTTTTATGTACAAAAGTTCTTTCACTATTATACAAAATTACCAATGTCTCAATTGGACAAAAAGGTCTAAAAGCTGTTAATCTGTCCGAATTTTTTGATATTTTTTCATTACATATACCGTCATCATCTCTTCTTAACAAAATTAACCGTAAGCATTGCACATATCTATTACATAAGAAAAATAATAATTTTTAAACATTGTATTAAAAAACGCGATTTTTACTAGTGCGTTCTTTCAAAAGGCGTGTAAGGCATGTATGTATGTAATAAATACATACATACATGCAGATATGTAATTTGAATAAAATTATAATTTTAATTATAATAAATTATAATTTTATTGAAGGGAAAATAAAAGTCTCGAGTCACGGGATGTCCCGGGACTTTGACTTTATCACGCCTCGAGTTCCGGGACTTTGAAAACCCCGAGACTTCAGAATCCCTACTATGTACGTCACTGTATACGGATTACTTGGTACCTCTTCCCAGTGACTCTACGTACATTCCCAAGGGAAAAGACGTCGTGTTTATGCTAGAAACGGGATTCCCCGGTGAGGCAATCTGAGGTGGATACTTTAAATTAAGTAAGTCAATTGCTATCCAGTAATTATTTAATGAAATTTTCATTATAATACTCGATCGAAGATTAATATTTGAAAACATCTTGGCGTGTTTTAATATTATTTATTTAATCCAATTTTGATGATAGATTTTAAAAGACTATGGCTGGTAATTTATTTTGTATCAGAGGAGACGAACGGATAAATGTAAAGGGTTGCTAAGAGGCTGAGTATGAAAGGCTGGAGAGGACAGCCCGAGATGGCGATGCTTAGTTAAAGGTTGTCAATATAAGTCGACCTTGAATCTAAATAAGTATTTATTTCCGGGTTTGGTTCATATCAATTGAAGGGCGATTTTAATAAAATAGTCATCACAGCCAATCCTTGTGAGACTACCACTTAATATTTTTCGTCAGTGTACCCTAGTGTTTCTGTTTAAAAATCAGTTCAGTACAAAAAACGTATCAACTAACATTTCATAGAAATAAAAAAAATAATCAATATGATTATTCAAGATTTCATTTTAGCTTGAATACTTTTAAGATATTTATGGTATATTATTATAAGTGGAAAGGAATTACATTAAAAAAAATATATATATAGATTAAGCATTATCAATATATGATAATGCTCGCGATAAGCGAAATTAGTCAATATCTTTTAACCCATGTCCTCTCTCAGTGCTCCCAGAAGTTTTCTACGAGAATTATTTGTTAGTCAGTTGCTCAACCTCTTTTTCATAGAGGGTAAGGGATAGAAAGATAAGGCTAGGACAAAAATAGTCGGTAGCTAATCGCTCTTTCTACGCCCAGTTATAAAATGTTCGAAAGGGTGGGAGGGAGTTTTAATACATCACTAATACACATGCCTTCGAACAGAAATCAATAAATCGACCGAAGAAACCTTTTCGTACTGGGACTCGAACCCGTGAGATCCGGCACGGAAGCCAATAACGCTAACAGCAGACTATATTAAAAGAAAATTTGAATTGTTTCACAGAGTATTTTATTTTAAACTTTAAATACTTGCTGTGGTTAAGGGATTGAAGGTTTCAACATTGTTGAGAAACTGATATTAACTGACCGTAGCACCAAACCAAACACACAATATTGACTTAACTGACATCGTAGATATGATACACAGCCATCATATCAATTAAGCACCAAAATGCTTGATTTAAGGAGAAAATTGTACATTCATATGTATCCTTAGAAGCGACGCTTGGAAAGCATTCAGTCAACAATCGATCGTGCAAAGTACCTTCAAATGTAAAGTAATCAAACTTCATAGTGTCGTGACCAAATCATATTGCTTATAATGTATCACTGAGACATATCTGTGTTTCGATGTGAATATTAATATGAGGCACTTATAGCTTTTGAATTGTAAATATAAATGTAGCTTATCCCTCGGGACGTCATATGCGTAGAACACACAATTAATTTGAGACGCTCGAGTGTTGTACTATCAATAAATAATATGGCCTTACATTTAGCGTCAAATTAACAGAGATGATTAATACTGCATATCACATTGAATAAATATCATGATTCATGACTGCATTATCAAAAAAAAAACAACAGACAAGCTCACAATATTAAAAAAATAGAAATATGCAAAAATGGGTTCCCAACATCTATACATGTGTATGTATGTATAACCTAGATGAAAGGGAGATTGGAGCCTGGCTCCACTTGCCCCCATACAATAAGGCACCGATGGATGATGTATTATTGTATTTGTATTTAAAAATTCATTGAGCCGCCATTTCAAGATTCAATCGAGCATACATAATGGAGGCAGACGTCCCGTTTTCACCGGGACTGTCCCGTTTTCAGGTAATCAACACAACTACGGGACGCAAAAATACTGTCACAAACTCACAGTGAAAATGAGAAATACTTACAGTAACAATTTTAAAAAAAACGGCGGTAGAATCTAGACTACTAGATGAAAGCGTGAAGGAAGAATCTTGGAGTAAATAGTTATTTTAATGCAAATGCTGAATTTTGATATAATTTCATACAATATATCTAGTCTGACATGCAAAACCCTTACTATCTATTCAATTTTATTGGATAAAAGTTTCAGGCGCCTTAAAGTATCATTTTTTCAGGTCTCCCGGTTTGATGGAAAAAAATAAATGGTCATATTAAGCATATTATATATGATATTCATATTTTTAAAGCAGAAAACCATAAGCGATTCGTATCATATACAGACTAGAATAAAACTCTATCTTTTTGAATTAACTGGTGTGAGGGTCTGTTTTTTCTTCGTCCGGGGTGAATCTTAACTACCTCAATCAATGTCCTCCACTCCGTTCGATCCTTCGTCTTTCTACGCGAGTCGCTGACCTCCAGAACTCACAGTTTCTGTGACACTTCGTACTCCAGCGAAATCACGGTTTTTCAACGTTACATCTTCTCTCAGGTGCAGTAAATGTTAAACATTTTGTTGGCTTAAATTAATTCATGCGATTGTATGTCCGGCACAACGTAGACATTGAGTTTTGACAAATCTGACAATTTATGGCTCCTATGTATAAAATCTTATTTTTCTGTCCTAAAATTGACCTAAAATCTTTTCAACTCTTTTTTTTTTTCTCCGAACGATAGTTGTTGCATAAAAGATTACAGAATGAATTTATCACAAAAAATAGTTCTCCTGAAATTGCATCGTGCTTTTTTCAGTGGCCAAAGTCACTTCAGCGGCTACTTTAGTATCTCTCTTCGCTTTTAATAAGCTTTTATCTCACTGCAGTCATCAGAACATTATTTTAATTTTTTCACTAAAATATTTTAATTGCAAGATAAAAATTGAATGATGAATTTTCTTGCCTTATTTAAATATTCTCTTCCAGATATTTAACTAAAATATTTCTATTGTCTGTTTACTAATATTTGGTACAAATAAAGTGATTACAATAAATTTCAAGCAAGGCTTACTCATTAGAATCTAACAAAAAATTTAAAAAATTTGAAATATTCCACAATTTTACTCAAAAACTTACCATTTTGCACTGTTTAAAATTTTATTGATTAATCAATAAAATAGTGAAACTGTTTAACTACTTACGTGGAAACATTGTTTTCAAAACTACGATGTCGTTTTACAAAGAGATACAATAAAAAATAATAAAAAAAAGTCTTAAGAATTAACAAGGACGGGCTATAGTTCCGCAAGCAAGCTTTACTGACAGATTACTGTTTTTTTTAAAGCATAGTGTTCATTCAATTATTTTTACTACACCCACGTAACTATCCTTTTCATAGATTTCGTTGGAATGATACTTAATATTTATCTAGACAATATATTTTTATATAATTTACTTTGACATTTATGTTATGTGTGTACATTGGGGTAGTTGTTTATTATAATTGCATGTTTAAATTTGTTCTACTGGGTAAATATAATAATATATGGTATAATATGTTCGTATGTCAAAGAAATATGTGCCTTGGTGGCTTCATTGAATCAAGTACATTTTCGTTACACGATAACGCTGACAAATAAGGTAGAAAGTCAAATAATGCTGCGGATACATTTCAAACGTAACGTTACCCATGTAGGTGGTTCAAAATTTACCACAACTTTAAATGTTTAACAAAGCTAAAATTCCCGAAGTTTTTTGCTGATTTAAGTTTGAAGATTGAAATATTATAATCTCTTTTCAATAATTTCTTATTTTAAAAAAACAATATATTAATTTCATATAAAATATTGTATGTTTAATTGGTTAAAAAATTGTTTTAACACGCAGCAAGAAGCTTGAAAACACGCCCTTCAACATAATATGAGAATAAAACTCAAATAACTACACAAGAACTTAGGATAGTATAGACCTATTATACAAAAAAAAAAATAACCTCACTTAACCTTTAGAGGAGTATGCACGTACATTTACATCGGCGCCATTTTTCTGTAAAAGAGTACGGACGTACTTTATTTCTGTCTGTGAGCATACATACATATGCTTCAAGTATGGATTTCATGTGTTTATTGGAAAAAGTCACACAATTGGCATGTTAAAAAAAGTCAGTAATGTTAAGTAAGGTCAGTATAGATCAATTCATTCCTCTAAATGTAAAGTATGAAAGGTGATTTAACTGTTTGCTTTTTATATTATGATTACCATTGTAGATATACCCAACTTGAAAATGACTTTATGTACGAGATACAGTTTTGCTTCTCTGATAAATACAGCGCGGGACAGATCATCGAGAGGGTTGACAGCTTCAGATACCTCGGCGTACATATCCCCGAAGACGGTAGTACAAAAACGAGCTCGCCATTCGTTTAGGAATGGCTGGAGCCACATTCAACTCAATGCGGACTGTCTGGGACACACAGCTGTACTTGATTAAAACCAAATGCCACTTGTTCAACGCTTGAATTCTGCCGGTAATGATTTACGGTTGCGAATCATGGCACCTGACGAAGACTCAGAAAAACCGTATACTGAGCTTCGAGAACAGATTCTTGCGTCGGATAATGGGGGTGAGGTGGTTTGATTTTGTAAGGAGTTCAGAAATAAGGGAGCGTACAAGACAGCGTCCCGTCACGTCAGTGGTTATGGAGACACGTTGGAACTGGCTGGGTCACGTGCTGCGGATGCCTCCGGAAAGCCTCAATCCTGCCTGCCTATTCTTTCGACCGGTGGGATTCTGGCGTCCCGGACGTCCGTCGGGTACTATCCATAGGATGTACTCGGCGAAACTGAGGGATACTGGCATGTCATGGGAGTAAGCAAAGCTATTGGCGGAAGACAGGGAAACATGAAGGTGCCGCGTGGTAGCCATATGCTCCACATAGGGAGCAAACATGGCCAGAGAAGAAAAGAAGAAGAAGATAAATATGATTATTACATTGACGTAACCTAGCTTAACTCAAAATGAGCATTTTTTTACTGTGACCGTTATCGTCTTTGTATAATTAATCGATATTAGTTCATCGAAATTTACTTACAGTACTTGAAAGTATTTTTTCACAGTTGCGCTTATATAGTAGTTAATTCTCTTTACCCTAATTTTGAAGTTAATTTTAACAATTGCGTATTATTTTTTAACTTGTATTTAAAACCACCTTGCAAACCACCCCTTAAACACCCGACATCTTTCACCCCCTGCCAACAGACGCGACAAGATCAAACAAGACGTTGTCGGCGTGTAGGAAAATGTCATTACGGTGATATCCCTTGCGGAGCTTTTCCGAAACTCTATATCTATCGGTTGCGGCTTGACAGAATCTTTTCTCAAATACGCGAAGAAGTCTCTTCCAGTGATTTCCTATACTTAAATAAAACGTCGTGTACTCATGTTACGTAATGCATTTAAAGACATACCTTATTAAATGGAATTAAAAAAGGAAGAATTTTGCATACTCTGAAGAGTGTTTACCAATATTTAAACCTCATTTAGTTATATTTTATTTCATTTCGATATACGTTTTCTTTTGAAGTGTTTACTGTCAATACACGATAAAAAGGTTTTTACGGATAATAAATAATAATATACATTTATCCAATAATATAAAATAAGTTTATTTTCAAAGTATCATAGCAAAACATTTATCATTTATTTATGATAAAATCTTCTTTTTTAAACTAATAATCTTATTTATTTTGATGAACACAATGTATGACTGTCGATTCTTAAAATAAAAGAAAGTGAAAAATCATTATATATATATATATTATCCATGTCGGCTCCCAATGTGGAGCATATGGGCTCCATATGGGCTCCTAATCTCAACAGAAGTTTTCTACAAGAACTGTTTGTAACTCAGTTGCTCAATCTAATTGCTCTCACTACATCTAGTTATTAAATGATCGAATAGGGTGGGAGGAAATTTTTTAAACATCACAAACACCCATGTCTTCGAACAGAAATCGATCGAAAAAATGCTTTTCGCACTGGGACTCGATCTTGTGAAGTCCGGCACGGAAACCCACAACGCTAACCGCTGCGCCATAGGACCCGACTTTATTTTTAATTAATAAAAAAAAATTGTTGTTTTACCAAATACACATATTTATGTTAAAAAGGATTTTATAAATATAAAGACAAGTTTTTCTCTTCGCAAACAGTATCAAATGGTTATTTGATAATGCTCGTGACAAGTGCGCTTTCAACCGTTATTTCTTTTTATGAAAAAACGTAGAAAAATAATACAAAAAATGTGTTTTATTAAGTAGGAAAAAATAAAATATATTAGGCGTAAAATATATAGTAACAAAACGCGCAATTTTACACTATGTTAGAAATTTTAAAGTTAACAATAAAAATATTTCAGCAATCTCAAATCTTCATCAACAATAGTAACGGATCAGAATATTCAAAATCTGGTTGATTCTGATATTTGGTATATACAATTTTATTTTGCTTAAATTTATTTAATTGTATTTTGTATTGGGTAATAAACTTTGCTATTTTGTATTCATTCAAATATAAAATATAACTGAAGAAAGAATCTTAGCTTAAAAGAAACAAGTTTTGCTTTAAACATAAAATCATTGTTGCCGCTAATATTGAAATGTAAACATATCGCTTTTTGTAAGAAGGCACTTCATAATTCGAGATTATCAATACTACATTATAATTTTATATTGCATTGAACGTTTTCTTTTGTGTTGAATCAATTTATTAATGCACAATTTTCCATTAAGAGGTTCGCCATGCCGACCGCATAGAAGTGCTCGAGTCTCGAGATAACTGCAATATGTCGTCATATTCGTTCCCGTTGTTCCTCTATTCTGACGACATCTAGCGGCGGAATTATCGTCGTTATTATTATAGCCTCAATGGAAAGCGCGGAAAGATATTGCGATTGTTTACGAAGTGGTTGCTAACCATCGTATTTTCCAATCCGAAAAAAAGTTACTATTATGGTAATATAGCAATACATCCTATCTTTTTTTACGCGAAACATTGGTTTCAGGAATTGACGCTTAAAAAAGTATTGAAAATGTATGAAAAATTAAAATTCTCCCTTAAAATTTGCGCAAAAAAAGCTGTTTTTTACCAAGTAATAAATAATCTAATATAAAAATACAATGAGAACCAGATACATATGTATTCACGCAAAATTATATTTTCTTTTCAATTTATTAGTTATTCGATGTTGTACTGATACATCAATAATTACTTTTAGTTTTTTTCTTTATTTCTCCATTTGACGGATACTATTTCAACATTTAATTATTTATGAATCTCAAATAAAAGATGAAAAAATAAGAATTTTATGTAGTTATTGAAATATTTGATTTTGTTAACGTTCAGTAATTTTAAAAAAAATATTGCGTTTTGGTTGAGATGTGATTTTTTATTTAAAAAAATCGGATTTCTCTATTTAAGCTCGCCACTGGCTCCTTGTTCATTTTTATAGATAAATTTTATAACAGTACATATAATAATAATGAAACTCATTTTTTCATTATAAAAAATCCGTATCTCTTAATTTCAGATTTTTTTCCCAGTGATCAATTCCGGGATCTCAAAAACCTACATCCAATTTATGGTGAATAATCAATCCCAAGATACGAAAGATTGTGAATCCCGAAATTCCGTGATCGCAAAAAGGTCTTTTGGGAAAGGAATTTTGTCTACAATATTATATCCAATATTTTTTCGTCCTTGCTTTACCCTCACAAAATTATGTCCAAGATTCATTGTCTTCATCATTTTATACTCGCAACATTTTGTTCGTACTGTTCTTGCCATGCCATATTACCATTTTGTTCGTATCGTTATGTCCACATTCGATAGCATTTTTTCCAAGCGCCATTTTTCAGAAACTTTGAAAATGGCAGAGCATGGCCCGCGAGTCTGCAGTTAATCGAAACGTAAGCTTGTTTGGAAGTTGCAGATAGTGAAATCGGGAGAAGGACGTGTAAGGCATGCTTACTTCGAATCTTCGGGGCATTTCAGTTTCACCCTGCTCGTTGAATTTGAGTGCCAGTAATATTGCGTTTTTCCAGTACACGTTCAGGCTTATGTTGTGGAGACATGATATTTTTTTCATTCATTTCAGGTACCTTATTGTTTTTATTTTTACAACCCTAAATATTTTATGCCTGACCTGTTTATACTACAGAGTTGCGCCGTACATACTGAATAAACCATATCTTACAAACGGAAAAAACCACTATTAAAGATAATTAATTTAATACTATTTTAGTGGGTATTGCTTTAACCAGAAATATACTATTCGTCATTTAAAAAAACAAAACTTTTTCAACGAATTTCACATTTTATAAAAATCTGTACTAATTTAAATTAAAAAGTGTGTAATGAAATCAAAACAGTGTGTTTTTAATTTAATTCACATATTTCGTTTCACCGAAAATTGACATTAAACACCTTAAAATTGATATTCCGTGACATTCTCAACGTATGAATTCTTATTGTGACTCGCATATGCCCAAAAATATGTCGACTGATGAATTTCTCTTCAGGGGTTCAACCTATTTTTCGTTGGATATTGCCGGGGGTGATATCCAATATCCATACTCTCTTAAACAGCGTTTCTTAAAAAAGCCTTTCGAACCTTTTTTTGAACAACTGATTCACTTTTAAGTCTGCTTAGAACCAAAGCATTACACATAAACTTAAGCTCTTTGTGCAATAAGCAATCGATGTGTAAAATAAAAAGACGACTTTAGGATAGTAAAATAGTTTATTTTCTAATTGACATATTTTAAATCACTATTTAATAATAACGTTAACTACCAAAAATGTTTAATCACTTCCCCATACTTTTGTGCTAAACACTTTCTTTGGTGTCGATGTTTCATCGTTTTTTATGTAGCGCTGAACGAAAAACTTTACAAATAGTAAGAAAGGAAAAATCGCTTTTCGTTCGCGTTGGAAAGCTATCAAAAAGCTCCCTCAAACTACTAACAGGTGTTTATGCAACAATATCAAAAGCTCGCTCAAATAAAACAGTACAGCTTTCTCGTAAAAAGGAAAACTTTTTTTGCATACCTATATTAAGAAAAAACGGTTTAAATATTTCTCTACCAGCCGCTTAATTCACTACGATATTAATTTCCAAATATTTAGAAAAAAAGATAATTTTAATAATATTAGTCATGTAATTTCAAATAAATTCCATAAATAATACGATTTTGTATTTATCCTTTATTTTTTAAATAAAATATAAACAAAATAGTCTTTTCATTTTATACAATGCCCGTCTTTTTGACAGACTTTCAAAGCACTTCCTACAAATTTTACTTATCCGTGATGAAAAATACTCCCCAAGTGCCGTTCTGATCTCCTCTGTGGAATTCATATGGTTCCCATCACAATGGTTTAGAAGACTGCGGAATCAATGATAATCAGATGAGGGAATGTCCAACAAACATGGTAGGTTGGAGATCGTTAACCATTCAAACAACCTTAGTATTTATTATATCAGTTTTTTTTTTAGAATGCAAAAGAAAAGAACAGCACACCTTCATTCTCTGCGCGCGTTTAGACTCAGAAAATTAATGAGAAACTCATTGACCAATTTCGCTGAAATTTCCAATAGAACGCAGATCTTTTAGAGCCAAAATGGACATTAAAAATACATGTTTTTGTGTCCAAATTGTCTACAACAATGCCAAAAAAAATGTCTGAATTGGACATAGCAGAAAATTGACAGTGTCTATTTTGAAGGGATAACGAACGGTGGACAACTGATAATTAAACAAGGTGCTTGTTAAATCTAAAAACTATTTGAGGTGTTTCGAGGAGGAGTAGATTTTTTCATCAATCTTATACAATGTTACGCAATAATTAAAGCAATTGAGTGTTACTTTTTACTCGGAATACTTTGTAATAATACGCAACACACCGTAAAATAATTAATATTTATATATGAAAAATATATTTACTTTATATTGCAAGACTGGAGAGTTTCAAGATTGACGCAGAAATATCTATTATTTTTTCCACTTCAATTCTCTCATTCAAATCTTATACGTAAATCTTTCTATAGTATAAAATTTAGACTGAAGCTTCCGTTTCGCAATTGCTAGAACCACCGTAAAGCGGGCTTACGCTAATTGTCTAATATTATTCTTCACATTTTCCGTTTTGTTGTTGCCTTTATTGAACCTATAAAGCAAAATATAGCAAATATGCTCACTTGTAAAAGCCAGAGAGAAGGATAGCGCACAATATATATTTACTCTACTTCAAGAACATCATGATACAGTTAATTGATCTCCCTTTCTTATGAGTTCCCGTTGTGATCCCGAAATCTCGGGATTGTGACCGTACCAATCCCGGGATTTCGAGATTGAGAAATAATTAGCAAATCCGTAAAATCTGAGGATTTTGGATTTGAAAATTTTTGGAAATTTTTGGTTTGATCATATTAATATTTGTATTCTGGTTACGGTAAAATAATTTTGGGAACATCACAACAATCTTAAATATATTAATTGACAGATTGTTCATGATTCGAGCTCCGCTTCGCAGGTTTCAAAGTGTGAAACGATACCTTAGTGGCCACGACATTAAAAATGTGTTTAGGTATGAAATTTATAGCAGGTTAGCATCTACTGAATTTTTGATTTTACAAAAGCTCCACCTAAGCAGTGAAATATTCCAACAGATTGAAAGCTAACATGCGGACAAATTCAAATGGATCCCAGCTAGGACAATTCACTTTGCCTATCTATTCCAGCCCTCCGTGCTTTTTCTTCTTCCTTTTACCCCCTTACAATATGTTAGCATTACCACACCGACTGCCAGTGGCGTATATTTCAATTGAAAATGATTGAAGGGGACATTATTGCTTATCGTCGTTTTAGATTATAAACATCATATGATTTTACTTTGACAACAATAAGAAATTGGTACTATTCTCAGTGTGTTTTTAAAGATTCATTATTTTACTTGTAGCACAAGAAAAATATTGAAATTAAATTAAGCCCTTATTGAGAAGGTATATTTATTTAGTCTGTTTTACTAAAACAAAAGTATTCCTGTTTACCCTTTGCGAAATGGAATATTTAAAACCCGTATGCTTGCTTTTTAGTGGCAGTATCATATGGGCTCTGGACTGCTAATTCCTAAATTACGAAATGTCGGTTATTTGTTTAACATTATTTTGTTTTAAAGTATAGCTAAACCGAATGGATAAATTTACAAACAGATAACATTTTACATATGAGTCGACTGGTAACAAAAACAGAACTGTTCCATACATGATGTATGGAACAGTTCTGCTTTTGATACCAGACGACTCATATAATATTTATATGAGAAAGATTAAATACAATTAATGATATTGATTATGATAATGAAAATTTCCATCGGTTTTAATTAATTACTTTGCATCATCATACTAATCAAATTAAAATTATATATTATAAAAAATCACAATAATATAACTAATTGATCGACCGATACCAAGTAAAAAAATCAGTTTACAATCATTTCTGTTGGAATTATTATTAAAGATCCGTTCTAATCTAAGCCAATTTTGGCCAAATTGAGATATCGGCGTAGTGTATAGTGTTCGGCGTAGTTTATAGTACTCGCGACGCTGTTTCCAGTAATATTGTAGAAAACTATCTTATATCTGGAACAAATAATAGAAAAACAGTGATTCCCTTACACAAACTTCATGGAAGAGCTTTAAACAGCCATTTCGTCAAAGTGTATACACAATTGATACTTATTACACCAGAATTTATTAATGTTAATTTAAAATAGATTATTTTTGTGAGCCAATTACTCAATGCACTGTTTTTACAAAAGCAGTTTATAATGTTTTTAAATTATGCTAGTATATTTCATTTCATACAATTTCACTACAATTAGCATTTATAAAGGATAAAAAAAGTCTTGTAAAAATCAATCATTTTTCAATGTGAGTTGGTAGTTATGTTTAATGAAAACATATCTAATGTTTTACATGTCATATGTAAATATATTTTTGTTTTACGCGTAAAATAACTTAATTCAAGAATACATACAAAGAATTAAGTATTCATTTCCGTTTTGTGTACATTCATTTACTCTCACCAGTAAAACTAATAAGCTTAAAAGTTTAAACGCAATTTGAAAACGTTGTGTCGCTACACTCTATCCACCACAACAGATTGAGCTTTAAGAGAGTGAGCTTTTGAATAGTTGAGGCTTCATTTGAACAAATGGTCCCGGCGACGTTCAACGAAAGCGATGAGTGTTTTGTGACGCGCGAAAGCTTCCCACAGAACACGAAGGCAGAACTTGCAACGAACGCTTTTGCGAAGAAACGAATTGTTTAAAGCTCGTTTCGGCCAAATGAAAAGCAACGCCACTATGACAGTATAGCGTATGGATATTGCATAGGGGGGGGGGCGAGGCAGATTTATCACACAGCTGGTATATAATATGTACATATATTGTGGTATATCTAGATATTTAGCTTTGTAACAAGAAAGTAAAAGAGAGAAATCATCACTCAATATTTTAATGGTTGAACATAATTAAGAATAAAAATTCAAATTCTATCCCCTTACTTTAGTTTTGTATTATTTTCACATCATATGAATATCTCTTTTCATTCATCTTCATATGAGAAAAATAGGAAATTCTCTGTTAGTATGACTTCGAAGTCAAACATTATCTAAATCAAGTGAAAAAAATGCAAAAAAAATACATCGAAGTTTATTACGAATTATATTAATGTATGTGTTCATTGTACCACAAATGATGCCAAAGCGACACTGCTTCTGAATATTATTAAAAGACAATAAATCAAACAAAAAAAAAAAACAATAAACAAAATCTATTGTGCAAAGATATTTTTTTATCTAAAAATATAATAATTGATCCATTATGAGATAGTATGTTTTATAATTCAGCAAACATATATCTTGGGATAAAGATGAGTGTATGTAAAAACAGATTTGCGGGTTTTCGCGGCGTCATTCAATTCTAAGGGTAGAACAATGCCCGCATACGATTGATAAGAGAAATATTTGGTCACTATGGCGACGAACAAATAAATGCTGTATGAAGCTTACCGCAAAAAACTTTTCTGTGAAAAAATTGTAAAAGCTATTAAAAAAATAATAAAATTTACTTTTTAATCATTCATTGTAACACTAGGCCTAATTATCAAGCACGCTCTTCTCAACTGAGCTACGTACCGCGTAAATACATCTATTAAAATAATTAAATCAAATTTTTTCAACAGCTGAAAATGATCGTCTTGGAAGATTATATTTTTACTGTAGCAGGGAATAGTTTGATTTAATAAGTCTTATTTTTTGATTTAGTGTTAGGAAAATCATTTCAATTTGAAATTCGTCAGATATTTTTTCAACGTCTGGACTGAAGGATTATAAATACATATCAAACAAGATTTATTTTCACGAAAGTCTTTTAATTCCTTCCCGTGTATTTTTTCAAATAAGATGAATATTATTTTGTTAAAATTGAAATGTGTGGCATATTATTAGATTCAAGTTGATGATTTAATTTTGTGTTTATTTTTAAATGCGTATTTTATCGATTTATTTAACGTATAAGCTAATTTGCTTCTTGGCGATTTAAATTAAATTCTTTTTTCATTCAATTTTGTAATCAGTTAGCTTAAAGCGTTCTGCAGGATTTTCAAAAATAATGTAAAGGCATTAGGCAAACAATAATATTCAATTATTCTCAGATTTTTTTCTGCAGTTGTTAAAGAAAATTGCAAACGATATTGTCAAAATTGACTTATTATGTCATTTTTCTAACATCGTTTCTTTGATGTTAATAGTAGGAACAAATAACTAAAGATAATTTCATTATATTCAATACTAGTTGTATTGATTAATTATTAAACAAGAAAACCCTTAAGGGTATTATTTCTGTATCCATAATATATTTATATAAGACAAGAGATAGATAATAATAACATAACTCGGTTATTCTTTGTGATAACAGCAGTCTATGGAATTAATTCCCGTTTATTAATTCATCAATCATAGAAATTGCGATGAATAGAACGGGGAAGAAGGTATGTTTGTCTATTTTGGGATGCGAACGGAATTCGTGAGAAATTTGTGGATTAATATCTGAAGTGGAAGCTTCTTAGACCCATGATAGTCTCGCAGTGCTGTAAGACGATTTATTATAAATTATAAATGAATAATAAAATCTTTTCATTCCATTTTGTTGTATTGAACTATTATGCGAAGATTCATTTTTCAACGTTTCAATTGTTTTTAGATAATTTTTGTAAGCAGTTTTTCGTGCTTTATTTTTCTTATTTTTTACCATGTTTCCTAACAATGCGAAGCTTTTGGATTCCTAGTAGAAAACCTGAGCACAATTTGCTTCTGCGAAAACTATTTGTAATCAAGTCGTTCCATTGTTTTTCGAGTAATCAAATGATAAAATAATAAAATTAAGACATTGGTGAGTAAGAAATGATTTTAACAGTAAAATATATATGTTTTATGATGTAACCATAACTTGATTTTTTCTGATCCTCATGGTAACAAGGATTTTCAAAATAACACTCAATACATGCCTCATATTCCAAGTGTCGTATATATTTAAAGTCAATAACACGGTACCGAATTATGCAAACGTCTAAAAGTTAACTTCTAAATTACAGAATACAAATGAAGGGTTAGGAAACAAAAGCGGTAGTTTTCATAATATTTTCAAATAAATTTAAATGTTTTTTTTTATATGTGAAATTAATTTTAAATCTGGCCATTTTAATATTATTTACAAAACAGAACTATGTAAACTGCCGCTTTTTTTACAAACTCGATTTTAATTCATAAAAACACTATCATAGGAGCTCTTGGAAGGTGAAGTGAGCCAAGTGGTGTTTTAGGAAAAGACAAATTGTCGAATTGAACTGTTAGAATATTCTACATGTCTTAAAATCTCCTACAAATGAAGAGAGTTCAGTAAATACACACTACAATGGTATTGTCTCACTAAAATAAAAAAAATGCGATCCAGCAAAACACCAAGTAAAGACGTAATTGTACTTAAACATTCAAAAGAAAAGTTTTCCCATTTTAATACTTGGCTCACTTCACTTTTTTAAGTGACACATCTAGCTCATTTTTTCCAAACATTGAGATTACCGCTTTCATATCAAGCATATCTTCCGTGTGATACGTTATAAAAAATAACAAGCTCCGCAATACAATGTCGTTTAATTTATTCTAGTATTTATTCAATGTGCGCTGAATATATTTTCAATATACCGTATTATATTGATATTTAAATGCCTCGTACAGATGACAGACGTAACCAACTAAAATGTAAATATATATTAGGTATATTGAAATTAAATTTTGTCGTTGCCAGATTATTTTGCTGAAAATACTGTTGGTGTACTGGCAAAAAACGGCATGTCAAAATACCATATATCTGATATATACAAAAAAAATGCCTACATTTCAAAAGGCTAAGCCAATGTGTATTGATTAACTACTACAAATATTATTTTATAATAAATAAATTCTGTTTAATGATGTTAACATTCTTAAAGACTCATCATGGTCAATGTTCCCTGTAAGCTGTGCGCGTGTGCGCGCGCACACTGCTCGCCGAGTGCGCGCACATACATTACAACAGAGCGCACAAAAATTACATCAGCTATATCATCACCAGAATAAATTAATTGACATTAAATAGTGTTGTTAATTATTATCATTATAAAAAATCAACGTTTTCGTTTAGTAGGTCTAAATGCCGTTATGTGGAGCACAAATCTTTTTATTTCTTGTCAAAGTTGCACAGCCAATAATTTTTACGCACATGATCTTCCGAAAATTAGAGGGAACATTGATCATGGTAAGTTAAAATTACTTATGATTTTTATATGTGTCGCAGCGGTCAACGTTTTAGGCTTCCGTGGCGGATCGTACGGGTTCGAGTTCCCTTAGAACAGCGTTTATCAAGCGATTAATCAAATTTCTGTCCGAAAACATGAGTCTTAAAACTACTTCTTACCCTTTGATTCTAAAATAACGAAGTGTAGCGAAAGAGATTAGTACTGTCCTAGACATGTCATTCTATCTCCACTCTCTTTAAAATAGAAAGGATAAGGAGTTAAATAACAAAAACTTCTGTTGAGACACCTCCATTATGAAACCATATCGTCGTATAAGAGCTGTACTAGGACATCTCTAAAATCAATTATTGAAATACTATGCAATTCAGTGCCATATTTTAGCACTTAACGTGTTAAGATTCTTTATCTAAAATAAAAAGTGTTTTTTCAGCACTATTATTGAAGAAAATTGAATCTTTATACCAAAAACAAAACAAATATTTTTCAGATGTCATAGTACAGTTATCAGACGACGATATACTCCACATTGGAAACGGACATGAATTTGAAAAAAAAGAACCGTTTATTGGTTTTTTAAAGTGAACTCTATCGACTAAATCTAATAAAAGTTCCGATGATTAAAAAGCTTGGAACTGTTTTTTTTTCAAAGAATTTAAATAATAAATGAAGTAATTAAAAGCTTTGATCAAATCATTGCTTAATTCAAAAAAGGGTTTTAATCGGGCTTAGGCCATCTAAGAACACATTGAGCGGAATACGAGGAAAGTCTTTTGCCTGATATAAAATTTAATAATGAATATCGACTTAATTTGCCAAAAGGTGCGCACATTGGTTGAGTTGAGAGTATTTTGACTCGCAAAAAACGTAATTTTTTTAATAGTTTAATCAATTTTAATTCTGATGTAATACGTCTGTTTAATATCAACAGACAGCTCCAGATGCTAATGATTATGTAGAAAGCAGATATAATTTATTACATCAAGTAATCTTTTAAAAACAGATATTACATGCTATGCTGAGTGTATGCAGGCGACGTGACGCAGTGCCGCACAGTGTAACGCAAGCCATCACAGTGTTGGTATTACAAGAAGAAGCAGAGACTTGAGTATGCTACAACGTGCGCCTGCCCTACTCTACATCCCGTTGTAGTCCCGGCACAGATTACTGCTTGACGGGTGCATGTTTAGTTTTTTTGATTTTGCTGCAACAATGAAGGAGAAAAAAAAAATAATCCGAATCAAAGTTTATTCAAACTATTATTTATGTAGACTGCTCTAAAATGAGTTATTATGGGTTATTCTGTGTCACTAGCGAGACAGAACAATCGCACATGTCTGCTTCGCCTACCCGCACCTGAAAATTCTGAGCTGCCCTGCGCTGCGTTGCATTGGTGAACTTGCGCTGTTAAAGGACAAGTCTAATAATTAATCAGAAAAAAATTACGTAAAATCATTCATACTCCATTTGCCGCAGAATAATCAGAATTCCGACAGTCTACTAAAACTGGATGAATTTCCAAATCCTGGAATCCTTCTGAATATACTTGTGATGATTTCAAAGTATGCATGAAATTGACGAGAGAAAAATCCTTGTATGGTGTGAATATATAGACAACTCGACATAATACATGTTTTCATATAAAATATTTTAACAACTATACATTTTGATTTAAACAATTAATAAAATTAATGAATTGTGTACCTCGACTTGTGACTATATCTTGTTGTCATCATGTCGTCGCTAAGACCAGACTTACCTTAAGAATAACCAGGCCGAAGATCAAAGTCCCTTAAAATGGATATATTTTTTTAAAATTTTGTATAAAGTAAATATTTATTCAATTATTTATTGATTTTACAATTTTTCGTGGGACGAAGTGAAAAAAATGAAACGGTCACCATGCTGTTTTTTGAGCTAACCTCAAAGACATCCTCAAACGCTTTGTAGTTGTTTGTTTCAAAGATGCCTCACTATTTTAGACACATCACAAGTGGAATAGTTTAGATTCTGGTTTTATCTAAATCTGGTTCTGGCTGTGGCTATATCACTGACGTTAGGAGTATCAATCGCAGAAGAAGCTTACACAAAACCTCTTTACTTTCCAACGTTTCATTTCAAAAGAGACAATTAACAACACTTTGACGTTATAATCATCACAAAAAAATCCTTCTGTATAAATATGTTAAGTATGCAAAAAACAAGAATGAAAATAAAGAGTTTTGAATAAATACCACTTTAAATGAAAATTTCAATTGATTTAATAATAATTTACATCATAAATACAAACGTTTGGGAGACATAACGACTTTGTGAACTATTTCGAAATGGTTTTTCTCCAAAGTGACACAAAGAATCTTACATATAAAAAAGTACACACTAGACCAGGCGTGGGGAACCTGCGACCTTTTGACTACTCTGGTGCGGCCTTCTGGTCAATTCTGTAATTCTGCAAAAGGTTCCACGCTGCTAATTTGGGCAAATCCGTAAATTTTTGGGATTTTCGAAGTCAAAATCCTTGGAAGACTGAGCTTTAGAAATTGGCATAAAATTGTTTCCGGTCAATGTTTACTGCGGCCTTAAGTCGAATCAGAAAAATAAATACTGCCTTTTGAGAAAAAAAGCTTCCCCACCCCTGCTCTAAACTTTGATCTCGTGCATTTTTTTTATAATCATTTTAATCACTAGGGTTTAAGTGCTGGAAAAACAAACATTTATAAAAACTTAGCAAAAATTATTTGGCGTGCTTTATTTATTTTAGGTATTCGAATGTACCATTTTAAAATATAGAAAAACAATGAAAACACTGAATAGGCATTTACGATAAAAACTGTCACTCATTTCTTGATGCTCTGTATGTAGGTTACTACGTTTTGTTAAGCACCGTCAAATCTGCATGCTAAATTCAAGAAAACAAATTTCAGACTTAACGCTTTTTCCCATTGTGCTAGTGATATTATACAGTAGAATGATTTCTGTTCAAATAGTATCTTGTACATAAATGGAATTGATAATTTCCATTTGTAGTAGATGGGACGAGATGAGACAGGAGTCGGTTGCAGCGTTGATTTACATACAAATCGAAAGACAATCATTGTCAAAGGAGGGCTCATTAGTTATTCCACAAGCGAACAGATGGCGCTGATACACATTTTTTATTCAAACTTCTCCCTCATCCCACCAGATGCCCCGAGCGTCGATGTAACGAGGGCGGTTTGTGTCTCTGCTAAATATTCAGGGGTGGATCAAAATTTACATGCACGTATTTAATCGAAAAGTTGGGCTCTGTATAAAATTTGACTCGGAGTAACTTTAAAATTTAAATGGGAAAATTATTTTTCCAGTCTTTCATGATATTACTATATTAAAAAATAGCCTAAAAATGTACAGATTTCATTGTATTGGAGAACACACACAACATGATAAAAAGGCGTATATTCAGTGGTGGGCTGGAGGATCCTCAGGGGGGCCGCACGAGCACCTTGTTAAATTTCGGCGCGGCCGGCGAGCACCTTTTTAAGATAGAAAATCATTCGTCTTAGATCAAATCAGCACATAACTGCAATTACTGTAGATGGTTAAATTTTATTATGAAACAAGACTTAGCCACTTTATTATTTTATTTAGCGTTGTGGGCTTCCATGCCGGACCTTACGGGTTTGAGTCCCAGTACTAAACAGCATTTAATTGATTTTCTGTTCGAAGCCATGGGTGTTTGTGATGTCTAAAACTTTTTTCCCACTTTCCCGATACTTTAATTCAACTGGGCGTTACGAGAGCGATTAGTTGATCACTAGTCCTGTCTTAGCCTTATAATTCTATCCTTACTACTCTCTTTGGAAAAGAGAAGTTGAGCGACTGAGTAATAAGCAGTTCTCGTAGAAAAAAAAACTTTTTTTGAGATACTTTCATTAGGAGGCCATATGCTTGATGTTGGGAGAGAAGATGGATAAAAAATAGATAAGGCTTACCAAGCCCTTTGTTAACATATTGGCAGCTTACCGCTGCGTATATTCATATGATATAGTCCGTCTAATGCTAGAAAACGTAAAATATAAATATATATAAATAAACATATTCTAAATATAAATAAATTTATGCTCTACATTGGGAGCGGATATGGAAAAAAAGTTTATAAAATGGTAGTTTACATTTTCTTTGAAGCCCACTTAAACACCTTAGAACTTTCAATCATGTCTGTCATTATACTGATTTGAATGTTATTTTATTTGAATAAAACTTTTTTCGACTCTTATTTTATGCTTATTATACAGTGCGATTAACGTGAAGGCTTATGCAATTCTTTTCCGAAACTGATAATATATTTTTAAAAAAATATAACAGATGTGTTGAAAACCGACTAAAAATATAAATTGAATGATTTTTTTATCATTAATGACTACATTCACGATATCGAAAAGTAGAGTAAATAAAAATATATTGCCTTACAACATTAAAATGCACTCTAGCCCATACTAACTAAAAAAAAACCAAGGTTGTGTTGTCATGAATAGATAAAACAACTCCAACTCCGATATTTTTTTAGGCTAAGTAGCATGCAGTGGCGCCATTTTTGATCCTAGCAATTTGAATACACTTTAAAGAGTCAAAAAAAAACAGTCCGACTTCAATGCCTTGAAGAAAACACACATTACAGCTATAAATATGTCATCCAGCTTATTATTTGTGGAGAAAAAAATGACAGTTGGTTTGCCTATGACCGTAGATTTTCGGTTAAAAAATTTATCAATAAATTCTTGACATTAAAAATGTTTTTGCGCAAACAGTTATCATATTTCCAGTTATACCCAACAACCCACGCATTGATAAATGGTACTTTATTTTTATTACGCTTTTGGGGAGACATGTTCGCTATTATGGTCTCATGTCATTTAGTATCGATATAACATATAAACATACATGTTTATCTTAAAAGCATAAAGCACTATTACTATTACCATATTTTGTTAATATTTGCATCGTATAATGAACCACCCTCAAATTAGTATGTATAACAAATCCTTTGATTTATAAGCCTTTGATTTTGATTGCTATGCATACGCGAAATGAATTGAAAATTCGCATTAACTTTGATTTTACATTTTGATTTTTTATCCAAAAGAAAAACGCTCTGTTTGCCGCAAAGGCGTGAGTAAAATGTTGATTAAAAAATAGAATCGTTTTGAGAAGGTTAATATGTAAATACGGGCTTTGTGACAATGAAAATATTCATAGTTCTATTTCTAGTGCATCAATCAATGAGGATGTGTGACGGCTGACGGGTGTGGCAACTAAATCCGTGGTGATGGATGATGCTGGGCTTCCCCCAAATCATGTTCGTAACTTTTAGTGACGCAATTGTTCATCTCGTTCAATAAACAACTTTCCAATGTTATTTTACTTATAAAATAACAAAAACTTATTTCATTATATTTTTATTATGGTCGGTTTGATGCAAGAACTCATTAAAATGTATTTCGTAAGAATTGCATGACCTTTTTTATGATGTCTTTTATTCTGATATGTGCATGAAAAACTATATAATAGTATCAATATAGGTATATATATATCATTGGACAATATTGGTTGATGTTAATACATTTAGTGAGTTTTTGAGATTATTCAAAATGAGAAAAAAATACTTTGGTTAATGTAACTCAGTTTTGACAAAATTGTCAATTAATGACTTTTGAAGCAAACCAAATAGATGATAATATTTTACAGCAAACAACATACGCATATTATATCCATAAACTAATTTTATTAGATGACAGTGTCACCTGAGATTCGCCCGATAAGCTAAGAGACGAACGAAGCTCTAAAATCACATATCCTGTAAAATATGCTCTTTGGTAATATTCACACACATACATATGTACACTCTCTCTTTGAGCGTGCGCTTTTATTAAAATAGCAAAATAATATTAATAAGAATATTTAACATTTTTTTTTCAGATTTTTTATAAAAATAAAAGTTTATTTGTTTGCTCAACATTTAAGAATTATGAAAACTGCAGCTTTTGTGTTCCGAAACCTCGTGTTTTTCCACTTAGTATTTGACATTTCATGTATTCATTAATTGATTGTCATTCGGATATTGTTTCTAAAACATACATTCATTTATTAGAAAATAGAAACGTTCATATTTCGCACGCTCCGAAATGTGGTCAGCATATATTCATATTCTTAACAATTGTATTTTTTTCTTAATTTTCAGTTCTGATAATACCATCATCAGCTCAAGGACCAATGCCAGACTACTTTGAGTTGGAACTACGTTGCTGGGAAGGTGCCAAGTCTGATTGTGGTCCTGATAGTGTATGGTTTGATTCCCTGGGGGTGCCTGTTACCAATATTACAGGACTTAGGTAAGCTTGAAACAATTTCGAAAGGATTTATTTTGATGTGCGTATAAGTTTTTATTTTAAGTTAGTTAAAGCTGAATTTATATTGAGTCTATTTAAGGGTCTCAACAGACAAATGGATCAAATTCTAAAAGCAGAGTTTTGATTAAATTCAATTTTAAGTAAGCATGCTTTACTAATATATAAATCAAGCAACGTCATTTCTCTAAAGACATGTTTAGTTTTCACTCTTTCAAATTGCACAGGTCTGTCAAGCTTGTCAATTATACAAAATGGCCAAAGCCACGAAGGTCATTTATTAAACAACAGCAAAACGACCCAACGACACGTGGGCCTGTATAACACGAGATGCATTGCATTGCATAAATTTAATATATGCTATCATCTATTCCAGGGGTCGGCAAACTACGGCCTGCGGGCCAAATCAGGCCCGCCGCCTGTTTTCAATCCGGCCCACGAGTTAATATTTGTTCACATGATTTTTTTACATGAAACAAAATTAAAAATGAATAAGAATTTTTATCTGAGAAAAAACAATTGCATTCATCGCATTAATAAAAAAATTTAAAAATTCGAAATTTATATTTGAAAAAATATATTTTTTTAAATTTTTTGAATTGTATAAATCTTTAATACAAATATTTCCAATATATCCAATAGAAAATTATCTTTTTTTTTTATCGAATTACCTATGTAAATATCTTTCTTTTTGGTACCTGGCCCGCCAAGTCAAAAAAAAATCAGATTTGGCCCTTTCCCAAAAAAGTTTGCCGACCCCTGATCTATTCTATGGATTAATATAATGTCAATATAAATAAGTGTGAGTGGGTGTTTTAATGCATAATGAAAATGTGTAAAAATGCTTTCAAAGTGTACTATTTTAGCTTGAAATTTAATTATTTGTGACATCAATAATATTATAAGTATTTGGCAGCTAAGCGAATTCGACAAAGTTCTGGTTTTTATTGATACAATCCAGTGGCGGTTCTACGTACTGGGCTAGATGGGCTTAGTCCGACCTGAATTTTTCACCCAAAATGTGTAGAAAAAAGGCTTTAGATGGCTGATTAAAAATGAACAGCAAATCGGCCGCTGAACAAAATGAATACATTTCTAAACGTAACTAACCTTTCCAAATTAATACAATATCTTTGTTTTGATTTTCCTCTGTCAATATAAGACAATGCTATGTCTTGTGTACAATGTGAAGTGGAAACATGCACAATTTCGTAAATAGTATACAATGCTAAACTTTTCTCTAGCCCACCCAAGATTTTAGGTCACGAACCGCCACTGATACAATCGCAGCTTAAATTCGGCTATAGGAAATACAAAGTGATTTTGATCGTTGTTTCTCATATTATATATGACTCTCGTATGTCTCCAGTCATTTGACATCGCTCCCCAGTTCCTTAAGAAGCATTTCCAAATACTACGGTGATTGGAAAAAAACATGTAAATAATTATCCGAATGAATGTCCTGTAATTTTTATAAACACAATTTTTATTTTGGTATCTATATGGGTGAAAAGAGTTTTTTTAAATCAATTAATCATTGAGAAAATCTCTTAAAGAAAATGTCAAGAAAAATAAAATACTTATCACAATTAATTAAAATAGCTTAAGCTTGTTAAAACTCTATTAACGAGTAAAAGTAGCAAAGTATATAGTTTCACAAATTGTATTAGACATTATATTATTCACATCACATAATTTATGTTATCTATATAATATAATATACAAACTTAGAAAAGATATTCACTTTAATATATTATAACTTTCTTAAGTACAGCTGTAAGCATTATCCGTAAGTGCTTTTGTCTTTTATCGTTTGTGTTATGTTTTATTTTCATTTTATTACATTGAAATCTGACAATACAATTATAATAATTAATAATATTGAGACATTCTAGGACCCCGCCTCTGAAAGCGGTTACTCAGCAATTCTGTTTGTGTTTTTTCTTTCTTTATTTTGATGGTTTGACTATCTCCGCTTGCTATCAGAAAGCAAATCGCTGCTGGTGAGCTAATGCGAGAGCCTGCTGTACTCCAATTTAAAACAGTTGAGCTATATATTATTATCATAACTTTTCTTAACATTACCAGATTGTAACGCTGCAATAAAGATAAATCAATAATGCAAATTCGAGACACGGTGGAAAAAAAATCATATCTTTATATCCAATCTGCAATTAAACGATCTTTCAACGTATAAAATTTAATTTCATAACATTGTTATTCCACTTCGGGGTTTTCTACTGGACGAGGGAGTGGGGTAAAATACAAATTTTGATAGTACTAATTAAAAACTAATTACTTTTATTGTGTGTGACAAATCCAAATGGAAATAAATTCAACAATGGTGATCCAAATTTTATTATGTGTCACATTATGTTACACAAAAAATGTAATAACAAAGTATCAAATTTAATTTAATATTAAAAATGAACTTTTACAACATTGCCACCGAATCTATCAAAGAGATTCGTCGATGATTTAGTAACGTATGTTTTCTGCCGCTCAATAAAGGAATAAAATGTAAACTTTCATTTCATTTTTTCTTTTTGTAAATAATTTATAAGCTTAACATTAAAAAAAAACTATTCACTAGCAAACTATGCCAACAAAAAAGCTTTGTCTGATTTGATTTATCCGTGATAAGTCAAGAAAGAAAGGTGACATTGACGTTAATACTTACCTCATCAGTGATTGACTATTAAATGAATCTGTCTTACAAGAACTTTGACTTAACGTATGAAACATAAAATAAACCTTTTCTTATAAATAATAATTTAAAAAACATTTAAAATAAAAATATTAATCCGCAAGGTGACAAAATCTGTTTTTTAACAGGTTACTTACTATTTATTACTAAATTTCATTGGTTATGCGATATTTGTCGACGTCTGTAGTCTAGTGGTAGTAAAGCTTCTCCTCCTAGCAATCAAGTGGGCTAAGCCCAGGCAAGTTCAACATCAATATGTTTCAATAAGTTTGAGATCTTGGACATGGCTGTTTCTGATTTTATTTTTCTCGAATGAATTATTATATCCTCAAAATTTTAATATTATTATAACAACCTTTGCTATGCTAATTTTATATTGTATCTTTATCATATATTTTTTAATTTAATACATTTAGATTATCATTGTATACGTATATACAGTAATACCCCGCTTAGCGCGACCCCGTTAGGCACGGTTTCACTATAACGCGAATTTCAAATTTCGTTGGGTGTTATGAACGTATTTTACAAGAACGTAAACAAAACGCTACCCAAAAGACAATAGATGTATTTTTCCGTAAAAAATAAGAGTATGTATTGCATAAAGTGTTCTTAGAATTAAAGTGATTGATTAAAATGATTTGTATTTTTTTGTATTAAATTTTGACTATGTTTAATCATAAACCTCGATATACGCGAACTTCAGTTAACGCGATTTTTTTTGGAACGTATCCCTCGCGTAAAGCGGGGTATTACTGTATTTGATTTGTTTGTTTATTTCTGTCTGAAAATTCTAATTAATTAACAATATTTTTATCAAGTTTCATTGAAACAACTACATCCACTTCTTCTGTTGTTGATTCCCCCATATATTAGTTAGCAGGGGCGTGCGTGGTAGGACGGGAGACGGTCTTTGTGTAGTGATATAAGAAAATAGCGGCTAACCGAGATCACTTAAAGGGGGGTGTATTTTTTCGTTTTATCTTCTTTTCTTAATACCAGAGGTAAAGAACATTGCATGAAAAACTAATGTTTATTATATAAGTAAGCTAAAGATATTATTGCATTGGTAATAATCGATTATTTTGAACACTGTCCTCTTCCAATGTGGAGCATACCTACTACCAAATTTTACAAAAAGCACGAAAAACGTTTGATACTTTTGTGCCAAAGTTAAATTTTGAAATATATATGTGACATCCTTAAAGTGCACGGAGACTTATAAACTGTTGTTTAATCGACTTAAACTAATTTTATATATTGTTAAAAAAAACCTTTTTCTGGTTGCAATTTTCACAAGTCTTTATTTTTCAACATTTAAAGCTTAATTTAGATATTATTTTCCATTTGCAGCTTACAATCTTTTAATAGAACGTGAATCAAGTTGTATTCATTGGAATTATTGAAAAAAGCTGTGTTTACGTCCTTTTTCCTTTCCACAGTCGATATGGACTCCTAATGGAGATTATATCAATTTATATTATTCTACGCTAACTGATTTTTACTCAGTTAATTATCATCTTTTTTCGAAGAGAGTAAAGATAAAAGGATAAGGCTAGAGCCATGTTACGCTTAAATGTTAGAAGAATGTTTGAACTTTTGTCCATAGATTAATTTTGTTGAAATTTCCACTACAGTAGATTCATAATTACTAAGCATAAGAACTTCACTACGAAGCTTGCGGGCTATAAATTTGACAATACATATACATCAGTAGACTACTCATATCATTATATGAGAATACGTGAAGACGGATAATAACTTTTTATTGAATATTATGTCGTACATTTTATGAAGAATTACTCAAGCCATTAGGTAAATAGTATTAGGGTAAATTTTATTGCATAATAATAACATTGTGATCTCATACAGAGACGTAGTATATTCGACACAAATAAATAACTTAGTAAAATGTACGTAGGTACTTTAATACTTACATTATGCGTAATAAATTCAGAATAACATTATTTATTAACAATTTTAGCTCTGTCGGGAGTACGGCATCCTATCTTGATAAACCTGGACCCTTTTTGTGTTTTTGTGACGACGCTTTGCTTCTGATGTAGATGTTGATTTTATTTTCCATGATAGAAATAAGACGTAGCGAGCTGAACATATTCAAAATCAAAATCGAAATACTATTGTTAATTTTACTAATCGTGTGCCCTTTCTTAATTAATAGTATTTGTTTTATATCTTTAAAATATGGTTAATATCCTCATCATTTTCTTCGTGCTAGATTCTTTTTGTGAATCGTTCTGTAAATAAAATAAAAAAACATATTACAATAATAATAAAAACGCTATCATTCAGAATGAATAAAAAACACAATTGAATGAATGAATTATGATCAAAATTCTACGAGAAATTCTACATTGGAATATTGTCAAATATATTTCGATTTGTCGCTCCTATGCCGGTTGTTTACGGCTTTCAGTGTGTATAAAAAGCACTGCCTCAGGCTTTCACGTATGTACCAGGGAACGCCCAGGCAGCCTGCATTGTTTTTAAGCCGCGAAAAACTTTATCCTCTTAGGATCTCGGAGTGAAAATTTAAAGTCACAGCACCGATGGCATTGTTTTATACCATAGTTTTACCACCCATATAAAAGGCTACTTAACTTTCCCTTGCCATGCACATTATCAGGGGTAATTTAAAGTTGGTGATTATATTTTAACTGGTCTATGAATATTATATCGAATATATTTCGTGTGAAAGATTTATTAATCCTAGGTTTTGAATATATTATATTACTTAATGCAGTATTATTAATCTTACTATTTTATAATTTAGGAATTCATTAATTGTATTTTGATAAATGATAACATTTACAATTAAATTTTCGATAGTAGTTAAATTTGGAAAAAATATAAATATTCCGCACTCTTGTTTCAAATAAACACAAAATTACACTCGAATTAATACCGTTTAAAATTCCATTACGACACAATTATTGCAAATTATTACAAATTTTATCACATATTTTTGAAAATACGTGATAAAATTTGAACCACCAAGTTATAGTTTCGATGTACAAATCCAGATACTGTAAAACAAATATTGCAGCTTTTTTTTCATCCTTATGATAATTAAAACAACTGTAAGCTCTTTGTGGAAAAAATATTTAATTAATTTAGTGTTATACAAAACTTCATCACATTGGAAATAGTCACGTCTTCTTTAATCTTTTATTTAACTATATCCACTCCCAAGTGTGAAGCATATGAACTCCTATTGAATTTTATCTCAACAGAAGAATTCATACGAAAACTGTTTGTTACTCAGTTGCGCAACCCCTCTTTTTTCCAAAAACAGTTGGCATAAAAGGATTGGGCTAGGACAGGACTAGTGCTCAGATAATCACTGTAGCTACTCTCCGTTTTTTAAGAAAGGATGGGTGGTAAGCAATGTTCTCTCTTATTTTCGGAAGAATCTGTGCGCAAAAGACATTGGCTGTGCAACTTTGCAAGAAATAAAGAGATTTGTGCGCCACATAACGGTATTTAGACCTACTAAACGATAAGGGTGATTTTTAATAATGGCAATAATTAACAACACTATTTAATTTAAATTAATTTATTCTGGTGGTGGTATAGCTGGAGTAACTATTGTGCGCTCTGTTGTAATGTATGTGCGCGCCCTTGGCGAATTGTGTGCGCGCGCACACGCGCACAGCTTAGAGGGAACACTGGTGGTAAGAGGAAATTTCAGACATAACATGCATCCATATCGTTGAAAAGAAATGCTTCAGTCGATTGAAAAATCAATCTATAAAAACTGGCCGTACTGGGATCGGAACCAATATTCCAGCTAAGGTGTGCGTGCGCATACTTCTCAAAAGCCAAACACATATTTCCATCCCCGCACAGGCCGCACTCGGAAATGTTGTAAAAAGAAGTTTGTCTCATAAATTTTTATTTGTGCTTAAATATACTAAACTCACGAAATATTCCACATTTAGGGTAGGTAGGTAGGTCAATGAGTACATACCTACACATTTGCGCACATTTTTTATTTGGCTGAAAATGTACTGCTCACAAAAGTTGATGGTCCGTACACACAAAACAAAAATTAGAGGGAACGTTGATTAGAACCCGTGATTTATGTGTCTTAAGCCAACGACGTTGACTACTCATCCACGCAACTGACAATTTGATAATTAATTATTAACTAGCTGTAAGCCCGTTGCCCGGCAACGTGAGATTTTTGTTGCAAAGTATTTAATTTTATGGTATTTTATTTTATTTTATGTTATTTTATGTTATTTTATTTTATTTTATTTTATTTTTATAGTTAGCAGAAATTTCGTAAATGATTTAATATTTGGAATAATGTCCATGTTTGCTAACAACCATTTTTCGTAGTAGCAGAAATTTCGTAAATTATTTAATATTTGGAATAATGTTCAAGTTTGCTAACAACCATTTTTCGTAGTAGCAGAAATTTAGTAAATTATTGAATTTTTGGAATAAAGTTTATATTTGCTAATAACTATTTCTCGTAGTAGCAGAAATTTCGTAAATTATTGAATTTTTGGAATAATGTTCAAGTTTGCTAACAACCATTTTTCGTAGGAGTAGAAATTTCGTAAATTATTTAATATTTGGAATAATGTTCAAGTTTCCTAACAACCATTTTTGCAGTAGTAGCAGAACAGATGTCGTAAATTTTTTAATTTTGGGACATCAGTACGCACACATTTATGGGTTGTGATTTGTGGTTTGTGATTATTTTATCGACTATTAATATATAGATTACTTTGTTTAATATCAATTCAATACTTAATGATAAATCCATAAATTATTTTATCAACATATTTTTGTGATCAGTTAATATGAGCAAACTTATGGGCCGTACGCTCTAGGGGGGGGGGTCTGAGATAATGTGACAATTTGTGACGAAATACAGAAAAGCTATATTACTAAATGGGACAGTGGGGGGAGATTAAAAAAATAGTCAAAGTCGTGTAAAGTCTTATATGGATGGTCACTTATTTCATGTTTTGCAATCATATGGAGCTAAAATGTGCGTCCTCACTTTCCTTTTATTTTTGTTACTAGACTACAATAAAATATTTTTGGTAAACAACCACGACGATTTTGTTCTCAAAATACCAAAATTAATGTTGTTTATCCATGTCCCCTCATAATGGGAAGCATATAGCGTCAGAATGGAATCTTAACAATTACTCAACTTCTCTTTTTTGAAGAAAGAAGGGATATAACGAAAGGAACAAAGGTAGGACTGACGATTAACTAATTGCTCTCACTACGTCCCGATATTTAAAGGCTGGAAAAGAGAGAAGGAATTTATAAACTTCACAAACACCCATGCCTTCAAACAGCAATTAATAAAACGATTGAGATCCACTGTAATATGATATGATATATTGAAAAAATAAAAATATAATACTTACACATGTCGGTCATACAGAATCTTTTAAACACAGAACCCTGGTGCTTTACATACAGTGTTTGGCAATTTTTGATGAATGTGGCTAGTTTCTACAATTTACATACGTCATTTTCTTCCAGTGATATGAGTTAACGAAGATAACCGGGGTAATCAATTAAAAAATGCCACTGTTTTATATGTTTAAAATCAGAAAGTCTCGAGTGGAGTTATTTATTTGGAATTAGAAACAAAAGATTCTCTTGTGGATTTATTTCCAGAAAAGGTATAAACAGTTTTTCATTAATCTTACACAAGGTGTCATTGTAAATAAAGTGGTTTTGAAAACTAGCAAGGTAAAATAGTAATTAATGTGCCGAAACATCATTTATTTCATTTGTAATAACCTTCAAATGTCTGATTTCATTAATTGCTATCAAATTCTGCCAAAACCCATTCCATTCTCCTTAAATTTGTCTCTCCTCTGTTCCCATAATAGATACGGCCAAATGATACGGGTATCTGAAATACCTAAGATAAACAAAGTTAATAGAACAAGGTTGGAGAAAACTTGGCGTTTGGCCAATCTGTAGGTAAAGATAATTTGACTTGAACTCGAACGAAATCGAAATTATGTCTTATTTATATTGGATTCGCAACTAGGTTTCTCATAATTTTACTTTATCTTCAATCTATACAGAGATTTTTTATGAAACTAATAAAATGAAGACTCTTTACGAATAGATTATAATTAATAAGTCGGGTTCGTAGTGCAGTGGCCAGCGTTGTTGACTTCCGTGACGTATCTAAGTACCTTCACTTTTTAATCTAAATTTCTTTTCTCCCTTTTAAAATAACGGGGCTACTCGGAAGCGATAAGGCTATAACTACAATAACTAATTCTGTCCAGGCTTTATTTTTATATCACTAATTTCATCTTAAAAAAGAAAGGTTGAGCAATTGAGTAACAAGCAGTTCTCGTAGAAGAAAACTTATTTTTATATATCTTTATTTGCTCCAAAACTTCATGCTTGGTTGACGACGTCAAACTCCGAAAATATGAAAAGGACACTGACGAAGGGAAAAAAGGGAAAGAAGAGGAAAAAATAAATAAAACGATCAAAAAACAACATTAAAATACAAGAGAAGAAAGAGAAATAGAACAAGAGCTCTTCTCTTTATAAAAGAAGAAAGACATCAGTCGACTGACTAGTCAGACCACATTGGGAGCAGACATAGATTTTTAAAAATCTGAATTTACATTATATTGTAAATTAAAAGTTTAGTAACTGTTTTTAACCGTGTTATTCATGAAAACTATAGTCGTTGCTGTTTCGCTTTTTAACTATCAATTATAAATTATTGTGTAGGAAAAAATCAAACAATGCCTATCGCATTAATACCTACTGTAACTTTTTAAAGCCTGCAAAGTGGAATTTCATTTTCCTGGATTTTTATTTCCATTCTTTCAGTCAATGCTATTTAAATCAATTATTGGATTCATACAGGACTTTGCTAGTGCGGACTATTTTTTTTGACTAAGACCGGCGAGCTCACTTTTAAAATATTGATAATAAAAAACAGTATTCTCTGATCAACTGAAACTTCTGACGTAAACGTAGAATTGGAGTGTGAAGATAACACCTATTGCTGTGTTAATTTCGGAACTCTTCACTCTTGTCATCTAAGATAGATAAGTACATTGAAATTTATTATTTTACGGTTTGTTGTGTTTTGTTACAATAGTATTTAATCATATTCAATATAATTCGATTACTTTAATAATTATATGACACTGATAAAAAAACCGCTTCTTACTGCGAATAGTTCTGAGACTAAGCTAGGCTTTTGTTAACGTTTTGATAGCCCACTGGATTTATGTTCGTGATAAATATCTATATTTTTTTTAAATCTCCCCAAACACCCGATTTTAAAAAATAATTGTTCTTCTTTTCTAACCATCCCCAAAGAGAAATGCAAATTCTGAGCAAATATTCTATTAGTATATCATATTCTTTGTGTTTGAAGGAGACAGTCTAAAAATATATTATATCAGAGCTGTTTGAGGAAAACCTGATAACTGATTTTAAAACGTTGTTGCATACAGACTTTCAAATAAAGATTTTATGTATTATAAACGTTGACGCAATTCCTTAAAACTGATATTAATTTCATAAAAATAAAAATAATCAAAAACTTGACAATGATATTTTTGTTTTCGTTTACATATTTCACTTTGCCGGGTCCTATGGCTCAGCGGTTAGCGTTTTTGGCTTCCGTGCCAGATCTCACGGGTTCGAGTCCTAATAAAAACAGTATTTTTTGATATTTTCTTTTTGAAGATATGGGTGTTTATAATGTTTAAACATTCAATACCACCTTTCTGATCTTTCAATAACCGGGCGTAGCAAAGCGATAAGTTAACCATTATTAATGTCCTAGCCTTAAATTTCTATCCCTAATACTCTCTTTGGAAAAAAGAGATTGAGCGACTGATTAAAAAACGGTTCTCTTAGAAAAACGTTTGTTGGGATATCTAAATTAGGAGGCCATATTCTCCACATTAGAAGTGGACATGGAGAGTTAAACATGCAGTAGTATTTGTCTGAATTGTCCTCCTGTAAATTCAATATTTTGCAGATATCAAGTTATGCCCAAACGCTACCGATATCATATATTAATATTATGGACTTTGTAAGTTTACATTATTATTCTTTCAGTGTTTATAACTTTAGTTGCCACATGTTTACAATCTTACTATTAATTTCTCAATATAATAGATACCGCAGTAGACAGAGATTATCTTATAATCCTAACTTGGTGTAGTTCGAGTAAATAAAACAAAGAGAATCCGTACCCAAAAGCTATTATTTTCATTATAAACTTCAATGTTACATTTTGCATTGAAACTTCATAGTTGAATATCCTTGTTAAGCTTGTAAAAGTGACATAAAACAATGTTAGAAGAAGCAGTTAAAATAGTTTTACTTTTTAAATAGCTCTCATAATAAGCTGTATGTAAGCAAAGTTTTCTCCTACCTTCACGTCCATTTTTTTCCGATGAGCTATTTTTGTTATCTACATCGTCCGATTTTTAGGAAGACATTTTAGATAACTTGCAACAAATAAATAAAAACCATCTGTTGAAACTATAATATAAATAATAAAATATATTTGATAATAAATTTAAAAAATGAGCTTATTTAAGTTTGAATCTTAACGTTAGTTTACTTATATTAGGAAATATATTTAGGGAACAAAATAAATGGTCAGAGCTTAAATCATTGTTTGGTCAGAATTCAAACAAACTCTCGGTCTGAATAAAATTTAATTTTTGGTCAGAATAAAAATATTATACGGTCAGATTTTATAGCCATTTTGGTTAGGTTAAGTTTTTTTTTAATTTCATTTATATTATCACTATTTTATATAAATTTTGACCATTAATTATTTATTCTGCCCTCTGTACACTGACCGATATATTATGACCATTTAATATAAATTCTGACCAATGTAATATAAATTCTGACCAATGTGATAAAAACTATGACCGAACCCGTATTAAAATTCAGACCGATTAAGTACGAGCCATATATTCATATAACTAATTTGAATACTTAAATAAAATTTATGTTACGCTATGAAAAAGATGGTAACAGAATGTTTTTGAAGATGATATTCAAAGCCATAAAGCATATCAAAAAATTCTCATAAAACAGGTGAGTGAGGTTCCTATGTTTTAAAGTCGTAAAAATAGTTTTACTGGAATATATGGTCTAGCATTATTTTTATTTTGAAGTAAGTAGTAGGGCCGTGTTTGCATGCGATGATATGGGAGGAATACGCAGCCCTTGGGCGCACTGTACGCGGCAGCCACTCAAGGATATTGGTGATAAAAGAAACCGTAAAACACTTCGCTTCAATGGAGGTACGGTGTGTCGAAATGAAGTGAATAAGTACTGACTTGATTTTTTAATTATTCTCGAAATGTTATTATAAATATTCGTTTTTTTTTATTTTGGAACGCTGTCTATCTTGATTCAAATATGCACGTGCTTAAAATTTATTTTATCATAATATATGAAAGCTTATAATATTGAAATATATTTCAACTAAGAAACGACTCTTTTTTTTAGTACAATTAAACATTTTTGATGCGTACAAAAACTAATCTTCAGCAAGCAAATCTGTTAAAACAATAGAAAACTGAATATTTTATTTATTATTTATATAAAGGGATAAAAAAGCTTATCTCATTTTTTTCTTCTTTTCAAGAGAGACAAAAGACACTTTTTCTCAGTTATCTGTAACTTATTTTTAAACATGTACAAATAATTCATATTATCTAAAGATATGATGTTTTGGCTTCCTGATTTATTGGTTGATATTTTAAATTCGTTTTCAGAAAACGCATATTAAAATATCTTTGAATCAACTGCTTTCATTGATATGTATCTTTGTAACTTATGTAATATGCTATTTTATATCCAGTGCCATAATATTATATGTAATATTTTAAGTAAATAAAATAAAGCTTAAAACAATTATTTTTTGCTTGAAACATAAATACATTGTTTGCCGCAAAAAAATAAATGTGTACTTACTGCTTTTTGTACTGCTTCGATTATGTGTATGTATGTGCAAGAAACACACAACACATATACTCATTTTTATTTTTTTTTCTTGCAATTGCTACATTTTTTACAATATAGCCAGTGGTGTGCTGCTAAAATTTTATTAACCGGCTCTCACCTTGGTCAAAATATCAGCGTGACTCGATTTTTTTTAGCTCTTCCTTGAATTTTTGGATCCAAAATCACAGATATTTACGGATATACTAATAACCTTGACGGGCTAAGGAACCGGCTCGGCAGAGCCGGTTTTAACCTGTAGCAGTACACTACTGAATATAGCCTATTTAAGTGACCATCAATGACCATCAAAATAGCACTGGAAAAATTGCCACAAGTGTGTGGACTAAATTTTGAAAATTAATGCTTCTCACAAGGACAGCAGTATGTGGCCCGCTCACGAGTTGGAAAACCTTCTGATTTATTCGCATATGCACCAAACGAAAAAACAAATCAAAAAATGTGTGTCCAAATTCAATAAACAGAATAAAAACACAAACACTTTATTTCTTTGAGCGGCATTGCAACGCATGCCGGGTACTCGCTAGTGATGTATAAAAACTTTCAGCTGAAGATTTTTTTTGCTGATTGAGGAATAGATTTCTTTTGTCCACTTGTGTAATAATATAAAATGTTTAAGACTTGACTTTCCCAGTTAAAGTAAGTTTAAAAAAAAAACCTCCAATAGAGCTTCCCAGTGTTTACACTTAGACGTTTCGTTCATCAGCGCATCTCTTCGCGAATCTACACTCAACATAGTTTTATAGCTTATTCACTTACAGCACTTCCACTAAGTGAAACGCCCTCTCTACATTTCGGTGGCGGCCGCCACTGAAGTCACGCGCAGTAGCGTCGCACGATTTTTGCTAATTTAAATCCGCCTTTGATAATTGATTAACATTACATAATCTGTCAAACCCTACCGGATGCGGGGTAATTGGTATTGCATAATTTTAAAAGTCGAGGCTGAATAAAATATTTTAAATTAATAATTAATTCTTAGGGACCAAAAATAAAGCAGAGCAACGAAATATAAAGAAAAATAAAAGTACAAAAAACAATCACTTTCAAGGTTTACTGTCAATTATTTGCGAATTTTTTCCAAAATATTTATTTAACGATTGCTTCCTGGTTAGTGTTACTGTATTTATTTATATTTTCATCTTTCTCATTAAATATTATTATTTTATATTTCTCGCTGTGCGGCGCTAAAATAATGTTGAATTAGAACAATAAAATTAGTTTATTTTTATTTTTACAATATATCAAACAATATAAAAAATAACAATCAGTTCTGGGGCGAGGTAATTTGACCCCTTAAGCAACGTTTATTGGCACACCTAGGGCATCCAATCCCGGACCTTTTTTTAATCTCTGTGTTGACCATAAAATCGTGTAGAATTTCGGGATTCGTGATTGAGATTTTTTTTTCGGCGATTTTAAAATCCTGGGAATTTACGGTTTTTTTAGCACTTCCCAGAATTTCTAATTCTAAAATTCTCAAAATAAAAAAAAATGATACCTTTTTTTCAGCCATCGCTCAATATTTTGTTTCACAATATTTTTTTGCATAGTTTTCTGTATAAAAAAATATTTCACTCCTCCATTTATGCGCCCTATTGTGGTTTGCGCATTAAGCGGTTGCTTATTTCGCCTGTATGGTGGAACCGCCTCTGAATAGACTTTATCAGAAAGTTTACCAAAGCGTTAATTTTGTTAAACAAATTATATTTGAATGTATTAGTGACAACGTCGCGGATTTATTGACGGCTTTGAACCAACAACAGGTTGGCGAAGGTAATAGAAAGCTTGTTTAATCTTATGACATGTATATATATTTCAAGAAAAAAACTACTTACCTGGTGTTATTTCTTGGCCCAAATCTTACTACCCAAACATTAACGACCAACAATGTTGACACTAGTTTAATCCACTTTCAATACATCGCCGTCTTCATGCTATAAATTATGAGACAGATAGTGGTTTTTATCTGCCTGGGCAGAAGTTGACTGCAATAGTGTTGCCATCACTATTCTGCCTCGTACGTTTTACGAGCAATACTTTGGGGCCTGGAGACTTTCTCGGAGCCAATTTAGTATAATACAAAATGTACCACCGGGTCTACAAAGTATCGGTTTATTGCGCAGCCAATTGAAGTTTGCGATAGTTCGAATTATCGGTAGCTTCTCATCCAGTATTTTATTATTCGCTCCGAATTATACGGCGCACGGAATATTATTTTCTATTATTGGGTTCGTGTCCCCAATGAAATTGTATTATAGTTAAGGACAGTAAATTAATTTCATAAAATATGAAACGTTGTTCCTGATTTACAAGCCTGGTAAATTTAATGATGCGTATTTTCGAGAATCATGGATCATAAATTTGTCGACTGATTACTGAATAATTCGAAATAATGTAAAGCCTGTTTATTTACAACCATAACCACACCATACCCGGTGTTGGATTCAACACATGTGAGGCCCTAGGCGCAATAAAATGTGGAGACCTTGTTTTACGAATAACATATAAATGACAGAATATTATGAGTAAAATAAGAAAAATTATATGGGTTCTACTATTTAACCCCCAAGCGCGCGTCTCATTTGCTTATATGATATTCCACCACTGTCCACACCAAATGCGTAGCACATAGAGTCCTAATGAAGCATTTTAACTGAAGCTATTTTTTGAGAATTTTTAATCTATAATTAATAATTTTAAAAAAAATGGAAAATTTTATGACAGAAAAATAGAGGTAGGAAAAGACAAATAGTTAGCTTAGAGCTCTCAAGCGGAGAAGGCGACCGCCTGTAGAGGCAACTCTGGAGATATCTGGAGAGACGGCCTAACATCTAAAGGAACTTTATAACTAGGGCGAAAAAATAAAATCTTACCTGAGGCGGCCAAATTTTTAGCGCCAGCCCTGTCTTTACGAACCGTTTTAGAAGCATGTGATTGGGAAAACATATTAATTTAACAGACATTCAAGCTATTTGATACAAATTTATAATTTTAATGTATGGTATTGTTCTTAAAATTCGAAATGTCAGCGGTTAGAGAGTCAAAACATGGTAGAGAATCTTGCTTGTGACTGACAGGTCCCTACCTGATTGTGATCTTTTCAAATAATTATTAAATTAAAATCGATTCAACGTAATGCTTAAAATTATAAAATATTTGAAAATTATCACCTATAATCAAAAAAAAGAAGGTTTTATACATTTTTATGTTTTATTCATATTTTTTTCAATTAAAATAGCCTTCAGAAAGATTTGATTGCGTCCGTTCGTTCATTTGATTGAAATAAATGCTAAACGGTGCCACGTTGAAAAAATTAATGAAAAAATTATGCACCCTTCAAATTTCAATTCATCTCTCAATATTTTCACAGGGGCTCAAAACATTGTGGTACAATTTTACAAAACGTTTGTAAATCTTATTTAATGAAATAACTAAATTACTACATTCACCAGCTCCAGAGGATATGTATTTAATGTTAGACCCACTACCACCAGTTACGGCTTAGCAACTTTCTTAAAAGCTGCATTCTTACAACATTTGACATTCAACAGACAAACCCAAAGCATTCTAAAAAAAGTAAATAGAATAAATGAAATGAAATGGGCCCACAACATCTAAATTAGAAGAAAAAAAAATATATATTTAACCTTAGATGAAAGGGAGATTGGAGCTCGGCTCCACAGTTCCCCGTATAAAGATGAAATGACACTGATGATGATGATGACATTTGACATTTAGAGGTTTTTTACGATAATTTCTTGAAACAATCAGGTGTATTTGTCTCTGCAAATCTCCTGAAGTTTCAAAACCCGTACAAGTTTCATCTTACCTGATCAGGAGCAATAATCTCTCTAAGCTGCGTGCGCGCGGTCGCTCACTCATTCTGGGTCGGTGAGCACTCTAATACAACTATTTAAATACTCTTTTATTTGATTGGAATATTCCTAATTAACCGAAATTAATTCGAAATTTAACATTTAGATGAAGTTACAAGAATTACATTCTTATCTACTACATACCATAACAAGAAATTTATCTGAGTGTCTTATCTTATCAAGTGGAAGTACATGTATAATAGGATTGGTTCTAAGGAACATTTTAATAACTTTATAAGCGACTGATTGTTTGTTTCATTCAGCTTATTTCTTTAATTTGTGCTTGATTTTTTTTTTTGTAAAAAAAAAATGAGGTTTAGCAAAAACTTATTTTATTAATATTTTTTACTTTGCAAATCAAAAAAAAACACTCTTTGTATGTAAAATATAACAAATTATGTCCCGCATTTGTTGGAATAGCTCATGCAGTCTTTGAATCTTCAACGCAGCTAACAACTCGTCTTAGAAGCATCATAAGTCAAGAGTTTGAAATGGTTCAGACTCCTGAATATGACAAGACCTCACTCTAAAAACAAACTACAACACTTTTCGAGATCGAGGATTTTTTTTTACGGGCTAGTTGTAACACTGCTCTATTTTTTAATTCTGCTGGTGGTTTTAGTCAATGTATGGGTTTTTAAAAATAAAGACTTGAATTTCACAAAATTTCACACGTCTATAAAACATATACCAGCAGAAAATTATTATCATCCATCGCCAGCGTCGTTTAATCTAGCTTGTTAGCTAGCTACATCAAAACAAAATGTAAATTGATGACTTTCTTCCCAGATTTTATTAAAATATCAGTCTTGTATCTTGTATCCAAATAATGTATGGACATGGTATAAAAAATATCAATTCCGTACATCAACAACCGCGCTTTATTTAAATATTCTATGTTTAATAATTAAAACTTTTTTGCAATATATTCTATCCACGTAAAAAAATTAAGCATCCCTGTCAAATCCAGGCCAATCCTTGATTTATTCCCGCCATATTTCAGCCGTTTTCCCGCGCTTAAAGCTTGTCATGATATTTGCCGCGCGATTATTTACGGCGTAAAAAATACGCCAAATAAGCCATAGGTCCAAATACATAAATAAATATAATTAGATCTGGCAACCCGCTTAATCATCGTTCGCGAAAACGCCGATCGAGGAACCCCTGTTGACATTTTCCTAGCAGATTGTTAACCTAAAAAGCTTCAATAAATTAATCGCATAGTTAAAGCACATTTCGGCTTTAATCAATTTCAGAATTATTTTCTCATATATTATAGATTCTTAGAGTAAAACATAATAAAAAAAATTAAATAGAATATTTGCACAATTCGTTACAGTTGAATATTTTCGCAACGAGTAGAATCAAAAATCAAGATAGATATTTGCATTAAATTTGACTATATAAATGCAGTTTTTTCCCACCGTCTCTCAACGATATGGGTCTAATAGTGGTTTTTTAAACTTAAGAAATTAAATTAAATTTGATTTTTTTATTCTACAGGTTTTATAACACATTGTGGCACGTAAGGCTATTTTGCACGTGCGGTTGTAATTTTTATCCAACAGAGTTTGTTCGTAAATAGTTTGACTGGACATACTTCTCGAAGAAACGAAACACGTGTCCCTAATTGTTACATAGCCCGTGGAATAACTAAGCTATCAATTTTAATTTCATATTGGAAATGAGATTCTTAAAATACATTAAAAATAATTTAAAAAAACAAAATGACGATTTCTGGGAAGAGAGACTTCGTTCTCATCTATCAAAATAAACTTTTTAAATCTATCAGAATTAACACAAAAAAGCACTTCGGTTATCCAATTTATTTCCTTGTGTCTTTATTTAAGTACACTTTTAGTAAAAGCATGTGTAATATATAAACAAATAATATATTTAAAATAATATCCATTAATGTCACTTTTTGTAATGTAGATTTTTTCTCACAAAATGGATTCTGATGTAACTTTTCGCGTGTTAAAAAACAAACGAAATTTTGATAAGTTTTTAATATTTAAATACTGTTATATTCTTTTCAAAACTTGTAATTAATACAGGGGTGCCAGTTTTGGTACTACTGGTCTTGAAATTCTGATGATATCATACTCTGGACTGCAGTACTACCCACTGAAATAATATAATATAAGACTGTGTTAAAATTATTTAATAATTTATTTTTCTTGCCGTTTGTTTATTTATTATGTAAAAATCAAACTTTGGATTCCGGTTAAAGCTTATATTTTTAGTTCCAAAATACCGATTTTGAAAAGATAAAATACCGATTTTGAGTCTGAATCTGACACTTTTTTCTACGGTCGTAATTATTTATGCAATAAAGCACTTTTTGTTATAAAACTAATTAATTTTAGATATTAATGAAAACCAGCAATTTTTGCTGAAGACAAAGATGTTTTGGTATTGAAATCGCAATTGGTCGTTTTTGTTTGCTTATTTTTTATCCAATTTTGTTATGTCGGTAGTGATATTCTCTCGTCCGATATTGCAATACCAATCCAATAATTCTCCCAAGAGATGGTCTACGCTTTTGATAGCGATATTAAATTGATTAATGCGCATTCCCAGAGAGAGGAAGCTCGGTATTTATATGTCTTTATAACGGTTACGCGGTCAATCTAGAACTGCTGTCAATTTAAATAATAATATGTATGTACTTCTTATGAAATTTATTTCAACATAAGTTACAACTACAAGAAACTGCTCTACCCTCTTTTTTTAAAGTGAATAATATAGGTTAAACAGGATGAAAGGTTAACTAACCATAATTGCTTCGCACTGTTGAAATATCAATGCATCAATTGACCAGTAGCGGATTACCCTATAAGCAAATGAGGCTATAAAAATTGCTTATATAATATAATCCATATACTTTGTGTATTATACATGATTTTATTTTTTTACTTGGAATTTCCTGACTGGATAATAATTCAAATTGTTGACAACACGATCACGGACAACCCAACTAATACAATACCCGAATCACTTAGGGTGTTCACAGTCAATGTTTGGTGGAAAAGCATTGTATTAATAAAAACACAGTATTCCTTTGTACTCTTATTCCATTCTATTTAAAAGGGTCAGGACCGGTTTCGCTCATGGCGAGTTGATCAGTTGACAGATCAACTGTCATGATATAAGCCGGTGATGACCTTTTAAAATAAAGTGGAAATAAGGTACAAAAGAATATTGTGATTTTTTTTCCATGTCCGCTCCCAATATGGAGCATATGGACTCCTAACGGAGTTTATCTCAACAGAAATGTTTCTACGAGAACTGCTTGTTACTCAGTTGCTCAACCCTTCTTTTTCCAAAGAGAGTAGGAATAGAAGGAAAGGTCTAGGACAGGACTAGTGGTTGGCTAATCGCTCTCGATACGCCCTGTACATAGGATAGGATGGGTGGGAGAGGTGAATTCAATACAACACGTACATCCATGCCTTTGAACAGAAATTCATAAATCGATTAAAAATCATTTTATAAAACTGACCGTACTGGGATTCGAACCCGTGCCCTCCGTAGCGGCAGCCAACGATGTTGACCACTCGACCACACAGGCGGCATTAATATAATACTCGAGTAACCCGAAAATGATCTTTAGTCTAGCAAAACCGGTCATTACTATAAAATAAATAAATATGTTTTTTTTTTCAAATAACGCCATGTCTTTCCACAACGAATTGAAAGATTACACCATTCAAGTGACTAATCTCATATGTTGTTTAGAAGTTTTAAAGTTAAAATATTACGTTATGATTATATAGTTAAGAGAGACATTAAGAAGCCAATTATAAATAATTGCAAAAAATATTAAATTTAATGTCAAAAATATCTACGTTATCCCGCCATGCCTTTTCGCGCCAGCTTTAAGCGTCGTAATTGGCGGAGTTTTTTAGAGGCGAGACAGATAAATAGATTTGGAGTGGTGAAATCCCATTAGCGACCTATGTGTAGGTGTATCTGGTAAAGTCGCTCATCCGATCAGGCAAAAGAACGAAGCAGTTGGCGCCTATATATATATATATTATACTTGCGTATATTTCAATACAGAAGAGAGAGAGATTAAATAATATCAGAGAAGATTAATTCGAGTGTGTAACTGAATTAAATCCTCATATATTTCATTTAGTTATTGTATTTATCAGGTAAAATTAATCAATTGTTTACTTTGATTTAGGTACACTCAACTATTTTTTCCACGGTAGATACGTTCCACAAAAAAACCGTGAAAAAAATTGATAGGATTCAAAAAAAAAATTAAGATTAAAAAACAACATAATGGAATAGAAAAGCATGCAAAAAAAAAATATAATGAAAATCGAAGACCCAAAAGTAAATTACACTAAATATTATCTGCATGTTTTTTTACCATGACCCAATGTGTATCATAATATGGACTCTTAATGGAGTTTATCTCAACAGAAGATTTTCTACAAGAACTGCTTATTACTCAGTTACTCAACCTATCTTTTTACCAGAGTAGGAATAGAAAGACAGTTCTAGGGCAGCACTAGTAAACGATTTTTTTAAATCCATATCCGCTCTTAATGTGGAGCATATTGCCCCTTAATGGATGTATCTCAGCATAAGTTTTGTTACTCAGTTGTTCAACCTATTGAAGAGATTTATGATAGACAGCATGAATTTAAGACATGACTAGTGGTTAAGGTAACCACTCTCGCTACGCTCAGTTATTTAAGGATTTGTTATTCATCACAAAAATCCATGCATTCGAACAGAAGATTGAAAAAATGCTTTTCGCACTGGGATTCGAACACGTGAGATCCGTCACGTGAGTCAACGATGTTGACTACTGTGCTATGGACCCGACATGGGAAAACGGTTAACAGAATACAATTTCTGTCTCGCTCTCGACAATTTTACGTTCGCCAACTATATTATTCAACCCTTAACTTTTACAGAAACCAAGTTAAAAAAATAACTCATTATCATTTCGATGGATGCCAAGTTAACTTTGTGAAAGTTCATTTTAATATAAAATATCTAAATTATTTTATACTAACCCATTATCCGATCCTGGTCATGCTAGGACTCTACTGAGAGTGTTTTGGCTAAACATAAATACACAAACAAAACAAATAAATGCAATAAGCTTAATTCAAAACGGTATTTTGCAAAGTTATTCATTTCAATGAAACCGATTCTCATTTGCGAGGGAGCTTTAAGCCCTCGCAGTACTTTGCATATCAAAGCTTTGGAGCAATCTCAATATAAAAACAGTTTACAATGACGTATTGCGTCGCAAACAACAGTGTGTGTATACTACAAACCGACGAAGAGACGATTGACGCAATCTGGGGACGATTTGATGACAAGCTGACGCAAATTGACGCCGTGGCTCTGTTGCTATCGCGCCGTTCGTTAGACGCACAGCACACAATAATTTGCCACTTGTTTATTCAGGTCGTGGATAACGTAGGACGGGAGTGCGAAACTTGTATCTTTACAAACCGTATGAGGACAATAGGTTTCTTCGCATATTTTTTTTTAAATAACTCCATTTTAATAAAGTAAAAAATAGTACATCCCACGTCCCAGTACAAACAAATATTTTTGAAATAATTTGTTTTGTTCCTGCAGTGCCAGTTTACTTTACTAAATATTCCTTAAACAATCATACACTTTCGTAAAACTAAGTCTCGGACAAACTAAACTGTAATTGAAATCACAATTTTATGAGAAGATGACTTTTATTGGGTTAAAAATAATTGCACTTGTGGATTGGATGGTTTTCACTGGTACAAGTGAACTTGATTTTTGATTTTTTTGAAAATGTAACAAAATACATATTCAATATATATTTTAAATTTGTTATCGCAACCATCCGTGCAGGCAATATTTTATTTTAATTCAAAAATAAAATAGTGTAGCCAAACAGAGATCTTTGGGGAGCTACAACACTATAAGTGGAAATCATCTAACCGAAAGTTCATTTATTTCTAAGCCCTTTATTATGAACTTGAGGTAGATGATAATAGAATAGCGCTTTTATTTTTTACATAAATAATCATATTATGATTTGAATTCTAGCTTTTATATTCCGTAATAAATAAATCTTTTTGTATTCTGTTCATACCTAAAGTATAAATATTGATGAAACATTTTGGATTTATTTTGATGTCTTGTACATTTTCCAATTTCTTCGAATTCGGTTAAATGTAGTTAAGTAAAAATACATTTAACTTGTTTTAGTTGTATTTATAAAGGCTTAAAACATCTTATAATTAAGATTAGGTTTTTCTCGAAATTGGTTAAGGCACTAAATGAAATTATTTATTACGGCTATAGTTTGATATTTCTGACGGTGTTATAGGGTTAATATAAAGCAGTGATGCATAAACCGTGGACAGCGGGCCGCATGCGGCCCTTTTTGAATTTTGTGGTGGCTCTCAAATGTTTCAAACATATTTTTTCACGTAAAATATTTATTTAATAAATGTAAGCAAGCTTTTTCTTTAATAAGTGAGAATAAATCGCTTCATAGAAACAGGCTTTTTGAGGAAAATTTGGATGTGATTGTGGGGCTTAATACTACAAAAATTATAAAAAATAGTTTAAAATTAACAAAGATTAGGATCGCATTAAATGTAATTGAAAAGTTAACTTTTCCGGTTCTAAGCTCAAGAAATGCGACCCCAATACCCACATTTTCTTAAATATCTATTTTAATATGGGTGATACAATGTTTATAATTAAAGTATTTTTATATCATAGTTTTTTGGACCTTTTGTAATTTATATAAATACGCAATAACGCGATAACGCGATATGGCGATAAGCGCCCGCGATAACCGATCGTTCGTAAGATAGCTGAGCTAAACACATCAGTTGCAATTTCATATGTGTGCTGGGATAACGTCTTTTTTACGCGCAACTTAAAATATGATTATTTATTAAAAAAAACCACGGATTTTTATATAAAAATGTATGAGGAATGATGCAGAGAGATATTTTAAAGCCTTTAGACTTTTTTTTTTGAAATTCATAAGAATAAGGCCAATAATGAGGAAACCACTGGGGTCCCTAATCGATCCCCATCGCCAGAGAAGTATTTTTCTAGTCTCCGAGCGCGAGAGTTAAATAAAACATGTAAATCTAAATATTTCACAATAAAAATACTTTAAACCCTTCCTTTACTATGCAAAAAAAGCACAAGCTTCTAAGCTATGTATCCGTTACACATCAGGCAAACGGGAGTGAATTATGACAATTATATAACATACTACAGCAGTACTACATATAATTGTCATGATTCACTCCCGTTTGCCTGATGTGTAACGGCTACATAGCTCAGGAGCTTGTGCTTTTTTGCATAGTAAGGGAAGGGTTAATAAAGTACTCATAATCCTCTTTTTGCATGGTTTATTTATTTTTACGTTTTCGAAATAACACGATCAAAATGATTAAGTGAATTTAGATAAATGAATGATAGGTTATCATTCATTTATCTAAATTCACTTAATCTTTTTTACATGTTTTTTTTTTGCATTGCCGTTTTACATGGAAAGTATGCCCCGGTATATTAAATTATTGTTTTCTTTGCGGCCTGAACCCATGATAATTTGATTTATGCGGCCCGCAAGAGCGTAAAGGTTGTGCATGTCTAATATTAAGTATATCGCTTATCCATATAAGCCATTTTTGAGGCTCTTAGATTTGGAGGCCCCAAACGCGCGCCTCATTTGCTTATATGGTAATCCGCCTCTGAGTGTTAGGCAAGTTAATTGTTTGTACTTAGAAACAATTTGCTCACTATTCATAATATGCCAACTGTATAAACTTACATGGCAAACACGAGACCCTTACGATCTCAAATTGTCACAATACTGTCACTATACTCCTGCCCGCGGGGGTCGGGTCGAATTAGGGTCACATGTCGACAACAGATGTCACGAATCGGATAGGAAAGCGAGGACACCAACCGACAGAATTGGGACAGCCAGGCCGCAAACCGCCTAGGCTAGGGACATCTGTGGGTGATAGGGGGATGACCGCACTCCTGAATCGCTCGTCTGGATCTGTGGTTTTTCACTAGCCATTTTTACTTGAATAAATTATGCGTCTGTATATTATAACAGGAGGACAAAGATCAAACAGCATCTTTAAATAGACAATTAGTTATATATATTTTTACAATACGGCGTGTGTTTGTAATATATTTTCTGCTTAAGATGATATTGAGTCAACATTAAATTCTCATCGACATAATATTATGAAATGAGAAAGTCTATCACTGGGGAACCTGCGGCCTTATGGTCGCATGTGGCCTTTTGGCTACTCTGGTGCAGCCTTCTGGCCGATTCTGTAATTCTGTAAATTCCTGACATATTCTGACTGTAAAGTGCTGTTTCCGGCCAAAGATTCCCTAGTCAATGTCTACTGCGGCCTTATGTCGAATCAGAAAAATGAATGCGGCCCTTAGAGAAGAAAAGGTTCCCCACCCCGGGTATATCATATTGAATAATTAATATGTATGACACCAATTCGGGGGATTGGGGTCACAAGGGCTAAACTACAAAACAATGGTTTTGGATGAAACGCAGTTTTTGTTTAAGTATTTATTATATTTAACGCCAAAAAATACAGTTTGGGAGATTAAAGGTTTGTCTTTATAATAATGTTGTTTTGAAAATATATAGTATTTACACACACATACATATATACAGTGGTGTAGTGGTAAATATATATGTACCAGGTCGGTCATTGATTTCTTCCCTATTTTTTTTATATCCGTCCGAAGTTAAAAAATCACAAGTTTTAACAATTTAATCAATAAAAAAACCCGTTTTGGGAATACCTAATTTTGAATTTTTGGAAATTTTGATATAATGATTTGAAATGTTATGAACGGTAGTTTGAATATATGTATGTACTTTAAAATTAAGTTACAAGTCAAAAAGGTAGCAGGGCCATTTTCCTAGCCTGGCTCATTTTCAGGTGCCAGGTCGCCGACCTGGCCCCACTTCACCACTGCATATGTATATATATAATGTTAAATAAAATAAATAGTAGATGACAAAATTAACATCAAATAATTTGTTCGCCCTTGTGATATAATAAGCCCTAATATTTCAGTTCGGAGGCATGGATATATGTTACTCCATTTCACCCATCCACTTTCAAAAACGGAGTGAAGCGAGAGCGATTAGCTAACCATTAGTTGTGTCTTGTCAATACTCTCTTCAAAAATGAAAGGTTGAGCAACTGAGTAACAAGCAGTTCTCGTTGAAACAATTTCCATGTGCTTTACATTTGGAGCGGACGTGATTTAATAAATATTTGAAAAGATACTTAAGATTCTACCTACTTATTTAAATAGATACATTACAAACCACAAAATGTGTACATATTGAAGATTTTCTGAACCTTACACCCTTCCGTGGCTTTCAATATCCCTTTTCACTGAGCTAATGGAAACGCCTTTAAATTTACATATTCCGTTTGGCCAGTCTGTACCGAGCGCTGTGTGGTCTAGTGCTAATTAGAGACACACTGTACTCGTATAATGCCATCTCTCGTCCACCATGCTTGTGTCGCATATCTAAAAGGGCTTATCTAATATTATTTGAATGCGTTTATAATAATTTTAGAAGAAAAATCACAAGACAATTAATTATACGAAAAATATTTGTATCGTTTTCTCTAACCCTGGATAAAATATTAAAACTTCATACAAATATTGTGAATTGCAGATGTAAAATTGAATGATTAAAAATAAAAACATATTTTTAATACTTATTTTTCACAGTGCAAAAAGTAACAGTACACAGAACTATTTTTCCATCGCATCATTCTCAATATCAAATGATATATTAATAACAAGGATTTTTTTTGTCAATAAGTCCGCCAAAATATTTACCCACCCCTGCTGTAAAAAATCCTGTTCCAGGGCTGTGGAGTCGTGTAAAAAAAGACGACACCGACTCCGACTTTAAAATAATTTACGACTCCGGCTCCGAAGAAATTTTTCAAAAAAATCATTTCAACTTATATATATGTATGTATTCCATCAGATCATCTTTAGTAGATTAAACTCTTAGTATACGGATACACAGGATACTTAATATCACTTGACTAAATGACTGAGCAAGTCACATTATCATCTTTCTTTCTATCTTTATCTTTTAAGCACAACAGTGCATGGTTAAAAGATAGGTCCCGTGCAGCTCTGTATCGGGCCAAAAATATCAGGAATAAATTCTTTTCTTTTCTTGATCGCATCGCGTTATGGAAGGCGGTCGTGAAAATGCAGCTGCATACACGTAACGGGTGGTGGTGGGATACTCAACAACCAACTTGTATTAATAAAATAAGATTGGCAATTGTCAAAAAAGTATATGAGATGATTTTGTAAACACGTTTGCTTAGTCATGAAGAGATAATATTTATTATTTTCGCATTAGATTTAATCGATAATTTTTATTCAAAAAATCTAAATAAACCAATTGCTTTGACAATGAGAGAACTATATATGTAACCACAATAATCAGCGTTCTACATTTATACTTAAATTTAAAGGATATCTCCAATAACGATCACACAGGATTGGTGAAAGGATTCTTTCCTACAAGAATGTCCCAAACACATAGATATACACGAAACACCTATTCATTCTTACACAGACTCTTCTGGTTATAGAAGTTTCCAGACACAGAATGTTCCTTACACTTTAGTATTTATTTAATTATGTCTTGTTTTTTACAATAAAATAATAATCTTTAAATAAATATATTTTAAATGTACGGAATATTCTATGTCCGGAGACATGTGTGTACGGAATTTTCTTGTACGGATAATTCGTGTTCGGGATAAAATCGGAATGTATAGGAACAAAGCGCCCTATAATAATTGCCGGGAGCCGCTCAGAAGCAATTATCTAAGAATTCTTTTGAAACATGGCGAGACTTATAAAACTAGTGACATAATTAGTGTAATAAAAAAAAACATGAATGTTAATTAATTGTACACTAAGCCTCGACAAGGAAAAAACATGGATATGCAAAAAATGTAATTTATTTCCATATTTATTATTTGCATCTATTATGCATTTCTAGCACGGAATAATCTCTCCGTCCCTCTCTCTCATCCGTTCAAATTTCGTGTCACGCGAATAATTCATGAGGTGGTCGTGATTGGGAGTCCGGAGCCATAATGTAGCAGAAGTGCCTTCGACAAATTATTTGTAGCCATTAATTGGCTCTTTGTCGTAATACCCCGGGGTTAGCGATGCTCTCTCGTAACTAAATGAGCTGTCTTTATGATCTTCTCCATAAAAGCTCGTATTACTTTGAGAAGCTTAAAAGTGAGCTTTCTCTGAAAGCAGTCTCCGTCAATCGAGAATTGTTTGAACTTACTCAATTGAAAAAAACCTGTCAAAACATTCAGTCAAAATCGTTTTTGTCTGACCTAGTGTGTACTCTTTTTTTTTTTATTTTTGGGAGGTCTCTATATTTTTTTATAATGACTGGAATGAAAGTTTAAAGCATACCAACTTTGTGAGCTTTACCAGTTCTAATATTTTATATTAACTGATTGTATGTACTTAATTGGTTGCAGTAGCTAATTGGTATCGCTTTCATTCATCTCGATCGTCCATTTTAATGTTCAAATTCTTGACACTGTCATCCATTCAGGACACCTTCTCATTTATTTGACATTATCATCTTTTTCCACTTATCTGAAACTTAAACAACAAACAAAGTCTTTTTGAGAGCCGACACTTCATTTCCGTATATAATCAATTATCTTATACCTATTTTTCATGGAAACATAAATACATGAACTTTTAAATACACTTATAAAAATGAATACAAAACCGTAGATTTCCGTAGCGTACACATGACTCCCCACCTACTCTATATTCGATAAAAAAATACATAACAAGACCAACTCTTTACTTTGTCTTAAGATTTTTCAAAATATCACATTTCTGAAAAGGTACTATGAAAGAATCACGATCAACGACTTTTGCTAAATATTGTTATTCAGAATGTAGTAAATATGATCGAAAAACTAAATCAGTGTCATTATGTTTCTCATATTTTACCTTCGATGTGTTACCATTCTCGTTAAACGCTCTCTGAATGAACGTTTAAGTCTACATTTACGAAGAATTCGTTAAAAAAGCTGAATAAATTCTTCCGCGCCAGATTCTTCCGAACATAAATTCTCCGTACAAAATACTTCGTACATGACTTCTCCGTACACAGAATCTTCCATACATAGAAAACTCCGAATATAAAATATTCTTAACAATCAAGACAATTAATATTAAAATCGTTTGTTTTTGTGTTTAATATCTTATCACAAGGCTGTCAAATATTTTCAAGTAGGGAAATGTCTTTGATGGCTATAATATGTTTAAATAATATTTATAACCTAGGTGCAATGACAGATTAAGCAATTGGGAGGCTCCAGGTTCAATATGAATCGTAGGCTCTGTCTTTCAGATAACAGGATTGTATGTAAATATATCATATACTATAAGCTTTTTTGAGTCCCTTAAGGTTCGGAGACCCTAAACGCGCGCCTCTTGCGCTTATTTGGTAATCCGCTACTACCTGGGTGTCGAATTTAGCATATTAAAAATATCAAAATGTACTAAATATTCTGTGTCCAGTGTTTTCTATATATGTAAGTCTCTGTGTACGGGAGATTCTCTTTCGAAAGAATCGGTGTACGGATAATTCGTCTACGGAGTATTGAAAACATGTCAAAAAGGCATTTTTTTGTTATAAATAACATTTACTCAAAATATCATATTACATACACATATACGATATGTAATTAAAATATTTACTTTTCTATTTCTCTGTTTTTCGAATATTAAAAAAACGTTTTAAAAGATTCGCAAATACAATTAGTATTCTTTGTGAAAATCGAAAAAAATATCATTTTCTCAAATTAATATTTTCCAACGCTATTAATTATCTTTGAGTAGGTTTGGTAAGACTGAATATTTGGATAAAATGTAAATTTACTCTAGAAGAATTTTTGAAAATACAAAAAATATATATTTAACAAGCGTTTATAAAAGAAATAATGTATATTCATTAGATCTTTACTTTGTCAGGAAATGTACAGTGGCGTACAGTTTAATATATTTGACACCGAGTAAATGTTTTTTGTCTTTTAAAATATGGCTTTTGAAGATTATTAATGTTTTGACTCTTGTTTTCAAGACCACTCCAAGCATAGTTGCAAGTTTTATAAACAGACTTCAATGCCATGTTCTTCCTGCTTGGCCATTTAGTATTTAGTCCAAATTGGGAGAAGAGTTTTGATAATTTGATTCAGAATGTTGGCCGTGTCTTCATGATATGAGCAACGCACGGGAATAATTGAACACGCCACCTTGGTAATCTAAAACAAATTACATAATTGTTATTCTAAAATTTCTATAGACCGCGTTTATAAAAATTATTGGTACTTAATTGTGAATGCAAAAGCAAAATAATATTAAAAAATTAGATTTAAGAGGCCGCAAAATTTAGGTTTTATTTTATAGTAGGAAAATTTATATGTTAGGTTAGGTAAGGTTGGTTATTTTAAACCACATTATTGATCGTTATGTTTTTATTATTGACTGTCAAGTAAAATGACGCGAAAAAAAACAAACGAATGAATATTTTTTAAATATTATTCAAATTGCCTTCGGATAACAGAAAAGTATCGAATTATTATGTTACCACATTTTTTCTGCTAAACAAATTTCATATAACTATGTCTAACCTCTTACGCGTTCTTGATTTTTTTTTTGAAATACGATTCACGTTGTAACGCTTCTTAAAAAGACTAGTCTAAACATCGTTCATTCTTTTTCTCCTAGTTTTAAAGATGTTTCAAATACGGAAGAAGAATAAAAAAAAATGTCCCACATCCAACAAACTTTTCATACGCGTCGAAATTGACCTTCATTTTTTAAACAAACAAACGTCACGGCAATTAACACGCAATAAATAATTAAAACACACTGCTCCTGTTACGGCACGCCTTACTCAAGTTGGCGGCCGTGCAAATAATAAACGCTACGAATTTCGGCGCTAATTAAATGAATATATTATTCACGAGACGACCTTTGTTCGTCTTCTCTGTGAGAGATTTTTCCTTTCTGACTTCGATGAATAAATAAATTACTGTTTCGTTCATCGGTTTGCTTTCTTCCCGTGCCATCTCGGCAAAATTGTTACGTCACTGAATACCATCTATAAAATCTACACTCCACGTATATGTGTATAATAAAATTGTATACAACGAAACTCCGTAGGCACATACATATATTTTATATTAATTTCCATTAAAAGAAGAACTATACAATTTGAATTATTATCCAAGCATATAAAATAGCTTTCGAATTTTTATTCAGTTATCTAGGATACAACGATAAATTCAATTAAATGAATGGGTCATGGTACGGTACAGTACAAAGCATTCGATCGTTCAAGATTTTTCTAGTAAATACCTTTGGCTTAAGAGTGAATGTAGCAGTCTACAACGTGTACAAATTAACTAACTTATTTACAAATAATCGTGTAACTGAAAAAATCTATTTTAATAGGATTTTCAAAACATCCCAGTTGGGCTTAATCATTCTTTATAATTATATTCCAATAAAATTAATCTGCAAAAAAACAGAAAGACGGTGGTGAGCTTAAGCAGTGACCTTAAATTTTTTTTAATAAAAAATTGCATCTCAACCAAAACGTACTATTTATTAATCATTAACAAAACAAATACAATAATATCAACAGGAATATCTTTGAGGAAGTTAATAAGAAAGGAAGCAAAAACTTTTCAATCCATACCATTCTCTCCTTCAAGCTAACTAAGCACATGACCATCCTATTTATTAACGTTATTGTATCTATATATTAATAGTCGATAATGTCCGTCCGTATGATTGTCTGATTGTCCCCGATTTGTCTTCGATTCTCCGACAAATTTAGTAATTTACGAGGTATATTTCTGCTACTACGAAAAATAGTTGTAAGCAAACTTAAACATTATTCCAAAAATTAAATAATTTACGAGATCTATTTCTGCTTCTAAGAAAAATAATCGTTAGCAAACTTAAACATTATTCCAAAAATTAAATAATTTACGAAATTTCTGCTACTTCGAAAAATAATTGTTAGCAAACTTAAACATTATTCAAAAATTAAGTAATTTACGAGGTCTATTTCTGCTACTACGAAAAATAATTGTTAGCAAACTTAAACATTATTCCAACAATTAAATAATTTACAATTTAAATACTGCAGGGCAGAACTGTCGGTATATGCCCCGAGATATATTTCTTTTACTTTTAGAATTTCTGGCTTATACAATAAATAGGTTTGTAAGTTATTTTTCACGCCAGTAAATTTTCTGACTACTTAAAAATGCAAAAAAAAATCCCCCCGTTGAGGTCAAAGGGCTTACAGTTAGTTAGGTTTAATATCGCATGATTTTTATATGAGTTAAAAAATATGTGTGTGAAATTCTAATTTCATAGCACCAAAAAACTGACAAAAGTTGAGATACGAGCTTGTAGAAAATTAACGACGATATGTACACAAGGAATGTTATCCATTTTACATTACAAATGCGAAATAAATGAATTAAAAAGCTGACTAGATTTAGTAAAACAAATGTCTTAATATTTTAATTATTTTCATACGATATAATAAGGAGAATTCATTCTCAGCCAAACATCCTTCAATATTTCCATTAAGTTTTCTTATTTCCCATTTAAAAATAAACAAAAATAGTTTAATAATATTTTCCCATGAACCCAATGTAAAGATATCTATATATTAAATACTTTGTACAAGAAGAAACTTCGTTAGATGGTAAAACTTAAGCCAGTAATAAATTTGTAATTTTCTTAGAATGACATCGTCGTTACAAAGTCAATAGCTGATAGAGGAACTAAGCTCAAATCAAATAGTCGCAGAACCAAACCAATACTATTAAATCTTCACGCGTACACCACGTCTATGTAGTCTGGCATTACATGGCGTGCTTCATCGAAGGATCAACAAGGGTAACATTATTTGACAAATAGAAAGTTATTTTTAATATAATATTAAAACAAGATTCGAAATATAAACTTTTGAGAAGCACTATTATTTTATATTTATTTTTTAGTAAATTTTAAGTATCATTGCAATTCAGTTATTTCACAAAATGTTAAGAAACCTAAATAAACATTATTTTAAAGATTAAAAAGTGCCACTTTAGCATTCGTTCCACTTTTATAATTCGATTTTAGCGTGTGGCCTTCAGATATTAATTTAATCATTTGTTTTAAACGCATAGCAACAAACTCTTAAATATAATATATTGGGTTGATGCAAAAGTTATGACCGTTTTTTACATATACAATTAAACTTCTTTTTTTAGATTTGCATTATTTATTTAATCAATTATATAATTTCCATCCGTTCTTATAACCTTCTCCCATCTTTCTATCAATACCATTATTGTAAAATATTAATACCATTAGTGTAAAATTCCGTGGATTTTGATGCGAAAAATGTAGTAAGGGATGTTTTTACCTGCTCTATTGTAACAAATTTTTTATCATTTAAAATTTTTTGCAGTAATCGGAATAAATGAAAATCGGAAGGGGCAAGATCTGGAGAATACGGTTGATGCTTGATAACATCCCAATTCAACTAATTTAGCTAGTGTTGGGTCATCATAGCCACATGTGGTCGTACATATAACAGTAAAAAAACAGTACTTACTAGTTTTAGCCAATATTTCTTAAATGTATTACAGACAAGATAAATCAGATAATATATTCCTTTTTGTCGCCAATTCTTTATATTGCAACTTTTTTCTTTCTCGTTATTTTAAGTGCCTACTGCCTAAATACTGATTTCATATTCCAAATACGCTACTGGTTTCCAAGCAGAGCTGTGCTCCAGTTTTTATCAATTTAGTAGAGCTCTATGTAAATATCATTCACTCTGTAAATTCTCTTGCTTTGAAAGCTACTATCATAACGTTATATTACTGGTGTCTTAATTCAAAACCTTCTATGAACCATTCACTCAGAAGTCAAAAAAGGTCCATAAAAAACCTTTAATATTATAATATGCGTCATTAATTATTTAGAAGCTTATTTTTATTTTAATATGGAGCTGTGGGCTGTCAATTAACAAGAGGGTCGCAATAAGCACTCATTATACTTATATTGTGTCAAAATACGCAATATATCATAAAATAATTAATATTAATTCATGAAAAATGTATTTACTTTCCTACCTTAGATTGGAATAGTTAAAAGTTTCATGATTGACGCAGAAGAAGGTACCATTTTTTTTGCTTCAATTGTATGATTAACATCGTATACTAAAGTCTTTGTAGAAAATAAATACATGTCATGAATTGCCATTAAATACGAATTTATTCAGAGAATATTGTTTTTTCTTAATTTTACAAGGGGCTCACCTGTCCAGATTAAATTTACCAAATGGCTCGCTCGAGCCCCTCCAATCCCTTTCCAACTCACTCCTGATCGTATGTAGTATATAATGATAGCTTTCCTAATTACCTTTTGATGTTAATCGATTCTTACGGTCAACTGTAATAATTACAGGACGCTATCAAGCTCATAATTGTTTTCGTAAATACTTAACCCAATTAAAATTAGTTGATATTAATATCAAAATAGTATTTAAATAAATCCAGATTAACTCACATTTAGCACTTAGATTTTATAATAATAATAATAATAGGAATCACCTAAAAATCCGGGTAAACAGTTTACTAACTATATTTAAAAATGAAAGCACTCGTTTGTAAAAATAAATTCCACATTTATTTAATGTGACCAGGACCGGTTTCGCTCATCAAGAGGATTATAAACTGAAACCGGTCATGATCATATTAAATAAATGTGAAATTGATACGAAAGAGCATTTTTTTAATATAATGCTTTTCCCCCCAGTATTGACAGTAAGCCACTTAAAATTTATATTTTCTAACCTTCAGTTCGGCTACATTCGTACTGAGAAAATGCTGAAAGGTGAAACCTGGGTAGTCAAGAATATATAAAAATAAGCAAAAACATATTATTTTCATTATATTTCACAGCACTTAACACTACACTATTTGGAAAACTTAAGCGTATTTGCTTAAACTATAATAAAAGGTTTTAATTAAAATAGTTGATAGAAAAATGATTATTATTTATCATTCCTTCTATGGTTCAATGTATATCTGAATTTAACTGTACATGTCATAATTATTGATTTACATTATTTCATATTTAAAAAATTCACTATTTTTTATAATACGTTTAAAAACATGAGACGTTATAAAAATATAATACGTCAAGAAGTTTTTTAGCCATGTTAGATAATTCTTATGATAAATATATAATATGACATACATATATGTCATATTTACAGTTATCCCCCATATCTATAACTCCCTGTTCAAATCGTGTTCTGTGCTAGAATCAAATGTACATCAGACTCTATATTATAAATTGAAATGAAGTAAATAATTTCAAATGAGAAAAAAATATTTAAAATTGTTACTTTTGACCTGTGCTTCGAATTAAAAAAATATTGATTGAATGCGATATATTCAGTCGATAATTATCCTAAAAATAAAACATGTAAATGCATATTATGTTAAAATATTATTTAATTTTAAAAAATTCGTAATACCTGGTTGTGAATTTGAATAACCGTATTAGTTAGCTTAACTATTTCAGCAATTTCTTTTACATTTTACTTAGTGCTTGGGTAAAACATTTTGCAAGCCACGATAGTTTTTTCAGCTGTATTTCAATACTTAATGAGGACCAGAGATAATCAAATAAGTCACCACTGTGGCTAAATCGTTTAAGTATTCAAAAGTCCTAACATTTTTATTCCTGTAAAAGTGAAAATCAATTATAGTAATTAAATAATCAAACGGTTGTACGAGCGTTCACAGGAAGCACTTATAAAAACTATGTTAATATAAATTTGCCTATTAAATATTTGCACAAAGCTATATATTGTATAATACGTAAGTAGCTGTTATCTTTGTTTAGATATTATCTTAATTAAACCTAATGACAACGAAGACCTTTTATTTTCTTCTAAAACGTCAAACCAGATACGAAACAGTTGTTTATTAAATAGCATTTGTTTTTTTTTGAGAATGACACAATATTCTTTATTCAAAATTTTAAATCATGTTCTGAGTTTCAACCTAAATCAAATAAAACAATTACTAATATAACCTCTGATTTTTCAGTTACAGTGGTTTTGACAACGACATTTTTTTTAATAACAATATAATCATTTTGTGACCGAAACACTACTTTAATAGAAAAACAATAATGAAAAAAAATATACTATGCCGTTTCATTAACCAATGTTTGCTCCTAATGTCGAGTTTAAACTAAGATGGAGCATTTCAACAGATTTTTAACAATGATATCTGGTTGTTAGTTAGATTGACTAGAATTTAGTCAATCGCATTCTTTTATCTCCGGTTTCAGAATTTGAAGGTGCTAAAATTTCAGCTGGATTTGAAATTAGTTAGTTATGAATATTTCACTTCCTAGATTCAAACCTGTGACCAACCAACTAGTTGTTACCACTTCGCTACAGGGCTGCAAAAATATGTGACCATTCGTTACCTGTTATTAAAATAATAATATTTTTTTCATGTAAATTTGCAATAGATTTTCGGTCTTCGAGATAATTTGCGAAATCCTCTTGAGCAGAATATTCCGTAAATAAAAAAATCATGTTTTTTATTGAGGTGGGCAATTATGTGTACGATAAATTTAATAAAAAGCACCACTCGTTTGGCTGTTTGGCGTGATCTGTCAGAAAAACGCGCGAAATTTGTTCTTTTATGTTTTTCGATTTCAAAATTCGGAAATGGAATTCGTAGCGAGCTTAACGATTCGCAACCAATCAGCGGCCGTAGATCTATCTGCATGTCGAGTGATTTCGTAATTGGGTTACCTACGAACATTTTGCTTTGTTTAGTCAATTCTAGGGTTAATTTCTTTTTTTTTTCAACAAAAAAAGCTTTTTACGTGAATTATATAAACACAAATAAGACTTGCAAAAGCCTTTTGGATATTTCATTCGATAAATTATATTAGGAATTAATTATTATATTGAAGCGGAAATTTCTGAAAAAAATACTAAATGTAATAACTTCGTTTTGTTGTTATTCTGGGAAACTGAACGTACGCGGTATCATTAAATATTCGTCAAAGTACATTCGTTGGAATTTCAATGGTTACCTGTAATTACTTTAGCATTTTGTAGTAATTTAAGTAAGGTAATTTAATAATAAAAATACAAGATCGTAATTGGCGAACGACCTAAAGTCAGTAGACTTGTACACAGGTAACTTATAATTGTAGACAGGTTACTTATAATTTAGTCCCTGCATGGATTAAATATCTGTTTTCCCCAACCATTTTGTTGGACAAAGGTTTAAATGTGTTAAGAACCCCTTGAGAAAAAAAAGTGATGACCTTTTTGAAGCCTATATATTCCGGGTCATATGGCGCAGCGGATAGCGTTGTTGGCTTCCGTACCGGATCTCAGTGGCACTTTTTCGATCGATCTATCGATTTGTTTTTAAAGGGAAGGGTTTTTACGATATCTAAAAATTCCGTCTCACCCTTCCGATCCTTCAATAACTGGGCGTAGCGAGAGCGATTAGTTAAACAACTAGACCTGCTCTAGTCTTAACTCTATATCCTTACTCCTTAAGAGAGGCTTAGAAACTGCCTAACATGAGTTCTCGTAGGAACTTTTCTGTTGAAAAAATCTCCATTACGACTCCATGTTCTTTGTAGTGGACATGGTAAAAACAATAATATATGAAAGAATAGTTTGTTTCACAACTATCGCCTCTTCAAATCCTAATTTTTCACTCAGCTCATTGTCAAATTCTGGAAATATAAATCTTGATTTTCAAATCTATAAATATTTTTACCGATGGATTAAGACCAACTCATGTATGAAGGAATTAAAGAAATCACATATAATATATCCATGTCTTCAAACAGAAATCTATAAACCGATTAAAAAACAATCTATGAAAACTATCCGTACTGGGATTCGATTCCGTGACCTCCGTGCTGTGTCAACGACACCGACACTCGACCACCCAACCGGCAAATCTACTTACTCATTGTTTTTTTGGAAAAATAATAAACCATTAAAATATGCTCATGTATTTACATGAAAACAAAACGAAATTATCACATTATATTTAATATTATTTTTATTATTAATTATTATAAATATTATTTTAAATATAAATTATTTTTAAATATAAATTAAGATGTCAGGAAAAATGAGAAGATAGTATAAAGTGTATCGATCCTAATTTATATATTGTATTAAAAAATATATTTGAAACCAATAATATATGTATGTATAACACAAGTGAAAAATATTTATCTCTTCCAATCGGCATTATCAAGTGGCTTGTCTCTCTCGATACCTATCTATTTATTATCTCTATTATATATTTCTCCATGCTTGATTTTACTCTCTTTTTTTACAATGCTTCCTGTGGGTAAATTTTAAATTAAAAAATACCGTTTTAAAGTATTGCACCTAGTCAGTAATTGATATTTTACCACCTTTTGAGGAGGTTGGCATCAGAAATATATATTTAAAATAACAGTTCAATAAGTTTCTAAAATAAAAAATCGACTTTAAATAAAAATTTGTAAATTTGTAGAAAAAAATACAACCCGCCTCTGCTATCCGCCAGTTTGTTAGTTTACTTGCAAGACACTTTACTTGCAGATTGCAATCACTTGTGTAGGGATGGAAAGCAGGGGTTTTGGGGGTAGATCGGTGCACACTCAGCAGCACTAGAAAATACCAGGAGAGGGAACTTCAAATAGAGGAAAGGGAGGGTCTCTAGCCTGGGATTCGGTTTGCCTCAATATAGTACGTATTACCCACTATCAGAGGAAATGTTTTTGCGCTGATTTACACTCTAGAAAACACGTAGAATAATTTATTTATGCATGATGCCCATACATAAGATTAAATAAAAAAAAATGGATTCATATTATTCGATTTAAAAGCACAGTTATAACAATATTTAGTTTTTTTGTTATCTACCGGAATAGTGAATAAAGAATTTGTAAAATGTGACACATTAAATTATTGTTTCAATAAATAAATTTTGCCTGCTTTATTGAGAATTTCTACTAATTTTGGTGATGGTAAAGTCATAAAATCATAATATACACTTTTGATAAAACTTAAGGGTTTTATTATTTCACATATATGGGATTCTATGATCGAGTGGTACAGGCTTGTCAGACGTCCCTATTTGAACGGGACTGTTCTGATTTCAATAGACAAATTCCGAGTCTCGCATTGCAAGTCCTTCTAAAAATTTCAACTTTTACTTGAAGAAAATGTGTATATTTATAAAAATCTTCGAAATAGTGAATTTCTTGATCTGTGATTTTGGAAATCTGGAAACCCTGGAATGGTATGACTTTAACCTTAGTTCAGTCCATTTATATGTTAGTGCTTTTGATTACTTTTCTCTTTTATTCGTTGAAATTTAGTGACTTTAAAAAACTCTCATTGAATTTAGTTTAATTGAAATAAAAAATCAAAATTAAATACAAATTTAAAAATTAAAAATGAATCAATGACAAATACAAAAGAATTATCAATTGATAATGCTCGTCATAGGCAAAACTTTTCCCGATCTTTGTTTAGTAACAGTGGAAATAAATACAAAGGAATATTGTGTTTTTTTTTAATACAAAACACTTAGTCCAATTTTCTTTAGTTTAAGCATGACGTGATTTACATGTGAAAGTCAAACAATCGACTCTCACCCACCCTATCCAATCCTAAAAACAGGGCGCTCTATGTCCTACACTTATTTACCTACGATGACTGAAGTGAGCCACTGAGAATACTGGCCTTCAAGTGAAGAAAGAAGTTATCGAAAAATTGATTAATGAATGTCATTTGACATGCAATTTTGAAAGCTTTTCATTCTGTCCACTTAAATATCAGAATGGTGATCTGTTAAAAGTATGAATAGTCCGATTTCCGTTTTTATATTAAAAAGAAAGCTAGCGTATTTAATTATGGCAGGTAATGTTTGATTGCAAAAACATGTTTTTTTACTTGGTTCTTTATGGGCCAGCAACATATCGGAAGTATTTTTTAGCACCGTATGTGTTAAGCAACTTCTTGTATGTTTTATAAGGAGTATGTTAAATCTGTTATATTTAATGGCCTACTTTTAAAATTAGCTATATATATAAAAACAATATATATTCAGTGCCTTTTTTGAAAAAAAAAGTTGCTGGAACTCAATTCTTTTTTTTCTATTCATGTTCGTTCTCAATGTGGAGGATATGGCTTTTTAATGCAGGTATTTCAAAATAGTTTTTTACGAGAACTGCTTGTTGGTCATTTGCTCGGCCTCTTGATAGGGCTGGTACAAGACTAGTGGTTAATTAATCGCTCTCGCTTTGTCCCGTTAATTTCAGGATTGCAAGAGTGAAAGGAATATATATAACAAATACCAACTCCTTTGAACAGAAATCGATCTTGTAGGTCTGACCTCCGTTCTGTTAAAAAAACAAAAGATTTCAAAGGGAAAAAAATGCGAATATTGATTTGAAACATTAAAAACTTCGAAAAAAAAGATACCGGATCGCCGTTTAACCGCGTTATGAGAAAAAAAGCACTGCATATTTCTATCTATCAATCACTATTGGTAAAGAGAATAAAAAAAATATTTTTAGTGTAAAGTAAATTATTCTCCACCATGTTGACGCAAATGTCGCAATCAGAAAGCAACCAAAGCGAAAGGGATGCGCCTGATGAAACCTCCCGACAATTAATGATGATATTCAAAGAGACAGACAGATGTCTACGCCGCTACGCTGGAAACGCTACGCCACCCTCACCGGTTTCACCACTATTCCCGAAACGCCCCGAAACTTCACTGTTCAACACCATACATTAGCGAAATAACTTCTCGAAACGTTTATAGTACATTGCATGCATAAAATATATTATGAGTGAACTCGTTTTTTTCGTTTTCATTTTAATTACATTTACAATATATTGGTCTATATTTATTTGAAATATAATTCTTAATCACTTTTGCTTTTAATTATACCACAGTGGAACCTCCAAGTTTTGTGGAAGAGCTCTACAAAATAACGATAGATTTTTATTTGACTAAATTAAATTTCATAAAGTTAGAATTAAATCAAGGGTGGCCAATCCGCGGCCCACTGGGTGTCTACTTGTGGCCCGCGAAACATATGCAAACATTTTTTATTTTTCAGTGTACATAAAACCACCAAAAGAACATTCCAACGTGCGTAGTTCGTATCATATCTCTAGAAATTTAAGAAAAGAAAAAACGGCCCGGTAGGAAATCTCATTTCTAAAATATGGCCCGGCTGCTAAAAGGTTGGCCACCCGTGAATTAAATAGTTAGAAAATAATACACCGTTATGCATTAGTTCCACACTTTTTAAAATAAAGATCGGAATCGGTTCTCCTTCACGAGATTTAACAATTTTTAATTAGAATATATTTAAATCGTCAAAATTAACAGATGTTGAAACTGTTTTACGCAAGTCTATTTGTTCTAAAATTTTAACGCAAAAAATTGAGGTAAAAACAGCTGATAATATTTTAAAAAAGTCACATATTAATATTAGCGAAGGCGTACTACCAAAATATCATTTAAAGCTTAAATATATTGTATAATTATTGTTCTTATTTGTACAATTTGTTTATTGCGACCGGTTATTTATTAGTATTATATATTTTATCTTGTATAAATAACTTATATCAATTTACATTTTCATCACTTGCAGTGCTAGTTTTAGTGCAGTGCAAACTGATTCCGATCAGTTTTAAGCAATCTGGAATCAACTAAAAAAATGTTTTTATCGATTCCAGATTGAAGTGTTAAAGATTTCTATTGTTTTTTTTACTGAATTATTATTATATTAAAGTATTATAGTGTTACAAATTAAATAATTTATACTCAAAAGTTTTATTGCAATGTAACAATCCCCGTATAAAATCCGATGGTTCAAAAGCAGTAATGACAAACTCGATATCTCGTTTACTGAATAAGAGCTCTGAGTAGTGCATTTGCACTTCTGAATTTAATTTGGAAGGCAAACAGCAATAAACTACTTCTTGTGCATTCATTATACAAAGACCGTCTTAGAATTATGCACTTCTCAAAGAAAATCGACTGAAACTGCAATGCATGCGCCAGTGGGAGCCAAAAGGTGCAACAAGTAATGAATAAAATATATATTACTTAGTCATTTTTATGGTGGCTATTGTATTAAAAATTGATGGCATAATAACAAGTTTTTTTACATTGTTTAACTCTTTAAACAAATTGAGAGTCAGATAAAAAAAAATCAAGTTTCGTTACATTATATTGTACAAACTTAAACTTAGAGATAACGGAATTATAGCTTTTGAAAACATATGTTTTGAACTAAACAGTAATGCAGTTGGATTTTGAAAGGCAGCATTTTTTTTAAATGATCTAGTTCAGTGGTATTCAACCTTTTTATATCCGCGAACCGGTAAAAATTGTAAAAATATTTCGCGGACCGTCGTCAACCAGATACACATATTTACGTACAGTCAGTTCTCAACTTGCAACTATTCGGGGACCGTCAATGAACTCTTGCGGACCAGTACCGGTCCGCGGATCATAGGTTGAAGAACACTGGTCTAGATATCGTAGTACTAGGCCGACAACAATAGAGATTTTTCAAATACTTTATATGCATTAAACAGTTCAAATTTATTCAATAACTTTGGTTAGCTTTTCATAGTTGTACCTTTTTAAAGTTACGCGCAAATACGCAAAGAAGTTATGAGACAAACTAATTAATATTATGGATAACTTTTTCTGCATCATACAGTCGTTCTGAACTAAGAACTACGAAGTTCTCGTTAACCTTATTATGTGTTGAGTAATTTATACTTGTAAACAAAGATTCTTTTTTCAGATACGTGTACGGAAACGGAACCCTGGCTTTCTCCCCTTTTGATTGGTCAGACTACAGGCGGGAAATTCACTCAGCGACCTATCACTGCGCTGTAGCCACCAACATGGCCACCGGATATCAACCCGTCCGCTACATCAACGTCAATGCCGGTAATAATTAATTTAATAATTAGGACTGTCAATGTTGTTAATTATGCTTTAACTACAGCTGAATATTGTTATTATTGTTTATCATCATCAAATATTCGATTACAAAGTTATAAAACGAAACATATGGCTCTTAAATTATGTTAAACTATATTTTAAGCTTTATATAAAATCGCTTTTGTCAAGGCAAGTCAAAATTAAATTATATAAACGTACTTGACTTATAATGAAGTTAAAATTGATACACAGGATGTGTTTTTATGTGACGCTTGTCTCGCTTCTTTGAAATGCATTTACTAGTGAAGTAACAAAGATTACTATTAAAATTTAATATGTAGGTAAGGAAGTTGATAAGGCAGGAAGAAAAGACGTTCCCATCCATACCACGTTCTCCTGCTAAATATAGCACATAAACATATTATTTGCCAACATGTTTGTATAAGATTAAATAAAGCATAAAGTAAATTTTTTTTTAGAATACAAGTTATTGCAGCGATTTCCAAACAGGGAGTCGCGCCTCCCTGGGGAGGCGTGAGATATTGCAAAGGGAGGCGCGAACAGTTCAAAATATTTCATTATCCTTTAAAACGTGTCTTTATTACTATATGAAATAGGGGATAGGGAGGCGCGAAGATATTTTTTATTCAAAGGGATGCGTAGTAACATAAAGGTTGGAAACCACTGAGTTATTGGTTATGTTTGTATTGAAATTTTGAATTCATTACATCAAAAGACTTGAAAGCGATACACATTGAGATACGTATTACTAGAAAATGAACGACAACATATTTTTAAGTATACACAGATTTACTACTATCCAGTAGTGTAGTGGTAAATAAATATATACTAGGTCGGTCATTAATTCCTTCCCTATTTTATTTTATTTTTTATATATTCGTCCGAAGTTAAAAAAACATAAGTTTTAACAAATAAATCAATAAAAAAAACGTTAAAATTACTTTAAAATTAAGAGACAAGTCAAAAAGATGGCAGGTCGGCGCCCTGGATCATTATCAGGTACCAGGTCGCCGACCTGGCCCAACCTGGCCCCACTACACCACTGCTACTATCGAATATGAGGTTTTCGCCATACATGGATGTGTGTGTTTATAACTTAAATATCCGACGTTTTAATACTTTGATTTTTTAAATATATATTATTTATGTATCTTAATTCTCAAGACACAGTTATTTTGTCATTCCTTTCCGTGTCATCTCCATTATTTAATCCCTACCTGGAGCTATTAATTTCTTTCTCTATTACTTCGCCGAGATGAATTAGGGCCAGACAAAATATCTCGGCGGGCCGGTGGTTGCCTATACATGTTTTAACTCATTGCTACTCATTTATTTCATTTCTATAGTATCTTTAATCTCTCTGAAACGAGAATTTCAGTATTCATAATTCCTGCAGAACTTACCGTATTGTTTTTTTTACATCATAGGAACCATGAAAATAGTGTTGCCTTAAAGTAGACGAAAACCAAAGCAAATTCTTGAATTATGATACATACAAATGTTACAGTATTTAAAGTACACGCTTAGCCAATATCTCCAAACCTAATGTTTCCAAGATTAATTCCATATTAAAACACAATATAGTAAATCCTTTGGGAACTATTTTTATAAGGACAGACGTTTTATTTACTTAACAATATATTTATACTAAGTGAAAATTTTCATTCCAGTTCAGAAAGTTCACTTATTTAAAAAGAACGTGGTGTATTTTTTTATACTGTAAAAGTTAAATAAACTAACTATAATATGAAACTTAATACTCAGTTTTAAATCACAAAATCTAATTTGCAACGTTTCAAGTTCAGTTTTCTCTATTTTTACATTTGACTTAGTCTCATTCAATTGCTTAACTAAGTCGCAGTAATATGAAGTTCTGAATCAAAACGACTTTCTCGCAGTTCGAATCAAAAGCATTCACCAATATTGTCTTTGGGAAGAAACTGAGAAATGAGGGGAGTACGCGCCAAGCTGCCTCTACCAAAAACAAACTTAGCTTCTAACTCATTTCTAGTATTTGTTTTCTTTCTCTTTGTGATGAATTGAATGAATACGCCAAGAAGTATCTTGTTACTCGCTACTTGTTTCCTAGGAAACGATTCTCAAAACATCTTGTTATTGAATAATATATAAATTAAATATGGTATCTTGACTGAATTGGCACTTTTGTGCTTAGCACTGTAAATGAAACAGTGCACATGAACGTAAAACGTGTTACTTTGACTTTTGAGTACAATCACGTCTTTACTTGGTGTTTTGGTGGATTGCATAATTTTATTTTACGGAGATAACACTATTGCAACGTGTATTAACTGAGGTAACTTCATTTTTACGATACTTTGAGTCGCGAGGAATATTACAACGCAACTAACATATTTCTTTCTAAAATACCACATGGCTTACTTCACTTCTAATGGTCCCACATGTGAAACAGAATGTTATTTCTATGTTAAGAATTGCAATACCGGTTTCACCGAAACCATTTTAAATTAACTAATACCAAATTCTGAATGTATAGAAATCTATACATATTTTTAATAAATTGTTCGCGATGAATTGAATTATTTTTAATATTTCTGGTTTCAGAATTGACGACCTTTTTTATTGATTTTTTCACTAAACATCTTGAGATTATTTTTATTTTGGTTGTAAAACTTGTGGTTTGTTGCCTTAATGAATTCGTTCAATTAGTAGCATAACAAATCCATAACTCCATTACAAATGATTAATTATAGAACTTCTGTATCGATACTAAAAATGTGTTCCTTCAAAGTAATAATCGAATTCATGAAAAGTATCAATGTGACCAGAATAACGAATGGCATTTTAACTATGTTTAGTACATTGAGTCTTAAAATAATTTTAAAACTGATAAAGAGCTCTGACGAACTAATTATACAATAAGAGGTATAGAAAAGTCACAGATTCAGACTAATCGTTTTGTCTACAAAAAGTTACACCGTGCTCGATTCTTCATTGTATTAATTGGAAATGACAATTTTAATGAGCGATCATGATAGTAATGAAATTAAAGCGTAATAAGGTTTAAAATAAGATATTGATACCTTTATAATTAAAATTCACAGTGATACCTTTAATTTGTGTATGTAACTAAATAAACATTTTATATTATTATATTTAAGATCTTATAGTTTATTACGAAATTACAAATGGCATTAGGATGAAAATATTTGAATATGAAAGCAAAACTTTATTATTATTTGCACAATTATACAAACACTGGAAGCGTTTACAAGGTACAAGAGGTTTCAAAGATTATTAACGACTTCGTAGCTCTTACAAAGTTTTTAGTTGACTCTATAATTTATATCTCGTGAACAAGAATGTGTTACCGTGTTTTATTGTTTACGCTCATAGAATGATTTATATTTAAATGTTTTGTAATAAATTTCATCACTAATTAACAAAAAATGTTCTCTATACACACCTGGTATATTTTTAAATCATTTATTATGAATTAATTGCTAAAATGTATATTTGAAACAAGTCCATGCTTTTGAGAACTGATATAATAGATAAATTGATGTTTGTTATTCACTGTGCTTTTAAGCTTTTAATGATAGATATAAATTAGATTTTCAATTATTATAAAATTGCAATATTTATACCTGTTCTCGATGTCAGGTCCCAAATGTCTTAACAAAAGAGGCAAAACAATAATAGTTTTGTATAAACACTATTTTGATAAACAAAAACACACTTTTTTCTTTTTCTAAAATTACCCACTTTCTTTAATACAATCTGAGTAAAATTGAGTTTATTTAAATTATCAAATTTTATTACTTTGTCTAATTTATTTTGTGCTCAGTTTATATACCAAGAATCCACTTGAGATATAATTATTTAACCCAAAACGCGACATTTAAGTTCAAACTTTTATTTTATTGCAGTGTTCAATAATCATAAAATTCTACGATACCCTCTTAGCTTTTACGGTACTACGCCGATATTTTAAGTTTTAAATAATTTTATATCCTTGATTTTTCGGTCTTCTTAGCAGAGAAGTGTCTCATTAGACTTTCGCCTTAGTTGACTGTGCGTTGTGTTTGCTGATAGTAAGCAATCGATCTGAACTTTTTTATCGGATCTGAAAATAGTGTAGTCTAAATGTATTTCCTGTGATATATATAATATTGTATTTATTTTAAAATCATGTATGTTCACGTTGTGGAGCATATCGCATCGGTACAGTTATGAACTATGACATTCTGAGATAACTAAATTTAAAGATCCAAACTATGCAAGCTAAATTTTGACTGATTGTCATGTCACTTTAGTACCTTCGGTATAACTTATTAATTATTCGTATTTACCGAAAAATACGTTATATGATCAAAATCTCACATTCTAATTGAGACATTTATTTTTTAAGTAATGATATAGACCAATGCTCCGCAACATTTTCTCACCTACGACACACTAAAATTTTTTCTTGAATTCCACGGCCCACCAAAAGCAAAAATATATAGGAATTAAATTGATACACCAATTTTACAATAAATTTTCGTTTTTTATTTGAAAATCATACACACATAAAACTATAATATATTTACTTTTATGCAATCTTAATAATTATTATAAAATAATAACAAATTAATGTGATACCTGCGCTTGTTTCAATGAACACAAAGGTTTTATATTCGGCTTGATATTTGACAACACAACCCGAAGCTCGTGGTCAAAATATTTTTTCATTATATATTTGACCGCGGCACACCTGTATCCGGCTCACGGCACACCGGTTTCGGAGCACTGATATAGACATCTATTAACATCGTAGAAAATTCTGTAAGTAGCCACTAATTCATTTAACCTAGTGAAGTCATTGACAAAGTTATTTTAATATTCTATATTAGTCTTTCTATATTATTATATTAACATCTTCATATTTTGGTATCTTATAGACTTTCAATATAATTTATATAAGAGATTTTTTCAATATAACGTGCTTGTTGCCAAGTTGTCCAAGCTTTTTTTTATTGAAGATAGTAAGGTTACAAGCAGTGGCGGTTCTAGGTACTGGGCTAGGTGGGCTTAACCCGACCTGCATTTTTCACCCAAAACTTTAGATGGCTGAATAAAAATGAACAGCAATTCGGCCGCTGAACAAAATAAATACATTTATAAGCGTAACTAACCTTTCCCAAATGAATACAATATCTTTGCTTAAATTTTCCTCTGTCAATATAAGACAATGCCATGTCTACCTAAAATAATATTCTCGATTGTGTTTTGTATTACAATTTTAAACTGAGCCGGCATAAAAAAAACAATAACCCTATAAATACTTCATAGAGAACAGGCAACGTGACGTCAGTAGGGCAACACCTACGTATTAACGACTCAGGGGCTAGAGCTTTCAAGCCCGCACATATAATATGCTGCAATATTTCTTAACACTGGGGCGCAATCAAGCACGATTAGATTTTTTTTGTATTTGTTTGTACAGAAACGTCATCAAACGCGCACGGCTGTGTTTCAAATTAACAAGCTTCTGTCATTCTGTTCGTTGGGGGCTAAATTGAATCTGCCCATGACCCATACTCATACATTCAAACACAAATACCAATTTCGTTGTATTGTATGAAAGTGACAGGTATTGAATCTCAGTGACAGCTCTGTATTGTTTTTTGTACTTGTTATTTCACTTTGAAAAAGACGAATTTAAGGTTCCGTATTATTCTTCTATTATTTCTTAGTTACATTAGCATTGATTTTATTATATAATAATTTATGCATTGCAGTAGTGTCGTAGTATTTGTTAATTTGCTTGTAGATTAATGTATAAGGTGAAGTGGAAACATGCACAATTTCGTAAATAGTATACAATGCTATGCTTTTCTCTAGCCCACCCAAGATTTTAGGTCAGGAACCGCCACTGGTTACAAGGATTGGACTAACGCTGAATCATAGTTTAGTTATTAGCTCTAACTATACATTATTTTACTTCGTGAATATAGGAGGAATAATTCAGACGCACAGCATCAACCCTTTTGATTTAAAAAAAAACTCTCCGAAATGCGATTCGAACCCGTAAGCACAATCACTAAATCGACGACGTTGACCACTCGGCAAAGCGTCATACTCTTAATCTACTTTATTAACTTTCATTTAATAACGTTGTTGTAGTTTTTCTTATTAACTTAACAATATTCGTCGGCCATTTCGAACTTATAACTTTCACTCAGCGCTTTTGTTAGTGGCACTTACGTCCCTAATCCAAGACATTGTATTTAAATAGTTTTAACAGAAATTAGATTAAAGTAAATAAACAAAAGTTAAAAACGTTTCTTTCACACCACGATCATTCGAGATGCGCGAAGTCATTCATGATCTTTAATAATAAATTTGAAACTATTAAAAGGGTGTTTTAAATTTATTGATACTATTTCAAATAATTATTTTACGGTAAATGTATGTGTTTGCATTATCTTAGTTTTTTTTTGTTGTAAAAAATGACAATTCAAATACCCCTCTTTTTAAAAATTAAAAAAAAAACATACCAAATAATTTTTCTAATATTGATATAATAAGCAGTTGTATTTATATTTATAAATATAAGTCTGGCTTATTTTGACGTAGTATATTTTTTTTTTATCTGAAGTCGTTGAAAAGTGTTTATTTAATTTAAATACAATCAATACAGAAGTTCAAATTAGATAAATATTAAGAATAATATTGCAAATTTACAGCTATAGAAACATTGGTGAGAATAACATAAAACATATACAAAATCAGTGATTTTAAAATATATAAATAAAGCACGTTTTCATACACTTGGAAAAATTACTCTTCAAAATTTTCACTATATATATCAATAAAAAAAAACGTTTGAAAAGTGTGTAGTATGTTGATGATGCAACATAAAATGCATGGTCGATATTTCAATACCTTATCAACTATTCTTGATATTTACGCATATTTTTTTATCAATCGCTGAAGGAGGCAAGTTGGTTGCCCAATAACTAAACGATATTCGAGGTGGTGCTAATTTTTAAATATTTGATGGTGATATTTTTTTTAACGTTTGTTCTATGTATATTCAAGTATATGTGTTTAAAAGCTGCGTGTTATACCGCCATGATGTAGTTTATTTTTTAATATAAACCAACTTCGTCATAACACTGAATAGCCAAATTGCTTATTTATCAAAAAACTCAAATTTTCCGTTACGGTCGAAACTTGCCCCGTGAGCCATCTGTCCCCGCTGTACCCCACCGCGCCCGAAGGGTAATGTAAAAGTTCATCGAAGCGTCGGCACGTAATTAAACTTGTTATTACTGTTATAATTAGATAGAAAGTCATTAGGGGCCAGGGGCTAACAGACCGTATGCGGGCTGGCTGTGGGAGGGGCGATGGGGGCGAAACGGTTTTCGGATGGGGTAAGTTTGTATATGTTGTGTCACCGGCCGTGACGTCACAGCTCGGATGTGAATTTAAGGCTGTAAAGTGGAGGTTTCCTCTACTCGACGGCTATTAAAATGTTTTTTTAGGTTTAGCTATGTCAGAAAATATTAAAAGCAATTTGGTTGGTCTCCTACGGGCTTGATAAAAGGGGTTTGTGTTAATTTAATGCCCCATAGCAGGGTTGAAAGAAACGTTTCGCTTTGTCAAATAGCAATGTTATTTTAATGAAGAAAATTTGTTTTCTTCATAGATAATTACTTTTCTATATGGAAGTAGAAGCAATAAATATATAAACTACTTAACTATTCATAGTCCTTGTACCATTACAAATATTTACATATATTACCTATGTTTATGAATTTCTTATAATTCATTTTAATATTGATTGTTAGATTGTTAGTCATTTCGATTGCCTAGTTACAGAGAACGATATACGAATACATCTCTTCTATATCTCCACAAAAGTATGACTAAATAAATACTAGTTTTCTCTCGGTAGGCAGATTTGTGTATATTGAAATAACGAAATATAAGCAATCTTTTTTTAGTTTCATAGAAAAAAAAACTCTAAATATCATTTTATGGTTTTCTCAGCGGTTCAAAATAAATGAATAGTATTATGATAAATGACTAAATGATTCACTAACAAGTGATTAACACAAACAATAATAATCATTTTTTTACAACTCAGTTTAGATGTGTCAAAATTTTCGTCAGCCATATCTCAAAACTATGGAATTATTTTATCGATTTGTCATTTTTTTTTTTTAAATAGAATATGAATATAAAGACGGTCCGTAAATAGAAATAGTAGTTACTTTAAAGTTTTCTTTACCTTTTTAATAGGATACGTGTTTTTGTGAGGGAATTTACACATCACAAACATTCTTGCCTTTGAACACAAATTCATACACTGATTGAAAAAATATATGAAAACTTGAGCGAGTGACTGTTGTTAAAAACAAGAGCTGTTTGTAAGTCATTTGTCAGACCTTTATATGTCGAGGAATATATAAATCGTACAAGAAACGGGAAATAAGTAACTTTGTTGACTGATTCGCTGAAGTCCCATTTTCCGCATCAAATCGGGTTGACCAAAAAGCTTAAGCATGACAAACATATTTTTATAATCAATAAAGACAATTAATCAATTGATATTATTGGTTGAACGCGCAACCGTGTTAATATTGGTAATATTTAAAAAAAATCTTTCGAGACTTATATGATGTTTAAACAATCAATACTTACAGATGCTGGTTTCCATGCCATTGATCTATTTAACCCCGTTCTATAGAGCAGGGTGCGTACATAACTAAATGCCACGCGAGAACCTCCCGGAAAATGTCTCGATGAAAATTTAATTTCCTGTCAATGACTATAACTTCCTGCCGATGCCTCCATCCTAATAGCAAAAAGGCATCACCGACTCCGCTAAATAAACAACATTAGTACGAGCCTAGAATATTATGACGTTATATATCTATAATCTATATATTAATAGCCGATAATGTCCGTCTGAGTGTAAGATGTCCTCGATTTCCCCTCCCCCTGCCCCTCCCCCTCCTCCTCCTGCCAAGCCGCGCTGTCACTTTTTATTCATACTTAAGACATATTTTTCCAATATACACTGTTACTTATGATTTTCCTCGATTTCCTCTCCTCCTCCCCCTCCCCCTTCACCAGCCTCGATGTCGCCATTTTTTTTACCTACCTTTTCGATGACGTCATTATATACTATTATTTGATGGAACATATCAAATCGCTGAAAAATTGAATTCTCATACAAAAAAGCACCTTGGTCTGGATTCGAAACACGGTCCTTGAATTATGAGTTGAGAGCTTTACCACTCGGGTAAACAAACAACTGCCAGATACGATAAAATTACATTATATATATTGTATTACGTTCGAATTTTGAAACTTTTGTTTTTTATTTGAAACACAGCATATATATCCTAATTTTTGCACATTCATTAATTCCAACGTACCCGAAAGGTAAAGCGCTAGATTGGTAAGCTGATGGTCAGTGGTTCGAGTCTGACCCCGAGCGTTTTTTTTTTGGTTTATAACATTTTTTTTTAAACACAGTACATCTTGATCGTATGAAAATAATAAAATCCGATTGATAAGCGTGATAAGTTTTTCAAAAAATAAATACCTATATATTAATATTCGATAAAATAATCACAATTAAAAATTTACAACGTCTATTTCGGCTACTACGAAAAATGGTTGTTAGCAAACTTGAACATTATTCCAAATATTAAATAATTTACGAAATTTCTGCTACTACGAAAAATGGTTGTTAGCAAACTCAAACATTATTTCAAATATTAAATAATTTACGAAATTTCTGCTTCTACGAAAAATGGTTGTAAGCAAACTTAAACATAATTCCAAAACTTAAATAATTTACGAAATTTCTGCTACTACGAAAAATGATTGATAGCAAACTTGAACATTATTCCAAATATTAAATAATTTACGAAATTTCGGCTCCTACGAAAAATGGTTGTTAGCAAACTTGAACATTATTCCAAAAATTCAATAATTTACGAAATTTCTGCTACTACGAAAAATGGTTGTTAGCAAACTTGAACATTATTCCAAATATTAAATAATTTACTAAATTTCTGCTCCTACGAAAAATGGTTGTTAGCAAACTTGAACTTTATTCCGAAAATTCAATAATTTACGATATTTCGGCTATTACGAAAAATGGTTGTTAGCAAACTTAAACTTTATTCCAAAAATTCAATAATTTACGATATTTCGGCTACTACGAAAAATGGTTGTTAGCAAACTTAAACATTATTTCAAATATTAAATATTTTACGAAATTTCTACTCCTACGAAAAATGGTTGTTAGCAAACATGAACATTATTCTAAATATTAAATAATTTACGAAATTTCGGCTACTACGAAAAATGGTTGTTAGCATACTTAAACATTATTTCAAATATTAAATATTTTACAAAATTTCTACTCCTACGAAAAATGGTTGTTAGCAAACTTGAACATTATTCCAAATATTAAATAATTTACGAAATTTCTGCTTCTACGAAAAATGGTTGTTAGCAAACTTGAACATTATTCCAAAAATTCAATAATTTACGAAATTTCTGCTACTACGAAAAATGGTTGTTAGCAAACTTGAACATTATTACAAATATTAAATAATTTACTAAATTTCTGCTCCTACGAAAAATGGTTGTTAGCAAACTTAAACATTATTCCAAAAATTGAATATTTTACGAAATTTATGCTTCTACGAAAAATGGTTGTTAGCAAACTTAAACTTTATTCCAAAAATTCAATAATTCACGAAATTTCTGCTACTACGAAAAATGGTTGTTAGCAAACTTAAACATTATTCCAAAAATTGAATATTTTACGAAATTTATGCTTCTACGAAAAATGGTTGTTAGCAAACTTAAACATTACTCCAAAAATTAAATATTTTACGAAATTTCTGCTAACTATAAAAATAAAATAAAATAAATAAAAATTAAATGAAATAAAATAAAATAAAATACCATAAAATAAAATAACATAAAATAAAATTAAAATTAATACTATGCAACAAAAATCTCACGTTGCTGGGCAACGGGCTTACAGCTAGTATTATATTATAGCGTAAAAGTCTCGGGAAACTACGTCATTTTAGTATTTCGGTGACAAGCAAATTCAGAATCAGATCGATAGTAATAAAAATTGTAAAATTTATTGATTATTACAAAACTAACTATTTTAATATATTTTTTTTTAAATCTTCATGATTTTTTTCTAGTGTATTCAAGGCATTTACCACAAAACAGTAAAAATATTGCTATACTGAAAGATTATTTTTTAAATTCATGTTTTGTGGAGCATATACTGGCAGAAGGTGTTATGTTTTTTTTAAGATTAACATTGCATACATATTGACCCATTTTCGGCAAAAGAGTTTAAGCGACACAATTCGGTAAATTGCGTTTTAAATCAATATTTTTCAATATCGCCTAAGGCGTCAGAACGTTACAAATTCGTTTGATCTTTTTTAGGGCATGTTCATTTTAGTGTTTTGGCTTGTTATCGTTTGTTCCACGTGGAATCCGGTTTGAAAACACTGATTTAGAGTACTGAAAGTAGTCGGTATAATAATAGGATTTACGATTAATTAACCACATTTAACAGTACGAGAGTATTTAAAAGAAAATCTTCTCCGATAAAATTTATAAATTGTCGGTTCTAATTTTTTCCCCATTACGTGTCGACATGTTATCGAATGATAATGAGGAAATTTCTTTGGCCATGTTTCTCTGTTCCTTGAAGCACATTATGGCACAAATTTACAAGATATAATAATAATTACAGCCCAAGATGTCGCCTTGATACCACCTCCTAGTTTCAGTAATGAAAATTTGTCTCGCGCAAATGTATGAAGAATATTAATAAAGTTATGCCGAAGCACAGTTTCCAAATTACGCGACACGTAATGAATAAATTAAATGATATTGTCAAACTAAGTACATAGCGTATTTTCCATGAATCAAGTCCAACCTGTGTAAGAGTAATTTGCATGTCGACCATGAACTAAAACATCCAGGGTCGTATACCCTTAGCGTAGATACTCCAATACGGTACGTCGAGAGATAATTTGAAGTAGATCACTCGCGGTGATCTGTCACTACGTTAACAAAAGCCTTGCTTAATCTCAAAGTTATTCGCGGTATCCGGGGAAGCGGTAGATTTTTCTGTCGCTCTTATACAATTATACACAGTAATTATTAAAGATATCGAATGATACAATATAAACTAACATTACATAGCTATACACGTAATATATTTGATATCAATAGCTGAAAACTGTTAAGATTGCAAGAGTGAAAAGTTTCAAGATTGACACAGAAATAAGTTGTATTCTTTTTGGCCCAATTCTATTTTTCAAGCGGTATAATTAAACCATCGTATGTAATAATATATACATATGTCAGAAACATCAAATTTATATCACTGCGTTCTTTAATTTTATTACATCAAATCTGATAATATTGCTCAAGGGTTCGATCGAGCTCCTGTGAGCCCCTCCAGCTCACCCCTGGACACACCACACCATATACTGTGTCCGCGCATCGTGTGCTTCAAACACGTTGAGCGAATGTTAACTGGTTACAAATAGAAAATAATATCTCAGACAGAACACTATCGGAAATGAAGAACAAAATTATATGAATGTACCCTCATTTTAATGTATGATAGTAATTCTGATCTTATGAGTAAGGTGTTTCATTATGTTTAATTAATAATAATAATAATAATAAGCTCTTACAAAAAAATGTTTGCATAATATTTTTACTGCCGATTTCATATGCATAATGGTGCCCGATAAAAAAATATGTGCGCAAAAATTCTATCACAATAGTATTTCATTTGAAGATTAGTATTTTTTTTGAGCTTGAGGTTTACCAATAACTAATATTTCAGTGCGTATGTACCTATATAAAAAATATATTAAATAATAACGGAAATTGTTGCACTGACAACCAAAAATGTAAATCTTGACTTCAATATTTTATAAATAATTTAAAAAATGATACACTAACGAAAAGCTTTTTTGCTTTATTTATACCTTGTGATATGAATTAATATTTGTTTGTATTACGGAAGAGTCGGGATTTGCTCACTACCTGATGTCGAACAGGACAAGTTCACAGCGTATCCATTGTGCCATTGGGGTCGGCGAAAGACTTTTATCTGCTATTATTTCACAGTATTGTTTAAGCTTCGTTTTTTAGATTAATTCTATTAAGTCATACTTTAGCTTTTATACGTATTTTAAGATAATTAAAAATTTATAGCCATGTTGTTGTCAAGCATAAATTGAAATACAAAGAGATTTAATAATGCATGCAGCGCTGATAGCGACACAAAAACGTATTAAAAAGGTTACTTACTTCGTGTCCCTTCAGTCCTTTATGCATAATTTAAAGAAACAATCTGCACTTGACAACACGGTGCAGAGACGTCCTTAGAAAGAGCTCAAATAGTTATACATCAATGATTTTTATATTAATTGTAATTAAATCTTACAATTCAAAAATTTTCCACAATGGGGTGCTTCCGTAATGCTTTGTCAATCTCTTAAGGCACCAGCATTATGTCCAATCCAGGGGAATAGTCTTCTTATAATTTAAGAATTCATTAGAGATTTCATAGTGTTTTATCATCAACAAAGATTTGATCATATCAATGCTTTACAAATGGCGGCTATTTTTGTGCGATTCGTTACGATGATGTGGGTCTTTTTTTGATGAGAAAATACCTATATTCAGAGGTAGGCTGGGAGGGGGGAGGCTTGCAGGTGCCCATTGTTAAATTTAACTAAGATAAAACAATATTCTCAGATACAATTTGTATATAATAGTAACTTTTAACATTTATATAATCAACGACAGATTAAGTATATAGCAGATCATTTTCAGTTATAGATTTTGATTATTTTGGGATATATTGCGTTTTGTTACATAACAAAAGTAACATTAGATTGATGAAATAATTATTGCATAAGCTGATAAAAAATCATCTCTTTCCCGAAATATCGAGAATATCTTCGACACTAAGCGAGCCTCTATTAAATGTATTGGCAGCCTACCGCTGCTTTTAGATAATCGTATAAATTATACATAAATAAAATATCAATGACGTTTTATATATATATATATCTATTATTCTCAAAATAAGCCCACATTCAAAATCAATTAACTCTGGACAATACAGTGAGCTTAAATAAACAGTTAAAAATATTCGTAACGATTTTAGGAAAAGGGATAATATAAAATGAAATGTGACTTAATTCTGATAATAGATTTATGTAATAATAAAAGGTTTTTAATTCTCTACCTCACTGAATAGCCCACTCCACGACCTGCAAATGACAGTATCCGAGAGCATTAAATTTAATAAAAACAAATAAGTGAGGAAAATAACGAACCTGCAAGCCCCAAATAGGATTTATTCGATACAACGTATTGCTATTTTTCATTTTAATATTTGAAGTCATAATATTTGTGGACAACAAATTTCAATATTTACTGTGTGAGACATGTACTAGGAATTTAAAGAATAATGTTTTAAAAACATTCTAATGTGGATCGTCAAATTTATTTGTCAGAAATCTTCAAATAACATATTATATTTTTAGATGGTCACAGTAAATTAAATATTATTGATTTGTGCCCAAGTTTTTTCAAATTTTATCAACAAGTGTATAAAAAACCGACTAGAATTGGATTTATCGACTATTTTTTGAGTCTGACTAAATATGAATCAATTTTGAGTTGTTTCAATGTTTTGTATTTGTGCTAGTGTACGCCTAAAATGTACTGTTCAAATAAATTACCGAATCATTGGACTTATTTTTGATTTATATTATAATCTAAAAAATATATTTGCTAGCCACATTATTGCCATGTGGGCAAAAACGATTTTCATTAACAGTTTTAGTCTCAGCTATTTTCTCAAAAATTAGTTATTATTTCCAAAAAACAAAAAAATCAGCCATTATTATAACATATAAGAGTACATTAAAAAAAATATTTGAAAATAATAAAGTATATTTTAGAACCAAAATGTATGCTCAAAGTTTACACCAGGTTTGAAGGTCCAATTTGCATCTGCCTACATGATATTCATATCGGAAAACTAAATTAGATAACCTATTTACATAATAAAAAAATCAAAAATATATAAAAAAATATATATATTTATACTATATTTATGGTTAGTTAAACGTGGACCATGTTTTTAAATCTTCACCAGCAGATTGTAAGCGATAGTTTTCGCTTTCGAGACGTGCTGCATATGCAACACTGTTTTTTATTATTGTCAGGTTTTTCCAAATCAGTAGGATCTTTAGTGACCTTGATATAGGATAATCTCTGTATCTAAAACATTATGGTAGCTCCAGTATAAATAAGTTGGTCCTTTTATTATCCCCATATTCACTATACAAGCTATAAAGAATCTCATTTCATCGATTGTCACACGAGGTGAGTTGGAGACACCCCAGAATCAAAATATAAATATTTAAAAAAAAAACACATACATATCATCAAAAAATCTTTTTCCAAATGATTATTTTATTGAAAAATTGTTTTTTTAGAGACTTTCTTTTGTTTCACAATGATTTCTTTGCCATTGCATTGCGCTCTGAGTCCCAAAAGCTATTGGTTTTTAATATAATTTTAGATATCGACTGAGGGTGCTCGATTTATCTAACATGAAACGTTCAAATTGACATTCACGACTTTAGACATTTTCAGGAATTCAAATGCACGGATATAATATTATAACCACCAGCTTGTATATACATAAATTATATTTTAATAATTTTACCAAATACATTGTTTTGTTATGAATATTAGAAAATGACTTTCTATTAGCAATCCCGACTCAGCATAGAGGACATTTTGTATTGATTCAAATGTATGTTAATTCTGTTTTGATATTATTAATGACTACTTATTTTAATATGGAATATTACATGTAATGTCCCGAAATTAATATTAGATGTAATTACTGATTTTAGGTAATTGGGTTTTATTGATGTCTTCTACATTAAAGTATTATTAATATTTAATTTCACTTAAATGTTACAATACGGAGAAATCAGGGAAATTTTCTTGCTCATCCGTAATTGGTAAATCAGTTTCCTGAGCCAGATTTATTTCTAAAACAATGTGCAATATTTCAGATATAAAATGATAGGCGAATAATATATAAGTTATCAATTTGAAATTTAAATTTACCATATGCTTCTCTTAAGTTAAAATTCTTTCAAAACTTCTTCCTATACTTCCAAGTTGCATATGATAGTGGAATGAAGTACAAAGGATTATTGTTTTTATTAATATAATGCCTTTCCACCAAGTATTGACAGTGAACACCCTAAAAGTGGGCATATGATAGCCTTTAAAAAAATGTATTATATTAATCGCAGAACTCTATCGCTAATTTATTTGAATATTTACCTAAATTTACAAGCTTGGACATGTTTTATGGACGTGTCTAATGTTTTAATGATTAAAAGGTTTGTTTAAAAATTTCCATGGTAGCCTCAAATAACACTATGGATTAAATTAGAATAGCAAAGGCACATAAGATCTTTTGCCTCTGCAGATTAGTTATCTTAGTCTGTAAAAAATATATTTTGCAAACAAGCGATGTTTTATTATTTATATCAATTCTCGCTCTCTCCGTGCAGCCCAAAAATATTTATTAATTTTCAATCGATCAGGCTTGAGAGATTCAAAAGATTGGACACACATGCTCTTGGTAAAACTAGTTGATCTCCATCGTATATTTATCTCTAAATAATCATTTTATTCTCAGGTAACTTTAAATACAAACAGACTGTTGGCCTCTGTTTTCATGTTTATTTTATTTTTGTATCTATTTCCTATTCCAATGTGAAGTATATGGTCTCCATATGAAGGTATATTAACAGGATATTTTCTACAATAACTGTTACTAAGTCGCTCAACCTCTTTATCGAAGAGAGTAGAAGGAATAGAAAGGATAGGGCAGGACAGGACTGGTGGGGGAGAATTTTGCGACATCAGAAACATCCATGCTTTCAAATCGAAAATATGATTTAAAAAATTCTGGGATTCGAATCCAACACGGAAGCCACTGTGCCATGGACCCGCCTTATTATCTTTTACTCTTTGTAAAATCTGGCATTAGAAGAGCTATTTTCTAAAAAAAAAAAAGTATCGGAACACACATCTTGTCGAGCTTTTTTTCTGATTCATGCCCGTTTTCATTGTGGAAGATAGGGCTTTCTATTGGAGGTATATCAACAGCATTTTTTTTACGAGAGCTGATTTTTAGTAAATTGCTCAACCTCTCTTTTTTTAAGAGAGTAAGAATATAAAGATAGGGCTAGTACAGACCTACAAGTTATTTAAACACTAGGATTTACGAATTGGAGGGATAAACAAATACTAACGCCTTCGAATAGAAATCGATCTCGGAGATCTAATCTTAGTTGTGATAATTATATTTTTTACTGTTATTACTTTTTCTGGAGATCATGATTTAAAACCGCGTTACATGGAAAAAAGCACTAGATATTAGTACTTTTTTTTGTTTTTTGCTTACGTATAGCTGAATATTTACTGTCAAATCTTTATATGTGACATGTGCTCAACATGGAGAAAGAAAATAATGGTACAAAAGAGGTAGGGGTTTGTTATGTTTTAAAAACAAAGGTTTTAAAGCGAATCAGACTTATATTTATTTACAGGCTAAAATTAACAAATATCATATACATTATTTTAAATCTAACAAAGCATTCTCTTGGGCGGCGTCTTGGTTATCACATCTCGTTGAACTGCCCTAAACAGCATTTTTCCCAGAAGAATAAGGCACTTCTTCTCAATAGGTCAGATCCAGCCTTGAATTGAGCGACAATTTGGTCGAATTTTCCCATACTGGTATATCTGTAAAGCCTTTTCCTCAAGGTGCTGTCTCCAAAAATGATATTCTCCCAAGCGGGATCCACTTGCGACACAGAATGTAAGCTGCGGTCGTCCAACATTTTGAAGATGATAACTGCCACCTCAACGGGAAGGGGCGAAATTATATCCATGCGACCAGAGATGGCACGGTATGCTTCCATAGTGCGCATACGTGAATAGAAAGATTCCATGTTATTAATTCCATTGGCTAATACGAATTGTTTTCTTTGATATTTAGTTCAGAAGTAAAGACTCCTTTCTTCTCCGACCTTCCAGATCGTCAGCTGCTCCTGGAATAATGTAATTTAGTTATTACCGTTATCGGTTGAATGAAAGTTTATTCCTGAACTTCATTTCAGGGAAAGATTGTCTTGGCAAATTAAAAATCTGATAAATACATACTCGGGGGTGGGCTGGAGAGGGGGAAGGCTCGCAGGTAGGGTTACCATCTGACTGCATAAATTCGGTCTAGGCTAGATATGCGTAGTCTAAGTTATATATATTCATGGATCGGAATATTTAATATTTTATTTCAATTTAATATTTATTATTAGTTTATCTGATTTCTTCTGGTATCTGGTATTTAAAAAATATTTTGCCTATGTTTATTTTATTGTATGGTTTATCAGCTAATAAACGTTGCTATTTTATATTATTATTTTAACATGGAATCGAGAAAAAAGGTTTTTTTGCTTAAAACAAACAATTTTTGAAACTTAAAAACCTTCTTTGCGGCAAATAATAATATGTGCACATATCACTTTTTGTAACTAGACGCTTCATACATGGGCTCATTACAGGTGAAGTGAGCCAAGTGGTCTTTTAGAAAATAAATATTTGTTATAATATTTTACACGTATTAAAATATCGTAAAAGTGAAGTAACCTCAGTTAAAACACATTGCAGTCCTAAGTAATAGAAAAAAGTTTAACCATTTTTCTAGTTGGCTCGCTTCACCTCTCGAGGGCCCATATATATTATCTACAGTGGCTATTTTACAACTCTAAAAAACAAAGAATATGAAATAAAAGAAACAATTTCTTTGTTAATCTTGGAACTCTTAATCCAGTATATAAACGCTCTATCTCTCCAATAATTTTTGAGTATAATTGTATAAAAGTGATGTCAAATTTACCGCTTCTCCAGAAAACCACGGCGAGTAATAAGATAAAGCGAGCCATTTGTTGACGTATTGGCAGCCTACCGATGTACATACTCTCAGCAGATTTTTGCAAGTAAATGAACGAAGATTACAAAATTGATATCAACTTAAACAATATATCTTTATAAGAACATAATAATGACAATTATGTTTAGTAGTTTGAATAATTGCTACCTTTACGAATTGCATTTAGGATCAAATAGGATAGGATTAATGGCGGATTATCCTATAAGCGCATGAGGCGCCTGCTTGGGGCCTCCGAATCTTAGGGGCCTCAAAAATGGCTTAAATTACAAAACCAATATACCCTTTGTTCAGATTTTAATATATATTTACTATTTTACATGAAATATTTTGATGCTCTTATCTTATCTAGAAAAACAGGGCTTCCAAATTTTATTGCGCCTGGGGCCTCTCGTATGCTTAATCCGCCACTGGATAGGATGTATGGAAAATTAACATAACAAAGGATGAAACTTTATATAGGAAAAATAAATATTCCTCAATAAAACGCGAGACTCGTTTTACGCTGTTTCACTTTAATACGGTCAAGAAAATTACATTTCTTTAATAATAATTAATAAAATAGAAAAAAAACAATTACAGATTATAATTTGTTATTGTTATTTTTCAACAAGGTTTACTAGATAATAAAGATTATGAACCGATTCTAAGAAATAACTGGTCATATTAAAATGCAGCAGCAACGAGGAGTAATAATAAAATTGTTTTCCCGTTTGATGTTATATACATGTTATTAGATATTATCAGTACTGTTTTTAAAAAACAAAATGTGCCGTAACTCAATTCATGTCAATTGTGAACTCAATCACAAACTCCATATTAAGATTATAAATATTTTATTCTGACTTTTTTTATAAATTTTGAAAGTTTAATTAATAAACAGGATTGCTAGATAATTTAGGGAGAGTGAAATGGTTTACAGCGACACTTATTAATAAAAGATAATAATGTTAAGTGACTTATTTACAAACACTCGTGTAACTGATTTAGTTAAATATAACAATTTGTTTGACCGCCCCTATTATCAGCCGCCCTCGTTTTTCGAACCCCAGCTGGGTACGGGACTGGTTGAAATCTTTTTAAAATACTATTTAGCTAGATTTTATCAGTTACATGAATGTATGTAAATAAGTCACTTTGCGCTTACCGTTAAGAAAACACCGATTTAAACATTGTTTTCTTTCACACAAATACACCTGATAAGTATATTATCTATGCACCTTATGTAATGGGTAATTGATTACCATTCGATAGTCACGACACTCACGAGATTTGAAAGTATTAGACTGTAGTTTAAAAACTTATCTATGGTACTACTGTGGTTTGACTTTTCAGCTGATTAATTTTTGACAATGTCTGACTACTCCCAACAAATCATGTTACTGAATGAAGTCGATATGACAAGTTTATAACTTTCACAATAGCTGTCAAACGCTTGAAAAATGGCGGCAAATTGCATGCAGTGTTGCCAATTATTATAGAACTGTAAACACCCCCAACAATTTGTACATAATACTTATAGACACCGTATTTTTTATACAATATCTAAGATGTATGCACTACGGTGCATCTGGCCATTGAATATTTATGATTATTTTATCATTTTTAAAATCAACCATGGCTAATCAATATATACTAATAAACATACATTAACGATTATTTTAATAAAAACACAATAATCCTTTGTACTTCATTCCACTTTATTTAATATGTCAGGACCGGTTTCGCTCATTGCGAGCATTGTCAACTGATAAGAAATATAATTTAACAATGCTATTTATACAAAATTGTATAACTTTTCAATTTTGTATAAATAGCATTGTTAAATTATATTTCTTATCAGTTGACAATGCTCGCAATGAGCGAAACCGGTCCTGGCATATTAAATTAAGTGGAATGAAGTACAAAGGATTATTGTGTTTTTATTAATATAATGCCTTTCCACCAAGTATTGACAGTGAACACCCTAAAAGTGATACATTAACGATGTTCACAAAAGTGAAAAGTGCTAACTGACAATGCTCGCCATGAGCGAAACCAGTCCTGACCTTTTTAAATAAAGTGGAGATAAAGTACAAAGGAATATTGTGTTTTATTATTTAAAGATGTTATTGATAAATTTGGAAATCATTTCATTGTTTCTTTTATTCTGACTACCCACTGCTCACTTTATTTTGTTTTTCGCATTGACAATGATCATATAAGTATTGTAACAAAGAATTACCATAAATTTACATAATATTTAATTCAAATATTCGCATACCAAATCGCTATTCTTTTTTCATACGACATCGAATTTTAAAAGTTGCTCCAATCTTAAAAGTTTTTATCTATATTTGAAGAAATTGATTAATAAGAATCTGTCAATATTTTATGCTGGATAAAATTTTATACATAACAATAGCCTTTCAATCTAATTTCACCAGGTTCATTGAAATTCTACGTTTCTCTGGAGACCTTAATAAAAAAACGAAAAATGCAAGAAGCCGGTAATGCTTTAAATAATAGAGAACAAATGTTTGTTTTTAAAAAACTTATTTATTTACTTCACTTGTTTTCATTGTAAGCCATGTATTTTTGTTTAATGTTCTCAATAATAAGTTGCCTTAAAAAAATACTGTTTTAATCCTCGTTTATATTTAATAATATCAAGACAGGTTTCGCCTTTAACGAGTATTGTAACTCCACCAAGTATTGGCAGTGAACATCCGAAAAGTGCCTTTTAAATTCACATACTTTTTTTAAATCGAATCTTTGTGCTATGCTTGTTGTTTCAATCTGTTTTTTGTCTAGATTTTTTCAATTTATTTTTTATATTTTTAGATTTTCACTTAGAATTAATGTTTTTTTAAAGGGGTAGATTTTAGCTTTGAGTTAGAAATTCGTGAAAAAAGGTGCGAGGCGAGAACGACTTGTGAAATGGGAAATATTGAACAAAAACGATCAATCGGAATAACATTTTGGACGGAATATGTAGTAGAAAGATCATGGAACTCTGTAAATAAAGATACAATTAATGGGGGATTATTTAACATTGTTCTGGTTGTGAATTGAAACTATGAAAAAGAAACGATCCGTGCGGGAAAACGAAGAATGCGAAAACGGTAGATCAGGGTCCCTCTGTATGTATATGATAATAAAAATTAGCATAATATAATAATATAAAAGTTAACTCGTTCCAAATAATATTAAACGGAACGTCAACAAATAAAAATGAAATATGTGTGAGTAATTTTGTTAAAACAAACGCATTTGTATGTTTTAAACTCGAAAGAGAGGTGGTTAATCGCCTGTGATAAAAACACTTCCGCACTTAACACGTAAAAAGCCTGTCAGATATTTGTCATTAATATTAAAGGATACCTCATACTAATTTGGTGCAAAAAAATGATTATCAGATGTCTTGTATAAACTTGCAGCAGTGGCGGTTTGACGTACTGAGATAGGTGGGCTCAACAGGGCGTAAAATTTTCTCCCAAAACGTGTAAAAAAATAAACAAACATTAGTTGACTGACAAACAGCAATTCAGCCACTGTATGAACGAAAAAATAGATTTTTCTAAGCATACGTAACCTATTACAAATTCATACAATATATTTGCTTTAATTTTCTTCTATCAGCATAAGGTAAAGAGCAAAAAACAACTCAATCATCAACAAGAATTCTCAAATTATCTTGTGAATTATTTTAAGAATAAGAAATTAGGATAGGCTAGTTTGAAATTAATTAATTAATTACAGCTTTGTTTGTTTCATTTGAGAATTGTTAATAAAACAAATGTTTTAACATAATACTTCTTCAAAATGTAATTATAATTTTGTTTCAAATTTCGTTACATTGAAACCGAGCGGGGTTAAGATAAAATAAACCATACCCCCCCACCACTGAAATCTCTATTGACTAGATACGTTAAAATGCTAAAATAAAATATGTCATCAATTCTTCATACATGAAAACGATTTGGTTGTCAGTCAATATTTCAGAGGCTTGTGGGTTCATAGATTTGGTCAATACAAAGCTGGTTGCGCACCTTATAGCTAATTGTTTTATATTAGATTTTAGAAAACTTATAAATGAAATAATACAGCTTTATTTGTTTCATTTAAGAATTGTTTAACTTCACTAAAGTATCATTGAAGTAAAGTTAGTGACGAATCACCGTTTCTATGTTGAATTTGTGATCATAAAAATAAGTTATGTAATTTTCTAAGGACCGATATTTGGCGACACAATGGTCATATTATACTTGCTATGCCGCCCTCAGACAAATATTTTAAATTCTGTTAAAAAAATAATTTATGTATTATACTTATACTATTTAAAAAGACACAGCGGTAATCCCTTGGCTGCAGACGACCATTTAAGATAAATATCAATAAGTTGAGAGAAAAAATCTGGTCCGTAGCGCAGTGGTTGACGTCGCTGGCGTCCGTGACGGATCTCACGGGGTCGAATCCCAGAACGAACAGCATTTTTTCAATCGATTAATGTTTGAAGGCATATATGTTTCTGATCTCTAAAAATTCCCTCCTACACTTCCAATTCTAAATAATGGGACGTAGCGAAAGCGATAAACTAACCACTAGCCCTGTCCTTATCCTATCTTTAGTAATAAGCAGTTCTTCTGTTGAGAATTCTATTAAGAAGCCATATCGTCGGTAATTTTCTGTAACCTCGTATCTCAAAAAATACAAGTTTTAATGAGACACGTCAATTTACTTTATTCTCGATTTCTATCGTTATAAAACACCACTGTAATAGTTTTGTTCTCAACATCTTTGAGGAAGTTAATAAGAAAGGAAGCAAAGACGTTTCTAACTAGTTACGTTCCTAGACTATGTGCCGCCCCTAGGCAGACTCTTAAATAGCGCTCACTTTTTATTTATTTTCCATTATTCTAATAAAACGTATACAAATATAGAAGTTCGAATCCTCGACTCACCTACGTACTCAAACAAATCTTTTGTCACTGATTCCGTTTTTCTTTCAGATGATTCCATAATATATTAGTACCTTATTGGCAAAGATCCTCACGAATAAATATGATCCAAAATTCCACATTATTTTTCAATAGTTATGAAAAAATAACTGTTGCCTCCACTACACATTATAAAAAATAATGTTAATTTAAAATGCCCTTACACTTTATGAGTATCAATTCTTGATTCGGTATTTTATTTATCAAAGACATTGAGACATCATGTTTATTCTAAATCAAATTTGTGTCAAAAATATTTAGTCATTTAAAAAAATTGTGATTATTTGCCGCTCCCTAAGACTTGCCGCCCCTAGGCAACTGCCTATTCGCCTATACCCTCAGAACGACCCTGTTTCCATCTATGCCACTCTCTCTGTCATGTTAAACGATATTATTTTTTTGACCGACGTTTCTGTATTAAGTAGGTTAAATAAAGCATGAAATAATTTATTTTTTGGAATACCTCAAAACTGACAAAAGTTCAGATTCGTGTTTGTATAAAATTAGCAACGATACGGATGTTGATTTAAAAAAAAAAACAATCTATCCATAAAATATTAAACATAATATTGTAACTGGGTAGCACAGTGTTGAAGCATCGCTGTTAGTCCGAATTATTTACGCCTTTTATGCGCTGAAAAACCAGTGATTTATTTTCCGTTCTGAGCTCGCACTCTTGTTGTCATCCATGTTTTATTATTTATTTATTTTTAAATCTTTTCGTTTGAAATGATAAATTATTCTCGCGCCCTTTTTCCCCGCCATAATCGAATGATTTCGCCATAATTTTATTTCACTTTTCATCTGTCGGGTCGAGGGTTGACTTTCGAGTATTGAGGTATTTTTTTTACCTGTGCCCGTTGAACCTTTTGCGTAGATACTTGAATTTTACTGTCATGTTGATTAAAACAACCACAATTATATCGATTAAGTAATTAATTCAGTGCAAACTCACAATGACGGTTTTAGGACTTCCGTGTTGAAAATCATAGAAGATTTCTAAATTGAGAACTCTTTTTATTTTTTCCCAGCATTTATTTTTAATATTAATATGTATGTCATTGATTATACTTGCACAGTATAACAATGATTTGTTTTCGACTGTAATCAGACAAAGGGAAGTAACCTTATTTTTTTTTCAAAATAGCTTTTTTCACTAATCGCATTGTATATTACAAAAGTATGTATCTTTCAAATGCAGAATTAGCATCAATAGTTATCTTTGACTTTAAAAATTGTACTAGCCTTTTCTTTCGAGTTCTTTTACCTGACTACAGTCAATTTTTATTATATTTTAATCTTTCTGAAAAACGTATTCTACTCCGAAAGTCAGTATATTGAACACCGACCATATGTTTAAGCAGCTGCGGATTAAGCATATATGAGGTCCAAGGCGCAATAAAATTTGGAGGCCATGTTTTACGGATAACATAAAAATGTCAGAAAATTCCAAGTAAAATAGTAAAAATATATAAAAATCTGAACAGAGAGTATAAGAGCTTTTTTTAAGGGCCCTAAGATTCGGAGGCCCCAAACGCGCGCCTCATTTGCTTATAGGATAATCCACCACTGTGTATTATATATGAATACTTCGTTACAACCGACTGCCAGGTCTGAAAAACAAAATGGCTTTGGTGATATGTTATTATAATGCTTTATTTCCCGACAATATTTTCGGGGCTTAATTTAACAATATTGCACTGAAAGAATTAAATATTCAAAAAGCACAGTTCAGTAATGAACTACCCTCTGGGTTGTTTCAAATAAAATTTGCAGTCTTTACCTGCTCTGCATAATTGAGTTGGTATGAAACACTGCAAACGTCAAATTGTTAAAGTAATATTATTATAGTAATATATTAGGTATACAAAAAATTGTCATTTCAGTTGCATGCTGTAGAATAGAGAACTCGCTTCTCATTCCCACTAACCATCCTTCTAAGAAACGGATCGGTTTCATATCTGGACAATAAAGATAAACAGATGGTCATTCTTTGTTCTAAAGCCATTGGAAAAAGGTCGTGGGGAATTCAAATTCTTTGTCTATTTTTATCTCCCAGCCTTTTTATAATAATTAATGATCTTTTACTGTTGTCCGTGAACAGCTAGGGTCTTTTGACAATTCCTTGATTGTTTAACGGGGGAGATCTCCACCAATGACTTTAGAGTAAATCCCTGCCTAATAAGTTAATAAGTACAATAAATATTTTAAGTATGTATGTCTTTCTTATCCACTCAAAACGAATCTCGCTAATCCTAGTTATCAACTAATTTATTCATCGAATAAAAGTTTGCCACGCTTCAATATCGCGCAACATTAACTCCTGTTTATTCTAGTATAAGTTTTCCGCGCTATGTAAATACTCCCATCATATTCGAGAATAATGAACCCAAATTTTGTCGAAAATCTACTTGATCCTCTCCCTGTTGTCTATAATAATTAATAATACTTATTATATTAGCTGGAGAATATATAAACACTCATCGCTTAATGTTGTGTTAACTTTTAGCAAAGTCCTCGGGCGATAATTTAAAGCATTATACCATAAATCGCACCTAAGCTTAGTCAGCTGTCTTCAACTTTATTGCGGACGCCATTTTGTTTTTGTTTTATTGAATTTAGAACACATTAGTCATTTGCAAATATTCCCGGCTAAACCCCCAAACGTTGCTCGTATAATAAGTATGATAAAAATTTAATATTGTAACATGCATGATGCAGGACAATTTTTCTGATTATTTTTATTGATTTATATATAATATAATATGTATAATGAGATTAAATATATTATATTGAGCAAATAAAAAAATACATATATCGCTACATCAACGCAACGGAACAAATAGAACAATGTGAAAATCTAGTGCATAATGTAGTTCTTTGTTTATTACATACAGTTTCTAAAGAGTAATGTTAATTACTGAGACTTACGGTTGTTCTCGGTCAGAACAAAATGCCTCCTGTTCAACGCGTGCATCTTTACAGTGCTGCTTTACGGTTGCGAGTCGTGGCACTTTATGAAAGCACAGAGTAACCGTATACTGTGCTTTAAAAACAGATGTCTGCGACGAATACTGGAAGTACGGTGGTCTGGCTTTGTCAGGAACACGAAGATAAGAAACCGGACTAACCAGCTTCTTACTACGTCAAAAATAAAAAAATAAAGTGACGATGGACCTGGCTTGGGCATGTGCTGCGGATGCCCCAAGAGAGTCTTACTCCTGCATGTCTCTTCTACCAACCAAATGGATTCTGACGTCGTGGAAGGCCACTGCTGACCATCCACAGGATGTACTCAGCGGAGCTGGGATGACCTGGGAGGAAGCAAAGAGACTGGCGGGGGATAGAGAATCATGTGGTGACCATATGCTCCGAATAGAAAGCCGATATGGAAAAAAAATAATTTTAATTTCTGATTGGTATTTCCGTATATGTATATATAATATTACTACACTAGGACAAAGAGACGATATTGTTTCAATTAAATCAAAAACAATATAATATTTGTGAATCAATGTCGGCGCATCAACGCCGGCTGCGTGGTTGAGAGGTCAACGTCGCTGGCTTCGGTTACGGAAGTGACGGGTTTGAATCTCAGTACGGACAGTTTTATAAATTGATTATTCAATCGATTTATGAATTTCTGTTCGATGGTATAGATGAAAGTGATGTGTTGAATTCCCACCTATCCAATCCTTAAAACGAGGCGTAGTAATAGAGAGTTGCTCAATCTCTCTTTGAAGAGTGTAGGGATAAGAGGACAGGACTAGTGATTAACTTATCGCTCTCGCTACGCTATCTTAGAATTGGAATGGTGGGAGGGAGTTTTTAGACTTCTCAAACAACCATGCCTTTGAACAGAAATCGAGTGAAAAAATGTTGTTCGTACTGGGACTCGAACCAGTGAAATCCGTCACGCAAGCCATCGACGTTGTCTGCTGCGCCACGGGCCAGACAATACAATAGTTAAGTTGGATAAATGTATTAAAAAAATAATAGCACAATGTTTAAGGACGTCAATGGCCATTGGCCACCGTATTCAGCCGATGTTTACCGGAATAAGAAGAACGAAATGGAGGTGTCACTACCACCCGTTATGTGTACGCAGCCACTGTTTTACGGCCGCTCTCCATAACACAATACCCAGGGCTGGCGCCACCATACAGGCGAAATAGGCAACCGCCCAGAGCGCATACCATTAAGGGGCGCACAAGTGGAATATTAAAATTATTTTTACATACTCTAATAATAATAAATAATTGTATATTTTAATTTATTTGAATGTTTGTATTTGTTTGATGTAATAATGTATCTTTTTCTATATGATTCGAAAAAGAGAGGTTGGGTGACCAAATAACAAGCAGTTCACATAGAAAAACTTATGTTGAGAAATTTTACATTAGTAGGCCATATGCTCCACATTAGAAGCGGACATGGATGTATAAAAAATAAAATAATCTAACGATTCCGAATTGTTTTTTTTTCATTATTTCGAAAAAAAATGGGACTATTTGTCAAAAAGTGGGCGTGCCAATAATCGTTGCCTAGGGCGCCAAATAACCTCGCGCCGGCACTGACAATACCCATCTTGAAAAGAAACGGATTTAATCAATGTATTCTTGCTACGATATAGGTCTGCATTTTACCAATCATTTAACGATGAAATAATTCAAAAACTTTTATAGTCACGTGATGAATCATATGCCCAAATATTGTATTTGTTTTTAAATTGCTAAATCTATGATCAAAAATTAAGCCACAAAAAATGTTCTGTTTTCACGTTTTTGAAAAAACTGACAAAAAATACAAATAGAAGGGAAACGAACATAAGGGGAATAGACTTCTTAATATGTCTGTGTTGTTCATATGAGAACTTTTTCGATTAAATAATTCATTTGAAGGTTAAAGCCGCAAAAGCCTTAATTTAGCCTATTTTTATTTTTATTTCAATTCATGTTCACTCTCAATGTGGAGCAAATGACCTCCTAATGGAGGTATCTCAATAACTGTTTTTTACACAGTTGCTCAATTTCTCTTTTTCAAAGATATTATCGATAGAATGATAGGACCAGGACAAGACCCGTTTTAGGATAGGATGAGTGGGAGGGAATTCAAGACGTCACATGCATCCATACCTTCGGACATAAATCCAAAAATTAATTGAAAAATCAATCTATAAAAACTAAACCCTAGAATTTACATAATTTTAATTGAATTTTGAATATTTCATACGCAAATTTCAGGAAATAATAATTTAAAGCGGGTACTAAATTTACTGAAATCGCAAGCAAATAGTGTGACAACGTATATTCCGTTTGCGTGAAAACTGGAATTCACTTTACCAATATAAACCAGGGCCTTGGAGTCGAGTAAAAAAACGACTCCCACTCCGGCACTAAATTAAAAACAGATTCTGACTTCAAATTGATACTCTCAATCACTTCTATTTAACTTACATATATGTTTATCATCAGATCATCTTGAGTCAGCCTATCAAACAGTTGGAAAACTATTGTAAGTCTTGAGATTTCATTTTTTTAAGTTCATATCCGCTCTCAATGTGGAGCATATTTCCTCCTAATGGAGGTATCTCAACAGAACTTTTTCTGGTTGTTAGTCCGTCGCTTAACCTCTCTTTTCCAAAGAGAGTTGTAGGGATTGAAGAATAAGGCTAGGATAAGACGAGTAGTGAACTAATCGCACTCGCTACGCCCAGTTATTGAAGGATCGGAAAGGTTGGAGAGAATTTGTAGACATCACAAGCACCCATGCCTTCGAACAGAAATCGATAAGTCGATCGAAAAAACGCTGTTCGTACTGGGACTCGATCCCGTGAGATCCGGCACGGAAACCAACAACGCTCACCGCTGCGCCATAGGACCCGACACCAAGATTGTGCTTTTAATACACATCATTAAATATAATTTTGTAAATGGGTTGGATCAGACTCCAACTCCGGAAAAATAGCACCCGAATCCACAGCCCTGATATAAACTTAGACGTTATCAAAATGCTAGCTATCATGGTTGGATTCCAACAATTACCCCACTAATTGTTCATTTTTTCCTCGCCCTTAAAGTAAAATAAATATTGCATTGCACAGGGGTGTTCTCATGCTAGTCGAATGCGCCACTGGTATATTCACAGATGCCAATAATGTACGAGTATATGATCTGATGTATTATTGACTTTGAAAATCCCTGCACTTAGTTGTCCGTCCATTGTTCATAGTCTAAACATGGTTTGCGTTAGCTATGTCACGGCTTACCCGCTTACAAATTGCCCTGCTACGTCCGACCAACAACGACAGGGGCGACAAAATGGGGCACGCAATCAACCAATCGCTAATAGACACTCACTCGGTTATCGATTACGGCCTTTTGTAAATATGAGCACGCAAAACTCTCTTTGGTTTATAAAAAAATAATGAACTTTTTTGTACAGATAAAAGTTAATCTATAACCGATATGATTGCGGCAATATGTTTCAGGATTCTGATCGCATTCTTTGTGAATATCCAGACATGAACAGCGAAAGGGAAACGTGCTCATAAGACTATCAGCCAGATCTGTCAGCCCTGTCGACCATGTAAAAAAATAATCTATATATTAATAGCCGATAATGTCCGTTTGTCTGAGTGGGTGTTTGTAAGATGGCCTCGATTTCCCCTCCCCCTGCCCCTCCCCATCCTCCTGCCAAGCTGCGCTGTCACTTTTTATTCATACTTAAGACATATTTTTCCAATATACACTGTTACTTATGATTTTCTTCGATTTCCTCTCCTCCTCCCCCTCCCCCTCACCAGCCTCGATGTCGCCATTTTTTATTCCTACCTTTTAGATGACGTCATTATATACTATTATTTGATGGAACATATCAAATCGCTGAAAAATTGAATTCTCATACAAAAAAAGCGCCTTGGTCTGGATTCGAAACACGGTCCTTGAATTATGAGTTGAGAGCTTTACCACTCGGGTAATGATCATGTAAATCATCTAAAAACTTATACCTCGCTTAGGAGGTATGATTCACCAGTTCCAAGGGCCGTTTGGTTGATCAACTCATTGCCTAGAGAAGTGGACATTTTTAGTGACAATATTTGTGAACTGTTTGTTAAATTTTATTTCTTGATTTTGATGTATAATGTAGTTTATTTTATATTTTGTCTCATTATATTTGTCAAGTACATGGCGAATTGGCGGCAGCTGTTATGTCATGTACTGTGCTTTTAATTTTTAACAATAAATGTTAAATTGGTTGCATCAAATGTATTCATTGAATTCACCGCGTCTTATGGAAACAGAATAGAACCTAATTCATAAAAGCTTTTTATTTTTTATCACTGTGCGCACTGCAGTTTATGCAACCAAATCTAGAAGAATTTCTTTTCGCTACATCCCTAGCAAAAGCTTGAAAACGAAAAACGTTGTTACATTATGAAATACACATAGTAAGAACTATAAATAAGAATATAATTCTTTAAATTACTCACCATTCAAATCTGTAGGCATTCCCATGTTTTAATCCATTTTGCCGGCAATGGCTTCAAACTTTCTGAGTTAACATTTATTGCTTATATAAACACGATACATTCATTTATTAAACGTCAGTTCAAGTTCATCCGTGCGCTTGAACGCCTGAAGATGCCGAAAAGCTAAACTCAAGTCGTTAGTGACAAAACTTGTGTGTGTACATAATTTAAACGATTCAAATTCTTCTTATCTATTTCGTCTCATTATTTATACATGATTTTTCTTGAAAACTTCTTCAAAGCGTTCATACGGCTTAATTAAATATATGTATATAATTTTGGAAATCCTGCAACGCATCCTTCAATATTGTTTGCATCTCATTCTTCAATGTACGCGTTTTCATTTACGTGATTTATTTCAAATCTATCTACCGCGTAAATCGGGATTTCGCTGTTGCTTTATATTTGTAAATAGTTTGTCTGGTGTCAATATTTACTCAAATCATATGAAAACAGCTTTCAGCCGCAATAGGTGGAGATTTTAATATGTCGTTTGCCGTAAAATATATTATATGCTAGCACAAGGTACTTCATACGAAACAAAGCCAGACAGCATATAACTTATATATGTAATATATGTTGTAATATTCTGCTTTGATTTCTCAACTACACGACGTTTGAATGCCCCTGCTGAGTGCAGTATTATGCATGCAATGTTCGTAGAGCATTCTACCGCAGTCGCAGCTAATTCAGAGGTATTAAAGCGGGAACAAACAGAATAATGCTTTGTAATAATGTATGGAAACTATTAAGGGATAAATGGATTAGGTTTATTTCTATAAAACTATCGTAAAACATGCTGGATGTATGCAAATTAATAAAAGAACTCTTTACAACTAAATGAAGATATGAGCTTGGATTTAATGTATATCAAGGTAGGCTTTTATATGCTTTTTGTAAGATTGAAAAGCGCCACTATAAACGGTGTAAGGATATGATGTTATGCAGCGTTAGGCTGCCAATACGTTAACAAGGGGCTAGTTAATCCCAAAGCTACTCTAGGTGTTCTGGGGACGAAGTGATTTTTTTATCACTGCTATGCAATTATATGCAGTGGCGGATTACCCTATAAGCGCACGAGGCGCTCGCTTAGGGCCTCCGAATCTTGGGGGCCTCAAAAATAGTTTATATTATATAGCCTATATAGTTTTGTTCAGATTTTAATGTATTTTTATTATTTAACACGGAATTTTCTAAAGTTTTAATATTATCCGAAAAGCAGGGCCTCCAAATTTTATTGCGCCTGGGGCCTCTCAAGTGCTTAATCCGCCACTGATTACATGCAATACTTAAATAAGCAATTGATTGTTACATAATACACTTATAATATGTTATAATATGCAATTTACCGTAAATTAAACCGAGTGCACGGGGGCTCTCAAACTGCTGCGCGGCCGCGCGCGCATCTTAGGAACATTAGTACCTAGTACCATGCATTTTAAAAACTTGAGTTTCAAATTGAGTGATTACGTCACTGCTTTACGCGTCGAGTGATAACGCAGAAAAGTGCAACTCTGCAATAAAAGTGCATAGCAGTACATTTCATTCAAACAACAATGGATACGTAAAATATAAATTACGCCAAAACCGCATATTAGTTATGCACAGAGCAATCATTAAATTCCGCGTGCCATCCGAATACGATGTATTTCACCCCGGCTTATTTTATGGCCCAATTACTACGTGCTTTGTTCGGAGATCAACTGATGCTGAGGAGTTATGTCCTAACTCCGCAATGCTTTTACCCACTGCAGAGTTACAGTAGTTTTAAAGAGTGTTTGTGTAATTTAATATAAGCAATTTATTCTGCTTAATGTGTGTTTAGATTGGGAAAGTAATTAACATTGATACTTTAACGCTAAATTCGTAAACTCCGGATGGGACACGCTTTCCTTTACTTTTAGTTTTATGCAAGGATAAAGTTAACAAACTCCTTGGATTTTCCCGGAATATAATTCCCGGTCGGAATTTTAGAGCAGTGTTTCTTAACCTTTTTACATCCGCGGACCACAAAAAAATCAAAAAGTGTTTGACCATCAATATAAGCTTTTAAAAATGGATATTAACTATTGCACTGCAGAAATTTTTTGCACCCAAACATCTGCGCAGACCACCGGTTAAGAAACATCGTTTTAGAGCAGTGCTTCTCAAGCTTTTTGGGTTCGTCGTGGTCCCTTTTGAATGTCTTTATTTGTCTGTGGCCCCCATACCATTGTTTTGTCTTCTTTGAAAAGATTTTTTGAATTTTGAACTTTGTTGCTCTTCCAAGGATTTCAAATCCTGAAAATTTGCAGTTTAAATTAAGTAGAAATAAAGTACAAATGAATATTGTGTTTTTATTAATAGAATTATTTTTAAGTTATAATGGGTCTAATGCTTCGATATTATTATTTTTTGCAAATTACCTTATTTACAATACCTTTTCCCAACAGTCGGGTCCATAGCGTAGTGGTAAACGTGGTTGGCTTTCGTGACGGATCTCACGAGTTGTAATCACAGTACAAAGCAAAGCGAGAGAGGTTATTTAACCACTAGTCTTGTCTTAACCCTATTCTTCTATCCTTACTCTCTTCGGTAAACAACTTATTTTCAGATACCTGCATTAGGAAGCTATTTGCAGCTGTGGGCTGCCAATAAGTTAACAAGGAGGTCGCTTAGTCTCCAAGCAATTCTCGGTGTTCTGGGTTAAGGAGTGAATTTTTTTATCACTCCTATACAATAATATGCAATAATTAAATAAACAATCGATTGTTACTTAATACACTTATAATATGTAACAATGTGCAATTTTCTGTAAAATTATCAATCTTAATGGCTAAAAATGTACTACTGTGCATACTGAAGCTGTCGTAGATAATATATAAATCAGAAATTGTAGTTGCAACTAATTTGATCTGAGAATATTGTTTTATTTTTTATTAACAAGGGGCTCGCCGGCCTTTGTAAAATTTAACAAGGGGCTCGCGTGAGCCCCCCGAGCCCCATCCAGCCCACCTCTGGATATATGCTTAACATTGGGAACAGACATGTATTAGAAAAAATCTTGACAATAAGTGAGTTCCGGTACCTTTTTTAAAAAAAAAAAAAAGCTCTGCCTATAACTATAATTATTCCCTTAAAATGAGCAATGCTCCGATTTGGGAAAAAGTAAAAATAGCCACGTTCATTGACAGTTCGGTTAGTAAAATAATATTAACAAGAGAAAATCGTATCGAATTTCGACGAATTTTGATATCACTAAGTGGTATCGCATATTTTATTCAAATTCTCTCGTAACGTGACTAGTCGTTGAATATCTTTACGAAATGATGGGACGTTTATACAAACAGTTTCTGAATACGATCCCATATTTGACTTGTAAAAGCGACGTCGGAATCTTGTCTGAATATCGTTTTAAACGAGTTAAAAGAATAAAACAGCTCAGGAAGATTTTTCACACGACGAAGTGTCGAAAGAGTTAAAACATGAGACGGACACGGCTTAAGCCAAGCTGAAGTCAAATGTTAAAAGGTTTTATGCATCGTTTTAATGATGTGCAAATGCTTCAAAATTATATATATTTTATATTCACCGTCTTAACAGACTTCTGACATTTGTTTTTTTGTCTTTGATCTTTCATTATATTAAGCCCATGTCCGCTCTCAATGTGGAGTATATCGACCTATAATCGGCAAGTGACACAATAAGGTAAACTGCGTTTTAAGCCAATAATTGTTCAATATCGCACAAGGCGTCAGTGACAAAAATTTTAGCGTTATCTCATTCCTGAGCCTGTGTTTTGACTTATTATCATTTGTTCCACGTGGACTCTGGTTGAGAAACGCTGATCTAGAGAACTGAAAGGAGTCAGACAATTTTATTTTAATGTCAGGATAGTCATTGATTATGTATAATATTATTATTTACTAATCGTACTTAAGTAATTCCTTTTCGAACTTAATTTAAAAAAAAAACTCTTGTTGATGGTTAAGATTTTCTGCCTATTACGGGTCGATATGGTTTCCTAATGAAAGTAGCTCAACAGGAGATTCTTTGAGGAGAACAATCCCTCTTTCTCGAAGAAACTAGAAATATAAGGATTGGGCTCGGACTGGACAATTGTAAACTAATTGCCCTTGTTACACCAGTGTATTTTAAGAAGAAAATTTTCGGACATCAAAACAAATATCGATAACTCGCTTGATAAAAATGCTGTTCATATTGTGACTCGAACCCATGAGACCCGTCACGGAAGCCAGCGACGTTAACAACTACTACGCAAACCCGACTTGTATATTATTATTTAAATTGTATAATATTCTGGAAGATACCACATTATTTTAGTACTTACACGCAGAAACACGAAATTGCAATTTATATTTCGTTGAATTTTTTACATATTTTTTATCACGAGTTATAGGACATATATCATATAATAATGAAAATACTACTTCAAAATAAAAGGTCGTAAACAAATGAATATAAACTATAGATATTATCATCAACTTATTTTTCTTCTTTCGCCGTGCTAACTATTCGAAAAGTTTGGTCACCAGTCATCATACATTGCCTCCGAGTTCCTCTGTTCCCAACAGTTTTTCTACTCCTTTTCTAATCGCAAAAACATTAGGTTTTATAACAGAAAATATCACAATTTTCGTTTTAGCGTATATAAGCCGATTAAACCCTACTTTAAACAAGTGGTCCTTTTATTACTATCACTAATACAGCATTATTTTTTTCTTTACAATGCTATTTAAGTATGTTTATTATTACAAATACGACGACAAAAGATAACATAAAAAGCTTATCAATATAATAAATAGTCCTCGAAGAGTTAAGCAGGCATAGACTTACGCATGGTAAGTTTATACGACTCCATCCCCCGGCGAAGGGTTAATCCTCAAGTTCGCCTGTGTCCTTTTTGTGAGCGCAGAAAGCTTTTCTGTGCTCGGGCGAATTTAGGACTCGGAGCTTTTTTCGGTCACCTTTTTTCTGCTTTAGAACTCCAACGCGTTCGATCTCGATAACATTATTGTATGTAAATTTTATGTTATTTTTCGCCATAGAAATTTTAAATCGGGATTTCATACACAAATAGACAGATGAATAATATTACGGTGCTCATTTATGACGATGCCATTCTGAATAATATTGGCTGAAATGTCACACTGTGAAAACTAAACATAAATTGTATTTTGTTTGTCAGCAGTATCATTTTTTACAGCTTTATTGATTGATTAATAGACTAGGTTGTAATTGGTCACACACTTGTTTTTTTACAACTAATGAAGAAATTATTTACAAACTTCTTGACTTATCAATCTTCTCAGAGCTTAGGTTAACATTATTAATTATTCGAATCCTAAATTTATATAAAAAAAAAATATCGCAAACACGCGGGAGTAGAAGGAATTGACATTCTGCTATTATTTGGTTTACCGCAACCCTAAACACAAAAATATCAGACATAGTGTTTCCGGTGTTTTATATTTTGTTTAAGAATAAATAACTATTATAACACATAAACACTGAAATTCAAAGATGGCGAGCCTATTCCACATTTTATTGATTAACTATTTTCAACTTTTAGAAAATTCTATGTTATCTTCAAAGAGTTTTATTTAGGTAAATTATGTAATGGGGGGGGTGTACCAAGAATATTCAAAATAATAAGCTCTCTTTGACTTGTTTACTCTGTGCCACAATACTGCCTTTGTAATTAAAATATCATTCTGAGATAATTGAAAAATAGCTCTGTACGAAATATTAACGATTTCGATCTCTAAAATATCGCGGAATTAAAATGATACTATTGATAAAACGTGGAGCATAAACATTATTAATATTCGAAAGTTTAAATTATTAAAGTTATAGAAAAAAAGTATTTTTTAACTTATTTCAGATCATTTATAAATATGAAGTGACGATGTTATATGGTTCATTTTGTTACTTATCTGGTAGTCGGGTTTCATCATGTTAACAAGTGAAGCGAGGCGTGATCTGAAAGTTTCGTAACTGTTCATAAGATCGTCTTACGTTGTAGACTTGTAGATACACAAAGTTGCAAAACTAATTACACAGCCTCATCACTGCTTACGTTCTTCGTCAGTTCCTAATCTAATGATAGGATTTTAAAAAGCAAAGCTTTAACTTTGATTAGAAAGACTAGGATTATAAGAAGGTGCTATAAATGAGACTTATAGAGCTTTTTTGACCATACCCATATTGAAAGTATTTTTTTTTACAAAATTATACTATAGTTTGTGAAATATGTTTCTGCATACCTTTTCAAAGGTTAAATTTATGACCATATGACAAATGTATTTTGTCATGCAGAGCAAAAGTCTGATAATCTTCACAACATACATTTGACAAGAAATGTCAATAAGCCGCCCAACCACCCTTATATTAGAAATAAATTGAGAGAAGAGAAATAGAAAATATTATATTACCCGATAAAAGAAAGTATTACCAGAAACGTTCACAATATAGTGGCACACGTTTTTCTAATCTTGCGAAACAACAAGTCCCATTAGGAATAAATTAGGAGTTATGGTGTTGATTATAATTTGTAGGCCTGTTCGAAAATAACATAAAAAACTAAACATTTTAAAATTAAGCAAACACCATTGTGTATGTCTATCAGTACCGGCGCGAGGTTATTTGGCGCCCTAGGCAACGGTTATTGGCGCCCCCTCTTTTAAGCCAATCGTCCCATTTTTTCGAAATAACGAAAAAAAACAATTTGTGATCATTAGAAATTTATTTAATATTTTTTATATATCCATGTCTGTTTCCAATGTGGAGCATATGGCATCCTAATGGAGGTATCTCAACAAAAGTTTTTCTACGTGAACTGTTTTTTACTCAGTTGCTTAACGTCTCTTTTTCGAATCATATGGAATACGATACGAACTAATACAAACATAAAAATAAAATGTATTATTATTAGGATATAAAAAAAATGTTTTAATACTCCATTTTTACGCCCCCTAATGGTTCGCGCCCTAGGCGGTTGCCTATATCGCCTGTATGGTGGCGCCAGCCCTGATGTCTATGGATTTGTTTTAGTTTATTGAAACCACTGAGCGAAAAGACAATAAACCCGGTATTTCGTATAGATATTTGTTTCCAAACTTGACATGCTGTTAATAGTACCATGATATTGTTCTGATTTAAGTCAAAACTTTGACTTACTCTACAACAATTTTAACTGACTTAGATCTCAGAAAAGTGCTCACTTCACATTTTTTAGGATTAAGTAAGGTGGAAAAAAAAGTACTAAATACATTATACTATACAAATTTATACATTTGGAAACTCAATGACCGACGATTCGTCCACAGTCATGTTTATTTTTCAAAACTTTCTTTTTAAATGTCATATTAATGGAGCTATAAGTCTTAAGGCGCGTAAGCGTCAAAGTTTTCGAGTCTTCTTCATCACTGATGTTTTGGTTATTTGCTTTCCTTTTTGATCGTTGCCGACAGATGGGCGGGATTGTTTCAGAGGTGAGCAATCCACGGTGAAGCCAGTTCACACGAACACTGTATGAATTCATATGCATGTTATATAAACCTCCCCATACACAATATGCATAGAAATACCTATTTACATACAATGGATAAAGAAGCAAACTGTAAAGTCAGTTTCATGATGGTGTGGGTTGTGTTTTTTAGTTGAAAGCTTTCTCTAATTTAAATGTCTAAAATAAATAAAAACTTTATTTTCTGTTGTATTTGATATTTTTGTCTTGAAAATTAACGGGTAAATTAAAATATAAGGTCTATCGAGCAACAGGCTTCAAAAAAGTCCACGAGACTTTTCTCTGGTATTGGGAGTAGGTAGTCAAATTTATTAGAGTGAAAGAAGTGTACAAAAGTTGACTAATGTTAGACAAAAAAAAAAAATTTAAAAAAAAAAAATCAACACGGATGAGCCGGCATAGTGCTTGAAAGCTCAAACCAGTTACCACTCGCCCATTGTGGTAGAAAACTAAATTTATTTAATTTTATTAAAGTCATATTTCCTCATTTCAGTTGGAGGAGAGAGGGTCTCAATGGAGGACCGCTTTAGTTCTCAGGTTCTGTCACCTGGCGCTCGAGTCTCACTCTCATGCAGTGCGAGAGGGGGAGCCAGAATCTCCTGGCAGAGAGACGGAGGCCCGCTTCCATCGCCCACTCCCTCCTCTTCACTCTCTTCTAGTGGACTGATAGTGTCCAGCCTTAATTTCACGAGAGCTATGCCTGATGACGGAGGCCTCTACTCATGCATCGCCTACTCTCCAGGGAATACCAGCAAGGTTGAACATAAAGCCAGATTAGATGTCTATGGTATGTTCAAGCTTGTTATAATTGTATTTAAAATCTTTGGTTTCCAAATTTCTTGATTATCAAAGAGTACTTCAATAATATAATAATTTAACAATGATTCAAACTTCACTGTCATAATTAATATTCGACAGCTGAACTAAAAGCAGTTCTGTTTTCAAATAATTACAATAATATATTTGTATTACGAAAACCAACAATTTCTGAAATATGTATTAGGCCATTTTGCTGTTCTAAAGAGGCAGTTTGGGATAACTTATATAATCTAAAAATGATTATTCATTTTATGTTTCCATCTTTAGGTCCTCCATATATAAGAAGCTTGGGGCCAATAAAAGTTCTTTCTGGATCTACAGCAAGTATTCATTGTCCATTTTATGGATATCCTATAAGGTAATATTATATCCTCTTATATCTATCTACTTTCAATCAATAATCAAATGGATTATTTTAAAAATAAGTCAAACAAATAAATCTCATAGGCACACAATCATAACTAGATAATACCTATATTATAAAAAAAATTCACTGCATAATTAAGATAATAATAATTGGTGTGCTGTGAAATAATTGATTAAAAAAAATGCTAATACTTAAGTCTGTCTTGAAATAATGCCAGACAGAAATTATGTTTTCCACATCAATCGAGTTAAACGTTTAACCTTTGCCATAGAAAAAAGTATGTCTGTACCAAGCACGCTGGCTATAATTTGCAATTATTAATTTAATTATTTATTTGTGTTGAATTCAATATGAGAATTCAATGAAGATATTTATGTGGATTAGAATGTTGACGACAAATATATAAAAAATGATACAAGAATAATATTATCGTTCTCAGGAACAAAGTATGTGACATAGATGTGAATTTTCCAGTAAAATCCAATGGGACAAGGCAGAACGCCAGGCAGCCCATTATCAAAGATATAAAAGAAAATCGCTAGATGAGAAAGAACTTTTCAAAACAAACTTCAAAAAGAGACATCGTCGAGCCTTCTCATCGGATGATGGAGGTCTTCTCACTATAGAAAACGTTGACAGCGAAGATGACGGGGCTTCTTACAGTTGCACGGTCACCAGCCCGACTGGAGAAATGGCTAGGAGATCTTTCGAAATAAGAGTTCTCGTTCCTCCACTATTGGATGAATTAACATTCGGTTCAAATATCCAAGAGGGACAAATTGCTAAAGTTGTCTGCAGCGTGAAGAGTGGGGATAGTCCAGTCTTCTTCTCGTGGTTGAAGGATAATCAGCCTATATCTGCTAGCTTGAAGGTATCTATAATAATTTAATTGACCTCTGAGTGTCATCACTGTTACTTTTCGATTGTGTTTATTCCCTGATTAAATCTTTATAAAAAGATGGTGAAAAGTAGAAGATTTGAGAGAAGCTATCGTCTCTTCTCCATAGGTTAAAATTTGATGTGTAAGTTTTGCTTAAAATCTTAGATATTGTTGGATCAATTACCTCACTGAATACTTAGATGAAACTTTTACAATTTCAGATGTGACACCATAATGATACTTTGAATAAATTATTGATGTTGATTTCAGATTGAAGAAAGAAATTTGGATCTCTTCAGCATTCTGATAATCAGAAAAGTTGGTCTCCAACATTGTGGAACTTATACTTGCATTGCGTCAAATCATGTTGCAAGAGTCAATGCAACCACAGAACTTTTTATCAAAGGTATAATTTTATGTCTAGTTCAAATAATTTGTCACTGGCCAAAAAATAATGAAGTACTTTTGATAGATTCAGCAGTAACTTTTAATTGATAACTCTGTCATTCCAATGGTTAAATAAAAAAGTATTTTACATATTAAGCCTCACTGAGAAGCATCTTCAGACTCAAAGAAAAACAACAAAACGCGTGTCACAACTTGTAACACAACCGGTTGAATGACAAAGAAATATATTTTTATTTTTTATCAGTTAACATGTTAGATATTGAAAGCATACTTATAAAAAATAAAAAGACAGGCACAACCATAAGCATACTCTACTTACTATTTCACTTTTGATCAAACCTCACAAATAAGAATATGCAATTGTTGGATTTTTCTGTTTGCAGCAATAATTCATTTGACAAACAAATAATTACCAAACACCTTAGCCACAACTTCATTTGAGTGCATGTGCAGTAGTGGTCCACCATCAAGTTACCAAAAGTTAAAGTTACAAAATTTACAAGTTACTTGAAAGTTGCAGAATATTTATTAACCTGATAGTTGGTACAAGTGAATAATTTGTTCAACGTTTGTTATATGTATTGAACGTTATGAATGAGACCTAATTATTTAATCATTGAGAAATAAGAGTGAAATACTGGTTTTAAAATTATGTGACACCTGTAAATATATATTTATTTTGATGGTGGAGAAATGGTCAATGAGGGCATAACTCTAGCCAAGTGGTAAAAAAACAATATAATGGCAGACTAAAATACAGCAAAAACTAATTGAACTCATTCTGTTTCCAGTATCTCCAAAATGGTTAGAAGAACCTCAGAATAGTTCAGTGGTGGTTGGCAGAGTTGGACAAATACCTTGCAGTGCGAATGGTTATCCACAACCTCAAGTTCACTGGATGAAAAAAGATGGTAAGTTTTTCCTTAAGATAAATAAAAACTGGATACAACAAATAAAAAGGACTGTCTTGTACTGAACAGAAGATTATATTACATTCAATCATGCTTTCCATTTTGAATGAGATATTCCCAATACATAATGTATTTATTAATGATATCTTTATTTATATTATTTACATTATAGATAACCTAACCAAAATCTTCTGACTCGTAAATTCTGCTGATGTTCGAAAGTATGAACGTCTGTAATGTATTAATTTCATCCAAACCATCTTGAAAATGGGCTTCAAAAATTACTATTATCTTATTTCACAACAATTCTGATTTAGATACACTAGGATCCTGGCGACCAGTCCTAGAGATGAGAGGCGGTGGCCTGTTAAGCCTACCAAATGGATCGCTGGTGATTGAGGTTGTGTCACCTGAAGACGAAGGTTTCTACTCCTGCAGAGTGGAAAATGGAGTCGGGCAACCGCTTAGCAAAGACATTTGGATAGCTATCAAACGTAAGTCCTTTCTTATTTATCCCACTTCAGATATATAATAATGATTTCAATTTGTTTATTTAAGTTTTTAACATGAGTCAATGTCCTGCTCATTTAAAAATAGCAACATATTTGGGTATCAAGTTTTGATTAAAGGCTTAACTTCCCTACTCTCTTTGAAAAAAGAGAGGTTGAGCAACTGAGTAACAAGCAGTTCTCGTAGAAACACTTCTGTTGAGATAAACTCCATTAGGAGTCCATATGCTCCACATTGGGAGCGGACATGGTTTAAAAAAAAAAAAAAAAAGTTTTGATTAAAGGCTTAACTTAAGACTCGAGGCTTAAATCGGACGAGAAACACATTGACAAATCCTCAGAGAAATTATATTGGCGCACTCTTTAATATATAATAATAAAAATATTGTTTTATCTATTTTATTGTTTTTCATAAGACACACAAAAAAAACAATAACATTTATTGCCTTAAATATTCTTTATTTTTAGGACCGGTAACTTTTGAGGTGGCATCTACAAACATAACTGCAAGAGTAGGACATCCAGTTACTATCACATGTGAAGCATACGGCGACCACCCTGTCAGGATATCTTGGACGCATAATGGAAGAGCTCTAGAATTCCTCTCCAATAGGTATGAACACAATTAAAATAACATTATCATCAGAAGTGCTTTTTCGTAAGAAAAAAAGAAAAAACACTCTCAGTTTTTCTCGAGAAAACACTATTCTGCTCTACCTTGCTCTGAATATCAGTGATGTTAAGATAAAATCTGCTTGATAGATATTTTGATTCACAGAAAATTGTATGCTCAATAGTACAACCAAGCTTTAGTTTTTTAATAATTTAAGATTTCGATTAACATATACTCCGCTCACTCCTTGAGCTTCTTACGCCATTTGCTGACCCCCAACAATAGTTGGTCTTCCAATACTTCATCCATGCAACGATGTTGTGATCTTCCAATGCTAATCTTCTCTCAGGAATGCAAAATTTCAGGCATTATTTTCCACTCATCTGTTTGCTTTATATGTCCATTTCAGCATGAGCATTGAGTTTTGACAAAGCTGACAATGTCAAGATCACCATCAGTATTAGGTTAAAGCTCATTGTACTCTTTGACAGTACTGGATTTTTTAAAACTGGGTCTTACGCATGAGCTGTTGCAACTTCTAAGGGGCCTGGTAACTCAGCAATGGTTATATGGGTGTTATTGGACTACATGGTTTTATAAAGATAAACGAATTTATAGTAAAGACCAGCTTTTCAACATGTAGAATGAAAGTGAGCAGTCATCAAACGACACGGGGGGCCACTAGTGATATCCTGATGGGAAGTACAGATCCAGATGATGCAGGACACTATCAATGCAGAGCGTCTAATCAACATGGATTCGCTTTTCATTCCGCCCATCTCTTGGTCCAAGGTATGAAATAATTGTATTATTAGTAATGTATATCTTAATATATATATATATAGTATCATCATTATTTATTTTTAAAAAATCACAAAATTGGCCTTGCAGCAAAAGCGTCACTCATTTCCTGACGAGGTCAATATAAATGTAAATATTTTCAATTAGCAATTGAGATTTTTACCATTAATATTTGTGTTTTCTCAACTCGTCATTCTCAATTTGATAAATATTTCTCAAATATTTTGAAATACTGTGAAACATCAATCTTAGTTCTGGCATTCACTGTTTACTTGCGTTTATTTTATCTTTCTTTTTGTCATTGGTTTTGATACTTTCCCGCATTCACCGTGATCAAAAAACAATTATACATTTCTTTTAAATTATTGCAAAAGCTGTTTGGAAAAAAAATATTTCTGGTTGAATTTCTTGAATAAGCAAATACCTTTTCTAGAACCACCCGGACCTCCAATGGAAGTGTCAGTAGAAGGAGTGAGAGGCAGATCAGCTCTCGTTGGCTGGCGAGCACCTGCTGGCGTACCTCCGCCCGCCTATCTCCTGCAGTATTCTCCACATCATCATCTGGCACAGCCTCAGTGGGATTCAGCTGTAACTATTAATATTACAAGGTGATACACTCTTTTATTATTCATTAATTATGATAAATGATATTCTTTTGTGCCCATAATGCTCATGATAATAAATAAAAGACATAATACTTTATGGACTGCAAGTAATAAATCTTACAACAGGGAAATTACCTGGGATCTGGTTCACCATGTCTGTACACTTGATATATGGGGTCATTTCTATTACCAATATACCATATAATATAATTTATTAAACATTTTAAATATGACTTCCATATGAATCCACTTCTACCATATTTTATTCATGAATTAGGAGTTTTGTTACGGGTGGCTTAATTTTTTGTATGTATAAATATAATTTCTCGAAAAATGTTGTATTTATTTTTGAAAATGCCGCCCCCAAAGTGTGCCCAACGGGGGCGGGGTCCGCCCCTGCCCCACCACCTTTGCTACGCCACTGTTACTATATCATTATACATACTATGAAACCTTGCTGAATTGCATGATTCTGTTGTTGCTAACGTGACAAGCAAAGTTTTTGATAGTTGAAAGTAAAGATAAGATAGTTGAAAGTTAAAATATATGTTAACACATTTGTAAGATTTTTTCTTGTTTGAATGTTTAAGCTCTTAATTGGATTTAACTTTACTTTGAACATTTCGTTTTAATGACATAAACATTTAATAATGTCTGGCTTAGGAAATCTAGTAGATAAAGTTTACTGGCTCATTTTATTCTAGGTCTTATATTAGTTTACTTCATTTGTAAGCATTGTTAAAAAAATGCAGATGGCATGCATGACATTTTGCTTTGTTGTTCAAGGTTAAACATATAAAATGTTTTGCATTAATTTGGTAAGAACAGTGGCTTAACAGTATGTGGAGCGCGGTAAATAGTATTCATCTTCAAGAATACATTATCATCTCTAATTACTTCTTCATCTGCATAATGAAAAATTTTCTTAATACAATTGTGTATTTTTTTAGCTTGAATGGGCAAATCAGACAGAGAGCAGAATTGAATGGATTGAGACCAGCTACTCCATATGCAGCAAGATTGTGCTCTATCGGTGAAGTCGATACCAGCCCATTCACAAGGCCCCTTCTTTTTACCACTCTAGAAGAAGGTAATACCAAAACAATTGATATTATGTTAAAATACAGTAGACTCACATTCTACACACTGTAGGACATGTAGCCGAACAATCAGTCAACCGAAAGTCAATGTTGTTGACTTTGGTTACGGTGTTATCTGGTTCGAACTCAAGTATGGACAGTAACATAAATTAATTTTACAATTGAAAACGTCACCCGAACAATGCTGAATGTCACATTTTGGACTGTATTAAGTTTAGTACGCAAAATTACTGCACACCACATTGCGCGCACATTAGTATAGTCAGAAGTCTGAAACTCTATCCCTAGACGGAGCTACGGCATGTTAAAAAGCCCTGTGGTAGAACAACGGTGCACAGAACACAAAAATTTTTGCTGCTCCTGTAAAATCACCAAAATTCGAAATCTTGATCACCCATGTGGTGTATGTGATGCCATTTTTCCGGGAGTTCCTCGAAGCGACCTATAAAATACTCTCATCGAGTATATTTTGCATATTTTTTAAATTACTTAACAGCTTAACGACCGCACTTTTTTTTTATAAAATTTCACCTGGCGAAATAAAATTATAATTTTAATTACAAACATTATAATTTTACTAAATTCAATATAATTTGTAAGCAAATTGAGATATCTTTACAAAATTCAATTTTCTTAGCTTCTAGATACTTTGCCTATACGCATATATATGTCCGCCGGCCAGCAACCTTTGTTTTTCAAAGACTCAAATACGCGTCCACGATCGTTAAGCTGTTTTAATATAGTATTTAGCGCAAATTGTTATAATGCGAGTTCTTTTTTAAATTAAAAATTGTGATTAAGCTATATATTTTTTTGACAAATATCTTTTCAGTGCCATCTGCTCCACCGATGGGTGTATTTGCCGAACCAGGTATTCAGCCTGGAGAACTTCAAGTATCTTGGATTCCACCACCACAGCAAACCTTCAACGGCTTGCTTCTTGGATATATAATAAAAGTAGTGCCGCAGATTAACATGCATTCAGGTAACACTGTTACAATCAGTTCATAAATTGATAATATATGTTGACCTTATTTTCGACCGACCAGTCTAGATAAGCAATGGTATTAATAAAAATTAACATATGCAAATGCTGCCTATAGTACTAGATAGAGCAAGCAATATCCTTTATTCAACTTAACACCACAACTATTACTGAGATCACTGAAAGAAATTGGTAGTGCTACCACCACTCCCAAACTTATATCATTGCGCTCGGAAACAATAAATACGTACCTGTACCAATATTGTTTTATATTACAGAGGACAACATCCGAATCTTAAAAGTATCTTCACACGAAGTGGGTAACGGCATAGGCGGTGGTGGTCTGCTGCAAGCGGTGGTCAATAGTTTACTCAAAAGTACCAGATATCAAATCACAGTATCCTGCTACAACAGTGTAGGGGCTGGACCTCCGTCAATACCCCTCTATCAAGATACAGCTGAAGGAGGTGAGAAAGAAGTGCACAAATTTAAAACACAGGCTTAAATTATATGTGCAGAGATGAAAAATGAGAGGGAAATATTGGGAATATTTCATCAGCCCAGAAGTAGCAGTCTATGAAAGCAAATCGTATAACTGCAGTCACTGTGATTTAATCTTAAGTATTTTACCTTAGCAGTCAGATACATCTGGGATGAAGTCGCAGTATGATCAATATTAAATAAAGATTTCTTTCAATATTATATTAGTGATTTTGAACACAGGTGTTCTTGATGTTTTTTCTCTTCAAGTTGATCTCAAATAATGATTGTCGAATTTTTTCCATGTGATTCAAAAAGTAAATCTAAATATCTGATATCTTGGCTATTGTTATGCCAAATATTCCTTTAAAATACTATTACAAAACAAATGTGCCATTCAGAGAGGAAGTAGATCTTGGCTGATTGAAGCTGTCCAGTATGTATAATTATTTTTTTCCAAACACTGTCTTGTGTAGTTTCTCCTAAGATACTTGTAAACAATTGAAAATTTACGCACTTCCCTATACTACAATAATAAGAATCCTGAATTAAATTTCTTAATTAAAATACCGTAGTCTTCACTACTTATAATAAACTATACGTTTCTCTGATCATTAGTCCCTGAGGTGGCTCCAGAGGGTGTCAGCTGCTCTCCAGTCTCTCCAACATCCATCCGAGTGAGCTGGAGTCCATTGCCACAGCACCTACAAGGAGGAGCTATGTTAGGATATACTGTGTTATACACTACTATTGGTAAGAAATATGACAATTACTCTTTTTCCATTCACACTCATTTTTTGTACTTCTAAGATGGTGTAGTTATAATATGACATAGTAGACTGCATCATTCTTGGATAGAGCCACAAAAAGTATCAGTGCCGGCTGTCATAGTTGAGTAGCTATCATTCTTCTCATTTGCACGATTAAGGGTTCAAATCTTTTACAATTAAGTACACTCATCCCTCGATTTACGCGGTACTCATTTTATGCGGTTTCACTTTTATGCGGTCAGGAAAAAATCACACTTGAAAACTATTTAATCAATTTACTATGAATTTTGTTTTCTTTATGTTGCAAATAATTATGTATTTTTACTCCCAGGAATGTCTACTCGTATTTTAAAAAAGAAAAGAAACACAATCTTTTTGGATATAAAGATTCAAATTCTGGATTCCCTCCAAAAAGGTGATAGTTTTGCATCTTTTGCAAAAACTTATGGAATTAATGAATCTACTGTTCGTACAATTAAAAAAAACGAAATAACTGTCAGAAGAAGTGTCACCTCTGGATCCCTATTTAGTTCTAAATGTACCTCGTACGTTAGAGATCCCACAATGGAAAATATGGAAAAAGCCTTAATGATATGAATAGAAGATCACACACAAAAAAGAATACCAATTGATACTAACGCAATTAAAGAAAAATCTAAAAGAATTTATAAGTTTCTATCAGAAAATAATCAGTCCAAATCATCTGACGAAAAAAAACAAGATTTTACAGCGAGCAAGGGATGGTTAGAAAAATTTAAAAAAAGATACTCACTACACTATCTCAAGATAAAGGGTGAGGCTGCTTCCGCCGACAAAAATGCAGCTAAGATATTTTTACCACAGTTTCTGAAGATAGTAAACGAAAATTGTTATTCCCCGCATCAAGTTTTCAATGCTAATGAAACAGGACTTAACTGGAAAAAATGCCCAGTAGAACATTTATTGCAAAATCTGATAAAACGGCCAGTGGTTTTAAAGCTGCTAAAGATAGAGTAACATTAATGTTTTGTGGTAATGCTTCAGGAGATTGCATGATGAAACCTCTTTTAATTATCGATTTACGCGGATTTTTATTTTCTGGAACCTATCTTCCGCTTTTGTATGAGCTTGAAGTCTCGATTTACAAGCTTTTTTAGGAAATTTTAAATGGAGGGATAAGTGTATATATTAGAATGGATCTTCAATCGATCTTTGTGCTTGTTTCTAAAAGTACTTTATTCTTTTCCACGGTAAACTTATTAGTATTTTGCTAGCATTTTTAATTCACTTGAAAAAGAATAAGTGTAAACAAAAAAACAATACTTGAAAAAAGCTAATGAAATTGGTTATATCATCAAATCTGGATAATGCCAAACAATATAGTTTTTCGTTCAAAAAAGTAACAATAAAAGAGCTTCATCCTTTTTCACAATCATTTTGAAAGTGTTTAATCATAAAGTATTTATTTTTCAGAAGGAATACAAAGAAATGTTACGAGCGTCCACAGCGAAGTTTACCTTCAAGGCCTTAACAAATTCAACAATTATTCCATCGAAGTAGGAGGCCATTGCGGAAGAGGTCTTGGGCCTTTATCTGCTCCTCGTTTGTGTGCAACTCTCGAAGACAGTAAGTAATACTATATTATAGTGAATTTTTGATTAATATTTCTTCCGTAGAGCAATAAAAACAAACAATAGATCAGGAAACTTACTAAAACAGTTCAGAAGCTGATTGGTCGATGGATACAAACCCATCAAAATAGTTAATATGAATGCAATTCATAATCAAAATATAATACCCATGCATGGGAGTCAATATATTGATTAGTCGAGATACATAATTCATTAATGTTATTCATTGTTTTGTACAAAATCTAGAGTTGTTTAAATATTCAACATAGGAAGTGCTTTGAAAGTGTTTGATATTTCGTTATATTCAATAATTTTTAGCGTGAATAATAAATATAATCCACGATCTATACTATTTGCAAACATACATTATGTTGAGTTGTCAATATATTAACACTAAACACAGATATAATCTATGTCATTCTCCAAACATAACAAGCAAGAGGTTCTTTTTGGCAATCGAATGATTTGAAAATATGATCAACAGCTACAGCTTGGCAGTTGCTGATGAAGTGTGTGAGATGATTATTTTTGAAAAATATATAAATAACTTACCGAATTGATTGATGGAAGAATTTTAAATTGAGAATTTACTACAATCACATGCTGTTGACCAAAGAAATTGTAAAAAATGGTAGGATTTAAATTAATTATCATTATTTTTCAGTTCCTAGTTCTCCAGCAGACATCAAGGCTCTGGTGGTGACATCTACATCGATTTTAGTCAGCTGGCAGCCTCCTTTGCACGCTAACGGAAAACTTCTGCACTATACCCTCTACATTAAACCCGTTGTAGGGTAAGCTGTTTTCGATAACTTTCATTAATAAGCCAAGTCCTACATCAACTACACTGTGTAAATTATATTATAGCTTTACGTGAAAGTAGCTTTTTCTTTAACTATGTATTTTGTCACATGCAACGCAATATCAATTCGATAAAACTATTTTTCCTCACTACTCACAATTATGTGTTCCATTTCACTTGCAGAGGTGGCACAACTCAAAGCTATAGAGTAGCCATACAGCAACAAGAAAATTCCGACAGTTCATGGGAATGGTCAGTATCTGGAGGGGTATCGCACGCTGTAAGAGGTCTCATTCAAAGCAGGAGGTACGAGGCGTGGGTGACTGCCAACACGAAGACTGGCGAAGGAGAGCCTTCCAGAAGAGTAGCTGCTGAGCCGACTGACAGAGGTTTATCATTAACTTATTATATCCATCAGTGTTTTGTAAGGAATGCTATTTTACTGGAGGATAATTTAACCTTTAAGCTGCTGTAGAAAAAAGTACATAACTACCAACCACGCCCGGTATAATTTGCAATTATTAATTTAAATAGTTATTGACGAGTTAACTCGTAATGGTATGTTGAGCACAAAAAATTTTACGAGATATCTCGTCTGTGGCAGCCATCAAGTTAAAACATTTCCAATAACTTCATTCAATATATTTAGATGAATATATATAATAACAAAGCTTGACAAATTTTTGTTATACAAAAATACTACTTTTTTTCAAGCTCTATCATGTAACAACAAGCCTAATGATGATTAACTCACAAATAATAAGTATGTTTTATTCAATATTTTAAGCCAAAGCTACAATAACATTTTTTTAATAAATTGTATTTCCACTAATGAAAGGTTTTTACAAAAAAATGTTTTTGCAATTAATAAATAAGAAATTACATTTTTTATTCAATCTTTCAGTGGTAGCCGGAGTCGCATCATTGGGTGGTTCAATATGGGCTTTAGTGGGTAGTTCCCCTCTCCTCGCATGCCGAGCACTTGGAAGTCCTCAGCCGAGAACCGTCTGGTATCACCACCACAAAGTTATCACTCACCATCCAAGATTCACGCTTAACACTGATGATAGTCTTCTCATACATAGTAAGTTATTGATTCTGTATATCTGCATGCTGACAATGAATGTAAATCAACAGATTGGCAACTAAAAACTGACAATTATTAATATTACAGTGATTACCTCTTTCTCGCTGTTTTGCACAACACAAACAGAGGGAGTTATGTTTCAAATTGTTGAGTGATATTACTTTTGCCATCTGTCTGCCTGAATTCACATTGAAATAACATCACACAGTTGGTAAAAAATGTAAAATGCAAATATAAAAATGTATTGCAATCGTTTCTTTATAGAAATAGATGCATCTCTGGAAGGCAATTACACTTGCTTAGCAAAGAATCTATTTGGTTCAGACTCTGTCACATATATAGTGGGGGTAGTATCACCGCCAAATTCACCTGCACTACGAGCACTACCTGCTCGAAGAGGGATTCTACTTGAATGGACTAAGCCCTCACAGCCAATGCAGCCTAATAATCGGACTTCCATCATATTGGGTGAGTACAATTATTTGAAACTAAGGCAAGAATTCATCATGACAGTGCTATTTTTAAATTTGTTTAATTCCTCTAATTGAAAAAAGTAAGATAGAATTCTTTCATAAGTTAGAAAATATTCCAATTTTACTTTGAATTGAAATTTCAGTGAAACCTCGGTTCACTGTTTTTGGTCTCTCAAAAAAACGTTTGAGATAAAAAAAATATAGATAAGTTTAGGAAACTGAAGAATTCAAGAATGATAGATCTAAGATCCACTGTAGATTCTATAGTTTTGATCTGTTTTAACTTTTAAGCATCGTTCTCTATTCTAATGTTTCTTAACATTTTTACACCTGTAGAAAATTTAACAGATTTCCAAGCCGGTTTTGTAAGCCGGCAGAAAATTTTAGTCGATCTGCACTGGTTCGTAGACCATCTGTTGGGAAGCACTTTTCCTGGTTTCTTTAAATTATATGTGATTTCAATTATTTTCAAACAAAACTAACAATTATAAAATATGAAAACGCAAATAATTCAGGCAAATCAAAATAGATTTTGATTGATTTGATAAAAAAAATTGAAATCTTGATTCATTACACAGGTTATACAGTAAGCTGGCGCTCGGTTGAAGTCGGAAGTAGATGGGAGAGCTTAGAAGTATCAGGTGGAGGAGCAGGCAGTCGCCTTATAAGTGGACTCACTTGTGGAACTCAATATGAAGTCAGACTTGTTGCGAGGGCGTCTGCCGGAATATCAAACCCTGCCATTGCACACACTAGAACATTAGGATCAGGTAAAGTTCACAACATAAATAATAAGATTACTCAACAATAATACAATTATTTATTGTATTATTGTTGATTAATCTTATTATTTAAAGTTTTTTTCATATTATATTATGAAGACATTATAATTAAGTATTTCGACTGAGGGTGCTTGATGGAATTTCAATATCAAATTTGAATTGTTTGAATTTTGTACTTTTCCATGAGTTTTGTCGCTAACGACCCGGGTTTCGCCTTTCGGCATCTTCAGGCATTCCAAGTGCACGGATGTACTTGAACTGACGCGTAGTAAACAGTTTGTATCGTTTATAAACAAAATTATAAGTAGATCACTAAGTTATAAGGCTATTAAAATGTAAATTAGCGAAAACTGAATGTATACAATTTGAAACTGAATGTATACAAAAGTGGGTTTGTAATAATTATGGGGATTTTTCGAAAATATTAATGACCAGATAATAACATAGGAATGTTTAAAATAAATCTAGGGTTTTATCCGACCTATTATTAATGAGTTGATTTGTTTTTAAGCCTTTGAATTAATATTTAATGATACCAAGTGCTTGAATTATTAATAAAATGACAATTATTTAAAGGGGGTACAACAAAGGGGAATTAGGTAGATAATATTGCTCGTTTAAAATTGGCAAGCTGTTAATCTGAGCTCGATTAATCTCTAAGATTTCTTGGTAAAATAATTTAAACTCGCCCCTGTTAGTATGTAATAAATCAATACCTGAGTCAAAATTAAACGTATGGTTTTCAAGAATTAAATGATTGGCAAATGTGGAAGTATCTTTTTTTATTATTATATGAAGATTATAATCTATAGATTATAAAAGATTATAGATTATAAAAACAAATCTGGGATTTATAGATTGCAGTGTAGTGATTGTCCCAAATTTTATATTGGTAAAACTGCTAGAACCTTAAATATAAGAGTGGCTGAGCATTTAGCCGCTTTTCGCTTAAAAAAAGATACTTCCACATTTGCCAATCATTTAATTCTTGAAAACCATACGTTTAATTTTGACTCAGGTATTGATTTATTACATACTAACAGGGGCGAGTTTAAATTATTTTACCAAGAAATCTTAGAGATTAATCGAGCTCAGATTAACAGCTTGCCAATTTTAAACGAGCAATATTATCTACCTAATTCCCCTTTGTTGTACCCCCTTTAAATAATTGTCATTTTATTAATAATTCAAGCACTTGCTATCATTAAATATTAATTCAAAGGCTTAAAAACAAATCAACTCATTAATAATAGGTCGGATAAAACCCTAGATTTATTTTAAACATTCCTATGTTATTATCTGGTCATTAATATTTTCGAAAAATCCCCATAATTATTACAAACCCACTTAATCCATTGAAAATTGTATACATTCAGTTTTCGCTAATTTACATTTTAATAGCCTTATAACTTAGTGATCTACTTATAATTTTTTTTATAAACGATACAAACTGTTTACTACGCGTCAGTTCAAGTACATCCGTGCACTTGGAATGCCTGAAGATGCCGAAAGGCGAAACCCGGGTCGTTAGCGACAAAACTCATGGAAAAGTACAAAATTCAAACAATTCAAAAATGAAGACATTACTTATTTTCAACAGCTGCAACGTCAATCCTTCTAATTTAGATCTTAAGAAATCAAAAATGTACATCTTATGGCAGGTCCAGACGCATGTAACATCTAATATAATGCAAATTGTATGGACAGTACATGATCTTGGTGCAAATCCTGTTGTTTTACCACCTTTGTGTTAAAAACGACACGAGATGGATCAGAGCGATCATCACCGTGAGTATGACATGTAAGGATTATAGCTTCGGTCATATGACAGATTCGCATTACATTATAAGGCACATTACATGCATCTGTCTCGCCATAAAAAACATCACATAGAATAAAAAACCTTATTTATAGATAATCGTCATTTTCGATAATCGTGAAATTTTTACATCTCTATTTATGCACAATATCTACTACTTATCGTTCCAAGTACTTCATCAAATTCGATAAAGATTAACAAATCCAATTGTTTTGTTATACCATTAAATCTGGAAGCTCAATGAGCTCTAACTTAAACACAGAGGTTTCCCTTAGTTGTTGTACAATTAGGCAGCATTTAAAGATATTTATGTACTATAATTTAGCCCCATTTTTAGTGATGACTGCACCCAACAGCAATGAATGGATCTGGAGCAACTCTTCGCATATTTCTCTACAAGTTGACACCTGGGAAGATGGCGATTGTGGGAATGCACGCTTTAATTTGGAGTATCGCTTCCTCACTACCAGACAGTGGCTTAAAGCAGATGTTCATGAGGTTGGAAAGTTTATTAATTATTATAATGATTATATTCGACAAAAAATGTTCAAATTATGTTGAAACATATGTACAATGACAGGTTTAAGTATTCAATCTGATTCTTCTTCATCACAGGAGGAAGGAGGTCGTCGTCTCGTAATTGGAGGGTTGTATCAGGCTCGATGGTACCAATTAAAAGTGACAGCTGTAAACCAAGCGGGGCCCACGACTGCCATTTACTCTATTGCTACTAAAACAGTTGGTGGAGGTATTTATTACTTTATTTAATATTCTATACAAACTTATTATATTTTAGGGTCATCATTATTATATCATGTAATGAGGGGAGAAGTCTCAAACAATGTGAAAATTTGTAACTAAATGGATTGGGGTTGTAAAATGTGATCACTCACAAAAATACAGTTGTAGAGTACATAGTTCGAAAACAGGTTATAATTCAGCTAGCTAGTATTGAGACAAAATTTTACAATTGGGCAGAAGGTGGTCTGGTGGTGGTTCAAAAGAAAATGACACATAAAGGAAGAGGTAAAAACCCAATTAAGAAATGTTACATCTATTTAGAATAAATCAAGCAAAACAAATAAAACCATGATTTGTAAAATTAGAGAAAATATGAACTTCTCGTGGATTTTATCTGATGAAGAAGTGGAGATGTTTTTCTACGAGAACTTTTAACTAATTAACCACAAGGAAAGGCTTTGTGGTTAACTTATTGCTCTCGCTACACTTTATTTGTAGGATCGGACATGTAGTGGTAGGACATTTTTAGACATAACAGACATCCATGCCTTCAAACAGAAATTCATAAATCGATTAAAAGATCTATCTGTATTGCGATTAAAACCCACGAACTCCAAAAATGATGACAACAGTGGTGACTGCGGACTTGGCATTAAATTTATGGTGATTAAAAAAAAAATATGTAACCCAAAAGTTCTGCTTACTCTTTTGAAATCTGGACCTTCACGTGATAAACAAGTTAATCATAACTGATGAATTTCATGAATACTTTGGATAAATAAACACAAGCTTTGTTTTCTATTTCAGAGGAAATAGGCCCACTGACAGAACCTTTGGATACTAGCGTATTAGTGATGGTGTGTAGTTGTGTGCTACTTATTCTGTGCATGCTGATATGCGTATTTGCCGCTGTGCAGAAACACAGGTGACATTTTTTGTGATACTATTATTGTTATAAGCCGGAGTTGTCCTAGTTATTAAAATTGTTATTGGTATATTTGTTCAAAACTCAAATGAAGATAAAAATTGATTCACAATTCAGTGGGTTGTCTATCGACATATGATCATTTCGGTTGTGCTCATAAAAACATTGATGGCTTAGTTTCATAGTGCTACAACTAAAAATTCGTAGTTTTGCGATATAGCTGACCAAAGTTTTAACACATCTTAACTGAGTTGTAAAAACTGTTATTTGTCTCATCTTTTTAATGGATCATTCAATTCAAAAATTTATTGATGCATTGATAAAACCATAAAATGATATTTTAAGCTTTATTTATATGTAACTGAGAGTAGATTGTTTATATTTCTTTATTTCAATATGCATACATCTTCCTACCAAGAAAAAACTTTTTTCTAGTTGTACTTTTGTGAAGCTATAGAAGAGAAGTACCTATTTGAAGATGATGGGTAATATAACTCAAAATATTCAATTTTTGACTTATTGTTCTATGGAACTAGGTCATTGACATGTTTAGCTTAAAACAATTTATCAGCAAATATCGAAATTCAACTTTTAATTTTGAAATAAAAAAGTCACCTACTGGAATATATATATATATATCCTTTATTTAGTTCCTGAACTAAAATCTTGGGTGGGCTAGAGGAAAGTTTAGCATTGTATATTATTTACGAAATTGTGTATGTTTCCACTTCACCTTATACATTAATCTACAAGCAAATTAACAAATATTATGACACTACTGCAAAGCATAAATTACTATATAGTAAAATCATTGCTAATGTAAGTAAGAAAAAATAAAATAATACTACGGGACCTTAAATTCGTCTCTTTCAAAGTGAAATAACAAGTACAAAAGGCAATACAGAGCTGTCACTGAGAGTCAATACCTGTCACTTTCATACAATACAACGATATTGGTATTTGTGTTTGAATGTATGCGGCATGGGCAGATTCAATTTAGTCCCCAACAAATGACAGAAACTTGATAATTTGAAGCACAGTCGTGTGAGTTTGATGACGTTTCCGTACATACAAATACAAAAAATCTAATCGTGCTTGATTGCGCCCCAGTGTAAAGAAAGAACGCGAGCTTGAAAGATCTAGCCCCTGAGTCGTTAATACGTAGGTGTTGTCAGACTGACGTCATGTTGCCTGTTCTCTATGAAGTATTTATAGGGTTATTGTTTTTTTTATGCCGGCTTGGTTTAAAATTGTAATACAAAACACAATCGAGAATATTATTGTAGGTAGACATAGCATTGTCTTATATTGACAGAGGAAAATCAAAACAAAGATATTGTATTAGTTTGGGAAAGGTTAGTTACGCTTATAAATGTATTTATTTATTCAGTGACCGAATTGATGTTCATTTTTATTCAGCCATCTAAAGTTTTGGGTGAAAAATGCAGGTCGGGCTTAGTCCACTTAGCCCAGTACCTAGAACCGCCACTGATACATATATAAGTATATGATAGTGATTTTTTAGTTGTTTGATACAGCATTGATGTAATAAAAATTGCCAGTTAGAAAATCAGAAACCATTTCAAGATGACACGACAGTTATTCATTATTCTTTAACAATCATTCGTCCAATTTGATCAGATTTTAACAATATAATCAATTTCAGGCATAGAGCAATGATGTGCGGATCTTCAGGTGGTAGTATATACAAAGAGAGAGGTGTGGGAGTTGGGGCAGTCGGTGGATCAGGAAGAATGCTTCCACTTCCCCTTCCTTCGGGTAACAACTGCCCTCCACCACCGGCCAGAATTTACACTTCACCACTCCCAAATAGAAAACCAAGTTCAGCTAATTCTGGTATGTATACTCAATATATAATGTTAGTATTTTAATTCAAAATAAAAATGGGTACTGGTCAGTTATACGGGTGATATTTACAATAATTAAACTATATAAACAGTACCGTCGGGTTCTATGACTCAGCGGTTAAAGTTGTTGACTTCTATGCCGGATCTCACGGACGGAAGTCCCAGTAAGAACAGCACAATTTCTGTATGAAGGCATGGGTGTTTGTGATGTCTAAAAATTCCCTCCCACCCTTCCGATCCTTCAATAACTGGGCGTAGCGAGAGCGATTAGCTTACCACTAATCTTCTCCTAGCCTTATCCTTCTATCCCTACTACTCTCTTTAGAAAAGACAGGTTAAGCAACAAACAGTTCTCGTAGAAAAACTTCTGTTTAGATACCTCAATTAGGAGGCCATATGCTCCACATTGGGAGCGGACATGGATAAAAAAGACATTACCTGTACAAGCTAATCAATCAACCCTGTACAATATTATTTCAAATTTGCCTCACAGATTGTCTATTGTTTAGCTGAAAACATTTCTTGTGTCCAAATTATCTATTATCTTTCTTTTTTTTCAGAAATGTTCGAAATTAGTCCATATGCTCAATTCAGCATGGGCTTTCAGACGTTTGGACATGTTGACAATCAAGATAGGCCTGCTTATGTAAAAGCAAAACAAGGCGTTTTTAGCACAGGTTAATATAGATCATATTATATTAGTAATGTCGATTATTATTATTCTAAAATACCATAATATCATCACTGTACTGGCAGTAGTTGGTAAGTATCAAATGAGTCGTCTGGTATCAAAAGCAGAACTGTTCCATACATGATTTATGATCATCATGATTATCATGATCATTGATTATGGCCACTGTTCGTGCGAGATAAAAAGTTTCTGTAGCAGTTTCTTCTTCTTGAATAGCGGCCACGTAGAAAAAAGGATTCCGAACGGCTTATTCAATGTTGAAATTGCCGTTAAACCTCCAAACCACTGAAAAACCGACATGCAAGATTGCGAAACACTCAGCAATGGCCAAATTTTTAGTAGTAAATACAATCATCCCCTGGGATGAATGATTAATGGCGCACAAATGCGCATTGGAAGCACTCAATCGAACTATGAAATATCTGTGCAATGAGTCAAGATATTTTGAAGGCGCAATGATTCTACTATCTGGCAATTTTGGAGTCGAAGCATTGGGCTCCATTAGCATTTTTAAATTTTGAAAAAATTTATAAGATTGCTTGTCCTTAGAATAATTTCTCATCAATTTTACCAAATTCGCATAGCAGCGTCTGTAGCAATACTGTGCACCACAGTTCTATGGCCCTTAAGAATGAAGGGTCTGGTCGAGAAAAAGGCAGTCAAAGAATTCTCCGCATCTGAGACTTGACACCCATTATGTAGCATTGCTGTTGCGCCTTGAACTTTAATGTCTTTACAAGTCTTATTCAGTAAGAAGAATTTTCTGTAAGAGAATAAGATTACAAACCTTGTATCACGTACTTTACCAGCCACTCCCATGGATTGGGTGCTAGGCTTCAATTACTTAATACCTGCTACGTAAGAAGTTTTGGCATGATATGCCGTGGTGTAGGAAGGGGTCCTGCCGCCCGAGGCGGTACTTGAATTTGCAGCTCCATGGAGGGCCCTAAGAACACTAGCTACTAAGCAAAGGGACAAAGCTTTGCCAATGATTAGTTTTGGTCTTTAGTATTGCGTTTTGGTATTTGCATCGAGCTGATTAAAAAAAATGATTTCGAAAAAGACATTCTTGAAGTCAATGGGATTTTATAAAATTTACTGTTTATCACAATATTAAGGGTTTTACACAAAGATCCCATTTTTTACAACCTAATGTTGACAAAAAAAAATAGTAGATGATTATTTATCAAAGTAAAACTTCAATACTTTCAACAATTGAAGCGTTATATCTTTTATTCATAAAAATCTTAATTCCTTGTTTAATCGTTACACCTTTAGTGTGTGAGATTTTTGGCAAGGAGCATTAAATTATCTTAACTAATTTTTTCGTCATCAAAAATCTGAAACATCATTTTAAGTTAGTCAATTTGCAAGGCAAAATGTTCAATTAGTTTTTTTTAAATTTGAATCGTTCAAACTATGTACATTCTCACAAATTTTGTCACTAACGACCCGGGTTTCGCCTTTCGGCATCTTCAGGTGTTTAAGTGCACGGATGAACTTGAACTGTCAGTTCAAGTTCATCCGTAAGAAACTATTAATTAAACCAGTGTCTAATTTTTCACTGAATACTATAAATCTTATTTTTTTTCTACGGAAACTTCTTAAAGCTTTTTGAATTATTAAAATGGCTTTTCTTTCATGTTTATGTGTTTTGTATAAAATGGATTGTAGCATTAGTGAAGCAAAACATATTTAACGCACACGAGTTTCATAATATCATGGGGTGATGAAAGAAATCCGTGGACAAGGAAGTCAATACAATATTGTCGACACTTACTTTTGGATGCAGTTATTATGGTATCCTTAAATATCATTGAAAAAATAGCAAAGAGTATGTATAATAAATACATTATTTCTGCTGCAATGTATGTATTACTATGTCCTACTGTATTATATTTGATTTTAATATAAATTTTAGTTCATTATATTTTGAGTGGCCGTGGCTCCCCAAAACTGATATTTTCTTCGGTGGCCCCCTTGGAGCATGCTGTGGCCCCCGGTTGAGAAACGCTGCTCTAAGTGACTTAACATAGAATTCAAAGTAATTTTTGTAGATTTAATAAACAATCATACGTCAAAAATGTTATCAGGCTTTTAAGGGTTTTTCCCTTGAAATGTGTTAAATATTTGAATTATTAAGTAGGATGTAATAATTAAAAATAATCTTTCATCACATTGGTGCTTAAATAACAGATTTTTTTAAATTTCATTTTTCAGAAACCAGTTTTCAGATGGGCTCTGAATCTGAAGATAGTGACAGTATATCAAAATCCACCCCAATAACTAACGCTCCCAACAGTAAGTATGGTTTTCTAATATTATTATCATTTATCTTCAATTAGACAGATAATCTAAACATTTAGCATGTTTTATGAGTATTTCAGAACTTCATTTGTATCTGGTGTTTATAAAGCATTTAATTTTTACTTTGATTTTGAATAGATTTAGAAATATGTTTTATTACCAATAAATACGCCAACAATAAAACAAAATTTTAATTTTATTCATTAGTTTTTTATTTAGGCCCATACTTTTTGTAATAATATTGAAGAATGACAATATTGTTGATAAAATTTTGACACTTCGCATAATGTTAACGTGACAGTCTCTGAATATTCCAAGTGGATCACTTTGTGCTCAATTGAACCAAAAGTGTTGTATTGAATATATTATTGAAAAATTGTTTGCTTTGGATTTTTTATATATTTAATTGTTTTTTTTTCAGAAATGTGCAGAGTGCAGTATCACAGATAACATGATAACCCATATTGTAGAAAAATAATGAAAATATCCAGTAACAATATAAAATAAATATATAATTTTACCATTATAAATTTTAAATGTAAATAATAACATAATGTGACTGATACCACATTCATTTTTGTAAGATAAATTTAATACTATAATATTTTTCTTATTCCCTTTTTTACACTTACTTAAGTCGACATTTTTGGAAGTTTATATTATATTTTAAGTCTGATTTTGTTTCAATAGTATCTTTCATGATCATACAAGTTTTCAAAAGACTGTTAGAATTATTTTAGATAAAAGATATATAGGTTATCTATTTTAAATGATGTTATTAATTAATTTAATTATGTATTGGATTTTCAACTTATTTATAAAATTAAAATGTCAAAAAAATCCATATGCAGGCCGGAATCAATGTATCAGTAGATAACGAACCAAAACCAATTCTGGTTTGTTGAACAGCTTATAATTATAAAAAATCAAAAAGTATAATAAATTCTTCACAGTGGTTTAAATCAGCGGTTTAAGATATGCTAAAATGTTCTAAAATAATCACCATACCTTTATGGATGTGTTTTAAGCAAGGTGTCAGAATATCCGAATTTTCATTACAAATACAATTATATAACTGTTCAATAATTGAAGATATTGTATGAAAAAGTTTGTTTACAGTTCTGGAAAACTTTTTTTTAACGTGCCATTTTTCAGTCAGTTGTCTTAAATCTAGTGAAGTGTACCTATGTAACTGAAATGTGATATTGAAAACAAAATGCCACACTGTTACAAAATGATTATTTTTCAAATTGTCTAAATTAGATTTTTATTAAATTGTTAATGTATGAATTGGTTATGATTTAATTGTTTCTCTGCGTACTGCTCCTACTAGTTTTTTTTTCCGATCAATAAGATTACGGCATCTTGAATGGCCGTCGTATACAATTCGAAGCATGTACTTGGCAAAGCTAAAAGATGTCGACGAGTCATGTAAAGAAGCAAATCGATTGGCAGGTAATAGAAAATCTTGGAGGTGCAGCATGGTAGCTATGTGCTCATATGGAGTGGATACAGTTTGAAGAAGAAGAATTTATGGTCCCCTATTTAGCATTACAGTAATGAATAAAAAGGCAAAAGTATTGAATTATTATGTAATAATTAAGATGAAGATTTCGAGTTGCAAAATCTTCAGTGGCAAAGTATTTTTGTTTTCATGTAAATGAATGATTTACTTTCCTGCCATTTTTGTTATTTATGATAATTTAAAGTAAAAGAACTCAAAAAGAGATTTGGTTTTCTTGAACAATATAATAAAAAATAATATAACTTCAAATAGAAACTATAAAGCTCTCAGAAAAAAAGAAAAGCCATTTGCTTTGTGTGTTTTTCAATAGCTACTAATCATTTGAACCTTTGGTCATCAATGTAATTAAATCTTCCAACATCAACATTTCATAATATTGAATAATGTGTTTGTAAATATTAATAAGTTTCAACAAGATTTTGATAACTTAGATAATCATTTAATCATTATTACAACCTGTTAGAATTATAGATATTGTCACCGTAATGGAAAAAATTGGTTGTATCACGACACAGGTTTCGCCTTTCGACACTTTAAGGCGTTCAAGTGCACGGATGTACTTGAACTGACGTTGAATAAACAAGTGTATCGTGTGTAAATAATAAATGTATCACTAAGTTAAAAACTATTGATGGCGACATGGATTAACTTTACCAATGATTTGATTTTAATGACATTAACAACTGTTATTAAACCATAAATTTTGACTAACAACACGAAACTTGAACACTAATTTACTTTCGAGTTCAGTCAATCTTGCTGTATTTGCAATATTGATATAATTTAAGTATAATTATCTGTTAATCACCATTTTTATTTGTACCCAATCAGCATGAAACCATCTATATTTAGTTATTATAATTATTTATGTAACAGAAAATATCGAAGATTTACCTTAAAAACTTAAATTTTCATTTACTGTTTACTTAGAGCTATCAACTTGTTACCAACTCCTTCCAGTACGATGACAATATACTGAATTATAAATATTTTATGAAGATGCGGATAGAAATGTTCATTTTTTCTCATTGCAGTTTTGTTATAAGTATGAAAATTCATTGAGTTTTCTGTTAAGAAGAATTTATTAATCATAAGGGTTAGATCAATAAGAACATTTCTACGTTAGAAATTAAAATATATAATTTCCTGCCTAAGTGTAATAGCCTTGAAAACATTTATTTGATAAATGATTTTATATATACTAGTTCTATTCCGTAGTGTAAACATATTCCTGATGTATTTTATATGAAGTTGCAAGCTGAGATTCTTCAAAATTATTGAAGTAGGTGATATATTTATTTTCTTTTCTTATGAAAAATGTTATGATCCCTATCTTCTTCTAGATCAGCGGTGGCCAAGATCTCAATCAGTCAACCATGTAGCCATTCCAAGTCATTTATTTGATGCTTTGAAATATGAATTGAGTGTCTTTTATTATGTATCCATTTTGTTTCCCTTTCATACAGATTATTTTGTGCTTTGAATTACTACAGTTTTTTTTTACAGTGTTAGTAGACTGCTTCCACTGATTTCAGTATTAACGTTTTAGCTGCCGTAGATAATTAATAGTAATTACCTAACATGCCGGCTATAATTTGCAACTATTAATTTAATTAGTTATTGACGAGATAACTCGTCTTTGGCCTGTTGAACACGAACAATTTTACGAGATATCTCGTCTGTGGCAGCCATCAGGTTAAGTCGCTCATAGAGGTCAAAGGTTTGGCCACCCATGGTATAGATATATTTTATACAGCCTTTATTTTTTTTTTTCTCACTAACTGAATATACAGTATTTGTTTATACAGATGCTAACAAATTGTCAGCTTAGAATGCAAAACTTATTTTTCCCAAAATTCTTTAAAAGAGTTTACAGTGACTTTAACAGCACGCAGTTTTTTTAAATACTCTAAAAAGTTTTCATTATCTTGAATTAAGTATCGCATGTAAATTAAAATTGTATATTTTTGTTTTTTTTTTCAATCAACTGTCACAATAAAACAATAGTTGTGTGATAATTTGTGATATTACAAACTTTACACTCTAGTCTGATGGTATTCTAGGTTAAATAACCTCTTTCTCACCAATGGTTTTCAGTTGAGACAGTAGATTCCGACTAAATCATTATATTTGAATCGTTCAAACTATGTACATTCTCACAGATTTTGTCACTAAAAAAAAAAAAATGAAATAATTAAAATTGCATGATTCTTACGATGCCCGAGTATTAAACTTTCAACCTAATTGACGCAATTAATATGTTTTAAATACTTACGAAATACTGCAATATATTGCAAACATATCACTGTTTTAAAATTTTCATGCTTTTAATCTATGACAGGTTGTTTTTTTTCTAATTTAATGTAATAATTGTAATAAAAATTCTGATTTACGTAAAGGATTAATATTTATATGCATTTATTATGAATTGAAATATAATTACGACTGGCTGCAGTATTCAGTATCATTAAACAGAATGCAACTTTACCATTTTACCCCAGAGAGCTGATCAATCAGTCCGCTTAGATTGTGATGAAGAGCCTCACATTTACGATCTATTAGCGCAAACTTTAAAATATCATATAAAAACCTATATTTTTGTTTTTTATAAGATACAACAAAGTTGTGCTGATAGATCAGCTCTGTGAGGCTTTTCAGAAACGTCGAGGTACGTCAATAGATTGAAGTTCTGGATATAAAATGGTTAATCATAAGGAAACATTTATGTTTAAATAAATTATTGTATATTGGAATGTCAGCAAATAAAAAATTGAAGTATCTCAAAGGCCATTGTATGTAATGCTATGTTATCTAATTAACTTCTAAATTATAAAATTATTGAATGAAAATACTGGATAATCGACACGATGAAAGGTTTACATTAAATACAATAATTAATAAAACTTCATTTCCATGATAAGTTGATTTTGTACAATTACTCAGTCTGTTTGTTGCCGGTATATACTTGGTTTAGATTTTATTTATACGTGAAGATTAAAAATTGATGTGCATAATTTTAAAATACATTAACTATGGCAAATAAATATTGTTTTTATACACTTGACTTTTAGTTGATTACCCAGAGTATTATTTTTTCCTCTTAATGCAAATATTGGCCAATGGTCACAGGTTCTCCGATGGTGTCTAACTCGCAGGAATAAATCTCACGCAAGGAGTGATGAACAACGCCGTCAATAGGATGTATTGTCTATATTTCCCCTCTCGGTCAGTTTCACTTTGAGATGAAATCTCAAGAAAGAGATGTAAGCTTAAGCTTGTTACTTAGTTATTCAACCTCTCTTTTTTCCAAAGATAGTAGGAATAGAAAAATAGGGCAAGGACAGGACTAGTGGTTAGCTAATTTCTCTTGCTACATCCTGTTTTTAGGATAGGTTGGGTAGGAGGGGGGAATTCAAGACATCACATACATCCATTTCTTTGAAGAGAAATTCGTAAAACGATTTAAAAATCAATTTGTAAAAGCTGTCCGTACTGGGATTCGACCACACAGTCAACAAAGGATGGTATATTTTCTTTTTTGAGTTATTAACTATAAATTTTCACTTCGAGACAGTTCAAGTCACCACTCATAAGTGTAAAGAAAATTAATATTGTAGACTCTTTGCGCCTCTTAAAAAAGCTTTGAATCCATAGTGTCTTTGATCTGAGTTGATATTAGGTTGTAGTGTCGGAATAGCTTGGCTCAGTAAATCTTATAACTAACTCTTAGCTTGTTTTTATTGTGTATTTTTTTACTGTACGAATCAAATCTTCTTTCATATTGAAATAATTTGCTTTGTAATTGCAGCTTTAAATCAGTGTCTGCCAAACTTTTTTACTTCGCGGCACACTGGTGAATGGGACTTGTTCCTTCTTGTGGAAAATGTGTCGAGTCGACCACTTTATATGTATGTATATGCGAACGTGACAAATATTTATTTGAATACGTATATGTTGAATTAATTTAAAATTGAAGAAAATTGAAATGAATAGGCATTATTTAAAATGATAATTTTTGAGGCGTCACACCTGAGACTTCTTGCGGCACAGTTTGGCAGACACTGCTTTAAATGGACTTCAATAACAAAGACAGACTTTTAACCCCGATCTCCAAAACCTGAACGACCGCCACTGACGACACTGTTGGTTTGACCTCTCAAAAAACAAAAAAAAGAGGGCAAAAGATTAAAATAATAATGTTATAATAAAAAAATATGTTAACTGATCAGATAAGCATAACCCCAATTAATTGCAGCTCGAGGTTACTGAATCAACCACCAGTGTCACCTGTAATGCCTACGAATTAGAACTAATATCACCACAAAAACCAAAGATCACGCACCCGCCTACGCCCAGGTAAATCCAGGACGCTACGCGGGAAAAGCAACATCAAAATACACCAGATGAAAAGGAAATTGGAGCTCGGCTCCACCAGCCCCAGAATTTAATGTATAGATATCAATCAGACAGACTTTTCACGTAAAAAAAAACTGCGAGTAAATTTAGTTTTTAGAAGTCAGGGGTCAGAAGTTATAAGAAATAAAAACAAAATAATCTGTGATGTGACTCAATTTTATTCGACAGGATATCTTTAATACGTCATCTCAACAAAATTATCGATAAAACCATAAACAATAATACACTAAACAGGAGCACTATGTATATATAAATCATTAGTGATATGAAATAAATAGTTGCTTTAGAAACCATTGCAAAAGAAATACACCTACCTAGATAATACATTATAAAAATGAGAATTAAATATTATAATTACCTAAATTATTTTTAAAAAAAAACTAACTAATTAAGAGTCTACAGTATTTAATTTAGAAAGACGCATTGGAACATTACCAGAGTAAAATGTTCAAAATAAACATTTTTTCTCAAGCTTAAAAAGGTTTACAGAATATTACCAATATATTGACTTTAAAAGTTAACCCTTCTTATGCAGCGGTAAAAAATCACTAGCAACACTGTGATGTCAATTCATATTACATTTCACATAATAAAGTAAAAAAACGCTGTATATATTTTGTACCAATTTTTTTTTTATTTAGTCGCTATTTCGGTTTCACACCCTCGTCAGAATCAGAATTTTGTGGAACTAAATACAGTGTTATTTTTACATTATTATAATAAAAATCTATCAAGTAATGCCAATTCAATTAATAGAAATCAAATATTATTCAATGTGTGATGATAAAATAGCCATTAACTATAATATATTACATTTTTGTTGTGGAACTAAATACATACTGTTAATATTATAATGGAATTCTGTCAAGCAACTGGCAATGCAATGAATGATTATTTTTCTTCAATTGGTGCAAATTTCTTTCCACTTCTGAGTTAGTAGAAAAGATATATCAATCATATCGACTGTGGAAAGGAAAAAGGACGTAACCCACAGTTTTTCCAAAACAGGTTTTTTTTCAATTATCACAATGTATCAAACTTGATACACGTTCTATCAAAAGGATGCAAGCTGCAAATGCCGAATTAGTATATAAATTTAACTTTTAAGTTTGAAAATGATGACCTTGTAAAAAATTAAAACCAAGAAAAAGACTGAAATAAAGGTTTTTCCCGGATAATTTCTTTGATTAATATTAGCTTATGTCAACTAAACACCAGTTTAGAAGTCTCCGTGCACTTCAAGGTTGTGTATAATTCATAATTTGCATATGGCCCAAAATCATCAAAACACGTTTTTTGTACCTCCTGTAAAATTTGATATGTGTGGGTTACGTCCTTTTTCCTTTCCATATGTTAAAACTCCAAATTACTTAAATGATATTACCAAAGCCTTACAAATGTGGCAAAACTTCAAATGATTCAATTACATAAGGTTCGTTAAATCTGGAAATGGAAAAATTTTCTTCTCAATCGAACAAAATACCCAAAGTACTTAATTAATAGGTAGTCAAGAGGTGCATCCTGGTTTAAAGAATTGTTCAGTATTTAAGAAAAACATTTTGAAGTATAAATTTACTTATCTGTTATATTCAATGAAATATACAAACACAACTGTTGAAACAGATGAATACTAATAAACAGCTCAGTAATTAAATTAACGATATTTCATTCATTTCTGTATTCAATTTCATCAAAAAATAGAGATATATATTAACCGTTTTAGTGCCATTGTTTTTTACTCATACATACTTAAAAATGCCAAAGAAATCTTTGTTTTTGATAACATTTACCTCGGCTTCTGTATTCTGACTGTATTCTTCCAAAAGTTGTCCAATTCCAATAATGTTTTCGGTGTTTCCATTATCGAAACTTATACAAGGGTAATAAAATACAAAGAAAATTATGGAAATATATATTGTGAACAAAAATTATAACAAAAACTGGAATCTATAAGTAAAAAAGTTAACTTTTAAGTTTTTTTATTTTGGTATTCCGACATTTAAGGTTAAAAAATTCTCTTCCCCAAATCCTTTTTATATTGTAATGACTAATAATATTATAATTTTAACTTTATGTAACACGTAGAAAGATTAAAAATTTCCGATGCGTGCGAACGTCCTTCCCCACGGCCCGCCAAACGGCAACTGTTTTTGTGAGCGCTATGGCGCTCGTGGCACTTTTGGACATTACGCGCTCATTAGCACTCAAACGGTTAAAATAGAATACAAAAAAATCATACAGACATTTTAAGCTATATTTAGATAAATTTATAATCAAAATTAAAATTTTTGTAGGTTAAGATTTATTGAATTATTAGCCCTTCCAGCCCCGATTACATGCAGAGCACACCCAAAAATATGCACTGTTTTGATGTAAATTTATAATAGCAAAAGCTAACCGATTCCATTCAAATGAAGTTTTTGATATTTCTACTTTTTATCATATTTTTTAAATTTGAAGTTTTGAAAGATAGTAGAATTTCGGAATTCGACACATCAGAAATTATTTTTATGAAGCTTAAATATACTCGAGTAATATTTAACTGATCAAATTTTTCATGCTCAACACACCAGATACGAGTTACCTCGCCAATAACTAATTAAATTAATAATTGCAAATCAAAACCGGCGTGCTAGGTACAAACATTTATCTACGGCTGCCAAAAGGTTAAAAAAGGTGAAAAAAAATAATTCAGTACTAGAGTTGAAGTTTTTAGCGTTTCAACATGGCGCCAATAAATCGCCGGTTTGTGTGTAATAACTTTAAATAAAATTTAATAACTATTTATTTGTTAATCTGCAGCTCATTCTGTTATTCATTGGATACGTATCAAAATCTAGATTAGGTATCAGTGCCTGAAGGGTTAAACATCAAAATGTAATGAGTATAAAAAAATCTGTGATTGGCGATATTGATAATATACTTGTAAACCTTTTTTGATGACACTGTTCGCTTTGGGATGACAGAATAATATATTACAAAGATTTCCTTAAGATTAAAATATGTTGCAAGTTTAATTGCTTATTAGCTATATGTACAGAGTAATACAAAACTTCATCTAATGGCTTTGAATGTTATAACAGAATCAATCCATATACACCACCATTGTTTGCTATAAAACATTTACATGACTTCAATAATATAATTCATGTGAAGAATTTCAGCAAAGGTGTAATCTCATTATGGCCAAGCCAAACTCATAACTTCTAATATATTATTTTCCAATACATATTAATGACGAGAAGACTGTTTTTATAAGAATCATTCTTCGGTAAATCACCTCATTGCGTTGATTATTAAATTTTACATTCGAAAATAGCTAGTCTGGAAATATTTCCATGGAAAACATGTAGCTTTGCTCAGTCGTCACTTCAACGACACTTCTATGATGTTAATAATAAATTCTTGGTGGAAATGCATTATATTTATACAAACGGTTTACTTTTTATTACTACGATGCAACTGCATTATCAACGTTCTTTTTAATCACTGTAAAAAAGCGTTGTGGCAAATTAAAAACTATTCCAGTAGGAACAGAATATTTTCAATCTGTGATGTCTTAAAAAGATGTCAATGATAAAATAACACAACTTTCGTCAATTCCCTGCAGTTTTAAGTGCTGAGTATAACATAGTGTTGTATTTTTCGACGCATTGGTTTCAACAAATCTTTCTGCAATATAAAATAGTGAAGTCAATTTTCGATATTAACTAATTCACATATTCATGAAGTAAGTTTTAGTAGCAGCCTTGTGTGGATGCCAGTGACATAACAAATTCATCAATTGTAGGCACACACGTGTCAAACGGATTTGCATTGACAATTGTAATTGTAACATCCTAGGCAGCAACTTTTAGTCAATAATTGAAAATAATACTACAATATAAAAAAATATTTAATTCTCGATAATGTATGTTTTATTGAAGAAATCCGTTCTTAAATATTAACATAATAATAGGCAAGACCCTTTTTGGCATTTTATCCTTAAAATGGCCTATAGTTTTACAATGAGACTAGACAAATTAAACAAGTGTAGAAGCCTGCGTAATAAACCCAAAACATGTGTCTTTACAGTATGAAAAAAATAAAATGAAAGACACTGCCCACCCTCCTGACAGAATTATAAAGTTTGTATTTACAACCTTAAAAATGTTATTCAGAAATTTGAAAGCATGTTTGTAACTAGTATTATAGTACATTTTATATGATAGTGTAAAAAAGTTCCTAAATCCATAATAAACCATAACTGCTTTTAACAAATGAGTATTCAATCCAATCAAAGCCAATCACCTGAGGGGTAAAATGTCTAAATTTCTGTAGTAAGTACATAGGTGTACAACTTTGCTTCTGCCGTTTTTTTTCCAAAATTCGAGGCTTTATTGTAAAAAAAACATTTATTATTGAAAAACAGAGTACGAATCCCCCATTCATCATCATCATCATCATCATCTTTTGAAGCGATCCAATTTCTTACTTCTTTGCAAGACCGGAAGCGCTGGTCAGCCAGGCCGTGTGCCATTGATCGAAATAAGTGATAGTTAGAGGGAGCAACATCTGGAGAATACGGCGGGTTGGATAGGACTTCCCATTTCAACACTTCCAAGTATGTCTTGACCACTTTCGCAACATGGGGTCGAGCCATATTATGCTGCAAAATCACTTTATCGTGTGCCTCGTTTTTTTGCAGCCGTTTGACTTTCAATCCTCGGATCAAACGAATTAATTACGTTCGATAACAATCACCTGTGATTTTTTCAGTTGGAGTCGTGAATATTAGGTTTGGCCGTCAACGTGGAAGCATGACTGGGATATCTCATGATTTTCTGCGCACAAGCACAAGGTTATCGTAATGAACCCATTTTTCGTCCCCAGTCACAATGCGATGCAGAAATCCTTTTCGTCTTGGCCTTTCAAGAAACTGTTCACAAGCAAACAAACAGCGCTCAACATCTCTCGGTTTCAACTCGTACGGCACCCAATTTCCTTGCTTCTGAATTATTGCCGTGTCTTTGAGGCAATTGCTTGTCGAGTCACTCCCAATGATTGTGCCAATTTTTCTTGACTTTGACACGAGTCTTCATTAAGTAATTCCTCCATTTCTGCTTCTTCGAAAACCTTCTCTCTTCCACCGCTATGCTGGTCTTCAACGTGTTAATTACCGTTCTTGAAACGTTGAAACCACTCACGACACATTATTTCACTAATAGCGGCCTCACTGTAAGTATTTGAAAGCATTCGATGAGCCTCAGCCGCAGATATTTTCATATTGAAAAGCAGAAAATAAAACCTCCCGCAAATGACGAGAGTTTGGCACGTAAACTAGCATTTTCAATCATGAATAACTTTATGATGCAGACACAAATCGACTAATGTTTCTATGTCATTATGTTGACAGATGCCTAAGTTTATTGCATGACGTCTATGATCTATTTATTTCGACCGCTACTTACTGGTAAAGCCATCTATAGGAAAACGGCGGAAGCAAAGTTGTACACCTAATATATTTCATGATCAAGGATTTGAATGACCGAATGGAGATTTTCGTATGAATTGTCATGAAAGGCATAAATCTTAGTCAGCTCTTTTACACTCAAGCCCGCAAATAGGGTTTAGAGAGACTGCTGACAAGTCTCTTCCTAACACAGTTATGGCTTTAAAAAAACAGCATTGATACAATAGAAACACATAATGCTGTCAATTGTCCAATGAGAGTATAATAGCCGCAGCACAAATTAAACTGGCAGATTTAAAAATCAGTGATGGTCAATAAATTACCAAAAACAGGAATCATTGTCGAGTAAGGTTATTTGAAACTATCGATAGTCTCTTATCATATTTCTAAACATTTACAACCATATCAATGGCATCTAAAGTTGTAAAAAGTCAATTCTTCTGCAAAATAGCAGAATAATCATTAGCATTGTGTTTATGCCTTGCAGAAATTGACGAAAATAATCATGAATAATAAGTCCAATGGTCAAAAAATAATAAATCTAAACATCACTTGTATTATGTACATCTACTTATCAATATAATCCGCGACAGCGCCCCTCCACAGTTTGCAATTGTGATAATATTTGAATTTTGGAATCGGAGAGGACCATCTGGACAGCGTCATATCACCGGAGTTACGTCTAATGAACTGCGATAGTGCCCGACGCGTGAGTGCGCGTTTTATTTTGTGAAGACTGCCAATCGATATGGCATTACACCAGACGTTACTTGAGAGTTCTGTAGTGTAGAATAACATCGGCGTTTGATTTCCAAATAAAGTGACGCACCGTTCGTAAGTCCATACTAGGTTGGAGCACCTGAAAGCGTTCAGAAAATATTAGATTACGAGGTATTACATGATGTGTGAATGTTTGAATTTACCGTTAGTCTCCACTTTAGCTTAATTACTCTTTGATGAGTTTTGTAATTACATTTTAGAAGTATTAAACATTTTAATTTTAGTCAATTTAGTCTCATTTATTCACATTTTCTACCTTTATTTATAAATTCTTTTGAATACCAACTGTTTAATACACTTCATTAATTTCATTTTGGTTTGTATAAATAACACTGTAACTTGTATTCTCTTATCAGTTGATAATGGTCATCATGAGCGAAACTGGTCCTGATCATATTAAATAAAAGTGGAAATTAGTATAAATGAGTATATCATTTTTTGAAAGTAAGATTGTACCTGATCACAGCACAAAAGTTCAATCTTCTCCTCGGGGGTTTCGGCAGCACTCTCTTCACCCTGTGGCTTAGTCGTCTGCGGAGCGGGTACACCGGCCGCCCCTGTGCTGCCTGCACTCCCAGTGGTCCCCGTGGCCCCCGCCCCGCCAGAACCGCCGCCGTTGTTGCCGTCAACTCCGCCCAGAATTTTCTCAGAAACATGCTCAGACACCTTACGACACTGTATGAAATCGTTCGCTACCAAACGATCCTAGAATTAAAAAGATTAAGCTTCAATTAAGGGTTAAGTTTCAAGATAGAACTAATCCAGCTGGCGGATATAATTCAAAGATATTGTTTTGCGAGCAGTTCTTTTTTTTCAATCATGTCTGCTTCTGATTTTGAGTATGATGTATTTTCACCGCAGTGACAGAAGTAACAAATTAATAGTTAATAAAAATTAACAGCAAATAAAAATAAATCAATTTTTAGTATGGAGGCTCTAGCCCCAATGTCAAATGCTTCACTGTCATATAGACAATCCTTTGGTTCTTTTAATTGATTGAGTTAGATCATACAAAGAATTGATATCCAAGAATATAGTACTTGCCACATTTTGGTCAATTTTGTTACTAACCAATTTCTGCCACCATGGTGACGATTGTTTTACAAGAACTGATGTTATTTAGTTGCTCATCTTCTCTTTTGAAGAAAAGGACAAGGATGGGACTAAGAAAGACCACACAGTAAGGTGATCGCTGTTAGCCTAGTAGTTATTTTATGAGAACCAATTATTTCACATAAAAAAATAATAATTATGAATTACTTAAAGAAAAATATTACATACCCTTTTTTGTCTGTCTTGTTTAGTCTGACATGTGGAATGTGGCAATAGGTAAAATGGCAACTTGACTAATTTAGGGGTAGCCATTTCAATGGCAACATCAACGACCCACGGAGGAACCGTCTCATTCAGGAGTGCGCCTTCAGTGTCCCCTCCTGCATCTCCGACAGCTAATCTGTAAAGGGTCCTGCCACCCACTTCGCTAAATATCAACGGAGTGTGAGTGGGAACTTTGATGCAATTGTGTTCAATTATTTTGGGCCCTGTTTCGGGATTCGTCACCATTCGTTGAGGGTGGTTCCAATGCTCCAACAGAGCTTGCAGAAGGAGATTTCCATAATTGACTTTTTGATCTCGGTCAGAAGTCAATCCCGCTTCTTTGGCGCTTACCCAGGCCCCCAAGCAATCGACTTCGTCTTGCCCCAGGTGTATTGTCAACATGCCCGTCTTCAAATCGACGTTGAACCAATTGGGAACATAAATCATCTTATAACGTCTCTTCACCTCCTCTTCATAGTCTGTTTCACCCAAGTCTTCAACCTTTGTGGCTTTCAGTACGTCATATAGTGTCACTTTATTTTCAGTATCTTTCGTTAAAATATGTCTCTTATCATTTAAAACCGTATAATGTCTAATAGCGGCGCCCCCTTGTATCTGTGCCAACGGGCTATTAGGATTGTTAGCATGGTTCTGAGGGAATCCTTCTTGGTTAAGTGTGTTAACTGGCGGAAGCCTCCAACATCTTATGTCGGAATCGGAAGTGGCCACCCAGACACCCTGGTGGTCGGCCGTGAAGCACAGTTTTAAAATCGGTGCCGATTCTTCACAAACTACAACGTTGTTGTCAGGATTTCTGAGTTCAGTCATAATAACCTGCTTGTCTCTGCCTCCGGATATTATGTGAGAGAAATTATCAGTTGCAAGCAACGCCCAGACGGCTTCCGTGTGCACTCTGATAGTTTGAACGCATCTCTGCTGAGAAAGACTCCAAAGCTTTATCGTACCGTCGGAGCTTCCTGATACGCATTGACTGCCGTCATGGCTTACAACTAAAGCTTTTACATTGTCGGCGTGGCCTTTCAAAGTCATCAATTTGGTACAAGACCGCGGATCCCACACCCTCAGTACTTTTTCAGTCGAACCGCTCACTAAAACAGTTCCGGGAGGATTCATAGCCAGGCTGTAAATTGATTCCATATTACCGCTGAGACTAGAAGTAGTTACGGTATTGTTGCTGGCCGTCAATGCCGTGAGCGTGTTTACGTCCCATAGGAAGATGGCTCTGTCAAGTCCGGCACTCGCGACCTGCTCTTTATCCTTCGCATAAGCGAGGGTTCGCACGTAATCCTTGTGGGTGCGCAGTGTCGACATGCAGAACCCTTTGTGAGCGTTCCACACCTTCACGGTCGTGTCGCTCGACGCGCTTATGAGGTTTTTCCCGCCACAGCACAGCACGATGTCGTTCACCCAGTCCGTGTGGTGCTCCATGCTCTGGACATAGCGGTCTTGGGCGTTCGCCGACGTGTGCCATACCCGGATGATGCTGTCCCTCCCGGCAGAGTACAACCGCCCCTGAACGGGGTCCAGCTGCAGCGAACTCACCCCGGCCCGGTGACGTCTCTCTTCCTCGTCTCTGATCACGAACGACACTTGCGTTTTTTTACGCATCGGCTGGCCGGTCTTATGATTAGCCATCACTCGGCGGACGGCGGCGATCCGCGGGGATCGATTGTGTTTGCCGGCGGATCTTTTTCACATTAAAAAAAATATTTGCATAAGCGACTTCACGGAAATAAGGTTCTTGTTTGGACAATATTTTGACAGTTGCGAGACCATAGACAAAGTTGCCGGAATGAAATATTTTTTTGAACCAGCGCCCGCTTTTATTTATTTTGACATAACTATAACAAAAATGTATTTTTTTAAATAAATTCATTACTCGGATTTTTGAAAAACAATTCTAAGAATATTTTTGGTAATCGCATAATTTATCAGTGTTCTTTGTAATAATGTATGGTTTTAACGCGATCATAAAGCTCTCAAAAAATAATTCTAAATCGTGGCGTTGTTTTTAGCTTAGTTTGTGAATTTTTTCGCCGTAATAATCCATGACCAGCTATAGTCTACAATCACCATATTTTTTTTTAAATAAACGAAAATTTAGCAGTCTGACAAACCTGCCTAACAAGTAATTAATTTAAACAATGTAAGGTATGTACATAATTTAAATATACACAGTGGCGGCTCGTGGGTATGATGCTTGGGGGTGCTGTGGGTAGATTAAAATTCAGTAAAAGACCATATTACTTATATTTTATTTCAAATATCCAAAATAATAACAATTAAAAGAAAAAGCTATTTCCAAATAGAGTCCATTCGTTTATTTTTGTTATTGGCAAATTTTTCTATAACTTTTTCATGAAAATATGGTATTTTTCCAATTATATCTTTCTCTAATTTAGAATTATTTTTATTTTGTACACTTCCATTAAATTCTTGGTCGAACAGGACCCGGGTTTCGCCTTTCGGCATCTTCCGGTGCTAATCAGTGCGCGAATGCACTAGATGGCTTTCTTTATTGAAAGCATTGATAAAGCTGTCAATCTTTCATGACTAGTTGTGTTCCTAAGGTAAGTTTTAATTCTTTTTAATGTAGAAAAGCAACGCTCAGGTTTTGTAGTTGTCATTGGAGTAGTAATCAAAATTTTTAAGAGCTTCGTCGATTCTCCAAGAACATCGCATAAGTTATTAGCATTTATTATTTCTGTTACAGTTAGTGGCTTGGTTAGAGCCATGATTTTTATCCTGTAATAGGGGCAAATATTATATTTAAAAAAGAAGCTTGGCATGGAAACTAAGGCCGTAAAACACTTACAAAGAGGTGTTAAGAGTATGTAAAAATGCAGTGATCACGACTGCGTGGGCGCAATTTCGCTAAATCAGCCAATTCCCCCAACGATGCTGCTCCGAGCTGCAGCGCGACACTGACTAAACTGCAAGACCCCCCCCCCTCCAATCTATACACTTCACGCCATACAGTCACACCAAATTCTACGAGCAACGGCACTGCGCAGCGCTCGCATCGTTCCTTCGATGTATAATACATTACTGTACACTCTGTCAGCACAATATAAAGTAATACATCTGAGGAGCGATCGGCACCCGCTCAGCAAATACGTGCCAAACTTTTAAATAGTTAATCGTTTAACTGTTAGAGTGCCAACGAGTGCGATCGCGCTCGTGCGCGTAATGTCCAAAAGTGCCACGAGCGCTATAGCGCTCGCAAATTCAGTTGCCGTTTGGCGGGCCGCGGGGAAGGTCGTTCGCACGCATCGGGAATTTTTAATCTTTCTACGTGTTACATAAAGTTCAAATTATAATATTATTAGTAATTACAATATAAAAAGGATTTCGGGAAGAGAATCTTTTAACCTTAAATGTCGGAATACGAAAATAGTTTGAGTTGTGAAGAAAGTGACAGTGGCAGTGAAATTGTGGTGCACTCACACTGCGTAATGCAAATTTTGAGTGACAGTGATAATAGTGACAAAAACAATTATTTTGCTGATACAGAGGATGTATCGGACTGTGCCCGCTGTTAGAAGGGGCTTCATGTAGTCTGTGCGAACAAGCACACATGTTAACTTTTTTACTTTTAGATTCCAGTTTTTGTTATAATTTTTGTTCACAATATATATTTCCATAATTTTCTTTGTATTTTATTACCCTTGTACAAGTTTTGATAATGGTAACACCGAAAACATTATTAGAATTGGACAATTTTCGGAAGAATAGTCAGAATACAGAAGCCGAGGTAAATGTCATTAAAAACAAAGATTTCTTTGGCATTTTTAAGTATGTATGAGTAAAAAACAATGGCACTAAAACGCATAATATTATAGATACAATAAAAGTACATAAAATTACATTTCTATCAAATTTTCTTGGGGGTGCTGCAGCTCCAGTGTATATGAACGAGCCGCCACTGGATATACATACATTTGTATTCCAAACAATGCAAATGAAGAATATGAACAAATAATGAATGGCCTGCAATGTTTTGATAAATTAAAGTCTTAGTGATTTAATTTACTAAGTAGAACTACATTAATATAAAATTATTAAATTATGTACTATTTTTATATACATATTTGAATGCTATTTCGGCTTTGTGCCGTCTTCAGAACTATGTTTAAATTTATCGATAATCTTCCCATCTATTTTAAAATCCTAACTTATATTTAAAAATAAAATGTTATATCATTTTTCAGTCTATTTCATTTCATGTTCCTGTTTTTTTATGTAAGTTATGTAGTATGACAACATTCCTCGACACTAGCGCCCACGCTAAAAGGCTGTGTTATAATTGTTGATCTGTTGTCACCTGAGAGAAGCTGAACCAGGGATGGAGAACAGGTATTTGTTAGTGACTAATTCAACTTTGTAACTGAAGATAAGTTTCTTTGCGGTGCAGTTTTAAGACCTGATTTCTGGACAGTGGAATAAAAGAAAACAAGCATTAGATATATTTATAAATGGCACATTTTATTAATCAACTCAAACTTAATATTAAACATAATTTTATTCCATCTAATTAAACAGACAGTGATTTCCACTATATGGCATTTTGTTACATTATATTTTACTATCTAAATATTCTAAATAGTTAAAAGTAATGATAATAAAAATACAAGACATTTATTTAATTGGTTAGAACAATACCGTATCAGGTACTCAGAGAAGATCCATAGTTTTCCAGCATATAAATTAAATAGTTGAAAGTCAAATTATAAAAAAAAAACAATAGATCAGTTAATCTGAATCTGAACACTTTGCCATTATTAGTTTATCTATTCGCACAATTCCTGAGCTGCGCAGGTGTTAAAGCCTATAAACACCAAAAAGACAAACATAATTACATCATTGATGTCATAATAAAATAAATAAATTGAATCTCTACTGTGATATAAAAGAAAATATTTTTGTTTTCGTCATAATGTATAAAAATCTTAAGTGCAAAATTATTGCCAAGTCAGAAAAAATATAAGTATTCTTTTTAACATCTCAATAATTTCTTCTAATACACTTTTTGTAGGCAAACTAGTCACAATATCAAGTAGAATTCATAACAATAATAATTTATTATGCAGAAGAGCACTGGAAGCTAATCTACTACAGATTCAACACCTCCCACATAATTGGAACTACGCTTTTGCTATTTCGAGTTAAATTAAATATTTTTCAAGGATGCACATTTTCGTAATTTCGCACATTAAAATGACTACTGAAAAGTTTCCATTGAGTTATTTTATATGCCGGGTGTTTATACAACAGTAATGTGAATGGAGTTATACTAATGTCACCTCCTCAATTGAAATCATTATAAATGCAAAAAATTTCTTTCATTATTAACAGTTTAATTATTTGAAATTTTCCTATAATACCAATACAGTGAAAGTCCGTTAATTCGAACAACGATAATTCTAAATTTTCAATATTGACTTTTCAAAGTAAATTCTACTGATAATTCGAAATATCGCAAATTTCGTAATGTTTTTCGTCAAAATGTAATTACGATTTCTAATAATTCAAACTTTTCGTTGAAGCTTTTGTCACACTAATGTGGTAAACAGATGGTAATAAGAAAGTACGGACCGACCACAAAAAAAATCTCAAGGCTGCGTCAAATCGGAATTTGCCAAGCAAATATGCACCTTAAGCATGAACCCTTATGCACCTTAGAAATGATACCATAAGGAGAAAAGTGAGACATCAATATAAAGTGAAGTATGAAAAGAGACATGAGAAAGAATCAGTTGTTAATTCGATCGCATTAGTGCAAGTGAGACATCTATATATTTGATATTTCTCTTGAAAATATCACGTGGTAAAGAACTGTCAAAAACTTTAAATGGTACATTGCCAATAAGTGATGTCATTCTAAACAACAAATACCTACAGTGAAAATATACAAGTGACTGAAAATCAATTAAGTGACAATTATGTAGTTTTTTATTTTGACAGAACGAAAAAATGGCCGTGATGTTGTAATCTGCCGGCAATTGCCGCAAATTTTTATTTTTTTTGTGATCGCGTAATTCGAATTTTTTCCGGAAAACCGGTCCCTTGAATTTCGAATTAACGGACTTTTACTGTATTCGAAATCAATACAATTACAACAGTTTCCAACAAGGTTATACACAACAAGATTTCATTTGGGTATTATTTGTGAAAAATGCAGTCTGTTTACAACAAAAACTATGGGTCACCCCTGGCAGAATACTGCAGCCACAGAAAACGAAAGCTAATGACAAAAATATATCTCAACAATGAATCAAAATAGTCTTCAAATAGCCAAATATTACAGTTCAAAAAATTAAGGAATTTAATTAATTTTAAAATAACAATCTTTAGGTTACTAGACGATTCTTTCAATTCATGGAAAATATTATGGAGTTGACTCAATTTTCTACAGAAAAAATCCCTTGAAGATGAAATCAGAGTATATGTTTCATTCGTTAGAACTTATGTCGTCGTTAACTATACTTTTAGTGTAAGGAGCGTAGGCTTTGCAATCTGTAGAGCAGTGGTTCTCTCTTAAAATGTTATTTTGGTTAAATCATAAACATCAGCGGTCCGGTCCTATGGAAATGTCTCGTGGCCGCACCGTATTTTTGTTTACAGATGTGATAAAAATAGCAGTGGCGTTTACTAAAACATCGGATCAACTTATTAGTTTATATTGAATAAAGACATTATTTCAAATATAAATATTTACTATGAAGCTATTGGTCGCCGCAGCGAAATTCTCTGGTGGCCGCACATGAGAACCACTGCTGTAGAGTGAACACAATCAATGTTAACAAATGATTATAACTAATAAAATTACATATTTATATAATATAATGCGTTACATTTGTCAATAATTAAGCCATAAACTTCTCACGCTGATCATTGGTTCAAGGGATGGACAACCCTCTCATGTTAACAGACACAGAACAAACCGATGAAAAGAAATAAACTAACTACATCTATATACCCGCTTAGTAAAAAGAAACATATTTCAATGATATCAAATCACTTAGATTTATGTTTACTTACATTAAAACTATTATTCAATAATAGTTAATGATGTATGGAGGTAGAGAAAACTGATATTGGTAGTTTGGACTTGCATTGCAAGTTTCTACAAACTTTGGATGAACGATATTAGTGATGTATTGTAGAACTTATTTAACAAAATATTGAATAAAATTATTAAAAATTGAATGTTCAAGAACATGCTCTGATTAACTAAATCCAGTCACATTTCACAGTCAACATATATTTTTAGATAAACATATTTTACGGTATTTAGTCTACTAGTGATCCTCATGTTGACTGTGCTCAAAAAGACTAGTAAACGCAGTATTTCAAATTCAAATGAGATTCATAAAATTACTTGTACTTTAAAAATGCTTTAAGTTTTCAAAATCATTTTTTTTTGCAAATTAACAGCTTAACGACCGTGGACACATATTTGAGTCTTTGAAAAACAACGGTTGCTGGCCGGCGGACACATATATGGGTATAGGTGAAGTATCTGGATGCTAAGAAAATTAAATTTTGTAAAGATATCTCAATTTGCTTACAAATTATAGTGAATTTAGTAAAATTATAATTTTTGCGAATTTATCGCAAAATTTTATTTCGCCAGGTGAAATTTTATAAAAAAACGTGCGGTCGTTAAGCTGTTAAAGAAACCAATTATTTCACTAATCACGAGCATTATCAACCGATCTTTATCTAAAAAAAAAATGTGGAATTCAAACAAAATGTTTCATTTTTTAATATAATGCCTTTCCACCAAGAAATAAAATAAATAATAAACCATAAAAGTGATGACAGTTAAATAAATTTAGTTGATAAATAAACAATAACATTAAAACAAGTTTTCATAAAGATGGTTGATTAACATAGACTTATATATAGTCAGTGATGAAGTCATATAAAATGCACAACAATTATTAACACGAATAAAAGCAACAGGCATATATAAAATAACAAGATGGCCACAAATTTTCAGGAATTATGAGAGCTAATGAGATATTTTTTCCATTCTAATTATACCCTGGTAACAAGCAGGTTGGGTGTTAAGTTCTGCCCAGTAATCTAAATAAAAAAATCAGTCAAGTGTGTTAACTTTATGCATGACATTTTATGTCTCGTAATAAAATTTGGTTGTTTAATAAGCAATTTATTTCATAATATGCATCCTACAAGCAATACCAAAAAGGGCATTCATTATTCCTGCATATTTTTGGCTTATATTTAATATGCAAACTTCAAGTCATAATCGCAATAATGGATTATTTCTCTGGGGTCTTGTTGCCTATGCTTTAATTACCAGGACATATTCACACTCCCTATGTTCCACATACGTGATTATACATCATTTATATTGTCTACGCACACAAAACCTTTTGCGGTCTCTTGCATTTTGAATCTTTGCAATATGTAATGTTTGCAGATACAGGATTATACATCAGGAGTGTTGATATTATCAACTGAGTGCAGAACTAACATAGGTTAAGTCACTTTTGCTAAATTGCGCAAGAAAAGATTTGACTTATAAATGTATACTTCTAAATAACAAATATTTTTTATGTAAAATTTTTAATGTGAATAAACCTTCATTTCGTATATTCAGGTGGCAGCTTAAAAAAAATTATATGCAACATAAACTAATTCTGCATTCAGCAGATGATATAAGAGAGCAAGGACAAATTAATTTCTGAATCTATTGCTTTTGGTTCACATCACATATGTTGCTAGAAATTTTTATTTGAATCATTATATGGCGGGGTGAGATTTAAACATAATATTAAAATCTAAGTCATCACAGAGTTATTTGTAAAAACCCCTTTCTTAGAACACAACATTTAATACTTATAGTTCACCAAACACCTGCTAAGTATTTGAATACAGCTAATGTTATTTTTTTCGAACGTCGTAGCCAGGCAACACTGCTCTTAAGACTGACTTCAGATTGTCGTTGTTGGTAAGTTCTTCTTTTGACAGATCTGTCCTGCAATGCGGGCAACCTTGACTTTCAGTGCTTTTGAAAGCCAATTTGAGACATCCCTGAAAAATATAACATGAATTTTATACTATTGTTAACATAAATGGTAGATTACTCAGTGATCATTTCTGTAAATATTAGTATGATATGAGAGACAAAGCACAAATGCAGTTACATCAAATGATAAATAGTCAGTGAGCATTATTCTGGGCAGATTAAAATACAAGCTATAATTGAAATATAGTAAAATATGTCATTAAAAACATGAAGCCCCACACAAGATTTCGGTCTGAACTAGAAGACAGATATTGCATATTTCTTTCTTCCGGTAAACAGAAATGGCAGTGGCGCGAGTTCACCCTTTTGCGAAGTCGTACGTCAAGATGAAACTGTGATACAGAGTTCGCATGAAGTTAGCGCTATGTACAATTCACTACCCAATGATTGAAAATAAAAAAGGGCTGTCACTATCTTGGTCACAGTTTTATTTATAGTTAATTTAACTTTACATCAGAATCTCAGTAGAATCAATTAAATTTATTGTAAACCAACTAATGACCGGAATAAATATAGATTTAAAGTCCAAACTAAATCAATTCATGGTCGCAGTAATAATCTGCAATGTGTTGTGAAATATAATCAAATTGTCCATGTCAATTTCCTAGACGTTTAATAGAAATATGTATTTTCAATTAGATTATTGCCTTCATAATGTTCAAGATGATCCAATAGAAATATGCCGAGAGGTCTTCTGTGGAAATAGGCCCTTCTGAAAGACTCCTAAACTCATGTGAACAACATGCTAAACTATATTGAGCTGACGAGCAAAAATCAAATAAATTATATAATTACCATGCAGAAGTTGTGACTGCAAGATGTGGTAACAGGATTCGCAGCTATCTCTTGGCAGATAATACAAAGGAAGTGGGTTGTGACTTTATTTATCAGACCCTAAAACAGAAAGATAATATGTAAATCAAATTCTATTTTATAATATATAATATTCAGCGTTAAATCAGAGTAGAGAATACCTAGAACAACAATTTCCACTACAAATGTGGAGCATATAAACTCATGGTGAAGCTTATCTTAAAAGAAGTTGCTACACATGAACTGCTCGTTAATCAGGATGGATAGAAGGATAGGATTAGAGCAGGACTAGAGGTTAGGTGATCGCTCTTGGTTAGATGATTTTTGACACACAGACATTAATACATTTCGAGCATGAAACCATAAATTAATTGAAAAATGAATATATGGAAATGTCCGTACTGGGATTATATGCCTGTGGACTGCACTGAAGCTGACATTGACCAATTGACTACAGGCCAAACATTTTTGTTATACTGGCAGGTATTCATCAACAATAACATTCGTAAATATTAAATACCTTTTTTAAATTTCAACTGAAGGTGCTTGATGGAAATTGAATGTTAATTTAGAATTATTTTCATTTCAGTCAGTACGAGTGCATTCACGCACTGATTAGTACCGGAAGATGCCGAGAGGCGAAAACCGGGTCGTGTTAGACCAAGAATTTTATGGAAGTGTACAAAATGATATTAAATACCTGTTTTCCTTCCTTCTCCATTGCTTCCAAGCATTCATCCCAGAGTTTTTTATTAAGTAGGTCGTTCTTTATTGCTTCTTTGTCTTCCTTGGACAATATTTCACTTTCGACATTTCCATTTGGTAAGTCGTCATGTCCGTTAGAAAGTTTGGTTTTTTTGCTGCTTGCAGCCATTGTGAAAGGATTCGTTAATTTGGAAGGCGTTTTAGTTTCTATGCTTTTTTCTGAAAGAAAGAGATCATTATCTACATTAGATAAGCATCTGTATTGCTTTTAACTCTTTTTAACTTGCCCACTCTTTGAAAATGGGGCCTACAGCTGACGAATGTTTAATAGCTGGTGCTCAATAGTTCATCCACACTCACTCATAATCAATCCAGACAAGATAATTACTGTCCTTCTCCTCTAAGAAATAAAGCGGTAACTTGTAATTATTCCGCTTTTTGAATTCAGAATTTTGAATACTAAATAATCTCAGAGATGACATTCAATTTGCCATTTATTAAATTTTACTGCTGTCTTCCTAAGTGCAGAATTGAAATACAACAAAAAAGGTTCGGTATCATATTATAACACAAAAAATATAATTAAGGGTTAACCTTTTGAGACTTTCGGTGTGGAAGGTTTCACTCTAGGCTTAGCTTTATTTTCATCTTTGGATTCCTGCCCCAGTGACGATCTGGTCTTCATTTTTTTGACAGGAGGAGAGGCTTCAGTTTCCTTCTTTGATCGTCTTCTCTTTTTCTTTTTCTCAGCATCGATCTTCGGGTTACTTTCGGATTCATCTGTATTACCGTTGCTCTCTCGTAAGACTCTGGTCGGAGTGTTTGTGTTCGCTGCAGGATTTTTCTTCAATTTTTCGCGTTCTTTCTGTGCTTTTTTTTCAGCTTCGGCTTCAAGATATCCAGGTGGATACTACAAGTAAAAATATTTAAATACATTTTTTTAATGAATGAAATAAACAAGACAATATTGTTCCGTGAAATAATTTGTTATAAAATTCTGTTTTTATTATTAACATATGAATAATCCAGGTGATCTTTTACTTATTCAATGTTGGATTTTTTTGGTAAAACGGAAAGAAATGTCATTTTTTTCATGCCTCACTTTGAAGTCATTGTACAAAAATCAACAGAACAGAAATCAATAGATTGAATAATGCTATTCGTACTGGGACTTGAATCCGTGAGATCTGTCAAGGAATTTAATAACGTTGACCGATGTGCCACAAACCTGACAGGCTTAGGATAGCGCATGTTAAATCATTGGCTTGCATGCATTTGAAACAAGTCTGGTTTTTATTGTTAAAAGAAAACTCAATCGTCTTTGCAACTGGCGACTTATATGATTGTTGCAAAGGACCAGTTTAAGGAAAGAAGAATTGGGAGTGTGAGTTTATAGTCTACAAATGTTTTCAAGATTTTAACCCTAGCCCCGTTTTACAATAATATACACATGTATCCGTTTCCTCCATTTCATTACCAACTTCTTTCAAATAATTACAGAACACTTATTACCACAATTGGAAAGGTTTTCCCTCCTTTTTCCCAGGGTGCTGGATTAGGATCATCTCGTCGAACGAGATATTTCCAAACCTTGAAGCCAGACTTCCCGGTCTCCTGGTAGTATTTAACAATCTTGTATATGCCATCATACCTGGAACAAAATGAATGTTTACATTATAATTGCGTTATATCTGAAACAAAATGTTGCAGTCAAAAGAGGTTATGAATGATCATGTTAAGCTTGCACATTAATCCAAATTTAACTAATATTATGAGGTTTAAGTTGCCACTTTTACAGCCATCTATAGTGTAAGTAAAAAAAATTGGGTAAACATTCAGCCCATAGCCTGTAGGAAGGTTTAATGTATCCTGCTAATGGTCAAGAGGTTAAAATGTCTAGAGCAGTGTTCCATTACGGTCTGTTAACATCCGAGTGGCCAATTAAATATTGGGATGATGCAATCATCCATTTTTGTTCATCCACGTGAGATGGTTACATTCATTTCTTTGCGTTAATGTATCCGAATTCTTTGACATTAATATCAGTTGACGAGACAAATTGGCTGTTATTTAAAGAGATATATATAGAATGTATTCTGGATTTTGATTTAAAATTGTAGGGGTCAAATAATTTTACTGAGATAAATTTGTGGTTGATCTTTGATTGAATATTAAATTATTAACAGTAATTTCTTGATTTTAAAATTTTTAATCTCAAAACAAGCTATACCTAATGCCTTCTTGAGGGGCATATTCAGGAAAATGTTTAAGCATCTTGTAAGATCGGACCACTCGAACTGGTTTTCCATCTCTCCATTTGTCTCCGGCATCTGCACCTTCTTCTTTTACTTCTTTTACAGCACAATTTCTAGCTAGGGCTCTGAAACACATCCAAAAACCATAAATAAGGAATGTATTTTTGCAATATACCTTATTTTCTCAATTATAAAATACATCTTTATTTTTATAGACTAATAAAAAATATTGTAATACAACGATGCATTCCAAAATCAGAGACACTCCTTTAATCGAGGAAATACAGTATTTAATAAATATCTTGAATTATCTGCCTTTAACAAACTACACTGCGCAGACAAAGGTCGAATATACACAATTGGCAGTGCCACTTGATTGGTATATAATTTAAAAAAATCCAATCGAATAAAGAAATATCAAAATTAAACAAGTCGATTCATTACTTGTTTTCTCTTGTGAGGGTTTGGTCACTGGATTGATCAGCGGTTCTTTTATTCCCAGAAAGGTCCCGTCCTCCACTGCCGGTGTATGTGAACTCGAATCCGTGGTCCACATCATCTTCGTAGCCACCTTTGATAAAATATTGCAAAATTATTAGAAAGTTTGTTGTGAAAAGTTACTACTCGGATTCCATGTCTGAAGAACCAATTAGTAAAAATACAAACTACTGAAACAACTCTATAACTCTCCTGTGAATATGGTAAAATGAAATTATTATTAGATGAAACCTAACCGGAAAGAACGATGCTGTAAGCGCCTTCTACATCTCTGCCGTGGATTCCAGAGACGGGTGGTCGATGCACTCCAGATTCTGAAAGCTAAAGAAAATCGTTAATAATTTTGACTTTTTGAAAAGCTTCAATATTTAATTTCAATAAGTCTGTTCATAGCAGGGCTGTGGAGTCATGCACAATAGCCCCGACTCCGACTCGTACAAATTGCATTAAAAAAACAAAGATGCAAAGTTTTTTTTGCAACTCTGACTTCATCAAAAATATCACAACTGCAACTTTTACTACACAGCCTTGATCTATGGTACTCCCGATTTATATTTGATAGTTTGTCTAAAGAATTGTTTTTAAGATAAGTGAATTCATTAGCGTGTACCTGTATCCTGAATCTCCATGCCATTCCAACGTCTATACCAGGGATTGGTCCGAAATGATTTGCAGGCATCGAGCAGGTTTGGGTTTTTCCTACAAAAAAGTTAAATCGACACAGTTTGAAATAAGTCAAGTTTCATAGGTAAGTAACGGCGTGTTTTGAAAGTAAGTTTGACGTCAACGTGCTACGACAAATAATAGAAATACAATAATAACAAATGTAAGGTTACGGAGTTACATCATTTTCATGATCAACGCTTTAACAATGCCATAATTAGAAACACTGATTTTATTAACAGCTTAACGACCGCACGTTTTTTTTTAATAAAATTTCACATGGCGAAAAAATTATAATTTTAATTACAAAAATTATAATTTTACTAAATTCACTATAATTTGTAAGCAAATTGAGATATCTTTACAAAATTTAATTTTCTTAGCATCCAGATACTTCGCCTATACGCATTTATGTGTCCGCCGGCCAGCAACCTTTGTTTTTCAAAGACTCAAATACGCGTCCACGGTCGTTAAGCTGTTATTAAAACCACAAAGTGGCATTTTAAGTTAATTTTTAATTACGTGACACATTTTTCTATTACAAGAGAATATTGAAAACATATTTAATTCTATATAAATTAGCACATACCGACACAGGCCATTCCTCGCCCCCAATCTCTGGATGATTTTCCCTGGTTTGGTTTTTTGGTTTGTTTCTTTGCACCGGGAGCGACCACGGAATCAGGATCCCTCTTGCAATCAGGACAGTACCACTCTTCTGACGGGAGACATTCTAACGCTGGTTGCAGGCATGCCATATGGTAACCCATGTTGCATTCGTCACAAAGGATAGTCTAAAAAGATTTTTGATTGATAAAATTCGTTAACTCGTTGGGTGCTAACGACACGCCTAGCGTGTCGGTCGATTTATTCAAACATGCCACAATTTACTTTAGAGTAATATTATTATTATTTCATTGTTTTGCAACAAAAAAAATAATAATAATATCGAATCGATAGAGCGAGCCTGCAGAAGTCGTGTTTTTTCTTTTTGTTTTTTCACATAAAGGTTGGTTTACACTTTCGCTTAGAATACGTTTACTACATAAGTTTCAAATTTTAATTTTCATTATTTACTGTTCTTCATTTTACATTCTTTAAGATTCTTTGAGTATTGAAGTTTTCTGTCTAGAATTTTATACATAAAAAAGCTACAAATATTTTTTTTTAAAGAAGTGAGTCCGTGGTAAAATATACCCCAGAAGGAATATGTGCAACTAAATGGAAAGACCGCTGAGACGTTCTGACGATTTCGTCAGAAATTTCATGGCTGGAGTGGCTACGATGGTCAAATGCATACTTGGCATGGCTACGATAATCAAATGCATACTTCCCATGTAGAAAAAAAACATGAAGATGTTATAAAAAATAGGGATTCATTTATTTCAAACAATGATACTAAATTCTTATTATATGTACCATTTTCAAAATTCAACTAAAATATCATTGTATACAGGCTACAAGTTATTGAAAAATTAGTATGCCCCCCTCCAAAACAAAAAATTAAAAGACTTCATATTCCTATTTTCTGCAAAACATAACCAGATAGAAAAACCAAAAGAAGACAGTGCAAATATTGTTGGAATGAAAAAAGGAGAGAAAAGGCTCTCTTTTTTTGTCCGGAATATCCAAATGAACCGGGTTTTTGTCTGGATCCATGTTTTCGGTTATATCACCAACAAATGCTAAGTATTGCTTAACACGTTGCGTACGGTGTGCACAAATTCGTGTGTTTCAGTAACTTTGTATTGCTGCGGTGAGCATATTTTTATGCTTTTCATCGTCATATATAAAAAACGCATGTCAAACACCTTATTTCTTGACATATTTACTTTACTGTGTGATTGGAAGATGTCTCCAAAGGCAACATTTCGATTATCGATTCATTGTTGGTTCAATAACACAATTAAATATTTAAATGAAAATGATGCTAGAATCGTCATTCTTTCGAAGCGCATTACCTATCGATATTCTCCGCGCCGAGTTATTTTTTGCAGCGTATGTTAAACCGTGTTACATATACTAACGAGCGTTGTTGTGTAATATTATATGAAGTGTAACTTTGAAGGGTAACGTTGAAGTTAACTTTATTATACTAAATAATTTGTGAACTTTTGCCATTTGTTTTTGAGACATTAGAGATTTTTAAGCCGTATTCGTATAATATTGTAATGTGTGTTTGAAAATATTTACTATTTAGATTTTTGTAAGCGAGTTTGTGATTTGTTTTTACAATAAAATTTATTAGATCAGGACCGGTTTCGCTCATCGCGAGCATTATCAACTTCGCTCGCGATGAGCGAAACCGGTCCTGATCTAATAAATTTTATGTGGAAAAAGTACCAAAAATCTTTTATTATTTTTATTATAATGCCTTTCCGCCAAGTATTGACAGTAAGCACCTTAACTCTTTCGCATCGGGGCATTTTTACATGAAAGCTGAGCTGGTTACGGGGCATTTTTGCGAAATTTTGCAAAAAACTAGGTACTTTCGTAAAAAAATTATAACTTTAAAACTGTACGACATTAAAAAAAAAAATTTGGACACCAGTTGTACAACACTTTGTTCCATAATAATTTATAAATTTCAGCCTGATTTTATTAGTGATACTCAACCTTTTGTATTTTTTAAGATAGAAAATCGGTTATTTGATATAGAATTATACATTTTATCGAAAAAGTAATAAATAACAAGCCAAATATAGATGTGCTCCTGTTTATTTTATTTCACAACAAAATTAGAAAACAAAAGATTATTTTTAATCTATAATTACTTATATATTGTTGGCCCTTACAGGACACAGTAACAGGTTTCCCAGGATGATTTTTTTAGTTAGAATACAATATGTAAAAATCTGCGGCTCTTTTGTAAACATGATTCAAATGAATAGTTAAACCAGAACAGTTATGCCAGCCAGTGATCCAAAACCATTTCAAGAAAAGTAATTTATTTTCACTCGAATTCTTTTGTTCCTTCAAACTTCTTATTACATAAAAATCAGGTGATTTGCTTCCTAAAACTGATACCTAGTCGACAAATGAAAATAACGATAGACACGATCTTTTTGTGTTAACCTTTTATCAATCTATTTTTAACTAATCGGATTACTTTTCTATGCCAAATAATACATTTTCATTATTTATAATAAAAATACATACTTAAAAACAAAATCAATTTTAAAAACTACAAAATAAATATATTATGTACGCATACCATGGCTCCGTGTTTGAAGAAAGAGTAGGCAGTGTGGACCAAGCTTTAATTATTCAAATTATGTCCAAATGGCGTAGTCAAATTTGTTTAAAATATTTTTCATAAAAATAAAAATCACTTTTTGAAAAAGTTTGCGATCACTGAATGTAGTGAATATAATCGAGCGTGAAATGAATCCCTCAACGCTCACTTATTTTTTATTGATTCTCTCCAGAACTGGGACATATGGGTCGGAGCGTATTTAATGTATTTTCACAGTTAGGCACAAAAAAATATTTCGGTTATGTTTGCATAATATTATTAAATAAATCCTCACGGAACTTGGAACAAAACATTTCACGTTTTGTATCGGTTCGTGCTGTTTGATTGTACCCGTAAGCCTTCCCGGTGGATAAAAACTGGGGGTGCGTTTGGAAGTCGAGGGTTGACTTGTCGTTGCCATTTGTTCACTTTGGATATTTATATCGGGAATTTCTTCTAACCAAGGTTTGGCCGTATTCAACATAAAACTTTGGAATTTCATGTTTGATGACCGATTAAGTTTTTGAAATACTCAAAACGAATTGAACAGGCCACAACAAAGAAGATAAAAAAACATCTTTTTAAGCCACTTTATCGTTTTACGGAAGAGGGGATTGTATGCAAAATACTGATCAGCATTATCAACACCATTCATGTAATTATTGTAAATCAACTATGCAATGGGGTTTCACAATGGGAAGTCGAGTTTGTCGATCAATTTTGTTAGTGTTTATTAGTTTTGCATTATGGATGGTCGAGATCATTTGAACATTGCGTTTTTTTTTTGTGTTTCCATATCTGAAGCATTATTTCACCTTTTCTTTCGTAGCGAGTTTCTCCGCGCTGGAGTATTTCATTTTTCAAAGAATCCGGTAAACCGCGATTCGATCTTATTGTCCCACACATTCTTAATTTTTTTAGTAAAATATTTTATGCTAGTTTAACACTGGTATAAAAATTCTCTAAGTAAAGATGGTGCCATTTGTTTAGGTAGGGAGAAATAATGTTCTAAGAATATCCGATCCTTGATCACTAGTATCCTCACATTCACTAACTTCAGATAACGTGTCTTCACACCTCTCTTCTAAATAAGAGTCTTCTTCCATATTTCAAATGTTACACAAAAATCACACAAAGAATACCAGTTCTAGGTAATAGCGCACCGAAAGAAAAATATATTCGAATATAACAACGATCGAAGTTAAACTGAACCTGCAGTTTTGAAATAAGGGATTAAGCAGTATAATTTATCGACGTTTTCGTTAACATCGGGTCATCGGGATCATATAACATGACATCCAGATGTTGACGAAACTCCCGTGAATCTTGTAATCAGAGCATGCATTCTAAGCAAAATCAAGAAAACGAACCGCCAGGATAAATGTATGTTTCGATTTTTATCACATAACTAAACCTTTATGTTTTCTCAATTTATTGTTAAATTAAAATCAGGCAAAAAGAAAAAAAACCTTTTTATACTTTCTAAAAAATCGGGAAAATTAACTGAAAGAAAAAAATGTTTTTTTTTCGATTTTTGTCATAGAAATGATCAATTTGTCTTTATTACTACATATCCTAAATTTATTATTCAATAAAAATTATTCAGACAAAAAAAACTTCTTTTTAAAAAATAAGTTATATTTTAACTGTCTGCTGATCCTTCATCGCCGAAATCACCGAATAAAAAAATTATTTGTGCACATATTTTAATATTTTATTTTTTAAATGATGCATCAAACATTTGTTATGCCATCTCTGTAGAGAATCTAAAACATTTTCCGCATTGGATGTGTATATTTCAACGCCGCAGTCAGACCGGCGAAAAGACTCGTATACGAGTCATCCGTAGTTTTAAAAGGGAACTCAAAAGACTCGTATACGAGTCATCCGATGCCAATGAGTTAAAAGTGATTTGTTTTTACGGTTTTTGTGACTCGTGTGGTTTTTTATTTATTTAAAATGGATGGGAGAGGATACTTTTGTCGACGAAAATTTTGAAGACTGTCTTTCCGATATACCGAGTGGCGTTGAAGATGAAAATAATGACGCTCAAGAAGATAACAGTGAAGACGATGATAGACCAGTGCTACGTACTACTTCAAGACCGCGAGTAATGCGGATATCATCATCATCATCATCATAATCATCTAAAGAATCTTCAGAAATCCCAGATATAACGTTGGAATGGGCAGTTTGATCCTCCTAGGGATTTGCCTGATTTTGAAGGTGTACCGGGTCTGAAAATTTTCCCTGAAAATCCATCAAGTGTAGGAGATGTGACATCACTCTTCATAGGAGATGATTTATTCTAAAGAGTCAAGGATACAAATACGTATAGGGAAAAAATGATCACAACCGTCTGAGGTCAGCCCATGCACGTAAATGAACCGATGTAACCATTCGAGAATTAAAAAAAGCATGCTCAGAATGGGACGCCTGCTAGGATTTTTTTAAATGTTCAAAAATATATTTTGCAAATATTGATTTTATCGAAAAAAAATGGTTGTGGATGTTTATAGTAAAAAGTTTTACTGTATATTATGAAAACAGTTAATTTACGTTGTCTTAATATATTTTTTCCATTATATATTATTATGTTTATTCAAACAAAGTTCGTTTTATTGATACGCACCTCACAGTTTGAAGTTTACTGACGTAATTAAGGTCGATTGCTTAGCGCGGAGCGCTTATCTAAACTCCTTTTGTTTCGATTATTTATCACCCGCGGCAAGTCAGATTTTTAAAAAAATATAGCCGTAAACAATGTGTTAATACAATAATATTGCTAAGTGCAAGTTATTTTTTAACCTATTTTTTACTATTATGTTATATTCAATTTACATATATGTTTACAAAAGATGTAATTTTACTCACGTAAATGAAAGTAATTGTATGCTATTTTTTAATATTGATAAATGTATCTATTGTTTGCTATGTATTTATGTATACAATATTATATAAATCAAAAAGCTAACATGCAATTAATTTATTTACAAACATCTTGCATTGTAAACGCTCCTTTATGCAGGCGACGGTTATTCCTAAGTACCATAAATTATCCGGAGACCACCGTACGCATTCCTGATATTGCAAACGAGATTATTATTATTACAAAATCAGCATACTACAATGCATACTCCACTAAAGTCCGCGATGAGTGTGTTAAGGTGAATTTGAATATTATTGTATTTATAAACATGTGTGAATATGTTCAAACCTGATCGGGTAAATTTTTTCCGGCACATATATAACAACCGCACTCTCTACAGGGGATGTCTGTGTTGTCTCGGCATTTTGTGCAGGTTAAGGGGGCGGCACCTGGTTACAAAACAGAATTTGAGTTATCAATAATTGTGTCTTGAGTCCAAAACATTAAAAGAGCTGACACTTTAAATTGGTTTATTATTCATTATAGGATTATAATTTTAATTAACTCACAGGCATAGAAAGAAGATTACAAGAATTGATATGGAAAATAAAATAAAACAAATTTACAATTCAAGATTATATATTTATTTATTTAATAATATTAATAAATATATAATCTAATAATATCAATAAATAATTTAATAATATGTCGCTTGCTGTGGCCCAGTTGGTTAGGGCTTGCTCTTGATTAGATGATGCTCACTTCCAAGGGTCCCAGAAAATGTATATATTTAAGAATGTTTAAAAAATTTGTTATCATAAAAAAGCTAAGTAGTTTAAGTTTGTATCAATGTGGAGCATATGGCCTCCTAATGGGCGTATCTCAACAGAAGTTTTTTCTACGTAAACTGTATGTTACTCAGTTGCTCAACCTCACTTTTTTCAAAGTGATTAGTAGGGAAGAAAGGATAAGGCTAGAACAGAACTAGTGGTTGACTAATCGCTATCGCTACACCCAGTTATTATATTATCAGAAAGATGGGAGGAGAGGAAATAATGTGAATTGCCATCACCCAGTCTTCGATCACAACTTTGAATTGAATAATTCTCAAATTTACTGTGATCTGACTGGAAATCAAACCCAGACCTGCGTGATCGGTTGGACAAGCTTAAACTGGGCCACAGCAGGCGTATAGTAATATGAGAAAGAAAATAAAATATATTGTAATTTTCTTACGTTTTTCGGTAGGTGTAATCATCAGTTTTTCATATTCTTTAGTCCTATCAGATATCGGTATGACAGATTCAATAGTAAAAATTTTATCATGACATCTAACCCTCACGTCATCCTGCGGTATGTCTTTCCCATGATATAATGTGCCGACAAGTTCAGTATTCTTACGTAACGTTTTGATTTCTTGTATGCGAAAATCAAACCTGAAACAAATAAAATTAAGCCAATAATTTAATAACTTTCTGCAAAATATAATAATTTTCTGTAAAATGTAAAATATTTCTTGGGTATCCCGTATCCAAAGATCGGTAGGCAGCCCTTGCAACGTCTTTTGAATTAATTCAAAAATTAAGTGGATAAACTAACTTAATTTTAAATGCTTGGCCATTATTGGGTTCATTAATAAATGCCACTATCACAATAATTTATTGATATTGAAAAAATATTTATTTTTCATGAGAAAACATGGCGACGCATCGGCACGTTGTTGGTGTATGGAATCAATAAGCATCGGACACACCAGCGAGTCGTTGGCGTGCTAGTGGTTAAACGCTGAGGGGGGATAAAAGAATTCCGTGAGCCAGGAAGGTCATATATTTAACCGTTGCTGTGCTGACTTGCACAAATAGACAAAATAAAAGAATAGTAAACTGGCAACTTTGGCCACCATTTTAAAAAAAGTTAAACCAATATTAACCTTTAGAGGAGTATGGACGTACATGTACGTCGGCGCCATTTTTCCATAAATTAGTATAAAAGTAGTTTAAATTCAACACTGGAGTGTCTTGTCTGTAAGCATATATATGCTCTACGTATGAATTACATATATTCATTGGGAAAAAGTCACAAAATTGCCATGTTAAAAAAATGCAGTAAATTAAAGTAAGGTCTGTATAAATCTATTCACTACTCTTAAGGTTAAACTTAAAGCTTACCAAAATCCTTTTTCATTGGCTTGCTCTGGGTTATAATTAAGTAGAACCATTTGATTGGCTTTGAGATCTTCAATGTCAATTTCGGTCCGTGATCTAGGTCTTATTTCTGACAGTTTACAATATTGAGCTGATGATTCATCTTCACTAAAAATAAAATTGACTAAATTACAAATATTATAAAATTAAAAATAATAATAATAATAGCTAGTTTATATTTATAAACAAATATATATTCAGTAATAAAATTAAATCAATTGTAGTGTAATTAATTAAAAAATTTCGACTGAAGGTGCTTGATGGAAATTCAACATTAATTAAAGTTAAAGTAGTACCAGAAGATGCCGAGAGGCGAAACCCGGGTCATGTTCGAACAAGAATTTTATGGAAGTGTACATATTGAAAATAATTTTAAATTAGTGTAAGTAATTATTAAAATTTGGAAAACAATGAAAAAATTGGATTTATTTTTGTATATATGGTATGTATATACAGTGGAACCCCGATCTACCGTTCTCGCATTGTTCGTTTTCCCGCATGGATCGTTCATTTGTTATAGTCCCAGCCAAACGCCCATAAGAACAATGTTAAATAATCCCGCATTAATCGTTCCCCGATTATACAATTTCCTCGATTTATCGTCTAAATATTATGGTCCCTTCACAAACATTATCCCGATTGAAAGTTTTTTTTTGAATATGTATTTCTCATTTCGCTAAGAAATACGATCAACTCGTACAATTTGTTTTTGAAAAAAACGAGGCTGCAGGCGCGGTAGAATTATTTATTTCATTACTTCTCATAATATCGACCCATACAAAAATTTTGTGAAAAAAACGACACTGTAAGTATGCAGGCGCCGTAGAATTGTTTTTTATGATTTCCCATAATGCTTTCGCTGATGACTCACTTACTCCTGTGCACATATTCATTTGTCTCGCTGAATTTCAACACCTCTAATGACCTTTAGTTTTGCCTTGAATCTCGTGCCATAAAGTGTTCTAATTCGGATTAAAATGCCCCCCATGAAAAAAACTAGAACTCTCGCGGAGAAACTCAAAATAATTTAGGCTTTCGAAAAAATAAAAACATTTTTCTATTCAAAAAAACATAGATGAATCTGTTGTGAGAAAACTATGTGAGTTTGAAGGGTCTTTGCTAAAATTGAAGTATCAAACTGCAAGGAAGCAACTGAGCATAAAGGACTTTTTTAGTAGTAAGTGAGTTTTTTATTATTATTTTTAGCTTTCCCGCATTATCGGTTTCCCGCATTTTTCGGTCCCTTGAAAAACGTAAAATCAGGGTTTCACTGTACAGTAAGCATTTGAGAAAATTCATTTGTAATATAAAATTTAACTGAATTTAGTTTGGCCATCACGAATGAATGAAAAACAGAAACGATTAAGTATAAGAGATACTGGGAGCTCTGTGGAAGCGGTCACTTATGGTATATTGAGCAGAAAATTAGATGTCGGACAAAACTGAATGTGTTTTTTTGATTAGTTTGTATTTGTGTAACGATGTATTCAATATTTTTACAATATCTTTGCCATCAATATGCACATAGCATCTCGACAGGTCTGATTGATTTAGGTTAGCTATAATATTTTCAACAAAAAAAGCTATACATTCATGCGATTTGAAGAGAAACTAATGTAGATTTTTATAAGTATGCAACTAGAATACTTATTTCAACTATTATTTTATTTTATCAAGTTGCATCAACTTACTCGTGAAAGCATACTTTGAACAGCAATTCTTTTTCATCATGAGAATATTCAGGTTTACTCGGTGATGCACTTTTTTGTATGATCAATTTGTCAGATTTTTTACTTTCTGGTGTTTTACTTTTAATTTCTTCATTACTATCTGTTACTTCTGATGTATCATCCTTCTTTTTGGCAGCAAAATAGTCTTTGATACCACGTTGGGGGGTTGTGTTAGCAGATTTTGGGGATTTCCTGGATTTCGGACTATCGCAATTACTACTGCCCGGTTTATCATCTGGTTCCGTTATCGGGGACTTATGATTGCCATTAACAACAGGCTTTGATTCCTTATCAGATTTTTGAGGTGTCTTTTTCGGACTTCTCGGAGGATTGGTTCTTTTCGAAGGAGATTTGGATGTCGTCGGATCGTGATCTCCGTTTGAAGTGGTTCCGTTTGAAATGATTCCATTTGATTTACTGCTTGTGCTTTGTAGTTTTTTGAAATGTTCTGGATCTTTGACAATCTGTAAAATCTTTCCTTCAAACCATGCACTGTGAAATCTATCTTTGATATCGACTAGATCACCAACACGGTAAAATTTACTAACAGCATCTAGAAAAAGAAAGAAAAGCGAGACAGTATTAACCTTTATCCGCCAGCGCACTTTGGGCATTAGGAGTGAGTTCACTGCCGAAGGAGTTTTTTGCAATTGGTTAATCACAAAAATAACTACATCTCAATTTAATTCATTGCTTATTTAATTTAATATCTACTATGTATATTGTTATTGTAAATCAATTTAATCCTGCCGCAAAACTCGCCATACTCACTGAACAATGAAAATCAGTAGTCCCCATATACCGCCAGGCGTTTAAGGGTTAATGTGAAACCAAGTCATTAAAGCAGTTTCACAAATTTTTGAATTTAAATAGATACATTTGCATAGTATCTTTATGCTTTTGAGATGTCCCAGTACAGCTCTCTTACATGTCTTAAAGTATCGAAAAGTGAAGTAACCTCTGTTAATGCGCATTGCAATAGTGTCATCTCCGTAAAATAAAAACATGCAATCCACCAAATAAAGACAAGAAAAGTTTTACCATTTTACTAGTTTGCTCACTTCACCTCTCGAGGGCCCATATGTAATGCATATATATGCTCACAGACACCCTCCTGTGCTGAGTTAAAAGTACGTTTGTACTACTTTACAAAAAAAGGCACCAGCGTACATGTCCTACGTCATACGTCCATACTCCTCTAAAGGTTAATAATTATCTTGCCAGGTCTTGATTACAATATTCAGCGATTATATCATAAGCGATGATTGAAAAATAACCAAGAACGATCCCCGTAATCCATTTCCAACATTATATTACTATATTAAAAGAGAGAATAAATATTTGCCTAGTGCCAGTATACACAGCTGTTTGAAAAAAACTAACTATGTAGATTTATCAGCTTGAGGATTTGTATTTTTTATCAGCAGCAAATAGCGTGTTTTTTGTAGTGACAAGCAACAATGATAAAAAAAAAAGTGTTTGATTTAAATAAAAAAGCCAGATAACATACAAAAACTTCCTGTCGAATGAAGCATACATAATTATTATTTGAATAAAACATAATTTAGGAACGTGCTGTCAAGGCTAACCCCATTGAGGGCGAATAAACTTGAAATTTAATTAATAAATATATGGAATATTCTGTGAGCCGAAAATTCTTTGAATGGAAGGTCCTGTTTACGGAAGAGTCTGAGTTCAGAAGAATCGGTGTATGGAGTTTTCTTGTACGGAGAATTCGTGTTCACGGGTAGATAATATTCGATGATATGCCATCAGAGTAAACTTGCCGTTAAAAGAAAAATTACTATTTTACACAGCGACAATCGGTCCGATCATGACTGACGCACGCCCAATATGGACATACGCAGTCACGAATCACTTTGAAACCCTCCACATAATACATAACAAGACTTTATGCACTATCATGAACACTCCCTGGTATGTGCGTAACACGACACTACACATGAGACCTCAACATTGATAATATCCTGATTGACGATTACATAGACTATCCCCATATGTACAACGTGAGACCACGGAGGGTCTTTTTGCTCAAACCTAACTAAACCACCCTTACTTCCCCCACTCCCTATTTCACCTGCGTGATTAACGATGTTAACCCCAGACTTCTGTTCATCGTTTTTAATAGCCTTAAGTATTTTTTTTACGCACATTTACAGTTTTATAAAATATGTTCCACTTTAGAAGCAAATATGGGTAAAATAAAAATATCAAAGTACCTTCGTGTTCAACCTTTGTCTCCGTCGCCTTTTCTGATGTGATTTCTTTTTCATTCGTTTCTTGAGTGTTCTTGTCACTTTCGACAATAAGTGGAGCAATTTTTTGCATCAGTTGAATTACATCATTAAGTTTGATATTGTAGTCGTGGAATGAATATCCGTCTTCAAGCTAAAATTTTAATTTTAACACATTCAATAAAGTAGCCACACAACATAGTACAAACTTTTCTAGCGGGACTATTTTCAAAATGACCTTTATTATATAACTGATATATAAGAGATATGTCAATATTTACAACTCTTTCCTACTGTAGCTGTTTAAATTAAATCATATTAATTAGACCAGCGGTTTCCAACCTGGGAGGCCCGGAGTACCGCCAGGGGAGGAGCCAAAACTTTTAAATAAAAAAATAATATTCATACCATAATTTCTTCATATAAATAAAACTTTGTATCGTAATGTACGTTAACAATTCAGTGTATGAATTTTTTTTTTCTTACATTTTTATATACACGTATTGTACTTTTAATTTCTATTAAAAAATGATCTAGAGCAGAAGATTTAAAAATGGGGCCTTAGCAAAAAAATTGTTTCAGAAATGCACAAAACAAACTATGCGGTTGAAATTTTAGGAAAATTGAGCGGCTTAAAATATAATATAACAATGCAGGGATCACAAATGCATCTACTTGTTCAAAAAGACAAATTGAAAGCTTTCATTAAAATGCCCAAGTTATGAAAATCAAATTTACAAAGAATGAAAAAGATGTTTTCACTTTCAAAAGATTTCTTGGCCACGGCCAATATTGAAGAAGCAAAAAATATTTGTATTGAACATTTGGATGGTTTGTTGCTGCATTTTTTAAATTATTTCAAAGATATTAAATTCTCAACATTTTTGTGGATACAGAATCCATTTATCGACGATGGTGAAGAAGAATTTGAGCTGACGAAAATCGAAAAAGAAAAATTGATATAATTATCATTGCGATAACATCTCATTAAAAAAAAAGTTTCAAAATGAAACAATAATTCAATTTTGGATGAATCTAAGTGAAAAATACAAATCTTTGGGCTTCTGCTCTTCAAAATGTCTTTTTTATGCGAACTATGTTTTTCGGCACCGGTTGCAATGAAAACCAAATATTGAGCAAGGTTAATTAATAGTCAAAAGAGAGTTATGAGTTGCACTCTCCACATTGCCCTCAAGATTTGATGCACTTTGTGCCAATAAACAACAGCAACCCTCGTATAAAATTTTGATGCTTTAAAGTAGTTTAATTTGTAATTTAATTTAAAAATAAATGTACATATTCGTAGTGCTTTTTTTACGAAACGTGAATCGGAGTTCCAGCAAATTTTTCTGGGCATTTTTAATGTTTAAAATCAATTTTAGTAAAAAAAAAAAAAACCTTGAAAACCACTAGCTGGTTTTCCCTATTGAATGTAACATAATGAACTGGGTATCGCAACACTCAAATGTAAAAAGATGTCATAATACAAAACATATCAGGTCCATAGACTAACTCTGCGATCAGAAACAGGGATTTAATGCTTGGTTTAGTGCGCCTTTTGTGTCCCACGAATTTCATGTGCAACAGTTTTGTCATTTTTGTTCATCAAACTCATCGAAGCAACTTTGACACTTTTTTTATTCTTTAAAATACGTTGAACGGTGGTCACTAAAAGGAAGACAATGCTTTCGTGACGGATCTTATAGTTTCGAGTCCCAGTACAACAACATTTTCTTCAATCAATTTATCGATTTTTGTTTAAAGGCATGAGTGTTTGTGATATCTTAACATTTCCTCCCACCCTTTCAAATCTAAAATAAAATAGACAAAGCGAGAGAGATTGGTAAATCACTAGTCCTGTCCTGTCCCCATATTTTTATTCTTAAAAAAAGAGGTTTGATTACAAGCAATTCTCGTAAAAAAACATTCGTTGAGAAATCTCCACTATTAAGCTATATTCTCTACATTAGGAACGGACATACATACATAGATAAGAAAAAAAACTTTGTTTAAATATTGACAAGTGAGTTCCGGCATCTTTTTTTTCAAAAAAAGCACTGCTTGTTTTTATATTATATGTTATTGTTCTATTAATAATAGTTTTTTTGTAATAAAATTATTATGTAAAACGTGCCCGTTCTACCATATTTATTGAAAAAAAAAAAAAAAGTAGGGAAGGCGCGGCAATTTTATTTTTGGGAGGTGCAGTAGCATAATGGTTGGAAACCGCTGAATTAGACAATAAGCTCTCAATTAATCATTACCTATTTCATTGATCCACTGATCTGGCAGATGATTAAATAGCTTTCATAACAACTATTCCAATCATCTATACTCTTTTTAGACCCAGTATGGAGTCCATATGCCTTAGTTTAGCTCTTCAAGAATTTATAACTAGCACAAAAAGAATGCTCTGTTTTGACATCCATTTATAATATCAAATGTTAACCGATTTCATTAAAATAACGAGTTTTAAAAAGATTAGATTGAAGTTTGAATTATAAATACTTTTAATCGTATTTGTTTAATTTGCAAAAAACTGGTATTTATCATTAACTTCCCTGATAATTTAGCATTTTTCTTATCGTAATTAAATTTTAAACATGACCGTATTTCGTAAATTTTCGGGTAGAAAGATAGAAGCAAGTTAAAAACATATAAGATATAATAACCACTTCAAGAAAAGTCGTGATGTGATTGCTACCCAATAACAATAATACCCGATTGCACTTATATTGAATATAGTATTAAATTTGCGCTTCAGCAGTTACACAACGTTTACAATTCTTTGATAATTGAAGTTATTTCATAATGCATGCAAATGAATCGATAACCTACTAAAAAAAAAATAGTGAAGCCTGAATGTTACAGTGTTTAATATAATTGTGTGACTAAATATTTTACTACAACTATACTGTTTAGCATAGAATTGACATATATCAATGTTCGAATAATAATTACCAATTTTCCGCCGTAGAAAAGCCTCTGGAGACCAGGTTCAACGTTGAATTTATCTTCAAGCAACTTTCTGAAGGCGTCGATTTTAGTCAATTTTGAAGGTACCACAACTATTGCTTCTGGTTTTCCACAAAATCTCACTCGCACGTGCATTTTGGTGATAATCTACAACCATAGGCTGTAAATCTTGTCAATGAAATTTACGAAAACAACGCGCACCAACTATAACGTATTGACAGCAAAGTTGTACGGTGAAAGTTCGGTTATGGTTTTTGGCGCGAACCTGCCATAACAATTTTCTTTTTTATGGCTAATAAATTCATTTCACATACCAGCAAAGCAAAAATAGGATACTTGAATATCTGCCAATAATAATTTGAATGTTTTTAAATAGCAACTAACTATTTGGTCAGTTTCTTATTCGATAAACGGCCAATAAATATTAAAGAAATTCTCAGTTATTAATAAATAAAACAGTCAGTTAAAAGTAATAAATGATCAGTAAAAAAATGAGAATCATTCAAAAAATTCATTTAGGCCAGGATTTTATTGAAAAATGGTAATTATTTTTTTGTAAAAAGACCAGTAGATATATATAAAAATATCAAAATTTAAGGCAAATTCGATTAAATAAAAGTACATTACGGTATGTAAAGAAAACTTATTTTTTAAATTTCTTACGAAGTCAAAAAAACTATTTACGTTGATTGACCAGAAACATTACCGCCTCCATCCATAGTATAGTATAGTATAGGAGGCTATGCCAGAAATCTTTAGATATTAAAACTTAGTAAACGTACATATTGAACTTTGTATTTTAATATCTACATATCGACTGTGGAAAGGGAAAAGGACGTAACCCTCAATTTTCCAAAACAGCTTTTTGTCGATAATCACAATGTATATAACTTGACACACATTCTATCAAAAGGATGGAAGCTGAAAATGCCGAATTAGCATCTAAATTTAGCTTTTAAGTTTGAAAAAGATGACCTTGTATAAAATTAAAACCAAGAAAAAACACTGAAATAAAGGTTTTTTCCTAGACAATTTCTATAATCAATATTAGGTTATGTCATTTAAACACCAGTTTAGAAGTATCCGTGCATTTCAAGGTTATGTATAATTCATAATTTGCATATGTCACAAAATCATCAAAACACGTTTTTAGCGCCTCCTGTAAAATTTGATATGTGTGGGTTACGTCCTTTTTCCTTTCCACAGTCGATATGTAATTATAATTTTGAGAAATAAGTAAGGAAACATATTTAAACGAACAAGAATAGTATTATAGTAACGCTTGATAAAAAAATGATTTCTACTGTTTCATAATATTTGACCCACCATTTTTGTTTGGGATATAAGTTTTTGGTTAAATTAATAAAAAATATGTCTTGTAAGATGATAAAAAGATGTACTTGAACTGACAGTCTGTCTGAACAGACGGACTGTCAGTTCAAGTACATCCGTGCACGTGGATTGCCTGAAGATGCTTAAAGGCGAAACCCGGGTCGTTAGCGACAAAACTCATGGAAAAGTACAAAATTCAAACAATTCAAATTTAAACGTTATTTTGTTTGTGTTATTCGTTATAGTATTTGACTTATTTTGTTTAAGTTTTTTTACCATTTACACCCCCAACGTAAAGCATATGAATACTCAAAGTATAAAGACTTATCGTGAAAGATTTTTTAAAAAAGATTGATTGTCAGTCAATTGCTCTACCCACTAAGTTTTCAGCATATATTAAAATTTAGTCCCGTCAGAGAATGAATCTGGGATCTCCATGCACCACAGTCACGACAGTTGATGATGGAATGAAATAATACTAAATAATTTATATAATATCATTTGATTCCTACCATAAATTGAACTAAAAAATATATCTATTGCCTCTACAATATGACAGTGAATCTTAAAAAGGATGGTGATCCTTACCGATAACCAGTTTAAGTTTTTGCAAGTGCCTAATCTTTGATCTGTCAAGGGAATATGTTTAATGTATAGTCTTGGAATAGTAAGACGACCAGACTGTCGACATTGTGGCCAGTCTTGCCATTCACTTTCATAAGTTAGCTTTTATTTCTTTTCATCAAAAGGTAAGTATTGCAGGCATCTAAAATCTGTCACCACAGGATCTTCTGCTCTCTTTTCTAATCTCAATGACGGAAGATTTTTCGTAAAGAATTGTATTTAAAAAAAAACAAAGTGAAGGATTTTAATTTTATATGGTTGCTTTGGCCTAGCCATTTTTTTGGAGACAATGTAATCAGATGGGGCAAATATCGGTGGCTTGAAATAATTTTATATTATCTGCTCCACAGTCACTGAAAGTCATTTGTGCTAATAAATTTTGTGAGGGAGCCTCACATAGGAGTAATTGTGATGCATGATTTTGAATGCTCTCACATAGAATTAATTAAAAATCGATTTCATTTCGTGACAGTTACGTCTTTTTATACTAGTAAATATGGTAGAGAAAAAAAGTGCGCATCTCGTGGTATCAATAACCCACTTCGTCAAAAACCTCACATAGGAGGTATTTAGCATGCATGCGCGATATGTTTTAATATTTAACCACATATAATTTTACAGTTTGTTTCTAGATCTATAAATGGATATAAAATTAAAAATCTTAGACGAAGAAGGTTTAAATTATAATCTAAAATTGGGAAGTGCGCTGAGGTTTTCGACTTTTATACATAGTTATACAGTAAAAAGTAATATGAATTTACATCAGTGGATACAAAATGCTGAATTCGAAGTGTATCATTATAGGTGCCATTTTACAAAATAACGTAACACAATGAAGTAAATTTGATATTGTTCGTTGTGGAGAAGACCTTAAAGCTTATATTAGAATGAATGACAACATTAACTGCAAAATATACCCTTTAGAAAGTCCATTGACAGCTGTCATTACTGTGTATCGAAGTGAAATAATATTTTTTAGGATGTATTTTTAAGATAATGCGCATTTTTTCGAACGACGTCATTGCGAGAGTAACGTTTATAGGCTTAACGAAGTGTGAATTTTTGTTTTATAGTTTAAAAGCGGTTGATTATCGTGACATTGCAAAAACTAACGCAACATATTGTAAGTATCGCAAAATTGTATTGTTATATATTTTTATTTTCAGCCTTATTACACATGAACTTTAGTCCTTTACTCTAAACACGTAACTATGTATATCATTATAATCAACTTCATAAATGTTATAGCTTATCTTGTTTTCAATGTCTTCTTTGTACTAACTTTAGTTTTCGTTTACGTGGATATTTTTCGTCATCAATTGAGTCTAAAGTAGAATATATTGATTTGAATACATGTTTAATGCTGTAAATATTAAAACAAAACACATAGCAGCAGTGATTTCACAGGGCAAAAGAGAAAGCTTTCTTTTCCCAGTAGTCAAATTTAAACATAGCTCTACTTATGACATCTGTCAAAGTCATTTTTATTTCAGATGAAAATTAGTAAAATTTGATAGAAGTGATACCTACAAATTAAGATTTCATATTAATCTGTTCCTACTTTACCGTTTCGCGTTATTTACCAAGCAAAAACCAATATGTTCCTTCATTTCATTGAAGTAAATATCTGAAGGTAAAAGTTTTTTCATAACTAATTGACAGCTGCTTAGTAAGTATATATTTTCAGAACAATACAGATGTTTTCAATAAACATAATGAACATTGAAAGAAATATAATATTTTATTTTTGACAGTGGTGATCAGAAATCCGGATTTTTCTGGATGTGTCATCTTTTTAAGAGGATCCTGGATTGTTTAGCAGAAATTTTAGTATGTGACCAGTATTTCAGAAAAATTAGGCAAACATTTTGTAAAAAATATAATACACCTACTGGAAATAAATTTGTGACATTAAAAGTATATTAAAAAAGAAAAGAAAAATGATGGTTTAATTGTTGAATCAGTACTATTTCTTCAGATCATGAATTATTTTTATTTTTCCATTATGAACTTTGAATAATTTAATATTTTTCTATATATATATATATATGGCTTACAAATATAATGAATTAAGATTTTATTTTTGTATTTAAGATTAAAACTGAAATAAACCTGAAATGAACTATGTAAATGATAATCTGTATTTTTCTGAAATATGAAATCGATTCTCAAATAAAATAAAATTAAAAAAAAAAAAATCTTCTTTGACCATATTCGCTCCCTATGTGGAGCATATGGCTGCCACGCAGCACCTCCATGTTTCACTGTCTCCCACCAATTGCTTTGCTTCCTCCTATGACATGCCAGCATCCCTCAGTACCGGCAGAATGCAAGCGTTGAATAAGTGACATTTGGTTTTAATTGAGCTCAGCTGTGTGTCCCAGACAGTCTGCATTAAGTTGAATGTAGCTCCAGCCATTCCTAGATGAATGGCGAGCTCCTTTTTTGTACTACCGTCATCGGGGATATGTACACCGGGATATGTCGACCCTCTCGGTGATCTGCCCCGCGCTGATCAGGGTTCTATCAGAGTCATGACATGTCACGGTCATGGTTTGGTTATACATCACACTGGTCTTACTAGTATCAATTTTTAGACCAATGCGACCTGAGCTAGTTCCTAACCCATCAATAGTCTCCTGGATGCCCTTTACAGATTTTTTGAATATGACAGCACCATCAGCATATTCAAGGTCACACAGCATCAGACCGGGACCAACAGCTACACCTTGATCAGGCGAAATTGACCTGTGAATTATGAAGTCAAACATAATAATAAACAGGAACCGTGCAAGAACCATTTGGTATTTGAATCATCGGGTATCTGGTATCTGAGCCCGATCGCATTGAAGCGGACTGGTGCAGCATCAAATGTGCTATTGCATTATCCGCCAAAGATGTTCTCGTATTCCGGAGGGAAGGGCAACCGAAATGGATATCCGGAAATACTTGGGAGAGAATCGAAGAGCGAGCCAGGCTAAATGTACTGAAGGACAGTGAAGCTGATCCTGAAAAATTTGAAGAACGTCGCACTTATTACTGTAATCAGGACAAGGCTGTCAAGAAGTCTGCGCGACTTGACAAGCGCCGATTCTTGGATCGGCAAACTGAGATAGCTGTGGTGGCGGACCGCAGAAATGATACCTAGAAGTTATTTAGAATCACGCGCGAGGTCTGCGGAAAGCGACCACCAACTCTCGGGCCCATTTGGAGATTCATAACGGAGCGATAGAGTCAAACCTATTGAATGATGTGTCTATATAACAAAAAGAACTGAAAACATATGGTTTAAATGAAGTTCCCGACGACAATCAAATCTAAATTTGAATCGTTGAACGTTTTCGATGTCGGTTTTTCCGACAAACAAAAATAAATATAATTCTTAAAATTACTTACCATTCAAACCTGTAGGCAATCCATGGCTTAACCCATTTTTGCCCGAATTTTTTTTTTCTCAAAATTTATAATAATTTCAATAAATCATAATGATATTATAATACAAAACATTTTTTTTTTTTTTTGCATTCATATTGTTTTTATGAGTTTTTTGAGATGTTCCAAATATGGAACACTTGGAATATAATGAGGTAGGCATTATAAAACTAAAATAAGAAATAAAGTTTATTTCAACACAAGCAACCTTATAAAATAGATAAGTAAAGTTATGTTAATATAATATATAAACACGAATTAACGAAAATGGAAGGTTTTGAAACATCCTTCAAAATTGGGAGGTCATTTTTCACAACATTTTGTGGATTTTTTTTTAAAAAGTGCACATCGATTTTTTTTATCAGCTGAAATCATCCAATGATCTACCCGATCATATTGGATATTGACAGGCACCCTGATAGATAAATCTTTTGAAGATTCTGGCCTTCCTCCCCTCTTCATGGGATTTCTATTAATTTTTAAGTACTATATTTCTTCTAAATTTCAAGTAATCCAACTTTTTATTTTCTGGATTTTTTCTATAAAGTTGCCAAGCATTATGAATTGCAGTATCCAAACAAAAGCTAAAAGGTACCCACCACCACTATTTTTTATTTTGGATTTTTGATGGATACTCGATAGTTATCTATATTTTCATCCATTCGATCCGCTCCGCCCATATACTTGTTTTATATTGATATGACATTTGGTCTGTTGATTGGTAGCTTTTTTTGAGGATATCCATCTTTGAGCATGTCCTATTGGTTCTACTGGATCGCAGGAGCTAACAGGGAGAACAACTCGGTTGTCATTCCAAGCTGTAGCAATAGTAATGCTAGTTTTGGTGTCAGTACAAAATTTATATGTTAACATTTCCATTTTCATCACCGCTGTCCTCTTCAGTCTCAATGTCGTCTTCGGGAGGTGTTTAAACCACATCTATGCATTTAACATCCTTCCAAGACTTTTCGTCATTAATTTCTTCCATCTCTGATGGTAAAATTCTGGGAGGAAAAAAATTCACATGTTGTTATAATCCCAGTGTTCCAATTTAGGAACATGCATAATATTGTAAATAAAAAAGTTACATATGGAAAAATTAAAAAAAATACTGAATAATGATGACATTTTCTGTTGAACGTAATTGGTGCAAATAAAAAAACACTACTCACTCCGACAGGTTCAAATCTGAAAAAATACTTCATGAAACGATACCCACGCTTGTTAGCTGTAGACTGACGAAATTTAAATTTTATTGTGTCATGCATAATGGAGTGGGGGTAAAAATACTAAATGTTACAATAATGGAACACTGGGCAAAAATGGGTTAATCCTTTTCGCTAGCAATGGCTTTAAACTTAGTGATACATGTATTTCTTATATAAACACGATACATTCATTTACTAAGTGTCACTTCAAGTTCATCCGTGCACTTGAACGTCTAATGACAAAACTTGTGTGAATGTACATAATTTGAATGATTCGAATTTAATATTGAAATTCTACCAAGCACCTTCAGTCGAAATCTTAACACATTGTGTACGGTGTGCACAAATTCGTGTGTTTCAGTAACTTTGTATTGCCGCGGTGAGCATATTTTTATGCTTTTCATCGTCGTATATAAAAAAAACGCATGTCAAACACCTTATTTCTTGACATGTTTACTTTACTGTGTGATTGGAAGATGTCTCCAAAGGCAAAACTTCGATGATCGATTCTTTGTTGGTTCAATAACACAATTAAATATTTAAATGAAAATGATGCTAGAATCGTCATTCTTTTAAAGCGCATTACCTATCAGTATTCTCCGCGCCGAGTTATTTTTTGCAGCGTTTGTTAAACCGTGTTACATATACTAACGAGCGTTATTGTGTAATATTATATGAAGTGTATTTAACTTTATTATACTAAATAATTTGTGAACTTTTGCCATTTGTTTTTGAGACATTAGAGATTTTTAAACCGTATTCGTATAATATTGTAATGTGTATTTGAATTTATTTACTACTTAGATTTTTGTAAGCAAGTTTATGATTTGTTTTTACGGTTTTTGTGATTAGTTTTTGGGACTCGTGTGAATTTTTTATTTATTTAAAATGAATGGGAGAGAGGATACTTTTGCCGATGAAAATTTTGAAGACTGTCTTTCCGATATACCGAGTGATGTTGAAAATAAAAATAATGACGCTCAAGAAAATAACAGTGAAGACGATGATAGACCAGTGCTACGTTCTACTTCAAGACCGCGAGTAATGCGGATATCATCATCATCATCATCATCATCATCATCTAAAGAATCTTCAGAAATCCCAGATATAACGTTGGATTGGGCAGAGTTTGATCCTCCTAGGGATTTGCCTGATTTTGAAGGTGTACCGGGTCTGAAAGTTTTCCCTGAAAATTCATCAAGTGTAGGGGATGTGACATCACTCTTCATAGGAGATGATTTATTCGAAAGAATAGTCAAGGATACAAATACGTATAGGGAAAAAATCATCACAACCGTCTGAGGTCAGCCCATGCACGTAAATGAACTGATGTAACCATTCGAGAATTAAAAAAAGCATTCTCAGAATGGGACACCTGCTAGGATTTTTTTAAATTTTCAAAAATATATTCTGCAAATATTGATTTTATCGAAAAAAAAATGGTTGTGGATCAGCAAGTCTAAGATGTTTATAGTAAAAAGTTTTACTGTATATTATGAAAACAGTTAATTCACGTTGTCTAAATATATTTTTTCCATTATATATTATTATGTTTATTCAAACAAAGTTTGTTTTATTGATACGCACCTCACAGTTTGAAGTTTACTGACGTAATTAAGGTCGATTGCTTAGCGCGGAGCGCTTATCTAAACTCTCTTTGTCTCGATTATTTATCACCCGCGGCAAGTCAGATTTTTAAAAAAATATAGCCGTAAACAATGTGTTAAATTAAATCGAATCTAATATAAGAATCAGTGCAAATAAGTTCCTACCGAATTGTTATTGCTAAAATAACATTTGTTTATTTTTCTAGCATGTCCTGGAGGGAACTCCCCATCCTGCCATTGTGCAGAGTGTTTGAATGTCTCTCCATCTCGGCCTGTTTAGCTGCTGCATCGTGCTGCAAAAACTGGCGATATGCCTTCATGTTCCATCGCATTGAAAGGTTGCTACACTTTCATCATCAACTTCTATTTGATATACATTATAGAAATGAATTTTATATCGACTGTGGAAAGGAAAAAGGACGTAACCCACAAATTATACAGGAGGCGCAAAAAACGTGTTTTAATAATTCTGGGCCAGATGCAAATTATGAAATATACACAACCTGGAAGTGCACGGAAACTTCTAAACTGGTTTTTAATTGATATAATTTAACACTAACTAAAGAAATAGTTTAGGAAAAACTTCATTTTCAGTCTTTTTTCAGAAAATTTTTGCAAGGTCATCTTTTTCAAACTTAAATGCTAAATTTAGATACTAATTCGGCATTTGCAGCTTACATCCTTTTAATAGAATGTGCATCAAGTTTGATACATTGTGATTATTGAAAAAAAGCTGATTTGAAAAAACTGTGGGTTACGTCCTTTTTCCTTTCCATAGTCGATATGCTTTACTGTTATTCTTTGGTGGAAAGACATGTCTTCTTGACATACATAAAGACATTGTTCTTCTTTTTAGTTTGAATCAAATTCAGCATATCACATATCATTTTTATGATAGTTTTAGAAGTTGAGTTTTTTTTGTTTTTGACAGTTCCATAAATTAAAAAAAAACAGTTTTTCATTTAAAAAAAAGACCTGTTACCATAAGTCTTTTGATGGTTTTTTTACAACAATTTTAATATGCATCATTTTTACTGTTTTGTTTTTTTAGGGAACGTCTTTCACTAAGGGTAGACAATGAGAACATAGAGAAAAATGTCTTCCTGGCTAATGTTTTCAGCCGAAATGTCCAGGAGTTGGAAATCACATTAGCCAGCTCGATCGATGAGTACACCAGATTTACCAACTCTGTACTGACAAGGTGAGGTTCAGTTCTCAATTGATGAAAATTATATCTATTGTGTATGTTTTACTGTATATACTGATATGTTATTGGCACATTTAGAAATTGGCAAAAAATTTTCAGTAGATATGAAAACATTTTTTTCGAGTGTTTCTAGCCTGTCGAATGGCATACCGTAAACACAAAAATGTGTCAGCCGATACGTTATTGTGTTTATTTTTTCCACTTAGACCGTGGGATAAATTTTAGATACGTCTCTGTGTTACAGATATAATAAATACATATTCCTTTAGTACTTTCACACAAAAAGTGTACTAACAAAATGTAAATTAATATAGTGGAATAATTTAAGATTTCGACTGAAGGTGCTTGGTGGAATTTCAATATTAAATTTGAATCGTTCAAACTATGTTCATTCTCACAAATTTTGTCACTAACGACCCAGGTTTCGCCTTTCGGCATCTTCAGGCGTTCAATTGCACGGATGAACTTGAACTGACTGTCTGAACCGTCAGTTCAAGTTCATCCGTGCACTTGAACGCCTGAAGATGCCGAAAGGCGAAACCCGAGTCGTTAGTGACAAAATCTGTGAGAATGTACATAGTTTGAACGATTCAAATTTAATATAGTGGTGATGAATGATCATAAATTTTGTTGGCTTTTACGTGTAAAATTAAGTTACTAATTTCACTTAACCTGTCGTTACATAACGTTATTGTTGCAGATTCTGTGATTCAAAACATCTTTCCTTTATAACATACGTGCCAACATCAGAGTATTTGACTTTTGAAAGTACTCATAACAAGGAATTTATACAGAGGTAAGATATTCATTATTATATTTTTATTCTAGTCCAACTCTTGAATAGTTATTTGATTTGAATTGAAAAAAGGCCAGTTGTCTAGGCGTCGCTTGCAGGATCAGTTAAGGACTGGTCAGGGTGAAATGGAAACATGTCATTGAGTAGAAATTGATAAATCAATATTTGAAATTGTCCATTTGGGTATTTAAACCCTTGAATTTAGATGCCAATAACCACAAATGAACAACTAAAATGTAACCACTTGGCTGCGAGATGAACATCTTTGATTTAAAAAAAAAAGTGTTGAAAGTTTACAGAACATTTCAAAGTAAAAATAATCCACATCTGAGGTTATTACATCGTCGCTAATAGTGTAAGAACATGTTACTAATTTTTTTGGTAAAATTACTTTTTTTATTTGTCAAATTAACCTAAATTCGAAAGAAGTATTCTTGCAGTATTGGTGACGGCATATTAAAATCCAAGAAATGGTATCCCATTATCTATTGTTTCTTTTTACCTCTATTGTGTAAACGTCGGAATGTCATAATATAACTATTTTTTATAAATTTTCCAGAGTGCTGATATTATTTTTACTCAGACTGTGTGAACTTCCATCTCTCCAGGGAATTAACATACACGGTTGCGGAGAACTGACTGTGCATGCTCCCGCCTTATTGCAAGCGATTGTAAGTATTGTTCGATATCATAAAATAGCTTTTTCTCTGAATGTCTTTCTTTTAAGATAAAGAAATTGTAAATTAAGATTTTTACAACACATCGTTTACTATTAACATTGCAAAGACATTATGAATTTTGCCTCTAGATGCGTTGCCTCGTATTGTATAAATTCCTGTGCTCTTTTTTTCTTTTCACCCGTAGAAAATGCTCACAATAAGCAAAACTCGTCCTGATAATTACATAAAATTCTGCAAAAATAATGTTTTATTTTTGTGAATATACTGCCTTTCCTATACTCCTGAAATGTATTTTTTTTTTTACAGAATCAACGAGAATATTTTAGAGTGCTAGGCTTAGCTGGCCTTAGACCAACTTCAACTATAGCTAGTCCAATTAATCCTCAATTGTTTAATGGATTCACCACTCTCCAAGTAAAGTATTGTTTTTTATATTTTTTAATGTCCATTACATGTTTGTTAAATGAATAGAGGAAATAAAATTCAAATATTAAGCAGCTAACAGAACACTGTAAAATTAGGTAGAAGACCTGTGTTAAGTCGGAAAATTCACCCTCTCTTTTCTCTCTACGCTGCTCCGTTTTTAGGATTAGCTAAGAAATGGAGTAATATAAACATCACAGACATCTTGTATCTTTTTCTGAGGATAAAAAATCATAAACTAATGCAAGTAAACGATCATGGAGCAGCATCAGTTTGGACACCTCATAGTGGCGCGTAACTTTTGTTGTTGGAAGGATGTATGCAAAGAAATTTGAATTAGATTTTTATACTATGTTTACTCCTAATATGATGCATATGGATTGCTAATGGAGGCAATGTTGTTTACGTTGTTCAGCTGCTCATCCCCACTTTTATTTAGAGTGAGTAAGGATAGAATGGTAGTGCCTGGGAATAGGACTAGTTGTTAGCTTATTGTTGTCGCTACGCTGTGAACATTTGCAGACATTGCAAACATCAATCTCAAATTCATTTTATGAATATTTCTGTGCTGGGATTTGAGATTGAGCATTCAGTTACAAGCCCGACAATTTAGATAGGATATGCGAATCATTTTAACACTAATTTATGTTTAACAGTATCTATCATTGGACTATGGCAGTCTATCTGAGGAGCTCCTTATCGGAGCAGGGGAGAAGCTTCCGCTGCTAAGTCATCTCGTGCTGAACATTTCGAGTGCCCCAGTTCACGGATTTGCCAATTTCAACTTGGCATGGCTTAGATTGAAGAACTCCAGGATAGCCCAGAACACGCCCACCCTGCTAGAAGTCACAGTTAATTGTGTAAGAATAAACTTTTATTCGGATGAAGCTTTTCTTTCCGGACGTGATCCGAAGGCTCAAGGCAAAGTCTCTGCGGCCGGACGTTGGGTTAGTCCGATAACCGGCCCTGGAAAATTTAATGCTTAACTATTTGGGCTGAGAACATGATTGAAAGACCGGATTGCAATTGTGGACACAACCATCATGACGCTCCAATCATATACTGTGGGGCAGCCCTGAGATGAATGTCGAACAAGCAGAGCTGCGAATATTGGGACATTCAATAAATTTGCAACATCACATGAGGAATGGGATTTTCTCGATTACTTTTTAGATTCAACGCGCAATAGATTGAACTCTACCGCCACGACAGATTCTCAGTATAAGAATACATAGGATACTTAACCCTTTGCGATTGAGAGTGTTTTTGTATATGAGTACTGGCTTGAAAATTTTAAATATTTTTGGAAAAATAATCTGGCCCGTTTCTCGAAAAGTTTGGCGACCTCTGCATGAGAATACAAAAAAATGGATATAAAATAAAATATATTTTCAATAAACATTTTACAAATGAAAAATGTTAATTATTATTTTTATGTATTTCTCGTTTCTTGATTATGTTAAATGAATTGCTATTATTATTTTGTGCTAGTAAGATCTTTGTTTAAATAATATTGAAAACTGCTAGGTATTAATATTACCAATATTGAGAAATGAGACTTTATTCTCATGCCACCGCTACGGCGACACTCGAATGCAAAGAGTTAATATCCACTAAAACGCATAACCTTTTGTGTTTTAATTTAAGTAAAAATAAAAGAGTTTCGAGTAGCTCATTTTCGTATGACTCTGACTTTACCAAAAATTTTGTAGATTAGAATTATTGGACTTTACAAAATGTCGTGATATCATTAACAATGCACCATTGTCTTCACTCATTAAATAAAAGGTGCGCTAAGCTTTTTTATTGATGTTTATTTATTTTGATTTCAGATTGGCCTACCATCAGAAAGCTTGCACGATGTGAATACAAATGTTCTGTGTCCGGCTATTCCGCTGACAGTCTTGAGAGTCATGTTTTGTAAAGCGGTAAGAAAATAAATGAGAATTGTTTGATAGAAATTCGGATAAGTTAAACTTAAATACACCCATTTAAGCAGTATTATCTGTACAATGCTCATTTGTTTTTCCTTTTATCAACAGATAAACATGGACATATTGAGGAAGTTGGATCACTATAGCCAAACTTTAAAAGAACTGTTTTGGGTTGACTCCATTGTGGCCAACTCTTTGAAATCTGTAAGTATATAGCATTAGGCTGCAACTAAATGCTTAATTTTGAAAAAAAATTAATAATTTTTGTCATTTTATTTTATTGAAGCAGGTTTTAAGTCCTTTCGATGGTTTCGGCGGTAACTTTGTGGAAGTTCATTTTAATAGAAAATTTTAATTATTCCCTGACCGCTATAAGTTTGCGCACGGAAATGCGATGACCGTTGAAACTAAATATGCAACCCCCCTCCGCAAAGCGCATTCTACCTACCTCACTTAGTCCACGAGTTTAGTCTGTATTGAAAAGTCGTGCCGTCATCATACTGATTATCGCTTCAATCATGCCTAAACCTTTGCGCTTTCAAGCTAAAAATATCATCGCCAATGTAACTAAGTTTTGTAAAGAAGAAAAGCTAAACGGATCACTATTAATTCCACTGTTTAAAGCAAACGAACGAATTGCAAAAATGACAGCTATGAAATCACTGTATTACCAACTTCCAAGAAAAATCCCCAATTTTAAAAAATGGGGAAATTTATTAACTTTGATTTAATTGCAAGTCAAAGTATTATTTGTTTTTTTTTTAAATAACAATAAAATAACTGTTTTTTTATACACACTTTGTATATGAAATATTTTTAGCAATACATAAATGGCTTATTTTAAAATATAACGAATCCTAATGGTCCTTTCCATAACAGCTCTCTTTATGCTATTCCATTTTTTTTTTATAGATGTTAGTGTAAGAACAATTCAAAATATAAAAAAATATGGTTAATACAGGAGACAAGCTTATCAAATCACTCACAAAACATAGGATAAGAAAAAAAAACTAGCATAATAAACGATTTTGATATGTGCGCCATCAGGCAAAAAGTTTAATGTTTTTACGAAGAAAAGAAATACCGACGCTTTGAAGTCTTTTAATGGTTTTAAAAACCAATAAAAAATATCAAGGCAAACCAGAGTATTGAAACTCATTTACTATTTATATTAAAAACGTATATTTTGAGTATTATTAGGGAATAAAGATTTTAAAATTCTGGCAATATTTTTTTTGCGGCTGTCATACCGGAAATGTATGCAGCGCCACGGTCCCGCACGCACAAGTAAAGCGGTCGCACAGTAACATTGATTATTCCACGTATTGTGTTACTAACTGTGACACGTGTTTCGCCTCTTTCAGAGGCATCTTCAGACTTACTATCGCAAAGTTTGCTTAAGTAATGAAGCAAGATTGATTCTAACATTTTAAAATTATGAAATTACAAAATGGAGTTTTTTGGTTTTTTTTCCTTTTAAGTTACTCTTAAAAAAATAAATATTATTAAATAATATTCTTAATAGCACAGGTGGTTCCCCATTACTTAAATTGTTCCCAATTAATAGAGTAATCACCAACTGCTGGTTGCTGGTTGAAAGTTGGTAAGATAACTTTGTACGTGTACAAACTTGAGATGGTGAACATAGCACCTTTTAACTTAACTGTAAAATACGCTATGGTTTTTTGATAGAATTGTTTGAATTAAAATTTTAAATATTAAATGAAAATATTGCATAAAAAATCTTACTTACAAGCTTTTTGACATTTAGTAAGTTCATGCAATTCAATTAATTTCAGACTATATTAAGTATAGTCATTAAAACAATGTTCGATCTAATATTGTTTTTACTAAATCTACAATATTATTTTATTCTAATTTGCATATTTATCAGGGTCCGGGAACTATCGAGGGCCGGAGAAGAAGCTCACGTCGGGCAACTCGTCAGCAAACTCCGAATCCACTCGTGATGATGTGCTGGAGATGTCCACTCATGCAGAACATCACAATACATGGTAATACATCAATTTATTTATTGTTATAAGCCACGAAGACGATGCATCACGTAAATAATGATACCTTTTGAATTTTTTGCATAGTTTAAAGCAGGCATGGGCAACCTTTCCTAGGTCTGGGGCCAAATTATCATTCAGACTCCGAGTCAAGGGCCGGACCAAATTATTAACCCTTTGACCGCGGATGACTGCTATAGCAGCCCAATCTGAACCGATTTGGATCCGAGCCGCGGTCAAAAGGTTAAACATAATAAAGTAATGTTAAATTAAATAAAACACGTTGCTACTTGTTATATATTTTTTTATTTATATAATGAATATGCCATCTCCATTATTTAATCCCTGCCTGGAACTATTAATTTCTTTCTCTATTACTTCGCCGAGATGAATCAGGGCCGGACCAAATAGCTCGGCCGGCCGGTGGTTGCCCATATATGGTTTAAAGTGTAAAGTAAACTTCTTCATTATTACTTTTAAATAATTTAAAAATTCGGCCTAGACCTTTTTTTTTTGCTTTCATCTGTGTGCACGTGATCGCGTTGATTCCAGAAAGGAAATCAACCCGAAATGGAATTTTATTTTTAATATTATGTGGCTACTGATATATTTACAAATATTAACCTTTTTAAATAATTCTTGTTTTCATTTGCAACAAATAATAATAAATTATAATAAAAATATTTTTTAAAAATAATCTTTTATTTAAAAGATAAAAATAATTGCCATATATATTCCCTTAAAATAATTCCCTCGTCTAAGCAACATCATGACCACATGACACTCTTCAGCACAGTAAGACGGATCGTTGGCTCTCCAAAGAATTGGGAATCAAACCATCTCTCACATTCTACTATCGCTAGTAGTCTATGGTAGATTTGAGTTATTAATTTCGGAATAATTGTCTCGCATGACTAAAAGTAAAACCGTGCGGCGAAAATATTTATTTGATATTATATTGTAACTTACTTTAAATTTCATTCATTTAAAAAAAGGTAGATATTTGTGTGATTTTCTATTGTTCATAAGTTATATTTCGTACCCTTCTTATCTCTTGAATCGATGTATGAAAATATTTTTTTCTCAAAAGACATACATATGTACATACATATATCCTATCCCATTCATCCGAGATTCGTCACGGAATATTATCTTTGAAAACTATACATGCGATTGCACAACGATACAGTTATTCAATGAATGCTCTTGTGAAATATGAGCCTGTCGCTGACATGTTTACAACTTTACTAATTTGGTTTAACCTTAAAAAATATATATATATAATGCAATAAATCAGTGGAATTGATTTTGTCAATTCTAAGAACTTGCACAATCCACACTATGCATAAATTTTAATAAAACATGTGTTGAAACAACTTGGGGGACATTTGAGTGGAACATGGTTTTCGCAGTGCGATCGCGCTGCTTGGATGATTTAACACAAGTACATAAAAGGGTTAAGATGTTTTGGCATTTTGGTTAAGGTTTTTTTTGTCTGAATCATTGCATTGAATTTGTGTTCCAGGCTATTGGCATTCAGCCCACGATCTTCTAGGAATGGCCAGATTGCGCGGCGATCGCCTGGAAACTCTGCGAGTGTCCGCTTTACTTCCTCCGGGACCGGCTCTATTGCCTCGGCAACCTTTCAGTCCTGCGAGACTACCACGTCAACACCTGGCATCGATGGGTCCACACCTCACCGAAGGATTTGTTCAGGTCTGTTGGAACACTTATGACTCTTACGATAGCACACAAAAATATAACTATTAGAGATTTTTAAATTGTCACATTAAATTAAAAACATTTATTATAAAAACAGTTACTACTGCAGAACTATGCCACATCTAAGAATTTTGACCGGTGCCACTGTTATCTTGCATTTCTTGCCAATCTTGCGCTATGGGCTAGCACTGTGGACTGAAACTGGTATTGGTCATGCAGATTAGATAAACCTTCTACCCTGCCATCATTGTTTAATGTTTTAACAATCTGATAATTAAATAAACCAATTTGTGATAATTACTGTTTGATTATTTCAGAAAATGAATTATTGTCTAAAGTTTTCTTGGCATTCTCCCATATGGAATGAGCTACATCCCGCTTTGCGATCGGACCCTGAAGAATTCCCCAATCTGGTGCAGGAGTACATCATACAGACTATCAGGCAAGACATTCCATCCCTCGTGGTGCCCGCCGTGTGAGAACTTTTATTCCACGCGGTCACCGTTGACGCAAAAATTCCAACCGAGTCACTTCACCTTAGCCAATATGACATTTTTACAACCTATTGTCTTATGTTGTGAAGGCGACGATTTATTTTTTAGCATTAAACAACATTCAAAATGTTTTTTGACCATGAATGCTTAATATTTAAGAACCATGATGGCCGTGATTTTTTGACAATTAAGGTCAAACACTCTGGAGACTTTTCATCGTATTTTTCACTATTTTCTCTTATGATTCCATCTACATATGTCATCTCACCATACACAATATGAGATTTTTACAACTTATTGTCTTATGTTGTGAAGATGACATTTTTAATTTGCAGTGTAGGCAATTGTCAAATTGCAATTTCCATCTACACATTTACGGCATTGTGCAATGATGAGCATATCGACACTATCTTCATCTTCGGCAACTTCACTGTAATGGTCACACATAGTCGTACATTGTTTCAAACGTATACCATCATTCATATTTTATTTACCCTTTAATTTTTCACATTGTGAAATATGTCCCATTTTCACAGTTCCAACATCATTTCACTTTGAATATATTACAGCTCAGTTGTGGAATGGACATTTAACAATCGTTAAAAAATATATCTGTTCAGCAACCTCAATAAAGCTGCGGTTAGTTGTAATTGTTTCTATTATCTGAATTGGGTAAAGAGGTTACCAAATGTTATACTATAATTTTGAATACATCACCATTGAAATTATAATTTTTCATCACAAATTTATATTGTTGAATATTGAAAATTGATGATGAGCTACTCTTCATAGACAATATGACATCTTTACACCCTATTGTCTCATGTTGTGAAAACATTTTTTTTAATGTAGACTTACTTTAAGTTTCTTCTTGAAATATTGTCAACGTTATTATTATTATTATTATTATTGTGAAAGCGACAATATACTGGTTTTGTTTTCTGTATCTAACCTATCCACGTGGGCTTTATTCAATGAAGTTATAATTAAACAAAAGTTTTTATTTAAAATAGATTTAATTCTATATTTTTAAACTGCATGTGAGTTTATTCCATTCTCAAATATTGGATTGTAATTCCGTTCGCCATCCTATTCAGTAGTTATAAAACGATTAATTCTTTTCAATATTGATCTCAGATCTAAACTTATAGAAGTATTATGATATCTATGTGTCAGTTTATGGTCAAATTTTTATCTTATCTTGTTAACCTCAAAGTATTTGTAAATGAAATTGTGTCCAAGGGTATATAAATGTATTTTGTAAACATTATCAAACATTTGAACTTATGTAAAATATCTACTAGTAAATTTTCTAAAGTATTACACGGTCCGGTCGCGGTACGTGGATATAATTTTTGTAGCGTGTCTTTACATTGTCTATTAATTATTATTTGAACTGGCAAACAATCGAAAAGACTTATTCTTTTGACGGTATCTATGGCTGATATGATTGTTTTTTTCGCATTTTTAACTTCCAAGGATATCGAATAAGTGCGATGTTTTGTGGTTTACGGTTTCAATGTTTCTACAGTGTACCACTAACGAATGTATTAATTAAAGTAATGTGTAAATTGTTTACAAAATGCTATGTCATGATTGATTGATATCTATCTATACATCAAATTCTGGGGCCGGTGGAGACGAGCTCCAATTTCCCTTTCATCTGGTGTATTTTGATGTTGCTTTTCCTGCGTAGCGTCCATGATTGAACGGTGAATATGTATATCCCAAAGATATTTTTCTAAATGTGTCACCCGTACGATTGAAGAATTGATCAGTGTTCTGTAAAATATCACGTATTGATTGCTAAAATTTGAAAGAATGCGGGTTAGTTTTTTTCGGTATTCTCTTAGAGAGATGCTCTCTGCGTAACTCATCTGTATGATATTAAACATCCGCGGAATGTTGACCCCATTGAGACTGATTAGATGGCAAATGATATTTAATACCTCGTGATTGTTTCAATGTCTAATGGAGGTATTGAATAATATATTTACAATTTTATATTATGCAACATCCGATGCGTAAATATGTTTAAGAATAACGAAGCTCAAAGCGTAATGTAAGAACAATTTGCGACAGTGCATTTGGAGAAAAAATGGCGCAAACTGTATATTGTCTATGGTTATTGATTCAAATATTTCCTATCGCTCACAGATTCTTAGAATATTTTGGTTGTTATTTCAGTTTGACAATAAAGTATTTTCAACAAGAACAATCGACTGTTATATAGCATTCGGAAAACAGAGACATTCATATTTTAACAGTTTTAATCTTCATAGGCTTATAACATAAAGTAACTTATATTTTCTGTTAAATAAAATTGATTAAAAAAGTAAATTTGAATGAACCTGCTGTGTACTTATTAATTATAATAAAGTAGATCAATCCAAATGAGATGACATTTTCAATAGATTTAAAAGAACACGAACTTGGTAAAAATATCTGTTTGAATAATTGAATCATAATTTAAACTCCGTTATGATCAAGTGAAGATTGAAAAGTATTTAGTTCTACAAAGACTGTCATTGAGTTTTTTACATTATGAAAATATAGATGCACTTATGGTTAAAACCTTGAATTCTTTTGAATACTACAGATGTCAGTGACCGTAGTTGGTAACTTTTAAACAAATAAAATATTAAGTATTGGAAAGTTATGACTAATAATATGTGATGCGATTGTTCTTGTAGACAAATCTGAATATTCTTTAGATATTTATCTTCTCAGGTCATACGAGAAGATTGTAAAAATAAAGACACTGGTTGCAAAATACTATTGTATTTAATAGCCTATAAAGTGACTCGTTCGTTGATCTTCGTCTCGAGTTGAAGCTTATTCCCGGTAGTAATCTTTAACTGCTTTAGTGTTGAATTATATTGTTTGCGGGATTAATCTACATTAATAATGTATCATTGTCGACCCTGAAAAGTAATTCCTTGATGGCGCACTTAAAATATTTTTTTCTATTTCTTAGTCGTTCCTCATCTTAGAATTGTCAGGGTTTTTAGATCATTAGGTATGTTTCTCAGACGAAGCACTGTAGGAAATTAATACTATTGAATGAAGGTGCTCAGTAAAAATACATTACAATTCAGGCCGGTTACGTGTTAGTAAACTTCCATCACTTTGTTGATTTAAAAATACCAACTTGATTCCTTTTTACCATAGACTACAAAGACTGTCGTTTGCAGGGTCACTTATTTTCAATGTAAAATATTTTTAGATTATTTCTTTGAGTTTATTTGGCTTTTCCGTAAACACAATAAAAAAAATTGTCTAAATTACAAAACTTAGCTAATTACTGTCAATTTAGTTAGAAAAACATTTTGTCGTCTGTCAGTTTTATTTTTATGTTCAAGAGCCATTAAAAACTGAATATTTCGATATCGTTTTGTCGATCATTTCCCTGATGCACCAATATGATTAATAAATGGAACGCACTCGTCAATTTTATTAGACTAAAATCACCAAAACATGAAATTAAAAAAAACTATTTATTTTTAAGAACTCTCAGCAAATTACGTAGGGTTCAAGAGATGTCTCTATGACATGTCTGCTCTTAGAATATGATTGTTTGAAACGTTTCGATCGACATACCAAACAAAATCTAATAGTGAAACAATCCATTTTCAAAGAGTAACAATTTATTTTCTGTGTGTGCAATTTGTGGATTTTTAATTAATTCTTTGTTAAAAAGTTTAAGGAAGTTTACGAACATTTAATTAGATTGATTAAACACTGTATAGTCGCACATATGTATTTTTATCTATGACAACATTGACGGAGATTTTTAGGCTGTTCGTAGTTGTCTCGACAATATAATTGATATTGTGTATATTTATCATGCCATACAATGGTTGCTGTGAAAAAACAAATTGTCAATCGAATGTGTTATAACAACGTTTGTAATATATCTATGTTAACGAAATGTTAATAGAATGTAGGCGATCGACATTAACTAGAAGAATGTTGGGTGAAAAAATGATATTGTAAATTGAATATGTATAAATACTAACTGTGTATTTTTTTCTATTATTTTATATCTTTTGACCGCAGTCAGACAGTGCAGTAAATGCTTTGGTGACAGATTACTATATTGTCTATTAAAATTGTAATATAATTGCATATTATTAAATGGTTAAACAAACAATAAAAACTGTTAAATTAAATCAAAAGGTATCCACCGACCTTAACATGTGTATAGGTATTAACTGTGAGCTTCGAAGATACCGTAGGTATTTAATTATGTAATATGAAAAATGTTGCTACAACTTATGAAAAGAGTTTGAATTATGCGGAATTATAATTTAAAAATTGGTGGGAAAGTCAGATCTGCATGACTGTGTGTCGAAAATAATGATACACCTAATCCTTTTTTTACGCAATACATTGGTTCCAGAAAGTGGCGCGTAAAAAAAACCTCATTTTCATATAATTTGATAAATCAGTTCTAAATCCGCGTAAAAAAATATCAAAAATGTATGAAAAAACATAACGGTGCCTCCAAAAAAATCGCGTAAAATCAAAATCGCGCAAAATTAAATCGCCTAGAAAAGGATTGGCTGTATATGATGTTTCTAATGTGATTGATGATATTTCATAGATTTATACATTCGTAATCAATCTTTGATTCGCTTTTTTAACAATACTTTGAGTGTAGAGTTTATGTTGTATTAATATTCAATATATACTCTAAACAAGACACACGCGTGAGGTGATACTCCTCTAGAAGTCAAAACCTTGTTTAGTAGATTGAAGGTATTCAGAGTGCACTATTTTTTTTAAGATTTCATTGTGCATCTGACTGTAGTCTTAAATATAATATAATATGTGGTTTTCGTAGTCAATATTGATCTTTCGTTTTCACCTGTCAATATTGATAGTATAATTACAATATTTACTATGTTTCAAAATAATTTCAATCTTTCAAGAAAATATAAATCTTAATAACGCCTATACGTTTTTTTATATTTCTATAGGCACACAAAAAAATGTTTTTTTGAAGTTAATAATATTAGATTATGTAATGCATGTTCCAGCATTGTAGGTGTATAAAGCGAAGAAAAAATATTTAAAAATAATGTTTATCAATTATCCTGTAAAGCACTTGAAAAATTCATATATATAATATGTATAATCGTATGTTGTGATTCAAATGCCAAAACGAACAATATAAGAGAGTCCAACGAAAGTATTGCAATTATTAGAATATCATTGGCAAATGTATAAAACAATAAATCACTATATTTTATTATTATAAGAATAAATTACGCAATCATAGTGCCGTGGTTTTAAATCTCAGCCATATTTTTACAACCTAAAATAGATTATAAAAACAAATGCACACTTGTTATAATTAATATTCTAAATGCGAAAGATTCCAATCTTCCCCTGACATCTTGAATGTAAATTTGCAACCAAATTTAGAAACAATTTTAATATTGGACGTTTTAAAAGCGTTTCGGTCTGATGTTCATAATATATATTTTTTGCGAAAGCCCTTTAATAAATTCACAGGAATATTACCTTGTTTTTATCAGACTATTTATAAATTAGTTGTTTAATAGTTTTTAGAAATAACAAGGTAATTCATGTAAACATCAAGTCAGTACTTAAAAAGGGTGACAAATAATTGTTTTCTTTATTTTTTAGTGAAGTCTATTTCTTCCTAGTTTCACTGCTTAAATATTAGTAAATTTTAACACACTTAGGCCTACAATTAGATTTATTATCCTTATGGACTGTCCATTTGGCGGTTTTTGCAAATTGTTTATTTCAATATATTCAAGATCATAATTTAGTCCTCGAAAAACATCATTATGAGGTAATAATTACTTTATTTTCCTTGATTTATCTGCAAACATTGAGTAATCCAATATTATTGTATCATATTGCATCATAAATGCAATATCGTTGCCATTTTACTGAGTAACTGTCATATTTTTCTAACAAATACTTCCAGCCAAATATGTGAAAGACATTTTATAACAAACTTAAAAGTGTCATGAGTTTATTAAAAGCTATCGAATTACAATCTATTGAAATTTTTTAAATCATAGCGGCAAAAGCATTTTTCACGTCATTTTTCACTCGATACTTCCAGGATATTTAAATTAATGCAATATCTTTTGTTTGTTGTCAGCTTTAGTTTAATTATTTTATTAAGAAAGAAAACTTGAATATTATTCCTAATTATTTTTTACTTTTCCTTTATTTTTGATTATAAGAGTTAACGATTAAAAAATAATTTTCTTACAGTAATTTTCATTATTGTATTGTGATTTCGGATACTTAGTTAATTTCTAGATTGATTTATTATGCAAATGAAATGTGCGCTTTGAATGAAAGAATTGCATAACATACTATATTTAGTCATGGTTTCTTTATTGTTGACTTAGCTTCTGAATTAATAATAAACTGTATTTATCGTATAAATATGTTTATTTTCGTAATATTCCTGCAATTTTTATATACAGCCGATTTCGTTGAGTTGGGACACCTCGAGCCAGACATTTTGTCTCTGAAGAGCGGCTGGCTCTTATAAGCAAAGGTGTTTTTTTTATAATGTATGTATTTTATTATTGAAAAAATATTGAAATTACAGAATTTAACAAGTAATCAGTAAGTTTGCGTAAGAATATGTAAAAACTGATATTATAGTGTAGTCTTTCTGGTTTTAGTAGTATTGCATTTGTACAAAATCAGCCTAGTGGAGATAGCTTTTGTCGTTGCATATTCCGGTGATATTTTCTTTGCTTCCTGGTTAGTCACATAAATAAGAGAATCATCATCGGTTTCGGTGAATAACAACTTCAAAAATTGCTTCTAAAGACTAAGTCTAAATTTTTTTTTATTCCGGAGAACCAAAGTAAATTACTATAAGTTTTTTCAATTTGTCTTTGTTCCATGAAATTTTTCCCAATTAGCTGGCTGTCCCGATTAAACGGAATCAACTGTATTACTGTGCAAACTTGTAAATTACATAAAAACGTCATTAATATCAACCGTGTGTATATCTCTATTTTTCAAAGGAATGTTATTCTTATAATATATTGTAATCACTTCTTGTATTTAATCAATGGTTATTGTTTTTGTTTTGTTAACCATAATAATTAAGGAACTTCTTTTGTTTACATTTATTATAAAAATATTCATTTTTATTTTCTTTCGCATAGGGGAAGGTGTTATGTTAAATTTTGATTTTATTTTATGTCAAACTTCACATTGCATTTGAATTATTAAGAAAGAATATCAGTGTTTGTTGAGTATTGCCATAATTTGTTTTTTTTTTGGAAAATATGCACACATTGTTTGAACTGTCACTGATGGGGACTGAAATTATTTTATGGAACTATATAGTTTGGGCTTAAAAATAATATAAATAGACTTAATAATAAAATTTATGGTCTTTGCAAAAATATTAGATTGCCGATTCAACGCATGCTTAGCTTTGATTTGCTCTATGTTTAATTACCATCTTGTGTTCTATGTTTCAATTTAAGATTATTTTCTGCAATGACGGCAAGATTTCATTCCTTTGATTTAAATGCAGTAAAATTGGCTTAATTTAGTTTGCTGCGTTTCAAAATGTGGCATCACTCAACATTCGTAATTATCTTTAGTGTAAGAAACTTGAATGGGGATCGTATGCTCAGAGAATTTGTACCAAGAACTCTCGACTGATTACTGTGTGCTGAAATGAGCACTGCAAACATTGTGATAGCTATACATGCCAGAATTTAAAAATGGACTCATCTCGATATTAAAACGCACAATAAACATCTGTCAATTGTACTTTTTATAAAGCCAAACAGGTATTGAACAACCGTTTTAAATTCAACTTTAATGCAAATATTTTTAAAAAAGCTTTTAATATTTCGATTCGTAAATGATTTAGATTGAACTTGAATCAACTTTTTTAACCTGTTTTGTATCTGAGTAAAGTTTGTGAGTGAAATAAATATAAAAGAATAATTTGACGTTTCAAAATGTTCATAATTACAATATTTTACAAAACTTACAATATTCCATCAAATTCTTACGTAAATCAACTGATAATAAAAATTACTTCTCACAAGAATTGGAATGTACCGTGTCTCTTTTACCTGTTTCGAAAAAAAAGTGTTGAAGTGCACTCTAATCCAAAACTTTTAATTTTACTTGTTTTTGTATGAAATACCTTCAAATCGGTCAAAAATACCAGCTTGCGATTGGTAGTTAATTAGGTTCAATCACGATCAGATAATTATTTAGGGCATATTTAAAAAAATCTTTCAAAATTCACTGCAATCTGTACCAGTTATTGTTTACCAAAACATACTTGGATTTAACCATTTGTTTGTCATTGGAATTTTCAATAACAGCAGTATTTTAATTGGTTACAAATGTACCAATTGTTTTTTGTAAGTAATTTTGAAACTATTTGTGCATTAAAAAACTGTTTCGTGCTTTATAAAAGGTCACTGTGGCTTTAATACTAACCGTAGGCTATGAAGTGCTCTCAATAATACTTGTCGCACAAAATAATACTTAGAACAAAGAACCAACACGATGCTTGATGCCAGTACAAATGAAAATATGATGCCTTTGTAGAATTATCAGTAATCATACCGAGGCTCCCATGAAGAAAAAATTACAATACTCTCATAAGACTACTAGTAAAATTACTTGAGACAGTTTCAATTTTGAAACTGATTTTTCTTTTCATATTGACTTTATATTGAAATTGTCATAATGCTTTTTTATAATTCCTAAAAAATTCTTTACCATAAACAAGATGAGCGCATTACTGCTTCTCATTTTTGACAGTACAATGTCTACGATAGGAAAAGTGAAAGGAATAGAAATTAATATTTTAATAATGCACCGATTTGAGCGATTGTGTGGTGTATTTTTAATATCTTGATGGCTGTCCGAATTCTGATTAAAAAAGCCAACACCGAGTACCTTTTTCGTCTGCTTGAAGGTCATTAAGTTGAACAACAAGCAAAGAAATCATCTGTGATATAATGACTTTTAGGCGACAAGCAGAAGTCTAGAACATCAGTGATCTAGAACAATTTTTACATCGTTTAAGTAAGTTAGCACAAAATTTTGATACCATTTCATTATGCCACTTGTAGTCAACGAGTAATGCATAAACATTTTGTTACAATATAACTATCTGCATTTTTTCTGACGGTATCTTGTCGATACATGATTAAAACAAGACTAACCCAACTACACAACATTTACACTAGACACATTTATATTTTTTTGCGTATTACATTCTTTAATATTTTTTTGATGTTAATCATTGAAATATTATATTCAAATGCTAATTAAATTAAATTGCACTCCATCAGAAATAATTGTGACATACGATTAGTACAGAATGCAATTTAAATTAATAATTTTGAGATAAAATATAATAATAATATCACTTATGGAATTTACAGTATTTATGGAATATCTATTGTATTCACTATTAGGCTCTTTTTAATAGTGTCCGATATTATGCAATCTCCAAGCATCAAGATTTCAAATATATTTCTTAAAAATAACTAAAGTTTCCCAGCAAAAAGTCAATATTGTTGAAATCATTTACCTAATATTTTACTTACAAATTTTTGTTTTTCATGGAGTAGTCTCAAGTCCTGTTAAATTCTAGTTGTGAAAGCATTCTATGAGCAGTGGTATACGAGTATTAAACTAAATCTAAATGTGAGCCAGCTATAGTAGGAGCGCCTCCATAAATAATTGTGCAAATAAATAAACGGAAAGCATTTTCATGAGAAGTGAACAAACACCTGATGAAATTCGCATCGTAGTTATGATGAAACGGTAAACGAAAACTTGTGCTAACTTGTGCCTGAATATCAGAATAATAAAATGGCACGTAAAACTTAGAATTATATTTCATAGTGTACTCATGTTGAGCCGGCGTCTATGAAGGAGGAATTTAATTGCTGATCCATCTATTTTGACATTCCTTAGAGATGTTTGCATTTTTGATACGATGAAAACATTCTATCTAGGCACTGTAGTACTTGTTTTCAACAAATAATTTATTAATTCTGAAGACATTTTGCCACAATAAAAGTGCATCTCTCACTTGGGATCTACTGCTATTATTGTAAAAATGCTTTAATGAGAAAACATTAAAACAATTGTTATTATATTAGTTTGATTCAATCTTCTGATTATAATTTTAATCAGTATTCTGTTATTTTCACGAAACCCGATTCTCAGGTGAAACTATCAACATTTAAAGAAAGAAAGTTATCATATTTGAAAATCAAAGAATTTATAATACATCCATAATTAAGTTAAAGTTTGCTTTGTAATGTTTTTCATAAGAAAGGTTGACATTTTGTAAATAATTCAATATTCTGCTAATTTTGATATTTAGAATGAAAACAAATACAACAATAGATATGTGACTGAAATTATATTCTAAAGATACATGTTCAGCATTGACCGCCTTCATATCTAGCCTATCAAATGAGGTCCCTAACGACAACATCCTAAACAATATTTTATGCGCATAAATGTTAACTGAAAAATATATCATATATAAAGTGTTATTCAAACTCGATTATTGTATTGAAGTAAATATGTTATATCAAAATATGTAATGTAATAAATCAAAATTTCTTCAACCGGATATTGGAACTTTTTTTTCTCTTTCCTTATCCATTGCTGTGCTTGGTAAAAAATATCTCGTACTATAATATAAGTCCATACAAGTAAATTCTGATACAAGATGTTGCGTACCGAATTTAATGCTATGTATTGCTTCTCAGCATAAAGAATGTTTGATTCTAGAATTTAGTAATTACACATATCAAAATCTGCGTTAACCTTCTTTTAATACGTTTTGATTAAAACTATTTATCAAAAGTTTTTGCAGGGTGTTATTTGCGCTATAAAAAATTTAAAAATGATTGCTTTCTGGGATAGTATGGAAAAAATTCTTTGTCGTTACACTTTCTCGACGAGGCATTTGATTTATATAATACATGTCAAATTTAAAAAATCATCAATGGTGTAAGTTTTACACTATACATCATTGAGGATAGATCAAGCTTACAAAGGACGCTAAGGTTGTTTAGTCAGTTAATATTATTACACTGCTTTAACCTTTCATTCCCAGATGGCGTGCACGCTAAAAACATGTTCAGTTTTGATTTCCATTTATAATAGCAAACGTTCACTGATTTCAATCAAAATAACTTGATATCCTATAAAGATTACATTGAAGTTTTAGATATTTATACTTTTTATCATATTTTTCTAAACTGTTAACTGTGAAAAATATTTTTAAGATGAAGTTTTGAAAGATAGTAGAATTTTGAAATCTGATACATAAAGAATTATTTTTATCAGTCAAGTGAAATTTTGAAAGGTGATTTTTTTTATTCTGTACTATGTTCGGAATTTTTGGCGTTTTAATATAGGGCCAGTCTGTGTGTAATGGACTGGCTCATTCTGCAATTTATTAAATGCAAATCAGCGCTATGCGAATTGTATTTTAGGAGTCCGTGCCAGAAGGGTTAATATGGTGGCATGAACTGTATGAATGAAAAGACTAATGGAGTGATTGATGACTGGTGGGGGGCGACGTGCTGGCTGGATAAAGTGTGAATGACTGTTATCTTCATGGAGTTTGTAAAAAGACAGCTGCATCGTAGGGAGTTCAGAGGACGAACACCAGATCATCCTGCCAAGAGACGATTCTTACAAGAAGGGGAAATATTGAAACAAATTCACTCATGGTATTTAACATTTATTACATTCATCATTACTTAAAAAATTACTCAATTCTAATGAAAGCTGTGTGGAATTTTCCATATTATAAGCAGTCAACAAATATTATCTAAATAATGACATGTAACTAGCACATAAAACATTTTCAAATCGATCTCTTAGCAATATTGTTTTCATGCAGGAGAAAGTCACTAAGAGTAAATTGGTTAAGTTAACCATTTCAAAATTTGCAATCGATCTAAAAAGACGTCATACTGTGTTCACATTTCTGATTAAGGTTTTTGATATATTTATAAGTATATGAATGTTCTGTCAGACATTTTTTCGAGATGCTGATTATTTTCATAATTTGATAAAAATTCATTTGATGAGTCCATTTTCATGAAAAATGCACTGGGTCACTTTCTCTTGAATGACAATATGTCTTCTGCAGTTTTTTGTTCACATTATTTTCTTGTTTTATTATAATAAATAAGAATAAAACCAAAAATGGCATTGGAATATCGCTTGATTATCACCAATCGCAAAACGTTGTTTTTGAATTTACTAACCAGCGGAAGTCTGAAGTTTTCAACTGATGACCACCAATTTAAATTTATACAAACAGATTTTAAAGACAATTTTCAACCTACGGTCTGCAAGAGTTTATTGCCAGTCTGCGAAAGTCGAGAACTGAATGTACGTAAATATGTGTATCTTCTGGTTGACGCCGGTCCGTGAAATATTTTTCAAATTTTTATGGGTTCGCGAAAATGTTGAAGAACACTGAACTAGATCATTTAGTGCACTGATAATAAATATATTGAATAATTCACTTTTTTAAATTTTTTAAAATACAATGTTTAGCTTCCACTGATAATTGGGCTTGATTTATGAGACATTTTATCATTCATATTTGAAATACGATAACCAAGAAAAAGGCATCTTTGATATTACTATCAAGTGTGTTAAAGATTTACAAAATGCACAACTTATTTTATTGGAATGGATTTTAATGGCTTATTAATTTTTTATGAGCACTATGATAGAGAATGTGAAGAATGATTTATTTTTAAAAAAATAACAATTTATGTTTAAAATCAATGTAATTAATTGCATTAAACGTGTACATGTGGTAAATGTAACTATTTTTATTTGAAAATAAATTTAGCTGAGCTGTTCACCGAGGCTTAAAATTAAATTTATTTGAGCAAATAATTCAGTATAAAGATAATAAAACGATGAGAAAAAAGGTTAATAAATCGTCACCACTCCGTCATTAACAGAGGTTAGTAAGAAACAAAATTGTCAATAATCAGGTAGATTTGGCAAAAACAGATTTGTTTTTCATCGATAATAATTATTAATGCAAATTTAAAGTAAAGCGATTGTCATTGCTTATCATATCGCACCATTATTTGTATCGGATCAGCATAAATCCACATTCGTTTTAGTATTATAGTTAAATTTGTAACATACAATATTGAGGCTAAAGGTTTTAAGCTATAAGTTAAAGAAAATCATTTGCCGTTTACTCAGAACTATCGATTTGTGACTTAATAACTTCTGTTGTATGATGATAAGAAACATTTTGATAGAAGCGTTAGAATTAATTTTTATAGACGGGAAATAAAAATATAGTTATCGTATTACATGTACATAATTATTAATAATGTAAATTTGAATCCTTCAAACTTGAACTGACCGTCTGAACCGTCAGTTCAAGTTCATTCGTGTACTTGAACGACTGAAAATGCTGAAAGGCGAAACCCGGGTCGTTAGTGACAAAATCTGTGAGAATGCACATAGTTTGAACGATTCAAATTTAATATTGTAATTCCACCAAGCACCTTCAGTTGAAATCTTAAATTATATTAATAATGTAGTTATTCACAATGTAGAGCAAACGGAACCCTGATACAGTATTTCAATAAAAAGTAATCTACCATAATTGGTTGCAAGTCAGTCACTCAACCTCTCTTCACAGTAGGAGTTGGAAGAAGAGGGATAGATAAGCAAATTGCTTTCTCAATGACCAGTTTTAAAGATTAAATAAGATAAGCGGGAAAGAATGAAAACATCACAGATATCCATGGCTCGGATACACTATAAATTGATCAATGTATAAGAATGTGTCGATTCGGGGTTTCAAACCCTTGACCGCACCGCAAGTCGTTACCAGGTACAGTACTGGCTTAGTTACCGGAAGATAAATTTTCTCTAAGAGATGTATTATTAAAAAACTACTTAATGTTAATTTCAGCAATTAAAAAAATATATTCTCAAATTTAACAATTGTTAAATTCTCCGGTGCAGTAGAAACGAGAAGAATACAAAATTGTATTATTTCTACATCCCGAGTTGAATTGATGAATGAAACGTTGAAATTGACTAGATTACCTATATTTATTTTGTAAATATAATTGTTTTAACTATCAAAGCATCTATTTTGTTAAATATACATAGACTATTTTTATGCTATGACTAATAATTGGATTACCTAAAAACACATTAACTCACATTGAATAAATTCAATGATACATCTCAAACAATACATCTATATACAACAGGATTTTTTAATTAGTTAAAATAATCATAAAAGAAATTTTATCACCAATATCAACAATATCACCTTACATACTCGAATATAAAAATAATTTGACGGTTTTTATTTTTTTCTGCAATCGTGTTGTACATTAATAAACAAAACAAAAATTGAGGGTTTATACATATTTTGAAATTTTGGAGAGGTTTTATGAATAAATTTATTTTTTTATTTTATCAAATTTAAAAACAGCATGCCATTTCATTTAGAAACTAGCATGCCATTAGGTATTTGAAAGAAAATAAGTTCAAGCAATTCAGATTTTTAATACAAAGTTTGTTCTAATAAAACATGAATAGAAATCGATAAAAAAAGTTTGATGTTTCTATTAGTGATAATTATGCAACATTTTTCTAATGCCAACTTATTTACAAACATTACAAAATTATGTTTAATACTACATATTCATTGCAACCTTAGGAATATTTGCATTAATCTTAATATTGATTGAATTGATCAAGTAATAATTTGAGCCCGTGAGAGGTGAAGTGAGTCAAGTGGTGTTTTAGTAAAAAATGAGTTAGATGCGTTATATTATTCTACATGTCCTAAGTACCATAAAAGTGAAGAGAGTTCAGTAAATAAATACAGACTGCAGTAGTGCCATTTCCCTAAAATAAAAATATGAACACACGGCAGCCCACTGAAACACCATATAAACACGTGATTGTATGTAAAAATCCAATAATTTTTTTTACCATTTTACTACTTGGCTCACTTCATTTCTTGAGGGCTCATTTAGTGTCAACTGAAAATTTCTAGGAAGAAGTGAATTTGCAAAGGAATATAAAAACATTTTTTTAATACCTGTAGCAAAGCTTACCAGTCAAAGCTTTGTGTTTCCACCACCAGTGGTACTATTCCTGCGCATACACTTATTTTGGACAGTCAGAAGTACTCATCACGTAATTGTGCCGGCTGGTCTGTATACTTAAAAACATGATTGCGTCGAGTATTTTAAATCATTAAAAATACGTGTTATGCGCGTGGGAATAGCATTGCCGGTTTATGAACGGTAATTCGATTACAAGATTTTTATATAAACCCATATTATGAATATGTTTTTCTTCTATTGGCTGAAAATTTTAATTCAAGAAAAAAATATAGTTTCCTCATTTGTTTTTTGAATATAATACAGTTACAACTGATTCTCTTTTTGGATAGATTTTTTAAATTGTTCAATATATTGTGAATATATCATTTATTTTTCTGTTCACATGCATGGTTACTTTGCACAGAATGTATTCCTTGTATAAATAGATAGTTAAGTGTGAAATGAATACAATTTTTAATATAAATTTTTATAGAATATTTTCATTATGATTAAGTGCAAAGTCAGTTTTGGAAGGGCCTCCATAATTAATTAAATTAGAATATATTCCTCTGGGGTAAAAAAAATCATGTATTTAAAGTGAGCATTAGTTATTTTAAAAGTAAAAATAATATGTAATAAGAACGAGTTTAATAGCGATGAGAACGTAGAAGAATTTCCACATGACAGCTTTGCTAGTGCCTTTGACAGTTTTGATAATTGAATTATTGTACGTGAATACCATTTGGCTTTCGTTGATCAGCGCACACCTCTGTTCTTGCGTCCAATTCAAAGCGATCTTATTCATCGCGGACTTCATCGACTTCTTCAACTCGTCAATGTCAGATCCTGAGAAATCGGTAACCGCATCGCGATAGTTCTCGTTGAGAGCCAGACTGTTGGAAGGATGCATGAAGAGAGAAGTCATCGTTATCTCGCGGAGTCGTCTCTTGGTTTGTATGATTTGGCCGCCGCTCAGCAGACCCATTGTCAAATGGTAAACATAAGCCAAAAGAAGAATTGGCCTTTCTTCTTTCAGCTCCTGTAAATGATCTAAGTATTCGATGACCTCTGAACGTTTTATGTAAGTGTCTTGCCATCCCATGCCGTAATATCTATCTAAATCCGTCACAAATGCGTTGGTCCTAGGCACAAAAATAAAGAATGATTTATAAAGGACAATGTTTAAAAAATATAACAGACTTAATCTCCATATACAATTGTGCTATTGGAGTTATGCAGATAGTAACATTATTACATTTCAGGTAAGAATTAGTTTAATATTAATTTTAGGCACGAGGCACGCAGTTGAAGCCTCTAATTTAAAGAGACCTGCAAAAATAGCATATTTTATAAAACCCATATAATATTTTGAATTCAGTTTTAGTAATTTGAAAAGTAGGGCCTCTAAATTTGATTGCGCCTGGGGTCTACTGAGTACTTAATCTGTCACCAGTTTTAGTATATATATCTATATATATAAAACAAAGTGGGGTTATTTACACCACGTATATCTCGAGAATGGCAGCACGGATTTTAATGATCTTTGATTTATTAAATTCGTATCCGCCTAGAATAGCAGAATAAGCATTAAAACATCGGAAAAATATCACGGCAAAGAAATTATGAAGAAAATTAATATTCTCATACAGTTTTCAAATGACGAACAGCTTGAGATAATGAAAGTGTCGTTGTATGCTGATTTCATCTGCTAGATGGCAATGTTTCCAAAATTCATTTGTTTCTGCTTCTTTTGCATACGATTGACTTTTAAATAATTTTAAATTTAGAGTATGGATTAGAATAAAAATAATCGATGATATGAAATGAAAATGAAAGAAAATCGGATAATATAGAAATAAGGTTATGTTTATAATTAGGTATGATATTTTTTTTGAGAACAATATTACGCTGTTTGCACGAACGTTGCTCTATTCTGAGTTGTCACGTTATTACACTTGGAAAGCTACATCGAAGAAATTTTAACGTCGAAAGAAAGGCGATGCGGTTCCTGCTCATCCGAATGACTACTGATGCTCTTGGTCTCATTTACACAGTTCATCCGAAAAATGACTAATGCTTCTACTTGCATGTCAACAGCTCAATTTGCTTGAAAATGATACTCATTGGGACATGACAATCGCTGAAGAATTTTTTTTTGAATCTCCAAGTCAGATACGCACATTATTTTCCATCATTATTTTGACATGCTTCCCATCGAATCCCCGTGAACTGTAGAACAAGTACAAGGATGACACGTCCGAATACATTTTACATCGAATTCGTGTCAGTTCAGGGAATCCTGATTTCGAGATGAATGAAGAGATACATAACCAGGCTTTGCTTTTGATCGAAGACATGTGTTGCCTTATATGCGGCAGTTTGTTAGTCAAGTTAAGAATGCCAACGCCAGATCGTGGAATGAACGACGCTTTCAATCGAGAATCGGAACGTGAACGTGAATATGATCGAGATGCATTGAACCAATCAGTTTGAATGAATGTATAACTGTTGAACCCTCAACAGAAGGAAATGTACGATACGTTAATGAAGGTAATTGATTACGGAAATGGTGGCTTATTTTTCCTCGATGCGCCCGGTAGAGCTGGGACATTCATCATAGCATTGATTATGGCCACTGTTCATGCGAGATAAAAAATTGCTGTAGCAGTTTCATCTTCTGGAATAGCGGCCACGTTGATAGAAGGATGTCGAATGGCTTATTCAGCGTTGAAATTGCCGTTATACCTTCAAACCACTGAAAAACCGACATGCAAGATTGCGAAACACTCAGCAATGGCAATTTTTTTGGTAGCAAATACAATCATCACCTGGGATGAATGGACAATGGCGCACAAATGCGCATTGGAAGCACTCAATCGAACTATGAAATATCTGTGCAATGAATCAAGATCTTTTGGAGGCGTAATGATTGTACTATCTGGCGATTTCCACCACACTATCAGTCATTCCAAGATCGACCGCTGCCGATGAAATAAACGCTTGCCTCAAATCATTGACTCTGGTGCTATGTGGAGAAATTTCAGCTGACGACAAACATGCGAGTTGCATTGCTAAACGATCTATCTGCCGAAGATTTCTCCAAGCAATTGCTGACTATTTATTTATTGTTAAAAATTAAAATTACCGTACATGACATAACAGCTGACGCCAATTCGCCATGTACTTGAAAAATATAAAATAAAACTACATAATACATCAAAATCAACAAATAAAATAGTAAAATTTTACAAAAAGTTCACAAATACTATCACTAAAAATGTCCACTTCTCTAGGCAATTCGTTGATCAATCTAACGGCCCTTGGAACTGGTGACTCATACCTCTTAAGCGAGGTATAAGTTTTTAAAAATAAAAGTTTTTGCTCATAGTTTGCCCACATAAGAATAAATTGGGAGCATGTAAATTAATAGTCATGAGAATTTGAGGATTATTAACTCTGCCCCGAAGAAGAAGAGAAAAATACTTTAAGCTTGAAAACGATCTTCGACTATCGTCGGTAACGGCTGTGTTCCTGTTGACGAATCGAACGGATTGATTTCGTTTCCGCCGAATTTTAGCAATTTCATCTCAACGAAGGACGGCTTCATCAACAAAATGTTCCCAAACATCTAATCACAAAAATCACAATTGGTTGAGTGAACGAGCAATTCTTGCAGCGAAGAACAAAGATGTGCATCATTTAAACTTCACAATTCAAAATCAAATCGTTGGTCCACTCTACATTCCTTCAAATCTATCGATCGTGTAGCAAACGAAGACGAAGCAACCAACTATCCAACTGAATTTTTAAACTTATTGGATCTGCCTGGCTTGCCACCGCACAATTTACAACGAAAGGTTGGCTCGGTAGTCATCATGTTTCAAGTTATCAACACTTAGTAATTCTGAGGCGTTACGAAGTTCGTTGGGTCAGCTAGTATTATATATATATTATACATATTACGTTCACATAGAAGTGAACAAACAATAATGGACACAAGATACATCAATCACAAATTCTAAATATTTAAGAAAAAATAAACGTATTCATATAAATAATGTAGAAGCTGTAGTTAGCAAGTCCAACTATATTCTCACCCAATATGGAGCATAGAATTCTAATGAAATGATTACAATCCCAAGTAATAGTCATATGTTAGATATTTCTGGCCCTCTATTAAACAGAATAGATATGAACTGGCTATACTCATGATAATTTTTATGTAATATAGTGCAATTGCAGCTCGCTCACCTTAATAATACTTTATCAACGTAAAGTTCTTCAATTTCTGGCATCCGTATTTCCTCTTTGATGTCTTCTAGCCGTTTGAATACCTCGTAGAAGACCAAGATGGCATCCGCCCACACGGATTCGTCGGACAGAGCTTTCAGAAAGATATTAGAAAGATATTCCAGAAAGATATTATTAATTTAATTATTTTATTGATAAAGTGATTCTTTTAATTTTTTGCAATCCTGAAGATTACGTTTTGAATTTTTCAAAGGTATACAATAATAGAGGCAACAAAAGACGCAATCAATGCTAGAAGCCATCAGTAATTTTGAAAATTCTATTGGTTTTTAATTTTTATTTGAAGATCTGACAAAGGAAGATTGATTTTCATTAATGATTTCAAAATTATTTGCGGATCAAACGTGAACCATTTTGCGCATATGTAAGATCAAATATGATGTCCTGAAAGATATCATGTACTGTACAGAAATAGTTTTTTTTTCGATTTTCATCACGTGAAGGCTATGAAAAAAACAAATGAAAGAAAAAAAAAACTAAAAAGAGAGAATCGCAATTTTTTGTGACATTCTTAAAGTATGCGAAATATTGTAATAAGCATGAGTAATATATTTAAAAAAGAAAAAAAAAAATTTTGCAACAAATGGGTCATATGTATTATTATCGGTATGTTTCTTTGGTGAGCTATGTGATGTTGTTATTGGTTGTAAGCGCTCCAGACCTTGATAGTACATTAAGTCTTCAAGTATCAACAAAAATCTTTGAAAGGAAAAACATCTACTAAAAAAGATGTAAATAACCCTATATACGTTTCGAAATAACAATTAATTTGGTAAAATTGCCATACTTCAGAGCACGGACTATTGGGGCGAAAAACTTCACAGACTAAGCTAAAAACAACGCCACGATTTAAAATATTCATTAAAGCATCCCGGAAGCGTGTTAAAATCATACATTATTATGAAGAACACTGATAAATAAATTATATAAATGATATGAAATATTTTCAATACACATCGACATCCTTTGTGCCGTAAGGTGTTGCTCAGAGCATTGTTAGTGCAGTGCTACCAACTGAGAGGTTGCGGTCTCTGGTTGCTGCCTACTTCACGTACATATTGATAATAGACAAAGGCAGGGGTGGGGAACCTTTTCTTCTCTAAAGACCGCGTTTATTTTTCTGATTCGACATAAGGCCGCAGTAAACATTGACTAGGGAATATTTGGCTGAAAACAGGAATTTACAGTCAACATATGTCAGGAATTTACATACATTTACAGAATTACAGAATAACAGAATTGGCCAGAAGGCCGCATCAGAGTAGCCAAAAGGCCGCAGGTTCCCCACATCTGGACAAAGGTATAAACGTGTTTGATTTGATTTTGAATAAGTGGTGCATATTTTAGCAGAAATTAAAACAGCAGGAATTCAATAATTAAATTTAAAAAATAATCAAATCAAACAAAAAAAAATATACCTGGACCGATTTCACGCGCGCGAAATCGGTCCAGGTATATTTTTTTTTGTTTGATTTGATTTCCAATAAGTAGTGCATATTTTAGCACAATAATAATTCCTGACATATGTTGACTGTAAATTCCTGTTTTCGTTTCACTGCACTAACAATGCGCTGAGCAACACCTTACGGCACAAAGAATGTCGATGTGTATTGAATTTATTTCATATCATTTATTTATCAGTGTTCTTCACAATAATGTGTGATTTTAACGCGCTTCCGGGATGCTTTAATGAATATTTTAAATCGTGGCGTTGTTTTTCGCCCCAATAGTCCGTGCTCTGAAGTATGGCAATTTTACCATTTATTTTAATAAGATGCAACCTAAGAGAAGACAATAATATGTGAATGACAAAAATAGGATTTTGATGAATACCTAATTATTTTGAAAAAGTAATTTATCCGCTGACAAAAATTGTAATTCATAAATATGTACAGTTGTAATGACTGAACAGTATTATTTTAAAAGACCACGCAGGAAGCTGTTAAAAGTAAACGCTGTATTTAAAAAATAAAAGAAAATCTATTTCTCACCAATGAGTAGTTTAGAATTCACGAGCGTGTCAGAGATCGAATGCACTTTTCTTGTAGCTTGCCTCATTTCAGTTGTGAATAATTCACTCCTGCAAGTCATTTTCAGGGATGCGTCGCACTCTCTTAAGGGAAGGACAGTGGGAAAATGCGCAGCTTAAAATGTGCATTCATCAACAATATATAACTGTCAGTATAAGTTGACTAGCCTATGAGTATTATCTCTGCCTATGAGTTGACTTGACAGAGATGTAAGCGTAGGCATAAACAAAACATTACAATCAATATTACGATACGTTCCGAAAAAATATATTTTACACAAATAGTAGATTTCAATATAACACTATAAGTAAATTACATAAGTACCTACTTTTGTAACATCAACATAAAACAAAATCTACTGATTTAATGACACATGATTTCATAATTTAACTGTACAATTCAACGCATTTGTGTAACATGATTATGGTATAAATTGCTACTATCCTATGGTAACATCATTAACCATACGGTTAATCATAATATTTGGTATTTAATAATAATATTTGATTAAGACGAGTGAGCTCGAATGCAGCTCAAATCAATTAAATAAATCATCGTCTACCTCGAGTATATTAATTTTAGCCATAAATATAAAAAAAATCTAAAGCCAAACTGTCAAATCCTTGCAAAATCTTCATGAGCTGTAAAAGTTTTTATGGTTACGACCTTTACTTTTAAAAATCTTTAAACAAAAATAAGTACATAATGAAGCGTAAATTATAATACTGATAAAAGATAAATGTGAGTTTTTTTGATGATTCTAATAAGACTATCGAAAGATACCATGTTTGGTTTGCCAATCTTCGCGGTTGTGGAGAGAAAATGTTGATTGGCTAATGAGAATGTATGGTTTTGTCATTTTGCTTTGAGAATTAGTACACAGTCGGGAGAATTGCTGATTATTAAATTATTTTGTACGTATATCTATCTTCTATCTATCTATCTATCTATCTATCAATCTATCTATATATCTGTAAAAATCTCGTGTCACGGTGTTTGTGGTCGAACTCCTCCGAAACGGCTTGACCGATTTTTATGATTTTTTAAATTTATATTTGTTAGATAGTAGAATAGGTGGTAAATATGGCATATAGTAGCACGTCGACTACTGCGGCGCAAAACTTCACAACTACGCTAAAAACAACGCCACGATTTAAAGTTATTTTTTGAGAACTTAATAATCGTGTTAAAACCACACATTATTACGAAGAACACTGATAAATTTGGCCGCGCGGCCAAAATGGAAAACAGTGGCGCTGTACTGAAAAATATTTCGTATTTCGCATAATTTATCAGTGTTCTTCGTAATAATGTGTGGTTTTAACACGATTATTAAGTTCTCAAAAAATAACTTTAAATCGTGGCGTTGTTTTTAGCGTAGTTGTGAAGTTTTGCGCCGCATTAGTCGACGTGCTACTATATGCCATATTTACCGAATAGGTTGTTAAGTATATTTGGTAATTATAGAGTATACTCCATGACGAGCTATACTCTACTTTTACCTTATTTATGTTGTTGAATGTCAGATGGCGCAGCAACTTAAGTCCAAAATAAGCAAGTTGTTTATGACTCCTTAGTTACGTTTGATACGTGCCATGGTTACGTCAAAAAGTTAAGGGGTATTATAAACAATTATCAAGTGAATTTGCAATAGTCATCACAAAGCATTTTTTTCGCTGTCAAACAATTATGCCACCTAAAATACTAGCTATTAGTTGATCTAGACCTCAAGCACGAAAGAAAACGGCATCACGAGCTTCAAAAACAGACGAGCAAGTTTGGAAACCGTTCGAGCTCGCACTGCTCAAGCCCGATCGTCTGGTACAATGAATACAATGATCTGCAACCTTTTTGACCGTGATTTGCAATGAGAAACACAATTTGACGTTGACAAATTGGGTACATTCGTTCAAACAAATCTTCCGAAATTGGTTCCAGAGCAAGGCATAGTGTATGCTAGAATTATGCATGCAATCAATCACAAGCCAAAACGTTGGATCATGAAACAATATTGCATTGGCAATCGCTTCATCTGCAATTGCAGCAACTCTTTTGGATGGTGGTCAAACAGCGCATTCAGTAAAGAAATTGCCTTTGAACACCAACATGCAATATCAAAAAATGTCCTGAATGGGTGAAGTACTTGAATCATATCAACTCATTAAATGGGACGAATTTACTATGGTGCACAAAGAGGCATTGGAAAACTTTCATTACACTAAAAGATTTGAGAGGAAATGAACAGGTCTTTGGTGGCGCACCTTTTTTATTGTCTGTGATTTTCGACAAACTCTACCAGTTATACCACGTTCAACAGCTGCTGATGAATCAAGTGCATGTCTCAAATCATCAGTTTTATGGTGACATGTGCAGAAATTGACTTTGAAAGCTAAGATGCGTGTAGAATTACAATATAACACATCCGCTGAACGTTTCAAAAAACAATTGTCGGATATTGGGAATGAAAAAATGGAAATCGATGAATCCATACAATGTATCACATTGCCACCAAGCTTCTGTAAAATTACAGGAATTGATGCACAAAGTTTTCCCAAATATCGCACAGAATTACAAAAATCATCAGTAGCTCAGTGAACGTGTTATATTAGCAGTCAAAAACAACGATGATAATGCCATCAACTTCAGGATTCAAAACGAAATACCAGGCAAAGAAACAACGTATAAGTCCAACGATACTATAAATAGTATAAATTGATCAAGACGAAGTTGTCAATTATCCAACTGAATTCTTAAACTCACTTGATTTGCCAGGCATGCTACCGCACGTTTTAACACTGAAAATAGGCTTACCTATCATTTTTCTCCGAAATATAAATCCACCACGACTTTGCAACGGTACCAGGCTTTCAGTGAAAAAGAAATGAACAATATCATCTAAGCTACAATTTTAAGTGGAAAATTTAAAGGATACAATGTACTGTTGCCAAGCATCCCAATAATTCCGACAGATAGGCCATTAGAATTAAAATGTTTGCAGTTTACGGTGCGACTCGCATTTGCATTGACCATCAACAAAGCACAAGGACAATCGGTACAAGTGGGTGGACTAAATTTTAAAAATCCATGCTTCTCACATGGACAGCTGTATCAGGCCTGCTCACGCATTGAAAAACCTTCAGATGTTCAGACGCTCCAGACAAAAAAACAAAATATATCCAAAAGCACTTCAATAGAACAGAATTAAAACACAAACATTTTCTTTCTTTGAGTGGCATTGCAACGCATGCCAGGTCAGCTAGTAAATATATATAATGTACTATAGCTATGCGGTAATGTGTATAATCTATAATATTTTATTTAATGACTCTTATTTTACGTTTGTATTTCCGCACAAGGCTATACATAGTAAAATTGAATTCTTACTTTAGGTAGAGGCAGTGGTGTAGGAAGGTGTTCTGCCGCCCGGACAAGTTCTTGAATTTGCCGCCCCCAATAATTCCTCTAATTTTGTTTTTAAATCACTCATTCTCTTTGTATCTATGAACTAGGAGTTTTGGTAAAAATGTGTTAAAGCTAGTCATGGATTATTTCGGCGAAAAATTCACAAACTAAGCTGAAAACAACGCCACGATTTAAAATTATTTTTTGAGGGCTTGATAATTGCGTTATAATCACACATTAATACGAAGAACACTGATAAATTATGTGAAATATGAAATATTTTTCACTACTTCGCCTCCATTATTCATTATGGCCGCGCCACAAACCCGAAAATCATTTTCCACGAAACTGTCCATTCTGGGATTCGAACACATAGTCACTGCTATAGAAAACAATGACATTTATCATTCGGCTATAGGCTCAGCTAGACCATATATTTCCTAGCTAATTACTTTATTGTGGAAATAAAGCAAAAGACGGTTCTGCATGGAAAACTTTAAACACAGCTTTTGTATTTTGATCTTATATGTTTGTTTTGTTTCAGATGTTGCCTGGAATATGCATTGTCATTACATAATATAGAGTCTCTCCGAGGCAAATCTGCGAAGTACTTATGTCAGAATATGCCAAGGCAAATAGGAGACCCAATCAAAAAATGAAGAAATATTACCAACTCATTTTAGTAATAGTGTGCTTGGTGAGTGTAGTGACATTATTAGTTTATCGCCATGAATATTACCGACTGCGATATGTTCTAGAAGTGCTCAATTTCTTTGGGAAACCGGGAATCCCGAATCAAGCAGACGTGTGCACATTTGGAGTGAATTCAACTTACCTCTCGGAGAGACTTGAACAAGTCAGATCGCAGGCGTTGGATATAACTCCCCACTTTCAAAGAATTGACGACAATCATTACGCTTATTCTTCATTTTGGAGAACTAACAACCCACATTCCGGCTTGACGGTTCAATCTCAATATTTCGGCGTCTCCAATACTATCGTCATCGGGTCCAAGCACGCCAAGCAAAATTTCCGATGTCACTTTTTGTTCGAAGAAGACAGCAAGCCAATTATAGGAAAGTTTAGTTATTCGAGACTAGAAACCAAAGCGAGCGTCAAAGAGAGCAGTAAAGATTTTGTACTGTTCATATTCCATTGTAAACTGACTAGATCCCTAGGCTCACCGTACGCTGTCAGTTTTTATCCTAACTCTGACATGAATCCGTTTTATTCTCCTATAATAAAAATGGTAGAATTGGACAGAGAGAGGAATTCTCACTCGCCAGATAAAAACTCCAATGGAGTTTCGTTTGAAAACAATTCTAAAATAACCGCTTGCGTTATGCCTAATATTTTGCCTGTATTAACGAAACGAGAGATTGTTGAATTTTTGGCGTTTCACAAATTAATGGGCGTATCCGAATACCACGTGTATGACAATTCTTTACCGGCGAACACTTTGGAAAGAATACAAATATTACCAATTGAATTGACAGGGTTCACTGTCCACATTTTACCATTCAATTTTCCGTTTTCTTCCGAGGGTTCTTACCATCTCATGCGGGATTTGGCTGAGCTCGATTGCTCTTTTAGAAATCTAAACAGAAATAAACGAGTCGAAGGGAAAGACGTCAGAACGAACGAAAGGACGAGTCACATAGTCAATCTCGCCTGGGACGAGTTTATCGTTCCGAGATACCATCACACTCTGAAGATTCTTTTATTGCGCTACGAATCTGGGAAAAAAACTGTCAAGTTGCAACTGCCCACGCTTCATTTTTGCACTAACCAAAGAAACGATCCGAAGGTTAAACCCGACTATCCTGATATCGTCAGAAAGACTCATTATGATAAGTCCGCGACGAGCGAGAGGCCTTCGTACATCTACAACATCGGTTCGATGACCGTGGACGATATTGAAATATCGACCACGTTTGAACTCGCGCCGAGCAAAAATGCAGTGCGTAAAACTGAAAAAATGTCTCAAGAGATTATCGCTATTCAAAAATATTTAGATTGTAGAGAAAATGCATTCAATAGGCCTTTTAAGAATGTCGATATGGACTTTGCCGATTTTGAAACTCGACCCCACCAATTTGAAGGGGCTATGATAAGATTCGCTGAAGATATATACAATAGTAAGCTGTACACGTTGTATCGCAAAAATAAAATATGGCCAGTAAAACCGACCGATGCCAATTGAATAATTACGGTGGCAATATAGGTAAACCTTTACATCTCCGACACTCGCATTTTTCACTAGAAAAAATACAATCTACCATGTAGAATGATGCCACCTACAAGAAAGGTCAAATAATCATACATTAAATAGACTTAAAAGAATTAATAAAATAAAATGTATTCATGACAAGAAAATATTGTATTTCTATTACACTGTTGTTTTTTATTGCGTTCAGAAAAGACTTATTGGCTGCTAACGTATTTGGCCTTCCCGCGCATTGACATAAAGTTTTTGTACCAATGTAAATGTTTATTCCAATATATTATGATGATTCGAAAAACAGTTCAAGTTTTTTTGTAAGAATTCTATCTTTTTGTTATTTATCTTATGTGCAATATTCTTTTGTTTTTTCACTTCTGTTTTAAATCCTGACAATTTCAGGAGAACTGTATTTTTTAAATTAAGAACTAATAGATTTACAACATAAAAATGTGATATTTCGGTATTTTAATTTTTCAGTCTGTATAGATTTATCTTTTCTACGATAAGAATTATTATAATTTGATGTTAAATTAGTTTTGTACTTTTTTAATGTGACCGTGTTGTCAATGGCAGTTCTCGAGTCCACTGACGAGATGATTTTCTTTGAAATAAATCCTGTATCACTTATATCCGAAATTTTATTTGATATTAATCTCGTTTTAAAATACATTATATTCAGTCAGTTCAAGAACATTATATTTAATTGAAAGTTAATAAATTTGACGATTTTATGAACCTCATTATTGTGTATAAGTGTAGCATTTAAATATGTATATAATAATAGGTTTCCCAATATTATTAGAAGTTAAGGTAATGAAATTGAAAACATTTTTGCACAAAAAACGACATGTAAACCAAAATAAATGAATGAATTTTATAGTCTCTCAATATAGGTAGGTATTAATACTGATTAATTATATTATTTGAAAGTATTGTTTTTTTTGTTTGTTCGAACTCATAATTTAGACATAATTTGATGACTGTAATTTTTATTTAAATCTAAGATTTCATTTTATCAAAATTTTACTACTTAGTCTTGGAAAAAATCGTTCTGTTCAATTTCATGGCGTATTTATTTAAAATTAATTATGACACTAAAATAGATAATAAAATATGTGTATAGCCCAAGGAAGTATAGTATATTGGACATATGCATATTTAAAGAACCAATTATTTTTATTGCTTTCATCACCATCATTGAAGGTTGTGAAGGAATGTGACAGTTTTCAATTTGGTATTCAAAGTATACGAGACATTGAAAACTACACCTAGCAGCGAAATTTAGTCCTGCCCGAACATTCAATTCTGGCGGATTGTTATCAAATAATATGAAAACATCCTTGGTGAAAACATGTTAGCTGACACCTTTGTTGAAAATGAGTTACTTTCATATTCCCTTCTCAGTGAACTAACTCTTATTGCTCTAAAATGACCACAGTATATGAATCTGTTATGTGCTAAAAGACTGCAGATAACAATCTGCAGTTTTTTATGAAGACATAATTTACAAATAATGATATGATTATGTCAAACGTGTCAGCTAACATATTCTTCTCAGGTATTCCAATATGTATGATAAAACCATAATAAAAAATATGTTAACAATGTATTCAAACGATACTTTAAGTTTTTTGTTATTGATAAAAAATCCACGGTTAACCTTATTTAAATGTAACATCTTTTAGATGTCATTCCACTTGGCAGCGTTGATCTGATTGTTACTTAATCCTTTTGGCACATGCACCGGTGTCGAAATCAATGGCATATTTCCCACTTTTAAAAGTTTAAAAAGAAAGAGATACTCGGTATTTTATATTTGCCAAATTCCTCATCTAAAATAAGAAACTGCTAAACTATAAAAATATAGCAGTTCTTATTTTGACCTGAGCATGAGTCACTCCATGCAATTAAATGAGATAGAAGTTGAAAAAATTGTGTATTTAAACTCAAAATTTTTCTCATTTTTACCACAAGTCTTAAAATTTTTCCCAATTTGACTTAAATATCATACCCATCTCCAGAATTTATCACATTAATGCCTGTTCATCATCATTTTGACATGGAGCCAATCAAAAAATGTTTTTTTGAAAGTAATTATATGAACTATAAACTTTAACGGCTTTGCCGGGATGAACGAACGGTAGAGATTGAAATTGTAGATTGTAGACATAGATATCGAGCTTCAAAATTAGCGGTGAAGGCGTTTCTTTTGAATTAATTATTAAGACATTGTGGTCTATATAAACCAGTTTAGTGTTGTTATTTTAAAAAAAGTGCCATTATAGTGTTTACCTGAGACGTTTATGTGAGAAAATCTTTCTTATTTGAATTATTGTTCCTGATTTAATGATTATATTGATAAAATTAAAAATAAAATGCAATATAAATCAAATTGCGTTGTTATTTGTATATTTTTTTGATCTCATCCGCTCCCAATGTGGACTCCTAATGGCAATTCAACATAAGCATTTCTGCGAGAAATCTTTGTTATTCAGTCAATAAGAGATACAAGGATGGGGCTAAGACAGGAGTAAGAGTTAGCTAATTGCACTCGCTATGCATCTTTTGAAGGATCAGGTGGGTGGAGGGTAGTGCAGAAAGTTTTTAGGCGATACTGATGAGTAGTGAAGTGTGACAGAGGCGCGTCGGAAGTTAAATTTAATAATGAATATTTTATTTGAATCCTGGATGTCAGTATACCAGCCTGGACAAGTGAAGAATATACCAGAGCATCTGGTATCATGGTCCCACGGGCCACTTTAATGACCCATGCAGAGGCCAGTAAACCGTCCTGGATAAGCAACATATACATCCGACAAGCCAATTTACAGGCCATAGCATCAACACACGGGTTCCCAACCTGGGGGTCGCCAAGGGTTTCCTGGGGGGTTGGCAACTTTTTTTAGATTTTAACAATATAGCAAATCGAGGATTCAAAATTCCCCGGTGAGCTAAAAAAAAAAAGGAGTTTCGGGGACAATCCTGGGAAAAAGTATAGCAAATCGAGGATTTCAAATTCCTCGGTGAGCTAAAAAAAAAATAAAGGAGCTTCGGAGACGATCCGGGCAAAAAGTAAATCGAGGATTTCAAATTCCTGGGGGGGGGTCGTTAGTCACATGGCTTTTATAAAAAGGGGTCGCCACCCAAAAAAAGGTTGGGAATCTATGATCTAACGCCATTACTATCTATATAACGAGCTGCATTGCATATATTTTTTTACATAAATAAGAACAGATATATATTATTTTCCAAATTTGATTGGTAGAGCGATTTGGGTCACTACTACTTTTTGCCAAACATTAAAAAACAAGATTACGGGCTTACAGGGTAGGGTCCCAATGCTAGTTGCGGTGGAAGCTTAGGATTCAAAGGGCTAAAGTTGATTTGCATACACTTCTAATATATTCTAATGGGTCATTTGAAAATGACAACTATAAATTGTGGATCCTTTTTTAAAGGTTTATTCAACATCTTGTAAGGAAAAAATATTAACAAACATTCAATGATTTATTTCAGATGTAAAATATTGCCACATTTTATTTTAAGCTACAGCTATTATGATTTTTAATTGATAGTGCAAGGCTAGATTTATTAAAGCTCATGTTTAATTAAACCATACTTTAATAAATACTATATGAACAATATAAAATTACAAGACTAAGTTTCTGGAAAAGTTATCCATTATGGCAGTGATTTCCAACCTGGGAGGTGTGGGCCATTGCAAAGGGAGGTGCGAACAGTCTAAAATATTTATTTTCCCTATAAGAAGTGTCTTTATTACTATATAAAATAAAGGATGGGGAGGCGCGAAAATATTTTTTTCTTCAAAGGGAGGCGCAGTAACATAAAGGTTGGAAACCGCTGCATTATGGAATCCTTGTGTATTTTTCAGCAATGTAGTTAATTGATTAACAAAACAGTTTAATACGGATATTGTAACAATTCATTTAAGATGTTAACATATTGAATTTATTTGTCTGTAGGTCTCTAAACTTATTGTTGATTTTAATTATTGAATATCAGGAAACATTATATTCAAAATCTTGGTGAATATGTTATTTCCAGTCAAATATTATATTACTAAAAAATTCATTTTAATATATTTACACAACTGTCTAATTTTTATCAGACGTACGAATCTCTTTCAGAAATTTCGAATCACAATTGGCCAAAGACTAAGGTATTAAAACTAATGTTCACTTGAACAGTAATTCATTGAATATAATATCTATATATATATCTTAATCTTCAGTATAATGAACTACTAATTGACCGATTTTTGAGGGATTTCGTTTTAAATTAAAATTGTACTATCTTGAACTCCGAGTAAGATAGTCATTGGCGACATTTTGCCACTGTTCTGTGATGTCATCTTCAGACTCCGTCCAGAGTGTTGGTAATATTTCCAAGATGGATTTTTTTGTAGTAATCAAATAGGAGTTTCCAGGGTCCTGCTGGTGGCTGTACGTTCCTAAGACCAGACTCTGGCACAGTCTGGCAGCTACACACAGCTACAAAGAAGATGAATTTACATCAGTCTTAATAAGTATAGTCTTAAGTATAATAATGAATATTTGTGATAAGTAAATCAATTAATTTTAGTAAAGAAATAAAGAGGAAAGGTGTACAAAATAACTCCTTTAGGGCAGTGATGCACCAATCACGGTCGCTTGAGGCTGAAAGCATAAACAACTTGTATATATGTATATTTTTGAAAAAAGATTGATCTTATTGTCAATATTACTTATTTGACGAATGTCTTAGTTTCACATAGAAATAATGAGTTTTTGTTTACTTCCTATATGGAATACTAAATTGCTATTATCATAGTATTATTTAACATGAATTTAAATATGTGGTGAGCAGTTTTGATATATTTAATGTTTTTTTTCTGAATGAGTGTACTAATGTGCAATAAAGAGGTAACATGCAAATGTGGTCACATCAAAAGATGATTGGACATTAATTGGTTTATTTGAACATACAAGCTAAAAATGATAATACCGGAAATACAGCAGTGAAGCCATTTATTTTTTGCGAGACCAACGTAGTGGACCTTGCTCACAGTATAGGCTAACACAAATGACTTACTCTGTAAGGCTTTGTTAAACTATGCAGGAGTACAAAAAGATACCTTTGTAAGTAAAGTATTTTGAACTTACTCTTAATAGTTGAATCTCTGGATTTGGTATTATTCTTACTGTAGAATATCCGGCTAATACCAGTCCACCGGTTTTGATGTCTCCGCTGAGTAAAATGGCATATGCCATGGTTATTGCAAGTTCAAAGAGGTAACATGACATGTGAGTGTCGCCAAAATCTAAAATGGCAGTTATTCTCCAGTCTCCATCTCTATAACTTGAGAAAAGACATCTATGTATTTATAATTTATCTGGGTACTGTGTTTTTAAAGCAGAGATAATACGAAAATTTAGGTAAAAAGTTAAAAGGTAGATGGCAGTATATACAAGTAAGTATCTTTGCATGCGCTCCTTTTAATGTTGTTTGTAACAAAATTTTGAAATCAATCTGAAAAGTAACTTTATAACAGCGGTTTCCAACCTGGGAGGCGCCAAGACTTTTTAGTAAAAATATAATTTTCATACCATAATTTCTTCATATAAATAAAACTTCATATCGTAACGTGCGGTAACAATTCAGTGTATGAATGTAAATTTTTTATTTTTCATACATTTTTATATATATGTACTGTACTTTTAATTCCTATTAAAAAAATATCTGGAGCGGAAGATTTAAAAATGGTGCCTTAGCAAAATAAATGTTTCGGAAATGCACAAAACCACCGATTTGGTTGAAATTTCAGAAAAATTGAGCGGCTTAAAATCTAAATCAATGCATGGATCACAAATGCGTCTACTTGTTCAAAAAGAAAAAGTAAAAGCTTTTATTAAAATAATTAAGTTATGGAAATCAAATTTACAAGAGAATGAATTAGATATGTTTTCACTTTCAAAAGATATCTGGGCCACAGCCAATATTGAAGAAGCAAAAATATTTCTATTGAACATTTGGATGGTTTATTGCTGTATTTTTTAAATTATTACAAAGACATTAATTTATAATCAAATATTTTTTGTGGATACAGAATCCATTTATCGACAGTGAAGAAGTAGAATTTGAGCTGACAAACATCGAAATAGACAACTTGACAAAACACTTAAACAAAAGTTTCAAAATGAAACTTTAACTCAATTCTTTATTTCGAGAGTCTTTGAGAGAGAAAATCTTTGAGAGGAAAAATTTCCGTTCAGAAACCTTCATTATTATGCTATATGCTCCACATTAGGAACGGACATAGATAAGAAAAAAAACTTTGTTTAAATATTGACAAGTGAGTTCCGGCATCTTTTTTTTTTTAAAAAACACTAAGTAAATGTTCCTATATTATATATTTTATTATTGTAATTTCTCTGTTAATTATGGATTTTAGTATTGTTTTGTAATCAAATTATTATTATTTGAAACTTATTTTTATTTTAGGGAGGCGCAGTAGCATAAAGGTTGGAAACCGCTGCTTTATAAGATATTTTTTAGTAGAAGTAGAAATAGCATTCCAACTCAACATCTAATTATTTCTTTTAGAAATATTAAAGTTTTATTGTTATCTGGCATTTTGAGCAGATATAAAATTGTGCAACATATTATTTAAGGAAACTGCAGTTATAGCTGCCAGCCATAACTGAACCGAGTTGTAATAATATGCTGATAAAAACCCAAATGGATCATCATTGTGATTCCATTTTGTAAACAATCGTAAGGATTTGTGATAACATTATTACTTCTGATAAACTAATGAGAGGTAAACAAAGTTCCTCAAGATTAACTTCATCAGAAAAGACATCAACCCTATTTTACTTTAAGATTTCAAACAATGTTAAACTATGAAAATAAAGATTATTAATTTATGTTTGATATTGTCAGGATTAGAACCAGAATCAAATGCATAACCATTATTCCCTCCAAAGACAGATATAAAGCAATAATCTTTTTTTAAAATCTATATGGTGACGGACTTAAAGGTCCACGTTAAAGCTCTGTGGCTTATAAATATAGGATATTTATTCTAGTGAGCATAATAACTAACTTTCCAGATGTTTTATTATTAACAATAATATTATGTTCATTTATGTCGCCGTGTATGATGCCCTTCTCCAATTTGGGAATTTTGGGAATCACTCGATCCTTAAATTCTGTCAGAACTTCATCTACAATTTTCAGCATTTTCTCATCCTTCAAGGCAAATTTAAAGTTTTCAAGTTCTGGAATATTGTCCAACATCCAAATATGTTTGTGGTTAACGTATCCGGAATGGTAGAATCCCTACAAATATAATATTAATTTAATGGCAATAAGTACTACAAATGTCTGAGATAAAAACTTCTTAGTGAAAGTATGATTTGAATACCTTTAAAAGCCTGTCCAGATTTGCTGCATATTCTCCAGCTTGGTAGAAAAGAAAATCTGCTCTCGGTACTGATGCTAAAACCTCTCCTGGCTGGTACTCCAAGAGTCGTACCACATGGCTCTTTCCCGACGACATTTTCTCCAAGGAGAAATAATGGCCGTATACATTTCTTATTGGCCTTGGACAACCGATTTTGTGGCTACCTAAATTAAAATAATAAAATTCGTCAATTTGGATTGTGGTATTACAGTGATGCATCTAATTTTATTACATAGAGGTTCTTAATATACGAACATTTTGAATATTGTGCAGTGCACCTAAAATTTAACAACTCCACAATTCTATATTTTTATAATTATTCTACAATACCCTTGAACATTATATGAATAATGAATGGTATTCGAAAGACTCATAATTATTTATGAATCAGTGTGCAATGGTAATTATTGTTAAATAGCTGGCATTGAAAAAAATCATAACGACGTTATTTCTTTTTATTCATGAAAAATTTGAATTCTATTCTATGTATGTATATTGTTCCATTATAACAGCGGTGGGCTGCTAATATCTTAACAAGAGATTCGGTATATCTCAGCCATAATTTCTCACACCGTGGATGATGCAGATCCTGTGGCTCGCGGGCCGCATGCGGCCATTAAAAAAATTAAATATGTGAATACTTAAGTACACCGAATCCTCTTTTGCAAATACGCGTTCGAACAAACACGACCGAATTTAATGGACACAATCTTTCAACACCTAATTATACATGACACATGCTTGATTGAAAGTTTGCTTCCTTTATTCGTAATTATATTATTCACAATCCTTAAACTTCGTAAACTCAATAATTACGGTAAATGTCGTAAAGTGAAAAAGTATATGTACTCGTGTTAAATATGAAAGTCGGTTCATAAAAATATTACGCTGGACATCCTAAAGACCTAAAACATATGTTAACAATATCGTATCCAAGATCGGTATTTTTAAATATTGTCTGACAATAGACAATAAGCGGTTAAGTTCTATTTTATTATACAGCCGAAGTAAATGTATTTTTTTTAAAATGAAAGGGCAACAAAATCGTCTGCTTCGTATTACAATTTAAAAGAAATTGCAGTTTGATGCTGATTTGATCTGGGACGAATGACTTAACAAGGTCCTCGGGCGATCCCCCTGACCCCCCTCCAGCCCACCACTGATTATGAACATTAAATCTTCAACTTCCCTTATAGTTATGAGGAAAAATTAGATTTTACGTTGTTTCAATACCATTTGCCGCTCTTTTCGTTAACCAACTGACGTTTGGATAGCTGTAGACTTTTTCATTCGGTTTATCATTGATTTATATATCAATTCATAATACTTATGTCCAATTGCATGCAGACGCATTTATTGATTTTTAAATTAAGATTTTGATATCCATACATAATACTTATGTCCAATTGCATGCAGACGCATTTATTGATTTTTAAATTAAGATTTTGATATCCATACAAACTACAGCTTTAAATTAAGGGTTACAATCAATGTTTCCTCTAATTTTCGGAAGGTTATGTGCGTAAAAATTATTGGCTGTGCAACTTTGACAAGAAATAAAAAGATTTGTGCGCCACATAACGGTATTTAGACCTACTAAGCGAAAAGGTTGATTTTTAATAATGATAATAATTAACAACACTATTTAATGCCAATTAATCTATTCTGGCGAGTATATAGCTGATGTAATTTTTGTGCGCTCTGTTGTAATGTATGTGCGCGCGCACAGCTTAGAGGGAACACTGGTTACAATGCTGCTAGTCCAGTTTCCAGAGAGGCAGAACCCATTTAAAAAAATAAATAAAAGTTCAATTAAAAGAACTCACTTGAATAATTGTTTTGTTTAAATATCGACTGTGGAAAGGAAAATGGACGTAACCCTCAATTTTCCAAAACAACTTTTTTTTGATAATCACAAGGTACACAACTTGACACACATTCTATCAAAAGGATGGAAGCTGAAAATGCCGAATAAGTATCTAAATTTAGCTTTTAAATTGAAAAAGATGACCTAGTAAAAAATTAAAACCAAGAAAAAACACTGAAATAAAGGTTTTTCCGAGACAATTTCTTTCATTAATATTAGGTTATGTCAATTAAACACCAGTTTAGAAGTATCCGTGCACTTCAAGGTTGTGTATAATTCATAATTTGCATATGTTACAAAATCATCAAAACACGTTTTTAGCGCCTCCTGTAAAATTTGATATGTGTGGGTTACGTCCTTTTTCCTTTCCACAGCCGATATGATAACTTCATATTTTGCACTCATAATTCATGAAAATAAAAATGTAACAGTTTATTTTTACTGACGTAAATTTTATTTTACCAATGAGCAAAGATCAGAATAACAAATATTTGCATCGTGAGTTTTTTACGAACGAGTTATAAATTAAAAGTTCTAATGCACATAACAACGCAAGATGTCTGAGTATTATCGTCTCAGGATGAATAAATAAACGCTTATAATAAATATGATGCATGATGATAATATGGTTATTTTAAGATGCATATCTTGCCTATTATTTACGAATGACATAGACAGGTACACGGTGACATACTTTTATGAATAGTAGCGTAACTGATTGAGCAGAGAATTTCAAATGTATTATATAACTGAGTCTGTGATATATAATAAATAGTAAAATCTCGATTATTCGTATTAATGGAGGTAAGGGTTCGCACGTACAACCAAAAAACACGGATGATTCGAATATTCAATTTCGATTCGAATTAAAATACAATCATACATTTCTAAAGCAAGTATTTATTTGGCCATGTCTAGTAATTAATACTGTTGATTGGTTGGTGCACTATTACTGACTTTATTATTTTGCTAAGATTGATTTGCTAAATGCATTGGCGGATCCAAGGGGGAGGCGATGGGGGCCATGCCCCCTCCTGAGGAGAATTTTATTCTCAATTTTTATAATTTATAAAAACTTTATTGTGAAATGGGCTCTTTATTCGTTTAGTTTACTATTTTTTATAGAATACATACTTAATTATGTATTGACTATTTTTATAGAGATACATTATTTTTAAATCATCTATTTTTTAATGTATTCTTTATGTATCATGTTTATCTTCAAATTGAATGGCGCCCTCCTGGGATTATTTCTGGATCCGCCAATGGCTAAATGCACCGTATATCACACCGTATTCCAATTCTTCGGAAACATAAAACGTATATCAAATTTATCAAGTCTGTAAATAAACCTTTTTGCTGCCGTAGTAATTACCTAGCACGCCAGCTATAGTTTGCTTATATTTATTTAATTAGCTATTGACGAGATAACTCGTCTCTGGCGTACTTAGCACGAAAAATTTTACGAAATATCTCGTCTGTGGCAGCCATCGAGTTAAAGTTAGCTTTAGTTTCACAGTAAATACGACACTCATACGATTCGGCATTTTCATAAGTATAAACATTATACACCATAAGAAAGTACCCAGGTACATGAATATCATATTATAATTTTACATTCGATATAATAAGATATTAGTACGTACATTTGTTGAGGTATACATATATTGTGATAAATCAATCATCGGGGAAATCGGGGAAATCGGGGACAATCAGACAATCATACGTACGGACATTATCGACTATTAATATATAGATATTAGACATGCACAGTCATATTGGAACCTGCGCGAATCATTTACTTTTCTACTTTACCACTAGAATACTTTGTTATCAATAGAAAGTACTTTGACACAAAAATGTCTCGCGGAGAATTCACTAAGATTTGAGCCTTGAGTCGATTGTTGTCCTACTTTTATAATGATTTGTCAATTGAAGAGAGATTAAGAAAAAATAAATCTTGCGGATATTCTAATTAAAATTGAACTACGACTCATTTGTTTTTGTTATTCAGTGATACAATCGGAGAAGGGAATGGTCACTGTGTTTTCAAGCAAAGTTTTCTTTCAAGGTGTTCCTTGAAACGTATCACTTGCGCACATTTGAATCGACCGTATTGATAAACTCACATCTCATAAAATACTACAAAAGTTAAAATGCGAACGAAAATTCTAATAAACCGATTTATAAAATTGTGTGTTTTATAAGTGAACTAATGGTAAACACTTTAAGTGCACCGGAGCGGTTAACACAAGTTGAATAAACAATGTGAGTTTTTCGTGAATTTTGTGTATTATAAAAAGACTATTCAAACTGGCGAGAAACTTATTTGATTTTAACAACCCTTTTAAATATACATTTGATGGAATCAGTGTGTTGCTGATTTTTTTTCATTAAAACGAATTATGATTTCACATCCAATTTACTACAAATAGTCAACCATTTAACATTACTTATACATTTTTGAGTATGGGTTCAATTCTGTTTTCCATAATACTTGAAAAACGAGAAACGCTGCATGCAACTTAACTACATGTAGTTGAAAATTGTGCAACTTGTGAGGCTGGTATCTCGCTTGTCAAATATGCATTTAACAAATACAATAAACAAGGTTTTCACGATTTAGACCGCTCGAAGTCGTAATAAAGTCATAGTTTACCGAGTGAATTATTTAAACAAATATGCAAATGAGACGACACATATATATCATAACAATATTTTGTACAAAATGCAAGGAGTACACTTTTCCGTTTGGATAGGTGTTAACTAAAAATTAATGCTTCTACACGTCTTATGACAGGTCAGCAAAATGAAGTATAAACTAATTAAGTTATCATGGGATTGGTAAACTTTGCCATGGCGAACCGTATTTGTTTATCTGTCAAGATTTTTTTTCATTCGGGAACAGTGACGTTCCTAGGCTATAAATTCATTAACATATTATGAAACTATATTACTTACATATTAAACTTTTAAAGCAATACACATATAAGTGGTACATACCGCTGGGGGTTTTATACATCTAGCATTTATTACATTCATTATACAAATACATAGATCAATTGGAAAATCAATGTATCAAAATGTCCAAATGGGAAATCGAAGCCTTGAAAACGCAACCGAAAAGAAAGAAAGCTTCTTCCATTCGAACAAATGAGAACAAGTCATAAGTGATGTAATTATTAACTTCTATAAGAGGAAATAATATTTGTTTTTTTTACATGTGACGAGGGTGAAATCAATCAATCTTGATTTATTTATTTTAAATTGAATAACTCATATATGTGGTTAAAAACATAAATTCCTTTAAAAGATAATAAAATCTTGGATAATAATATGCCGATGATAAAAGTTTTTCGAGAAAAAGGAATTTAAGCAAATAGCATTTTAAATAAGTCAACAATGCTTCCAAAATATTTATTTATTTATTCAATTAACATTGTACAAGGTTGACAAATTATAAATTTAAAACTTTTACAATGGAGAAAAAAAAATAGTATAATTTAATATTAAAAGCAGTAAAAAAAAAAGTGGCAAGGAAGTCAACTGAGTAAGATCCGACGAACTCTACTTTAATACATAAAAAATAGTATTCGTCGGAACTCACCCACGTCTACGTGGAATATGTCGACATCCGAAGCAATATTATTGAATATCTACATGATTATAAATACGAATTAAAACGGACGCACAAAATTACATTTTTTAGTCTTAGCCTTAAATCCAATCACTATAATATAGTTGATGTACCTACACCTGCCACGTGGGCGTGTAATCGGTATCCGTTAAGGAAAAACTAATTTATTTCGGGTTTTTGTTTTTTTTATGCTACTCAAGAGGGTTTGCTGCGTATGTGTATTTTTTGTGTAGAATTAATCTTATTATTTATGGGTGAAAATGACTTTTAAAATTACATAAAAAAAGTACATATAATACGGCAACGCAAAAAAATATTACACAGTTTGAGATTTTTTGGATGCCGTAAAAATCAAACAATTAAGAGTCATAATTTATTGCTTCACATGTTTATGGGCATTTACTTTAATTACGCGTGTCAAATTTTTATTATATTCGGTTCTTTTCAATGATGTCAACATCAGTGAAATTATGCATTTTTATCGCGTTACATACTCGTTCACAAGACCATTCATTGTTTATTTTCATAGGTACGGATCTTTGCTTCCGAGCCTTTTTTGTTTTAAAGAAATGTGTCGATTAAATAAAAAGATATGATTTTTTAAAGAAAAAACGCGCGAATCCGGCTGCATGTGCGGGTTTAAGCGTAACTTTGTCGCAAAACTGCCGGTTGCTTAAGTGTTAATTACAGCAAAAGTGAATTTACATTTTCACAAGTATAAATATATTTTCTAATAGTAATTCATGTGATGAAAAATTATAATACAATGTATTTCAATGCTCAGTATCAGTATAACTATATTTGATAGGTGCACACAATATCTAACCTTGCCCAGCAGCGTAGCCATTTCATAACAGAGTCATGTTATGCATGAGGACCCAGCAAAAAGGGGGTCCCAAATTTTTATACAGTCAATACAACAAATTTCGTGGAGGGGGGGGGAGAGCTTGCGTAACGTTTGCACGAGATATATATTAATTCCGATATATTTATTCCATATTTTTATTCCGACCATTTAATTTGTTCTCTTATTAAATGTATACAAAATATTTGTTTCGATTATTTTGTAAAGCAAAATAACACAACTTTTTTGGTGAGTGAACAAATACATAGATCGCATTACTGTTTTGAGTTTTCAGTCGTTGAAAGCAAGTAGCTATTAAGAGATACTAAAATTTGGAGTTTTCTGGATATGTCTATTTCGACCGAAGCTTAAATATTAACATAGCTCCGTAGGTCTGTCTATTTATAGTGTTATATATTTTTCTTTTACTCACCTAAAAATATCATGGTTTCAGTTTGTGCTTCGACGAATGACAGTTTCTCAGAATCCATTGAGTTCATAATTTTCAAAACGTAACCGTAAGGACAGTGTTTTGTAATGAGGGGATTTTTCATGTTTGTATCTTCAGTGATAAGGAAGTTCCTATCGTCGAACGCATTCAATTCCTTTAGTTCCTGGCAGGATATGCCGTAAAGCCTTTCGGCGAGAGCCCTCACGGTCTCTTCTGTTATTTCCGGTTTGATAATTTCGCCGGACTGAAGTATTTTGGAAGGCGCTTCTTGAATGTCATCTCCGTTGTCGCTCATGGTTCTGGTTCTCGTAAATTTTAGTATGTTTGAATCGGAGCGCGTTGTACGCTGTGTTGACTGCAACAAAAGATAAATTGGACTGATGAAAAAACAAAAATACGATTGATTTAACTACCCGACAAGATTTATGTTATCTTTTCGCTCGCGCGGTGTCACGTTTGTCAAATACAAAATACTGTTTGTTATATTCATATCAGTTAAATCATGTATAAATCAGCGTCTTATCGTTAAATAATGGATTCATTTTTTTTTGTTTACACACTTAATTTTACATTAAAAACAGAAAAAAGTTTCCTAAAGATTTTTCAGTTAAGATACAATGAATTAAAAAATAAAAACTCATAGACCTCCCCAAAAACGTTTTAATTTAAAACGTGTCAATAACTATTAGTATAAAATCAATACATAACTAAATCAATGTAGACATATTGATCATTTTCATATCGACAAACAACAATATGTCATAACATAAGCCACAAAATAATTGTAATTTGTAGTTCGAAATAAAAAGTAAATAACTTTTCGATATGTATCATTATTTTATTAACAGTTGGTTTATAAATATATATAGTAAATACGTACATTATTGATGAAATAAGAAAAAGAGCGATTCCAATGATGTCTTTGATAAGACTGACCGAAAGAAAATGGTAAATGTCTCCTACTTCGCTGGAGATAACATTCACAATAAGCAAGTTAGAGGTGTGAAACATTTTGTTTGTTGATAACAGTGCTTATATTGTTGTAATCAAATAAAAAAACCAAACTTTACGACTTTGCATAATTTATTATTATATATTATTGTTGTTGAGAAATTTTATGAAGTTCGACGAAATATTAAATAATCCAATTGAATAAATGTATTTCAGTATTCACGGTTCATTTAATATATTTTTTTGCGTCAAACATAACGATAAAATAATAAATATTGATAAGGTAAATACTAATTTATTTGATTATTTATTTATGTAAAGAGTATTTATTTCAACTACAATTTTATTACGTGTGTTAGCTATTTCTGCATTACTAAATTGCCATATTTTTAACGAATTTTTGTTTATCTACAGTCTAGTGATCAACATCGTTGGCTTCAGTTACAGAGGTCAAGGGTTTGAATCCCGGTTCAAACAGATTTTATAAATTGATTTTCAATTGATTTATAGATTGCTGGCCAAATGCATAGATGTATATGGTGTTTTTAATACCTTTCTACCCATCCTTTCATAAGGACAGGCGTAGTGAGAGCGATAAGCAAATCGCTAGTTCAGTCCTAGTAATATCCTTCAATCCATACTCTCCTTGAAAGAAAATGAGAAGTTGACCAACTGAGTAACAAAACAGGCCTTGTAAAAACACTTATATGTTAAATAGACTACATTATGCTCCAAACATTATTGTAACATTTGTGTTAACATACACCTTTCTGTCTCTCGTATAAATTTCAAAATCGAGTGGATTTTTCCAATCTATATATTAATAGCCGATAAGGTCCGTTTGAGTGGGTGAGTGTAAGGTGTCCTCGACCTTCCAGTCTCCACTTTTTTAAATAAAATAAAATAAAATAATATAAAATAAAATAATATAAAATTAAATTAAATTAAATTAAATTAAATAAAATGAAATGAAATAAAATAAATTAAAATAAAATAAAATAAAATAAATTAAAATAAAATAAAATAAAATAAAATAAAATCAAACACAATGCAACAAAAATCTCACGTTGCTGGGCAACGGGCTTACAGCTATTTTATATATCAATAGCCGATAATGTCTGTCCGACCACATTTCACACCTTCCAGTCTCCACTTTTTTGAATAAAATAAAATAAAATAAAATAAAATAAAATAAATTAAAATAAAATAAAATAAATTAAATTAAATTAAAATAAAATAAAATAAAATAAAATCAAACACAATGCAACAAAAATCTCACGTTGCTGGGCAACGGGCTTACAGCTATTCTATATATTAATAGCCGATAATGTCTGTCCGACCACATTTCACACCTTCCAGTCTCCACTTTTTTGAATAAAATAAAATAAATTAAAATTAAATTAAATTAAATTAAATAAAATAAAATAAAATAAAATAAAATAAAATAAAATAAAATAAAATAAAATAAAATAAAATAAAATAAAATAAAATTAAATTAAATTAAATTAAATTAAACTAAATAAAATCAAACACAATGCAACAAAAATCTCCCGTTGCTGGGCAACGGGCTGACAGCTAGTCATCTCTAATTCATTGATAAATAATCGCATTGTACCTATATACAATGATTTGCACGGCCCACATGACTCGTTATAGACCCCCACACTATTCGAGTTTATTGAAGGTTTCACCCAAAATTGTTACTTATTTTAAAAGTGACTTATCGACAAAGTAACATTGTTAACATCAGTGGTTCCCAAATTGGTTCCTGTGGACCCCCAGAGGTCCTTCACAAATTAAAAATCATTTGGGGGTGCATGGACAATGTCAGGGGGTCCGCGGAAGAATAAATATTTTTAGAAAAGAGAGTTTGAGCGACTGAATAACAAACAGTTCTCGCAAAAAAACATCTATTAATATACTTCCATTAGAAAGCCATATGCTCCACATTGGAAGCAGACATAGATAAAAAAAAATACCGTTCAAGGCATAAACTTTATTATTTCACTTGGGGGTCCACGGTCAAGTTTTTTTTTTTTTTTTTGCTTTAAAAGGGGTCCATGAGCATAATAAGTTTGGGAATCACTGGCTTACATGATAACATTATATTGATTTGTAGTAACGGATTAATTTTGGTGAATTAGGAAAAATAAGCACCTAAAAGATCTTGATTTGATTTTTATGTAGTGATTTTTGTTAGCACCGTAACTGCATGACCATTATGTGTTTAATAGTTTTATGTTCGTTATGAAAATAATTTTTTCGTGTATGTTGACTAAACATAGATCAGACTAAGCTTTCTCACTACTTTAAACTCAGTTAATTCCACGTATACAACTCCTGAACAAACGATGTGCATATGTAAGTGGCTAAAGATAGTTATGTCCATTTTCAGCCGGTGTGTTGTTTATGAGTTTGTTAGGTAAGTACTCACATCTACACATTGTCCACTATTGAATCTACTACCAATTTATGGTACGCGTATTTTTGAATATCAGGGGTTATCAAAGATTTTATTATTTTTATGGATAAAATAATTTCTTATAAACTAATATTAAATTTTAATAAAAGTCGATTGGGTTTTCGTGCTTTCAATTCATAAAAGATAAATCGTTCAAACTCTGATGCAATCGTCGATTGGTATTAGTTTTGTGATATCGTAATTTAAATTACTGTGAATTATTCAAAAATATTTTTGTGCTGGAATATTTAACAATTGAGAATTTTCAATCGATGTTGCAGAAATGTTTTATGGTAATTATGTTGGCTATTTAATTGAATTAAGAAAACGATATCACTTCCCCAACTCAATTATTACGATATCTTTACTTTTTTACGGATATTTTTATTTTGAAATAAGAAATTGTATTATAACATCTAAGAAATATTTTCTTTATTTTGACAACGAAACCAAATGTTTCTTTATCATTTGTTTTTGTGATAACAAATGTGTATTTCTTACTTATCTAGAAAACTGAATCTCGAGAACATTCTTTATCTCTTATTCTTTCATGTTTCACTGACGGTTAATATTTCACTTTAGTGCACAAAATGAAATTGATTTTATAAACAAATAACTGATACAATAATAATACTAACCGTAATCTACAAGAACAAATATATATGTGACCAGAAGTTGATTTATCTGCCAGTCAGTTAGGGTTCATAGCATGTCTGCATGTAATTTAAATCAGCCAAAAAGTAAAATGTTTTTTCCATAACAAATTTATCATGCTAATGTTTTAGACAGTAAAATATATCAGAAGTATTAAGGAAGCACATGCTATTATAATCCATGCTTAGTATTAATTATAGAGTAGCTCGTTAAATCCAAGAAAAAATTGCCTTTATAAAATAAATTAATCTTCTGTTGAAATTATACTTAATTAATCACTTATGTTAAACAAATAAAACACAACTTTTTGTACTGATTCCACATTTTTTTTTAACAAAAACAAATAATCATTAGAATTGAGTTAATATATAAATATACTGGCTAACAACTAGTCCTCGAGAAAATAGCTAGTAAATATGTGATTGAGTGTTGAGTATAATTCATTTACTAATCAGAATTTAAAAAAAATGTATACTAACAGTTCAGTATGGTTGATATGCTTTCGTAATAAAGCAAAGTCGTAATTAAGCACAGATGTGATTTAATATAAAATTATATTTGTTAACTTTTGTACTCCACTTGTTGTGCTGCAAATTGTGACACGTGTTTCGCCTCTTTAAGAAGCATCATCAGACGTAACTTCGCAAGGTTTACGAATAAGCCAAAATTCATTCACACTCCTAAATTATAAATTAAAAAATAAAAGTCATTCATTGTTTAAAATTTAATTTAATATTAAAAATAAGCTGCCGACGGATTCATCGAAAATACGGGTGTATTGTATATCATTAATAAAATGTTAAAATTGACAACTCTCTCTTAAAAAATAAGACAATTTAAAAACTTGCGGACATTGAAAACAATTCAAGATATTTGAAAGCTTGTGCCATAAATTGATATGTAATGAATTCCACGGCGTGTAATGGATATATTTCGTATTCAACGACACGGTCTTAATAACCCAGTGTAAAATATGCTCATTAATTACGCTCAAAAACAAATCAAAGCTATGCATTTATTTTTAACGCGATCGATAAAATAGACATTCGAGTAAATTTTGCGTAGAATGTTTAGCTCTGACTTATCTCCAAGCGTAGCATTATGTACCGAATAAGTGAATTTCTATAGGGTACTGAGTACTGACGTACGTACGTTGCGATCTACACACCCTTCACCCTTTAATTATTAGCAGCTTACATAAGCTTAGGGATTTACGCTTGAGAGTTGTCACAGATAATTTGAAAATATAACACAATGCTAAGAATTGTACGTTTATATTTTGGAGACCGCTTGGCCTGAAAGTTTACACTTATTTGATTAATCTCACTCACTTCAAGTGTCCACAAATCTAAGTGACAATTTAATAATGTTGTTCAACGGTATCGTCTGTCAGTCAACTTACTACATACTTCGTTATCTACAAACTGACTAATAGCTGATTGCCTTTTCAAGTTGTTGTATCCTTCTTCTAGTTCAGGGGTCCCAAAAGATATTTCTTTGAGGGCAGCTTAATTTATATATCACCAAATCAATAATTTAAAAAAGTAACTGACTTACAAATTATCAGACGGATTTTTAGCTTGATATAGAATAAAATGGAATGTTATCAACATTGTATCGCTTCTACAATTATTATGGAAAATTAGTTGAAAAATGACGCTGCCAAACAGTTTGTGACGCTATTTTATTTTAGATAAAATACGACAGGGTTGCATGAAATGTGATGCAAATTTAAAGCTAAAAATAGTTGTAACTAAGCTCAAATTCTTTTACAAATCAATGAATAAAAATATATTTTATTTTAAAACTTTATTAATAAGATTTTGTTTTTTTCTCTGAGGATTGAATTGACATGTGATTGGTGGAACTCTGTCTTTGAAAAATGATAAAGTATTTTATTTCACAATAATCGCTACAATGCAATGGCATGATGTCGAAAAAGCTATTTTTAATCATAGTATGTATAAAAAAATTCTCATGTAACCAAATATTTAAGTCTATCAATTACTATAAGAAAGCATGGGTGTTTGTGGTGCTTAAATATTCATTCCCACTCTTCCAATCAAAAAGTCTCAGGACACAGCAAGAGCGATTGGCTAACCACTAGTCATGTCCAAGCTGTATCCTTTCTTACTCATTTTAAAAAAGAGATGTTGAACAACTGATTAACATCAGATCTCGTAGAAAAACTTCTGTTGAGATACCTTCATTAAGAGGCCATATACTACACGTTGGAAGTAGACATGGATTAAAAAAATATATAATTCTTGTGTAAACAATTACTTTAACCTATTGATTTCAGTAAGGAGGCACTGCTGTTTGTGTTGTCTAAATAGATTCATCCCTCCTTTCTAATTCCAATATAAATAGCCATATCAAGAGTAACTTGCTAACCTATAGTCCTGTTGTAGCCCTATCCTTGCTTTGTAAAAAAGAGAGGTCGAACAACTTGTTCAAAGTTCTTGTAGAAAAACATCTATTCATATACCTCCATCAGAAGGCTATATTGTCATCATATTAATAAAATCTCTAATGTCCGGCTTTTTGTAAAAATGAAGTTTTTTCTACAGAGTGAATGAAAAATCATTTAAAATTATGTTAAAATCTCAAAATTATTGTGCTGTCTATATGTTGACACATTTGTAAACGTCGTAGGTTTTTTGGTTTCAAACATGGAAATTTAGCCTCGGATGCCCCTGCCAATGTTGGTAGATTTATTGATTATAGAGAATTTCTATGTTAAATTGCCCGCTTTTTAATTATTATGTTTTTTCCTCTTCTTTTTAATCTTCTCAAATATACTTTAGTGATCTTAATAGTAACGTGATGATATGGTCCATATTACAAGCAGACATGGATTATAAGAAAGATAATATACCATAAAGCAAATCAACTATAAATTAAATTTTTCTATGAAGTCCAAGCTGAATATATAAAAAATATGAGTATACATAGGATGTCATTTATTTATTATTGTTTGTTTATTTTATTATGTATCAATTCAAGAACTTTGAACTAAGATTATTATTTATATCTTATCTGAATCAATCTATTAACGAGTCTTTAAATCGTAAACCAATAAATCATAATTTGATCTAATGATCGAATCAATAAGGCAGTAAGTTAATTAAACACTGTGTACTTATGCTCTTCATGAAGGTGAGTGATCTACCTATAAAGAGGGACCTTACTGGCCCAGTAAAAGTAGGAAGTGAAAGTAATTTAAGGCTTTAAGCTAAGTGCTCTTGAGCAATTTGAAATTAATAGGCATAATCAAGCCAATTACATCCTTAATCACAATTATAAAAACCCCCACAAAACACCAATGAAACTAAAATAAATAGTCACATTAATTTAAACTAATTTATTTTTAATAATCCCGTATTTTTTATTGTTCCAAGAAACACTAAAGTCAAGTTAATATAATATAATAATTAATAGTTATATAAATTCGGATGTGAGAGTGGATAACAGGATACATTGTGTATCTCTTCTGAGTATATACAACTGAGTTAATGTAGGTTAAACATAGTTCTGATGAAGTCATACACCGAAATTGCTATTAACTATATATAAATAGTATTTGCAGAACTAAAATACTTTGTTATTTCACCTTACTACAACGTAGTTTTATCAAGTAAATGCCAATTCAATCAATAAAGTAATTTAGTGACCTTAAATTCTACAAAGATTTTATTGCCAATAATTTGAAAACTCTGAATTTAACAAAAAACTACAATGTATCTATATTTTCTTAGCCTCTGACCTTGTTGATATAACTGCAACAAATAGTAAACATAATAATGATTAAATATAAAAAATGTCTTATTTGGTATGTACCTACGTAAAAAAGTAGTTATATTAAAAGTATTCAATTAAATAAAATTAATTATTATGATTGGTCATTGTATTTTCCCACACAACCCTAGAAACGATTTTGTATGTGAAACTAGCTTTCTACTTATCATATCCTAACTCAATAATTTTGAATATATTGATTTTTTAACGCTGGTTATTTCTTGTCTGGCTTATAAAACTTCTCACATGAAATACGCGATTTGTGATCGATAGACCAAAAAATCCTGGATAAATTTGAAATGTGTATATAACATAATTTATTGAATCTTTTGAGCGTGCTGTGTAAAATTGGGTGTGCTAGTGTATAAAAGTATATACTTACATATATTAACCTTTCCTTCCCTCTGATATGTATTTACTACAATTCGACTCAAATAATGTGAATATCAGAATTTATGTATTCCTCCGAAATATATATTTTTTTTGTTATGTATTCATCTGGAGCGAAGGAAATAAATAATTTGTCGACAAATCGGGGATAGACTCACCAATATAGAAATGTTTGCCAGCGCACCTTGTCTGTGTAAGCCTGAGTGTGACCGCGTCTGGTGCTGAAGAGTTTTTTTTCAGTCCTATTGTTTACTTCGCCCGGTAGACTGTCTGGACTGACCGGTCTACAGTAGGTCTCAAGCGATTTTTACATGAATTTTAGTTATGAAAATAGATATTTGTGGTATTCACACGCATTATATCTTTTTATTCAACGAAAAATATTATTTGAAACAACTGATCAACTTTCGGCACGCAAGTAATTTTTATTATCACGGCTGACCGACCATTCAGTAGCATATTAGTCGTTGTATGCGGTGGTTCTATCGGCTATTTGCAATGCTTTTTTCTTGTTTTCAGACACGTTTCAGCAATAATATTACAAAAATTGTTACATTTCTACTTGAAATACAATCAATAACATCAATATTCATGAATACTCAAATTTTTCCAATTTATAAATCACTTTTTCATATGTTGTACAAAATACATATCATCAGAGCGCGCGGGATTTCAAGATTAGTATGGGAAAGGTTAAAGCTCTTTCTCGTATAAGTTGGCAATATTAATAACTTATACGACAAACCCATTGGTTTTTAAAACGAATCCTTAATTATACACATAACCTTATTCAATTTCATTCATCGGTTTGTTCCAATTGATCTAGCAAATATTTTATATCTGTTCTATGCTTTGGATACATCATTTAGTTGTGATATTTGGGTAGAGGAAATGAAACTTCGTCTGTAATTAATTATCGTAAATCCTTATTTTATTTTCGTAAAGTAAACTTCAAAATAACAATACAAGTTCAAACAATAAAGCGACCTGTAATGTTCACAATGATCGAAAAAGTAATATGGCTATCTACCTAGTTATCTACATAACAAATATAATGTTACCTCTTGTATATCATAAGAATATAATTGAATAAGATGGACTCTTAAGAATTATTTTATACACATGGCAAAGAGAAGTTGAAAATCAATTGAATTGTAAGTAATTAATTCCTTGAATATAACTGTTTTATAGTACAACACTCAATATACTCACGACATCTATGAACTGAATTCAAAAGTGTGCTGTGGATAAAAAAGAAGTTTGCTTTTTAATATTCTATAAATTCTAGCTAAATATTTCTCCATATTTTTTTTAATACATTTTCACATATTTATGTCATTAGAGCTTTAAAAATATTTGTTTATTCAACAGCCGGTATGGAGAGAATTGTTCTTTTTTTAAGTAAAAAAATAATATTGGTAGTTTTATTGGCTTGTAGGAAGAAAATACTAGACAGCCTTGTGATAAATGATTATTCAAACGTTGTAAGCTCAGTATAGTTTATATCAATACAATATAATGATTTAAGAATTATTGTATTAAGTGAATGTGTTAATAGTACCTTTTCAATAATAATTGAAACTTCCAGCGTAGCAACTATATTGAAATTAAATAAGACATTTCTAAATACGTTTTCTGCATATACATAATTAAATCATCTTGCAGGCTGAATAAGAGCAGGACGAAAAAGACAATTTTTATTAACTCAGTACGCATCAAAACAGGTAGATTTTTTTTCAAAAGATACAACAGTCCACATATCAATTACTCAACAATAGATGAATGTTATTTCTGGGTAATATTCCGAGAAACATTATATAGGTATGTTATCAATAAACTAATATTATTTTAAGTATAAATAATAATTCAAATGTAAGTATAATGGCATAAAAATAAATTCACTAAAAGATGTTAAAAAAACTATATTATATATAAATATATTTTATAGTTTGATAACCTAATCTGTTGACCTTTTTATTTCATTCATTATTTTTGATTAGTAATCAAATTGTTTACACAAATAAGTTATCGTTGTACAATAAAAGCATAAAATTTTAATTATTCTTTCGTAAAATCGAATTGTAAAATCTTTACAATGATTATTAAATTATTTAAATTGTAATTTTAATTATAAATTATTAATGTTTAACTTTGCATTTTTATCAACATATATATTCCAGCATTAAACAAAAGTTTCATATGTTTTTCTTTAGTTAATATGACCAAATAGTTTTTATGATTTTGTTATTGACAAACAAAAAATAAATTAAGTATAAAGGTTATATTGTTATATTACTACACACAATTTAATAAATGTGACATTTATGAGTAAGGGTTACTTAATTGACATAGCTTGAGATTATTTTTAAAACAATGGATTGTGGTACAAAAAATTCTTGATGATTTTTAATTTCAAAATTAATCCCAAAACACTATATATATTGATATATATATTGATAATCTAAAAAATCAACAATTGTAACATTTCTAAATATAAAAAAAAGATTTTTGTATTTAAGATTGAACATATTATGGACAAGCCCCGAAGATAAAGATTAAGTGAGGTTATTATTTTCAAACCTGGCTCGTTTCAAAATGGTTGAAAAATAAAACTTGAATTTCATTTTGTAAAAAAATATACATTTCAAAGTTATTTTTAGTTTAACATTAGTTTGGAAAGATATTTTATATGTTATCAAGCCAGGTTTGTTTCTGCTTTCTAAAAATACTTTTAAAATGTATTTTTATTTACTAAATTATATTGATAGTTCATGTTTCACCAATTTTGGAATGAGACGGGTTTGTAAATAATAGCCTCAAGTGAATGTTATAGCTCGAGAGCACAGTATAAAAAACACAATGTAATGATTTTCAATTCACCATAAATAAAGAAAAACAAAAAAGGATTATAATTGTATTTTGAACATTTTACTCTGCGTGAAAATAGATTAATTTTTGATTAAGAAACAATATAATTAATTAAATTAAAACATAATGTATTATGAATCATTTTTCTCTGTAAATTAAAAATCTGCAAAGAGACTTATACTAATGCAAATCGTATAATATATTTTATCATAATATATATATATATAAATATTGTATTAATTAGTAACAATTATAATTGTGCATTTAAACATTTAATTATTGCGAATACCCTTTAGAAGGACATAGTATAATAATTATAATACACAATGGATAATTTATAAATATTATAACCTTCTATTAATAATAATAATTTCTTTTTGAAATGCTTATCAATAAACAATATAAACGGTTTATTTTGAGGAACATTTATATTACTATTTTAAAGCATTTGCTTAAAGGTTCTATTCTATGCGGGTACCGGTTTTACGAGTCAAATGAAATTTATGGATAAAATTAAAAATGCTTTTAAAACAGTTATAATCAGCTCATTAAAAAAATGCAGTTAAAATTTTAAATGTGGAAGTGGGAGTTCCAAATAATATAATTAAATTTATCTTATCATTCATGAACAATAAGATCATCATATGCGCAATTTATTTATGACATAAATCATGAACAACGGAGTCAATTATCGAAAGAGCAAAGCAGTAAACACCTGCCAACTTCAAACATAACGTAAAACATCTGTCAATATTTCATAACTACACAATGTGGAACCTAACCAAATTGACCATAAAACATTTTTGCTGAGTGGCATTATTATGAAATGATAGCATAGTATTAAAAAAATAATATGATCTTTCTTTTGATGAGGTGAAGTGAGAATATTTTTTTTTTATAAAAAAAAATGTAATCGAAATAAGCAAAACATCATATAAAAATTACAGTAAATTAATCATTTTCAAAGAAAATAATTGAACAAAATTAGTTTTATAAAGTCGCATACAGCAGTTGTGGATTTCCAGCAGGTTTTCTGTTATATTTTGGAAGCGGGGATCAATAAAGCCATTAGCCATAGTTATCTTTTGACTCAGTTAAAAAAATATCAGAAGAAGTAAGTTGAGTGCAGTTCATAGCCTAGGCTGCGTACTGCACGGACATGGATCAATCGCCATGAATATTTAAAAGTTAGTACCAAATTCACTGAAATATGTGGATTATGGAAATATTCATATAAGACAAATAGTGCATCTGTAAATTTAATCAAATTTTACTCTTTTTTCCACTCATAGATATTAGTAAATGTTCAACAAATTATTCCAATGGCATGCCTATTAAAAGGATTTAAAAAATGGTCAAAATCACTTCTCACTTCACTATACACTTTTAATTGCACAAGTAAAATTTCTGATTTGTTAAGTTTAACTTGTACCATGATGAGGTTATAAATATGGCTGTATGTGCTGGATATAAGGTATTGATTACTGTAAGGTTCCTGCAAAGTTTACGGCTACCCCATTGGTTTTGTGTTCAACTGCATACTTCCAAACAAGAACATTGTTAGACACGACATGGTTGAAATGGGGTAATGATATGCTATTCCATTACCTCAACAAACATAAGTATTAATAATAGTTGTATTTTTCTGAGAAATTCAATTATAAACAATTAAATAGACTTACAAGATAGACATGTCGTTTAAATATATATACATATACATCTGTTATTGGAATAGCTAAAAAAAAGAAAATACTTATAATTTTTTGACATGCCATATTAGCAACAATACATTTTATTACTAAGCAAGGTGAGATATCGCTAATATAATTAAATATTTACAACATATACAAACATTAAATATAATGAAGAGGAAGAGCGAAGCTTAAGATTTTGTAACAGTGACATCTATTAATCAAAAAAATATTCAAATAATTAATAGTAGAAGTTTTCTAATCTATTTTTTTCATTGATAGATCTCAATATCGTAGAAGCTTTACTGCTGCCCTCTTTTAATCAATTATACATGACAATAAGGGAAGAGTGATAAAATTAAATCATTTGAAATAAATATGTTTACCATTGACATTGAAATAGTAAAAGAATAATTTCAAAAACAATGCCTTTTATTCATTCTAATATTTATTATATCAATTTTCAAAATTAATCACTGGTCTAAAATTATTTTTTAGAAGTAATGTATTATAGAATTCTGAATAATTTTGGAGTGTGTACTGACATTAAAAATTCAGTCATTCATAAATAAATTATGTATTTTATTTAAAAAAAACCAAATGTTTTGAATGAGACTAAAAGGCATATGAAGTTTATTAACTTTAAAGAAATATTCGTAATCTGACATAAAACGTTAAATTATGTATAAGAGAAAAAATATTCCCTAAGAAATTATATTACCAGAATACGGACATCATTGGTCGTAAAGCCTTAACAAACTAGTAATATTTATATGTCAATAATTATATATTACAATACATTTTTTTTTTAGAAAACCTACATTGAAAAATTGGAATATTCATTATCGTAAAATTTCCGAGCCAATAAAATTACATTTTTCATTATCCCAGATTCGATTCAAAGCGGAACGTTTCCTCGATGCGACAAGCTTCCTTTTGTTTCAACTGTTTCACATTTGAATTATTATTCAGACTGTCAGATTTGGATTGTTCGTTTTCATCCATAAATACATCGGTCAGTGTAGTTTATTCTTTATGGTTTCTTTCTGTGTTTTATTTATGGTATATAATAGTATTGAAATATTCCGTTGATCGAATCTGTTCATTTCATACATTCCTTGACATGGGTTATACATTATAATAATATAACTAAATAAACTATTATGAATATCATCAAATTCAATCATTCTTATAAGATTTACATACAATACAGTACTCTCGCAGCGGAGAAGCGTCAAAATATTTTGTTCAAACAATATTACCATTATTTGAATATTTTAATAACAAATTGCAAGATGCCTGTTATGGCTAAAAGCTTCATTAATGCTTTCTGCAGGACTGGCAGCATTGCACCTGGTACCTTTGAACCCGGCACATATTCATCGCTCTGACATTTTGGCAAAATTTAGATGTATCTTTACAGTCTGTCTCTGGAAAATGAAGGTAAACAGATATTAGTGAATGGCAGAAAATGAGTAATTAAATAAAGATACAAGCAAACTCTTCGATAATAAATATAATCGACCACACAAAGCACCGGCGCTAAACATTTGGTCGGTCGCCCCAGGCAAGATTGTATTTTTCCGCCCTATTTGTAAAATTTGCTTAGGCATTTGACCCCTATCCAGATTCACCGCTTCAAGCCTTATCTGTTTGTACGTAGCGCCAGGACTATCTACACACAATCTTCCCTTCGATTACAGTCTGTGTTGTTTTAACTATGTTGGCTGACACATGCAATGTCATATTTGCTAAGAACTCATGAGCTTATACAGGATTGTAACAATTTTTAAAATTATTTGATAACATATGGAAGGTTACAGAGAAGTCATTCATAGACATTCAATAAAATACTGTAATTAATTGTTCATTAGTCAATTATTTTGACTGGCATTATTATGTTTCAAAAGATTTATACTTACGCATGTGCTGGCAAGGTGGTGCCATGCAGGGCCTTACTACTGCGGGCCGTGGTCTGTGACGACAAGCGCTTCCTGCGGGTCGCTTTGTTCCAAACCAAACGCACCGTAGAATTCTATATCGTGCACCTTGCTCACCACATGGCCCTCCGCACTGAAATGAAGAGAAATAGTATTATTTTTTTGGAGACAGTTTACTTGTGATGAAGAAAAAAATGAGTTTACACCAAGAGTAGACAAAAAAAAATAGTAAGAATGACATTTGTAAATTTACAAAGGCTTAGAGATTTTCATAGGAGAGAACTATAGGAAAGAAGACAGGAACACTTATTGTTAATGATACCATTAAATAAGGATTGTCATTTATCCCAATACATTAGGACATGTGGTGACCAGTGTTACCTCTAATCTGTGCGCGTGTGCGCGCGCACACAACTCACCGAGTGCGCGCACATGCATTAGAACAGAGTGCTCAAAAGTTAACCAGCTATACCACCACCAGAATAAATTAATTGTCATTATATAGTGTTGTTAATTATTTTCATTATAAAAAATAACCATTTCGTTAAATAGGTCTAAATACCGTTATGTGGAGCACAATTTTTTTAATTTCCTTTCAAAGTTGCACAGCCAATGTAATTTGCGCACATAACCATCGGAAAATTAGAGGGAACATTGGTGGTGAACCAAAATCGTGATGACTCAGAAAATTATTCCCAGTATTTTGACAATAAATGTAAAACATGAGAACAAAAAGTAAGAGAATGACGGGTAAAAGTTTTTAAAACTGAAATGTCACCTGAACATACTAAATTCAAGATTTTTTTGAAATTTTTTCAGTATTCCCGGCCGTAATGCAACTGGAGAGCAGGTGGAGTGATGAATGGAACTGATAAGGAGTATACTACCACTTGTAAACAGTTTTAAAAAAGAGAAAATAGTTTTATTTAATATGTACTTTTGATATTATGCATCACCCACCTTATAATGAATATATTATATGCTTTGTGGATTTTCAACAAAGAATAATAGTATTAGCTAACCAACAAATAAGAAAATTTAAAACACACTGGTAGAAAATATGTTTAAAATTTACTAAATTATACAACGCTAAGTCCTTGTTCATCGATATGACCCAAATAGTTCACGACATATATGACAACCCTTTACTAGATATACTCTGTAGAAAAGATGTAGAATAACGTGCTGGTGTGCTGGATAAGAATGAATAAATCTTAAAGTAATCTTTTTATCATAGTCAGAAGAAAGATTTGTTTTACTATATTCAAATGATTTGTAAGCTCATACCTCAGACCAGTGGTCAGTTCGCCATACTCCTTTGCATTTATCATTGTAGCATTCCTGGCGATGAGGAGGCCTTTGAGTTGTATCACAAAGAGTAGGCGTAACTCCGACTCCTCCATCACCGGTACACTGCACAACTCTCCTTTGCATGGCTGAAAAGATTAAAGAGTTTGTATTCGAGCTTGAAGCAAAAATTTTGTTGGAATAATTTAACATGAGAATTACTTAACCGCTTAGCGATAAGTTTAGTGAAAAGGTAGAACACTTAATATTACCTGTATTCCAATCGAAGCACCTAGCTTTGTGGCATGGTGACCAATCCTTAGCAAGCCAAGTGGGACATTGATCCATACCGCATTTTTGTACTGTTAGAGGAGTTTCTAAACCTGCATCTTCACAGAGCGATGATTCGACGTTTTGTGTAGAATTTTCTAGGCGTACCTAAAATAATATAAAGCCATATTATAAAAACATTTGCCAGCTGCGTGGTCGATTGTCAATATCGCTGACTTAGAACAAAGAGGTCACAGGTTCGAATCCCAGTACGGACAGTTTTTATATATTGAATTTTCAATTGATTTATGGATTTCTGTCCAAAGGCATGGATGTGTGTGATGTCTTGAATTCCCTCCCGCTCATCCAATCACAGTTCTGTATTAGTTCTATCCTTCTATCCTTACTCACTTTGAAAAAGAGAGGTTGAGCAACTGAGTAACGAACAGTTCTCGTCGAAAAAATCTGTACTGTAAATAATCAGGCTACCTGTAAATTATTCTATCAGAAATTGTTTTTGTTTTGGTGGAATATGGATAAAGACTACAAATAGCCCAGAAGGCGGAAAACAACAATCAGTGTGTTTTTATTGAAAAATCTAAAAGTTTTTAGGATAGAGAAAATAAGTTTTTTAGAGCTAAAGAAAAAATCTTATGGAAAACTCAAAAGCACAATAATAATTAAACACATTATGCAATTCTGTTTTTCCTCTGTCAAAAGAATATCATAAACCATTAGATTATTTTTTTACATTATTCAAACCAATATTCTTTAGCCTCTAACATCCTTTTAAAAACCAATATAAAGAATTTTAATTATCAAATCTAATGTTCCAAAATTAAGATTTTTTTACTTAGTTGTAAGCAAATTTAAAATTCGTGTATACAGTGTTGTTTCTGAGATAAAACACAAAATTAATGTCTAATCGATTTCTCAGTTTGGTTTTTATTGTTGACATACCGAATTGAAAAACTCTTTTCACACGAATTGGAAGTTGAAAAAACCAACCAACGATTTAATAGTTTTGTTATTCAGAGACGGATATTCTTTATCGAGAGATCATTCTAACATCAGAAGACAATTTTGATGTAGAAGTACAATGGTAATATTAAACCTGAATCACTTACCATACATTGAGCAGCTCTCATTTGGAAACCGGCCCCTCCACAAGTGAGAGAGCATTTCGACCAGTCCGTGACAATCCAGTCGAAGATGACATTTTCTGCTTTTCCTTTGCCGAGAACTGTCATTGATCCTGTACTGTCTTCATCACTCAGAGTTGATAATCTTGAACAAGACAGTAAAGTATTTTAAAACAGACTGTTCGGCTCGACAAAAAATATTTTATTCAATAACTTATTTTCATCTTGGACTGTTGTTTGAATGAACTTTGTTTGTTAATTAATTTAGATGTCAAAGCCAGAAGTCTTTATGATCAATCATGTCAGATAATAGATTAGAAAATTCATGAAAAGTAAGACAAAAAATAAAACAGTATCTGTATGTTATGATGACGAAACACTTTTGATGGATTTAGTTTGGTGGAAATTGATTTGTGATACAATGTTGGAATTGATAACTTCGTGATTCCACTGATTGTGTTTCAACATGAAAATAATGACTTCAGTTTTGATATCAATGTGAATTATGTTCACAATCATTATCGGGTCAAAAATGTCCAGGTTGTATGTAACTTAGATGATTGGAATGTGATTTAAGGTATTAAGAACGTTTATGAACAAAGTTTTTTTAAGAACACAAAGTCTTTGTTTTAAAAATAATATGATATGGAATCTCTTAATCTAGTTAAGCTATATTTTATCAAATATTTGAATGCACGTGAAAAATCAATTAACAGTTTTTCTCATTAACTGCTACTGTATCAACATCTGAACGCTTTCACTGACAAATAAAAATACTATTTGAAATAATTACCCGAATCCTCCCACTTTTTCACCAACAGTTGTGTAGTAGTCCTGATCGTCAGTAAAAACTGAATTACTTTCCATGGAAACGCTATTGCTAGTTCCAGCGGTGCTAGCTGTATCAGCTTCATAATCGGTTGCATCTACGTAGTCTCCGACAGTACCTGTGAACGAACCGTTGACGCTGTCTTCGTCGCTCATGATTGTAGAGAATCGTTCGTTGTCATCTTGGCTGTTGCTAGTTGAAAAAGGTTCTTTGGTGAAGTCTTCTGAGCGGTTTTCTGTAGTTCCTGAGTCATAGTTCATCTCGCTGATCATTCGGTGGCCCCGGGAGTTGCTGAACGTCTGGAAAGGCCAAAGCATCTACACATATCATTATAACGAGTAATGACAGAAGTATATACAGTATTGGGTAAATGAAGTGAAATAATACCCTCAACTTTTAAAATAATAAGCTTTAAAAAGCAATGAAGTATACATCATGCGTGAGCACGATTTGAGAACTACCTTAACAAAAAGAGTCCTCATAGCATGAATAATACAATCGAAAATAAAATTAAGCATGGCTAGTACAAACGTCAACTGGTTTCAAGAAAACAAATATAAGAAATTTAAGGTTTGAAACAGTTAGTATGCCATCCTCATCAAAAATATAAAAAAAATATCAGTTTTAGGTAAATCAATGGTGAATATTTTTGTTCACGGTGTTAACAGTCAATTCATGGTTAAAAGCAGGGCTGTGGAGTCGGATTCGGAGTCGTGAAAAATGAGCGGCTCAACTTTTTTTTGAAAAATATGTTTAATAATGTGTAGTCAAACAAAATAGTCAAAAGTGTTGACATTTCATGCTTGGCTGACTAAAGAAGATCTAATGGTATACATTTGTATAAGTTAAAATGAAACTATTGAAAAAATTCTCGGAGTCAGAGTCGTTAATTATTGTAAAGCTGGAGTCGAAGTCGTCTTTTTTTGCACGGCTCCACAGCCCTGGTTAAAAGCATGGCTGCGGAGTTAGAGTTGAATTTCTGGTGTTTTGGGTGGAGTCACGAGTCGGGAGAAAATGGAAAAAAACCAATTCCCTTTTTTTTAAGTTAAACTTTAATACAAAAGTTATGCATTTTAGTGGATATTAAAAAAAAAACCAAAATAAGGAGACTCATTTTCAAGCCCACAAATTTATTGAAACTAAAATTTCATTTAAAAACACATCAAGAAATATGCATAAAAATTCTGTCGCAAATGCTCGGTATAAGTAATACCGGTGCTGATTCATTGATAAAAAGCAGGGCTGTGGAGTTGGAGACGGAGTCGCAAACAAAATATTCAAAAGTGTTAACATTTCATGCTTGGCTGACTAAAGATGATCTGATGGTATACATATATATAAGTTAAAATGAAATTATTGAAAAATTTCCTCGGAGTCGTTAATTATTTTAAAGCTGGAGTCGGAGTCAGAGTCGTCAATTATTTTTAAGCTGGAGTCGGAGTCGTCTTTTTTTCACGCGATTCCACAGCCCTGATAAAAAGTATACAATGTTGAATGGTTGAATGTAAATCGCATTCAAATTACACCATTTATTGTTTTTCTATTTCAGAATGTGTTTTTAGAGTATTTAAATTTTAATATATTTGTGTGCTTCAACAGAAGATGGAGATTGAAGAGGAGGTTTTGAAAAAACAAAAATGAATATAAAACTTTTGCCAGAACACGGATGTTATGACATTTTCGATGGATTTGGCGGTAGCTTTATGGAGGGTCATTTTTAATGTAAAATCAAACTTGATAACCTTGACTCATTCATAAACCTTGCGATGTACAGTCACATAATGGTTCTCAAGAAGGCGAAAAACGTGTCACAATTTGTAACACAGCAAGTGGAGTAACAAAGTTATCAAACTTAATATGACATGTTTATGATGCTGGTGTTAATATTGGTAGCGATGCAAAGTCATGCATAAGTGAAAGTATATAGTGCATATTCATTATAGAGCTATGATATTATTTTGTCAGTGTTAAACATTCTGATATGAGGATTGATTGAATTATATTTAATAAACTTGATTTTCATAAAATATTATCGCCAATATTGTAAGAACATGTAATGCATTTTTAATAACTCAAAAAGTATTTTTTTCTCTTACTCTCTTTTATGTCATTTGTAAATTTTTGCAATTGCACATATAAATTAATTATTGCATTGCCAAGCGTAAGATTTCTTTTATTTTTGCAGTAATATTGTTTTTTGAATTCTTTCAGTATTGGCGACAATATGTGATTTATTTAGAAGAGTTAAGAATCACAAAGAATTGATGGGTAAATACTGCTGTGCAATGGCTCTATGTAGTGATATGACATCTAGCAAAATTTGTGTTTTTTGACGTAGATATAATCTTAGTTTTATTATGAGTACCGAGAGAATCAGCTGTCAATGTATTGTGTCTAAAAGGAAGGCCTTAAATACTTTATATTGAACAGAGTATGTTTTTTTTTATGTCATTCATTTTGTGCTCATCACAATTTTTAAACTAGGGAATTGCAGAACTGTATGATATGATTTTGACAAGTGTAGAAAGAGAAAAAGCTTTCGCTGTATGCAGTCCTTAAATTTACACATTTATACACTGATATTCTTTATCCATGGGATGTCTCAAATATTATCATTACCACTCATCTATCTCTTATACCTGTATCTATCTCCTAGTCCAGGGGTTGGCAAACTTTCAAGCGAGAAGAGCCAAGTTGTCAAGGTAACAAGATAGCAAAGGTATCAGAGAGCCATAAATATTCAATACAGTAAAACCCCCATTTACACTATTGTCGGGACCGTGTAATTGGGGGTGTGAATCTCATACAAAATTAGGGATTTGGTCTTTTTCTGCGGAAAACACAAAACTGATTTCCCTTAGTTTTACAAAAAAAAATATGGACGAAATATTTAGTTTTTGTAGTAGGAAATATCCCGCACACAGACAGACGCCTAGCTATGCGTGTATAGCCTGGCACGTGTTGAATACACAGACGCTAGCCAACATTTGACTGTATGCGCGGCACAGACGACCGTCTCTTAGTAATGACAATGGAATGCGACCGTGCAATTGGGGATTTGCGGCGCATATTTCAAGCCAGCGCGTAATTCGGGGTAGTGTAATTGGGGGTTCCACTGTATAGATTGGGAATTTAAGGTAATATATCGTGACAAGTTCAAGAGTTGATGTCTAAAGAGCCGTAGTTTTTGCCAACTTCCTCTCCCTCCTAGCCCTATTGACTTGTTCTCACATTGTCTGACAGAGGTCGAACGACTGACATACAATGAAAAGCTAAAATAAAAAGCTAAAAGTAAAAGCTAAAAGAAAAAATCATGAAAAGCTATAAAAAAAGTTGACCCAACATTGGGAGCAGACATGACTTTAAAAAAGTGTCAATTTGCCAAAAAGTTTTGTATTCATTATATTTTCGATAATTGACTAATAATTGCAATTTTATTTGGTCTTAGATTTAAATATACATATTATAATAAATAATATTTTAGAGATTTCAACCACCCTTCACTGCTCCTTATTTATGTTTGGTTGCTAACATTTTTCGATTACATTTTATGTTTAGATTAGACATTGAAGTTTCCTAATCCTAATTTGTCATAAAATTTTGATAATTATTAGAGATTTGTTTTATCTGAAGCTAAATTACACCCATAATGCAATACTCTTAGGTCATTAACTATTAGCACTCAACATGAAGCTGAGAATATAAATTTCTCTATCATGCAACTGATCAATAATAGTATTAGCACATTTCAGGGATGAAGATTAAAACTCTTCACTTACTTAAGTTTTGTTACGAGCGCTGTTTCCTGAGCAAAGCACTTAATTGATATATGAATGCGTTTTATAAAATTTTACCAGAAAATGGCGAATATGTTTTACAGATAAGCAAAAACAAAATGAGAAATTTATATAAGTTTCTTCATTACCTATTGAAGAAATATGTGCATTAAACATTCATCCAGGGTTTGTGAAGAGAACAAAATAATTTACACATTTAATAAACACAAAATGAAACAATGATAAAGTGATATTATTATAGTAATGATTGCATAACATCTATGATGCAACGGTTTTATTAATGATTGCTAAAACTAACTTATGAAGAAATATTAGTATCTTAATCTTTATTCAGAATTCTCTTTTTCTTTTTGTAGGTGAGTGTTTTATATATTTATCATTTTAATATATCTTTTTACTCAAATAATCTTGATATATCAGTGTGTGAGATTTTAACTACCTCTAGAATTATTACCGAAAACTGTGTATTTTGAAATGTGAAATTATTTGACGGATGTAAAGGAATAATCCTCGTTTTATTTGAATTACATTTTATTTCTATAATATAATTCTCATAGTAATTCAATACTCAATTTATATCAAATTGTCATTTTCTTAAACCTTTATATAATTAGGGAAAAATAGCAAAGTATTTTGTTATATAAAAATCGTAAAGTATAGTTGTTAGCAATGTTCCCATAAGATGTGAGGTTACCTGCGTGGAAAATTCAAAGGCTGAGCAGCAGTGACGGATTAGGTACATGGGAGACCCCAGGCGCAATAAAATTTGGAGGCCTTGTTATTAAAAAAACAACCTAAAATAATAAGAAATATTGAAAATTGAATTTAAAATAAATGGGCCATATGTCAGGTTATTTTTGAGGCCACTAAGATTTGCTGCAATTATGAGGTAATCCGCCACTGGTGAGCAGGCCTATCCAACAAATGTGTGCCTTACTTTCAATCTTTCTGCAAACATCAATTTGTCATATTCATACAAAAAATATTGTTTTCTTTTGGTTTGTATAATTGAAATTACTATAATAATATAAAATCAAGTACGAATTAAGAAAAAAATTAACAGAACGAAACAAAGAATCAGTCGCTAATTAAGTTATTAACATGTTTTATATATTTATTTAAAATTTTATAGTTTTTCACGTCAATTTTTACAACTTGTCTAAAAATTATATATTTCTTTAAATCAATTTCTTGCTCTGAGAACATTTGACTTATTTTGAGAATTAAGGCTAGTCCAATTTTATTTGAATATTTGGAACGCGCGCCAACTCGGTACGAGTCTTCGGGGCCTTTCAAAGTTTCAACTTAGAGGTGAGATTGGTTGTTAGTTATTTCAGCATCATACGATTATAATAACTCGTATATTATTCATTCTATTGATAATAACAAAAAATATACATTTAATTAAATAGAATATTATTTTTTTTATAAATGGAATCAAACAGAAATGAACATATTATATTATTTTCTCTGGTGTAAAATATTGAATACGTGAGATATACTTTTCAATCTTCCACAACCCATATGATGAATAATAAAACAAATAGTGAATGAGGAACACAGACATAAATGAAAAATGAACATTTGAAAATAAATGTTAATCATGATATGTTGGCTTGAAAGAAAATAATTACTTAAAATTTTCAGATGTGATTTCGTAATGAAGACCGTTTTCTATACTGTGAATAAATAAAATAGCAAGATTATGAAGTATAACAATGTCACAACACCAAAAGCTGAGTGTGCACTGCCAATGATGTAACAAATGAATGCTCGGTGATTTCACGACATCTCCAAGTTGGGTTCGTCTCACCTGAAGATTAGAGAGCAGTCGCAAAAAATGCGGCATGGGCCGAGCAGCCGAGCTGGTCTGGGACGGCCTCGGAAGGTCACCAGCGACTGACATTTGCGAAGGAACTACACCGTCATCCTATTTTTAGTCCAGTCCGAGTGCAGCGGGAAAATTAATACACAACGCTCAAGTAAAATAGGTTAGTCACAACACAATACTGGCAATACTGTTGTTTATAAACATTGTTAAAATGTAACATTTAAATAAGTGTAAATGCGATAAATTTGTTTGAATATCAATTTCAAAAATAAATTAACGCATGATAAGCTAAATTATATTTCATGGCAATATTTTGTTTCATAATAAGCAAGGACAAAAAATATATAAAACATCGTTTCTAAATAAAGAAAAGTATAGTTTTGTGTCTAATTGTTAGCAAGAATTTACGAAAAGTTTGTTAATTCTATTATTGGGTTAGTATTATAATAGAAATTGTCAATTTACAATAATAATGAGTAAAAAAAAATGCTTATTAATTTATTACAAAATGTTAACATATTTACAGGTTATAAATTATCAATACATAATAAGGTTGCAACTAATGTGTTGATATAAATGTAATCTATAGAAAGTTTATTGAAAATGTAAACCTACATCATTATTTCCGGATCCTACTTCTCTATCACCATAGTCATCATCCGGTTGAGGATAATATCTCATGGGCATCTGTGTCGTGGAAAGAAGTTTCTATATGATTTGGAAAGAAAATATGTTCATGTGAGAATATGTCATCTACAAATATATATTGCAATTATATTGTGGAGCTTATTGAAGAAAATTTGGATAAATCAAATACTGGCAATTAAGTTAACACACAGGAGTCCAAGTGCACATATATGTTCATTTTGCTGAGCATTACAAAAAAAACATATTTCATTATGTTAATGCAGATATAATTATATTTGAATCATTTAAACAATTTATTCCCAATTTTATAAAAATGTATCAACATGTAAGTTTTGAATGTTTTTTGTAAAAAAAAATACTAAATCTGACACATAAGCCAATTTTTTACTCCTGTTGACATTATTAAGGACCTAAATTTGTCAATGCAAGGTATTATAATTCAATATAGAACATACTAATTGTCTCTCTCGTTCTCTTTCCCTCTCTAATTCTTTTTCTTTTGCTCGTTGTTTGTTTCTTTCTCTCTCCTTATAGATGGCAGAAGGATCTCCTGGTCTTTGTTCATGGGATTGATCTTCAGCCCCATTTCCTCCCGTAAAAGGTCTATACCGTCCATCATTTCTGTGAAAAAAATGACTCATTCATATATATCATTTCTGCAACTTCAAAATAGGTTGTTTTTTTTAAAACAAAGCAAGCTAAAAAAAGTTGTCGGTTACAATTCACCAGGCAGGGGCCGCCGCAGAACATGTTTTGTATTGAGGGGGGCCGCGGATTACTTTTTTCAGATTTAGGGGGCCGTGGTATGATTTTTTTTTAAAGCACTGCCCTAAAACATCGAAATATTTTAAAAGCAATTGCAGAATGCCTTTTATCATTATATTTTCTCTGGTGAATTGTGAATTTAGTGCAAAAATCCGATTTCGTGAAAAAAGCATAGCTGATTTTGGAGCCACAAAGACGATATCAAGGTTAGTCAACTCGCTTGCTGTTGTGAGTGACTGTTTACATTTTAAAAGCGCTTTCTTGAATCTTTGAACCGCATTTTTAAATCCAAAAAATCTTGTGATATGCTAGCCTAGTTGTCTAGCTGTATAAATTAATAAATACTTTTTAACAAAGTATTGTAAAAGTGTTTTACTTTAAAAGTGTGTTGAATGCAAGGACTGGAATAAAAAAGATACTTTCTGCTTCACTATAGTATGTTTGTAAATCTGTTCAGACTGATAAAGTAGTAATCAAATCTATTTAATTATAGACATATCATATATAAATTTAGTTTATGCAATCTTTCTCTATTTTCCCTGACAAAAATGTTGACTGAAGTAAATTGTATTCAAATAAAATTGTTATGTGTGATTATTGGAAATGTCAAACTGTAAGTATCAAAGAATGACCAAAACAAATGTTAGTAAAGGTTACCTTTCAGCGTACCTATCCACAGAATCGTTTGGGTCATCTAGTGGACTTGCTCGCTGTCTCTCAACTTCTTCGGAGCTTGGAAATTCACCAGGTTTCTGTTTGACTATAAGTGTTAGGTCCGCCGTTGATTGGCCAGCCACGCACGTATACACCCCAGCGTCTTGAAATTTTAGGTCTTGAATCCTCAGGGCGCCCTAGAAAAGAATGATGCTTATGCTTTATAAAAATAGTAAACGTTATGGTAAATGATGTTTTGTAGTGACAGATGTAAATGAAATTGAAGTTTTGCAATGTATGATATTGATGGAATCAGCTACTGATTGCTTAGTAAGTTTAGTAAGAAATATGCAAAGCTAATCTAACCCTTCCTTATTTCTAACATAATTTTTAAGATTTAACATTCACTGACATCATCTCCTTGTTCACTATAGCTGAGTTATAGTCATCAAGATAATGTTTATCTTATTTGTGAAATTAAATGTACATATTTATAAATAGTAAAATGCCTTACCTTTTTTGACAATTTGAACTTTTTTGATTTAGTGATAAAATTTTTGTCTTTCGCCCATAGTATTTTGGTTCGATTAAATCTCTTCACGGGACATTTTATTTTTATTTGGGTCCCGTAAAAAACCGTTGCAGAGCCTCCAACTTTCAAATCAACCTGAAATATATTTGCATTTTTTGATTATGACACTCATTTCACATCAAAATCTATTTTGATTTAACTTAAAGGTGAGAGAGTAGTGAAAAATTATTATATGACTTATTTACAAACATTCGTGTTATTGATAAAATCTGGCTTAATAGGATTTTCAAATCATCCCGGTTGAGTTAAGCATTCCTAATTATTCTATTCTAATGACAATTTTCTGTATAAAATGAACAGGAATCCAATGACATGGTTAAGCAGTGAGCTGTTATTTTTTTTCAAATGGAAAATTGTTTAAAAAATAAAAAGTTAATGTCAATGTATTGGATTTTGTTAATGTTTAATAAAATTTTCAAAAATAAATAGGTCATAATATATTATATTTTCCATTCACTTTTTCACCCTTTTTTTATTTTTGTGTAATTAAAGTATCTGGTTTTTGTTATTTACAATTTTTTTAAAAAAATAATAGTCATACAATGTATAATCAAAAGTTTTTGAGTACGAAATACCTTGTCCTTTTTTGGATCGTGCTGTATGTAAGACGTGTTTGAAATTGATATATTCGGTGTTGAAGTATCCAGCACACAAGGCTTAGGGTTGCAAGGCTTGGAAGTGATTGGCTTCTTGGATCCACAGAGTGCATCAGGTCTTTCCACAACATGTGATTGCGCCATTATTTGCTTACATTCCACCTGGAAGGTTAAAAAGATTTAGTGAGTGTCAGGAAGAATAATAATATCATTTAAAATGATCTCAGTAGTTAAAATTTTTATGATGTTATTATGTTAAAATTGATGGGAATAGATTGTTTGATATTCATTTCATGTTGTTCAATCTATAAGTATATCAGGCAAAAACTAACCGATGTTATCTTTATATTGTATCGGTTGCAAATAGTGCCTATTGAATAAATAAATGGATGAGATGAGTAGTCAAAATTATTGAAAGTTTAATCTCGAACTGTTAAAATTATGAGACTTGGGTTGATTTGTTTGAAATCATTATGAAATGAAATTGTTATTCATTTCAAGGGCAATCAAAATTAATTTTACCAAAATAGCCAATAAATATTGAGTAGCTTTTAGTATTTTTTTTGCTCATGTATATATAGTTCTTGTAAATTATGACCTGGCTTATTGCTGAATAATCTAATATGGTTCTTAATTTTCTATACAGTATCTCAACTTTTGTCAGTTTGAAGTTTTTTGATGTAATAAAGTCAGAATGTATACTTATTTCTTTAAACTATTTTCCCAAAAAATAATATTTCATTCTGTATTTAACCTATTATAAAAACGTTGTCAAAAAAATATTTTGGCAAGTAATATGGTCATGTGCTATGTTTGCAATAAAGGAGAGGAAGGCATGGATGGAAACGTCTTTGCTTCCTTCCTTATTACTTCCTTAAAGATGTTGAGGACAAAGCTATTCCAATGGTGTTGTATAGCGATAGAAAGCGATAGCGATAGAATAAAGTAGATTTATGTGACTTCTGAAAACTTGTATTTTTGGGGACACGAGGTTGTAGAAAATTATCAAAGATATCAACGAAGCCTATCCTTTGATGTTTATGGGTTTTATTCTGTTTAGTGAAAGTAAATAATAAATACTCGATATAAAATTAAGTTTGATAACTAATTTTTACAAAGTTAGCACTGAATCCAAAAGAATAAACAATGGTTTTGTGCGGTATCTTTTTTACAGGACTAAAGCCAGTATATGTTATATATTTTATTAACTATTCAATGTATTTATGAAAGGTGTTATCTTTAACAGGTAGAAATAAACAATTAAGAACCTTTCTTTCTTTGACACCACCCCCGCAAGATTTTGTGCATTTGGACCATTGAGTTGTGTGCCAACGGACGGGACAGTCCAGAACATTGCAATATTGCCTGTCAGAAGGTGGAGGCTGTGGGCACATATTGTTTGGGACTATCACTGTATTAGCACCGCCACCAGTTACCTGAAAAGGATACATTAAAAATTATTATTTGGGATTATTGACACATTTGGAGTAAAAGGAACACTTGTGATATAAAATTTAATAAATAATTATAATGAATAAACATACCTCGTGAATGCAGCTGACTTCTCTAGTTTGAATGCCAATACCGCATGATTTCGAACAAGTAGAGAAATCTGAATAATTCCATCTGAAAAAATTATTGCCAACTTGATTATCAATTGTTCTGTTCACAAAAAATAGCCTAATGAAAACTTAGCTCCTTGGTTCTGGTTGACTCACCACTGGATGTCAAAAATTCCTGGAACATACTAGAAATTCAGTACTTGAGAGATATTTTCAGTGGATATTAATTATAACTTTAAATCTCACAATAAACCATGATTTTACTCATCCTTTAATCAATTTACATTTTTTTTTGATCCATGTCCGCTCCCAATGTGGAAGCATATAGCCTCCTAAAGGTGTTAACACTGTTAACGTTTTTTTTTCTACAAACACTTCTTGTTACTCAGTTGCTCAACCCTTTTTTTTTCGAAGAGAGTAGGAATAGCAAAAATAGCGCTAAGACAGGACAAGTGGTTGGCTAATCTCTATTGCTACAATCCCTTATATGAGAATTGAGAATGATGGGGGGGGGGGAGATTTTAGACATCACATACATCTATGCCTTTTAACAGAAAATCGATAAATCAATTTCATTAAATGCTGTTCGTACTGGGGTTCGAACCCGTGAGGTCCAGCATGGAAGCCAACGACATTGACCACTGTGCCGTGGATCCGACAATTCACATTTGTCAACGAGAATTTTTAAACCAATTAAAAAACGAACTAAACATTATTATTCAAATATTTGTTTTATTATACCTTGGTGGACAAGGAATATCATTGCAAGTCCTCATTCTGTTTTCAGGTTTGGTGTGATGGTCGCACATGTAGTGAGATGAATATTTTTGTGTGTCATCCCTCACGCAATGAATAATAAGATCCTGAAAAACAATAACATCATTTTTGTTGTGTAACTATATTTACTCTTAATGCCTATGCTATGGATTCCAATGGTGTTTTTAAGTATAAAGTGTTTTAATGCTAACCAACAGTAAGATTCTATTCTATTTTCAAAAAGGATGAGAAGAGAGTGCTCTTTGATGGAATAAATTTGCCAAACTCCAAGAAACCATTGATTGAATTGTCTATGAAGATTTAAGGCGACTCAGTAGGAATGCAAAACTTAAATTTGACCTACAGCATAAATATTGCACTGACTTAAATAAGTAACCACCACAATACGTATTTTTACAGTATCAAAACAAGCAAAACATTTTTCTATTTCATTACAAAAATAACAATACCACCTAACACACGAATAGGTATTTAGACAGTTATAAAGGTTTTTCATATAAAACAATTTGTATTAATATTAGATATCGACGAAAATCAATAAGTATTTATTTATCTTCATAGCAAAGACTGACAATCTAATTTACTTCCCCAAATATCTGTTGCAACAATTATATGTAACTGAAACTATACGTTAATTATATATTCCTTGAAAATGCTTCATATGAGGTGTTGCTACATGTAAGCAACAGTAAGCTATCGTACTAATAAATTAAATCATGAGACGGCTTTTGCCAAAGGTAACAAGAGACGCTAAACAAACCATACAATACAAATTTCTCAAACTTTCTCTAATATATTGAATTAGTTTTTATTTTTAATTTTTTATAACCTATTTTTTATGATATTGATTTGATATGATTTGTTATGATATTGATGAATACAGTTTTGAAAAATAATTTTGTTGCATAAAAAAGTTTAAAACATAATAATATTGACATCACAAGATTAAAATAGAAAAGTATTGAGTTCTAAAAGAATTATAAGCTGCAATTGATAGTTATTTCTGGTTCGCGCTATAGTTGACCATGAATTTAATCCGAAAATTATCTTAACTATGTCTTATCGTGTGAGACAAAAAACTTCAATATTTTTAAATCATTGTATGTTAAGTAATCGTTCTTAACAAATCGATTGAACATGTCGCACAGTGACTTCTTTACATTTTTTATTAATAGCATCTAAAATGTATTGCGGATTCTATTATATATTTCTACTGACCTTTTGAATCTAAGATCCAAAATCTCAGGTTGACACATTGGTTCCAGAAAGTGGCGCGTAAAAAAAGCTCATTTCATATAATTTGATAAATCGGTTTCAAATCCGTGTAAAAAAAGTACCAAAAATGTATGAAAAAACGTAACGGTTTATCCAAAATAATCGAGTAAAAAAAGTATTGGGTGTATATTTTACTGAATGCAAATAGATTTACTTCAATATTCTATAGTCTAACTCAATAAGGAAGAAACTAAATGAATATTAGACCAGATCAAAAGTAGTCATTCAAATAATTTATATTGAATACATAGATATATTTGTATTTCTTTATATAATGTTTGAGAACTTTCTTTACTGGCAATTTGCATGTTCGATGACATGCAGGGTTGTGCCATATTAACATCTTTTCCAATATTTTTTTGTTTCTAATAATAATGTTTTTTTTTTACGTTTAAACGACTTTGTTTTTTTAGCGAAAATCTTCCCCATCTGTAAGCGGCATAAAACTTTTGAAACATAGAAATGATTCATAAATACTAATGTAAAAATGCTTTTATTCATCTATTATTACTATTAGATACAAATATCTATAGATAGAATCTCTGTTTAAAAGCATTGCCAAATAATTATTTTAAAATACTTATCCATTAAGCCAGTAGTTTTCAACTTTTGTGTTAATGCGCTTCCATTTGAAAAAAAATATCTTCGCGCCTCCCCATCCTTTATTTTCATATAGTAACAAAGACACGTTAAATAAATATTTTGGACTGTTCGCGCTTCTTTTTACAATAGTCCACGCTTCCAAGGTTGGAAATCGCTGCATTAAATTAAAGCAAGGGTGTCCAACCTTTTTTTTTTTCTTAAGATCGACTTTTCAATCTTAAGTTTTCTCGCGATCGACTTCTACCATGATTCTTGTAACAATTTTTATTTAGTAGGGGTTTTCCCTTCTTCAATCTTAGAAATGTTTATTTTAAATGCGAAATACATACAATTAGATAGGTATATGCTTACAAATAATTCAATTTTTGTATATTTTATATTTAAATTGTATATTTTTTCCAAATTCACGGAAGCTTTCGGGATCAAACAAATTATGCTTTGGAGTCGACCGGTCGATCGCGATCTACCAGTTGAACATCCATGAGCTAAAGTAATACTGGTCTTTACAAGCGTCGCTATTGAAAAATACATTATTGTATTATAAATAATAATATTATTTGTCAGCGCTTTGGGCAACCCTAACCCCAACGCGTTTTTTTGGCAGAATAAAAAAACATTGCTTTGATTACCTCTAATATTCGTTGACCAGTGATTTAATATTTTTTAATAAAACATTTGATACGTCCACTCCATACCACGTACGATCTCAGACTGAAGCTCAAACTGATGCATTGTAGGTAAGAAAAGGCATCTCCGAAAAATGGTTACCATTTATTGGTATTATCATTATTTTTTTTTTTTTTTGCTTTTAAATGTAAACAATAAAATGGTTTTTTATTTCAATTTTTTTTAGAAGTATATATGATACAATTATGCTTTAAAAATCAGTCAGAAAAAGTGGGAAAAATGGTACATTTCAAATGGCTGTATAATCATTATATTCGATAAATTAGAAATTCTGCTCAAATCACTTTCTTAAACCAATCTTTATCTGTATTTCTTTTTAAGACTTCAAACTTCGGTATCTTATAATAAACCTTAAAACGATCTTCGCGTAAAGTAGTTGAAAAAAATCCAAGTCAATGTTTTACCGTGTAATCTTGACATTTTTACTATTTTCATAAAAAAAAAAATGCAATAGTGTAAAAAAGCGTTTGGAAAATGTAATTATTGAAAAAAAAATTTTTTTAAGTGAACGGTTCACGAGATTTCGTCGATGGCAAACGATCGATTTACTCTGTTTTCAGGCGTAAAGGTACTATATCCTCTTAAGAGATACGATTTGAATGTTAAATCACAGGTACAATAAAATAATATCTTCCTCTTGAAGATATGAAAACTTTTGTCATACAATTAATTAAATTTGAGAGAATATTGTTTTTTATGCTTACCTGAACCCCACCCAGACAAGATGCGCTGCAGTCAGTGTATCCTTCCTCTCTCCAAGAGTATGTCTTCCCTGGAGTCCCTGGTGCAACTTTGATGTTTGGATCGCCATTATTAGAGGTCCTATATCAAAATATTAAATTAAAACATGTCTCTAAAAACCTACTTATTGTGTTATATGATAATTTTGTAAAATGCTGGTGGTTACTTTTTTATAACAGTGTTAATACCAACTGGTTTTATATACACACTAAGTACTGTGAACAATAATTGAAAATTTTAGACATTGCATCTTATCAATAAAGTGATATTTTTATTTTTTCTCATCTATTCTAGGGGCTTCAAGCTACTAAAGGTCTTGGCCATGTTCAAGAAGTACTTATGAACATTAGCACTTGCATATTATTTTTAATTAATCCAATGCGGCCCATTCAATTAACCAATACAAAACCACGATAATAACTATACAAAGGAAAGATAATAAACACAAATAATAATTGAATATGAAACATATAACACTATCATGAAATAATATAAGTAACAACAAAAAGTTATAAATAAATATGTTGGGAAAACAGTAGTTAAATACGTTAAATGTTAAATGCAGTATAAAAATGAACAAAAAGATAATCATGCAATACCAATTCACCATCTATATATTTATTACATAAATAAATTTAAATGCACAATTTTTAGGATGAAGATGAGCTCTGCAGTTTTTGTGATAATGATTGATATCTAATAATGTGAATAATCAGTAATATAATATAAGCATATTTTAATTACGAATTAATGCAATGGCTAATATTACGCTTGCCAAAAATTTGTTGACTTTTCAGTTTGTTTTAATATTATTTTTCTAACATTCAGTGTAACCATAAAATTGAGGATTATTTTTAAAACATAAATTGCTTCCACTCTAAACATCAAAACACTTCCTTACTGTGTAAGATAATATAATATAAAAAAGAATATATTGTATAAGATGCTAGGGAGAAACTTTATTATCAAATTGTGATTTGTTTATGCAAGTATATTTGTTATAGTTTTCCCGTTTCCAAAGTTGTGCTGATAGAAATAGCATTATTGATTTTTATTCAAAGATTATTTATTATTCTCATCGATAGATGTCACTATTATAAAAGCATACTTACACAGTACAAAATGATAGTAAATATAAAATACAAGATGATTTTCATTAGTAGGGGAATTTTTTCAACACATCATGCAAAATCACTGAAAATATTTCACTAAATTAGTATCTAAAATAGAATAAAAAAATAAAAAGACATCGATCAAAAATAGAAACAAACTTTATTCAATTAATTGAAAAAATGTACAAAATAATAAAAGTAAAGTAAACCAAACACCGGCTAAAAAATAAAATATCACCACAAAAACACTATAAGAAATAACCGATAAACAAAATGGTGGACAATATTACAAACACAAAATGGAAGTTCGATTTAATTTGAATCTGACCTATACGTGTCACTCGGATATTGCGCGGGAGAATTGGAATCTCCGTACGACGTTCCGTAGGCCATAGAGCATGGCTCCATAACGCATCGTTCTGTCTCTTCTGACGGCTTAGGTCCGGTGCACTTTTCGTCAGGCAACTTTGCGATGGTTCTGCTGAACTCGAGGAATATCTTGCAATGGACTTCCCTCTTTCGGAATCCTTCTCCGCAGGTGACGCTGCACGCTCCCCAGTCGGCGTCTTTTATGAAACTGTTGGTAGATCAATGACGATTTCTATGGGTATGTCGCTAGTAGAAAACGGGTAGCAAACAAGGCAGAGAGGTGCGGAAAACTTTCAAGAATATGCCTTCATATTTAATTTACCGAATGATAAAAATCAACATTTTATATGTTGTCTTCGTTTTGTTAAAATATTTATAGCGCTTCAAGTTGTATCACATATTTTTATTAAACTTAAAGCATTAGCGCAATTAAATATTATGCCAGATATACAGTGTGCACGACAAACATTGACAGGTTATTAGGTTGACTTGCAAAAAAATCAGCGTACACGTTGTTACTTAGTCGTGTACCAGAACAAAGTCTGACTTTAATAAGTATGGTCAGCTTCTAAGAATCATAAATATTATAACAGAACCACTGCACTTAGAATTATTGAGCTATAAATTGAAGCTACTAATAACTTTTCATTTTTTCAAAGATACTCTACAAGGAAAACAAAGACTTTTTAATTATATTACGACTAAAAAATATGCAAGATTTAGTTATTTTACATTGCATTTTAATAACTAAAATGTGAACATCTGAAATTTATAATTAAAAAGATATTTTATATATATTATGATAAAGGCATATTCTTTTGTGAAATAGTTCAAACAAACAGAATTCAATGACGCCAAAGTCTAGGTTAACTATTTCCGAGCCCAGAAAATTAATATAGCATAATATTACAACTAAAAATTAAAGTGTCTTTATAATGAACAACCAAAATATTCCCATCCAGTAAATCTTGGTTGTTATATAAATATGTGGTACGTTATTTTTAAGAAGGTTCCGGGATAATTATGTAAATTTTTGGTTATTAACTGGCCGGGAAATTCGTTTCCAACAATGATAATACAGAAAACTTCTCTCCCGTTTTAACTAGTTCATTGTGTTTGCATCAAAGAAGAGATATAATTGGAAATTTTCTGTAATTAAAAATGTATTTATATCTGATAATTTGTTTGCGATATAAAATTACACAAAGCCTAGCTATACCAATCAAGCCATAAATATATTATATTGTATTTAATTTTCATTACCATTTCGAATCTCTTAAATGTGAATTATATTATATCAAATAAATAAGCCAGATACTGGAGTCCATCGCCACAACGGCTTTGTATCGTCTATAGAAAAAAGTTGTCTTTTAAATAATAATCATAAATTCGTGTCCTTTCTTTCTATTTAAATCAACACATTCTGTTTATGATATGAATATTTATTATATTACCGGAGAAATTTGAATGACATTCGATGACAACGAAACAATTGCCTTTTTTTGTCAAATGAATCCAGTGTTTTAAATTATTATTCACCCAATAAATAAAAAACCATAAAAATATCTCAAGCTTCGGAAGAAAAATATTTTGGTCTCCTTCAGAATAAAAATAAAGTACTGACATTACAGTATTTTGATTCCTCCAACGGATTCAAACAATGCTACTACTTCGTATTTTTTTATTTTTAATCTAATTTTGACAGTAATCTGATCATTGATTATCTTTTAATCGGTATTTACAAGAGATATGTGTCTTTGTTCTATTGAGAATTAATCAATGTGGTATTTTGAATAAGCTTACTATGGTTGTTGTCTTTGAATAATTGATGCAACACTTATCTTTCACCAGACAACTACGTTGAAAAAGATCTCTAAATCTAATAAGAATATTGTTGCATGTATATTTATATCTTAACGATATCATTTGTACGCAATGACGAAGTCCTAGCAAAAATTCTAATGTCTGTAAAGCTAGTTTCAAATAAATTGTACTAAGATTTCTGTTTAAAAGTTTCGTATTTCACTTTAAATGTTTTACATTTCAGTATGTTCTTTCGACACACAGTGCTGTTAATTGGAATTTTATTTTAATTAGTTTGACTGTTTTGTTTTGACAATGGACAATAAAGAAGGAATATTATTCTATAAATAAAATAAATACAACTGTTTCGACCTAACATTTATTCTAGAATAGGGACGATAAGCAATGCATGTAAATCAATGCAAATAATGTATAGCTTGACCAGCATAGCTAGCTTTTAAAACACGATATATTTATTATGCTCGAGAATATCATTCGTTGTGTTTTGGGCCGTCATCAAATTCTGCACATGTTAATAATTATAAAAACGGAAGAAAACGTTGCTAGTAAAAACTTGTTAGTAAATAAATCAATCGGAAATGAATAATTCTTTCATTAATCTGTGTCAAACATGCAGGCAGTCTGCATTGATCTTTGCATTCGGGTTGCAGTATCTAAATCAAATAATCAAGTAACATTCTATCCATAGAAATATCCATCAAATATGTTGCACAAAAACATGCACAACTGCATGAGATGACCTCTGTATATTATCCAAGAATATTTTCTTTCATTATGAAGTTAGAGATGGCAGAGCTAGTAAAAGGCAATGGCTACCAACTAGAGCCACATTTAAAGAAGTACTTACTGACAGTAGAATATCGTAAAAGTTTTTATTGTTATTTTAGAATCACTAATTAAGTAATTGCTTGTTATACAATGAGTATTTCGTAAGGTCTCTTGTTTCACGATAACGATTGTTATATCTGAAAATGTGTCCATTTTGTTTTTTTTTCAGGAGGTAGATAGTGATTAAATACGGTGACTAGAAGTTGAGCTCAAGATCAATTGAACACAACAATAAAATATAGCACACAATATTTGTCACTGATATAGCAAGAAAGTTAAGGCGAAAGAAAACTCTGTTTAGGGTTGCTACTTCCAGGTGAATGTGCGATATCATAACTGATATGAGATAAAAATGAATAGCCAGTGACAACAAGCATATTCACCGTCATGAAACATGAACTGTTGTTTTATATGTATCGTTAAACAAAAAATATATTCAAGCAATAATGATGTGATCGTGGTTGCATTTCTTTTGATATGCGAGAAAATAAAAAAAATCGTTGGTTCAGAACGAAGCGTTATATTTGATGTACATTCTGATGAGTGTCTTTTTTATTTAAAACAACTCCCTCAATATTAAGAGATGCCTTTTCAGATTACGGTATTAACTAACGATATTATTTATTGTGAATATATGTTATAAATAAGTGTTTATTATCGTTGAGAAATCACAAGTCATTTATTTGCAACCGCCTTAAGTACTTTATATAATTAAAAATACATCTCATATTTTAATTAAATCTAACCCAATGCAGATAAGCATAGGCAGCAACATTTTAGACGCACTGTTGCGACTACGGAAAATACGTTTAGAAAAATATCTTAATAGTATGATATTTCGATAGATTCGGCAGTAACTTTTTGATTATTTATTATTCGTTACATTTACAAGTGTTTCGCATTTTTTTTAGTGAGTAATTAAAATAATGTTTTAAAATTTGTTTTAAAGTAGATCTACCCTTAATTCTTTCTTAAAGTAGATACGTTTCACCAAATAATGTGTAGAAAAAATATGTAAAAAAAGTTATAGAAAACAGAAAAATTAAAGTTTGGTTTTCAAATTAAAAAATATGTGTTATATGAAAAACAGCATTGTTGTGTAGGAATTCATTAAAAAAAGGTTGTAATGAAAACCCAATAAAAATAATCTTTATTATATTATTTATACATTTTTATTTAAGATAATACTGTTAATCGATGCTTGATTCATGAGTAAGGAAATATTGTTCCATACTCGTAGCATATTGGAAGCCCTCGTAAATTAAATCAGCTTTCACCTTTGATTTTGTCTTCGTTGTAAGAGTTGGCGAGAAATTGTTTTTTTTCTGAGAAGCGTGTTACAAGAAATAATTCGTGTAACCATATATTAATAGTAATTTTTAGTAAACCGTGCTATTTTAAAACGATGTGAAAAAATCCGTGTAAAAGTTGAATGTACATATATTGAAAATTCCCCTTGAATGACAAAGAGTAAAAGGACAAGAGTAACGCTCTTGTGATAGTAACATTTAATTCAGTTGATAATGAATAATGAATGCACCGGTTTAATTTCTGTTGATATTTATCCCACTCGTTCAGAAACCATTATCAGCGCTACTGGAGTCATAAAACAATGAAAATATATAATATTTTAAATAAAAATATCTTACTTTATTTGGAAAAATAAATATTTTAACGGAATCTTTCCCAACATTATACAAAGTAAGAACCTAGATCTAACACTATAGTTTCCAGGACAATTTTTAAACCACTTATTATTCTTATCGAAAGATCTACAGAAAATTCAGAGTTTCAATTCCTCGTCGTGAAGTATAAAGTCAACCTGTATAAAAGATACGTAATTAAGTGGAAAAGTACGGCATTTAAAAATACCTACGCTTGAAAAATACGTTTGGTATAAATTTCAAGCAAAAAGTGTTTCATTTTGAAAAGTGTTATAATGGGTAGTCCATAAAAACAAATTTCTTAAATGAATATTTATTAGGCAATTTATTTAAATAAAACCTCTCGAATTTTTTCACCGTCTGCCGGTTCGTTCAAGGAACGAAGTTGTTATTTTTTAATTTAAATAAAAACACGATAAATATTTGAAAAACATTTTTTTTTATGTTGGGCATATTGAAAAAAGGGTAAGCGCTTAGTGTGTTTTACCTATGTATTTAATTAGCGGAGTTGAAATTTAAAAAATGCCAAGTTTTTCAAAAATAGCTCTTAATAAATTTAGGATATAATCATCTTTTAAAAGCTAATATCATAATCAACACAATTAGATAAAAATAAAACAATGTAAATTGTGGAGTTTTTTTCTCCAAAACTTACTATTTCTTAAATTAGTGAAAATGAGTTAAGCATGCATAATCGTAAATGTTTGTTCCAGGCGTCAATAAGTTTATACATGGTTTGCCGAGTTGATCAAATCGAATATGATTTTGCAGCTTGAAATTGAGATTGTTTTTTATTTAGTTGGCCACTGTAAGTAATAGTCATTTTGTAAGACAAATAAAAACTCGAATTCCCGATTATAATGCATTAATATTAATTTTCCGTAATAGAAAGTCGCGTTTTTTGAAAAAGTACAAGAATGAAAACAGTCAGTTTTGGAAAAGAGCCCAACAATTAATGTTTCCATCAAACCGCATTTAGTAAGTCAATACACATCCCTGGTGGATCAACAAACGAATCATCAGATTTTTATTTTGAGGTCGGAAACAAATGAGATTTTGTGGATTCACGGTAAGAAAGGTAACAGCACTAAAAATGGTACAAGGGAAAAAAAAGCTTGACCACACTTAAATGCAATTTTTAAATCTGGTTGCCAATATTTGCTAAGCGACGGCATTGAGAGAAATAGATCTTTGCACATTAATTCAATTATAAGAAGAAGACATTTCAAAATTTCTATACGAGAATGCCAACTGATTCATTCTCTCATAGAAATCTTAAAGAAAAAGTAAGTTATATTATTTGAAAAAATAAACGAACTGATTGATACTAGGGCTTATACGAAAACCGACTTTTGAAAAAACCGGTTTTCGAATGTCAATATTGTTTGAAAACCTGTTTTATCCGGTTTTCGAAATTTTACAAAAAAGATACTTTAATTAAAATAGCGAGAACAAGTTTATTTTTTTTATGTTGTTTATTTATATACATACTAATGCACAACAATAAATTATTTGGTGTAAACTTAAGAAAATATGATTTAAAAAAACACAAAGCGTCCACTGATCGTTTTGTAACAAAATTTTCGGATATCAAAAATACCCTTTCGCTGGGTAATAATGTGGGGCATATGGTCTTTAAGTCATCAAATAAAATTTCCGAATTTTCTGTCCTTTTGTTTGTAGACTCGTTTATGGAAAACTCGGCACAACCGGTTACCAAGTTGAAAAACCGGTTTCCGAATGTCACAAATTTAATAAAAAAACCGCTTTTTGAAAATCGACAAACCCTAATTGATACCAATGTGTCGTATTTTTATTGAAATGACCATTTCCAATTTCGAGCATTTGTCCTCCCAGTGAATCATCTCAACCAAAGTTGTTTCGATGTTCGCATTCAGGTACAAACCTCTTGTCAAATAGATCGAGGATATAAAAAATGAAACTAGGAAAGTACAAAAAGTTAATAAATCGCTCTCGCTACGCCATTTTTTAGTGGGAGGGTATGAAAACATCACAGACAAACACATATGTATGTCACAAACAAATATGTATCTTTGAACACAAAACCATAGATCGATTGAAAATCAATTTTCATACGAGGTTTGAACTCGTGGACATCGCAATGCACAAGTGTGCGTATGGAACAAACATAAGCGTTCGTTGACCAATTGGATACAGGACCGGAAAAATTAATTAGATAAAAAATATTATTATACTGTACTCTTGTTCCAGAAAAAAAAACAAATTCAATCAATGATATCAAATACAAATGACGTTATACAAAATTCACAGCTTTAATTGGATTCGAAATTATGCTATTATTTAATCAAATTATTATTTTTATTTCGACATATTTAATGACGATACAATACAATTAATCTAATCATTGATTTTCCCACGGGCGTGCCCCAGTAATAATAATGTCATTTCCTACACTCATAGTAATGATACAATTATTATGAAAATAAACAAAAGGCGCCGCTAGCGTTTTTTATGAGGGGGTAATCGTCTTTACGTTTCTTCATTTTTCCGGAAGCGTCTTTCGAAAAGATTGGGACGTTTTTATTTTTATGGTTGACACGGGTCTACCGTAACGCTTTGTTATGTTTTCGGGTTTTATTAATATTTAATAGGAATACGTGTTTGACCACGTAACAGAACAATACCAGATACTATTATTATCATTGTACGGATATAACCTAAAATACATAAAAAGTATACTATATTATTTGGATTAAAATTTTTAGAGTGATAGTTAAGTTAAAAAGTATTTAATCTCTAAGTATGATCAATTTAAATTTTGGTTGTCTTTTTGGTGTTGTACTGTTATATATATAACAGTGATACCATGACTTTTTCAATTGTTCATGATCAAACAATTTGAGTTGCGATACAAAGTTTATTTTATTGGTGAGCTTCATACGGAAAGTGCATGGGCTTAGAAGTAGATGAAGTAGAAGTAAAAGTGAACGTGCTTATCAATGAGTACTCCGAATAACGTAATGTAAGCGGGAGGAGAGAAGCTACAGTTGCATTTTATAGAAAATTGATACCACGGACGATTCAAATGTGAAGAAGGTTATCTTTACAAGTGAGATAAAGGAAATATTAAGAATCTATAAGTACTTAAATTACTGAAAAGAAACATCCACAAAAAGTTGCAACTGGTCTTGCGTTAAAGATTTTTAATGACACACCTTTACGAAACATTCTAGAAAAGAGTACGAAGGCAGCCTCCTCGGAGAAGTTTTTATTGAAGCGAAACGAAAAAAAAAGATAATTACTGTGATATTGTTTATTTTGATTATCAAATAAATACATGTTTTCTTATTTAAAAACCAATATCAGAAAAACATGTTGTTTTCATGGATTAATGGCATTTCAAATGGTTTGATATACATACAATTTGAGTTCCGAGCTCAGTCACGGAACGAATTAAACTCACAATCAAGGTATTACTGTATTCACTTCCGGTCAAAACAGAATCAATAGATTATATGAATAGTACGTCACTGGTTTCGACAGTTTAAACAAGTAGATTAATTATCAAATTGACAAGCCGGTCCAGAAATTATGCCATCAACACAAAAAAAAGAGTTTTTGTTTGTATGAATATAAAACGTTTGCACCAAGAATATAAATTGAGCACCTTACGATAACTACCATTAAAAATATAAAAAAAGGTTTTTTTTTTTAAATTGTTTTCAGTTTAAGGTGAAATACATTTTTAGCTAAGCGAGAGAGTATTTTCTTACACATTAAAATAATTAAAAATATGATAATCTCATCAAACTTAGTCCAATCTCTAAAGATGCACGAGAAAATTATATTTAGTTAAATAAAGAATAACATTTTTGATCCCCGAAAGTATTCAAAAACAAAATTAGAAATATTATAAGAGTAAATTGAAATTGAGCGCGCCTAACTCTTTTACGGAGAATAAAATCGTATTCGGATGTACCTAAATACATTTCATTCATTAAATAAACAGATAACGAATGACTAAAAAGCTCGTAGAGAATTTCAGAAGCTCATTTAACAAGTAATAACTTCCGCTCAAAGTACAAACATAATGTAAAAGCTTAAAGCTGAATAATACAGGTAAGAGGATAATTAGATTTGGTTCATATTTAAGACGAATTTGTCTTTCGCTTTTATGATGATCACAAAACGAACGAAGCACTGAGTGGTGATTTAGGGATAATCTCGTCTAAATTATTACTAACATACGTTTTATTGATTCAGCGCTTTTCGTGATTGGGTAGTAAGAATATTATAGTACCTGATATTGATTTTAAACGACTTTTTAATATTTCGTGTTGCTTTGGCACATTTACAACGAACCATAAAGTATACTCACATCATATGAGTTTTTGACCGATTAAAAAGCATTGAAATTTTAATAAATTATATACATATATGATTATACTAGTTTCAAAATAAACCATGTATAAGCAAATATAAGTTAAATAAAATATTAATTTAATATTAGAAGTATATTTAGAATCAATATATAAAATAGCATAATTAATTCACGTGCGGAAAATTCATGACGAGCAAAACTACCACGGCGTCAACTTATCGCGAGTTGGTTTTGTGTCGTCGCAAGAAGTCTCTTGTGGTTTTAACGTAGAAAACGAATTATTATATTATACAAGACATCACAATTTTATTTAATATTATATAATAAGCCAATATCTCTTTCAATAACCTAACATCCTGATTCGGATGTTAAAAAAACACGAAAATTTCAGAGAACTAGTGTTTAGGTAAAAGTTCTTATCTAAGCTTTGTTTTCAGAAGTGTGTAGTAAAGAATAGAGTGAAAACATCACATGAGGAGCAAACGTTCAAAAAGTGTTTTATCACACAAATACAAATCTTGGGAAATGACGATTTAAGTGTTGCAAAAGTGACAGTTTGTTTGAATGTGTCAACTTTATGATTTAATTTTTATATGAAAAAAAACTTTTTTGAACACTAATTTTGATTTCCATTCATAGGTTTTATTATGGGCTATCATAATTGATATAAAACGCCATTTTCCAACATTTGTGACAAAACACTTTTTGAATGTTTGCTCCTCATCATATACAATTTTTGTCAGTGGATCGGAATTGGAAAGCCTAAGATTACTCGACCATTTGCGTATAAATATCGACTGTGGAAAATAAAAAGGACGTAACCCACAGTTTTTTCAAAACAGATTTTTTTCGATAATCACAATGTATTAAACTTGATACACGTTCTATCAAAAAGATGTAAGATATCTTAATTAGTATCTAAATTTAGCTTTTAAGTTTAAAAAAAGATGAGCTTGTGAAAATTGAAACCAAGAAAAAAGACTAAAAAAAGGGTTTTTTCTAGACAATTAGACAATCGATTATGTCAATTAAACAACAGTTAAGAAGTCTCCGCGTACTTCAAGGTTGTGTATATATTTCATATTTTGCATTTGGCCCAAAATCATCAAAGACTTTTTTTTGTGCCTCCTGTAAAGTTTTCTACGTGTGGGTTACGTCCTTTTTCCTTTCCACAGTCGATATATTATTATGTATACAGAATGTGCTGTATATTTTATCGTTAATTTGGGTTTCCAGCGTGTCTAAATTAGCACGCAATCTCATTGAAAAATACAAAAATTCGTCTGTATGAATTAGTACTTGTAATACGCGCAAAAAATCTCCCAAGCATTGTTCGTATTAAATTGACTCACTTTCTGAGAAAAAGTAAATTTGTTTTACTTTAAATTTCAAGAACAACAAAATAAAACGAACGCAAATTCAGTTGGTATTTTACCTGTGATACATTTCGGCCATTTGCTGTGTAAATATCACCCATGTGGGTCGAAAATTTGAACTGAAAGAATAATATATTTGATAAGGGACGGAGGTCCCGAAATTGTAGCGATTTTTAGTCGCCAAAATGCTCGGCCGTCTCCATTTTTACTCGTCACACTTTTCGTCCGTGACATTTTTTATTCGTCACTTGTTCCAAACAAAAATTGTAAGGTTTTTGATAAGCCAGAGCAGAGCGCTGAAGCAAACTCAAATTAATAATTAAAGCCATATTTCTTTTCGTAGAATCAGTGCCTACTTCAAGTCGTTGGTTGAGAACCGTTTATTTACACGTGAGTGAAATACTTTTATAATATTTTTTGTTTGAAATATTAACAGACGAGAGTCTCTTGCTTAAGAACAATTTTAGTACATTGATTTTTAATCAATTTATTAGATTATTAAAAGGCGTAATAATGTTTTCATTTTTCTTTCGCTCTAGAAAAAAAGTGTAAAGCGATCGATTAGCTACCATTTTTTTTCTTAATCCACTATTTTTTTTTACTTCTCTAAAGAACGAGGTTGAGCGCCTGATTAGCAATCAGTCATCAAAAAATGGCCGCCGGCTGCGCGGTCGAGTGGTCAACGCTGTTGGATTCAGTTACGGAGGTCACGGGATTAAACCACAGAAAGGAATGTTTTTATTAATTGATTTAAAGATAACCGTTCGAAGGCATGGCTGAATTTATTTTCAAGTGGGCGTAGCATTGAGGAGTTTAGGATCAAACATGCTAAAATCAAATTTAAAAATAAAATGAGATATCGCTATAATATTAGAGTTCTGATTAACAAGAACCGATTTTAATTGATAACGTCGTTAATTAGTTTCCGCCATAGTTTCCATGCAATTAAAGGTCAAAATATGACCTTATAATCAAATCTGCCACACAAAAGTTTCTATAAGAAAAGTGTTTTTCTCTGCTTAGGAAAAAATGGATTTGGCCTTTTTTGATCAATTGACAATTAATTTATTCAATTTGATTTTAATTTGAAGATTGGAGAATAACATTGAATGGTCTGTTCGAAACAAATGCAAAGAAAACACTGACATATATTTGTTTATTTAAATCAAATAAGTATTAAGATAAAACGGAAAAATGCATTTTGCATAATATAATCTGTAATCTGACTGCAAATTTACTATCATTTATTATAATGTGACAAGTGATTGTTCATTTAAATATATATATATATCTCATTGATTCGAATATGTGTATGCATGCTATTGTGTTGCAATTTAAAAATAATAGATTGTGCTACATTGTTTGTGATAACCGTAATATTAAATAATAAATACTTGAAGTAATTTAAAAATCTCGATTTAAATTCACCTTTGCATTAATTAAATGCCGTAATATTAATTAAAACAAATTATTTCGATCAGGTAAAAGTTTATCAATTTCTGCAATTTAAAAAGCTCCCTCGCTTTACGCTTCGGTATTAACAATTCACGAATACTCTGTATTTCCATTAAGGTTGTAGCTGGTACTTCATTTTTGACACATCCTTTATCAAATCATCAATATCAAACACAACCTATCTCCAAGGATTGCCTCGACTCCACTTGGACGAATTTATAAATCTTAAATTGTTTGTAGGTCAACCATTGCATGTTTATTTTTTACTCTCTAATATTTCGACTCGGAAGCCACAAATTGTTTATCAGTGATTTACTTAAGTAAAACTTATAATTTATTTAAATATGACATAACCTGCCAATTCAATTACTGATGTGACGTGCTTAATTCGGATTATCTAGCTTACCATGCTCATGGAAAAAAGATTTAACCTGAATTATTACAGATAATCCTATCACAAGGTTCTTACATCCAGAATATTTTGTTGGGATGATAAATCGTTAAATAGTGAAAAATGATAATATTCGTAATGAACAAAATTGGTCCTGAGCTTTATTAAAAAATGTTTACTAGATATATTTTTTTTAATAAATATTCAATTTATTTAATATAATAGCTTTTCACCAAGAATTGACAATGAACACAAACATTTTTAAGAAATTGAGAATAAGAATTGTAAGTCACTCGAGGTAAATTGACATCACATTCATGTCTTCGGTCACAAATTTGAAATTGAAAAATCTAAGTTTGACATTGACCTTACCGGAAATCCAACCTAGACCCGCCTAGTCAGTAGAGCAAAGCTCTATCTTATAATTAGTTATGTTTTCTTTAAAAAAAATATGGGTTTCCCCATTTTACAAGGAAAACATCTTTCATGAATGGCAACATTCTTAAGAAACAATATTTATTCTTTAGTACCTATTCCATTTTTAAAAAGGTTTAATTTTGACAAGTACTTTTTGACCATGTTTCGTATGTCAGCGACCTTGTTTATAAGATCACATATTTGGTCAAGCCCTAATGATTCTACTAGCACAAAACTTATTTCCCTGTGTGAGTATGCAAAATGGGAAAAAGAGCGGTGGAAATCGATATTTACGTACAATGTGAAATGTTATTCGTTGACGAAAATTAATGATTGAATATAAATCAGATCAAACATAAAAGTCGAAAACACCAGAAGTCAATGTTATAGAATTTAGTTATAATTTTTAACATTCAATTTACAGGTGTTCAAGCTATGTTATATGCGTTTTATTAGTCTTTGTAAACTTGCCAGAAGTAATTGATTCACTCTTTAAAATACATAAAATTTTAATCGACCATATAAATCGCGTCGTTTTCAAAAATGGAGGCTATGATTTCTAAGCACATTAGTTATTTATTTTATTCGTCATTCATAATCATAAGTTTAAAAAAATCCATCATTTTTCAACGTACTTCCAGCGTAGCTCTTGCTAATCTCAAATAACTCTACGAAAAACCTTAATTACAATCAATTATTTTAAAGTTCAATTCAAAGATTCGTAAAAAGTTCCAGAGTCACATTATGACCAAAAACAATGAAAATGCACACCTGCGGTGACGTTATTAGAAAATCCTTAGCGACTAATCAGAGTTTATATAATAAACCAACATTCGTTTTATATTAATAAATAGTACACCTACAGTTAAATCTTTGTTATTTTAGATTAAGTTAAAGTGGGATCGATATTTGAAACAAAAAACAACGAAGTTACCCAACACACTTGCACGTGTAACGATATTATCTATGGTAACGATGTCTGTTCGGTTATTGTGGAATTTGTTTTAATGATTTTTTTTGTAATAGAAAAATTGTCTAGCAAATATTATGCTGAAAATCCTTGGTTTAATGGAGTATCGATATAACTGAAGGACGCGTAAACAACTTTCATTAACTATTTCGAACGTTGTGATGAAGTATTGAAGATTTTGTCGATGTTCATAAGTGAATAAGTATAAAAATAAACAGAAGAAGTAAATACACATAATACATACATTATTATATAAACATACATGTCATGTCAGTATATTTAAGTGGAATTTTGAAAAAAAAACAAATTCTACATAAGCCAGATAAAGTTTGAAGTAAGTACATAAGTAGGTATATCAAATGCAGAAAAGATTTGAATTGTGCTGAGTTTTAGTAAAGGATTCAGTGCGTCATGTTTTTTTATAAATAATTACAGAAAATATAGAAATTTTGGTGCATTTCATGTGTATATAAGTGCTGTAAAAATTGGAAGCGGTGCTCCAAATATCCTTTCGTGATCAGTCCAGTTAGAGAAAAGTTGTGAGAGGGGATGAAAAGAAAATCAAGTTACAGGATTGAAATTATATTGTATGAAATGACAGTGATATGTGAACATATATGTAGGTACAGGTTATTAATTTAAGAATTCACTGCATTCCTTGTAAGGTCTTCTGTTTCCGATGCCTATTGAAAACTCCTATTTAGTTGTTTTTACACTTTGTAAAATATCAAATATGATATCAAACACGCCATTCAATGTTTTAAATAATAAATTGATAACATTTGCGTGGCCAGTTTTGTAATTAAATCATTAGTATTATATAAGCATATGATCAGTCGAGGGCTTAGGTTGATAAAAGTCTGTCTACAAAAACATAGTTTTAAGTTCACTAAGGTATAAAAGGTGATTAAGCGTTGTGCTCGAAGTAATATAATTTCATTTTTTATATAACCAATGGTATCTTGTAAACGGATTTATTATGTAGCTTTATATCACTAATAATTATGATATTAGCATTGCAAAAATAGAGCTTATCTCAGAACAGTATTTTTGTAGATAGTTCCTTGTGATCTTTAGCGTTCGAAGTATTTTGTGCAAACGTAATGAATTTATATTAAACAGTAAATAATTCTAAGTATTCTGTAAGTTTTACTAAATAAAACAATATAAAGTTTTCTAATGAATTTTAAGATTAATTTTTGGTCACACAATGAATGCATTTAGTAACAAAAATGTTTAGTAATAATTATTTAAAAAAAAAAGTACAACAATTTTGCGGTAGTTTTAAACATGTTATATTATTTTTTATTTCAAACGGTAACGATTTGAAAGCAATTGTATTAAGCCTAGTCGAATATAAAAAATAATCATAACTTTATCGCAAATGTCTTATGATTATTTTTGATCAATTTTGATAATATTTATTTTGAGCGTTGATATTTTCACTTGCCCCAATAAAGTATTCATGTATTATAGAATAAGATATAAACGAAAAACGTCACATTACTTAAGTATCTTAAAAATAATCCAAAACCACTGACTTACGGTGTTGGCACTGCAATTCAAAGTTTTCCTCTTTATACCACCGAGACAGCATAAATATTTTTAATTAACTTCAGCAATCAGATTTATTATAAAAGGCAGCATCAAAAGTGCACCATTACTTATCAGTAAACTTAAAACCAAGATACAACAATAAATAAAAAATATTTTGGTACCCTCTAACTAACTTTTCAATGCGCTTATTCATTTTAATTATTTTAGAAATTACTTTATTTCCGGACATGTGTAATCAATATCTAGTTTCGCTTTTGTCAAGACGTTAATACTATGTATGCAATCGCTGTTTCATGACCGAGTTCCATAATACTAAATTAATTACAACTATGCATAAAACTATGATGTTTTAATGAATATTTAAATTGAAAAAGATTCATTTTATTTTTGCACACCGCTGACTTTGTAATCCGAGCTTAGCTTAAGTATATTTTTTAACAAATCAAAAAATAACTCGTATATTTTGCAGTTCCTTTTGAATTATTTCAGACGAACGCAATCTATTTTCACACACTCGTACATTTGAATAAAATAACTGTCTAAAGGTTTTCAGATATCTAACAATGGACTGAAGGCTTAACATAGAACACATACTAAAATATCTAGGAGGGATAGTGGCTATTTTTTAATGCTATAACGTCCACCTAGTTCAAATATTTTACACACATTAACATATTTACAATGAAGAAAAAGTTGCGGTCTGATTAAAAGAGTAAATAATCAACAAATGAAAAAGTTACTTTTACAATCAAATAATAGATACTTTTGTCTATTTGATTAGTTATACATTTAAACAACAATTCTTTTTACTTTACGTTTTAGAAAAAAAAGTGTGGTGTCTATATAATATTTGATTTGAAAATTTAATTTCAGTTTTAGTGGTCTACCGTATGCTTTTATTTAAACACGTTTGACTGTTAAATTAATAACACTCGTCTCTGCAATCCCGCACGAAAAAATTCGTCAGTAAAATATTTTAAAATTATCAATGATTGGTGAAAAGCTCACAACATACTTTGTGGTAGATTTTTAAAAATGTTCCATTACGAGTTAAGCCTGTAAAATCATAATGAAAAAAATCATTAGATATTAGATGCTTTCCACAATAATTGCAAATTTTTAATAAACATATTTATGTACCACACCAATAAGCGCAGTAACCGTAAGTGTTAACATTTTGTAAATATTTTTTTAATGGATTCAGTTTCTACATTTACGTTTTATCTTATCGCTGTATTCTTCTGACGAAAAAATAAAAAAAATAAAATTCAAAGCTTAGATCTTATTGCTAAACCATTAATGTTAATTTGATATGTAACATAATAATACCATTTCTTTGTTTAAAACGAGTTATGATAATTATGTAAGGTCTTAAAATGTTTCATCGGTATTTGAAGTTAGTACAAACATTAAAATAATTTGAAGCCCACAACTTAAGCAGGTTTAAATAAATATCTATTTAAGCACAAAATATTAAAATGGAAAGTTCTTCGATAAGCGGCTGGTAAGTATTCGATACAATTAACTATTGTTATATATTAAAACATTTATTTGGAATATAACGCAACTTAGTAAGTATTAAATAATATTTTGTTACTTAATAATGAACAATACGGCTCTTTGATGAAACTTATTTTATTTTAAATTCATTCTGTTATAGTAGAGGTTTATCTAGATTAATTCCAAGTTGACATTGAACAAGTAAAATGAACAAAGAATACATCACAATAGAGGTGAATTGAAAAAAGAGCCCGCAAAACACCCTTTAATTGTTCATTTCAAAACTATGAATATTTACAAAATATGTTGTTATCAGCACAATATTTACTATACGATATGGTCTATTTCGATGAAAGATGTACGTCTATATGGACAAACCACTAAAGGAGTCATTTCTGATGAATTCTTTATGAGGGGATGTCAAACTAAACGATTTTAAAATAAAAAATGGCGTGCGTCACACAAAAAATGAACAGCAAAAATTCATTCGTCAGTTTCTCTACTTCACAATATTGGTCTGCAATGGATACTTATGGAGATATAACAATGTTGCAATCAGTTATATTTTTTATATTTGTTTGAAAAATGTAGTGTTGTAAAGAAAAGGTTGGATGTATAGGCTTTCCCTTAGGTAAAGCAGATTTCTGCAAAGTTGTTATCAACGAACTGTCAAAATTATTTGTTTGATTCATAATTAATCCAATATGAGATTGGATTACATTAAGTTTTACGTGTATTGCGTTAAAATAATATAATTTGGAATTTAGATACATAATTTTGATTTGGTGAATGTTATTAATCGACAGCGTTTAAAATAACCTTTGTTTTGTTTTATATATTTTCCATTTGAAAAGATTGTTACTTTTTTTAACTTAAATTGATACTCTTTTTAAAATGTATACAATAACGTTACCAGGAATGTGATTTTGTAAGTGAATTGTGCCTAAAATACTAGATACAATATAAAGGCACTATGATAGAAATTTAAACAGCGATTATCAACATTTACAGGCCAGACAGTCCCAATCTTATGTTGTACGAGATACTGAATTGAATGAAATCATACTTTTCGGTACAATTCAATGGTGCCTGCGTATCCATGGCTGACAGTTAACAGCATTTTTGACGAGACTTAATGGACTAAGGAATCTAAAGGAAAGCCTATAGTATTTGTTTGTTCTGTTTGGATGCAATGTAATAGGTAATGTATACGTTTTAGAGTACGATACCTCACGTATAACCAGCCGCAAGCAAAGAATATTTTATAATTGCTGAAAAACAAGGAAAACAATTATTTTTATTGACTGCCTATTGACATTAAATATTGTTATTATATGCATAGTGTTTTATTATTGTAGTGTGTTCAGTTATGACAGAAATGATTGCAATGAATAGCTGATATTGATAACCTAAATATTCTATAATAGTAATAACCACAGATCACGTTTATTGTTCTTTACAGCATTTCTTTTACATAAATATGGAGACCCGAATATACTCATAATAATAAAAATATAAAAAACTAAATAAAACTTTCTAATATCTCAAAATTAAAAACAAAGAAAAAATAAAGTGTTTCATTCTCGAATTCATGTTCAAGAACGAGCACGGTAAATAAAAAAAACATATTTTTACTAAAAATTTTGGAATAAAATAATCACCACATTTTGATAATAGTTTATAAGAGAAATATGAACTAAATAGTACATTAAATAAATGTAGCTATTTAGGAATAGCTTGACGATCCAAAACTATAAATTAAAACTGTGAAACTGATTAACTGTCGAACGACATATTGTATATGTACATAAAGTAATATCAAAACATAAATTTAAAACACGGTAAAAGTAAATATTTGAAAAAAAAGATCAAGAGCTGCCAACCTAACCAAAAATGATGCTATTTTTGATTTTAATTATTTTATGAACCGTTGAGTTTAGTAACTAAGGACTTAATTGAAGATATATTAAATATTAGGGTCACATACATGCTTACGATTTCCAGCACACTGTAGAAAAAAGAATCACCTAATCTAAAAACTTTCAACGGAATATTTTAAAATTCACCATTTTGTATTCTAAGATGTATTGATTTCAAAACGAAAAAAAAATAAGGTTTGTATGGAAAATACTTTTATAAAAGTATTTTATTTTATACGTATTATATAAGTATATACGTATTTTATTATATAAGTATTATGTAATGTATTATATACTTTTATAAAAGTATTTCAGCAGTTGATATTATGTTACTATTTGTCCATGTAATGCAAGAACACCGAATTTGTTGGGCGCCGGTGATTAAATACACGTTTGTATAGAGTTTTAAGTTACTAACAACATGGCTAACAAACGTAAAAATATTTTGAAAGTTATCAAAGCATATTTATTTACTATTCACTTTCTATTTTGGTTCGTTGTTATATTTTCTTCCTTGTTTCTATTTTATCAAAAAAAAGGTGAAATGATTGATATTAAGCTTTTCCACATTTTTAATAAGGCTTAATTTATTTATTTTAATTTTAGTTAAGCATATTAAGGTTGAAGACTTGCCCTTAGCGAGGCATTTTTTTACGGCTCATTGTGTATTTTTTTGTTACATAAGCAATACATATTTATATTTTTAACGTTAATTAAACATACTTCTTAATTCTAATGGCCAAAAATTTAGATATACTAAGAACTTTCATTGATATAATAATATAATAAATTACATATTTTATCTCACAATATAGAGTTTTAATTAATATTTTTTAGAAAAATTTCTTTCCATGAAGAGTCAACACTCTAGTTGACTATTTTAAAAACACATTATTAACCAATTTCAACTCAATCTTTCCTAATGTTGAAAAACAAAATTTTCTTTTAAATGAAATTTCGTGCTTCTTAAATGAATGATTAAATGATAAATAAACATATTTTATACTAGAAATTTAATGAAAAATAAAATAATTCCCCTCCATTTTTAATGTCTGATACGCTTGTTATTTCGGATGAAAGAATTTTCCAATAATGATATTATATGATACATCAAATTTCTTGGAAAATGACTGTAATGTGATATTGCTTTTCAAACAGTATGCCTTCAAATATATATTCAGTAAATGTTACTAACCTGTATTTTCACATTAAATACAGTGCTATTTATTTAATATTTGGCTATTTTTAATAAACGATAAATAATTATCAAATTTGGTAGAGTACTCTATGTGAAATTATATAACACATTATTATATATATATATTGTGTTAGGTATATAGTTTTTGTAAAAAATATCTTGCGAGAAAACTCTATAAAATATTTTTTTATAATTTGATGCAGTGACTGAACATTTTTACAACAAATTTAGACGGGTTATATTATCATGTTAAAATGTAAAAATAACAAAGTGAAAATATTTAAATTGATTGAATATAAATATGTATTTTTGTTATTAGTGCTTATATTGTTTTTAAGTATGCGCCTAGTGCCTATTGACACGCTAGTTTTAAGATGTTTAGTAAATGATAATTATTATATTATTAATTAGATACAATTAATGTGTAAATTAGCCTATATAAAAGTGTATAATACATACAAGATTAAGTCTTGTTTCGGAAAAACTTGCAAATTGGTTTAAGTAAGTGAACAAAGATTAAAATTAAAGTGTTCATTTAGATTATCAAAAGCTAAATATTTTTGTTTACAATTTGCTAGTGTAGTAAAGTACATTTGAAAAAGTAAAATTAACGAAAGATCTGAATCTTTGTAAAAATGTAATGAAAACTTGAATTTTAGAATTGATTAATAAAAAACGATTAAATTTTTGATACTTTTTTTTCAGTTTTAGCTTTTTCAGCTTAACGAACGCGGACGCGTATTTGAGTATTTGAAAAACAAAGTTTGCTGGCCGGCGAACTCATATAAGCGTATAAGCGAAGTATCTGGAAGCTAAGAAAATTAAATTTGGTAAAGATATCTCAATTGGTTTACAAATTGTAGTGAATTTAGTAAAATTACAATTTTTGCGAATTTACCGCAAAATTGCCCGGCCGCCAGGTGAAATTCTATAAAAAAACGTGCGGTCGTTAAGCTGTTAAAATATGTGTTATAAAATCATAACACGAGTTTTTAAATATAAATTTCTTACGGCTTTTCTTGTAGTTATGCAAATAAAAAGAAATGAAAATAAATACATCGCATTTTCCATAAGTTTTATTCAAAATGAATTGCGATTACCTTTCAAAGAAAATACAGCACAACACCTATTACCCAAGATCTTAAGCGATTAATGTGTTGAAAATGAATAATTAATGTTTTCCATGTTTGTAATTGAACCTGGAATCTTTGGATTGATACGTATAGTTTAAGCTACATGACAACTATAATAATATTAAATGCTATACACTCAGTTAACACTTTAGCCTGCAAAGCTACCATTCCTAGTCGTTTATATCAGTGCTTCCCAAAATGGTATCTGTTGATTTTCTTAGGGGATCCGATTTTTTTTTTAAACTTGAAATATGATTTAATTAAAAAGTATTTCAGGATTTTAGATAAGGTGGCAGCAAGACTATTCGTTTATTGCAAAAGAAGCCTTGATAGTACGTATTCATTTTGTGATTATATACCTATGTGAAACATAATTTTTAGCTTTAAGCTTTAATTTTACTTTTAAAATAAGCACATGACATTTTTTTTAAGATTTTAGAAGATTATTTGCGAGATCAAAAGGCGTTTCTGATATTGAACCAGATATTGATTTGCTATATAAAAATATGCAATCGCATCAATCTCATTAAATTGTTTTTGTAAGCTTCATATATGTGTCGTTTTAAAATTTTGTTTAAAAGCAAAATCTAATCTATTGTGATAATATATTCAAATATGTGCATGCTCTCATAGTAACTATTAATACCAAATAAAGATTTGGACGACTGAAATATTTTTTTTCGGAAGAGTTTGTATTATAGATTATCTTTTCAGATTAAAAGGGTCGTGGCATGAAACAGTTTGGGAAGCACCGGTTTATATAATGCTTAAAAGTGAGAAAATTATAAAAAATGTACGTTATGGACTACTTTATATTTATATTGTTAACTTAAGAACAGGAAACCATTATAAAATGAACGGGTTTGAATTCATTTCGAAAAATAAAAACTACAACATCATATCCAATTTATAATTATTAAATCAAAATTTGATTTGTTTTCTTGTTGTCACCACACTTGATGACAATATTTTATATTATTTTGGATTACAAAATTATTTAAATCCTAGCGGTCGACCAAATACCCAAACATTTTTGGTTGGACATGACCGTTTTTGTGGTATATAATATGTGTACCAAGCGATTGATTGCACTTGTAAACGAGAACGTTTATTTTAACAATAATTTTAGACTGGTGATTTATCCTTCACTGCAATGAATATGCGTAAGAATACATGCATATTTTTTTTACAAAAAAGTAATTAGAAAATAGAATTATTTAAAAAATATATTTCCAATGTGTAATATACGTATTTTCTAGTTGTAAAAACCACGCAGTGTATGGTTCAATCAAATGTCAAGTATCAAACAAAGTCATAATCACATACATATTAAAATCGGTTAGTGAGAAACAGAAAGCGATAAGAGTTCAAGGTTAGCGATTTACAATGACATATTACTGATGTCAATTTCTTCTCACTTAAATACGGCCGCTGTTATAAAAATGAGGTTGTACATTTTTATATAATGTTAATGTTTTGATGAAGATGATGGTTTTACAAAGGCTCTAAAGGGAGAGCTATGACAGAAAGGTTGTAAAGAATAAAGACTTACGTGGCTTCTGAAGGTACAGCTTGTTCACCGATTAGCTTTTCCGCCTTGGCTTGTGGTGGAGGATACGGCTGGATCAGCGGTTGGGTGTGGTATACGACGCCCGGAATCAGATCCTCGATGTCGTCCTAAAACCATGATAAACTTCAATATTGAAACTCAATGCCAAAGACAATCATCTTCATGTTTGATTAGCGATGTTATTAAACGTATTATTTTAAATAAGATATGCGAAGTTTTTAATTTGTGCCAGTCTTGAAAAAAACATAATTTATAGCACTTTTTCACTATTTTGTCAGATTTCTAATCGTGATGATTGAACATGTTCTTTATCACTCAACGAATCAGTCTTTATTTAACTTGAATATATTATATATTTCTGCCATGAATACAATAAAAGTCAAAAACAAAAAAATTCTAACAGCCAAAGTGGGTTGAATATATTCTCAATATTTTTTTGACTAAAAAAAAAAAGTCAAAGTAGAATTTTTCCGGGATACCGCCATTTCTATAATGGCGGAGTCCTAGACGTAAACATGCTAAATTCTTTATAACTGTGATTCAAATACAATATTCTCTGATTAGGATAATGTGACTGCGACAGTGGTTCGATTCGTCTTCTTACCTCTACGCCACTCTCTCGATACGTCGGACAAACAATACCGGTAGAGCAAGGTCTTTGCGACGCTGGTCTTCCATTGTTAGGACAACCATGTTCGCCTCGTCCTAATCCAACGCCAATTTCTTCACCAGATTCGCCAGCTGATGATGAAGCGGCCGATGAATCTCCCCCACTGCACTGGACACCACGGACTTGCACGCCACTACCACACGAGACCGAGCACTGGAAGATAAAGAAATGTTACATTGAGACAATGCTTTAAGAGAATACATTGATATTAAAAACAAACGCAGGCGAGATGTGTCTATAAGAGTCGGAAATATTTTATATATATCTATGTAATTTGAGTATTTTCCAAAAGAAAGATATTAAGACTGATTAACGATTTATTTAACATTAAAGTTATTCTTTTCTCATTGTTCATATTAATAAGTTTTTATGAGAATAAAAAAAAAAATGTACACAGCTGGATGCATCAAATTATTAACAAACACGCGTCAAAACGTGGTATTCATTAACAAAACGGTATTTAAATAAAGTATAAGCAAAACTTTAAAGATTATTTTCGGGCTTAAATACTTTATTTATTATATTTATCGAGATTTTTCTGTATATACGATCGAGTATTGTAAAAAAAATATTTAAAAATGAACAAAACTTTTATTTAAAAAATTGTCTGTTGTTGATTAATATGGTTTTGCTGTATTGGTTATTTAAGTTTTAAAATATAAAATAGCATTTGCAAGGAGCTTCAATACACTTTTCAGCAGATAAAACTTAAATTAAAAGTCTTCCGGAAACAATTTATTTTAGCATTATAATTGCAATTAAAATATGTGTATAAACATACTGTAAATAGCCTTGAAAAATACTAAAAATTGCTTGTTAACCTTCAATTGAATAAGTATATTGTAAATGTTTATTTTCATATACATAATAATAAATTAAAACACATTGCAGATGACTTAGTACTTAGAAAAGCAGAATCGTATTAGCCATTACAAAAATACTGGTATTTTGTAATATATTATAACAAAGGATATCTCATCATAGCATTATTAGCAAATTTAGAATTTGATGTGGGTATTTTATGTACAGAGTTTACCGAAAAAGTAAGATTTACATTTTTTTGTTATATAAATATCAATCAGCATAATGCATAATTTTTGTGACAATAGAACTACCATCGGATATATGAATCAATTTAAAGAAACCTCATTACCGCTGGATTGGAAATAAAGTATTCTTTCCCACATTACCCAAGGCCAGATTGAATTGTCTCTGTATTAATTGTTTTTGATATTATAAATTATATTGTAAAAAAATCCCTATTTGCTTATTTCATATAAACATTTAAATTTATTATAATTGACCTTTCTTACTCATTTGTTTTCGCAATTAAGTAGCTTTTTTTGTAATAATATTTAAACAATTGTCAGTTTATCGTCAATCATTTATATTTTAAATCATTACTGTAAATAGACTCATTAGAGGTGAAGTGAGCAAAGTAGTATTTTAGAAAAAAATGTTAGATATGTTGTAATATTCTACACGTCTTAAAGTATCGTAAAAGCGAATTAACCTCAGTTATTACACATTAAAATAGTGTTATATCCGTAAAATAAAAATATGCAATCCACCAAAACACAAAGTAAAGACGTGATTGAACCAAGAAAAAAGTTTTACCATTTTACTAGTTGGCTCGCTTCACCTCTCGAGGGTTCAAATTGTTTTAATATTTTTATCACCAAATTGTAAATGATTCTGTATCAATATGTTTTAAAATGCTCGTGATGAGCAAAACCGGTCCTGATCTTAATAAATAAATGTTGAAATCGTTCAAAAGAGTTTTTTTAATACACCATGCTTTAAATCCAAGTATTGTTAGTACACACGTTACAAGTGTTTCATATAAATGCTTGTTGTGTCACAACTCAACACACACACAGTGGAAAATTAAAGTTGTGTTTATCAATGCTATTTGAGAGGAACTTAATTGCTATGCACACAAGATTTAAATGAAAGCTTGTATAAGTTGACGTCCACTCAGTATATGTAAAGAGCCGCAATATTTTAAAATGTAATCTTGCTTATTGTAGACACCAAATTGGCGTGACCAAACCGTTCAACTTACGGTCAGGCTAATTCTTCCCTGTAATTGTTAATCTTAGAATTTTCAAGCCATTAGTAAATAATTTTCACGAAATTTGAGCGCGTACACAGGCGTATAATATCGCCACATATCACATGCCATCAAAAATGTATCCGTTAATTTCGGACGGGCCTGTACATTTCGGCGGCAAATCAATCTCAATTAGCGTGACGCGGCGGAAGCGGAGAATCGGGCTCCGCCATATTGTTACAGCGTATATCCGGTTCGGTTTACCGCTAACCGCGTTAACCTACAACTGCGGCAGCGCTACCCAACACAACGTCTCGTCTATGTTAAGTCTGAACCGGCGGCTTACGTGCTGTCACGTTTTTGAAAAGCTTAAGCCACTGGTTCTCCCTCGAAGTAATGTAAGAATAAGAGAAACACATACACAAAACTTCCATATTAATGCATGCTTAGTTTATTTTGGATTATGGATAGTTATAATCAATAACTTTAAAACAAAACAACTATCGGTTCTTTAGTGGTTTTTAGACAAATTTTAGAAAAAAATCAACGTAAGACTTTTATTATTTAATCCATTAAGATTTTAAATCAAAGAAGAGATTACTAAAGCAAAACGCAACAGTTATACATAATAGAAAATTTAAATTAACTTTGATTATTCCACGTATTGTGTTACTAACTGTGACACGTGTTTCGCCTCTTTCAGAGGCATCTTCAGACTTACTATCGCAAAGTTTGCTTAAGTAATGAAGCAAGATTGATTCTAACATTTTAAAATTATAAAATTACAAAATGGAGGTTTGGGTTTTTTTCATTTTAAGAGGAGCAAGGAGGGGGGTGTAGAATCGAGATAAAACAAACAGATAATGATACTAATGAAACTAATGAGTTGTAATCAATCAGATTGGGATTTTTCCTTTTTAAGGGAAGCAAAGAGGGGATTATAAAATCGAAACAGTGCAAACAAATTTAATCATACTACTAATGACGTTAAACTATTAAACTAATGAGCTACAATCAATCAGCTAGGTTTGTGATTACTCTTGTACTGATAGTTATACATTCTTAAATATTTGACTACACGTGAAGTTGGCCATACATGGCGTCAACTAAAATTTCTTATTCTCTCGACAAAAAAAAAAGAAAACGACAGAGAAATTTTAGAAGAATTAAGTGGAAAATGTTTTTTACTTCTTATATTACATAGGAATTTTAGCAAAAGTATGTATTTGAAATCAAATTTAAGAGAAAAGTCTTCATTAACACTCCTGAAAAATATTTCAAATGTTAAAATAAAAAAAGCGAAATTTGAGTTGGACACGTGTTTTGTTAAAATTTTGGAGTGTATACTGAGAAATATCGATTAAAAGAGATATCTAATAATGGAGATATACATTTTTTTTAAAAATTGTTCGCTCATCGTCTTTAATATAACATTAAAATGAAACTGCTGTATTCATATTTCAAATGAAACAACCATCTTATCAGTATGTGATATTGTTATTTTCACGGTGTAAAACATCTATTTTAACCAAATTTACTTTCAGTCAATACAAAGATTCCAATGCGTGCAAGTCAATGAATGCTACGTAATGGAGAATGGAAACGATATCTTTGTGATATCACGATAATAAGCATATTTCTAAACATGTCAAAATTAATGGTTTCGCTCAACTGGGACGTGAAAATGCATTAATAGACTTACGTACAGAAAGCTTTGCAATGTTATATCTGGGCTTTTAAGATATTGACGTAGTTTCATTGCAGACATCTCGACTGCGTCATAGTTGCCATATAATATAAAGCCCCGAGCTTTTCACTAGATTAATGTTACAAGCTTCTAAGAAAAGATACATAATAGCAACGTAGTAATATTAACTAAGTGTTGCAGCGAATGAACAAAGATAGCGTTTATGAGAGCTTCAGACATATTAGGTATGCTGTAATTATAAACCCCCCTATTTATGACTAGTCAGTTTTATAAAAAACATTATAGTGTCACGAAAACAATACCACAGAAGCATAGAAGTCTAATAATTAATTACATTTAAGAGATAAAAAAGTTGTCGTGAGCCTTTAAGAAAGATTCTTTGGTTTTATTTGCATTCGAAATAATTCAATATAAAAATGTCTTAATAAAGTAATTCACAGTTGTAAGTCATGAAAATAGGTATGATTCCAAAAAGGTCCTGGTTCTTTTTTCATAAAAAATGGCATTTTAATTATATATATTAATTATACGTCTTATACATTATTTCAAACTGATATTTAATGTTTTGTTTTACTGGTTTAAAACATAGTACTTATATATCTTGAATAACAGACTATGTTAAATGCTTGGTAAAAAATAGTTATAATATATATATTACATATAGTTGTAGTCTTTAATTAACCACGTACTAGGTACAACAGCAAGAGCACTGTTTTAAGATTGAAAATGCTTGGGTGCAATTTGAAAATCATGTTAGTGAAATAATAGTTAACGTGTTTATTTAAAAAGGTCTATGAAACGCCAGTTTGTGGAGTTTTTTCTACTAGATTTAATCTTTATATTATATTCATTTATTAGAATTTTACTTTAGTGTTTCTCTCATCGCATTAATAATTTTCTCTGAAGTTATCTTTTAAATACACCTTTTTTAGATAAAGCTATAGAATATGTACACAAAATTGTTTAAGCTTAAAGTATTTGGTGATATTATTACCAAGGAGTCGAACAATATGAACCATAAACAATATATGGTACACTATCGATACAATGATGTTGCGCTCAAACACAAATCTTTCTTTATGAGTCCGGTGAGAGCACTTGGCACCCTTTGCTGTTTTTATTTACAAAAATGCAGCACGTCGCACTGAACGACGCCCCGGGAGACTGCCAGGGCTTTAATATGCCGCCGTCTAAATCCGCGACGCCCAAAGTTATGCATAGAAACGAGACTTGGAGGCTGCTTTCTTGTCAGACTGTGAATCCTTAACCTATTAATAACACGAAGTTCTATTAAGTCAATGATTACTGCAAGATTGTATGTTAATTAGAAATAGCATGCAAGAGAATATAGTTAAATACGAATGCAGGGTAAAATTGCAATGCATATAGTTACATCGATATAACTAGCAGACATATTTGAAAATACTTGTAGAATTGAAAAAAAGAGTATTTGTACCATAGTGTATTGCGACTCAATAAAGCAAATTCATGTATATTTAAAATTGCGTTGGTACAAACTGTATATGATAACTAATTAAAAATATTACATTAGAAATGATCGGTATTTTTAAAAATGAATTTTTGTTTTAAGCAAACTGTGATACTTACAAATATGCTATTCTAGTAATAAAGTATTAATATTTTACCAAGAACTGTTCGCGGACTAATCTCACAATGTTTAGATGTTTCCCTTTTGTTTTTTCATAGTGGGAATGGTAGAAGTATTGAAAATTAATTTGCCGTAACCATAAAAAAACTGTATATTGATTGAAAAAGAATTATCTTTAGCAAACACCTGACTCAGAACGTATTTGTTAGTCACTAAACAGATGTAAACCAGCAGTAAATAATAAAAATATATAAACGTTTAGAATTGATAACTTAAAAAAATATAGAAAAAATTGACACGTAACTTAAAAATAATAAAAATATACGATAGAAAAATTATAGTTTTGGATGTGGTGTGAAGTGGTTAAGCCATTCAAAATCAGAGCACGATCAGCCGTAAAGCACCTTTAGCTGGAAGAAAAACCTGAGAATGGAAACTCCATTATGCATAAGTATGCGAAACTTTTACATTCTGACATTAAACACCTTAAAAATAGATTATGCAATGCACCATTGCTTTAACCCTCACACCTATTTGAACATATTAAAGAGCAAATTACTTGTGAACGAGATTAATGTAATATTGCAGAAGAAGAAAGAGTTGAAGCAATACTTGTATCAAAGCCTATTTGCTTTTTATTATGTGATTTAAACTTTTTGGACATATTGAGAACAGTATTTAATAGGTCGTTACGGCTAATTTTCTTGTAGGCCTTTGTCTACATCGACATACGCCGATATATTCTTTTTTCTTTAAAGAAGAAGATATTTTTTGGACTAATGCGCTCAATACCAGTAGATTTAATTATTGTGTCAAATACTAAAGAGATTTTATCGACCCTGTTCTTCATTTATTTGAAAATATAGCAAATGCCGTGAAAGCATTTTTGGAAGTTCAAATTTCAAAGTTCAAATGTTTAACTAGTTATACCGACGATCTAAGGAATAATTTGGTTCATAATAACCGGTTTTTAACATAGCATAATAATTTGACAATCGAATTTCAATATGTATTTTTATCATTTTACAGGAGAAACTGAATGCATTTGTTTTGAACAAAAATAATTTTGAAGCTATTATTTGTATACCTAGCTCGTTTCAATTTGGCGAAACATAAATAAATAAAATAATTTTTAAATGTACTTTTAGAAAGCAATCTCAAATCTAGTTTGATAGAATACAAAATACAATACAAAGCAATGTATAACTAAAAATACGTTAAAAATGTTTTACTAAATTAAATTAATTTTTCAACCATTTTGGAACGAGCCGGGTTTCCGAATAATAGTCTCATTTGACATATTATAAAGACTGAAGAAAGACTGAAGACTGACCGAATTGATATGAGGCGTTTAAAAGCAAACACCGAAATGTCTACTTCGCGATGTTTCGTACTTTATTTTTTATAACACATTCAAAACATTTAATCGTGTTGTATTTTTCATAATTAACAATATGACTATTTTTAAAGCACACCACATATTGTTTTAAATAAAAGCGAAATAAAATTGAACACAACAGCGTTGAATTTATCTGTTTCTGCGTGTGATTTCCGCGATACGTGGAAAATGTTTGCATGATTCAGCCGGGTTTTGCAATTTATACATCATTACATATAATATGAAATAACTTATGGTATATGTACGTAATTTTTGATAGATTTTGATGAAATACAGGTTTATCAGTTTACGCTTTCAAGCGCTTCATATATTGGCATTGTTTTTCAAGATCTAAAAAACGCTTCGACTTTTTCGTTGCTCCTGTCAAAGAGGTGCAAAATTATATTTGCCTGCGTTGGCGGCTTAAATAACGCAATAAATCAATTTCAATGACATCACATAAACAAAAGGTGACGGAAAAAACAAACAAAACTCTTTATATGAAGACACTTATAGATCCACTTAGTTTCATTCCCTGAATATCTTTATTTTCATTCCTCCAAGAGAAAACAAAGACAATAAAAAAATATTTAATTTGAAGTACATATACAACTTAAGTATACTTTAATAGTGTTTTATGTGCTTGGAATATATAATATATAAGACTTTCCCATTATTTATGCGCAATTTCCGCGGTTCCGTTTTACTTGGTTATATTTAAATTTTCACGCTTTTATTTTCCACAATTTAAATCGGAATTATTTAAAATTCAACGTTGATTGAGTGCCTTAAATACTGACGAGCTCTTAAAATCAATTATTCAAATAATCGAATGAGTGACGATTAATGTCAATACTTGATGAAAAAACATTACAAATATTAAAAACATTCTTTTATTAATTTCAGATTTATTTAATTTGATCTAGACCGGATTCGGTCATGACGAGACTTTTAAACTGATAAAATCATCGCTATGAACAAAATCAGTATTTAAATCATATTAAATACATTTGGAATAAATACAAAAGAATCTTAATTTTTCTTAAATAAACAACTTATGCAAGTACACACACTCCAATTAACGTTTTCTTAAATTTACATATTTTTATCAATCCCCTATAGAACCGGGGTTTAATTGTGTATGTTAAATGTTTTAACAATCCATTTGATGACCTCTATTACGCGGGTTAGCTGGTTTATTGTCAGAATTAAAAATAAATATATTGCATGATTTAAAAAAATTGACAACAGTGTTTAATACAAGCTTCATTGCGAGTTCTCTTATTTAAAAATAGCCCAACAAAAACTTGCATATAGGGCACATTAAAACCGAGCGGGGTCGCATTATGCGGTTTTTTGTATATGCAACAAACGGCCGGTCGTGATTCTGCATACGTTAATTTTATTTTCTTCAACGCGCCGCTGTAAAGGTCAAATTCCATTTCAAGTGGTGACCCTTGGGCACACAAATTGAACGACCCTCGCACGGTGTGGGAGAATTAAAAAAAATGTCACCCATTGAGAACGTTATACTGGTTAAACATAATATTATCACCGGTTGTAGTGAAAAGAAAAAATATCAAGGCACATTATTTACTACCAGTGCCGGCACGAGGTTATTTGTCACCCTATGCAACATTTATCATAGAATCGTGTAGAATTTTAGGATTCGGGATTGAGATTTTTTTCTCGGCGATAAGAAAGAAATTTACGGATTTCCTAAAATGAAAAAGTGCGAGACCTTTTTATGCTTTCGCAGGTATTTAAAAAAAAAATACTCGCTGTCTGATTTCAAAAACCCAATTATTTACGCACTTGAGACGGAATTCCCAAAACGAAAAGACGCGAGACCTTTTTTTTTCGCTCTTCCAGGATTTCCAATCACAAAAGTTAGGAATTTGCGGAATTTCCAAATTGAAAAATTTGGGCTCTCACTTTACACGATATATTGTCACACTATAAAGAGCAGTACTTTTTGTGATGACAAAGAATTGTTAAAGCTACTGATTGAAGCTCACTGTATAGATATTTAATATTATTTAAGTATAAGAAAATATTTACTCTTCGCCTTATTTATGCGCCCTCTTATGTTTTGCGCCCTGGGCAGTTGCCTATTTCACCTGTATTGTGGCGTCGGCTCTGTTTAATCTTAAATTATTTGTACTTTGCTTCTTAAAAATATTAAGAACTGATTTCGTATGAAAACTATAAATCAATCAAAAAGACATGAATGCCGGTATCGCAAGACATTAATTATCTCTTAGTCATCGATCAAAGTAGTCTCATCTCTAAAGCTGCAATACTTTGATCATTGCGTTGCACTAGTTCGCCTAATAGCTTCGGATCTTCACCCCTTAATTAATTTAAAAGTAACTTATTTAATAAACTTTGCGATATAATTTAAATAAACCATACTGTTACGACTAGGGAATCCAATCCCGAGCCGAAATGTTGATACCGGGATTTTGGGATAATTTTTTTTTGATCCCGGGATCCCGGGACTGGTCCTGGGATCAGTACATTCTTTTAAGAAATAAAAATTGATAATATTGGTGAAAAATAAAATAAATTAAAAAAAATATTCTTTATTATATAACCAGCTGTAAGCTGCCAATACGTTACCAAAAAGCTCTCTTAATCTCAGTTATTCGCAATGTAGAGGTAAATGAGTGAATTTTTTAATTACTCGTGAAAAAATATGCGAAATAATTATTATACTAACTTAATATGCATACATTATGCAAAAATAGGAAATATAACTTAAAATGATTTATGTCGATAGCTAAAAAAAGCAATTACCTACTTCAGACTGCAAGAATGAAGATTTATAAAATTCTCGTATACATACAAACATTCTTAATAATATTATTGGAGTAAATAGAAGTAATTTAAATATTAAAATATTCCCAGAGTACAAGAGCATCGATTGTTTCACCATTTAGTCAAAGGTTTCGGTTTACGGTACAAAATTAATGTTTATGAACTATAAATTACGCAAAACAAATACTGCCATTAATATCTGATAACATTCATTGATGTAGAGAACAAAGCGAACAATCATTTTTAAAAATATTGAAAGGGGAAGCTTAATAATAACAAACAATGCATATTGTCAAAAAGTGCATTCAAATACAGTACACGTGCGTATAATCCTTTGAAAAAAATTAATATGATTGGCATCAAGTTACCTTTTCGGCTGCGACTTTATCTTATCGCAAAGATAAAGTCTTAATAATGAAGTTGGGCATCGTTTATTGCAGATGCGTGAACTGCTGACTTGAAAACCAACACGTTTCAGTTTTAAAATCAATCCCGAAAGTTTCGGGATCATGTCTTCTAATCCCGGATTGAAATGTATTGAAAACTGTACGGGATCCCAGATCCCGGGACTGGATTCCCTATTCACGACGGATAGTCCAGCATAAGAGAACACGCAATACTTAATATCGCTTAAAATTTCTTTTTATCTGGGTATCTTTAATTTTTCAAAAAGTACTATGTGTAGTGTACGTTAAAAAGATCCCGTACATCTCTATATACGACCAAGAATATGAATAGTAAGTTCGTTTCCTTTAGGGTCGTGACTTTAAAGTCCTAAAGACTTAAAAAATATGTTACTTTTGACAGATTTTAAAATTTGAAACATCTAGAGCTCGAAGGGTTGAGATTGTTGATATAGTCAGCCAAGTAATACAATAAAATAAATCATGTTTAAAATAATAAAAGAAAGATACGGAGTTGAATAAGAACAGCGAAAACATTTAAAATAAAAAGGTCAATAATATTTTAGATAATATTCTCATTAGAAGTACAGACAGGATTAAGACATTAAAACAGTCACAATACATTAATAATAATTACTTATGTCACAGTGACTATTGTAATGTAATACGAAATTCTCAGACTGCATAGCAGTATGTAAATTTGTATTGACGTGAGGATATATAAGGCCTTTATGTTGGCGAATAATAACGACCGAAAACATTTTGAATATGCGATATTCTTGTCGGGCTTTTGTTTTCACATCATTAAAATGTTTACTATCGAAATTTGATATGCTCGAATAAAAAAGAAAAACGTAAAAATATTTAGAATAACAAAGGCTGATTTTTTTTTTTTGAAATACATGTATATGATTATTTTTTTTTTGAAATACATGTATACGAATTTTTTTTTTGATTTCAAATAAATATATGTAATATACTAAATGTATTGAGTATCATTTGAATGGTATTGCACTACCGACCACAGATGGGTACCGTTTTGTGCTGGAAAGCTATTTTATATTGTCTCTCATCGCATAAATCTGCATTCAATAATTTCAATTAAATGAACTATTTATTTTTTATATATGCCCGCTCCCAATGTGGAGCATATGGCCTCCTACTAGAGGAATCTCAACAGAAGTTTTTCTACGATAACTGTTTGTTACTCAGTCGCTCAATCTCTCTTTTCTAAAGAAAAAAGTAGGCAGTAGTATCAAAATTTTTAAACCGATTATGTTAAAAATAAACGATTTTGGATGTTATTGTATATGGTCTTTTCCATGATGCTTTGGATGACATTGAGTGCGGCCGTCGGAGTCATTAGGGTCCTTATACAATATTTATGTTTTTTTCACTATCGTATATTTCAATTATAAAATAACATGTTATGTATTTTATGTACTAAAGAGAATTATTCATAAGCTTGCTTAGATGAAGTAGTAAAGGCTCAATAAAATAAAGTTTACAAAATATAGTCGGGTCCTATAGCACAGCGGTTATACAATATTTATGTAGTTAAACATCTGTTGAGATATCTTCATCAGAAGGTCATGTGCTTCCCATTGGGAGCGGACATGAATAAAAAAATACGGTTGTTGAATTGTAATTAAACGCATTTCTGAATAATTTTCCGCCAATTAAAATTTATTTATCACTTCATTCGATACGCCGAAATAGTTATGACTGCACGAAATGAAATAATTGGAAAATCGAGCTTTCCACGAATAGACGATAATTAATTGCATTTTCATCTCGTTCTAAATAAATCATTATATTTAGTGGAATCCTATTATTTAGAAATAGATTTTATGCTAATTAGATATGGACAAGCGAATGGTAGATATCAACAAATGATTAATTAACGGGTCAAACGAATTGTAGTGAATTCCACTAGTAGGATTATAAAAAATGTTTTTGATGAAGTAAACAAAGTGGTGTTTTAGAAAAAAAAAATTAGATTCGTTGTAGAAAAAACGTGAGTTTATATGATCAAAAATAATATTTCACTACCCAAGTCATTCTCTTTTATTCAGTTGATATTGTTAAATAAAATAAAACATGTAAACTTTATCAAATTATTGATCTACATAACTGTAAATATCTGTTTAAGTGTCTGGCAGTTGGGTTAATGATTGTCAACAATTAAACCACAATCAAGTAAGCACAACATATAAAATCTTATGTATTCAAAATAATACGAAACCCTTTATTTAACGATTTTCTGCAAGTAAAAGATGGTGGAGCGTTTCAGAAAAATCTTTGCAACATTTTCCGAATCGACAGCTCACTCTATTGGAAAATGCGGTTCTTAAACTAAGCATCGACAGAGAACTTTATGATATGGAATTCTAACGGTTACAAAAATATTGGAAAATAAGCTTAACTTTTATATGTTTGTACATTTATACGACAGATGTCGGATCAGTGGCGCAGCTTTCAACGTCGTTGGTCAGTACGAACAGATTTTTCAGCTGATTTATCGATTTCTTTTCGAAGGCATGTGAAGTTTGTGATGTCTTCAACTTTCCACCCACTTTTAATCCTAAAGCAACGAAGTGTAGCGAGAGCGATTAGTTAACCAATGGTCCTATCCTAGTTCTAACCTTCTATCATTAATACTTTATTTGAATAAGATATGTTAAGAAACAAAGTTTTTATAGAGATACCGTCATAAAGAGGCCATATTATGCTCCACATTTAGAGTGGAATTGGATTACTATAAATATATTTTTTTATCCCATCACCACCCGCTATGTGTATGTAGTCGCTGTTTCACAGCCACCTTCCGTAACGCAATACGATCAAGAAAAGAAACTAAAATTTACTCGTCATATTATTGTCCCGTTATAGGGCTGCACGGGACATATCTTTTATATATATATATATATTTAAAACATGCTCGCAACTCATTTTTAACATATCATAATACAAACTCTTTATAGAGCATTTTAGCAAAAAAATAAATAAACGACGGGTAAAAGGATCAAATAAAAAATGGAAAAATAACCTGTTTTCTGGATCACATAAGTGATAAATGGATGATAAGGAAAACATATCAGACGGATACAAAAATATTAATCGATAAAAATGATTTACTAAAATTTCTATATTGAGCGGACTTCTCTTGTCTTCTTCTCTTAGTTGATTGAGTAGTCAATAAACGTAGTGATGGAAATTCTCATCGCGAATATCAAAATAACTATCTGTTTTCATTTATCGATTCGTTTGTTAGCGACGGCGAAGATTTGAAATGTCGAGATGCGTAGACACTAGGGCATCCAATCCCGGGATCCCGTTCAATTTTATGATCCCGAAATACCGGGATTGAGATGGCCGCGATCCCGGGATTGAGAAATTTTGAGGAAATTCTCGAAATTTACACGAAATTGGCAAATTGGGGATTTCAACTTCCTCGGTGAGCTAAAAAAAAAACGAGTTTCCGTGAGATTCCGGGAAAAAGTATAGCAAATTGAGGATTTCGAATTCCTCGGTGAGAAAATCTCAATCCCGGGATTCAAAATAAATCAATCCCGAAATCCCGGGATTGGAAAAAGGCTCCGGGGTTGGATACCCTAGTAGACACAACCATTCTCGCTATGCGTATCGTGCTCATCAAGTGTATTAAGCCCATGTTAGTAGGTAGCACTGTTACCACTTCTAAATAGTCCACAGTATAGCTTTCAGTTTAAAATAAAACTCTACTATAAAAACGTTTTTGATTTAACTTTAAATTAATACTTTTACGTTTATTATTATTTTGTGAGTGAGATTATAATGATGCGTTTGAATGGAATTATAAAATTGAGTAATACATGCATTAATTAACTTCAAATTAATAAATTAAACTGCTGTGTTGTTGTGTGAACCAGAAGCCAGCGTTGTAGACGTCAGTGATTTGTTTAGTGTACAAAAATTCCAATGCATTGCTTAAAAGCGGAAACATTTTGATTAAAACGTGTATACTATCAACATACTGTTTTTAATAATTTCATATTAATTAATTGTTGAAGTACTTTACATGTATCTAATACATAAAAAATAATGTTTGTTTTTTCATACTCTATGGGCTGCCAAACTGCTGATCCGATTGAAAAAAATCTTTGAAAAACTTTTTGCTTGCACTTGCGCGAAGTTTATAGGCATTAAAATTTACTTACAGCAGGTCTTATATATAAAAATGCCATACAGTCCATGAAACTTGCGCGAAGGTTATAGGCTTAGTACAATTAAATTACAGTAGGTGGCGCGTGTGTCGCGTCATAAACAATCGGCAGCAAGTTTCGAACGTCAAACAGACAGAAAAAGAAAACATGCACTTCAATAAACACAATTAAAGCATAAACACTTTCTTTGTTTGAGTGGGATTGCAACGCTTGCCGGGAACCGGCTAGTAAATTTATAAAAAGTACCTAAAACGCTTGGTGTATAATCAGACATGTTACGACAAAAAATACGATTTTTTAAAAAGGGCGCTACAAACAATTCAATTATGGTTAATTTTTTTTGAAGTTTTTATAATGAGTATTGTAGTTTCAATAAGTGTAGCTAGGCGTAAAATTAAATTACTAAACTTACATTTCTTGCTACTATTAAAAGTAATAGAAGAGTATATCATTCTTCATCGTTATTTCTTTTCGAGCGTCCATTTCTACAATGTTTCATCATTTACAAATATTAAATATTTGATTTGACTTGATAACATGTAATATTTGACTATATTGTTGATTTCCTGGACAGCATTTAAGAAGTTAAAGTCTGTCTTCGGTTTGCAGGTCTACTTTGATGATTTATCTTTTCAGTCGATTTTAGGACTATCTTTGTAAGGTATCGATATCAATATTGACTGATATCCATTCAATACTAAACATAAACAATACTGATTGTATTAGTACAATATAGTATTAGAACCATATTTTATCTCTACTGTCAACGGAAAACCGATGTTGATTGACTGAACAACAAGATATTGAAAAATTGATGTCAATCAGAAGTCAGAGCGAAAATGGCTCGATAAATTTAACAGACACTGAAATTGTACAAAGCCTTGTAATCGATGATTTTTAAGTGACTATTTACAGAGTAAAATACGATTCTGAGCGTTGCTTTATTCATACTAGGGGTGACTTTTACAAACGTTAATAAAGCTCTGCCTGCATGTCAAAGGAAACATATTCAAAAGGTGAAAAAGAGAGTAGAATGTTACGGGGGAAGAAGTAGAAGGACTTGTTTTGGCGCAGATATCAAAAGGTGTTTACTTTTATTGCTATTATAATAAAACATTTTCATTGTTCCTATCGTAACTCGCGGATTTTTACGTGTGAAGTTTTCACTTTATTGGGTCAGAAAAAAGTTATAGCGGTAGATTTTTAAGGATGCGCCCATTAAAAGTTTATTTGTTTGATGCAGTGGTATTTATGCCACGCAGAGATAGAAAAAAAGCCTTCTGTATTTTATCTACAGTAGAAGCTTGATTATTTGAATTTTAGATTATCCAGATTGTTCAAGATAAACAAAAAAAATGTAAGAATTTGCTGATACGCAGGTGGTGAATTTTGTCTACTTTCAAATTATTACGTAAACAATAAAGAAAAAAATATCAACATCTACAAGCACATTATTTTATAAAACTGTCACTTCATGACAACAGAGAGTTGGAATTATTTAAATATATAAACATGGAAAGTAAGTTTGTAGCACAATTGTTCAATCCCGGGATCCCGAGACTGATCTTTCGCCATACTATTATGCCACAATTGGTTGAGATCATTCCCAAAAAGGTGGGTAATTAAGAGATTTCAGATTTTAAGCTCTTTCCTCTAAAAAAATATGAATTCACGGAATCGACAAATATTAAAAAGTGTGAAAGCTATTTTTTTAGCTTCTTTCTTTGAAAAAGTTACGTTTGTTAGAGAAAAAATAAAACTGAAACAATCAATCAACGCAAAATTTTTCAGGCTCCCTAATCACGGGATTGGATGGCTTAATTTACACAAGAGTGACACCTATAAAGAAAAGCAATTAATTAAAATTATTTAACTGCTGTAAAAGCACATAACTTCACAATAATCACGGCCTGTTTACTCAGCAAAAGAGTATTTTCAACTATTGGCCACGTCATTATAAAAACAAATAGTAATATTTTTTGCGATTAATTTTTATGAATTTACTATTTATCACCAAGAATTGTAATTAACATAGTTTTACAACATAAAATAATATTCATAATTTAGCTTGGAGAAACGGAAGTTGAACACCTCTTGAATTGTTCCTGGAGAAACTGATTGAAAATGGCTCCCCGTTTGCGGAAAAGACTGTTTGAGATTACGTGTGCCGTTTTGTTTATAGAAATTTCAAAGGGGAACGCAAACACAACCTTCCTTATATGGGGAAGCACACATCTATAAACACTTCCAGAAACAAAAGAACATCGTGTATACACAAAGTCATGAATTTATGACGGTTCAAAACGTGGAAAATCAATCAAAAGTAGACATCAAAAAGAACTTAAATGTTTGTATTTTGATTAAACGGGCGTTGTTAAATATTAAGTGCTTAGCATGTCACTAACACCACTCTCGCAAATCGTTGATTTATTTTTGCTTATTTAAGCAGAAATTATTCTAAAGATATGTTAAACTAAAACTAAAATTATTCTAAAAACAAATAGAAAACTTCGAGTTGATTGCAGTCTCCGATTCGAGCATTCGATTCGCACCATAGCGTAACGAAAATAAACGATTTGCGGTTCAATTCTAATTGATTCTCCGCGAGTCTGGTATGAAAAAAAAACAGTCGGATATAAAATACAATCTTATTGTGGTTGTTCACCACTGATAGTTATGTGTATCTAATCGTTGTTTCACCACCGCCTTTCGGTAAATAAACGAATTTACTTTTCATATTTTTGTCCCGATACAGAGCTTCACGAGACATATATGCTTTAAAATATATGTAATGCGAAGAAAAAAATGTGGCTTGCTAAGCAATTTAGTTTAAGTGATATTAAGTATCATGTGTATCTGTATACTGAGCGTTAAATCTAATCGCGTGGAATCTAAAGAGGAATCAAGAATATCCCGTCCCCCATATGATGTTGTAAATTTTCAGAATGCTTTAAAATTATAACTATAAATAAATTTTCAATATTTAAAAAAAAGTGTATCCGTCACAGTCGTTGGTGAAATAAAACATTTCAGAGTTTACAATAAAACTATGTACAACATTTTAAAATTGTGAAATTGAAGCCAGAGCATTACTTAAACTTTGTGTTGGTGTCGATAGATTTTCCGATTGTATTATTCAGAGAAAAAACGAATAAACTAAAAATAACAAAACATCATTACATATTAATAAACAAAAGTCATGTTTCTATTGTGTGCAAAAATATTCGATTTAGTGAACAACGCAAAATGGACCACTTTGAAAATATTTGATTTATTTACCATTATATTCTTATACTTATACCAATCATTCTAATCCTAACAGAAGTAATTCGTCCCCTTTTGCCATAATAGAAAAGCGGTAAGAATATATATATAATAGAACAACATTGGTCCAATCGTAATTTGAAGATTATTGTCCGAATTTATTTTTTTACGAAATGCCGAACCCAATTCTGTGAAAGTTTATACGAGCCCAGTTTCCCTCACCTTATTGTAGAAAATATTCATACAGAGTGTTACATATTATTGTTTCTTCCATATTGTAGAATTAAATATCATTTTTTTTAATTGACTGGTATTATCATTGTTCACAAAAGTTTTTAAAGCATAACATGTTCACATAATTCAGTGGTAGATATCATTAATGGTGAAATTATAAATAAAAGCTAAATGCATTTTGAGTGAATCAACATTAAAAACGTATTGTTTAAAACTTGTGACTTTTATAAGTTGGCCGATGAGTTATTGTGGCCGTTTCAGGTACTGACTTTTCCATTCACTTCATCATATTCGTAATGCACAGTCTTTAAATGAGCAAACATCCTAGTGTAAAATCAATCATACAATGTAATCACGATGCATGGAATAAGACCAGTGATAAATTTATCAGGCATCCCGGCATCAGACGTCAATGAAAAAATTGATGTAATATATTATTTCATTTTTTAATAATAATTGTATGTGTTCATCACATACAATTATTTATTGTTATTAAATTGTGAATAAATATTTCTTACATACAGTTTTTTTTGATTTTTAAACTATGAAATTCATATTTTCTCAATTTTAAATAAAAATATATTTTCATATACAAAGGGTGGGTGTGATTGCAGGAAAATAATTTACAAAAATTCGACAGATTTTTTTATATATTTTTATCCAAAAACACCAAATCTTATAAAGCACCAAAGAATTAAAGGTACGAAACATGATTTTCATATAGTTTATAAAAATGCAACACTTAGAATACACTGTTACCTATATGATACACAATTAAACTATTTAATGCTATTATGATGAACCAAGTTTTTTCTTATTGTGAAAATTGTAAAAAAAAATGGTCTAAAATCAATGACCGCAAAAGCTACTGCTTGCTCTGATCTAATAAAGATTATAGTAGTTTAGCACGTGTTAACAAGAAATATTTTTAAAAAATATGAAAAATAAGTTGGTATTTTACCATTAAGTATAAGATTAAAACGTAAAATCGATATCTATTTTGCGAAAAATCCAAAACAAAAGTTTTTACTTTTCGTAGTCATCTATGCATTGAAGGATGACGACAATTATGCAATATAAAAACAATACATAAAATACATTTTTTGTAAAAAAAAATAATATTTTTTTAGGTAAATATATATTTTATAGTTCATAGAATAAAAAAAAACATAAACTCGCTACTGCAAAATATGATTTGAAAGTACGTAATACTTCCGTGTTGGCCAGGTGGTATTAACCATTTTGCAATAACCAACACGAGGAATTATGGACCACTACTAGTCTATGCGTCACAGGAACGATAAACGGGAAGATTAAACGTTCGTGCTAGTTTTCCATCTCTCACAGCTTAAAAAAGCGTTTAAAAGTAATATACCTCTATGACAGTAAATATTCAGTGTTTTACTAGCTTTTTCATGACTCAAACTTAAAAAAGTAATGTGTCTACAAGACGGTGTTCATATTGCAATTGAAAATCTATGCACCAATTATATTCACTGTTAATTCGAATTTTGAAATATACGTCTTGAATATCATATGCATTGATTGCAAATGATATGAAGCTTTTGGTTTTGTTTTTACATAATCCATAAATATGAATTAAGTTGAATTTGAATCGTTCAAACTATGTACATTCTCACAGATTTTGTCACTTACGACCCGGGTTTTGCCTTTCGGCATCTTCAGACGTTCAATCGTCACCCGTGCACTTGAACGCCTGAAGATGCCGAAAGGTGAAACCCGGGTCGTTAGTGACAAAATCTGTGAGAATGTACATAGTTTGAAAGATTCAAATTTAATATTGAAATTCCACCAAGCACCTTCAGTCGAAATCTTAAATTATGAATAAAGTTGTTAAGCTTGGAATTAAAAATCGGAGTACCAAGTATTTGGATTTTACTTCAAATTTCAAAACGTACAACGTATGTTTAAATTTAAATTTTTATACGTTTATTTGGTATGCGATTGATGATTTTAAAACAAATATTTTTAAAACAGTGTAAATATTATTATTTTTTTTGACGTTGAATGGTGAATTTTACGTTTTACATTATAATAAACATCTAATTCTCTTTTTACACGGGGATACGTTCCATGCAAAAATTAAACCTTGTGTAATATATAGAGAAATTAAAGATACATTCCATTAAATTGAATCGAGTAAAAATAAACCGTGCAAAAAAAGAATAAGGTGTATTTGATTACGTCATGTGTAAGTAAGATGTACATTTTGTTCGTGAATTTGTAAATTTTAAATAAACTGAATATTTGTCGACGCCTCGACCAACGCGGGATCCGCAGAGTACATAGTTGATTTTTATACATATTGAATAAAAGACACGCCAAAAACAAAGTAAATGATCCGAAATAAAGTGTAACAAAGTATATCTTTCTAGAATGTTTGGTATTGTTACTTGTATTTTCGATCGATGATTTCATGTAATTATTGTAATTAATGCTTTTATTACTACAAAATATACAACTCAAAGTTAGTTATGACTAAATCACTCATGATGCAATACTACACAAGAAATCAGGCGAAAACTATTTAGCCTTTTAATTTGTACATAATATAAAAGTAAATATAGTCCATCTTTAAAAAAATTCAAATGAAAATGCAACTTACTATTGTCAAAAGTAACAATTTTAATTAGTAACTTTTTTATTTCAAAAATATGTATATTAATTTTATCGACGTTTGATGACATGAATTGTAACAAAAGAAACGCCATGTATGTGAAATAAAGATGTGTGTACACGAAAGAAGGGGAAATCTTTAGAAAATATAACGGCGGTTATTGCTAAGTAATCAAACAAGAAAGCTCTACGATTTCAGATTTATTCGGTTCTTACGATTTTAACTCTTTAAGTGACGAACAGTTTTTTATAGGATATATAATTTTTATTTTTTTAATACTGTATTATCATTATTTTTTAATTAGCTTATGTGTGTAAGAAAGTATTATTTACCAAATGGCTGTATCACACTTCAGATTGCGTATATTTTTAAAAGGGCTATATGTTTTTGTTGGAAAATCTTAAGAAAATTTCATGTTCAGTTTGAACCTTTATTAAAAATAATCATCACATCATATCATATCATATTTTTAATACAAAGTTAAAAAGTTTGAAATTTTCACAATTATAAATATGTGGCTGACAAATTGTATTAAAGATAGTTACCACTAAGATACGGCTAGTAAAATATTCGTCCTTTTTTTTCTGGAACCAATTACAAACAAAAGTCGAAAAATATCTATATTATCATTATAATATTAAGTATAGATAAACAAAACATCAATGAGTGATTACATCGAATTGATATTAATTAAAATTCTTATAATATATATATATTAAAGAGATTTATTCCATAATGATTGGTTGTGATTTTTTGGTATACTGCGTTTGTTTTCAATAAGTAATATACTAAATAATTTCGTCAATAAATGAGATGTTGGTTATGTGAGTGTTAAAATGCAAGAAAAAGATGGCGACAATATTCGCCATTTCGTGTATCATGACAGTTTTTCAAAGTGAGTGCTGAATGATATATAATATTAAAATAAAAAAAAAACAAAATATGTAAGACCATGTACATATAATATTTTGTAAAAATATATAATTGTTTAAACTAGTATTTTGATTAAATTAAGAACAATCAATTAAAGATGAAATTATTTATTTTAATCGAGATAGTTTGTAACAAAATAACGTGTGTTCATAATATATAAGATGAGGCTTGCCATACCATTTTGATAAACAGTACCTTAAATTGGGCAAATTTTATTTGAAGTGAGCCAAGTGGTATCTAAAAAAATAATAATTTAGATGCGTTGTAATATTCTACACGTCTTAAAGTTAAATTATCGTAAAAGTGAAGTAATCTCAGCTAATACACATTGCAATAGTGTTTTATTTACGTAAAATAAAAATATGCAATCCACCGAAACACCAAATAAAAACGGGATTTTTAAAAAACCCCGAAATTTTTAACATTTTGCTAGTTGGCTCACTTCACCTCTCGATCGCCGAATTGATGTAGGCTTTCTAAATTTAAAAAATATCAACTGTTGATTTTCGGATTGACATTACGAGAATAAATTTAAATATTTTTAAAATTCAACATACATTTTTATCTAAGCGATCAACTAATAAAAAAATGTTCCAAAGTTATAACCCCCCCCCATCTTTTACAACGCCTGCCCAAGCCTTACAAGAAAACAACCGTGCACGCAACTATAAAAATATTATATATATTTTTAAGCGATATTGTTTCGAGGGTCTCAAAAAGACGTTGAAAGGAGTGAGGGAGGGGGGGGGGGGATACTGCATTGTATTGGACCAAAAACATTCACCCAACTTTTACGATATACTATATTCTTTAGTTTGTAGCATGGGGATGGTGGGACTGGGGACGATTTCTCAAGTCTTTATTAGAAAATTTTAATGATCCTTATATGTTTTGGTTTTTTTACATATTATTATTTTTAAAAACAAAACATATTTTAATGCTGGTTAAAAATTGTTTTAGGTTGTCTTTATCCACAAAATCTCTAGGTGCTATAAACGTTTCTGTAAAAAAAAGATTTTTATCTGCAAAAAGCAAAGATTGCATAGAATATATTATCATTTGTTACGTTCAATGTCTTTCCACACTTACATATATCTTAAAGAAAATTGATGTATGTACATAAGCTTACAATGATACACCACAAAAAATATTCAACTCAATACTTAATTCATTCAAATTATTAACACACCTTTTTTGATAATATAAAGATTTATAAGTCTCAATTGTAAGTCACGCATATATGGGCCCTAGAAAGGTGAAGTGAGCCAACTAGTAAAATGGTAAAACTTTTTTCTAGGACTGTTAAGCAAAATTAGTTTCTTTGGTGTTTTTGTGAATTGTATATTTTTATTTTACAAAGATATAGCACTATTGCAATGTTTATTAACTGAGGTTACTTCACTTTTACAATACTCAAATTCGTGTAGAATATTACAACGCGTCTAACTTTTTTTTCTAAAATACCATTTGGCTCACTTCACCTCAACTAGGCCCAATAATCTAATATATAAATATTTTTCTGTGAGCTATCGATAAACGTAAATTGCGAGATTGTTTAAGAATATTAGTATTGTTTCTTAAAAAGATTTTTCACTCAGATGCTTTAAAAAAAAGGGAAGTAGACAACAGAGCCTCGTATCACGAGCTAAATTCTTTCCACGTACTGCTATATATATGTATAAAAGATTCATGTTCCAGTAGGAGCAATATCGAATAAATCTAATATTTGAGATTTAGGGCATGGTTATATGTGATGTCTTTTCTTTTCGACATAATCACGATTGTTTTGAAAAATTCTTAATAAATTATTCTCAAATTGAGATTTGAACAAAAAAACATATTTTGCGCATTGGCTAGTTTAAACAGTGAAAAAATATAACTGTCATTATACTTAACATTCACTTTTTCATTAATCTCTACATTATTTGATAGAGTATTTGGAAAAGCTTCGTTTGTAAAGAATATTTTTTCTACACCACTCAAATCGTCCACAAAATTCCAGTCAAATCAATAAATTCTATTAGTAGGCTGTTAAATTTTTATGTTGAATTAATTTTATTCGTAATGATTTTTTTATACCTTATTAAATTTGGCTATACCGTTTTATCGATTTTTGTCTACGAGGACAAAGCAATAACTATTATCTTTTATTATCTGAATTCTTTGTGTCGGTCATAAGAGACGTCAGTTGACGATGTTCAAATTTACGATTGATGAATGCAATTCATAGATTATTGAACATAAAAAGTGTTTTTTTCCTCATTCAAATTGTTGAGGTTTTAAAAATATATTCTTTTTTGTCTCTTCTCTTTTTTCACTACAGTTTCGATATTTTATTTCTAATACCGAAATTAAAGTTAAAAATATGTAATGAAATGTATGGCACGCACGTATGCCTCTTTTAATTAAGGTGTTCACTGTCAATACTTTGTGGAAATGAATTATAATATATATATATAATATGTATTGATACAGAGTTATTTGCAGGATTTAGCAAACAATTGAGCGCGTTAGAAGTGAAGTAAGTCAAGTAGTAACATGGAGAAGCTTTTCTATTGGAATTTAATTCCCGTTTTTACTAATCGTTTTTATTAATTGAGTATTTATATTTGAAGAAGATAATACTTTTGAAATGTGTATTATATTAAGTTTACTACAGTTTTATTAAACTTTAAGACTAGAATATTATAACGCATTGAACTCAATGTTTCTTTAAAGGTCTTTATCAGATTAAATAAATGTGGAATTAGCACAGAAGAGTGTTTAATTTTTTGATGAATTTTTGATGTAACACACACATTTACACATTAAGTGTATTGTTAATGTATTTTTTTTACAATTAGCAGAAAGTAAAAATAGTAAAATTAACAAATGTTGTCAACGAGTTGATGTTATTATGCTTGAAAATGTAATAAGTAAAAAACTAAAGACATACAATTCAATGCGCAGCAATACACAATAAAAGTGTATTATGACTGCAAATCGACAATCATGTTTCTTTCGCCTTGAGAATTTGTAATGCTGTTCAAGAGGGACGAATAAATTAGGGTGGGGGCTGGGGTGTTATGTTTGGAAATCTCAAAACGCGAAACAAAACGATAGAGGCGAACTTAATGGGGGGCTGCGAATAGCGCGGGGTCTCCGCGAAGGGTGAATTGTTATGACTGTCGTAAACGATTTCAGCTTTGTCGACCGAGAATGCTTTTAGATTTCATCGCCAAAAGGTTGTTCAACTTTACATGTTATTGCTGATGTCTATTCGTCTTCAGTTGGGGGGGGTGACAAACTAATATGCTGCGAACATGACCAAAAAGTTTTGAAACAATTGATGGCTTTGTCAGAACTTGTCGAAGGAGTGTTGTAGCAAAATTTATGAGTTTGTGTCGTCATGTCAGTTGACAGTGCTCGTGAAAAGCGGAACCGGTCTTTATCTTAAATATGAATTATAGAATTAGTAAACAAAGTGTTTTAGTTATTTCAATGACAAAACAAAGCAAAATAATTTGCTTCTCTGATGGTTCTAACTTATGTGAAAATTTTGATGTTGTAAGTTGAAAATATTATTGTATTTGCATAAAGTAGTCCATCAAAAATTAATTAATGTTGGAGATGAAAGTTGAAAATAGCACAGTTGACCTAGAAATGGCAGCCATAATGACTTGTGCAAATTTCACGTCCGTACTGTTCACAGTTTGAGAAAAGATCTTGTGACAGACAGAATGGTACATATATTATTATATATGAAGCCAACAACAACAAAATCTATTTTTATACGTTTCAATATTTATATCGAACTTATATAAGAAAAAATGCATTTTTCACGAAAGACGCATTACGAACATGATAATTGTTTGAACATAATAGTTAAATTTAAATCGCTTAAATTTTGTACAATCCCACACGTTTTGTCACTGACTACCCAGATTTCGCTTTTCTTAATCTTCGAGCGTTCGTGTAAAATAATTACACTCAAAATATTAAAAAAGTACATCAGAAATGTTTATGCGATATGAGGAAGTTTTTGTTTGTTTACAAATGGTACGGTCATACATAATAAACATTTTCATATTTAACACTTGTTATACTATTCATTTTCTTAAACTTGTCGAAGATATATTATATTCTGCTCATCTTACCCCAGACCACTGCCCTGCTAGCCACCTTGGACAAGGTTGTTCTGCGCACGGCTCCAAGTGTCTTGGTCTTCTTCCAGAGCACGCTTCTTCATTGGCCACCTGCGCAGTAGTGTTGTCACTGGGAGAGACGACCGCGCATTGGACGCGACGAGAACGACTTCCTCCGCCGCATGATGCCGAGCAAATACCCCACTGGCCAACGACCCACCTGCAAAATTAAAGTAAAAACTTACGTTGCATTCTATAAAATTCTTAAAATTTGTCGAAAATACTACTAGCTAAGCTAAGTCGGCCTGATTTCCTATGAAAACGATATATGAGTCGTCTGGTATCAAAAGCAAAACTGTTTCATACATTATGTATTATTATTTGTTGTAGAAAGTACAATAATAAAAATACGTTTTTTGTAAAATAGTCAATAACTGTCAATGCGTTTATTATTAAGAAAATTTTAATTAACACTGATACGACACTTGGAGAGAAACGATTTATCTAGATTTAAAATTTGAATCGAAAACATATACATATGATATGAACATTGCCGACACTTAAACCCTGACCGATTTAATGGTTAGATTAAAGCTCTTACCACTGCAATGATAATGGTTGAAATAATTCTTGTGATTTTAAAAATTAGTTCTTGTACAAAAAAAAATATTAAAATTAACCAAAGAACTATTTTATGCAGTTTATTTTATGTTTTACTGTCATTGAAATTTAAGTTGATCGCTTGAAAGCTTACTTTGGAGGACATTGGTGGGTATTGCACTGCTGGACTGAAGGTTCAGGCCTTTGAGATGCATTGCAGAGTTGTTCTTCGACGTCGTTCCCAGAAACTCGATTACGGCATACAGGGCGCGACATTCGATATCCTGAAACAAAATTTTGATTTAGTAGGCTCATATTGTGGTCGACAACCAGAGAAAATAAAATGTCAAAAATAATACTTTCAAGTTAGTTGATACTGAAATTGGCGCGTCAATAAACATGCATACACACACACATTAATTACAACATTTTGCTTAGTCAAAATTATTTTGAAAGTTCTTTTATCTTAAAAAAACAATACAAATGTATTAAAGAATGCAGTATTTTTTTTACTTCGCGAAAATGGAAATATTAACAGTCAAATTGAATTTGCATATAAGAATCAACAACCTCTTGTCACCACAACATTTATTAGATAAAATGGAAAAATCGTTTGTATTTTAAAAAAGGTATAAAAATCTATGTTGAAATTGATTTCAATTTAGCAAAAAACAAAATAAACAATAGTTTGTACCTTTCGTAGTGTATGCATTTAAAGGTTAAGTATTTGCGGTGAAATACAATTGCAAACCAAATAAACTCACCTCCACCGCAAGTTACGGAGCATAATGACATCGGCGTGGAGTCCCATTGATAAAGGGGTCTGGCACAAGTTGAACCGTCTCCACCACATACTCCGCATTCATCGACGCGCCTGTTGGACCCGATACGAAGGTCACAGCCGACTCTCTGAAATAAATAGAGACATGATGGATTAAGAGAAAATCGATTTGTAGGGTCACAAGTATATTGTCACAATCGATGATTCTAAATATTAGACTCACTTAAACAGTTTTTAACCTAACAATAGTTGTGGCGTAGAGCGAGACTACATACAAACTGCCCGAATGTATTAAAGTAAGAAACTGAGACTTGATTTTGTCAGTAACACGGATATAAGAGGACAGACTAATCGGCTTCTATTACGCCCGTCGTATACATAAACGACACTCGACCTTTCTTCGATATGCACTTCGGATGCCTCAAAGAATACGAAATCCTTCGTGTCTCGTCTATCAACCGGATAGATCCCGTTGCCGTAGAGTGCCATTGATGACCATCCATAGAATGTATTCGGTGAAAGCACGGGAATGACCTGGGAGAAAGCAAAGACAAAAGTTGGTTTCCCACCACCTTCCGATGTGTATATGCAGCCACACAGATAATCTTGGACGTATTGTGTGATGACTATATGCTCCAAGCGAAAAACATACATGTTTTGTCTTAATTAATAAAGATTTTGTGCGCTGACGGCTGTGAGATACGAAGAAGTACAACTTCATACAAATACTGATAGTGAGTACTGTATTCACCCAAGATAGCCATTGCGGTCGTTGGTAATGGATTAAAGTTAGTAAGTACAAAATTTAAAACATCACATAAATTTATGCATTCGGACAAAAATCCATAAAGCAATTGAAAATCAATTTATAAACACCGTCTGTACAAGGATTCGAAACCCGTGGTTTCTGTGACTGAATCCAACGACGTTTACCATTCGACTACGCAACTGGCAATTGGCTGGGCATTAACTACTTCTTAATATTATTTTAAAGCTAAATAGCCAAATGACAAACTAAAAATTAAAGTAAAGGGCCTAGACGTGATTGAAATCTTTAAATCTTCGATTGTATCGTGTCATATAATAGTAAATTCACTGTTTTCATAAAGCGTATAAATTATGAGTAAGATAATAAAAATACATACTTTATAATCTTATAGCCATAAGAAAATTAACGATATCAAATGAATTGTATCGGTGAATTTTTGAATTTGATACTTAATCAATCAATAAACGTAGGGTTACTTATAAATGAAAGAATATCTTGAATACATTTTTAAAAAATAATATTATTAATAAATGAAATCGCCGCACCGGTATGAAATAATAAGTTTTTGAAAGGTATTCTTGTTCCGAAAATCATTTTCAATAGAAATCTTGTAAAGAAAATCTTGGCATATTTTCTCAATCTTGTGCAGGACCATTATACGGGGAGTAATAATTAATTCAGTGGCGTCTATAGACTAAAGTTGTAAGAAGCAATTAACTGACATACAAAAACCAAAGAAGTTACAAAGTGTTAAGCAGATCCGGATTCAGATTCTTCCCAACGGACCCTCTTATTCAGAGAAGTGAAACAATTTGATAATAATCGCATTAAAATAATATGATGCCGTAAAAATAGAAATAAAGTATTTATTTTAATCAGTTCATACTTAGGTTTACTTCTGCACAAAATACATTTGCTATACGGTTGTGGGTATAATTTTATTTTATATGCGGTACACAATATTCTAATTCAAATTAAAACACATGTTTCAGATGGAAAATGCGAAACAACCTTGAAAAAAAACGAATGATATTATTCAGATAAAAAAACCGCTGAATCCATAAAAAATAAAATAAAAATCATTTTTTTTTTCTAAAAATAAAAACTCTCCGACAAAATCCAGCCGTTGTTAAATGAATTATTGGCGATCAAAATTGTACATATTTACACGATTCATTTGAAAGATTCTGGTAATACATGTTTAAGATTCGATACACTAAGCAGTAATCTAGTTAAATTCGTAAACATTTAAATTGAAAACAAAATATCAGGTCTATGGAAAAATATATTTGTGTATTCATCATATTGATTGTTGAAATGATGATTATTTACTAGACTTGTTCTAGTAAATAGAATGATCTGATAATATCAACTCGGAGTCAGTTTTTTATTAAAAGCTGGAGTTGGAGTTGTCTTTTTTTTACCAGACTCCTTGGGCCTGCAAAATACATAAAAATAATAAAAATTTTCAATGAAAGAAAAATGAGAAAAATTAAAAAGTTTTGATATTAAAATGATATCCGCGATGGCCGTATTTTATAATGTAATATATTATTGTATAATTGTGTTTCTACTACAAACTGTATTATCAAATATTACTGGTGTTGAAAATATATTTTTTTAACTGTTAAGCTAAGCTGCTAAGCTAATAAAAACTGACTCGTTTTGTAAATACAGTAAAATATATTAAAGGATATTTGAAAGGTATGTGTTTATAAGATTGTAATGTATTTTTATTATTTATTTGTTTATTAAAAACAAGAGCGTATATGATATTTTTTGGATGTATTTTTGTAATGCGGTGAATATATAATAATTATAATAGATTATTCACACGGATAGCTTTAAGCTCCTTCGAGGTCACCTTGACTCACAGGCCACATGTTGTGCATAAGCGTTGTGTATAAATCTATAGAAGAAAGAAAGAGACAGATATGACTGAGAATTGCGGGGGCAGTGGTGCGCTGGGGCAAAATTCTAATTTGCGAATTAATTAAAATTAATTGAATCGGGATAACGGGGTACGGCGGGCACTTTTCATTATTCGGGGTAATGGAAAAACGTTCGCGCATTGTTACTCTCAGGTCGGAGGCGAAATGAAAACAGTCGACGGAGAATTTTATTCAAAGTGTCGAAAGGAGAGGCGAAAAAAAAGAATTTAGAATCGAGATGAAATAATAGAGCGAAAAAAAAGAAAGCGGGCTGGGAGTAAATAGTATAACGAAATAAGCCGCGACGCAAAAAATTCGCGTTGATACAATGTGACGGAAATTCAGTTGAAACGAGAAATTTTGTGATTTTAGATCTGCTTGACATGTATTTACAGCGAGCAAAGACTCGTCGAAACGGTTTTTATTCTAAGAAAAGACCTGAATCATAAATTCTGTAAAAAAAAAGTACGTAGCGGAAAACATATCTACCAATAATGTTATACATTGTTTGAAATTGTCATTATTTATTTATTTTATGAAGCTTAATAATGTACACAGACATCTATAAAAAATAATGTCTTTTAATGAAGCATTATAATCAGAGCTTATACAAAAATCTACTTTTGAAAAAATAGGTATTTAAATTCCAATATATACTAAAACTTCGGGTTTCGAAGATTAACAAAAAGCAATTCAATTGAAAAAACAAAAACATTTTTTTTAAAAACTTTGTTGATTATAAACAATGCTATAAAATATACTAAAATTTACAAAACGATATTTAGTGTTCCTATTTGGCGGTGGACTATTTTTACCTATCCTGTACTCGAGAAGTTTTTACTGGTCAAAATGCACAAATTAAATATTTTAAAAAATAAACCTATTTATAGGATTTTCAACGTATTTATTGATACGTACTGAATATTTGATCACGTTTTATTTATAGCCAAGGCAGTCTCAAGTCAAAATACAATCATTTTTAAGTGAATACTAATAAAAAAATGTTAATTATTTTGATATTTGAAGATGGGTTACCATTAGTACCATTAGGGTTGGGGGGTCGGACTTTCGAATGTCGCAAATATTGATTGAAAAACAGGTTTTCAAAACCATACCTTATGTAACAAATAAAAATATAGTACATCAATTAACGATAAAGTTAAAAGTTGAAAACAGTAAACTAACTTTGAAAATGACATACAGACTACAGGTACAAATGCGTCGTTACTCCTGCTCATTGTTTGGGAGGAATTTTTGTGACAGTGACAAACAGATAGACACGTGTACTTTCTGTTAAATGTTTAAGTATAATTTACTGTGTGAGACAGCTTAGTTCTGTTTTATTAAAAATACATTTAAAATCTGTTATTATTCACTGTAAAAAAACCTATAGAAAACTACAGTTAAAGAGAAGTCGATAAAAATCGAATAATTTTAATGGTATTAATTAAAATCATTTTTGTTTTAAGCAAAACTAAAACTCATTTAAAAATCCCATATTGAAAGACGAATATAGAAGCCCCTGGACCATTATTATTGTACTCGAAGAAACAAAACTTTTAAGAGCTACTGCCATAAAATTGCGGAAAATTTCTCAATAATTTTCCGAAGATAATTGCAAAACTTACAACGCTGAACTTTTATATGCAGAAACGGAATGAGAATCCTTGCAACTCTATCGACTTTTATTTCTCCTACAATAAAACATTTAAATTTTGCCGTCCTGGTAGTAAAAAGACAAACATATCATTTGGCTGCAATACTATCATATATTTTTTTATCATGTAACCTATAAAAAAGACGCTTATTTCTTTTGCTGTAGTGAAATTTCAGAAAATAAAAAATGAGCGAGACTATTTAATGCAATAATGGCAAGAAAAAACAACTACAAAGTTAACAGTATTATTATAGAATGGTTAACATTGCAATGGTTGCAGTGACATCATATTTAAAACAAAACTGAATTGTAAATATACAAGTAAACGAATATTTAAGATTAAAGCTATGTGTTCAATGATTATTTATAAACAATACTTAGTCTAGCCAGAACCAGCGCCACCATTCAGGCGAAATAGGCAACCGCCTATGAAATATAAATGGAGGAGTAAATTTTTTTTTTATACATTATTAATATTAAATATCTATGCAGTGAAATTTAAGCAGTAGCTCTAAAACTTAAAGAATTTTTGCCACCACAAAAAGTACTCTTATAGCGCAAGAAAATATTGAGCAACAGCTAAAAAAAAATAAAAAAAGGTCCCAAATATTATATTTGAAATTTGAATTTCTGGAAGAGCTAAAAAATGGTCTCGTGTCTATTCATTTTAAAAATTCCGTCAATTCCCGAGTTTTGAAAATCGGGCAGCGAGTCAATTTTTTTTGAAAAATCCCCACGAGAGCTAAAGAAAGATCTAACATTTTTTTTTATTTTAAGAAATCCGTAAATTTCCAGAATTTCAAAAGCGCCAAGCGAAAATTTCTCAACGATTTTATGGTGAATGTTACCTAGGGCGCCAAAAAACCTCGGGCGGGCACTGAGTCTAGCTTCAAATGCGGCTTTCAGATATAACTATATTCCCAGTTATTTCTACAGCGATTGTTTAATGCATTTTACATTACAGAGCGATTGGTACATGCACATTGAAGAATCTATTAATGTGGACTTAGATTATGAAGTTGGTCAAATGCATATTGCATAACTGCAAACAAAGACTTATCTTAATCACTGTGTAAGCCGTTTAATTGTTTTATAAGCTAAATGGATTGCATTTGAAAAAGTTTTGCGTTTGCTAATTGAGTTAGTATTGCTTAGAATTTCTGTTGAAATATCAGTTTCAAAAAGAGATCAACGATGCTTAATTTATTTGGTTAAAAAAAATAAATGAATCAGACAAGAAAACTGCAATGGTAAATAAAATAAATAATTACAATCGAATGGAAAACAATATTAATCATATGTTTTACGAAAATACTTATATTTGTCTTGATGGAATGTACGATTTGTACATATTATTTAAAATAATATAAATTTATTTTTGTATATTGAACTCATTCTGTCTCATTTTTCAATCGGATGAGTTCCGTCACCCCGGAAGAACTAAGTAAAGCTACGAGATGATGAGATAACTTGGAAAGAGGCAAAAAGACTCTAGCAGGCACTGTAAAGCGGCTATATACTCCGAATAAAGAGCGACAATGGCAAAAATATTAGTTCAAGAAAATATATAAATAGCTTTTAATCAATTTATTTATCAATTGCCAAAGCCAGGTTACATATCGACATCTCCTGGGTACAACTCTTCGTAACATTAAACAAAATAGTGGTTTCGAAAAAGACAAATGGTTGGTGTACGTTAATTTTTTTTTTTTTACCAAATTTTGGATGTTCAATTACAAACAATCAAAAGCTTAACTTACACAAAACTTTTGTTTCTTTATACCAATTTGCTTTTATCTGTCGATATTTACACCAGCAAGATGATATACATGAGATGTATGTTTTCTTTTCTTTCAAAAAATATGATCCAGCTTGGGGGTCCACTAAAGGTTTTCAAATAGCTAAGGAATCATTCTAATCCCAAAGGTTGGGCGGCACTGTTATAAATGTAACGTAAACGTTGCATATGAACAACAATAAAGTTAAAGTCGATTCCATAAAATAAATGATATAGGTTATTTATTTTCATGACTTCAGATCACACGATAGAGAATGTATACCGTGCCATTCTTTTATGGATTTTCAGGATCGGTTCCCAGTGGAGTTAGCACATTGATAATGTTCGTAAATATACCAACTAGTTGAGGTTTATTGGTTTCCATGAAAGCGAACCAGGCAATGGAACTCGAGTGACATATTTTCTGTAGGATTTGACCAAATATAACATTTTGCATATTGCGTCACAATGACAGAAAATGCAATAACAAAACTTCTTTATTTATAAAAAGTTAAAAGAAATTTCTGTCTACTATAATTACAAAAAGGAACTTTTACGTTCAATATTTTCCTGTAATCACCAGAACATAATCATAATTGCGTCTTCAGTATTTGTGTAAATCTGTGAAAAATTGTCATTTGGTCAAATTGTCATATGATTGTATTCGTATTTTTTTGCTTGGTTTTTAAATATTTTTTTATATCTTGGATTCAAAAAAATAGAGGAGAAAAAGCAAAAAGAATTGATACTATTTTTTATTATGATATATTTTTCATAAATACTAAAAAAATAATTATCTTTTTTCCTTGTTTTTGAGTAACTGTGTTTTATTGTATTTACAGAAAACTCTTAAAAGCCTCCAATTGCTCTTTAGCCAAATTATAAATTCTGATTGATGAATGTATTTTACTGGGGGGTGCAAATGGTGGCAAAGTACACTTTCCAATAATTCCACTTTTGCCATACGTTTCAATTAGGTGAATATAAAAAGGAAGATCGAAAATATTCATCCCTTGATTAAATTGGTATTTTCTACGTTAGAACTGCAATGGTATCAGCATTTTCATCAGTTTCAGCATTACGCCCTCGTTAGAACTATGCTTAAACTTACGATAACTAAACTATACATACTGACATGAAAAAGATACACATTAAATATGTTAAAATATTCTAACATTTAACAGTTATTTTGAAAAAAAATAGTTTCAAATAAATAAATTAAGAATGTTATGTTTTTCTAGAAATTGTGACAAATATGGGATTATTAAATAATTTTCAAAACAAATAAGTGTTAAATAAAATTATTATCTATTTATAATAACATAAGCTTCATGTATTGGTTAAAGTAATGTTGGTGGATTATATTTTGTTTGATTATTAAAAACATAAACATACTTCTGACGAGTACTTAAAGTCAAAATAGCTATCAACTTTAATAATGTAAAAAATAATATTTGTCGTACTGAAGTTTTAACTCTATTAATATTAATTCGTTCTTGTAACAAAAGTGAAACAATGTTCCTGTCAAGTAAAAGTATAAATTTAAATTTTATTAGATTATTTGATAAGATTTAGAAAACATGGATATCTTTGATACTTTCATTCTTATTAACCAAGTTTATTCGATCAAGTAAACGAAGCGTAAAGTTACCTACATTGACATCAATCGTTCATTTTTACAAACACCAAAGAGAGATTTGTTAATTTTACATTTAATGCAAGATAAAGTCTTGATTTAAGCAGTTTAGAATTAAATGGTGTTTTGAAGAACTGATATATCGTACCATTTAAAAAATGTGACTATTATGCTGATATTTTATTATAGTAACGAAAAGCTTAAAAAAAGTATATTTTTTGAAGTGAAAAATAAAAAACTGTTTTAATTTAATTTTTAATTGGTTTTCGTTTGTGTACCATCACACGGTGCAAAGCCAGTCTTTAGTTAATTAAAACTTCATATAAGCTTGTCAGCATTAGCTTTTTTAATTTCATTTCAATGAATATTTTAAAACTGCAAAATAGTTGGATTACGAAAATCTTTACTTTTTTTCTTATTTGATTTTTAAATGGATTGAATTTTAGGTAGTTTTGTAAAATTCATAATTTTAGCTCATATAAATGTTAACAAATATATGCTCAGTTAAAATCTAAACGTTTATGAACGTAGCATCTCAGAGAAAACGTGAAACCCGGAGAATGCGGTTTTGAGTACTTATCATATTAAAGCAAAGAAAACATAACACTTTTATAATTAAATTAACAAAAAAAAAATAATTGTCATTTTTTGTCAACCGAAAGGTTTTAAGGGCCCTTTTAAACTTCACACAGTAGCAGCTTCTTTTACTACCTTAAATTCTGTATGAACCTGTCACCAGACTATGAAATACGAATGAGTCAAGGATACGAAAAAAAGTATTTGAAACTGTACAAGAATATTTCAATGATATGCATTTAGAGATAACAAATACACAACAGATCAAATACCTTTTTCAGAAATTCAAGTATATATAGATGAAGATGACAAGAATAAATTTTCTTAATATCAGTATTTAAGAAATCATAGACATTATGCCATTGGATAAAAAAACACTTTTGAATTTGATTGTTGAATTTTAAAAATGCAACGATGCACTTTTGCAGACTTTTCATTCAAGTTATCTGGTCAGAAACGGTTAAATAACACTATTCTCTTATTTTGACTTTCTTAAAATGTATAATTTTTCCATCTCAGTACATGTTTATTGATATTTCAAAATCATCAAAAAATGCAACATTAACTTTGGCAAAGTAGTACGGATTAACATTACTTATTAGTCTTTTAGCTGCCATAGATAACTACCTAGCAAGCCGGCTATAATTTTTAACTATTAATTTAATTAGTTATTGACGAGATAACTCGTCTCTGGCGTGTTGAGCACGAAAATTTTTACGAGATATCTCGTCTGTGGCAGCCATCTAGTTAATAACGTTGATCGTACACATCTTGTGGTTTAATTTTCAAATAGAGGGCTAAGTTAAAAATATTTCATAACTGTTACGGCAAAAAAAAATACTTGGTTGGACAATAATTGTTATTTTCACCCTATGTAATTTATGTGAGGAATTATAAAACAATAGGGAAGACCCTTCATACAAAGCACTTAGTAAAATTATCATAATGAATGTGTTGAGTAAAACAGATGACGTTGCTTAGCGTTGTCTAAAGGGAGACAATAGACAAGAGAGCTTCACAACATATGAGTTTCATTAGGAAAAGCCATCGTTCCCCATTGGCAGAGGCACGTAGTTTTCATTTATACGCTTCAAAAAAGAGAAACGAACGAGCCAAATTAACGAAACTTGAGACGCGAATTGAATAATTTGAACGTTCTTCGGTGAAAACCAATACACTATATTTAGATAAGCTCTACGATATGAATTTTCAAATAAAAAATATACTTTTATAGACTATTTACTTAATGTCAGTATTTAAAATAATTTGCTGAATATTACAACAATTACTCTTAAAATTGTAGAACTAAATACTTTGATACTTTTTACCGTTTTATAATGGAATTATACCAAATAAACGCCAATTCAATCAAATTTTATGTTCACTTTTAGGGCGTTTTCTGTCAATACATGTAGAAAAGAATTATTTAAAAAAAAAATGAAAAATTTGCTCATACTCCTACTTTTATTTATTACGATCAGGACCGGTTTTGCTCATGACGAGCATGATATTCAGTTCATAATGCGAATCCTGAGCAAAACCGATCACGATTTTAAAACATAAAAGTGGAGGTTAGTATAAATGTATATTTAATTTTTTTAAATTACTCTAAGATACTTATTTTATCGATTTTAATGATGAAAAAATTGCACTTTTATTAATAATGGATAGTAATTTAGTTAAATTTCATTGAATTTTGTGACCGTAACTATATTTTTTTTACCATGTCCGCTCCCAATGTGGAGCATATGGACTCCTAATGGAGTTTATCTCAACAGAAGTGTTTCTACGAGAACTGCTTGTTACTCAGTTGCTCAACATCTCTATTTCCGAAGAGAATAGAAATAGAAGGGGTAGGACAGGAATAGTGGTTAGCTAATTGTTCTCGATACGCTCCGTTCATAGGATAGGATGGGTGGAAGGGGGGAATTCAAGACATCACATACATCCATGCCTTCGAACAGAAATTTATCAATTGATTGAAACATCAATTGATAAAACTGCTCGTACTGAGATTCGAACCCGTGACCTCCGTAGCTGAAGTCAACGACGTTAACCACTCGACCACACAAGCGGCGAACATTCTTATTTATTTAATCTGAATTTGCACTAGACTTTATAAAATAGTAAGGAGTGAAGTAAGTGCTTAAGAATTATTGATTTTATGTAGGAATATGCAAGTAAAAAGAAATTAAAATAACGTGTTTTAAAATTTTACTTTCATTTGCCCAGTTTTTAAGTGATTTTTGAGACCGATCGCATAAATATACTGCTGAATAGTAGTGTGAATATTTTTTGTAAAAATTAACTTGATCCTCTAGGATTTTATCACTTATAAGAGTCACCTATGCTCTATAACGCTTAATGCCGATTACCTTATTGAGTGTAGCTGGTAATAGTCTCGCCAGTAAGAGTGTAATTAGTATACTATATATTTAAAACGAAACTATTAAAATGAAAAACAAGTACGAAATAATTCCATGAGCTTAAAAAATATTAAAGTTGCAAAACTCCATCAACACTTTATAATATCATCGAGCTTAGAAAGGTGACACCTAGCTCGTAAAAAAAGTTATCCAAATAAACGACGCTTGGCCGTGCAGTAAGTAGCATTAGATGATGTAAGAAATGGAGAACCTTTCCGATATTGTTATCAATTTTGTCTTTGTTTTATTTCAGAAAAACATAAACACTTTGAAATTGATTGAATTGATTTGTTTATTAATATTAGTTTATCTACATATAAACATATAAATAAGCACGGCAAAGTTAATAAAGATTTTTTTATCTGACTGAATAAATCAAAAATGATATATCATTTTATTCATGATTGAATTGAGAGACACAAAGGACAAGTTAGTTTCTCACTACCACCCGTTGTGTATATGCAACCAACGTTTTATAGCCGCCTTCCACAACGTTATTGACAGAAAAAAAGAAGTCTACACTTCACAACTATCCCATGAGCAAAGCTGTACAAAACTGATTTTGAACCATGCGTTAGTGTTCTTGAAAAAATAATAAAAGTGTGACTAGCTCAGCCATTTAAATCAAGTTAATACTAAACATCCTGGGTACAATCTGTAAACTAAAAGCTCGTCATTAAAGACAAGTTTATTGACTCTAGTAAAGAATCTAGGTTAAGACGATACCCAAATAAATGAGCAAACTTTTCAAATGCCGTGAAGTTAACTTTGGTTGTAATCAAGTCAGTGCAGCCTATTGGCCCGCGTGAAGACGGACCTCAGCAAACAGTTCTGCTCGTTCGGACTCCATCTCAAAAACTTTTTTTTACGCGAATTTCAGGAACAAAATTTTAGTTTTCATACATTTTTGATACTTTTTTACACGATATTTTGATTTTCGGAACCAATTTATCAAGTTGTATAAAAACGAGCTATTTTTTATGCGTCAGTTTCTGGAACCAATGTATCGCGTAAAAAAAAGGATTGGTTGTGTGTCAATTATTAAAATCGCCATAAACATGTCAAGTCTGAAGTTTTATTTTCTAATGTCTGCCATTTTGGAATTAATCCTGTTTGTCTGTAAATGGTTAATGACTGCTGGATCTTTGGTCATTCTGTATGTAGCCAAGCGCCAGGGAACGTGACTCAAGAACAAAATCGTTGTATTCCCCCGCCTCAAAGATGTTAGTCCGAACTTTGCTGAAATTTTAACCCTATAAATTTACACTTTGTATTTAAATACGTAACAGCTATGTGAGGAGGCTGACACCGTAAAAAGTTTGGGGAGAGCTACGCTAAATGAGTTGAGAAAATCTTTCCAAAGTCTATAGGTGGAAAGCAGATATTTTACAAAACTTTTTCACTTAACAGGATGATTGAAAATATAATTCACACACATTCGATGTGGTAAATCACGAATTAAAATAATCAGGTCTATAGCCGACATTTTAACGTATTGGCTTTGGTTACTGTTTAAAAACTTCCAGTTTCATTAACTGATTTTTGGATTACTTTTAAATCTCATTAATGTCAGCGTTGTCTGATTGGTCATGCTTTTACTTGTAATAAACACAGAATCAAATAATCTCTATCTAGACTCTATCTCTGAATAAACTATAAATAAAAAAAAAGTTTAAGAATTATTTGGAATAATACTTTTTTAAATTGCTACAAAATTACTTTAAAACTATTTTCACTATATTTATATCAGTTAAAGTCATTTGGAAACGGTAAAATACATAGTTTTTAAGTGAAAACAATTTATCACATTCTTAATTCTAAATCTTGAGCTACTTATTTGCATAAAGTTCTTATTTAAACACTTTTAAGAAGATTTCATGCTTTGCATTGATAGAAAACACAGTTATAAATATTGTATTCGAATATTTAACTCTCATGAATAAAGCATAAAATATTTATTTCTTTTCGAACACAATGAATCTTACCAATAAAATATTTCCTTTTGAGAAAGATTTCATCTCGAAATTTTTACCATGCTTTATCTTAATAGCATGTTTCTACAAAGAAAATTAATTCAACGACATTTGAAAGACAAACAAAACAGTTACTTTTTACAATTCAATAGTTTTCTTTTCGAAATATGTTTCGCGTCGGTCGTCTTCTCTATTTTATCGAATTCAATTTAATTGTGTTTTTTAATAAGTTATATATTATTGAATTATCATCAAAGAATCAGCCTGTAAGCGACTTATTCTGGAAGCTTTTAGCATAAAATATGTGTCGTGTAAAAGTATATTGAAAAGCATTAGTTAGTAAATGTGTTCGGTCGTTTCTTTACAAAGAAAAAATACAGATTAGTATTTTTTTCGAAGGAAAAGTATTTATTTGTTATGATCGTTAAGCCAGCGAAAGCTTTCTTCTAAATTGTTTGTTAAGTAATTCATTTTCATTAGGTATGTATGATAATTTTATTAAAAAGAAAACTTGTAGGATACATATTGATTTTAAGAAAATTGCTGTATTTGCAACCTTCAAATATTTTTTGGAAAGCTATTTAAACAGTAATGCATATTAAAAAGGAAATGAAGTTAACATTTGCAATATGCCAGATATACATAAAAACCATTTCGAACAATTTCAAGGATAGTCGAAGGCACATGAGATCAAATCAGTACATTCTATTCTATTCAATTGGGCAATTCTACAGATGCCGAACATTTTATTAAATATAATGCATGTAGATAAATAAATACAATTTTCAATTAATATTTAAAAGAGATATTAAATTAAGATTTAAGCAATGAATATATAAATACGAATAAAATTAACTATACGTAGAAGTATGATTTCATTTTTTTATATAAAGATTAGATGGAAACAAGATGCACCAACTAGGTTACTAATTTTCGTCCATATCTATTGAGAGTGAATTGAAACGGTTGTGATATGGGTGTCTGTTTTTGGCAAAGAAAAAAATGGAAAAATTGCTAATGATAGATGTAATTAATACTTAAACCGATATATAAAGTATTAAGTAACCCCAGATTTTTTTTTCTCCTATTGACAGATACTAGTGATTAAAGGAAACAGCAAGATCTTCAGGGTGTTTTTAATTGATCAAAAATATAAAATTGTATAACATTATTAAAAATATTATGAGTAATTATATTTTTGACAATCGAAGCCGTTCTGATGATTTTTTAAAATTTTATATTATTTCGAAATAACCTGGAAATATTGTGATTTATTATAATACATTATTTTACATATTTCATCAAGAACTGGCTGTTAGGACCATTCAAGTAATTGATCAAAAAATGACCACAGATTTAAATGTAAATTTTGAATTTAGTTTCACATAAAAAGATATATTATTTTTATTCAAAGTAAAAAGTACGAAATTATATAGAAAGCTTAAACCTATTTCATTGCTGATAGATAGCAAAAGAAAATAATCAATAATGGCATACATTAATAAATGTTTTTCAGTTAACCTAAGAAAGAAAAAGTAGAACCATTGAACAATTTACTTGATAATAAAAAAGAGATCTGAAATAGATTAAAGTAACAATAATGATTAAGAGCATTTTTGTACGTGTTACAAGAAATCAAAAGATTTTTTTTTGTAAACAGAAAACATTCACGTAAAATGTACTGTGAGGAATAGCGAAAACTATTCATCCCCTAATTAAATAAATTGACAAGATTAACGAAACAAATAAACCCTCAATTACTTTCGCCCATCCCTGGTGAAAGTACAGGGTGAGAGAAAAAACACAACAATACGAGAAATTCAATTAAGAGTAGAAGCCTAGTGAGGACAAAACCCGCCTATTGTTGCGAAACCAAAAAAAACCTTTTACTCCACCCTTTATTCATCTAGTTTTTTTTTTAATTCACTTACTATGTATGAGATGAGTGTATGCTGTGAGCACATGAGGGATGAAAAATGTTGAGCCTTTTTCTCTAAGTATAGCATGTAACTTTGGTACTGGTGGAATCGCACACTTGTGTTTGGTGTCTTTAAAGTACTTTTTAACGTTTTTTGCGGTAGATTTTAAATATTAAAAAAAAGTTTATGACCGAGTAAATCACTGAAGTTTTCATTATAAGCACACATTAAAATATATACACATAGTATGTATGTATAATAAAGATCTAAACACCGTAATGTAATAATCGAGTTCTGACTCAATGGGGATTCTATTTTATACCATTTGTTACCACATTATTATGAAAGGTATGTAGTCGAGATTTCAACGTAATCAAAGAGCAAAAATTCAAAAAGTGATTTGTCACACAAATACAGAGCTTGGGAAATGATGATTTAAATGTTGGAAAATATCCCAGTTTGCTTATACATATGTGTAAACTTTATGATTTAATTGTTATATGATAGAAAAAAACCTTTTTTGATCATTAATTGTGATTTCCATTCCGAGATTTTATTATAGACATTCAAAATTTGTGATAAATCACTTTTTGAATGTTTGCTCCTTAATTTCTTTTGGTTACTGTGCTTATTGGTTCAAATAATAGAAAAGAAAGTTTTTAATCAATCATCTGATCACAAAAACGTGGAGAGCGATTAGATTACTACTAGCTGTTTGTACATCTCTTTTCTCGTTAAAAAAAAGACAAGTACAGCAACTGAGATACAAACAGGTCTTGTAGAAAAATTCTGTTATAAAAATGACAAAAGTACGTATATTTTTCATTTAGATCGACTATATGTAAAAAAGTGTTTTAAATAGTTGTTTGAACTATTTTTGTAACTTTCAATGTGAAGCAAATAATCTTCTTATAAGAATTTTAATAGAATACGTTTAGCAATAACCTGTTAAAAATAGGCTAATCAACTTTCCTTCCAGAGAAGATAAGTAAACAACCAGTTGTTAGCTAATCTCTCTCTGTAAACCACGTGTTCAGAATTGAAAAGGAGCTGGATGGAAATTTATACCTTTCAGCAAAAATATAAAAAATAAAATGAAACAAAAACAATGCATGAAATTGTACATACATATATTCGAGTTGTAGACTTTCGATTTTAGGAAGTCAACCAATTGACACCCGATCTTATTTATTTAAACTCTTAAATATAACGCACATAAAGACTATTTTTAAGAGACGATTTTGATAATCGTCGTTATACTATACGTGATTGTAACAATAGTAACAACTACACTCAACTCCTTTTTACACGATTTTAAAATAACACCGTCCACTCAAAAAAACAAACATTATAGTTTTAAAAAAATTATTTGTTCTCACACGATTCCCAGACACAAAAAACACAGAAGCGGACAGCGGATTTTATAATAATAAGACATTCAACAACACAAGACAGTAGTGCCAAACAAAAGGCTTCATTTGATCCATACAAATAAGACGTGTCAGATATTTCCAGCGATAAAAGCGATTTTTGTCCAGTCCCTCATAAAAGTCCCCGTATATAATCAAATAGCGATGAGTAGTATTATTTTTTCTTAGTTAAAATACATTTTGTGAAATATACTTATTCTGTCTTTATTATTCACCCCTTTTACACGATTTTCTATATCAAATTCAGGGAACCAATTTTTAATTTTTTTATAGATTCTATCATTTTTTTACACGGTTTTTTGTGGAACGTATCTACCGCGTAGAAACAGTGTTGAGTATATTATGTTAAAATGAATAAATATAGTACGATGGAAATAAAAATTGGTTGATTATACCATGACAATAATTTTCATCCAAATTTGAAAGGTCACGGATAACAATAACACGCAATAAATAACGTAAAATATACTAAAGTACTTCTTGTCGTCCCTGAATCAGAAGTGGAAAGGCCAGGGTCGTCCCGCGGGGTTCATTTAACATGTTTTTTAGCATCCTCCAAAGCTCTCTACTGATTCAATTTCGCCATTACGCGACGCCACTGTTCACTATACATTTATTTCTGTGCCATTTTTTTTTTGTTTCTCACCACTGATGCCGCAAACTCAAGTGCTACCTATACATACAAGCACATTGTGCACACACACTTAACTTACTCACAGTTTTACATACATATACAACTTACTTTGGACACGTTAAAATTTAAGTTTCCAATTTTAAATTTTTTTAAGTAAAGGAATTTGTTCTTCTAACTAAAGCATTGACTGGAAAGCTTTCAGTAGGAATAATATAATGGAATATGGAGCTATCAAATTTTAGACAATAAAAATGTATAAATAAATTCTGTACCATAAGGATAGCACAACACTACGTTTACGCAAGATGCAAAAGCTGAACTAGTGTGTGTGTGTGTGTGTGCGCGCGCATGCGTGAAAAAGCGTTAATGTTGAGTGAATTTTAGCAGGTGGCACTGCAATTTAAAATATACAATTTAAAAACATGATATTTTTCATGGAGATAAAACTGAGGACACAAGTATCACCAAAGCTCGTTAATGTGGTTTTGATTTTTGGCTTCCGATCAAACCTAAAGCTATTTTAAGAATTATAGAAACCACCATAAATATTATGCAAAATATATTTGAATCTTCAACATCTTTAAAAATGCTGCATTTTTTTATATTATTAAAGACCTTATCTGTCAAACAAAATAAATTTTCCCACATCTTTTTTTTTTGGCAAACGTATAAATTCGAATTTGAGTAAATCGAATAGGAATGAAAATATAATTTCTGCAAATCGTTTTGGAATAAAAACACTTTTCTGACGCCCCTTGGAAGATAGGACGCTCTCGCTTTGTCGTCTATGGTTGTCACAAATACTTTTTTTTGTATCTTTTTTTATTGAATAGTTATATTCGGTCCTATTATAAAAAATAAGGCTTTTCGCCTCATAATTAAAATAAAAAAATCAATAAATAATTAAGATTTTTTCATTTTAACAAAAAATAATATAATTATAATGACATAATTATTTGGTAAATTATGTCCGCTCCCAATGTGGACTCTTAATGGAGTTTATCTCAACAGAAGTGTTTCTACGCGAACTGCTTGTTACTCAGTTAAGTCAGTGGAAGCGAATAAAGATTAAAACATATTGAGATTATAAATAAAAGTCAATTGAGATATTTATATGTGGTTAAATAATGAGATAAAAAAAGTATTTAAACTAGTGGTACAGAGTTTCAACATCACTGATATCAATGTTTAAAAATAAAGATTTATTATTTACTATCCAATTATGTGTTAAGGTTTTCGAATTTGTGTCTCCATAACCGAAGAAGACAAACATCAAAAACGTGAATAACTTAGCTGCATATACATTAAATGAATTTAAATTGTTCGAATATAAATAAATATTAACATACAGCGATAGAAAAATAAGCCCCACCCGTTTGTGCCAACCCTTAATCGTATCCCGAAAAACAGACCAGATTATTTTCCCATCGCAGGAAAACATCTCCACAATGTGGAATTCAACCAATCAGAGAATGAGAGCGAGGGGGAAGGCGTTTGAAATATTTCTGTCTTTCATCGTGAAATCTAAATGACTTTCTTTTGCCAGGTATAGCAATGTACCGTGTACCGGAAAAATCAAGATGATGTAAACGATAAGACGAGGTACTTAACATTAAAAGATGATAAGCATCATATGAATTGTAACATACCGTTAATTTTCATTATCTCTGTTTATGGTTTCAAAGAAAAACTCATTTATTTTCTTGCAAACGTATCTGTAGGGTGAACGAAAATAGAACTACTATTATACAATGCTTAGCGAGACTAACACCGCCATATTGGAAACGATATTCTTCTATTAAATTCTGTTAAACAGCAAATTTTATTGATTGATACTGGTATTTATTGGTCTGCAAATAAACCAAACGCTATTTTAAATTAAACCTAAAAAACTACAGTAATTTGTTAAATTATTCAATTGAAAAATTGGAGAAAATATAGGTATATAGCCATCAAATTATCGACCGTGGCTCCCTCATAAATTCCACAAATACGTTTGTGGCACTGTGTTACATTAAAAACATCAATTATGTTTCTATGTATTTTTAGTCAATGTCCACTTCTAATGTGGAAAATATGGCTTCCTAGTAGAGGCTTGCAACAAAAACTTTTATACGAAAACTGCTTGTTACTAAGTTGTTAAATTTCTCTTTTTTTCAAAAATAATAAGGATAGAAATGATTAGGCTTTAACAGGACTAGAGATTAGCTAATATTTCTTAATATTATGCATTATTTTAGAAATGAAAGGGTAGGATAAATTATTTACTTTGTGGAAAATAAAAATAAATAATGAAATAATAATAATAATACAGGTAATAAGCTTGTTATATTGAATAAAAAAAATGTATTTTCCGTATAGAATAATTTCCAATTTAAACCCATTTTTAATCTATAAATGCTTTTATCAAAAGTTTTTTAGTATAAATATCGCTTCTTAATGCTCTAAACTTAAAATATTTCTAAGCATAATGAAAACTGTCCTATTGTATAATATTAATAACTATAATTCGAGAAAGTATGTTTAGTAATAAATGTTACGTTTAAATTAATTCATTATTCTGAAAATAAAATTTATTGAAATTGATTTAAGAACCAATTTTGATTTTCATTAGTTTTGGGTTATTCCATACAAAAATCGTAACCTACAATAATAGTAAGAACAAATTTTCTTGAGAAATGTATTTTTATTGATATCACAAGAAATCAGTAGGCGGTGGATTTCTGATGAAAAATTCTAACATAAAACAGAAATGAATTTGCCGAATGTATGAATTACACGGACCACAGAATGAAATAAAATAAAATGCCAACAGAACGATAAAAAGAGGAAAATGTTAAACAGAAAAAAGTATGTTTTCGAAACGTCAATCGCAGGCGTATGTCTGTCATACTCTTTCGCTAGAAGAATTTTTATTGATGTTAAATAATTTATTCAACTATTTATCTATTCAAAAAAAGAACACACATAAAATAAGTATTTGTACTGAAACAATTGAATTAACACTAATACAGTATGCCTCACTATTTATATAATAATTTTATAACAAAATGCTTCAGAATGACGATTAACCAAGTCTACAACTTAGAGATAATTTAATTTTAAGTTGATGACTCATTCATATATTCATTTGTTTAATCTTCATCTGAGAGTATTTAATGAAAATTTAAAATAAAATTCAAATCGATTAAATTTTGAACGATTAGTTTAGACACGGTTTTCGCCTTTCAGCATCTTGAAGTCGACGACCGTTTCATTGATCGATTAATTGATTTATTGTCTTCTGTGTAAAGGTATGAACGTAAGCACGTATATGATGACTTGATATATCCCTCCTTCTCACTTATCCTTTCCTAAAAACAGGGCGTAGCGAGAGCGATTAGCTAGCCACTAGTCCTCTTCTAGCATTACACACTTATCAGCCCTATTTCTACTCTCTTAAAAAAGAGAGGTTGAGGAACTGAGTAACAGACATAATTTAAGATTTCGACTGAAGGTGCTTGGTGGAATTTCAATATTAAATTTGAATTGTTCAAACTATGTACATTCTCACAGATCTGTGAGAATGTACATAGTTTGAACAATTCAAAATTGAGTAACAGACAGTTTGAAGTGAACGGAGACTAAAAAACTGAATTAACTTTATCTAATATTAATTTAATTAATTTGAAAAAAAACCTCTTTTAAGTATTTTTTAATGATTGCAATTTTCGCAGGCCTTTACTTTTTCAAACTTAAAAAGAAAATTTACATACTAATTCGGTATTTTCAGCTAACATCTTTTTGATAGAACGTGTATCAAGTTATATTCATTCCGATTATCTAAAAAAAGCTGTTTTGGAAAAAGTGTGTGTTACGACCTTTTCCTTTCCACAGTCGACATGTAAGTCTACCAAGTCCCATTTTTTGAGCCTTTTAGAGAGATTAAGAGAGATTTAGATGTCGTAAAACATTATTTATTGAAACTCTCCATTAGACTATATAAGGTTTACATTGAAAGCAACAAAAGAATGATTAAATAATACATATTATATAATATAATACTGAAACGATCAAGTAAAAAGATTACTGTCGTATAAAACAGGGTGAGTAATAATAGTGATTGACATTAAGAAAGTGTACGACAGTGTTAAATCCTTAATATTCCTAGCCAAATTCTTGACAGTCGCTTATCAGTGTCCCACCCTACTCAAGCAATAACTTATGCCAACTGTCAATTCTTTGTCATAGAAATAAATTTAATACATCACAAGTTACATTTTATAAAATAGGATTAGACAGAGTTTAGTCATCGATAGTTAAAGAACGGATTCATTATTGCATTATGTTTTTGCATGAATTCCGCCGTCTTGGAAGGTCATTGATGATCATCCATAGAATATACTCGGCGGAGCTACGAGACCCTAAGATGACATGGGAGAAAATAAAAAGATTGGCGGGGGACAGAGAATATTGAAGGAACCACGTGGAAGCCACATACTCCGACAAGGGTGCAGATATGGTTGAATATATATATAAATAATTCAAAAATGAAATACTGTAGCCAAATAGAGTTATATAAAGAACTACACTATAAGTGAAAATGATCTAACTGAAAGTTAATTTAATTCTAAGCCATTATTATGTGTATTATGTATGTGTATATTGAACATTTTTGAAACTAAGATTTTCAGATTGACCTACTGTTGCATTGACGTAGAGAGATATATATATAAATAATACATATTACTAAAGTAATATGTATTTTATTTAGTCACTTGAACGAAGTCTGGTTGTAGAGAATGATCGAAAATTTGATAAGAAACTAAAAGAATTATCGCTGAATATCTCGATTTCGTAAAGAAAAACTGTTTGAAGAGTTAAACATAACAGATAATTATTTATTTACATATAAATTCATAAACAACATTATAATTTATATATTTTATGATAAATAATAAACATAAGAAATAGCAATATGATAAAAATTTTAAAATTTTGATGTGGTACATATTAGAAAAAATAAGTTGATATTTTACCTACATCAAAAATGCAAATGACTTGATTTCGTAAAATATTTCTGTTTCAGCTACCTTAAAACTAACATGAACTGAACGAATTTCTTCATAGTGAAATATTGGATAGCGTTTGAAATATATCGTTGCAACATTTTTCGAATCGACAGCTTACTACATTGAAAAAAGTGGTTCTAAAGTTCAATGTAGCGAGAACGTGTTATGATGTGGAATTGTGAAGTATTTTTTTATAAGTAAAACGTTATTTTCTCCAAGTAAATAAATTTCCGGTCACCCGTGCAGTGAAAATGTATGACACATTAGATTTACAATTTCACTGGTCAACTGCTGTGAAACTATATTTGTGCAAAGTTTTACGTCGTGTATGCGATCGAAGTTATGACTGCAATATTGACCTAACCTAACCTTACTCAACATAATAAGTCTTTACCTGAGCACAATGGTTGAATATTTAACCAGATTATACGGTTTTATTGCAAATTCCTTTATTTAAAAATTTACTTTAAATGACAGTTTGAAAAAGAATGTAATTTTATTTTTAAGGTGTTCACTGTCAATACTTGGTGGAATGGCATTATAATAAAAATAATACAAAAATTTTAGTACTTTTTCCACATAAAATTTATTAGATTAGTAATACCAATTGTTTGTCATACCTTGTTTTTATCACTTAACTTTTGTATAAATATCACTGTTTTATTGTTTTTCTTATCAGTTGACAATGCTCATCATGAGCGAAACCGGTCCTGATCTAATAAATTTTATGTGGAAAAAGTACTTAAAATGTTTTATTATTTTTATTATAATTTTAATGGTGACTGTCAATGAAAAAATATTTTTAATGTTAGAAATTTATATGTATTCGTAAAAATATACTTAATTATAAAATGGTAACACTAAAATGAAAGTGAAAATGTAGTTTCTCTTTAAATTTTCTTTAATTACAACATATATAAAGCAACTTGTGTAAAAAGTGACCACTTAAGAATGTAAAACCGAAGGCTCCGGGAACAAAAATGAAAATCAACCTAGACTACAAGTTTCAATATAACGAAACCTAAAATAACTTTTCAAAAAGCTGACATAAGCTTAAAAATTAAATAATATGTATTTTTTATCCATGCCCGCTCCCAATGTGGAGCATACGGCCTCCTAATGAATGTATCTCAACAGAAGTTTTTCCACGAGAACTTTTTGTTACTCAGTCGCTCAACCTATTTTTTTTTAAATGAGTAGTAGGGAAAGATAGATAAAACAGGACTAGTGATTAACTAATCGCGGTTGCTACATCCAGTTATTAAGGCATCAGAAGGATGGGAAGAGAGAAAATAATGTGAATTGACATCACAAACACCTAGTCTTCGATCACGACTTTGAATTAAATAATTCTCAAATTTACTGTGATCTTACCGGGAATCGAACATAGATCTGCATGATCGGTAAATCAAGCTCTAACCAACTGAGACACAGCAGGCGATAATATGTACTATTAAACCAAATAAATAATATTGTGATAATTGAGAAAGGTATGAACACAATCTAACATTGCTGTCATTTTATCGATATTGTATGTTTGAGGTTGTAAAGTATGATGCACTTTTTGATAATTACAATTAAAAACAAAACTCTCCATCAAAAGCCATAGCATATATTTTGAACCATTTTAATTTGACGTGCCCGTAGACCAACTCGTTGAAATATTATATTATAACCAGAGTTATACCGCATTATAATAATATGGTATCTGTGTAATAATCGTATTGGTATAAATACACGAGTTTTTCGCCTCTTGAGTCCCTTCTCCACCAAAAGATTATCTCATAACATCCAATCTAATAGAATAACAAATAGGGAGGGTCTGGACTCTCTGGTCGAGTCACACGAATATAAAATACAGAGACAGTGGAAATCAATGGAAGGATTGCTATATTTATATCAAAAGCCGATTTTGGAATTGATTTTATAAAGCAATTATTTTCATATACTACTTACTGATTTAAGTTGTATATACCATATTTCTTCAACAATAAGACACCATTTTTATAAAACAGTTTTATATTATCGATACATTTGGTCAGTATAAACAAAGAAAAGTCAGTATTTCTGTTAAATTTAATCGATGGCAGTGAATAAAAAAAGTGGTCAGGTTAGGTTGGGATAGTTGTAACCAAAAAACTGGTCTTTAGGTTAAAATTATGATCAACAATATTAAATATGAGTACTGAATTGAATATTATTTTAAATACTTTCTAGAAGTTGTTTTAAATACTAAAAAGTTAAATGATAGCCATTTGAATATGTCAATAATAAAAACAGCGAAATATTATTTTTACAATGAAGAATTTAAAATAAATATATAATATGAGTAAATTCTTACCATCAGTATTATTTCCATTTCTGAAGTTTATCAATTATCGGTTTCACAGTCTTTCCAGAATATAAAAATATTTTTAATTTTTGACAGTGATTGTTATACTTAAGTCATCGATTATTAGATTCAAAATAAAAAAAATAAAAATGGCTAAAAAGATGCGTTTTATAGTTATAATTCGGTATTTCGACCATTTTTTTTATCCTAAAATTCATGCTATTAAAACTTGTATAATTTGAGCACAGATGTCAAGCGAATGGCACACTTTTCTTGATTTTATTAAAATAAGACATTTGCATTATTTTCAGTAACTGTTTTATGATTGTTTCTAATGAAACTATTTTTTGCTATAAAATTAGATTTGAAAGATTAACTGTCTATAAAACGAAACTATATTATAATAAGAAGATAAAATAACTCATTTACCAGATCGAGTTTTATTCAACAAAAAAATCAATTGATTTAAATACTAATTTGCCAAGTAAAATCGATTCTGATCGTGTCAACAATGTTGAAAACGTACTTTAAAGTGCTTGTACATTAAGTTATCAATTAGCACTACTCAAGTGAAAACATAAGTTTTAGTTAGTTATGTTGTAATATTATGTATACATTTTCCTACACAACAGTGAAAGAAGTTATAATTTTATTCATCAAATTTGAAATGAATTAACCTTTTACCCGCTACATATCTATCAAGATGGATATAGATTACTAATAATTTGGCGGTAATTTATTTGAATTTTGAATCATAATTACACGCTTATTTCCCAAAAAAATTAACAATTCGTTTCGACTGTGGAAAGGAAAAAGGACGGAATCCACGCATACTAAATTTTACAGGAGGCGCAAAAAACCTGTTATTATGATTTTGGGCCATAGGAATATTAAGCAATATACACAAACTTGAAATTCACGAAGACTTGTAAGCCGGTGTTTTATTTAATATTTAATTAAATTGTTTGAGAATATCCTTTTTTTAAGGCTGTTTTACTGTTTTTGACAGGTCCAACTTTTTTCAAAATTAAAAGTTAAATTTAGATACTAATTCGGCGTTTGCAGGTTACATCATTTTGCTAGAACGTGTATCAAGTTGTATACATTGTGATTATTGAAAAAAGCTGTTTTGAAAAAACTGTGGGTTACGTCCTTTTCATTTTCACAGTCGGTTTTTATATTAAAATAATTGTTCATAATTTATTAACAATGATTATAAAATAAATGCTATGCGTCCCACGGAAAATTCACGCATAGTGACGATCGAAAGAAGAAAATGACAAATTTATGAAAAACAAACCAAAAACGGTAGACAATATGTACAAAAAATGCGAATTTGATTTTTTTTATCGACTGAAGTGCTCAAAACAGGCAATGTTAATATTATATGATATTGTAATCCACGATTATTTTCCTCTATATCTCTGACTTACAAGAGAAGCCCATCGCCGAGAGAAAAATGCAAATGCTAGGCTCTCTCTTTTAAATTGAATTAAATTAACTACGTACCCGAAATAAATTTGCATTTATTAAACAGCACAAGAAAGCACTCACTTTTGCAAATCACCCGACTCCCGACACACCACCGCTGCGGCAGTGAAACGAAACTAAAATATTATATAATTTTACTACATAAGGGTGAGGTATAGGAGCTTATACAAAAACCGACTTTTGTTTTATCTGGTTTCCGAAGTCTTACAAAAAATGGATAATTCAATTAAAATAGCGAGATAAAGTTATTTTTTTTTTAATTATATACATAATAATACACAACAAGAAATTATTTGGTGACTCTTCAGAAAATATGATTTAAGAAAGCACAAAGCGTCCACTGATTGTTTTGTAACAAATTTCCTGATATCGAAAATACAATTTCGCTGGGAAATTATGTGGGGTATATGGTCTTTAAGCCATCAAATAAAAGAACCAAATTTTCTACCCTTCTGTTTATATACTCGTTTATGGAAAATTCGGCACAACCGGTTAAGAAGTTGAAAAACCGGTTTTAGAATGTCACAAATTTAGCCAAAAAACCGGTTTTTGAAAACCGTCAAGCTCTAGTGAGGTGAATTATATTATTATTCAAAAACCCTCCCTTACACTTTTTTCAAGTATTGATTTTGGAGGTATATAAAATACACTTAAACACAGATTTTTAGTAATACTTGCATTAAAAATTGATCGGTGTCTAGCTAAAATATTTAAAAATAATCCAAGACTTTAAAATACAGTAAAAAGGGTACAAAATACAATACTGAATAATTAATAAACTTGTAAATGGCCATAGTTGAATAAAAATCGTTTTCTCTTCATTTTGAATTCCTGTTAAGAACACTAAAATTCTGTGAATAATTTATGTATAAGTTTATAAGGTTCTACGCAGTGGAAAAAGCTTTGGTTTTTTAGCTTCCTATTTGGACCATATTGTGCCTGTAAAATTCTTTGTCCTTCGTTCATACAGAACGGCGGGATCCATCCGGTTGGTGGAAAGGACGACATGATTCAAGCTCATAAGCTAGACAAGGCATCATAAGAACGTGTCTTAGTCAGATTTATATTCAATTAAAATGTTTTAGATTGTATAAAACGTTTATTAAACCTTCGAAGTTCTAAGAAAAACAATTCAATAAAATCTTGGTATTAACCGTAAATATCTGTTATAAATTGTTAGTATAATAACATATCGACCGTAAAAAGAAAAAACGAAGTTAACAACACATAGCTAATTTTAAAAAAAGCACAATAAACGTTTTAAGATGGTTTTGCTTTAAAGATAAATTACACACCCTTACCGAGACTAAAACTAATTAGAATTTAACTAGCTGTAAGCCCGTTAACCTCAACGGGGGGATTTTTGTTGCATTTTTAAGTAGTCAGAAAATTTACTGGCGTGAAAAATAAATTACAAACCTATTTATTGAATAAGCCAGAAATTCTAAAAGTAAAAGAAATATATCTCGGGGCATATATCGACAGCCCTGCCCTGCAGTATTTAAATTGTATATAGTATAATTTTTAGAATAATTGAAATGTTTATGTTTGCTAACAATCATTTTTCGTAGTAGCAGAAATCGACCGCCTTGCCGTGCAGTATTTAAATTGTACATAATATAATTTTTAGAATAATTGAAATGTTTATGTTTGCTAACAATCATTTTTCGTAGTAGCAGAAATCGACCTCGGGGCATATATCGACAGCCCTGCAGTATTTAAATTGTAAATTACTTAATTTTTAGAATAATGTTTAAGTTTGCTTACAACTATTTTTCGTAGTAGAAGATGTTAAAATAAAAGTCGAAATATAGTTCTATAAAATATCCATACCGTAATTAGAATATTCCTAATGCATGTAAGAAATTAAAAAGATTTTCAAGGCCGGATCCAAAATATAATTCAATAATCGAATCAATGACACTGAAAAAAATCTGTCAAATCAGCTCCCAGCTCTACAATTATAGCTTCAAGAAATCGAATCAGTATATTTGATTATTTAAAAAACTTTGTAGCGATGTAAACTTTCAAATAAAGTTCTCTCAATATTATTATGATGCTTTAGTTCTTAGCCAGGAAATTTGAATTTTGAATATAAAAATACGTCCATTCCAATTGGGCGAACGACAAATCAAAAAATATGCGATTCAAAATAAACCGTTAGCATAGGTCGAAAAATGTGGTGTTCAAAATAAAGCGTTATCATTGGGCGAAGAGGACAATGTTACGAAGTGATTTGTGATTATTTTATCGGCTATTAATGTGAAGATACATTGTTGAGGAAAAACCTTTCTTTTAGTCCTTTTTCCTGGCTGCAATTTTCACATGCACTTTTTTTTTTAAAACTTAAAAGCTAAATTGTGAAGTTATAATGCAAAACGTATTATTTCCAAAATGAGCGATATTGAGTTAGGTATGCAGATATGGTAACTCAAGCCTAAAGAATCGATTGGTACTATTAGTTTTAATATAAATGTATAAAAGACTGTCGTTTTCAAATTTGAAATCATATTTTTATGGATTTTTTTTTTTTGTGTTATTTGTTATAGTATTTGACTCCAATGAAAAGTAAAAAACTACTCTGTATAAAGGCAACGATTTTTTTATTTATTTATGTTTAGTCATTGTTAAATCTCTCCTAAACTAGCCTGACGATGACGTGGAATCGATTCTTGACTGTTTTTGAAGTATAACTCATATTGCAACTTTTCACAACGTTAAAACAGAGATTTATTGAATAAATAAAAAATTAATCTATACGAAAGTCACTTTGATTAATTTGTATTATCTGAACCAAAGATTTGGTATCCAAAATCCTTTTCTCTTGGCAGGAAAATTACCGCATTCATAAAAGACAGAAACGTGCATAGTTAAATTAATTCACTTTGAATTAAAACTGAGCAAAATTCGGAAGGGTCTATCATTTTATGAATTAAATTTTTCAGAATCATAAAACTTCTTTGTTCCTATAATCAAACAATTTACAAAAAATTGACAAATGTTATAAACGTAAGTAAAAGAAAACTTTATACATTGTAAAACTTCGTAAAATATAATATTTTCAATGCATAGCAAAGATATTTTTTTTTGATTTTAAAATGCCAGTAATTAATTAATTGGAATTTAAGAAGAGAAAATTATTTTTCAATGTTTCATACAGCTTTTATAAAAAAATATTTACATCAGTATTTGTTTGTTAGTTATGAACAAGTTTGACTGATTTTACAGCCCAAGTTTATGAATGTACATTAGGTACGCAATGATTCAATTATCTCATTTAACGTTATTTTTTTTTAAATACGGTCACTTATGTGTAAATTGTATTCACAGTTTTTATATCACGAAAAATAATACCACGTTAAAGTTAATAAAAATAAATATATAACATCGCCTTTGAAGTATACTTTAATTTTAATGTTATGCAGAGAACACATTTTCCTACATAATTCTTTTTTATTGTACCTATATGTATATAAAAAAAAGATAATGAAGCCAACAGTATATGTAACAAAGTCAACATGTCTGTAAAAACTATTCCATTATATTACCATCAGGCTCAACGGATGATATATAAATGTCTTTTTTATTTAATTTATTGAAATATTTATCCAGTAATGTTTACAGGACAAGTTTTCCTTACTCATAATAAATTAATTGATGCTGCACCGTTTTAAGCACTTTCGTAAATCGATCAGTATCAACATCTTGCGTTTCTAAATCAAACATTCCCCTGTATGTCATATAAAGTCATTCTTATAATTCTTAAGTTGCAAATTCAGTGACAAAATTTATCGTTATAAGCTAGTGTTTCTTAATAATTTTTTGATGATCTTTAAAATGAAAGAAATAAATAACCTTCGTATTCAAATTGAAATCACAATAACGATAAGCGCACATATTTATTAAGGTTTAGGAGTGAGAAAATATCAACAACTCAACCAAAAAAAAAGATTGTTTAACACTTTCCCTACGGTGCAAAAAAAATCTTAAACGCCATTTGATGGACGGTAAAAACCAAGGACGTACATTTTTAAAAACATGTTTTTCACTTGGTTCTTTAAGAGTTAGCAACATATTGAAAATATTTTCCAACACCGCAAGGAAAATGTTAATATCGGCATTAATATATATATTTTTTAAATTACATATAACTCTTTTTAAAGGCAATATAGTAAAGTGATTTTAATATGATTGTTAGTTAAGTTAAGTCACCTTGAACAGTGCCACTATATAAAATTAATGTTTCGTTGATTTGCTGTGAAGCACGTATGTATTGAAAATGGAGAGTAAATATTTTTAGCTCAATATGGGTAAAAAATGAGATAAATCAAGTGTTGTCTCGCTAATTTGGTTGGCTGTGCCGCCCCCCTCTCCGCCATTCCATCCGTCGCAGCATTGTCACACATATTCAAAAGGTTAAAGAATGCGAATTTTTTATGTGTCATTCACGGGCGGAAGGAATAAATAAGCGACGTGCGCAAATGTACACGTACGGCGTGAAAAACGCACGGCGGAAAAATCGCGGCGGCCCTGTGACTAATAAACAACCCAAGGGACAGGTAAAGTGTCACAGATGACAGCATTTTTAATTAAATGTATAAATCATGATCCCCACATTAAGTTGACACTAAGAACGATAATTATTACCATACTATAATATAATCCATAAATTTAAATAGATAAAATATTATATACGTTTACAAATAATTCATTTATGATGTGTTCACTGTTATTTTTTTTATGCAAAAGCATATTAACCGCTTGAATAGCGCGCAAATAAATAATTAATATGTCCCAGAGATACTGTGTGTTTTTGAGAAAAATAATTTTGCCTAATATACACTCGAATTCGATATTATAAAAACCTATATTGACTCAGTATAGATGGAACTACACATATTCATCAAAATATTGCTTATATTCTATTATAATGCCAAGTATCTGACTCTTTAAATTTCTTGGACATCTGTGTTTGCTTGCATATGTTCCGCCGGACACCTGTGTTCGTTTGGTATTCAAGTGGTTAAAAAATAAAAGAAGAACACCAAATTAATAACACATTTTTTTTAGACCATGAATGCTTAAATCAGTTGATAAAGATCGAAACTCAATAACCAAAACAGTTCCTGATATCAACTAATAAAACGGAATTAGTACAAATCTTTCATAACATTTTTATTAGTAATCTGGGTTTTGATTTTCATCGTCTTCAGTCATTCAAGTACACGGTATTGAAATTTCATCAACAACATTTTGTCAACGTCTCAAGTATTTATTATATTGAAAAAAGCTTTTTTATAATGATAGGTTCTTCTTAAATGTACTGTGAACATACATAATATAATATTGAATATCTTACCATTTTAATAATAAGTAAAATAATAAATCAATTTACTTTATGTTTTCTCTGCATAGAAAAAAACAATGTGAAAATGTCTGTGAATAATGATTTCTTCTTTCAATAGCGATGTGGGATGTGACCGTAAAAAACTGGTTGTATGAACACAATGAGAGGATGTGGAAAATTGTCACATTTACTTTACCATAACCATTGGTTTACCATAAACCTTCAAGCCAATTATGCACAGGATGCGTCATTCATTCTAATTCAAAAATCTTTTCTGAAAGATAATAGTTAAAAAAAGTGTTTTTTTTGGTGTAAATTTTTATCTACAACATCAGTAATCGTTTGAAAATTCAAAACTAAACTCAAAAGCTATACAAATATTGGATTTTAAATTGTCACTATTTCATGTTTAAAATTTAATGCAGAAAACAGTTTTCATATCTATATAATATATAATAGTAGGTGATCTATACAAACGATTTTTAAAGGTTTTAGGTTTGTTATAATACTAAAAAAAATAAGGTGCGGCAGTTTACACCTCAGGTGAGATCGATTTTCCTATAGAAAAATAAAAAAAAATAACGAAAGGGGATAAATCACTTTAAAAAAAATGACACGATGAAAGAAAGGGGGGCAGAGATGAAAATAGGCCGATAAGAGGGGGGCTGGTAAGAGGAAAATAAATAGACTGGCGCTTTCAGAAAAGCAAATCACTTTCGATGTCGGCGTGTTTTTCAGATATTTTTCATTATGCGGTGATAAGTTAAAAGAAACGACGGAAAAATGTTTTCATTTTTTAACTTAAATGGAAATTATCGATGTTTTAAAAAATAGCCTTTAATCTCGCTTCCATAAAATTAAAACAAAAAATATGTTGCGATGTGAGCATTGTATAAATCTTTGTTTTGTTTTGTGAGTGACACATTTGAAATCATCTAAAAAAAACTAGCATATACAATGAAGCATATTTTTTAATCATTAAAATCATAATACTATGTCAATTTAAAACATATAAATGTGACGAAAAATAATGCGACTATTGACCATTTTCCTGTATAAATTATATTGGGTATGCTTAGTATCAATCTAAAAAATATGTACATATAAAGCAAATACGAAAATCATAACGTTTGGCTTAAAGGTGTTGAATCTGTTCTGACACGTCAAAAATGTCCGAATATGAGTGCGTTTTAACCGATGAATTAAAGACAACTTATTTTAATAGCTTTATTGATTTTAAAATACTTTTTTTACACAGCTTTAGTTTTATTCAGATGATAATTACTATTTATTATAAATCAATAATACCAACATTTTGTATCATCAGCTTAGAAATCTTTTAAGGTGTTCACTGTAAATACTTGTGGTGGATATATTATAAACGTAACACACTCATTTGTACTAATTCCACTTTTATTTAATACGATCAGAACCAGTTTTGCTTATGACAAACATTTAATATCGGTTGATAATGCTCATCATAAGCAGAACCGGTTTTGATCATATTAAATAATAATGGAATGTGTACAAAAGGAGTATTTTATGTCAGATTAGATTACGAAGATTCATACAATATCAAGAATGAGTTTTGCATTTTACTTAGAAAGCAGTAGCTGTAAATGTTAAATACTGGCAAATAAAAAAATATTGCTGTGAAAATTATATCTAAAACGATATTTAAGAATTATTTTTGAAACAATATAATAAACCACTATGATTCAATTATTATAAACACATTCAAAATTATCAATATGTGAATTAAAAGTTGATTTTATTGTAAGATTGTAATGTATTGAATTATTTATATTATAATAAGTTTCTTTCATATTTATTAATCTGTCTAACCAGATGGAAACGGCTGAACAGCTTCCGCAAAAATAAAAGTGTCGAAAATGGCTAATTGCAAATCAATTAGAAGTAAAAAAATATCATTAAACCAAATATAGAACATTAAACAAGCAATATATTTTTTGATTAAATATCTTTATTTTGTGGAACGAATCAGCTTAAGGATGATTTTAGAAGTATGTACATGTTTTGTGTCAACGAAAATTCTTTTGAAAATTTAGTTTTCTCATGTTTTGAAAGCAATTTAAGTAATTTATTTGAAGAGATTGCTTACTTGTATTACTAATATGCAAACATTTTAAGTCAAAGTAAACAGTTTCATATATTTTGTAGTGAAATTCTTGTCAAACAAATTAAAAATATATTACAACATTGAACATTTTTTTGGTTTAAAGTTGCGCCCGAGATAAACCCTTCTAGGCAAGGGAAACTTCAATGTTCACGTCTAAAAACTTTGTTATCTGTTTTTAAGTCAACCAGCTAGAAAATCAAATATAATTACTGTTACATTATACTAAGAACGACTTGTTAGTCTGGTTCTAAAATGTTTTTACAAAAGCAAACATAAGGGGTGTGTTGGTATTAAAACTTCCGAAAAGTAGATAAAACTTTATAGCCACCTACTAAGATATTACTCTGTATCACTATCATCTGCTATGTAGCGGTCGCAAGGGAGTGATTTTTACTTTTGAAAATTCCCACTTATGTATGTTGTTAAAAATTGAGATGTCTCTTATAATGCAGAAAAAGGAAATACAATTTGAAAAAATTCATACGTCCGTGTTCACCAAGCATAGAAGCAACAAACTGAAAACTTTTTGTTAGTTTTAATTGTTTTGTTAATTGATTAAGACACTTAGACTATAAATTTATATTAATTCTATTAAAAAAATACTCAAAATTACAGAAAACTATTGTAAAAAAAAACGTTATTGCCAGATAACAAAAAACTTTTTTTACACCCATCTCCGCTCCCAATGTGGGGCACATGGCCTCCTAATGGAGGTATCTCAACAGATTTTTTTTCTACGAAAACTGTTTGTTACTCAGTCGCTTAACCTCACTTTTTTTTCAAAGTGAGTAAGTAGTAAAAGAAAGAAAGACAAAGCTAGAATACGACTAGTGGTTCATTAATCGCTATTGCTACACCCAGTTATTAAATGTTATAAGATCATACAATTTTAACAAAGTCGGCTAGCTCGTCATTTTTAATGTATTATTTTTGTAAAAATAAATAAAAATAAAAAATGAGAATTGGCACTCGCAGTTGCGATTATACCAGTATCAACCTTACGAAACTTTCAGCGTAACAATAAAATCAGACCCACCGAAATATAGGTTACTTGAAAACTCGTTCGAAGTACGTATTTACTTGAACTCTTCAGAACTGTAGCCGAGTGGTCAACGCACTCGAAAGTTTGTCCATTTCGTTTTTCCGCAGGTTTGATTTTGTTTTATCAATCGGCTTTAAATCGGTGTCTAAAATGCGATATTGAATACGGGTCGTAGCGAGTTATTCGTTCACTAAAACTCTTTTTCTTTAAAAGTCTCATTTCTCTTAAGTCCTTTTTTATCCTCACCCTCTTTATCAAGAACAGGTCAAGCGAATAAAAACTGGTTCAAACAATTTCTGTTGAGGTACTCCGTAAGAATCCACATTATGAAATTTAATTTAAACTTCGTATCATATTTATAATAGTGATTATTATTACTACTCAAACAGCTCTTGTTTTATTTTGCTGGACTATTGACGGTGAGTGTAGTGATTTACAGCGAAACACATTATTTAGCCAAATTATCAAGTCACTTATTCGCAAACATTTGTGTAATTTATAAAATCTTGCTTAATATGACTTTCAAAATAACCCAGTTAAGTTGAAAAATCCTTATTATTCTAATTCAATATCAATTTTTCGGTGAAAATGATTAGGAAGTTATTGGCCTTCTTTAGTTGTGACTTCCTATAATTTTCAACAAATAATCACAACTCAACTAATTATCGCACATCAATTTATTTTTGAAATTTTTATTAAGAGTTAAAAAAATAAAATATATTAATATTGACATAAACTTATTATTTTCAGCTTTTATCGGACAATCATAACTAACTCAATAAGAATAGTGGTTGGTTAATCGCTATTGCTACACCCAGTTATTAAAGGATCAGAAAGATGGGAGGAGAGAAAATTATGAAATGAATTGACATCACAAACACCCAGTCTTCGATCACAACTTTGAATTGAATAATTCTCAAATTCACTGTGATCTGACCAGGAATCGAACCCAGACTTGCATGATGGGTAAAGCAAGCTCTAACCAACTGGGCCACAGTAAGCGATTTTTTATTGGAATATAATAGTAAGGATGCTTTACTAAACTAGGGTGTTTTGAAAATTATGTTACGATAGATTTTATCAATTACACACATGTTTATTAATAAGTCATTTATAATTATAGGTGTCGCTGTAGACCGCTACACTCACTCTTAATGAGTTGAGCTTTATGTGAGACTCAAAATAAATAAACCAAGCTACGCTGACATTCGATTTGAAAAAACAAATTATTATTATTTACCCAGTATGGAGTAATGCGATAATACCTCAGCTTATACGATGAATAAATTACGATGTCAAGGCTGAAAAGCTCATACTAAAATAACGATAAAAAACAAATTCATATATCACAACGAGCGGGCAAGGTATTTCAGCGAAGTATTTTCTCAAGCAACGATTTTAATGATTTTCCCCGCAAGACTTCAACTAATATTGGTTTCATCGTTTTTCTGACGTGCGCACTTTTTTGAGTGGAGAATTTTATTATTTGAAATTGTAAGAAAACCGAAATAAATATATTGATGATACTATTATAATATATGAAGAAATCTTAAACTTTTGTTTTTTCAAGTGAACTAACTCTTATTGCTCTAAAATAGCCACGTCACAATATACGTTTTTAATTTAAGATTTCGACTAAAAGTGCTTGGTTAAATTTCAATATTAAATTTGCATCGTTTAAATTATGTACATTTACATAAATTTTGTCACTTTTCCGGCAAACAAAATAAATATAATTCTTGAAATTACTCACAATTCAAGTATGTAAACATTCCCATGGGTTAAAACGTTTCACCAGCAATGGCTTTAAACTTAGTGATACATTTATTTCTTATATAAACACGATACGTTTATTTACTAAGCGTCAGTTCAAGTTTATCCGTGCACTTGAATGCATGAAAATGCTGATAAGTCTTCCAGAATTGAGTGAAGCCAACAATATTCAGATAGAAAATGATGAATAGTGTGATCAATGAACATCGGTGTTTACTGTGACCATATGGTCACGCTCGTCCTTGGAAGGTTTTAAACAGATATTTAAATGTCTTGACGACAATATCTCCTCGATTTTGTCGGAAAAGAATTCAATCAACTAAGAAAACTTGAAAACACATGAAACGTTTTATTTAAAGACAAGTAAAATCTTTTTTGTTTTAGTTATAGTATCATAATAAAGCTGTTCACAATACCTGGCACTTTCCGTTGATGCACATATCAAGGCTACCAGGTCTGCATCTGGTGCCGTCTTGGACTCTACTTGCGAGTTGAACCACGACTAAAGCTTCTTCGTCAGCGTCACCAATAATAAGTGGAGGTGCATCCTGCTGAAATAACACAAATAATAGACGATAGTTCATAGCACGTAAAACATAATTTGAACAGTGAGTGAACTTAAGAAACAACTAGAAAATATTGCCTTGGTGTGTTTTAAAACAATAGCCGTCACCTTGTTTTCATAAGAACAATTGAAATAATAGACCAGGGGTGGGGAACCGTTTCTTCTCTAAAGGCCGCATTTATTTTTCTGATTTGACATAAGGCCGCAGTAAACATTGACTAGAGAATCTTTGACCGGAAACAGAGATTTACGGTCAGAATATGTCAGGAATTTACGAATTTACGTAATTTTATAGAATTACAAAATTGGCCAGAAAGCCGCACCAGAGTAGCCAAAAGGCCGCATGTTCCCCACGTCTGTACTAGACCATGCCCAAACCTGAGCCCGCAGGCCACATCCGACCCAATTGAAGGTTTCGTGTGGCCCTTTCGAGGTTTTCAACTTTATATACATTTTGCATTTATTGGTAACATAAGAAAAATGAAAATGTATTGTAAAAAGATTCAAAATAATTATACAATTATTTTAATTGAGAGCTGTTTGCTAAAAATTCAAATTCAAATATTTATGTATGGCCCATCAAAGACATGCATTATTTAATTTGAGCGCTGATATAGAGAACTAAAAGAAGTCAGTATACTATTAGGATAGACATTGACCACATATTTACTAACCGCATTAAAGGAATTCATTTATCGAAGTTAGTCGAGAGTACTTTTAAAAAAAACTTCTTTAGAAATTTATAAATTGTCGGTTATGATTTTCTGCCAATTATGGGTCCATATATATAATGTTCTTACTTGCGGATGGTGCTGTTGAGTTCCTCGGCATGTCAATGCGCAAGGTTCAGTTTCTTCGTAATGCGGAGCCCAGGAGAAGATAGTTCCTTCATACGGGACCTGATCGTAGGCGGCGCATTGTCTAGCTCTGAAGTCCTGGCTTTCAGGACACGGCTGAAACAAATAGAAAACGAAACAATTAGAAAATTTAAATCAATGTTATTGAAGAGCTGCGTACTTTTTTTAGTTGAACAAAGTATATCAAGAATTGCTCACTAAAATTTACAACCGTAAAATATATGTAGCTACATCTCACGAATGGCTTACTGTTCGTATTATTTTTGATTAAAATTTTAGAAAGCAACATTATTATTTATTATATAAAAAAACTCATTGCGAGATATTACACTTTTATAAAGTTGTAATAGCCTACCAAACCTTTACAACATTGCCGCAGCGCTTTTAGAAAATTGACCAATTTTCACCAGGCCAGAAAAGCTCACAAACAAACAACAACCGAAAGAGCTTTAAAAGATTGCGATAGAATTTATTATGCAGCAGACTTTGGGGTAATTTAAATTAGATCGGAACAGAACGGTTGTGCGAATCAAGGGCAGACAGGGTTTAGCGAGAATTATTTAAAAAGCGAATTTATGATGGCGTTTTTTGACAATTTACATTTTGAATTAAATATTATGACAACGAAAGCTTTGAGTCCAAAATTTTGCAAAAAGTAAACCTTTAAGAAGTCTTAATCGTTCCTCAACTTTGAAAGTGAAAGAAAACTAATCGAATAAATTAATATTCAATAAGTCGAAGTGTTTCACGTTAAAAGAACTCCGAGAGAATTTAATTAAAATAATAAAATATATGTAGGTAAAATGACTTGTCCTATTATTAATATAATTTAAAATTTCGACTGAAAGTGCTTGGTGAAATTTCAGTGGTAAATTTGAATCATTCAAATTATGTATATTCAAACAAAGTATATTTAATTCAAGTGAAGCGAAACTCGGGTCGTTAGTGACAAAATTTGTGTGAATGCACATAATTTGAACGATACAAATATCCTATTATTAATGTTAATCATTCGTATTAAGGTAACAAATATCAACGTATTTAGTTCAAATTTTTTTTATGTATTCAGAACTACACGTTCTGACGATGGCACACGTCGAAATATCTATAAACTTATCTTGTAAAAAAATGTAGAGCTAAATACGTCGATATGTCTTAACCTTATTATAATGGAGTTATAGCAAGTAAATGCCAATTCAATCAATTAATCATTCGTATTTTTACATAAAGGTTTATTTATTTTAAATGTTACGTAAAATTCAGTTTGATTACTTTGTTATTCATCTTGTTGTGTTAAAAAATGTGACTCGTGTTTTATCTTTTAAAGTTACATCATCAGACAGAACATTACAAGCTTACGAATAAACATTTTCAGAAGGGAAAAAGTATATTGTAGCACAAAAAAAGAAATAACAATATTATAAAAGCATTTTTTTTATAAGAAACAAAATTTCTATAAAGTTACCGCCAAATCCATCGAAAAAAGTAAAGGTATGTTAACTGCTTAACATAGGAACAGTGATATAAAACAAATTATGGTTTGTAGTATCACAGTTTTTGATTTTTATTATAACACTATTGAATCCGGAAGGTTAATTTAAAACTGTCAAAGATTAAGAAAAAAGTAAATAATAGTAAGTCAATTTATATACGTAAACATATGTGATTATTTTCGAAATTTGTCACGTAATGTTAAGACATATAAAATGTATTTTAAAAAATCCAAGAGAATTTTCTGCGTTCATGTTAAAAGAATGAATTTTAAAAATGTGTGCGACATAACTTAAAGTCGACAGATCCGGCGTGAGGATTGTCAGCGCTCTTCTTACAGTGAAATGCACTTTGTGTCACTTATCTACCGGTTTGCTGTTGTATGGACGTGAGACGCAACCTTTTCAGCGTGAAAAGTTTCGTAACATAAATTATTGAAACTTATTTTTCAGTCATACAGTACAAAATTCTAAGAAAAAAATGGGGTGTGGCTATGTCATGGACACGGCCGTATGTTGTACGTGAATACGTCTCGTAATAAGTGATATTACGCCCCATTTTTACGTTACCGGCACTGCTTGACTCGGTCATATGGTGTTTTAATGGTACCATTCAATTGCTCTTGAGAAGCCCTTTCCAACCGTATGCGATCTTTGTATTTCGACTTGGCTCTTTGACGCGTTAAGCCCGACATTATATATTTTTGATTTTTTTTAACACCTAATTATAGTCACGGTCGCAATATTACACTAAAGATTTATTTACAGTCGATAGATTTTGTCAAGAGCTAACGATTGAAACTTAAACAAACATCGTAACTTCTTTGAGTCAAAAGTTATAGTAAATAGAAATCTCGATACGCAGCAAAATTACCTCAAAATGGCGGCGCTTCCCTCTCCGCCCCACGCAATGAACCACAGTTTTTTCATAGCCCAATATTTTTTTTGATTTTTTAGCTTTCCAGTGGTGCAATTAAATTTTGGATAGCGATGATAGATATAAAGCTGCAACACAAAACTGTATCTCCCGATTTTGTTATCATTCGTTTTTTTGAATTGCCTCCCTATAGAAGCAATTTTAAAAACGTATTCACGTCAATAATAGTTTTTAATGACATAACAAACATAAAAAAATACTGAAGCGGTTTCAGCCCGCCACAATCACACCACGTTTTTATATTTACGCATGTTTCTACATGTATACAAAGTGGGGATTCTAATGGTACAATTAAACACCTATTTGTACTTACGGTAGCAAAACATAGAGATATTTTTAATCCATGTCCACTCTCAGTGTGAAATATATCGCTTGCTATTAACTAATTGTTAATCAGTTGACCAACTTCTCATTTTTTCCGAGAAAGTATAGCTAAAAAGAATAGGGTAAAGACAGGAGAAGTGGTTTTCTAATTGATCTCGCTACGCTTCTTTATTTTATAATTGGAATGGTAGGAGGGAATTTTTCAGATATCATAAATGTCCATACTTTCGAACAGTAACCTATAAAAAAATGAAAAAAATGCTGTTCGCACTGGGACTCGAACCCGCGAGTTTCATTACAGAAACCAACGACCCAGCAAAGATTTATATCGAATAATTTGAATATTTTATGCAATCGTTTAACGGATTTTCTATCAATGTTTAGTTCCTCTTAAAAAGAAATACCACAAAGAACACCCACAGCAAAGTTATGTCGTTGTTGATCTTGCTAGAACCTTTGATCACTTTTAAGGTTTACTGAAAATTCTTGATAAACAAGAATTATATTAAAAAATAAAACATTTTTGTATTAATTGACCAGTTGAAAATGCTCGCGATAAGTAAAGTCGATTGGTCATTAATTAATAATGTGGAATTAGTATAAAAAGTGTTTTATTTAATAAAAAAAAACCCTTGACCGTAAAGCAGGTTCTTTACAACAGGGCAATAAACCCTGACATAAATTTATGTCTTAAGAAGGCTTGAAATATGATGTTCTTATTTAAGGTAATAGAATTTTTGTTAAATATTTTTAATGACGATGTCATTTGAGTAATTTGTCATGAATTAAGCCCAAGATTTATGATAAAAATGAAGAAAACTTATTAGTAGGGTATTTAAGCAACAAAATAATTAACTGCCTGTTTTACGCAACATGCACTACTTGAATTAGAAAATCCAATCTTCCAATGATGGATAGATGACGATTTATTAATTTTATAAATACTTCATATTCACGACAGGAAAGATATATTTTCATCAGCCAATGGTGATTTATCACATATCCCAAATAAGTTACTGCAGTCATTTTATTCACTTGGATTTGTCAAAATTGATTTTGACATGTGTCACTAAACAGCGCTGAATATAAAAAAATGTTTTTATATCGATAAGACAAAAGAGTTCTTAAGCAAGTTTATTCAAATGCTTTTTGCGTAAAACATTTGAGGGTAGAATAAATACAGTTATGCTTAGCATGAAAATTAAGAAATTTGGAAGAGAAGAACCTAAGTGACTACATGGAAAAACGATAAGATTGCGACGATCAAGATGTGGTCAGTAGCAAAAGGCAAAATTGAAAAGACGAAAGAAAAACAAATCTGCCATATTGCTAGCTTACCTCCCAAAAGTAGAAGAAAAGCTGCAAATTGAAACTACAACTGAATTTTTATAGTATTATATATACAAAATGAAAAAAGCTAGGCATACAATGTTTGGAAGAGTTTACAATTTATAGCCGTATGTTTCAGTGAATAGCTATATTCGATAAACAGTTTCTTTTAACATTTGAATTTATGTTAATGATGTTTAATGCTTGCAATTAATATATATGCATGTTTAATTGCCTGTATTCGAATATTATGATAAATTGTTTTTTTTACATTTAAATATCAGATGTAAATTTATTTGACATGGTTATTCCGTTATTGTGAAACAAAAGTATTATGTACATATTTGTGGCTATTTTTTTCAGCGCCAGCCCCAGACTGGTAGCACTGCTAATCGCACACAACGTGTCACCCGATCCATTTTTTTGGTGATTATAATTTAGTTGTAAGAAAATATGTATTTATATATTTTTTTAGTTGTATATAAATATTCTTAATACAATTTAATAAATGATTTTAAAATTGATTAAGATAAATGCATTGTTTTGTTATTGAACACTAAACTTTAAACTTTATTACAAATATTTAGTCCTTGAGATACTCAAAGTTTTTCATACCATCCACTATTGGTTTTTACCCTTCATATATCCTACAGAATTTATTCCGCAGAGTAAAAACACGTAACTTCGTCCAAAAAAATATTCCTAACAATTCGATAATGTGTATACGAAAGAAAAAGAAGATTAATAACAACTGAGACAAGAATTTGATTTTTCGACGAAATTCATTTTGTTTTTATTAAAAATATTTTTAAAAAATCATGATAATTTATAATACAAAAATATCTAGTTGGATTTGAATACCGTGTTAAAAGTTGACTCCTGACATTGTCTTTTCGCAGAGAGTTTGGATAAAATAAATTAAATTTATTTGACGTAGGTATTACAGTTTCAGAAACGTTTGAATTATAAAACACTAAAGCGTGAGTTTTTCAATTTGAAAAACACACTACGCCCTTTTTCTTTTATACAGTCTGCCAACGTAAGTGAATATTTTTCATAGCATTATCGCCATTAAATTTAATGGAATCTCACACGATGCCCTACTATTTGTTATCTGTAATATGAAGACTGACATTTTTTATTCTCAATGCGTATCTATTTTTCTCATCATATCTTAACTTTAACTAGCTGAAATAAAATATGTTACATTTATTTTTGTGTATGATTTCCTTTTATAACTAATCCTTAATTTGTTAAATGATTTAAATAGTATTCACTGAGGAATATGTCTGTTATAATATTTGATAAAATGGATAGCAAAATAAGCATCACAACAAACTTTGATTACCATGTTAATTACCATTGTTAATCTTAACGTAGCTTAACCTCACTGGTAAGAGTTAATAATAAAAGAATGACTAGTAGTGGCTTAATTGTTATTTATCCCTCTTTAAAGCATTTTTATTTACAAAGTTGAAGACAGTGGTTTCGTTTTTAATTTGAACTCATTTGAAAATGCGATTTGAAAAATCCGCGTTAAAGAGGTCCAGAGTACGTTATTTATCAAAAATATTTATCTAATATAATATTTTCAAAATTCTTTTTGGTACAGTAATTAAAACACTATCTTTGACTAGTTTGTGATGCATTTTTTTTTATAAATAAAAAAAAAAATATTACTATTAAAACTAAGAAACAAATTTAAAATTTATTCATTATCATTTTTACTGCTGTCATTTTATTCATAGCTGGTCTGAAACGTTTTCATCACCATTAGAAAAGCTGGTCAGCTAAATTCCACAACTAGCGAAAATGTCTTTTTTATTTGTTTCTTTAGGATTTGAGAACACGCACCATATTTGAATAATTTACTAACACAATGTTTCCAAATCAAAAATTTTCTTAGCAGCGTAAAAAAAATCCGAGTTCATTCGGGGATTAGGTGTAGTCGTCTATTCGTTCTCTATATCAATCCTCCTTAATGATACCGTTAAGAGAAAGTGACTTGAAATACTAATACACCAAAGACATCCATACTATCGAAGACAAATTCATAAAAAAACCGTTGATATATCAATTTCTAAAAGTTTTCTTTCGAGCATTCGGAAATGAGAAAAAAGTATATTCATTGAATAATCGTTATAAAATGTTATAAAAAAAGAATCAATTGATTTTTTATTCTTTAAAGATTAAACATATAAACAATAATAACAACTTAAAATATCAATTTTTGACTATATCCAATGAAAGTATTCAATATCATAAACTTACATCAAATATAAAATGTGAATAACTACTTCAAGTTGGTGTACCAATTAATACCCAAAGAGATTAGAAGAGTTAGGTTGTTAATTATAAATAGGTCTAATCTGCAGTCAACGTGACTTTTAAGCGGCGAAAGCTTCCCGCAATTCCCGAAATGAGAACTGGCGTCATATTTTATTCAAAATGATATATGTAGGCTGTGTTTTGTGCTCAGGGAGGTATAAATATAATATATGAATGTACATGTAAGGCTATATTATTCAAGGGTGAGTTTTTAGTGTATAATATTAAACTAATAAAATTTAATTTGATCAGTATTAAGTTTATTTGACCTTTTCTCATTATGACTGAAAACATATTTTTAGATTATAAAAACAAGGCGTTAATTATATTGTTTGTGTTCAATTAAAGGTGGGGAAAATATAATAAATTTAACATTCACAGAAAATCTATTTAGGCAATATGTTTTGAAAGAAATATCACAGATAAACAACAATTTTGATAATACCGTTGTCGTTGAATGTCAAAAAACGTTATGCTGAAAATAGCTTGGATATTTGATCGTTCACTCGTTTACAATAATAGTTGAATAATGCGTAAAATTATGCAAGAAAAATTCAGTTCTGCGATTGCAATTACAAACAAAAAACATATTAATCTTTTGTATTCAAAAATGCTTTCGATATTAATATTGGGGTGAAAATATGTCATTCCTCATTATTATAGATTTTTTTTTCATATTTATACCACAAACTTTTTCCTTTCAAAATAATAAAACATATTCAGTCAGATAGCAAAGAAAGTAAACAAATACATTTTTTACATAAAAAGGTCAAATAAAGACTTCATGACTTCATGAATAATTATCTGAAAAAATGTGCAACGAAACATGCATATTTTCACAAATGTGTAAATCAGTAGGTCATTGATAGATAACAACATTTCTAACGGTTCAGTGAAAAATTTACTATGTGAAACTAGATAACTTTCTAACGTATGAGAACGATATGTTCACAAGTATTGGAAAGCTTGATGACAATAAATAAAATTATCTTGTTAGACAATCCTTATTTTGCCAGAACGAATGCGATATTTATGCTATTTATTTATAAGAAAGATTATTTTGCCATTGATACTGGAAAGCTCTGAAGGAAATATGAAGCCTTTTAATGACGGGACGGACATGTAACAATATTACGTTTATATGTAATCCTTCGACCGTGTAATCAAATATCTCCATTGTTGGGTGGCATTCATCGTACGGCCTGGGATTTATTCAGAAAGCTAGTTTGTTTTGTCAGGAAAGGTCCGGCGGACCACTTTAGATAATGTAAGTACTTATTAAATTTTCATGGTGGAGGCAAAATTACTTTAATAAAGATTCCAGTCATAAAAACGAACCACAGATTGAGAGATATTAAATATTATGATGATATTTATTTTATATTTCGTCTCGCGACAAACGTTAACATAAAACATAAGTGTGTTTGTATCTAATGATCTGTTTAGTTGAAAGAAGGAACAAATTTTGAAAATGTGTAATAAAAACATTAGATAGCGACAAATATTAACTCTACCGGAGTCCTCTATCAATTCAAAAATGTGCTTTATGAAGACTGAATTTACGTCGATTAATTTAAGCCTTTAAGTATAGGGTTAAATATGTCCGTATTAATAAATCAGTTATCAGGATTTGTCAACTATAAACTGGAAAAATAAAAGTATACTATTTATTTATACTCAAATATCTTAATCAAATCTATATTTGCTTTCAGTGTGGAGAGAATAGAAACTTCTTATGACGTTTATCTCAACAGAAGTTATTATACAAAAACTGCTTTTAACTTAGATACTGAAGCTCTTTTTTTTCAAAGAAAGTAGGGATAGAAAGTTATAAACTTAACATGAATAATTGTTAGCTTATTGCTCTTTTAACGTTCCGTTTTTAGGATATGATAAGTGGGAAGGAATTCAAGACAGGCGTACATCTATGTCTTTGGGCAGAAATCCATAAATCAATTGAAAATAAATTTGTAAAACTGTCCGTACATTCGAACGCGTGATCTACGTAACCGAAACCAGCGATGTTAATCACTCGACACACAGACGTACAAATTTAATTAAATTTCTGCGGCATTCATTTATCTGTATTTAAATAATATTCATGCACGAAATTTTCATTTGGAATGATTCAAAATGAATTTAAATTACTTTGAAAAGAAAATTAAAAAAAAGAATACAAGTTATCAAAACTTTATCTTGATATGTACAGAAATATCAATGGAGAAATCGTTTTATCAAAGTGGCAATATGGGAGTTAAAACCCTTAGTAAAATTTCTGAGAATAGCGACAGCAGTTAATCATTACCACTCAGCTCCGAAACCTAAATGCCTAAAATAATATTAACTGGTGCTAGCTGATATTTGCATTCACCATAGTGTTTACTGAAAGATGACTTTGTAAAATATATTGAAGGTTTGAAAAATTCAGCTTAATACTGAGTGTTCTTGGAAGCCTGTAGATGTCAGTAATTTAACCGATTCGTTATAGAAAGAAGCATTCAGTACCTAAAGTTTAATTTATGTTAATACATAAATTAAACTTTTAATGTATACAGTATTTATAAATATAATATAAAATACTGTAGAATAATAGCAGAATAATTGAAAAATTTTACCACTATTTTTTTTAAAATTTCAGAAACGGTTTTTCTACTGATGTTGTATGTACAGGCATAAAATACAAAAAAATAATGTGAAGAATACGTAAAAATACTAGCATAAAGGGTCAATATGAATATCGGCCAATCATTCAACAAGGTAAGTCATCTAATGCGGCAGTAAACAACCAGTGATCCGTAATGTAAGGAGTAATGGAGTAAAAATCCTTAAACTTCAAACATAAATTATGTATTAAATTATATCTGCTTACTAAAATAATAATGCCAATCATACGTGGGATACAAAATTTTAGGTTAAGTGATCCCCGAGGTCCAAAAGGTAAGCGATCATTGATCTAGAGATATTTAACAGTCGAAACGTCGTCATGATGACTACTGAATTGATGATATAAACAAACTTAAGATCCAAAAATGTTCACTTTCACATTGAAGAAGGCCGTCTTCAAAAAGAAGTCATTATGATTTTTTAGAATACAGATTTTAGCTTCTGATATTTAATGTTATAAAGATAAATATAATTTAAAAATAAATATAAATTTATGCCAATTTGACACAAAAGAAGTAAGAAATTATAGACACGGGAAATTGCCTGCCATTATTATTTAAAAAAAAGAGTTAAAGAAACTGCTGTTCTTGCCAAATCGGTAAAATAAATGTACCGACTCATTTATTGTGAGCAAAGAAATAATATCTATGAATCTCACTGTGTATTGGGCTATTTTTTCTTAGTTTTATTAACTTACAAACTTCTGTTAGTACGGTGACGAAATCAGGCCAAATAAAACGAATACAAGTTCCATCACATGGCGATTTTGCCGCATTAACAACACTATACCAATTACTGGAATCACGTTACATCTATGCGGGATTACGTTCCGGTTTTTATTGCCTCCTGGAAAGCCTTCGTGTGCCAGGGAGGCCTTCCCGCGGCGCCGTGATCCTTCATTAATAGTACCGCTGGCCATGCATAATTAATATCGGCCCACTCCCGAAGCAGGGATCTCATAATGCCACATATGTACGTGAGGCTCTTTACGATGTCGTAAATTTTTAAAATTAATTGCTTTGCGAAGCGGATGAGTAGTTGTTATTTTAGCAGGATTTTTCCCGAGGTTTTAGTTGTTTGGCTCAGTATTATTATTTGCGAGCGATCAAAAAAGATTGAATATATAAATATTAAATTTGAATGTACACGTTTTGTCAAGCTAGAGTTTAAAGCTCTTAAATATGCCAGTTGCACCTTTACGGGAAGCGTTAAAACGAATATCAGTAAAATGATATTTTGCGATGACAATATAAAAAGTAACATAATTACTTATTCAATAACAGATCACATATTTATTTTTTACACGAACATTGCTAAAGATTGACAAATTATAAATTTAAAACTTTTACAATGAAGAAAAAACAAGAAAATTTACATCATGTTTCACATTCTCATGAATCGTAGAATTTTCACAATAGAGTTACTATTGTATAATTTTCCATTCGTGTGATCGATTGGTCATCGCTCTTATGCGTCCACCCTTATTGTTAAAAACAATAGACTAGGTGCAGTTATCTAACGCTACATAAGATATATTGGTAAATGAACAGTCGTTACAAATCGATAATAAATTGAATACATCTAATATAAAATGAAATTTGATAACTTTGTTATTTCATTTCCTGTGCTACTACTTGTGACATGTGTTTCACCTTTTTGATAAGCATCATCAGAATATCGTAACGTTTACGAATAAACCAAAACAATATTCATTGAGTTTAGTTTACTTGTAAACGTTGGGATATTCTGATGACGCTTCTCAAAGAGACGAATCACGTGTCACAAGTTGACAAGTGAAATAACAAAGTTATAAAATTAAATTTGTATTAAAAATGAACTTCAATAGAGTAACCGTCGAATCAATCAAAAGTATTAATACTTCTTATTGATTAGGTGGTCAATAAAAATGGTATTCTGTTTGTCATTTACAATTTTTAAAAACATTAAAAACATTGAAAGTGTTCAGCATAATTTGAGAAGGAAACAATTAAATTGTTATTAGAGTTACAATTTGCAACCCGATCAGTAGAATTACAAACTTGAACACATTAAAAATATTTCTTTGTTATAATTTTTTGTCAAAATAAAACTAAACAAAAGCTTCTGTCAAATCCAAATTAAGTACGCAATTATGACTGTTTGTTTTTTATTTTCATTGATACTATTTTGAATCATATTATATTAAGAATAGTTTATTTCAAATTGCACGGTGTCTTAAATTGATTGAATATATTATATTATAATTAAAGTCGACCCCACTATAGCGTAGAGATTGAGTCTACGCTATATGAATACTACGTTATAGGGAACTAGACACTCATACTAAATTTAATGTTTGGTTCTTTCAATTGTATTTTGTAAATTTAACAAAATCAGTTGATCAAACATTTTTCCTGTCACGTTCACCTTTTCGTTTCGCCTTTCAAAGAATACGTTTAGAGATTTCAAGAGAAAACAGCTAAAAATAAATATTTTTTCGATGTACGTGTATAAAATATGTATTTATAATACAATATATTTAAAATAATCTAATTTGATCTTGAAAATTTAGCGTTTTATAAAAAAAAGACTACGCGATGGGAACCACCATACGGGAGAACGCTACATAGACCTAGGGGTTTACTGTAATAAATAATGGCTCGTATTTTTCCTGTTAGAATTTATATTAAATGGTCATAATATATCGGTCAGTGTAAATAGTCATAATTTAAATGAAATTAAAAAAAACCTAACCTAACCTAACTTAACCAAAATGGTTATAAAATATTCTGACCGTATAATATTTTTATTCTGACCAAAATTTGATTTAAATTCTGACCGTGTAATTTGTTCCATTAAATAATGAACATCTAATTTTGATGTATACTTCCCTTTTAAGCACATAATACATAGTATCTGGGCATTAATTATTTAAAAATACTACTTTTTTAAACGAGTAAAAATTTTATATTAGTCTTTTTTATTTTCCAAGAAAATTTATTTTTAATGTGCGGAGTTTCAATTATATTATTGAACTTTAGACATTTTAAGAAATATACAATTAAAGTTAAGGAAGTCTGACTGCTACCCAGAATCAAAAAGTTAAAGAAGATGTTTCATATCTTATTAAAAAAAACTATATTGAAATCATTTAATTTTTTAATAAAACTTGTTGATGAAATAAATTTTATAATTCAAGAACTTATTCTCTCTGTTATAGCTTTTACTATGATCGACGGCTGAGTCTAGTATTAATACTAATACTTAAAAATATATTGTGTGTATGTACATAAAAAGATACGATATGTACATAAAAAGCTAAAGGTTCATTATTTTCAACATAAAGAGATATCTCCAATCAGTATTATGGGCGTTTTAAAAAAAATGTTATAATTATATTAAATAAAAGCTTAGCGAGTGGTAATGAAAAATGAACGATAGAGAAAGAAACACATTTTTATGGATAATTATTGTTTCAAGGCTGAAAAAAAAGAATATTGATTGAAGTAAAATAATAAGAAAGAAAATAGCTTACAGAAAAATAAATGTATCATCGGAAAATATTGTGTGATCGATAATGTGGCAAAGTATTCAAAGTCAAAAATGGAAAGCTTCAAACACTGATTTTTCAGTGGATTTATGGATTTGCGTTGGTATTTGTTGTTATGTGTGCTATTTTTTTACTTTTCTGTAAGTAAAGATAATGTTAATAGGTCTCTAAATAAAAAAAATGGCCACGACAAATCTTGAAAAACCAATCGTTCTTTTTTTCACTCCTTCTTTGAAAAGAGATTGACCAACTGATTGACATCCAATTTTCGATCTGTTTTTTACTGAGCTGCTAAATTGTATAAAGAAAATTAAATTAAGAGTGGAGTTGAAAAGACTTTTATTCAAACAATGTTTTAAATTAGTATTCACACGCTACAAAAAATAATGAAGCCATTATTTGAATACTTAAAATCTTACTAAATGATTGGCAGTGTTATGCTGATAATGTGTTTTAAACAAGGTAAATAAAATAAAACGAAGAAACGAACGTTCACTTAACAAACATGGCAATAAGTTTGTGACGCGAAAAGAGAGCCTTAAAAGCTACGTGACGTCATATGACAAACACGTCACACACCAAATTACCCGAAAGCACAGCTATAGGTCATATTATATATAGGAGTACAACCCAAACTAAACAAGACCGAAAGCGAAAAGTTTAGCACCTTTACTTTACGACCAAGTCTTAGATTCATATGTTTTATTTAACGCTTTCAGGTTCAGGTAAGATCGAAAAACTTCTCGATTACCTAGATCACATTTTAGACTATTTCAAAAACGTTAAGAATTTAAATAGAAATGGTTTTTTTTAATATGAGACATTTACATCTATAAGAATTAAGACGTAGCCTTGAAAATATGAATTAGAGTATTGATACGTTCCATCGTGTCATAATTTGTCTAAAGTCTCTAGGATTTCCTTCAACGTAGTCAAAGCCTGGAAATCAAAAAAATGAACAATCAGAAAAGTTAAAGATTGGTTGTGAAAAGCGCAAAATAGAGTCTTGAGCCAATCACATCGCCTATGAAAAGGTTTTGAGACTTGTCAATAAGCCAACAATTATAACTACCAATCAAACAAACTTTTTGTCAGATAAAGATGTTTTTTTATTACATAAAATAACTATTCATATTTTCTTATCATTTGCCATACGTAGCATAAAAAGCTCGGGGACTCAAATGGTATGGAAGTAAAAGTTCAAACATAGTCCACTAACAACACCTCATACAAAAAGCACTCGCGGGAGACCTAACATTGGTTATTCGATAAGAAGTGAGTTACAAACATTATATAATAATACAAGTGCCTATGATTAAGTAAAATATAAACATGCGGTAATTTGAGACAAGTTTAAATTTAAGAATTATCGAGAATTGCAGATTATTTTAATAGGCTATATTAGTGATGATTAAAAACTTATTGAACTTTCCATATTTACTTCTAGTGGTGTATTTAATAAGTGCTGTTTTTTGGGCCTATATCTCTTATATTACTTCTTTTTTAGAGATAAAGCAAGAATTAGTCGATATGATTATCGATAAAGGCAGCTGTACCACTCGCATCGTATTTAAACTTATAAGTATTTCAATATGTTAATGATTTTCTATTTAAGGCTATTAAAGTCAAAAGTGGCATTTCAAACTTAAAGATGGTTCAAATGAAGTGACTTATACAATCTCATCAATGTGTCTTTATCTCAAAACAAATTTTATTATAAAAGATTATCTATGAATGTTGGGAGAAACTGTATTTTTTTTTTAAATATCTAAAGATTAAATATTGTATAAGGACTGTAAAACGCTTTGTGGTGATAGCCAACATAAGATAAAATACTTATTTACAATTTTGTTAAAAAAACTTGTTAGTTGAAAATGCTTTTACCAGGCTTGCAGCAGGTATCGATTAATTAAAAACAAACAGCAATTAGATGTTATAAAAATGAGTGAATATTGAAAGAATTAAAATACAGAAATGAAGATATTTTTTTAATTTTTTTAATCCACACCCTGTCCCAATTTGAAACAGATGAATTCCTAATGAAGTTATTTTAATACAATTTTTTCTACAATAAATAATTATTACTCAGTTGTTTGACCTGTGTTTTTCCTAAAAGAGAAGGGATAGAAGGATTAGGCTAAAATAGGATTAGTGGTCACTCGATCGCCATCGCTACGATTTTAGGATTGAAAAAGAGTGAAAGAAAAACAAACATCACGTTCGAAAATTTTAACAGACGTCGATATATTGATTAAAGATATATATTTCCGTCAACTGGGTATCTCAAAGTCTGCACGTAAAACAGTTATTTTTTAAATACTGTTGATGAGCATTTAATATGTTTGCCAACGTAAATATAATTATATAGATGTATGTACAGAGTTCACATCTCTCGGAGCGCACCACAACTACGAGTTGCTATCTAGTGCTAATTTCCTTTGCGTTTTTCACAAACATTCGAAAAAGTCCCGCCGCAGTTTAACATAAAAGAAGGGTGGTTTTTCAAAAAAGCCTGTCCGGAATTCTAAAGTACTTTTTGAGGCTCTGTGAAGGGTAGTTATGTAGTCGCTTTTGATAGGGTATACAAACTTTACGGCATTGAAAAATGTCAAAACTACAATGAAAGTGGTGGAAAAATAATTGACATACGAAAATTCATTTATTTTTCCAATTGTTGAGATTTCTTAACTTATTAAAATAGTTTTTTTGTTAAATTTAAATAAAAATAATATTTTTTTACATTTATTTTCGAAATCATGCCAAATTTGTAGCTCTTCTGATCGGTATTAATTATCTTGTCTAAATGTCTCGTTCAAAAAGTTTTTCTTAGCAGTTTGATCATTTCAAGAATTCTAAGTTATTTGCTGATTTTGCTGTAACTGACATTCAAAAGCGTCCACGTTTCGATTTTTTTTTAAAAAATGATTATGTCAGTTCCGTGGTCGAGTCTTCAAAGTCAGTGACTTCGATCTCACGGGTTCAAATCTTAGAATAGGGAGATTTAAAAATCTATTTATTGGTTTCTGTTTGAATGCAATAATTTGCATCGTCGGTGTCTAAAATTTCTTCCTATCATCGTATCCGAAAAAAGTTGCAGGTAGTTGCAGGGAGAGCGATCGGCTAACCATCAGTCCTGTTCTAGCTTTTTCTGAATAAAAACTTAAAAAATGCATGCACTGAATTAGTTTCACTCAGTTAGAAAAAAATTTAAAAAGATAGTCACTGGTATTGATTATCATCACAGGAAAACAAAAAAAAATTTTAGCACGAATACAATAATTTAATTTTAAAAAAATTAGCACTACAGCCCATAATAATGATTTTTATTGCACAAAAATCACGAAAAAAACATCACAATTATTTTTACATCTAAGATCTAAATCGTTAAATTGAAAATTTTATTTTTAAAGTTTCAGGGTTTCGCTCATCATGATAATTTTGAACTGATAAGAATATATTATACATGAATACAGGGCTGTTAATACTAAAATTAAGGGTGTACAAACAATTTGTAATAGAATTTGAAAATTATTTATCGACAATAATACAAAAAATAAATAATTGACAGTATGATTAAAATGGTAATGTATAAATAAATAAATTATATGATAAAGGTGTTTACTGATACAAGTATTTAATAAAAGCTTACAGTATTTTTTTCTATTTGCCTATTCTATTGTCACCCCATATTGTCGGAAAACAATAATAAAAGTATCCTCTCGCTAAAGTAGCTTTAGTCCCGCCAAACACCGTTTGATTTATGCTCACTGTCTATGGTAACTGTTTGCGAATACTATTCACAAAGAAATATATCATTCAGAAAATTCAACAACCTTTAAATAACATGATATAGGTATCAGAATAATATGAAAAATCTTTGTTCATTTTATTAATAATATGAAATTTTTGATCCTACAAAACTTTTTTCCGGGCGACGTTCAAATAAAATAGTTTGTAAAAAATATTTTTTTAAATGTTATGTAAAGTGAAGGATTATGTAGTACTTGGTTGCGAATATAAAGGTTGTGGTCTTGTGGTAGATATTTTTAAGTTTTTGGTTAACTAATGAGTATCGAAATCTGTCTAAATCAGGGATACCTTCAAACCTTCAAACCTTCACACCTTTATTATATTGCATCCTTAAAACTAACAACAGAAAGTATAATAAAAATTATAGTAGTTTTATAGTTTTTTACGGAAACGCTTGGCTTTTTCTTGCTACTATTTTTATATGGATTGAATTGCCATTCATTTGATGGAACTTCATTGCAATTAGGTAACGAATGTAAGTATTTAGAGTTACAAGAATTATTGAATATAGTTTATAGCTAATTTAGCTTCAGAACAATAATTTTGACATTTATATCTCAGCCATTATATTCTTTATGTAAAGTTTAATTATTCAATATATTAAGCTTACCTTTTTTCTCAAAATTAAATGCGTCCGCGACCACAGTTAGGTTAAAAGACCTTTCTGTTTTATCTGCGCAGCGTTACTTATAAAGCTGGCAACGATAAAACGAGCTTTCATTGAAAATTAGCAGCTTTGGAAAAAATATTGTCAATTAAATTCAACATGACAACTTAAACTTCTTCTTTTTATTCGCAGAAAAGAATTTTAAAAGCACAATGGTAAATTTACCATGACGATGTTCGTTAATTTCTAATGTATTATCATCTTATCATTTTTAAATAAAAAATAGGGGAAAACTTTTGCATTTTTAGTATTTTCTGATTCAGTACGATTCCCAATTAACATTTAAGAAATATTATGGGAACCGTACAAATTAATATTGTATCAACGCCACTAATTTGGTAAACTACATCGATTATTTTTTTGAAATAAAACTTCATAAAATTGATGATTATTTTCATTCATTATATATATTTTAATCAGTTCAATTCAATGAGTTTATCGAATCTTATAAACTTTGAAAATAAAAGCCAACTTGGTTACTCGCAAAAAGATTCTATTAAGAATTTTATGTTACTCCAATTGAAATAAGACCGGTAATACATATGAAAAAGCGGTATTGATAATATATTTGACTTGTTTTAAAGTCGTTGCATTTGATATATCTAGAATATTGTATAAATCAATTTGAACTGTAGACCTATACAAAGAAAATAACCTGGTGATCTAAAAAAAGAATTAGGAAATAACAAGCTATTGCTGAATACATTACATAGCGGGTCGTGGAAAAGAAGACCAAAACAGAGAAGACAGAAGCATTTTCTTCTTGAAACAACCACGTCCAATATCTTATATAATATGTTACGCCGTATTCCTGAATTGCTTAATATACATATAAAATGGGCAGATAATTTGTCTAATTCACGAATGAAGTAACAGGCTTGTACTTTTCTTGAATTAGGCATTTTTATCCATTTCTTCTAATAAGCAATTTCATGAATTCAGCGTAACATAATATACAACATTAAGATTTTTTCATGTTTTATATAATTAATCATTTAATAAATGCCGTCAGCACTCTTACGTAGATGAATCGCGACTTCAGAACAACAAGGTTCTATGTGAAAAATTTTGACGAAACAAAAATATCAATGAATACCAATAATGGTACTTGGAAGACTACCGCATTGTCACTTCTGTTTCGTCAAAATTTTTTACATATAACCTCGTAGTACTCGAGTCGCGAAATTATACAATAAGCAATTTTTAGTAATTGAATATTTAGGACACAGAGTAAAACAATGTATACTTACAAAAATACAATTATATACTTTAAAGCAATCAATGCATGTAAATTGAGTAAAATGATTAAGATGTCACATAAACTATTCCTTTTTCGTTAAAAATTTTAATTGACTCCTTTTGTTTTGCATTCTGCGTTTGTTTTATGATTTGAGATGGAGTACACAGAATAATAAAGGTTTGTTTTTCTTCACAATTTTTTTCATAAATAAATACAGTTTACGATATATGTTAATATTACGAGTATTTTAATGAATTTTAGTCCCTGGGGTTTTTATCAGATCTCTCGTATTTTTTGTAAAACTAACAAGATGATTATTTTTTACTTTAAAACGGATTTTCTTTAGATTTTGATTTAAATTCAATCAATGTGTGACCTAAGTCAGAATTAAAACTACACAACACTCTTTTGCTCCCGTTTTACGGTAAAGTTTTATGAAAAGAGATGGGAGTAATATGTCTTATTAAATGAAAATTTCTAAGAAACGTCCCCATTCTAAGAAATATTTATATTTTTTCTTGTTTATAGGTTGTGAAAAATTAGCATACAGAACAAACAAAAGGAATAATAAAACACACACGAAAAAAAATATAAGAAAAAATCTTTTCACAGAACAGGTGGTGAGGCGGGTTGCGGGAGGGAAATGTGGAAGAGATTAAGGAGAGGGTTGGGGGAGCGATGTGGAACGCGGGCCGCAGAATACTCAAGCACACGACGAAAAAAGGCTTTTGACAGAAGCAAGAGAAACGCAAGGAAGATAGAACAAAGTACAAGACTGGCAGTGGAGTGCATTTCAAAGGATCTTATATGTACATAGGTGTATATTTAATTTAACAGTTTTAAGTATGAATTTTTAATAAAATAGTAAATAAAAATACCAATTTTGCGTTAAGCACTCTAAAAAATAATACAAAAACAAGATCACTGTAAAAATTAGTGCCATGGTACAATTTTGGGGTTTATTGTGACAAGGTTGAAACTACACAAAAATATTTATTTATGATCTATTTTATTATATATTGTTTTTTTTTTTTAAACCATGTCCGCTCCCAATGTGGAGCATATGGACTCCTAATGGAGTTTATCTCAACAGAAGTGTTTCTACGAGAACTGCTTGTTACTCAGTTGCTCAACCTCTCTTTTTTCAAAGAGAGTAGGGATAGAAGAATAGGCCTGGGACAGGATTAGTGGTAAGCTAATCGCTCTCGGTACGCCCCGTTCATAGGATAGGATGGGTGAAAGGGGGAATTCAAAACATCACATACATCCATGCCTTTGAACAGAAATTCATAAATTTATTGAAAAATCAATTTATAAAAACTGTTCGTACCGGGATTTGAACCCGGGCCCTCCGTAGCCGAAGCCAACAACGTTAACCACTCGACCACACAGGGGACATATATTGTTTACTTTGTATTATATGAGCCCACAATAGTAAAAACAAAATTTGGACTTTTAAGTACAATCACATCCTAAGTTAGTGTTGTAGTGGATTAGATATTTATATTTGACGGAGATAACACTATTGAAATGTGTATTAAGTGAGGTTACTTCACTTTTACGATAATTTAAGACGTGTGAAACGCATCTGATTTATTTTTTCTAAAATACCAATTGGCTTACTTCACCTTTAATGGGCCCATATATAGGTACAATATTTTTCGATATAAAATTATCATAAAGACGAACCTCTGATCTCCATTTTTTTTACCGTTAAACATAATATTTCTTTAATTTTTATATTAAAAAAAAATGTTTCTGCGTTTTTATCCAAAACACATTACTTTGTTGTTTTGCCTTTGTCACCGAAAGCCTCTGTATTGTGTTTCGTTGCTTAACAACAAGCATGTTAATCTAGAATTAGATTTATATTTATTTCAAAAACATTACAAGAAAATGCAAACGTAAAAAAACAAAAAATTTGTAATATTTAAAAATACCCCACCGTAAAATAAACCGGCGCACGGCAATACTGAACTTATTCTTGGTTTGGCACGCGGGCCGCAGAATACTAAGCGTTCGAGCCGCGGCACGTTCAGCCAAAAACAATAAATCACTCACAAATAATAATATTCGATTCAGAATTTTGCAAAATTCTTTACCTTCATATGAACGATGGGTACCTCGCATCTCCGAGCTTGCTCACTCACATACAAAAGCTCCCATACTAAACTTTGGCTGCATAATTTTAAATGTATTATAGATCAAGTTATAAATGATATTCAAATACGAACACGAATGAAACAGCAAAACCTTAGTGAGAAATTTTCCTAGAATATACTTAATGACGATTAGGTTTCTCAGTGAAATCTTGATTTAAATGTTTTCTACTATAATTTTCAATTAAAAAAAAAATCTTTTTCTATGCTATTACAAATTAGTAACTTTTATTTGTAAAAGGTCTTAAGAATTTAAATTATAGACATCTTAGTCACTTTTAAGGTATTCACTGTCAATACTTGGTGGAATGGCATTATAATATTAATAATAATAAGCATTGGCAACTGATCAGCTCACCATGAGCGAAACCGGTCCTGATCCAATAAATTTTATGTGGACAAAGTACTAAAAATGTTTTATTATTTTTATTAGTCATCTTAGTGTTGTTTATTTATATTTTGTATCGTATTAAATAATTTGAGATATAATATTTTTACTTATGTCGTCGTATAGAACTGAAAATTTCGCGAATAGTAACAGTTAAATTTTAAAAAATAATCTGAGAATATCAGCGTCAAATATTGAATGAATTTGACAAAATAATACTTATATTACTACTAATAATAATATTTAACATAACGAATTTCAATTTTTTTCAATCTATAAACAAAAAAAAAGCATTTGAGTTGATTAGTCATTGTCAATGATTATATTATAAAAACTACCGTCTTTGCTTCTCGTGCCCTGAATTGTGTGCATATTTCTATTAATATTTTTTTATTACACCATTATTAGTCTTACTTGGTTTAGTATAAATAAACTTGTATTAAAACATATTCTTGTCAGTTGAAAATGCTTGCGATGGGCAAAACCGGTCATTATATGAATAAATATATTGGAAAAATATCGTGTTTTTTTAAATAAAGTGCCACTTCATAAATAAATGACATTAAAAAAAATACGAATAATATGAACTTTTGTTTTGTATTGTCGTTATGATTTTTGACAATTAATCTACTGAAGAATGAGTGAGAATAATCAGTTTCTCCTGTATATCTACTTTTTAAGTTTTTACTGTTTTATGAACAATTTTTTTTATAAACGCTCATATAATTGACGAAATCGCATGAGCCGAAAAATCAACAAAATCTATTTTTTTAATTAATATGAATAATTGTTTTAGTTTGAAAATATTATTAAATGATAATTCATTATTATTATTTAACGTTAATATTCTACATACTATTCAAAATTAAAGTGTCAGCTGCAAAAGTATTGCACAATCAAAATTTTTCTAATATTTGCATGTTTTTAGAATGCAATATGAACCATGCGGAAAAGCTACACCAGTAATGTTAAAACTAAATCCTTTTTTTACATTTTCCTTTGTTCGCTGCCTAAATACACCCCCGTCGAAATAAACATAATTGTGCCATTAGCTGCCGTAGTAAAAATGTTTATTTTATTACTACAATTTTTGCTAAATATATTGCATATACGAGTTTATTTATGCGCGCATAACACGAGCAGAAAAACTTTTCTTGTTATAGCGCTTCCGAAAGAGTTAAGCAGGGAGTCGCTAGAAAAGCGAAACTTTTTCCTTGAAAAAAAAAACTTTCACCCCAATAAAATTTCTCTTTCAAAAGAAAAAAAAGCAGAGCTCAACTTTCTTCATAAATCATTTAGGGTCAGGAGCGATACGGGAAATTTATTCCCGCATAAAACGAATCAGTTAAAAAAACATATGTTTTCGTGAGATTTTTTTAAGCGGTGTAGTTTTTGACAAGTTGATGTTAATTTGGGCCTTTTATCGGTGGCTAGCTGTCAGATTTTTTTTCGTTGATTTACTTTCAAAAATAAATATTTGCGTTGATATTTTTATTAGAAATATACAGCTTTGTGGAACTTACGGTCACAACTATCGGGACCCCAATCACGTAATGTGAGAATGCCCTGAGATGAATGACGAACGAGCAGAGCTGTTTGCTGCAGTCCATTCTCAAACCAGCCCAATAGGCCACACTGACTCAATTTCAAGGCCAATTTTAAGACATTCAATAAATTTGCAACTTCATATGGAAAACTGGTTATTCTTAATTCCTCTTTAAATTCAACGCGGAGTAGATTAAACACTTCCACCACGGAGGATTCTCAGTATATGGGTACCCATGATACTTAATATTACTCAAACTAAATAGCAAGTTAAATTCTCTTTTTTTTCTTCTATCTTTATTTTTTTAAATACAACAGTGCATGGTTAAAAAACAGGTCCCGTGCAGCTTTGTATCAGATCAAGAACCTGAAAAGTAAGTTTGTTTATATAATGGATATAGTTGCGTTATTTAAGGCGGCCGTGAAACAGCGGCTGAATAAACATAACGGGTGGTGGTAGGATAATTAAAAATCAACTTATAGTCACAGAATATTAAGAGGGTTGACAGCTTTCAATACATGGATATTGCAAAAGATAAAACTTTTCAGACTGCTAATACCTGGATAATCAATACAATGCAATGTGACATTTTTGACACCATGCCCGCTTCTAATAAAAAGAATATCGATTCTAGAAAGGCAAACAAACGTAACCCACAAATAAAAATTATGACAGGAGGCACAAAAACGTTTTTTGATGATTTTGAGACAAACTAAAATATTAAATATTAAAGTCCACTAAGACTAACAATTTGATGTTTTATTCACTCAATTTAACTATTTTTATAAGAAAACCATTTGTGAAAGACCTTCTTTTTCGCAGTCGTACTTTTCACAGGCCTTTTCTTTTTCAAACATAAAAAACTTCATATCTGTCTCCTAATAGTGGTATCTTAACATACGTTTTTATAGGATAACTGCTTGTTACTGAGTAATTCAACCTCTCTTTTGTTGATGGGAGTAGAGATAAAAAGGATAGAGTTTAAACAGAACAAGTGCTTGGCTAATCAATCTCGCTACATCTAGTTATTTTATGATTGTAATGGTACGGGATTTTTTTGACATTACAAAAATTCATACCTTTGAATAGAAATCGATAAATATGTTATAGAATACTGTTCGTACTAGTATTCAAACCCGAGAGGTCCAGCACAAAAATTCAGCAAACTACGTTTACTACTGTGTCATGGAACTGACAATGGATATTTTTTATAATGTCTTTACACTTATTATTAACAATATGATCGATAGATAATACTATTGGCTGTTGCCTAATCGCTTACGCTACATCCTGTGTTTATGATCGTATATCGTGCGAATAATTTGAATATTAAAGTAGTCCATAAATCAGGTGGTAGATAATCAATATGTCTATGCAACTGTCAATCATTTGGTTAAAGTTCCAGAATTCACGAATTTATTGAAAATATCAACGTGAGAAATACTAGAGCAAGAGAAATAGCTTTGAAACAGGATTATCTATTTTTTTTTAATAAAATCAGGACGTAGAGAACAAGGCGTCTAAATAGAGTGTAAAAATTCTTCACATAAGAAGCGGAAGTTGTTAAAAAAAATAAGTCATTGGCATGGTTTCTTGTCAGTTGACATTTTTTACAAAAATTTAAATTATACAATAATGAAGCGTTTTCGTGTCATTGCCATAAAATATTATCCTGCGAAAACTACTTTGCGTAATATGTGACATCTTATAATATGAATTCCTCTTCGAATAACTTCGCAAATTCCCACCGCTTACCTACGTGATCTATATATTATTATTACGCGTAGGTTTTAATGAAAGCTTTACTTTGACGAGAGCGGTTTTTCGCGCCTCCATTGAATATTTGAAAACGAGGAAAACATTTGTGTTAAATGATAAATAGAAGTAGTAAATAGTTCTTACTGAAAAACTGAAGTATTATACATATAAGTGAAAAAGCAAAAAAACACAATTTAAGAATTTAAAAAAAGAATTAAACCTTTAATATACGTTACCTGCATAAAAATCATTTTTTTTATCACATTTACTAACACATATACAGACAGTTTTTAAAAAATAATATGTATATTCAATGTTAGATAAGCATGCACAGTACTTTTTTGTCATTAAAATAAAACTTAAGAAGCTTCTAAAGTGCTTTATTTGACTCAATGATTCATTTCTTGTCACTTTCTCTTAATTCTTGTAACCGTTTCGTATTGCTCGTAGTTGAGTGGTCTACAGTCATGAGATTTCGTCTTATTTAATTATTCTTAATTCCATTCTAATTCTAGATTCAAATCCACAAATGTACACAGTCATAAATTAATCTTTCGATAGATCTATATCCTGCATTAAAAAACGATGCTTTGAGTGTGCGTTTAATTACCAACTTTTAGTAACCGCTGCAGGTTTGATATTTATTGAGAGTAAAATTTGTAAAAACAAGCATTTCAAAACATCAACTGTTTATGAACACATCCCATACGGTGCTAAAAAAACACTTTCAATATGTTGCTGGCCCTTAAAGAACCGAGTGAAAAAACATGTTTTAACACTTATCACTCTTTGATGAACTTTAAAAATGAAGGAAGTATATTTAAAAAAAAACAGCACCGTTTTAAGCACAGTATATGAAATACTTTCGATGGTTTCGGCGGCAACTTTGTGGAAGTTCATTTTAATAGACAATTTAAATTAACTTTGATTATTCCACGTATTGTGTTACTAACTGTGACACGTATTTCTATGTTAACTGTGACAGTCTGAAAATGCCTCTGAAAGAAGCGAAACACGTGTCACAGTTAGTAACAAAATACGTGGAATAATCAAAGTTAATTTAAATTTTCAAAATCATAAATCAGTATATGAAATGTTAAATAACATAACACAGTTTCTGGTCGAAATGATCTAAGTAGGGGTTAAATCGGTAACCTACCAATCGACCAAGAAAAGTATCGCATTTAAAGTTTGTATTGAAGCTACAATCTTCGATTATGATGATTTTTAATGTTTTCACGATTTACTAGGTACTATTAAAATCGCGACATGTTTTATCTTGAATATTCTACGTTCAAAATGAATTAAACGGAAGAGTAAAATAAATTCTTTTATCACATGATAATTGATTGTTATAATTAGTTTTAAAATAATGAAATTATCTTTCATGTATTAGAACTAATAAAAAGTTAGACGAAATTCAAAATAGCCAGTTTGCACAAAGTTTTTTTTCCTCCCCCGCTAAGAGCAAAAGTTCACTTTATTTGTCGACATCTATCATTAATTATCATCTCCCTTTGAGTGGCTAAGATTCTGAAGAATCTTGTTTCATCAAACAAAATAATCCATTTTCGCCTGAGACAATATTCTTCGAAGGGTCGGGGTTGCGTGAAAAATTCACCCTTGGGAAATTTGCATCGTAATCAAAAATTGTTAAAGAAGTATCTATCGATTTAAAAAGAAAATATTTCTACCACAGTACTATAATATTTGTTGATGTCAATTTATTTTACATTAAACTTAATGCAAGCTTTTGATTTATTTTCCAAGATGTTTTAACTAAAGAAATACTTAACGTCAACATTAGGAAATTAGATTTATGCTACTAGGAACAGTTGTTATTAATTCTCTCTCTAAATACCATATATAAGAGACCCGTTCACAAGATAAGTTGTTCGAGGCGTATTTAGATATCCCCGACGCAACCCAATCGACCACGATAACTTGCAATATTGTTAAGAGATATTTTTGATTTCTCTTTTTAGACTTTGTATAGAAAGCTCTAATACACAACAAGTGGTGGTGAGAAACCGATTTGTATCACGAAGAGTTCAAATTAAAAACAGGAATGGTATTAAAAAAAATGAAAAAATTAGTGTACAAACCTGAAGTTCAGTTCAGTTGCGCTGAAAAACCTTTTATTGACTACGTATTAAATAACAAGAAGATTTGAAAATAAAACTTCCGTAATGTCTAATTTGGAAACAATTTCCCGTAAAAAGTATTTTTTTTTGAGTTTTTTTTAAAATTATTAATTACCCGACTGGCGCTTCAATACGGTTTTCGTTCATTCATAAAAAAATATTATTCACAAACCTCTTAGGAAAGGATCAATAACTTCCCTAAACAGAGCCGCGCTAAAAACTTTTCACAACAAGTTTCGACGCTATCAATCAAAGTGCGCCACGAGGAGATGGGGTAAGACTTTCTTATATAAATATTATCATTATTGTTAAAATCATTACAGCGAGCTTTCGCACGAACAGCTTTTTTGACGTGATGGAACACTCGTGTGCAGGCGCGGATTAGAAAGACTTCCTTCCATACATAGTTAATTGGTTATGTAATAAATTTGTTTCAATTCAAAAATAAGCTTTATAAATAATCTATATAAACATTTGATATAAAGTCTTTCAACAGTTTTTTTTGATTGCCGATTATTAGAATTGCAATTCATGTTAACTTCCGATTTATACCTTATATATGAATTTATCATATGTTTAAAAAACAGTTTATTCAAATTGTAGCTGTGATGTTCGTGAAAAACTTGAATTCATTTATTTTTATTTATTAATTGTGTATTAGCCGCCTGTGTGGTCGAGTGGTTAACGTTGTTGGCTTCGGTTACGGAGGGCACGGATTCGAAGCCCAGTATGGATAGTTTTATAAATTGATTTTTCAATCGATTTATAAATTTCTGTTCGAAGGCATGGATTTATGTGATGTCTTGAATTCCCACCTCCCACTCATCCTGTTTTATGAACGGGGCGTATCGATTATCTTACCACAAGTCCTGTCCTAGCCTTATCCCTGTATTCTCTACTCTCTTTGGAAAAAGGGAGGTTGAGAAACTGAGTAACAAACACTTCTGTTGAGATAAACTACATTAGGAGTCCATTAGCTCCACATTGGGAGCGGACATGGTAAAAAATGGTTTATTTGAAAAATATTATTTAAAATTGTAGTTACCGTAAAATTACATGTACTCGAAATGATTTGAGAAAAATATTATTGCTGAATTGTACATGAAAGTGTTTTAATCCAAGTTTGATCTCAATGTTGGGTATTTGGTCTGCTAATGGAGGGTATCTCAATGGAAATTTTCTGTTTACTACGAGAACTTTTTGTTACTCAGTTGCTAAACCTCTCCTTTTCGAAGAGAATATCATCCATACAAGAATATCCGTTAACTACTTGCTTTCTGTTGTCCTCGTTACTTTAGGATTGAAAGGGTGGAGTATTCTGACAGATTGATAAAAATACGTCCAAACTAGTACTCGAACCCGTGAAATCCGTCACGGAAGCCATCGGCACAATTTCACAATAATTACATTCTTATTTTTAAGCAACGTTGAAAAAAAGCAAGTACTGAATAAAAATTCAAAGATATCAATTAATATTTAATGTTCAAAATAATTTATAAACAATGAGGCTTATTGGTGTTTTACAGAGAAATATCAAATTTGTTACGAAAAGTTAACGGAATACTGTTATCAATTTGCGGAAAGTTAAATTGGGCATCCACCCCTGTCGCCCGTCATTGAAAAGCTTGCCTCAATCCATTAGGCGAGAAGAGAGACAATGATTTAGAAATTTGAATAACGGACGATGAAGAGTATGGTAAAAGTAACCTCTACAAAAAAGATTCTAAAACAGCCCTGAAACAACACTGAACGAGTGATTGACTTACATCCTATTTTATGGGATTCATTTTGTTATTGCTATTATTAATTTAGTAAGAACATTAAAAAAATAAGAAACATTTTTCTTCTTTTGGGCGAGTAAAACGTTATACGCCGTTTTCTATTATAATGCAATTTTTTAAGCGACTTATTTACAAACATTCGCGTAATTGATACAATTAAGCTAAATGGAATTGTTATGATCCCAGTTGATGAAATCAATTCTTATTATTACATTCCACTTACAGTTTACTGTATATACTAATCTAGAGTAAAATGCGTGCGCAAGTATAAGCTTCATTTTCAATCAATTATTTTTTACCTATCAAAACACATTATTTGTTTTTTTTCAAATTTAGTTAGCACCAAATGTAAGCAATAGATTCATATCGCCACTGCTTTTACAGCTAAATTTTCATCGGATCCGATGGCGCAGCGGTTAGCGTTATGGGTTATCGTGCCAGATCTCACAGAATTAATCGATTTCTGTTCGAAGGCATGGGTGTTTGTAGTGTCTAAAAATTCTCTTCCACCCTTCCAATCATTCAAAAACTGGGCGTAGAGAGAGCGATTAGTTAACCACTAGTTATGTTCTAGTCTTATCCTTTGATCCCTACTACTCTTCTTGAAAACGAGAGATTGAGCGACTTACTAACAAAAAGTTCTTGTAGAAAAACTTATGTTGAGATACATCCAAAGGTGGCCATATGCTCCAAATTGAGAGCAGACGTATATTTAAAAAAATAATATTAAAATTAATATAAATTTCTAATAAGAGTTGAAAAATACGATAAAAAAAATAATGTGTGTTGATGGAGATTATTAAGTTTATTGAAAAAAATAAATAGGCCACTTTAAACATGTCACTGGTTCTCTGATCATTATTTACAGTAAGCTGTTATATGGATCTTTAAAAATCACAAATACCTTAGTCAGCAGAAATATTTTTTAATTTATTTTCAACCAGGTTTTATCAACTACACAGATGTTTGCTAATATGTCACAAAACATTGTTTCTCATAAATAGATATCGCTAACTACCTTTTGATTAACACTTTATTTTGTCATATAAATATTTTGGTGATTATTAAATTCCTCATGTAATATGTTTTAAATATGGTTTTAGTCAGCACTATCTGTGTTAATTAATTCAAAACTAAAGTTCACTGTCAAAGTGAAATAAAATTCAAGATCGTATTTTTTGACATGAACCAGCTGTCAAGAAAATAATGAATCGTCATAATATGCAAAAAATATCTTATCCTGAAAAATACGTTTCTGTTACAGCTAGCTACCCCTCAAAAAGCTTTGTGTGGGATATATTATATGCTTTTCTTATAAAAAAATATTACATTTTATATAGTATACATACAGAAGAAAGCTTTTTCAATATTCAAGAGCTTTTTCTGTGATTATATAATGAAAAAAAAGTATTTTGTTAAGGTTTTTTCTGGTGAAAGAAAACGTGTTCAGTAGCAATGATCTATGTATAGAATAATGAAAAAAACATATTTTTTCAAACGTTGTGCCCAAAAGTCTTACGCATGATTATCGATTATCTCCTTTGTGTACGAATCAATAAGATATAAAATAACAATTATGAAAATTGAAATTTTTGTAATGCAATAATGATAAACAAATACTTAACTTTTTTTGAAATAACGTCATCGTCACCTAATTCACTGTTATAGTCTAACTGACTAACTGTAATATAGAAAAAATGAACATTCAAAAGAAAAATAGTGTAATTATAATGAAATATACCTGAAAAGAAAACATTTGGTCTAGAAGCGATCATAGAAATTAAAACAAGATTTATTGATTTATATATATAAATCGATCGTGGAAAGGAAAAAGGGCGCAAACAAGAGCTTTTTTTTCAATACTGACAATTTTTAATACACGTATTTTAATACACGTTCAATCAAAATTATATAAGCTGCAAATGCCAAATTAGTATCTTAATTTAGCTTTTAAGTTTTAAGAAAGGGTTTCTAAAAATTGCGAAACAGAAAAAGAACTTGAAAAAAGGTATTTTTTTTAAATAATTTATTAACAAATACTAAGATTAAGTCAATTAACCATAACATAATTGGTCTCCGTGCACTAAAAGATAGTGTATGTTTTATAATTTCCTTTTGGTCCAAAACCATCAAAAAGCGTTTTTTGTGCCTCCCGTAAAATTTGTTATGTTTGGGTTACGTCCTTTTTCTTTCAATAGTCGAATATACATATGGTTAATTTAAGCTATTTAAAAGGATGCATGTATTGGTTAATACAAATTTTAATTGGTCTTTTGTCATAATCGATGATTGATCGTATAATAGTTAAGAATAAAAGAATCTTCTCGCTTTATATCTTAAGATACATCTTAGAAAATCAAATAAGAAGTTTGCTATAAAGCTCAAAATAGCACTCGAAGTTTCATTAAATAGAATTGAAAATAATAAATTCACGTTATTTCATTGGACATTCCAAATGTATGCATGCGCCACCCTCTTCGAGTGACATTTCGTTGCAGTTAAAATGCATTCCGGAAGATGCAGTTGCAGTTACGAGAATGTGCTTTATGCCTCATGAGAGATGGTTCTTCGGAATTGCTTTTACGCGTTTGGCTCGATGTGCATTGCTTCCTGTTGTTATTTGAGAAACGAGTGGTTATGGTCAATTTCAGCGCTGGCATACTAAAGAATGTTTGGAAATGCGTTGTCGTAAAAAATTCACATCGACAATTGTGCTCAAACAACCAACCAAATGCATACATATTAAATGATAATTGATTTCATATCCGTGCATGACATAAGAGAAGATAAGTCGAGATATATAAATTCATGGTTTTATACAAAGCCAAGAGTTGTTTAAATATTCAAATGAGAAATGCTAGAAAAAAGTGTCGATATATTCAACCATTTGTAGGGCAGCTATATTGTATTATGCCGAATTGACAACACATTTACATCATACACAAAAATATATTATTTAGTAAGAAAAAAATTATAGTATTTATAAATACAATATATTCATTTACGCATATATTTTAGTGACAACTCTGTGAAATTGATAATTTTAAAGTTTTTAAAATAAAAATGATACTATGTATGTTATCTTGAAAGACAATTTTTTTTATAACGACAAAATTTAAAAAAAAAAAATATGATTTTACGAAGCTTTGTTATTTTTTCCGACTTATTAATTATATTGTTAACAATAGTAGGAATTTGTATTAGACAAAGGTTGTTTCTCGTTTTATTATGAAGCTGAATCTAATCCGAATATTTCATACGTTTACACAATAATATGCAAACGTTTTAGGTTATATCTAATTGACATTTTTTTAATGTAATCTTCTAAGACTTCCATAATAACGATTGCGATTTTCACTTCTGGTATAAACATGCTTAAATCAATATCGCCTGCTGTAGCCCAGTTGGTTAGAGCTTGATCTTCCGATCACGCACGTCTGGGCTCGATTCCCGGTCAGATCACAATTAATTTGAGATTTTTTCAATTGAAAATTGTGCTCGAAGACTGGGTGTTTGTGATGTAAATCCACATTATTTCCTCTCCTCCCATCCTTCTGATCCTTTAACAACTGAGTGAAGCCATAGCGATTAGTCATCCACTAATCCTGTTCTAGCCTTATCCTTCTTTTCCTACTATTCACTTTGAAAAAAGTGAGGTTGAGCGACTGAGTAACAAACAGTTCTAGTAGAAAAAATCTGTTGAGATAACTCGATTAGGAGGTCATATGATCTACATTGGAAGTGGAAATGGATAAAAATAAATGATAATAAAATCAATATATCGCGTTATTTAAATTTATATAATACTATAATTATAGTAGTGCGAGTGATTTTTTTAAAAACGAATTAGGTAATTCACCATTGTTTTTCCTCTGTATTATAAACTATAATATAATATTCAATAAATAAAAATTACAAATTAAACATGTTTTATGACTTTGTCAAGCTGATAACGGTACTTAGAAGGTTTTGTAGTATTAAAAAAATAAGTGAGACATTTAGTGTAATACAAAGAAATATCTTATATTTAATATCTCGACTATCCTTTCGAGTATACGTTTGTACTTTTTGGATCGCCCAAGAGCTTTGCATACCGAATTAATATTTCCAACGCGATCATAAACAAGAAAACACTTCACTGAGCCAGCGGGTCAGCAGTTAAAATTTCCGCATCGCTCAATGTTGCAAGTGTATAAAATATCTTGAATTGTTTTTTTTTTACATTCGCAATTTCGCCATCCCGTTTGGCAGACGGAAAAAAACGATAAAGCCTTCCAACTCATCCCGCTAGGGGCATTATTGCTAAGCATTTGGCAATCGCTCAGGAGTTGAGATTCTTGTTTCAACAGCGGGAGGGTGGCTTTTTCTTCTAAATTTATTCGATCGGAGGGATGTAAGTTCACGTATATTTTAGAGTTAAGAAAAGAGTGAGGAATTTATTGGGCGATACGCATTACCACCAATCGAAAACGAAAGTAAACTATAATTTAAGATTTCGACTGAAGGTGCTCGGTGGAATTTCAATATTAAATTTGAATCGTTCAAATTATGTACATTCACACAGATTCTGTCACTACCGACCCGGGTTTCGTCTTTGAGCATCTTCAGGCGTTCAAGTGCACGGATGAACTTGAACTGACGCTTAGTAAATGAATGTTTCGTGTTTATATAACAAATGAATGTATAAATACTCTATATAAATATAATCATAAAACCTTTTCCGACAAACAAATAAATATAATTCTTAAAACTACTCACTACTCAAATCGGTGAGCATTTTCATGGGATTATTTTTTTCGTCATCAATGGCTTTAAACTCAATAATTATTTGTTATATAAACACGAAATATTCATTTACTAAGCGTCAGTTCAATTTCATCCGTGCACTTGAACGCCTGAAGATGCTGAAAGGCAAAACCCGGGTCGTTAGTGACAAAATCTGTGTCAACATACATAATTTGAAAGTAAACTAATGGGCAAAGTATTTGTAAACCTACATGGTATTGCTTTCGAGACGAAGAAGTTAATATATTTTTTATTAGTATTGATCATTCTCAGAAGTAGGCCATATATTGATGAAAATTAAAAGTTGTTAGAGAATACGATAATGTAGATATTTATAAAATGTATAGAAGAGGATTGTGGTAAACGAATTAACAAATAATAGTATTCTTGTCAGGTTGGGCCTATGGCGCAGCGGCTAGCGTTGTTGGCTTCCATGCCAATAGATCTCACGAGTTTGAGTCACAGTACTAACAGTATTTTTTCGATCGATTTATCGATTTTTTTCCGAAGGCATGAGTGATGATTGTGATGTCTAACAATTCCCTCCCACCCTTCCGATTCATCAATAATTCATAGTTGCAAGGGCGATTCATTAACCTCTAGTCGTGTCCTAGCCTTATCCTTCTATCTTTATCACTTTCATTTAAAAAGAGACGTTGAGCGACTGAGTTACGAAAAATTCGCGGACATGTATCAAATTGGCATTTTTAAACCATATAGATAAATGGTGACCAAGTTTTTATAATATAAAAAATAAATTACAAAAACGCGATTTTAGAGTTGATATTGATAAAATTGTTAAATTCGGAATTTTTATTATATGTTGAGCAAAAGGATTTTGCTTAAGAATACGAAACAAATGTTTTTTAATAAAACTGTTTGTAGTTCAGTCCATCCTTTTTTCACTGAGAGTAAGGATAGCAGAATGTGGACTAAAAAATGAAACCTTATAAGCTAATAGCGTTCTGCTTTATATACGAATAAAACATAGATGGCCATGAAAGAATGTATACATCAAACCCAGTATTTCTATGTTTATGATATTCCAAAATTCCGTTCAATTATTGTCGATTCTAATAATCACAAATAATTTAAAAGATTTATAGAGATTATTATTTTGAATGCGATTTCTTTCTCAATTACTAAATTACGTAAATTTAATTAAAAACGTCATCAATACTTGTTGAGCTTAGTGATTATATTTGTTATTTACATTAAATACTATTTACTTACTATCAATTCAAGCCCATCCATGCAGTGGAATGCATGAAGATGTCGAAATGTGAAAACAAGGTCGTTTGTGAGTAAGCGAAACAAATGTACAAATTTGATATTTAAGCTTTGTCAAGCAAATTCAGTCGAATTTCTAAATTTTAAAACAAATCCATAAAACCAATGATAACTGTTGAAAGTTTTCATTGTGATATTTAGGTCTCTAATTCTGTAAAATAACGGAATCCACGTCCAAAAGGTTTCATATTGTTTTACAGGAGAAGAGAAACAAATACGACGTCAAAGTATGGATTATGTCAAAATTGTTAATTAAAGTTAATGTAAAATAAAATTCAATTAACGTATGATGGAATGGTTATTGCTTTTTTACTATACTCGAGAAAACCCTAAAAAATAAGCAGGCTTTGACCGTAAGGTAATATAAAATCTCTTGCAAAACACATGCCGTTAAAAAAACGATGAAAAATCGCAAAAGGGAAAATATAATAAAAAAAAAACAAACGAAACCGAAAAAAAATAGTTTTCCATTTTTTGTCAAAGAAAACCAACAAATTACGTGAACGTTCCAGAGGCGGTCACGTGATACAGAGGTGGCACATCGGGGAAAAAATACCGAGCATGGAAGTAGTAAACGGAATTATTAAAATTTTCCGCTGTATATATAGCGGAAAAAAATAAAAGTGTCCTTTAATCATTTTCCATTTAATATTGGATATTTAAATGTAATTAAAGTCAGTAAACAATTATTTTTTTGAGCAATTTTTAATATAACATAATGTGAGATCCTAAATAGAAGGCAAAGCTTGAATGTAAACCAATTTTAAAGCTATCTCGCTCATATATATTCGTAGGTCTGACAAAAAAAAATCCATCAGAAAGGCAAGTATTGAGTTAATAGACGTTGCTTGAGAGCCAATCATAAAATATCTTTATAATAATATCTGGGCATGCAATAATGCGGAAAATTTTATTATTTGACTAATATTAAAAACATATTTTTTTTTATCGTTTCAAAGGCAAGTAAATAAGTTTGCGTGACTTAACAGACGATAGAACTTGTAAAAATAATTATTTAATTAGTCGACCTCTTCATAGAATAGAATAGCGTAGAATTGGGGACTACGCTATAGGACTGTTACATTACAGGTGACTAGGTCCCATTGAAAATTCTAAGTTATGTTCTTTCAATTGTATTTTGTGAATTGAACAAAATAAGCAAATTAAACATTTTTTCTGTCACTTTTATCTTTTCGTGTCACCTTAAAAGTTAAGTATTCTATAAAAATGTACGCTATAGGAGAGATAAAGAGGAGGGTTTACTGTAAATACTTGATGTATGTTTTATTTTAATAAAGATGCGTTCATTAGTAAATTCAGATTCACTTATTAAGTTTGGTTTTTTAAAGATTTCAACCTCACATAAAATCTCAAAACATAATACTATAATATGTGAATAAAAAGAGAGCAATATTTGATATTGCACCTTTTTTAATAAAAAAAGACTTTACATAAAAAATCAATGATAATAAAATCAACTAGAACAAAAAATGAATCACAGACTCCCAGCTCAAGATCTCAAACGTGTTATTGAAAAAAAGTTTTTTGATGGATTCAGCAGTAACTTTTTTCATTATAAGTATAAAGTTATTAAATTAAGTTTAATATTCAAAACGTCTAAATTTGATATTTACCCTAGCAAGATTCTATCTCAGACCCATCTGATAACTAACGTAAAAAAAACTCTTACTGCAAGTTCATGCAGGATTTATTTGTAAGAATTTAATGACTCGTGTTAATTATAATAAATCCATATTTGTTTTATTTTATTTCAAATAAAAAAAGCGTAGCCGCTGACATGAAAAAGTATTCTGAAAACGTCTAAGAGAAAAATATGTTAAATCAAATATATTTTTTAATGATATGTACATATATTTGATGTAGAAATTTGTGATGGAAATTTTCGCCAGTAGCATGCGAGACATTTTGCGATACCTGGAATATGGCAAATGATCGGCGTGGCACACTAAAATGTGTCGCCTGTGACATCGACTGAGTGTTTACTGAGGGAAAAACGAAAATGATTTGATTTCCATCGATTTTACCTCTCACATTCGAATTGGGCAAAGTGGGGGCGCGTTAAAGGGAAATCGTAGTTCGCAGTGGGACGAGGTGGCAACCCTGTTTTTGTGCCACTTACAGACTATTTCGAAATATGAATATAAAAATACATAATATATGTTGCCACGCGAAAATACAGTTTTCTTGCTCAATTTATTCTGTATATCTTGTTTATTTTTCAATCAACAATCTTCATGCTTAAAAAGCAGCTTTTCATTATTTGTTTTTTTTTGTTAAAATAAATAATAGATTGAAAAAAGGTACTTCTTACCATGAATAAACGTTTTACAATAAAAATAAATATAAATTTATTTTTACTTGTCCTACATTTATTGTTTTATTTATGGTCCTTTCCGGTTGAGAGAACAGTTAACAGCGTTCTCTATTATTAAGAGAAGTTGTTTATTAAAATAATTGTAATTTAGAATATGAACGAAATGAAGGAATTTTAAAATATCATAGTAGATAACGGTAATTTATTATTATATTAGTCCACTAAAAATAGCTATTTTCACAATGAACAGGGAACTATTGTTTATTTATTTCAATCGAAACACCATGATTATTTAAAAAAAATGTATTAAACATTAAAAAAATGAAATACTTGAAATATACGCTTTTTTATTTTTTCAGTTTTAATTGGACATTCATAGCTATTTAAGTGTGGATACAGTAATTATAAAATGGATAATTGTTATGTGAAATAAGCAAACATGAAGTGATGGTATTATTTTATTACATATCGTTAGTGCTTGCTATGTATATTTGAAAAAAAATATACGTTTTGGTTCAAATGAATTAATTTATTGAATAAAAATATAAGGAAACTGCTAAAACACACCACTAGCTCCCTGTTCATTTAATACAGCCAAATTTTAGTGGAGTATAATAGTTCGGAACGCTTTAATTAAATATTATGTTTTTTAATCATATTTAGCTAGATGTTATAAATTAAACGATCGTAAGAAAGTCATTTAACACATTTGCTTTATTATAGACGTCGCTTTCGAGTGTCGGCTGATTCAGTCACACTTAAACCAATACACCAAGAATTAACTGTAAATATATTATGTTTTTTAAAAGCATATAAGTGTTTAAAATAAAACTCAAACTATTATATTTGTAATTTGACTCGCCGTTTTAGTTGATATCCATGTTTTGTCGTTTTGAAAGATTATTTAGAATATCTAGTAAGTTCGAAGATGTTTCACAAACAATAAAAACACGTGTCAAGACTAATAGCACTACTAGTGAAATAAACATTATCAATTTATATTAGATATAAAAACATAATTTACACAAAGCTACCCCCCCCCCCAATTTATCAAAAACATCAGTAGACCGTTTGTTACACCACCATGAGCATGCGGCTCTTTCCATTGGCTTTGCGGCTCTTCAGACATTAATAAATCTTGAACTTATCACATTTTTACCCTTTAAATCGATATATTTATGTATCTCTGACACATAGTTATTCCGTTTTTTTTACAGCTTGGCTCTTTTCACCTGAAAGTCTGTCGATCCCTGGTCTAGACATTATACCTGATGATGTTGTAGCTTAAATCATGATATTTCAAGATACATGATGTTTTACTGGAATGTGCTAAACTCCTGCATTATTTTTTTAACTTTAAGGTACAGTAAAACATTTTCGCTATCGCGGTTTTATGAAACACAATCTTCTCAACTATATAAGACAAAGTTATCAATTTTATGGTAGAGCAAAAAAGAAAGTTTGCGCGGCCAAATCAACTGAAAGATGTTCTTTTATAATGCTCATTAAAACTGTGACCGCGTTAATAAATTGTCATTTAACTTATGACAAGAGAGCTGTTTTCAGAGACGAAATGATATTTTTTATCGTTTTTATAATCGAGAAGCTTTTGCGTACGGATAAACAAGTATAAAGATAAAAATGTAAAAATATTTATTTTTCAAGAATAAATTACAGGTCAAGGTAAAATTAACCATCCAAACTGTGTTGAAACTGATCTTATTTAACAAACCACATAATTCTATGCTTTTTGCGCACAAATCTAGAAATCAACAGAACCTATCCGATTTTTAAAAAGAGTAAAGCGGGGGCAATAACTATAAGTCCACTTATTATTATTGTCTTCGAAACAAGATAGGCTGAGCAAAAGATTAACAAGCAATTCTAAAAGGAACGTTAAGGTAAGTTTCAAAAAGAGTACGTATCTTGAACTATAATCATTAAATCTTGAGACTTTTACAATTTAAAATTTAGACTGCTCTTTACCAAGCATGTTTGTTGGTGGAATTTCAATATTAAATTTAAATCGTTCAAATTATGCAAATTCACACAAGTTTTTCACTAACGGCCGGCAGTTCATCCATTCAATTTGGTCGATAGGAACAAAAATTGTGTAAATGTAGATAATTTGAATGATTCAAATTTGACACTTTTACATACCACTAAAATTATAACCGATAAATATTAATAAAATTCTGCTTAATTTTGCATGATTTGCAAGTTATTAAATGAAACAACATTAAATGAAGTGAAAGAATAAATGCTGAATGTTTTGCGATCTAATGTTGTTGGTGTATTATATAGTTTGTGTTTTAAAGTAAAAAGATAAAGCAATCAGATTCAGTAAGCTGTTTGTAACAGAGCCTATCTGTCACGGATACAAACATAATCTGTGACATCACATAGACATCAGTGTGTTGTTTCTTGGTGCGATATAACGTAAAATATTTGATGTGTTTTTAACGAACAATCTTGCCTGAGAGAAGCAGTGGAACTCAAGCGACTCGACCAGTGTCGTAATAGGAAAGAAATTTGCTCAAGGAATAAATGTTTATTAAAAATTAAAACTTGAAAGTTGATTTAATAAAATAAATAACGCAAAAACAAAATATTATCAACACATTTAAATTAACAATGGATGTTGATTGAAGACCCCACAATCCTTAGCAGAAACTTAGTATTGCTTGTTTAATTAATATAAAATTACCATATCTACTGCAGTAAGCTACACAGATCATCATTTTAATCTAACCACGCAAAGCAATTGATCTAAAATAAACAAATTCAATCAAAATATAGTATTATTTAATATGTATTTTTTTGATATATTCATGTTTGCTCCCAATGTGTTGCATACAGCCTCCTAATGGAGGTATCTTAAAATAAGTTTTTTTTTCTACGAGACCTGTTGAAGAAGAGTAGTAGGAGTAGAAGAATAAGGCTAGGACAGGACTTGTGGTCAACTAATCGCTCTCGCAACACTCAGATATTAAAGGATCGGAAAGGGTGAAGGGATTTTTTAGATATCACAAACAACCATTCTTTTGAACAGATATCGATAAATCAATCGAAAAAATTCTGTTCGTACTGGGACTTGAACCCGTGAGATCCGGCGCGGAAGCCTCCAACACTAACCACTGCATCATCGGACACGACCTAATAAACAATGTTTGAGAAAATCTTGTAAAAAATGTTATATATATAATCTTATTTTCTGTATGGAACAGCTGATTGCCAGTCTTTAAATGAGTTCGGAATCATTCCGATTTGTTGACCAAAATTGAGCAAAAAGCTAGGTCTTTTATACATTTGATTCAACAACAAAAATCAGTAGTTAAATTGTTATACTTTGCCTTTCTTCAAAGACAAATACCGGAAATTGTGCATCCCTTAGTTTTCTTATTTCTCTTTTGCTTTCTCTGTTTTCTTGTGTGTGTTTATTTTTTAAGAATTTCTCCTGTGTAACGACTTTACTTCAATTGAGGTGTGTATAAATAAAAACGTTTTTTTTTTTATTCTAAACAATTTTTGGAGATTGTGAATACCTATTATATGTTTTTCGAACCATTGAAATTTTATGACGGGATTAAAATAATTACTTTAAACATCATTATTTAAGATACTTTTTTCGAAATAAGAGCGGGTATCACATTCTGTTTCATTTGTATGATAATTTGTTTAATTTAATTGAATTTACAAAACAGTTCATGATATATAACATTGATTTCATATGAAGTATAACTAAAATTAAATGCGATATTTTTCGTTAAAATTTGGAAAAAAAAACTGTTAGTATAAATATTCAAATAATAAAAGTAAGATAGAAAAATATGCTATGGTACAATATGTACAGCATTCTCTAAGAATTAAATTTCTTTTACATCGGAAGCAATTTAGTCCAACCAAATCGAAAAATTCTGCAACTATTTTGTTTTTAATATTTTTACCATACACTTTTTTTAAAGATTTCACAATTTTTGTTAGCTTGTGGCATTACATATATAATTGTGCGTATCGATAAGAAGTTTAAAAGTATTTTGGGCTATTTCATGAATGCTGGTTACGGAAAATAACGATACAAATATTTTGTTTCTTAACGTTCTTCTTAATGAACTCAATAGTTTTAAAGGTGATATTGATAAAGCACGCTATATGACTTAAGATTATATTTGCTGTCTAGTTGCTAAGAATGTCTTAGAAGTTATTCGATAACATAGGGTTGATACAAAATAAAAATTAACAGTAGATATGACGGCTTATAGTGAATCTTTGTATCCTGATCTACTTTAGTTTAATATAAAGCTTTGAATTAATTAAATAAAGCTATTTTGCTAGCAAAATTTTATTATGATTTGACAAATATAGTGTAATTTTTCTTACTTACAGATTTTTTTGTGAAAAAATCAGCAAAGTTAAAAGAGATTCGGAATAAAATTTGATAACATTAGAATAAATAAGTTATCTAAATCAAAACTTCGAGTGCACCTCTGTGTTGCAGCAGTTGTCGTCAACCTTGTGTTATCGCGGCGCCGTAAAGCCTCCCGGACAGTTGACACAAATTGAAATGTCCGCGACCCCTTCTTTACGAGCCCAGCCCGTAATGTTTATTGCGACCGTATATTTCGGAAAGTGCACATCTACGACATAGAGAGGTGTGTAATACAAGCGGCCTTACGTCTTCTGTGATGTTTTGTTTTTGTTTATCAACTTTCGTTTATGTCCCGTCGTCCACTAAAAAAAACTGCGAGTCTTATCAAAAAATAGAGAATTTTTTTACGCGGAGTTAAAATATCTAGTACTTACCTTCATGACTGTATTTGTTAAAATGATAATTAAGTGTAATGTGTGCGTAAATTCTGTACTAAATTGCAGTTATTAATCAACTTGTTATTTGACTGATTGTTGACCGTTGAAGTGTCTTGCTAAATCAAGAACAGAATAATACTACCACAAAATCGACCGTAAGCTTATTGCGAAAAAAAAACAAAAAAATGTGTTTATTCAACATTTATTGCACTTGAGGATTCAATTTATAACAGTGGTGGGAAAATGGTACTTTTAGCAATGAACTATTATGATCATAAAGATCGAGCCACAGGTGATTTTTTTTAAACATACTTATATTTTGTACTTGATATTGAAGAATCAAGCCGCATGATTTAAGTCTTTTTAATTTGTCTATTATTTTTTAAGATTAATTTTTCTTATTAAATTATTTTAAGTAGGAATTTATATAAAATATAATACAAAAAAATATTTTTCCTATAAAAAAGATTTTTTTGTCGGCAAGTCACAAAGTATAAAAAGGGGAAGAAAGCATAAAATCAAAACGGAATAAAACGTGCATTGAATTGATATAAAAATATTTTTGTTTGTATAGTGCAATTGAGGATATTACTTGCAAGCCCGGCTTATTCTAAAGTTGTTGAAACATGAACCACGAATGTAATTTAGTACCTAGATAAAAAAAATTGCAAGTATTTTTAGAAATCAGTCTCAAACATGGCTTGACAAAATCAAAAATATCATTCCAATGTAATATAAGACTAAAAATACTTTTAAAATGTACATTTTTTTTCAAAATGAAATTCAAGTTTCATTTTTTAACCATTTTGGAATAAGCCGTATTTGCAAGTAATATCCTCAATTTTCTGTTTTAATTCGAAAATGCTGCCCCGTCCGCCACCCCTTGCTATGTCACTGCTTTTAAGCATAAGCCTTAGGTGATCCCAACCGAAACCTTAAGGTATAGAGGTGTATAACAATCCCGTTTGTATTCATTATAGGAAATAACTTGGTAGGTAATTGTACAGTTATAATAAAAGAGAATGTGTACATAAATAAAGGTCGCACGACGCGCTGAAGCACGCGCATGTAGCCGTTTATCATTTCGAACGTGAACATAAAACAGGGCCATTGTATCATTTTATACCATTATAAATACATCGATGGATAAATAATTATCAATGATAATTCGCTAGTCGTACGTCATTTCAAATAAAAGACAAAATAAACGAAAATTTTCCAAGGTAAGCTCTACTAAATAAATAGATTAAAATTCCACTTCTAAAAATACAATATATTAATGAAAATAAACAGCGATTTTGTACGTCAATATCATTTCGTCAACAAAGTTCTTCTTATTTTTCTGGTGCTACAGCCCAGGATAAACTTTGGTCGCATCAATTAATTTTCAGCTCAGCTCGGCCGTCCACCTTCTTATTCCAGTCGCTGACCTCCAGGATTTGCAAATCCTGTGACACTCCATCCATGCATCGAAGTCGTGATACCCAACGCTTCATCTTTCCCAAAAGTATTAAATGTAAGACGTTTTGTAGAGTAACTCACGTACATGCATGATACATGTCTGGCCCATTGTATGTGTTGAAAGCGCTAAAAAGTTATTATTTTACGACATTAAAAAAATAAGTTTCCATTGAATGCGATTGACACAAATATTCGTAATCAATTAACACTATTTTCGACAATAAAGCTTGTATCATGAAAACATAATTACAAATCAATACCATTACAAGACAGAGTGACGTATTCATCGACTGTATAAAAGTTTATCCCCAGTGTGACAACGTTCATGAAGTTGATAGAATCTTTTCTGGGAAATTGAAATTATAATTTAATTAATGTTGTATAATAGTAAGTCAGTTTTTTTTAATATATAATACACCGCTCGACACAAAGCTAAAGGTTCGTTTGTGACAAATCCGTCGCGTTTTGGTGTTTATCTTTGTTACTCCCAGAACAATTTCGGTTCGAAATAATTACAACTTGTGCAAACAGTCGAGAAACTTGGTTCGCAGAGTTACCGGACGAGATTTTAATTGCGAAAATAATTTTAAACCAAATCAATGGAGTTTACACCTGGAAATTAGTTTTGTTAAAAACGAATAGTCGGAATTAAATATTCTTAGAGCTAATGGAAGAACTGTGTTTGCAATGTAGTAATAATAGAATTAAAACATAATGCACGGGTTGTTCTCATTTAGCTTTATAACATTTCAGCTTTACACAGTAAATAGTTTTAGTGATAAAAATAAAAGATTATCTTATATGTACATACAAACACATATTCAGTGATTTTTTTAAAATGTAAAACGGCGGAACGACGTTCTTTCTTGGAATTTTTAATGTTTTAAAAAACATTTTAATTGTGCTTTGAAAACTTTTGGTTTTCAGATCTTTTCTTGATGTGTCACGTTTTCTGGAAATTGTCAAAAACTACAAGATCTGATCTGTAATGTCAATGTAAGCCTTTTTATTAAAAATCAAAAAACAAATGCACCAAATCAGGTTTTCAAAGACGGGAAACATAATTAAGACAATTTTACAAAAATGGTGGAACTGTTGTAGGCGATCTGCGTTTTCGTGAAGAAGACAAAAAAGTGGTTTGAGCAACTGACTTGAGAGAGGCTTGAGAAACAGTTCTCGTAAAAAACTACGGTTGTAATACCTCCGTTAGGAACTCATATGCACCACATAATAATCGAACATAGATTTGAGAGAAAAACTCTACAAGAAGTGTGTTTCCGGCATCTAAGGAAAATGATAAAGATAGTCTTTTTGTTGTCTAATATTATAATATTGTATTATATAAATAAAAAAAAACACCTAAACTGAAATCAGCATAAAAATAAAATTATAAAACATGTTTATTGCATGATGGGTTGCTGCTTTCTGTATTACCACGTATTTGGGGAAGAAAAAAAATGGAAAAATCCCAAAATTTCTATCCCTAGTCGACGCATTCATTCATTCCGAATACACGGCTATGAAAAAGGCTGTATACCTTCCTTCTCTCGCCTCTTCAGCCGTACGCTGTCAAGAGTGTATCCTCATGAATAGAGACCTGTTTGACCCGCTGAAGAGGGAAAAGTTACCCTGCTCCGCCATTGTCCAGCATCTAACATTGTTGACTCTAGAGTCGAATCCATTTCAGGGGTCCGGATTTTTTTTCCATAAATATAAATTTTGAATTACCGTGTAAAACTTATTACACGATTAAAAAATATGATACTTCTAAATGATGGTGATATTTGCCTGCCTTTAAACTAGCATTAATAATAATTTCCTATTACAATGTATGCTTTTTTGGCAAGCTGGTATAATCAATGCACCAACTGAATTAATCGAAACAAAGAATTGATATCAAAGAAAAATTTTGTATACTTAACTCACTTTTGTCGGTTTTGTTATTTACTATTTGCTACTAGAAACTTGACAAAATTATTCATTAATTACAAGCAAATTGATATTATTTTTATTTATTTTATATAGTCACAATGACAACTAGATCGTATTATATGTGGATAGACTTCATAATTAAGATATATACTTCGAATCTTATGGTCCAATCATATCACCTATAATGACAAGAGGATGATAATTGAAAAAATAAAATGCAGTCGATCGTTTTATATACGAATAGAAGAATTAAAGGCGATTTGATTAACAGTGGTCATACCGAGACGATTGGTTTTCTGAACGATCAGAGATATGTCGGCGGTGACGTCACACTAGTAGAAACATGAATGATAACCAGCAGGGATTTGAACACTTAGAAACTTATAGCAGACAATTTCTTCAAATTTAATAAGATGCCACACGCTGCACATTGGGAGCGGCCATTAAATAAAAAAATATATATTAATGAAAACAAATATATTTGCTTTTAATCTTTTTAGAAGAATGTCCAACGAGAAATTTCTCAAGACTTGGTCGCATGTAGGCTCTTCAATGCCGAGATCCCGTCCAATTTTGTGATCGAAATCGATGTTTTCAAAATAACGGTATTGAGAATTTTTTAGAAAATCCCAAAAATTTATAGGATTTTGGATTTGGAAGAGCTAAAAAAAACGAGTCACGTTGTTATTTTGGGCAAATCGGCAAATTCCTGGGTTTTTGAAATGATGAAAAATTCCGACACCAAAACTTTTCTCAAACTATACACGATTTCATGTTGAGCGGATTGGATACCCTAGTTGCACATACTGAAGTGTGCAGAAAGCTTAATAAATAATAAAAAATATACTATAAGTTAAAAGCTTCTATAAATTGAATTACATATGTATACCGATGCGCGAACCTTTAAATTCCTTGAATTCTGTATCGTGAAATTCGTTTTGCCTAAATTACTATACTACTAATGTAATTAAACATACAAACACGTTTATGAGAAACGTCTTAAAACGTCTTATGTGTTCAAATCGAATGGAAACTTTTTATTGCTATTATAGCTCGTGTAAACGATTTTCTTTTCATACATAAATCCGTTATTTGTTTTTGGGAATCGTGTTAAAGCAAATAATTCGAGTAAGGGTATATTATTCGTTCTTTTTTGTAAACCGTGTAAAAAAAGAGTTATCTTATTGGAGCTCTTACTTTCCTTGTCAGCAACCGATAATTTTGCATTCTTTAATGACATGGTCGAATCACTAAGTGTTTCCTAAAACTAATACCTGAGTAAAGTAACCTATGTTTGACGGAATCATATTGGTCGGAAGAACAGGCTAATAAATTATATCCAGGAAAATTAATTTAATCCCGAAAATAGCTCAGGTAAACAGTATTGGTCAAACACTAAAACCACATTACCCTTATAACAGAATATGTTCCCGAGAGCCAAAAGAAAACATCATCGCAAAAAAGGGTTATCCCCCGTAGCGTATTCATTATTTAGAGAAATTCAAATACACAACGCATCGCCGCCAGAAAGACTTGGTCGATTTATAAATCGTGATATCAGAATCGGCTAGATAAACATTCACCGTTTGACTGATCTACATATTTTATTATGTAAAAGGTACTTTCGGCCTGATAGCCCGGCGCCCCATACCCCACAGGAATTTTCCGAAATGTCGCCCTCGTCCCCTTTTGCGGTGGCCCCAAGCCGCAGCGGCGCGTGACGGGCTGGACAATATCTTTGATGGGGATGGTCAACATTTGCTAATGCTTTTATTATTTTATTGTAGTTTTTTATTACAAGAATTATTTTAAGATATCGACAAAATGGTTTTCTTTATTAAAATGGTTTGGCAAAAAAACTCTATACTTAGAACGCCTTAGTTCTTAAGTCGCGTAATATCTCATATATGTAGATTAGATGGTTTTTGGTATTATTTTATTATTTAAACTTAAATTGAAGTGTTATTTAAATGAAAATGATTTATTGTTTATTTGTTTACGAACTAATATCACGTGATAAATAATTTAATACGATTAATAATTGGGCCTTAAAGAGATGAAGTGAGCCAACTAGTAAAATGGTTATTTTTTTCATGAATAACATATTTTTATTTTACGGATTAGCACTATTGCACTGTGTATATACTGCGGTTACCTAACTTTTACGATACTTTAAGACGTGTAGAACGTTACAAAGCATCTATCTTTTTTCTTAAAATACCGCTTGGCTCACTTCACTTCTAATGACCCTCTGTTATAACTATACATATATGAACAAACTAATGCTTACCACTAAAATTACAAATATTACATTTAATTAACATATTATATATGCTATATTAACAAAAAGACTAATTTATTCAGACCCAATTCCCCATCACTATAATTTGATTATCGAAGGAAAAGTTACCCACTTCTGTCCCAAATCAAATGGGAAATCTGAACTGTGATCAAACCTGTTTTTATTCCACCCCAAAGGTCTTCCCCGTGGACGTCTAGCTATTGGCTTCCCAAAGTGGAATTTCTTAGATACTAGAATATAAGGTAGTGACCAATACAACTATTTGAATAATTTTACATTTGTAAAATTATAGAAAACCTCTCGCAATTTAAGTATGCAAATATTATATCATTATAAAAAAAAGTGTTTTTTTTTAATTACCGTTACCAAAAACTCATCTCGGTTCGAGCTTAAAGTATACTTACAATAAGCCGCTTGACGAAGGCTGTTTGGTAGCCAATTATTTCAGTTCGTTTTGGTAGATGAAAATCCCCAACAAGTTTCACATTATGTGTGTTATACTCAGTTTTAATAACTGTTTCGGTATTGAAAAAATAGCAGGCAGTAAGTAATGTTATTTTATTACTTCTTGTAAAATCAATAGAATCAACTTGTATACTTTTACTATTCCCTAGTTAACATAGAATGATACTAAGTGAAAGCAGGCAAAAATGAATTTAGATGAATACTGCAAACTTAATGGAATAATTCAGTGAATCGTATTTTTATTGTATTGTATAATGCTATGACTAAAATTGATTTTCCAAATCATTTGGAAATGACAATTAAAAGTGTGTTTCATTTTTATTATATCTATTTCCATTAAAACAATTGCTATTGTTTGACAGATCCTAGATAGATGTCAGTAAAGTTACAATGCTTCCCGCCAGGTTCGCTGACGCGTCAATGAACAACTATGTGACATACAGCGCCATCTCTTTTGGGAAGTTTATCATACAGTTAGGGACACGAAAACATTTGGTAGAGAAATGGTACATACATACCAATCGGCCACCCAAAACGCTCACGTCTGGAGAAATTGGGTCGTTTCGTGATCATACAATTTTCTTTTACTGTGCTCACAATATGGTGACTTCTGTTTACATCAATTTCGAAGGTATAAGAATGTATTGATTCAAAGGAAAAACACTATAGTGCTATCGAAAAATAATACAAGGCACTTGCGATTTTTATTTTAGTTAGAAGAAAGTTTTCTTCAGTAAAATTAATCCTAATTCGATTATACGTTTGTGCAGTCGCAGAGCAGTTGATAATGCTGCTTAGCTTTGTCCAACTTAGTTGCCAGAGAAAGGCTATAATGACCATTTTTCGATGTATTCGGCGATAGTTTAGCGGAAGTTATTTTTTAATAAAAAAATAAATTGATGATTCTGGCACTTCACTGGTTGTGCTACAAACCTCTCTGAACCTCTTTAAGAAGCATCATCAGACAGAATATCGTAAGATTTACGAAAAAAATAAAAATCGATTCTTTTTCTTTAGTTATAAATTAAAAAATAAAGGACGGAGGTTTTTCTGTTTGACTAGACACAAAGAGGGAGTAAAACTAAGTAGGTTGTTGATTGCCCCACCAACAGTTGTTATGGGTTTTTAGCCGCATCGCTTTCATAGCGCTCAACAAATGTAACCACTTTAATACTCATATTCTTGGCTCAATACAGAGCTGCACGGGACCTATCTTTTAACCATGCAATAATGTGTTTAAAAAATATAAGAAGACAAAGACAAATATGTAGTTAAAGTGATATGAGGGGAAGATAAAAACATTGATAGCGCTAATTACAAATTAATTACTTGTATTATAGACGGTAAGTCACAAAGAATATAGTTTCAACAATGGTGAGCCGAATGCCTTAAAAAAAAGGTATTAACTAACTTATGTTACATTTATATTAATGAGCTTATTAATTTAAAAAAAAACTCTAAACTTGGTGGCTTCATTAATACGCAAAACACGTGTCATAATTTGTAGCACAACAAGTAAAATCACAAAATTATTAAATTCAATTTTATATCTTTAATTACCAAGTTGAGACAAACTTTGGTTTTCAAATCGATTTTTATAAAAATGCATCTATTATCTGTATAGTTTTAATTGTTACTTTTTCTGAACCAGACATCGGGCACTAAAGCAGCGATAAGCTATGATATCTATGTTAACAGTGGTGGATTAAGCACTTTGGAGGCCCCAGGCGCAATAAATTTTGGAGGCCCTGATTTTCGCATAACATAAAAGTGGTGCAAACCTTTTCGTAGAATAATAATGAATATTGAAAACTGAAATTAAAATGTAAGCGTTTATAAAATATATCTTTGAGGCCCCCAAGAATCGGAGGCCCCAAGCGCGCGCCTCTTGCGCTTATAGGGTAATCCGCCACTGTATGTTAATAACACTTTATCTATACTGTACTTATATCACTATAAGGAGAATGGTAGAAATGACAGTTTTCATTATGCTACTTTCATTTTACTAATATGATTCAATAAAAATTCAATGATTTCAAAGAGAAAACATGGCGTTAAATATAAGCGAGTCATTGTGTAAAAAATTATAGCACATACAAATAATGTATTAAAAGCTTTCATATAAAACATATTATTTACAAGCTTAACAGACAAACAAGCTCATTAAGTTCCGTTGGATTAAAAGCTTTAAACTTTTGTGTTAATGTGTAATTCCTGGCTTAGAATTTTATATTCACTGAACATAGATCTCATTACAATATGTATTATAATTAGAAACTGTAAAGATGAGGCGATGCGGTAATTTGCAAATTGTTTCAATATCATCGTTTTTCCAAAGTATTCATTTTTTTTAAAGATTTAAAAGAACCTGACATAAGAGTTTACTTTCTGGATAAATTTGGAAATTATTTCCTATGTTTTAATCATTTGTCACATTGCAAAACAACAATTTACCATTTCTATTTTTATAGCAAGTATTATATAACTAAATGGAAAATTTAAATTGAAAATCAGTTGAATTTTCAATCTATTTCAACTCTATGTCTGTTATTTTACGGCAAACTTTTACTCTGAATCCCAACTATAAATAATTAAAATTTCTAAATTTACAATTCCACCATAATTCGGATTGACAAGTAGGTATGTTATTAAATAAACATTATTTACACGTTGGATGTTGGCGAAATGTTTTCAAACATTAACTATGACATTTGTTTTAATGTATTTTTAATAGATATTTATGATAGATTTTTTTATGATATTTTATGATATTTGCAATTTTGTCTTTTTTTCACAATGCTTAACAGAAACGCGTGTTATTATTCTGTTATGATACCAAATCATAGTCGGGAAAAGAACATAGGTGACACGATTCGGTAAATTGCGTTGTAAGTCAAAAATTGTTTTATATGGCAGAGGGCGTCAGTGAAAAAAAATTTAGAGCGTTATCTCATTCGCCTGATCTTTTTTAGGGCATGTCCATTTTAGTGTTTTGACCTGTTATCGTTTGTTTCACGTGAACCCCGGTTGAGAAACACTAATCTAGAGAACTGAAAGTCAGTTTTTCATAATACCAAGATAGGCATTGACCATATATTACTGTTTACCAACCGCACTGAAGGAATTTGTTTTTCGTACTTAATTTAAAAAAAAAACCTTGCAAATTTTCGGTAATAATTTTCTGCATATTACGGGTTGTAGCATATGCTATTTCACAAGTTAATTTTGTTCTACTTGTAAATGACGTGAATATAATAATATAGAATAATAGAAACAGTTTTATATAAAATTCAATTGAAAATGGAAAAATGGCAAAATGATAATTTTGGACGGAAATCAAGGAAACCGATAATTTACGTGAAATACTCAAAAACATGCCAATTGAGATTTCTTAGAGAAAATTTGAAAAACGGTGACAAACTTCCGTAATTTGCATAAATTATTACTTTTCTTGATTCCACCGCTAAGTTTTTTGATAATTTCCTATTTACAATTATATTTTAAAGAAAATTGCATTATTGTTTGGGTGGGTTTCGTAAATTACTGGGGAGTAAAAGAGTAGTATGTTGTAAAGCAAATTAACCCATGTTTAATTTGAAAATTTAATTAATGCATTATGGACACGATGTATGGTCGAGTTAAATGGTTGAGCCAAGCGGTATATTATAAAAAAAAAATGCAACATGCGTTGTAATATTCTACACGTTTTAATTAAAGCATCGTAAAGGTGAAGTTACCTCAGTTAACACACATTGAAATAGTGTTATGTCGGTAAAATAAAAATATTCAATCATCCAAAACACCAAATAAAGACCTGATTGGACTTAAAGGTCCATTATTTTACTAGTTGGCTCACTTCACTTCTCGAAAACACATTTTTCAAACCATTTTGCCAAAAAATGACACATTCAAAAGCTATAACAGATAACTTTTTGTAAAAATAGTTTCTATTTGAAGGCATTTTTTTGGCAGGTAATAAATAAAGCACAAACCCCTAACATGATGGATGTGACATTCTATTGTATAATACATAACTACGTACGGTGGGTGGAAAGATAAACCCTTGCCCGGATCGAAATAATAGCCGTAGGAAAATGCAGGTATCATAGAAAACTAAAATCAGGTTACAACCCCATCCCTCTCAAATATACAATGTGAAACTCACTTAGCCAGTGGAGAGCTCGGGACAATGAAAAAATAAGATTCTTGCTTGGCAGTTGAATATTTTTATTTTCAGTGGGGTAGGGGGTGTTGGGTCTTGAGGGCAAACGGCGAAATCCTTTCACGCGTTTTGACCCCGTCGTTTCCCTTTACGGTCAAATCATTTTTTGTTACACGTGTTTTTGTGTTTACATGCAATAGTGTATTTGGATATTCACGTGAATGTATTGTATACAGGCCTTTTCTAAAGTTTGGCACGGGAACTATCATAACTTTAAGACATTTAATTTCAAGTAAAAATATCAATTTGTTGCTGATGGGTACACAAAATAATATTAAATAGATAAAAATCACGTAGCTTCAACCCCGAGAAAAATATAATGTACACTTACAAAAATGAATGTAAAAAACCTGTTTTTTGTTAAATATATATATGGGTCCATTAGAGGTGAAATGAGCCAACTAGTAAAAAGATAAAACGTTTATCTTTGACTTTTTTAAAAGTATTATTACGTCTTGGTTTGGTGCTTTGGTGGATGGCATATTTTTATTTTACGGATATAACACTATTGCAATGTGTTCTAACGGCTTTATTGAATTGTCATTTACTTGGTAGAATTCTATTGTAATAAGGTAAAAAATATAAACGTTATTAGATCTACAATTTTTATCAGATGATTTTATAGTTATTTGTTTTAACTGAGGTCACATTACTTTTACGATACTTGAAAACGTCTAGAATATTACAACGCATCAAACATATTTTATTCTAAAATACCACTTGGCTCACTTCACCTCTAATGGGGCCATATATTCCAATATTTTAAATAAATGAGTGTCTTTTTATGGTAATTTTCTTTTTATTATTGAAAAAATTATTGGCCTAAAGTTACTTTAGTAATCTGTCATTGTAAATTTGTAGGATTCTTTTTAGAAAAAAATAGAATAACTTTTAAGGTTAGAGATTTAATTTAAAGAAGTTCAAAATACAAATAATGTAGTTGCCAAATTTAAAAGTAATACTGATAATATAATTATAAAGGAAACTTCTAACAACATTCACCTAACAAAGCAATTGATCCTAGTTTTTTTGGGTGTAATAGTTTCTACCTTGGACCCGTGTCATTTTTAATTAGGTATAATTCAAATAGAAAATCTACCCTCGAAAAGGTTCAGAGTGCCAATAATAAACGAATATAAGCTGATTTGGAGTCAGCTTAAGTGAGAAGGACTTTAAGCTAAAACCCAACCTATTGTGTTGCTGTGAACTCTAATACTTCATTTTAGCGCGTTTCACAAAAAAGAATATTCCTAATTTATTTGAATTTTAACGTTTATCAATCCTGAATTGTAAATAAGTTAAAATTTGATACGAAAAATAACTGCATTTTATATGCTGTGAAAAGTGATCCTTATCCATTTTTGAAGTAACCTGTAGATGGCACATAGACAAACATAAAAATATTATGTTCTTAGAGTCTTAGACCATACCTACATTACAATATGTATAGGGAAATATATTTGTATGTGTCAATATGTACATATAAGTGTTTGTGTTTGGGAAATATTTACCAAGAGCTGGCTGTACGGGAAGAGCTATAAAAGAAAATGCGTAAAACGTACTGGAGCTTCTCTGAGCTTCCAAAAGCTGCAGACAACATACTTTGCGCATTATGGTTATGTTGTAGATAACTTGACTGTTGGTTATTTGAATGGATTTTCTAACCGAAGTAAGTGAGTAATAAAATTTATTATATTTAATTATAAAAGTCAATACACATTATAAATGAGTTACATTTATTCTAAAAGTAAACATGCCTGTTTCTTGAGAGTCAATATTTTTCGTATGGAATATATCAACAGAAGATATTTTTTTATAATTACTTAGTATTTTTTTGAATCACGGTGGCAATCCATAATCGTAATAATTTTCTACAAAGAAACGGTTAAAATTGTATTAAAAAAAACACAATAGTCCTTTGTACTTATTTTCACTATTATTTACCAATATTAGGACCGATTTTGCTCATGGCGAGTATTACCAACTGATAAGAAATATAATTTAAAGGTGCCATTAACACAAAAAAAATTTGAAATAAAAAGGTGTCTAAATCTTGACTCGATTATTTTATTTATTGACAACTTTAGTGAGAACAAAATTGTCAACGGTGATTTATTCCCGATTTAAAAAGGGTAACTGGAAAAATCGTTAAAATGGTCAATAGTAACTACATCATTGCACATGTACAAAATTGGTTTTAGTGATAGTATTCATAATTTAAGCGATTCACATTCTGAATATTTTATATGTACTGATAAAATGTCAACGCTATAGTCAGAGTAGTGGAAAACAAAACGACTCCGACTCTGACCTAAACTTAAAACACAATTTTGATTATATTTTAGGCTTAGTAATGGTACAATGGTGCAATTTTTGACCGCAGTGATTTGAATACTCATTTATTTAAAACGAATCGGAATTGTTAGTGTTCGAGTCCGACTTCAGTTAAAACAATCTGAATCGACTATTTCGATGCCACAGCCCTAGTTGTTATAAGCTTGATTTTTTGTAGTCAATATAGATTTATCTGAAGAAGCAAATAAATCCTGTTAAAGTGACAACAGACTGGCTTTAGATAGCCAGATTTATGGTCAATATCAAGTAACGCATGTAAAAAAGACAAAACAGGATATTTTACAAGAAAATCTATCTTAAACTCAATCGCAAAACAGAACCTAGTAGGATATTTTAATAGTATGGAGTATTTTGTAAGACTAGTCTTTATTAAATAATTTATAGCATTGACAATAAGTGGGTTATAAAGAAAAGACAATGAAGTTAAATCATAAAGTATTAGATATTATACGTATTGTTTTAACTCTATGACATTTCTTAATGTTAAATATATATACTACAAGCAGAGCATCACAAGAGAAGTTGATTTAAAAAATAATTGGTCGCTCTTTTCAGAAAAAAAAGATAAAATGATGAATCATAGAAAACACAAGTAAACACTGATAATTGTAATAAACTCCTAGACAATGTTTTAAAGGTTAAATGGCTATAAAGATTATCTAAAAAATCAATTCGTAAAGTTTACCGTATGGTGATTGGTGTTAACAATCATTAGGCTATAGCCTACGGTAGAGCTTATTTTTATTAAAATTTAAAAAATATTTTATATGAAGATTGAGTTTGATAGTGCGTTAACATACTTCTTGTATACAAATATCAAAATCAAATAAAAAGTAGAAAATCTTCAGTAAAGTGACAGTACTTGAGATGTATTTAATTTTGTATTTTGGGAACCGGCGCTGCGGGTCGATTATTCATGTTTCGAGCTTATGAAAAGTGTTAGAGGCTTTTGTCTGTGGTCCATAAAATTACGTGCAAACATTGCGAAGGTCTTATAACGTGTATTTGCCATAGTGTCTTCTATATTAGTGGTACTTGACACGTTCCAGTCAATTGTTGGGTATAATATTTGACAACGGTTATCATATTATATAATATATTATAATACGGTCTATCGATTTAACCCTCGCACAAAAAATGGTTTTATATGTTTATGAGAAAAATGTAAGTTTAATCTTAGTTCTGACGACGGAGAAAACCGAAATTGCTATCAACTAATAAATATGAAAACTGTAGAACTAAATACGTTGCTTTTTTAACCCTATTATAATGGAGTTCTACTAAGTAAATGCCAAGTCAATCAATAAATGCATTTTGTTGACTTTTAAGAATAAATAAAGTAGCATGTTATTAAAATATTAATTCGAAAAATATATATATATATGTATATAAACATGTTGAGATAACGATAAATAGACAAAATTCACCACATTTTAGTTATTCTGTACCTGCTATTGAATGCTAACTTGAGATAATTGTGAATAAAAAACTGCAGGAATATTTCTGCGTACATGTTAATAACAAAAAAACGTCGGTGTCAAATGGAATTATTTTATTTAAAATATTTTGCGTTTGCTCTCAGACTGGTTTTAATTAAATTCAGCAATTTAATGGTGAATTTAAAATGTATACATAAAAGAAATTTTGGATTTTATTATTTTTATTAAATTTACTATGTATTTAAATAACCTAAAAATGACGTAGTTATTTAAGTATTTTCTTGTTATACAAGTTTGATTAACACTGAATCGTATTCATTTAAAAAATATAAATCCTAAACGATTATGTACCTTTATACCATAGGTTGCCAAACTTTTGACCTATTCGAATTACTTTATTCTGAAATCAGTCGTAGAGGTCTACTTACATCGTGTAAGCTAAGTTGTCATAAAAAGTAAAGTAATTTAAAGTAAAATATAAAGTGTATATAACAGAAACAAAATAAATAGATAATAAAATATATACATACTCAATTCTTGTTTCAAAGCATCAGGCGGGCGACTTGAATGGAATGGCTACGCGGTCGACCACTTGGCAAATCGCTGCTTTTATAAAGTGAATCCTGAGTCTATTATTATAGTTTCGCTCAAGTGACCAGTGAGTAAAAGCGTGAAATAGTTTGGTATTCATTATTTTCCTGAACGAACCGTTTTAATATTATAGTCTAGCCATAAAATTCATCTCGATCGATCGTTTTTGTAAAATATTTTTCATCCAACAAGAAGCGTGGACGACCCTATCTATCCGCTTTATTAATTATGTTAAAGCAACATGTCTGTAAGAAACGTAATGTTGTGATGATACTTACGTGTTTCCGTTGCTGAATCACTCACTGAGAGCATTGCTGTGTTCACACTTACAACGTATATCAGTTTAAATCGCTAAAAACATGCCTCTTATAATGAATGTGACTCTTGAATCTAGATAAGTGTCAACATAATTAAAAAAGAATCGACCAAGCTAAACTTCTGGGTCTACCACTATCAACTATTAACTCAATTTTTGTTAAAAAGAATGAGACGTGCGAAAATATTTAGACTATGAAAAGAAAGTTCGGTAAGGTGTTAAGATTCAAGGGACTTAAGTAAATTGTTATATCTGCTAAGATTACTATTTAATGATTCAATATGAAAAGATATGATGGTACAAAGGGTATTCATAGTATGCATAATAGCATTGTATGGGCGTATGAATTAGTTCGTCTAATCCCATGGTCAAAGTGTCGTTGAAGAAAGTCTAATTGTTTCATTAGGAAGATGTGACTTATGCACTTTTAGCCGGATGTTTGCTGATCGGAGTGATGTTGTTTTTGGATGAAATTGTGTCAGGAAGTAGGAAAGGAAGTCTCAGACCTCACCGACCGACCATCACAAACAAAGACACTGTCTGCCCAAATACAAACAACATCGCCCGATTCACACCACTCGCCCTTACCAAAAGAGCCTGAACGAAGTAGACTATAATTACACGAAACCATATCGCAAGATAACTTACACATCGCTAAACAACACCAGCATTACAAAAGGTATTCCCTAATATATATGTTGGTTTTGAGACTTTCCTTCATTATCTTTAAACGCTCTTCAAAAACCAATAATTGCACATTCACTGTATATTATAATTAGTGCAATAATGGATAATTAGCCTGTAGCAGTCACACATCCGAGGTGCGAAATTCAAAGTAAACATATAGCAAGCGTTGGCCTCATGTCTCGCTAGACCGCACTACGACCCATTGCCTGTAACAACTTTGACATAACAGCAAACTATACAATACAACAACTTGCGACGGACTAACGTAATGGTTGGACGCCGCTCCGGGGCACAGAGGGTTATGTGGTGATTTATGATGGTCTGGTGTTAATTTATTACGAAAATAATTTTGATACTAGATGTAACTGTATTAAGATTATCTGGTTTTGTGTATTTAATAATTGTTTTCAAGTGCTAAAATCGAGTATTAAATAACAGCAAATACTGGTAATGTAATATTTTCGATAGATTCGGAGGTTAGTTTGTGGATGTTCATTTTTAATATAAAGAATATTTTGACTACTAAGATATTCTACTTGTTTCGTCATGAATTGTAACACGTGCTTTGCCTCGCTAAGAAGTGCCATTGGAAAGAATATCGAAAGGTTAACAGATAAACTAAAAACTCAATTCTTAATATTATATTATAAATTACAGAATAAAATTTGAAATTTTTTCCTACTTCTACTTGACGCCAGTACAACAATGGTTGGAATAATTACCTTTTAATTACTTATACGGAACGGTAAATTCCAATAGAAAAAATATGATAAGTTAAAGATTTTGATTGTGTTAATTAGAAAAAATGGATTTTATGACTGTTTAAGCTAAATAAAATTTATATTAAGCCTGAAAATTTAAACTTTAAACTGAAATGTATCAATATTTTTATGAAGCTGTCAATTTTAATTATAAATAATTATTTGCATGATATTAAAAAAAAACTGAACAAAACTCCTTTACGGGTAAACCAGTTCTGATCATTTAATGAAATAGTTTAATTATTGCGAAGAATTTTGTATTATATTTGTGTAAAAAAAACCTATAAATATTGTATGTCAAACGTCGAAGTTTATTTTCTTCTTACGTTTATAAACGTAAATCCACCCCACAGTAACTGCATAAAATTTCATTATATTATATAATATGTAGTGATAAATGTAAAGATTATCTTAATAGGCACAAATGAAAATGAATCAAGAAAATTGTTAAAAACGTAGTAAAATTAATTTTACACTGTAAACTTACAAACTACAAAATGCCATATAAATTATTTTTGTTCATATCAAGTAAAAAAAAAAAAGATATAATGAAAGAAGTCGGAATTGTTTGTATTTTAAAAACTTAGATTCCGACTTTTCCAAAAATATTACGGCTCCACAACCTCGAAATCGCATATTTGTACATTTTTTTAAAAAAAATCAACGAAGTTTTGCTTTATACGCAAATAATACATATCATATCTCCGAAATAAAAATTGGTATTGAAAATTCCCTCTTGTCTGCCTGACAAAATCAATCTTTATGATAATAAAGCCGATTGGTCTATTTTTTGCAATTAAAAAAAAACCTCTGTGTTTGGCGACAAATAATAAACAATATCGAGAAATATACCGATTGGCAAACTCCGTCTGAACATTACCATAATTGACTCTTTCCAGTTAGTTGACTCTCGTATCTTTTATTTTTTCTACCGAAGCTCTTTGCCCAGTGGCGTACGGGTATAATACTCAACTCTTTATTTATAATGATTTAAATTAACGCAGTGATTAAAATGATAGCTATATTTTTAAAGAAATTATTTTTTCTCAGAAACAAAATATAATGAAGCGGATAACGATTTTATTTTGAAAAACACAAGACAGTAATAACAAAAAAAAATCTAGACTAAAACACATTAAGCGTGTCAAATATTTCTATTGATGAAAGTGATTTATTTCCAGTCTCTCATAAAATTTACCATATATAACTACGTAAAACTGAATGTGGAATTTTTTTCTTGATTAAAATTCATATTATGAATTGTATTTTGTGTAATTTACTTATTGGATCTTTATCAAAAGCTTTTTTACACGGTTTTCTATACCATAATGCTATTATTCAAAATAACACGCTCATCTAAGCAATTTTTATCGAACGGTTCTAGCGTGTAAAAGAGTTAAGTTTACATATATATATATGTTGATGTATTGTAAAAAGGTTCCCGTTAATATTAATAAAAAATATTGGAAATTTTTTGATGTAAGCCACTGATCAATTCTCGGAATATTCTTTTGAGGAGGAATATTCGAGTCTGTTTCCATTCTGTCAATAAATCTTTTGTTTGAATTTTATCTAACGCAGAGAAATAAAAAAAAAGCTAAATAACGATAAATCCAATTCGAGAAATGAACCATACGTTTTTTTTTTGTCTCGACGCTAGCAAAAAAACCCTTTTTGCTTCGACACGAGTGCAAACTGAAATAAAAAAGCTATTTGAATTTGAAAAAAGTATCCATTATATTTGCTTTAAATAAAACAACGAGCTAATAAATCACTTTTAAGGTGTTCACTGTCAATACTTGGTGGAATGGCATTATAATAAAAATAATAAAACATTTTTAGTACTTTTTCCACATAAAATTTATTAGATCAGGACCGGTTTCGCTCATCGCGAGCATTATCAACTGATCAGTTGATAATGCTCGCGATGAGCGAAACCGGTCCTGATCTAATAAATTTTATGTGGAAAAAGTACTAAAAATGTTTTATTATTTTTGAGCTAATAAATATTAAATTTTACGCCTGAAACTCAAAATTTTCCTCCAGCAAACGGCTTAAATCGCTTTTGCGACAAAAAAAATATGAAAGACGAATCAACATACTATTTATGTCTACAAGGATTTTGTAATTTAGTTGATAGTTATTTCGGCATCATGCGATTGTCAAAATTACGTATCTTATCTTAATAGGTACGGCTCTTTGCTTTTTAGCCCTTTTTTGTTTTAAAGAAATGCGTCGATTAAATAAAAAGATATGATTTTTTAAAGAAAAATCGTGCGAATCTGGCTGCACGTGCAAAATTGCCGGTTGCTTGAGTGTTAATATATAAAGAAGTTCAACAAAGTAAATGAAAGAGTGTAGCTTAAAACTACTGACTTTTCATTGATAATATTGCAAGGTTGGTTTTCTATAGTATTGCATAAAAGCACACAATTACTAATATGAATGATTTTCCCAGTTTATATTTAACATAAAGTATTATATATAATATTACTTTTTACTAAAATAAGAAAACACGGTAAAATATATTATATTTATATTATATTTTGAAATACAAACTAACATGGTGGTCAAACATTTCTCGTATGAAAAACTCACTGACGCCTTTTCTTCGTACCAGTGAGACTGTTTTCCTGGAAAAACGTTGGTTTATCTTCATATGATTTATTATTCAAAACTTAAGATAGAAAAGTATACAATAATATACATTAACACACGGGTTCCCAACCTGGGGGTCGCCAACTTTTTTCGATTTTGGATTTGAACAACAAAATGACGAAAAAGTATAGCAAATCGAGGATTTCAAATTCCTCGGGGGGTCGCCTAGTCACATGGCTTTTATAAAAAGGGGTTGCCACCCGAAAAAAGTTGGGAACCTATGCATTAACAGGTGACTATTAGGTGTTATTACTAAGGTGGAAATAATCATGATATCGATACAACGGTAAAATAGTTTTTTTCTCTCAGTAAATTAGGTGTCCACTATCAAACACGGCCATGACAGTTTCACTTTATTTTTCAGGAGATCCGAAAGTTTGATTTTTTGTTAATTTTTATAACTACGAAAAACTTAGACAGTGAATTTCAACGAATTAAACGTATTTATAATTTACTCATACAATAGATAAAATGACTTTTTCAAGACATTTGTGTAGTATTAAATAAATAGATTCGGAATAAAAAGGATATTTTAACATACCAACGAAGTCAAAATCGTTTTCAGAGGAGAACGATTTTTGCTGAATAGGATTTGTAAGCCATTATACATAGTTCCATTTTAGAAAACAGATCTATGTTTAATTATTGCTTCACTCCGTTTTCAAGTGAAGTAGTTTGTTTTTAAAAAATCAAATATTTATCTACTTTTGGATCTGAATTTTATTGATAATTCAGTTACAAGTATAAACATAACAAATACTTGGAATTAATTTATGAATCTTTGAAAACCTACACAGTATTGATTGACAGTCAGAAACTTGCAGTCAATTGTATTGAGAGGCTATCCTCAAGTTTAAAATATCAAAGTATTTTAAATCTGTTATAATGGAGTTCTACCAAGTAAATGCCAAATCAATTAATATTCTCAAGTTGATAAAGACGTTCACACTAATTAAGAGAAATATTTAGTGCTTTTCTTTCCACTAAACGCGGTGGAACGGCGTTTCGGCACCTTTTTTTCAAAGAATTTTTAATGTTTAAAATCAATATTAGCAAAAAAAATATTTTAATTTTGCTGTGAAATTTTCTGCTTTTCCTTATCTATAGTTCATTTTGAATGTAATATACCGTATATCGAAACACTCGTAAATATATTTCATAATAAAAAAAACAATACTAAGCTCGTCAGAACACCTTTGACGCTTTTCTGTCTTTTAAAATTAATTGATCGGTGGTCACTCAGAGTTCACATTTCAAAAAATTACGGGGAAAAGCGAGAGTGATTATTTAACTACTATATCCTTACTTTCTTCGAAAAAAAGAGGTAGAGAAACTGATAAAGAAGCAGTTCTCGTAAAAAAACTTATGTTATGATGCATCCATTAGGAAGCCATATGCTCCACATTGAGAACGAACATAGATTTAAAAAAAACAAGAGTTATAATTTCCGACACCTTTTTTTTAAAAAAAAAGCATCGGTAATATCTAATACTCAACATGTTTTGTTGTTTTTAAGGTTAGCATAATTTAAAGGGAAAAATTGCGGCTATTCTTACTGGTGTAATAGTCGGAATATTATAGTTCGTTCGAACATCCAAAAAGTGTGTTAGGAAGAGTCTATTTTGAACCAAACTCTCAAAACTAACCATTTATCTGAAATATTTATAAACGTAAGTTTTTATAATAAGTGAAAATAATCGGTCATTTTAAAGCTATCTGTTACTGTGCGCATAAGCATTTTGTAAGATTTTTATGTGCGCATCTGTCTTTTACCTTCAATTTGTTAAGGCGTGACTCAGAAACCGAGTAAGATAAAAATTTGATTATTAAGCGTTACACTTCATCTACTAAGTCAGCTTGATGGGAAAAGCTATATAAACGAATAAAATTCTTCCATAAGAATTAAGAAATAAATGTTGATTTTAAATTGAATTTCATATAACGAGGCTTATTCTCCAAAGTTGAATCGTAGAAGGTGGAATGCGAAAAAAAATACCTGCAACGTTTCAAAAAAGTTGATAAAAAGTTTTGTTGAAAATTTTCCACAGATAATAATGAGGCTTTCTACTTTTATTAGGGTAAAGCCTATTCTCAGCACAATAATAGTCTATAAAAGCGGTTCTCAAACATTAAACTTACTCTTCGTTTGCATTTTGGTATCTGCAGAGCTTGTTAAATTATGAAGCGTATATTAGGTACACCCATTGTGTTTTAGTTAGTTTTATAAACTTTTTACTTATTTAAATCCGTTAATTAATAAAATTAACCAAAAAATTAAGTTTCACGACAAAATAGCTTTGATATTGTATTTTTTTTTATAAAGGGTAGGTTTTTTAGAAGTGAACATGTAAAAGTATCACAGTATTTTTGACAAACTGTACAATAATTTAATGATTTAGTTGATAGCCGACGATGGCTTGAAGCAAAAATAGCTATCAACAGCATCCTTTTATTATTGTAACAATGAACACTGTTACACTGTTTTTAACATACTGCAATGAAGTTTTACCAAGTAAATGCTGTTCATTTAATACGAATTATTTTGATTAAAAAAAGAGCAATGACAACAATTCTTTTAATTATTTTATAAAAGTTTTTGTAAGTGCTTAATAACAGTCGCAAATATTGACAACTAACGCAACGCATGTTAAGAAAATATATTAATTATTCATTGAGGAAAAATACTTATTAAAATAACTTATACCGGTGGGAAATTTGCTTAGTTTTGCGAATAATTCGAAATTTAGAGAATGGATCTGGCAGTTAGCTGTTGTACCAGATACCTTTACCTTTACGGATATAAATTATTATGACACTAATTATGGGCTACTGGTGCTGTAGAGGGTTCTCAACTATGCTTGCCTCATATTCCACCTGATGTGATTCCAGTTGGTTAAATTTGAAGAAATCAAAAGATGCCGTCAAAATACGAAAATAGCCAAAGCAATTGGTAAAAGACAGAGAGTCCTGGAATAACCGCAAGGTGACATAATATGGTTAAAAAAAGTGGATAAAGACGAAAATCGTTTTATTTTGCTTTATTGATAATTATCTAGATTCAAGAACGTAAACAAGCGTAAACTTACGAGGACTAAAGATGTTTCTTTAAAATAAACTACATGTTACACCTAGTAACAGGAAATGTGACATAACAAAGTTAAAACAAAAAGATTTACTAAGAAATATCTTCAAAGATAATGTATATTTAAATCAGTTTTCAACCTTTTATAATATCTTTGCCTGCTTCGTTAATCCATGATATATAAAGATTTTATTACATCGCATCTGGTTATGCAAAATAATAATATGTAACACGGAAGATTGAAACGGGCGGGCAAGTAAATGGTAGCATCTGAAGAAACGTGCACGTTTTTAGCGTATCATTATTCATTACAAAACACCCACACAATATATTTTTTCGTAAAAAACGGGGTATAGCATACTACCTGTCGTTTCTTTTCCAGGCATTTGCATAATATTCATGAGTGGAAGAGATCAGTGAGGTGCACAATCGTAATTGTTATAAAAATGAAGAATTCATAAAGTATTTTATGTGTAGAAATTAGAACAACGAAAAGAAGTTTCTAGAAGAAAAGTAAGAAGAACAAAATGACAGGTGGTTTTTAATAATAATAATAATATACATATATGTATATATTTTGGAGGATATGGACTCCTTATCGAGTTTACATCAACATAAGTGTTTCTACGTGAACTGATTGTTACATAGTTGCTTAACCTTTATTTTTTTCCAAAGAGATTATTAATATAATAATAAGGCTAAGACAGAACTAGTGGTTAGATAATCGCTCTCGTTACGCACCATTTTTAGGATAAGATAAGCGGTTAGTAATAATATACATAATATAACAGTAAAGATGATGGTCAATGTGTCAAATATAATATGAACACGCACTTAATCCAAAATTTTGAAAAACATATAATAATTCATATTATTAAAGTTTTTTGAAAATATTTGTATGAGTAAAATTATAAAAATACATTTGTTTGCAACTTTAAGGATCGATTTAACTCAGTAAGTGGCGTTGTCGAGACGTCAATTTACAATGCTCATTCGCCGAATTTTTTTTAAACCAAGTCCGCTCCCAATGTGGAACATATAAACTCTTAATTTTGTCACCCTTTGTTCTCTCACTGATAAATTTTTTTCCAGTAAAGTCAATGTTAATTTTCAGTTAAAATTTTAGGTTTGTTCTCTTTGGGTTGATCTTGAGTGAATCATTAAAGTTTTCATCGAGCTTACCTCGTATGATCTTTTTACTTATTAATATTTGGTGCATTGGCAATACAAGTAATGACAAATATCTATATATACATATTTTTATGTTAAAATATTAAAAACTTAAAGTCGAAGCTTTCCTTTTTTGAAAAAAATAGAGGAAAAAGGCATGACTTTTGGTAAGCTAAAAACATAAATTCGTTTTTCGTTTTTCTGATCGAAAGAATAGAAGGAATAATTGGACATCACTGATATCTATGTTATTTTGTTATTATCTAAAAAAAAAAAAAAAATTATGATGTTACTACACGTCGAAATATTTTATATGTAAGATAAAATATGTCTACTTTTTTAGCGAATTGTTTCTTAAATGCACTCCACTGACAACAAGGAACGCAGTAACTTTTCATAAGGTAACGCTGCTATGCAATTTGGAGGGTTGCAGCCTGAATAGAGATTTTGTTTCGGAGTGTTGGTGTGCAGCTATGTGGCATGCTTACAGATTACATAACGAGTATGTAATGCATAAGCCGCTGGATGAAAATTGCATTACACTTCTTGATGGAAATTTTTCGATTCAGAAAAGCAACAACACAAACAATAAACAATACAAACTATTTTGATATACTTAATATTTTTTTGTTCATTTATTTATTTTATTCGTTTTTTGAGAATTATTTCTTCGTTCGAAAAATTTGTTCATTTGATGCTTTAGGAGTGAAAATCGATGATTCGCAGCGAGTTTGAGAATAGTTTTTTTGTATGAGAGATGGAGTCGGGTGCATTTTGTTGACATATTGATCACCATTTGACGACCGCCTCATACATTTCCGAATACGAATTTGGTTTTTTCCCATACAAAAATGGAAATGTTAAATTAATTTTCATTATTTTACATACGTTCAGTGTGAGTGGTAAGTATCTTAATAGATTTGATTTTTATATGTGGCTATACTTAGAGTTTACGATATTAAAGTTTTATTTTTCAGTGGAAAATTTGTACCCGACATGTACCTGATTTAAATAAAAATGTGCTAAAATCCTAGGCGGCCAAGTTTATATTGTGCTGATAAGACAGACTTAAAAAAAAGTTGTTCTTATAACAAAATGTCAGTTAAAAGATGTGTTGCAAATATTTGCAAGATTGAATAAACAAATATGACAAATCTTTAAATTAGCAAAAGCGAACAAACGAATCCTTATTTTGATCGCATAACATAAATATCATTTGCTAAAAAGGTTCATGGTAGTTAAAAAAATGTTGACATACCTGCATGTTACAAATCTTGTAACGTACTGGTTCCCCTCGACAGCCTTCTCGAGATGAACATCTCCTCAATTGGCGAGAGACTCCACCATCGCAAGGCCTGGAGCAAACAGACCATTCTGACCACTGGGACCATCCACCACGCCACTAAAAAAAATAAAATATGATAATGAACGGTTTAATTATATTGGGCGATAACTATGAATTTTGTCTAGCATTTTTTTATATGTTAAGTTGGTAGATATTTTGGCATCAGGCTTAGACTTTCATAAAAGAAAATATCGTTATGAATATTTTTTTTTAAATAACACTTTATTAACAAACATTTTTTTCATTGATAATCATATTTAGGTCAGACTTGTCCAACTCGTGACCCATGGGTGACATATGACTCAATTTAAGATTTTGTGTGTTCATTTCAAAGTTTACAACTTTATATACATTTTAAATTTTGTTATTGATAAAATTATTAAATCTGTGAGTAAGAAATTATTATCTATGCGGTCGCATGCTTGCGCCAGACATTCGATTTTAGTAATGTAAGTGTTATACGAGACAGCGCTAGCCGACCGAGCAAGACAGAGCAAATGTTCTACAGTCCTATTGCATGGTTTATGTCACGTAATAGTTTCTTTTTCGCTCTAACGAGCAGAGTTTAAATGAGACGGCAATAATTCCATTGATTGAGGACACACATTCGGAAATCGGGAGAAATTTTTCAATATGCGTATAAATAGTAAACACGTGCTAATATAAAAATGTGTTGTTAACAAGAGTAAGTACAGTCAGTGACTCCTTTACAAATGTGGGGCTCATCAAAGACATTTATTATCATTTTTTATTGATCGTCAAAAGCTTTAACGAGAACTTAAACTCTCAACTAAAATGGTTGGTTACTGTATCTTATAACAATACAATTTCCCACAATTTGACAAGATATCATCGTTGCAGTTATATTTTAAAATTTTATCGTGTATGACATTTATTCCTATAAATCAACACGAAGTTGTGACTACTCATCTAAGTAGAAGGATGCATTGCGACAAAGTTTAGTTCATTGAAGTAGCTACCAGGGGCTATGCGTGGAAGAGAAAAGCCGAGAGTGGCAATAGGGTGGTTATATGTATTCTTTTGTGCTTACTTGCGACCAAAGCTCTAGCCACGAGTTTTGTTAACTCTTTTAGATTCGTAATTAATTAGTAAAAATAAAAGTTTGACTGTCTTGGTAAATTGAAAAAGAAAAAAATAATATATTATGTATGGTTATAACTAAAACAAATGAAGGGTAGTTAATTTATAAATGTTCGGTTACTTTGTAAATTACAAGTATATCGTTATTATTAGTTCGCTGCATATTTCATTTACAAAATAATTATATTATAATTAATAAGTAGGTAATTTGTTTTTAAAGAAGTTTAATAATTGTGGACAGCAGCGAGTTTTTCTCTTCTTTTATCACTGAAAATATTTATTTTCCCATTCTTCTATTCTAGTATTAATAAAGGTAATAATATAAATATAATTGAATCGTTTAAGTTGTTTACACATCCACACGCCGTGTTATTAATGACCCGAGTTTCAATGTTTGGTATCATCAGGCGTTCTAGTGCACGGATAATCTTGACCTGACGCTTGGTAAATAGTTGAACAGTGTATGTAATAAGAATAATGTTTTAAGCAATTAATGGCTATTTTTTTATTTCAAGAGTATGGTGATTTTGATTTCTAGATAATGAATTTATAATTATTTAAAAAAGTGAATTAACAACAAAAATATAACAAGGGTGAATAAGGAAGATTAACCTGCTCATTTCAAATTGTCAAACTACTTCGTTATGTTCTTTGATATCATTGCTGATGATTTAAAACTGTTTTTACGTATCAGTAATGAGTCTGACTGTACTATTCTGCAACAAAATATGAATAATATTTTAAATTGGTCTATAAAAAACAAACTCGACTTCAACATTTCAAAATGTTTTTGTATTTCCTTCTCTCGCTCAAGATTACCCATCACATATAACTATGTGATATCTAATGATGCTTTAAAGCGTTTGTCTGAAGTTGTTGATCTTGGTATAAGATTTGACTCCTCTTTCACCTTTCATTCACATATGACTTCTATTGCACTGCGTGCAAGCAAACTTCTTGGGTTTATTGTTAGACAAAGCAAACCATTTGAAAACCCAACTGTGTTTCGGACGCTTTATGTTTCTTTGGTCTTAAGTAAGCTTGAATATGGATCCATCATTTGGAGCCCATATGAAAGTTCATACAAGCTGAAATTGGAGAGAATCCATAAGAAATTTCTAAGATATTATTATTTCAAAAAATTTAAATTCTTCCCCTTTGATAATTCCTTAAAGGAATACTACCCCACCAAATTTCTTTTAGGAATGTTATCATTTCACTCACTTGAAGCTCGAAGATCGTTTTCAAGCTTAAAGCATTTTTCTCTTCTTCTTCGGGGCCGAGTTAATAATCCTGAAATTCTCATGACTATTAATTTACATGCTCCCAATTTATTCTTACGTGGGCGAAACAATGAGCAAAAACTTTTATTTCTAAAAACTTATACCTCGCTTAGGAGGTATGAGTCACCAGTTCCAAGGGCCGTTCGACTAATCAACGCATTGCCTAGAGAAGTGGACATTTTTGGTGATGGTATTTGTGAACTGTTTGATACATTTTTCTTTTGTATTTCTTGATTTTTTATGTTGAATTTGATGTACTGTGTATTTTTATTTTATGTTTTGTCTTATTATATTTTTCAAGTGCATGGCGAATTGGCGTCAGCTGTTATGTCATGTACTGTAATTTTGATTTTTAACAATAAATAAAAATCATATGTTCGATGTCTCCGATAGATGGTAATCAACAACGAAACGAAGTAAGCGTAAATGCAAAACTGTAATAGTTGAGTAACAAGGTAATTAATTTATTCTTTTAGATATGGCCAGTAATAATCAGAAACATCGGGAACCTAAAAAGTGGTCTTCTTCATGCTTATCCAATTTTTACTTTGATTCATGGGAAAACCACCATTCGTTAATTTTAATAATGCTTATTAAAGAATTACCTTTGAACTTATTAAAGGTACCTTTCTATTTTTGATCTGATTTATTTTTGATTTCTCATTATAAGAATTCATTTGTTATTTGACTCGTTATTTATAAATTGTTTTCGTATTCTTTTGACCAAAAATGTGTGACGCTTTTTTTGTCTAAATTTTGTATGAATAGTCCTGCATCAATTGATCATGATCGCTAAGAGCAAAATCGTTTTTGATCTTAAAAAATAATGCGAAACTGGTACAAAATTCTCATATTTTTCAAAATATGATGCCCTTCCACCAAGGATTGACAGCAAACACTTTAAAAGTGATAATAGCAAATAAATATATTCGCTCTCGAAAGACAAAATGTAAAAGAAATTAGTAAATAATATGAAAAATAACAAAGAAAAAACATGACTGGAAAAGTGTTAAAAAACTTTTTTTGGATTTGAACGTTGCAGGCAAAGTGTTAGGACAAAGGTAGGCAGGCAGTAGCGGCACGAACGTAAGAAAACGGAGAGAATGGGGTGGGTAGAGTTCAGACCACTTCACTTCATTAATTTGTCGCGTAAGCAGCCGTGCAAAAAGTCGCGCCCGGATTGGAAATTCACGATTCATTCAAGAAAAAATACACTCCCACTGAAATGAATTGGATTTGTTTTTTTGCTCGACCCGCAGCTTCAATTGGAATCTTTTTGTGTTGGTGTTGTTCGTTCAAAAAAAACTTTGCATAAAATTATTCTCTCACGATAATATAACGGTTTTAATTTTAAATAATCCATTCTTTTGCGACCAGCTATTTTATAATGCGCATTGGAATTAGAATTCAGAATTCATCTTTAAATAATTACAATTTGTTATATATTATACGTGCAAGTCTGAAGAGATACTTTAAAATACATTTATTGATGGTTTTTTTTCCATTTTTTTTCGATATTTCGATTATTAAATTATTTGTATATATACTACATAAAATAATAACAAAATATTTTAAAAAAATGCTAACAATTATTCAATATCTGATTATTCTTATATTGATAATGTGCGATTTTGATAAAAAAAAAAAAAACTGATTTTAGGAACGTGGCATATTTAGAATACCACAGTGTATTTTAGTAAGGCTGTGGTGTTACGAGTCGTGGAGTTGGACTGTTTTAACCGGAGTCATGCTCGAAAAAAACGAATAAATTCGAATACTTCTAAAAAATATGTGGCACCACTGCATGGTTCTAAGAATAAAAAAAGTCGTGTTTTATGCTATGGTCAGAGTCGTCTGATTTTTTCACAACTCCGCCTTGTATTTCAGTTAAATTTTAGTAATTATGTTTACTTTGGAGTTTCAGTAGAAAATAATGCTCACTGTTTATTCTGAACCATTTAAGAAAATTGCGAGGACTAAATATTTATTAGTATAGGCAATCAACTTATAAATACTACTGTCATTTATTGTTAGTTGTCCTATTAACGCCAGTTAGCTATGTATAAACAGCTAATGTTTTTACGGCTGCCTTTCATATTACTTAAAAAACGAGACCTAAAAAATATTGATAGCCTGAAATATTGCTACACGGCACTGATTATGAACAATGCACGATAGTGCTTAAAGCAGTATATACGTTCTAGGAATTATATCCAATTTTACTCTCAATTATTGATTGATCAAGCTAATTCCTTCACAATTCGCTTCTGCTCGTGTGAGCCAAATGGGCGGAGATTAGATGTTCTAAGTTATTGTGTCTCACCCCACACTCCTCGAAGCCATGTTTAAGCCTTAAGTCCTTCTATAGCCGCGTCTATCTAAATTCCATGCTCTCTTAATAACCAACTCCCCAAACCTTTATCCGCAAATTGATTGGAAAGCATTTATCTTTTACAATCACGCTCAATAATAAATAATAAATAATTTTGGTACATAAGTATCTTAACATTAATAGCCGATAAGGTCTGTCTGTAAGGACGTCCGCAGTAAGGTACAGACCAATGATTTCGATTTATTCTGAACAGCACATTTTTGAAATGTTGTTCTATCCAATGGGAGCGACTTATTTTAAACCGGGCGTGAATGTTCTGATATCGCCACGTTTGAAAATTTGATATTTCTTGGTGTAGAGCTAAAGTATTGTATCACCATACATCATAATATTCGAATAATCAAAGACTTTAATTCGACTATTGCAAACTATGATTATAGGGCTATCGAAATGAATCGTTTGATCGTGTGAGTCGATGTGAGACTAATATTTTTTGGAGCGGATTTGATCAATTGAATCATAATGATGAATCTTTTCACGTCTGACCTTGAAAATCTGTTAGAATTCTTTAATACATTAAGAATATTCAAATTATGATATGGATATATCATAGAATAATATTTTGCTTTTTTCATACACTTGGACAAAATGTGCAACTGATTTTTTATTGAAAAATTGGATTTGATCTTTTGATTTTTATTGGAAATAATTGTTAAATAATTTAAAATCCGAAAAATAATTGTTGGCAAACTTAAACATTATTCCAAAAATTAAGTAATTTACAAAATTTCTGCTACTACGAAAGATGATTGTTAGCAAACTTTAACATTATTCCAAAAATTAAATAATTTACGAAATTTCTGCTACTACGAAAAATGGTTGTTAGCAAACTTAATCATTATTCCAACAATTAAATAATTTACGTAATTTCTGCTACTACGAAAAATGGTTGTTAGCAAACATAAACTTTATTCTAAAAATTCAATAATTTACGAAATTTCTGCTACTACGAAAAATGGTTGTTAGCAAACTTAAACATTATTCCAAAAAATCAATAATTTACGAAATTTTTGCTACTACGAAAAATGGTTGTTAGCAAACTTAAACATTATTCTAAAAAATCAATAATTTACGAAATTTCTGCTTCTACGAAAAATGGTTGTTAGCAAACTTAAACATTATTCCAAAAATTCAATAATTTCAATAATTTACGAAATTTCTGCTACTACGAAAAATGGTTGTTAGCAAACTTAAACATTATTCTAAAAAATCAATAATTTACGAAATTTCTGCTTCTACGAAAAATGGTTGTTAGCAAACTTAAACATTATTCCAAAAATTAGGTAATTTAGGAAATTTCTGCTACTACGAAAAATGGTTGTTAGCAAATTTAAACATTATTCCAAAAATTCAATATTTTACGAAATTTATGCTACTACGAAAAATGGTTGTTAGCAAACTTGAACATTATTCCAAATATTAAATCATTTACGAAATTTCGGCTACTACGAAAAATGGTTGTTATCAAACTTTTTTTTTCCAAAAATTCAATAATTCACGAAATTTCTGCTACTACGAAAAATAGTTGTCAGCAAACTTGAACATTATTCTAAAAATTAAGTAATTTACGAAGTTTCTGCTAATACGAAAAATTGTTTTTAGCAAACTTAAACATTATTCCAAATATTAAATAATTTACGAAATATCTGCTAACTATAAAAATAAAATATATTAAAATAAAATATAATTAAATTAAATTAAATTCAATAAAATAAAATAAAATAAAATAAAATAAAATAAAATAAAATAAAATAAAATAAAATAAAATAAAATAAAATAAAATAAAATAAAATGAAATGAAATAAAATAAAATAAAATACCATAAAATAAAATAACATAAAATTAAATTAAATTAAATACTATGCAACAAAAATCTCACGTTGCTGGGCAACGGGCTTACAGCTAGTTGTATTGATTTGACGAAGTGTATTGGCAAGTAACGATATCTTTGATTTAATTAAAAGTGTATTTTTTAATATCCTATTACCAATAGAAAAGGTTTTTATTATATTATGACTTGCAATTTTTATTTATGTATGATTTAATTTGTCCAACCGATTCAATTTTGTACGAGTCATTTCTCTGTTTCATTATTATATGTTTACCATCTCCTCAAAAAGAAAAGTTTGGCAAATAGTTGATATCAGAACACAAGATACATAAATTAGGTTTATAGAGCTAAAACAGTTTGTCGGATCTGTCTACGAATACATCTGGTGACGCCGTCTCAGGCGTGAGTTCATTGTCATATTTGTAAAGCTCAACGTTTACGCTGGGTTGGAAATATACCACAAATATACGAGTGGAAGTTAACACAATTTTTACTTCTACCAGAAACTTGCGACTTCGCTGGATGGACGGTGTGATAGAGGACTTGTGAGTGTTGGGAACAGCAATTGGCGTATAAAAACGAAGAACCGAGTGAAGTGGAGGAGATTAATTAAAGCTGCCAAAGTTCACCCCAAATTGAAGCTCAAAAAATGAAGAAAAGGAAAGGCACTTAAACGTAAAAAAAAGTCGTATCCTAATACTAGCATTTAGATCAAAGTTATCATTGTTAATATGTTAAATCAAATGATACGAACATTTAAAAGAAATATTGTTAAGGATGTATTTCTAGTAGGAGGTTGGGACATTTCTTCGGTTTATAAAAATTTAAGACGGAATTTAAAAATTAGAGTAAAATATTTGAATTGTTAATATGAATATTTTATTCAAACGCGGGTGTGCTTGCTCTTTAGTGACCTTCATTTCGTAACAAGCAAGCTATACCTACAGTTACGAAAAAATAAAACCATTACAAACAATGGTACAAAAAAAAACAAATAAAGCCTCTTCAGAATAAGCCGAGAGACAATAAACATTTCAACACAACAAAGATATCTTATTATGGCACAATGGACCCGAAACACAATCATTCCTTTGCGTGCATGTTATTTGTTTTGTGTTTTTTTTATTGTTGGTTTTTCTCTTTCAAATCACACATTTCACCGTTAAGGCGACTCAGTAGGAATGCAAAACTTTAATTTGACCTACAGCATAAATATTGCACTGACTTAAATAAGTAACCACCACAATACGTATTTTTACAGTATCAAAACAAGCAAAACATTTTTCTATTTCATTACAAAAATAACAATACCACCTAACACACGAATGGGTATTTAGACAGTTATAAAGGTTTTTCATATAAAACAATTTGTATTAATATTAGATATCGACGAAAATCAATAAGTATTTATTTATCTTCATAGCAAAGACTGACAATCTAATTTACTTCCCCAAATATCTGTTGCAACAATTATATGTAACTGAAACTATACGTTAATTATATATTCCTTAAAAATGCTTCATATGAGGTGTTGCTACATGTAAGCAACAGTAAGCTATCGTACTAATAAATTAAATCATGAGACGGCTTTTGCCAAAGGTAACAAGAGACGCTAAACAAACCATACAATACAAATTTCTCAAACTTTCTCTAATATATTGAATTAGTTTTTATTTTTAATTTTTTATAACCTATTTTTTATGATATTGATTTGATATGATTTGTTATGATATTGATGAATACAGTTTTGAAAAATAATTTTGTTGCATAAAAAAGTTTAAAACATAATAATATTGACATAACAAGATTAAAATAGAAAAGTATTGAGTTCTAAAATAATTATAAGTTGCAATTGATAGTTATTTCTGGTTCGCGCTATAGTTGACCATGAATTTAGTCCGAAAATTATCTTAACTATGTCTTATCGTGTGAGACAAAAAACTTCAATATTTTTAAATCATTGTATGTTAAGTAATCCTTCTTAACAAATCGATTGAACATGTCGCACAGTGACTTCTTTACATTTTTTTATTAATAGCATCTAAAATGTATTGCGGATTCTATTATATATTTCTATTGACCTTTTGAATCTAAGATCCAAAATCTCAGGATGACACATTGGTTCCAGAAAGTGGCGCGTAAAAAAAGCTCATTTCATATAATTTGATAAATAGGTTTCAAATCCGTGTAAAAAAAGTACCAAAAATGTATGAAAAAACGTAACGGTTTATCCAAAATAATCGAGTAAAAAAAGTATTGGGTGTATATTTTACTGAATGCAAATAGTTTTACTTCAATATTCTATAGTCTAACTCAATAAGGAAGAAACTAAATGAATATTAGACCAGATCAAAAGTAGTCATTCAAATAATTTATATTGAATGCATAGATATATTTGTATTTCTTTATATAATGTTTGAGAACTTTCTTTACTGGCAATTTGCATGTTCGATGACATGCAGGGTTGTGCCATATTAACATCTTTTCCAATATTTTTTTTGTTTCTAATAATAATGTTTTTTTTTTGCGTTTAAACGACTTTGTTTTTTTAGCGAAAATCTTCCCCATCTGTAAGCGGCATAAAACTTTTGAAACATAGAAATGATTCATAAATACTAATGTAAAAATGCTTTTATTCATCTATTATTACTATTAAATACAAATATCTATAGATAGAATCTCTGTTTAAAAACATTGCCAAATAATTATTTTAAAATACTTATCCATTAAGCCAGTAGTTTCCAACTTTTGTGTTAATGCGCTTCCCTTTGAAAAAAAATATCTTCGCGCCTCCCCATCCTTTATTTTCATATAGTAACAAAGACACGTTAAATAAATATTTTGGACTGTTCGCGCTTCTTTTTACAATAGTCCACGCTTCCAAGGTTGGAAATCGCTGCATTAAATTAAAGCAAGGGTGTCCAACCATTTTTTTTTCTTAAGATCGACTTTTCAATCTTAAGTTTTCTCGCGATCGACTTCTACCATGATTCTTGTAACAATTTTTATTTAGTAGGGGTTTTCCCTTCTTCAATCTTAGAAATGTTTATTTTAAATGCGAAATACATACAATTAGATAGGTATATGCTTACAAATAATTCAATTTTTGTATATTTTATATTTAAATTGTATATTTTTTCCAAATTCACGGAAGCTTTCGGGATCAAACAAATTATGCTTTGGAGTCGACCGGTCGATCGCGATCTACCAGTTGAACATCCATGAGCTAAAGTAATACTGGTCTTTACAAGCGTCGCTATTGAAAAATACATTATTGTATTATAAATAATAATATTATTTGTCAGCGCTTTGGGCAACCCTAACCCCAACGCGTTTTTTTGGCAGAATAAAAAAACATTGCTTTGATTACCTCTAATATTCGTTGACCAGTGATTTAATATTTTTTAATAAAACATTTGATACGTCCACTCCATACCACGTACGATCTCAGACTGAAGCTCAAACTGATGCATAGTAGGTAAGAAAAGGCATCTCCGAAAAATGGTTACCATTTATTGGTATTATCATTATTTATTTATTTTTTTTGCTTTTAAATGTAAACAATAAAATGGTTTTTTATTTCAATTTTTTTTAGAAGTGTATATGATACAATTATGCTTTAAAAATCAGTCAGAAAAAGTGGGAAAAATGGTACATTTCAAATGGCTGTATAATCATTATATTCGATAAATTAGAAATTCTGCTCAAATCACTTTCTTAAACCAATCTTTATCTGTATTTCTTTCTAAGACTTCAAACTTCGGTATCTTATAATAAACCTTAAAACGATCTTCGCGTAAAGTAGTTGAAAAAAATCCAAGTCAATGTTTTACCGTGTAATCTTGACATTTTTACTATTTTCATAAAAAAAAAAATGCAATAGTGTAAAAAAGCGTTTGGAAAATGTAATTATTGAAAAAAAAATTTTTTTAAGTGAACGGTTCACGAGATTTCGTCGATGGCAAACGATCGATTTACTCTATTTTCAGGCGTAAAGGTACTATATCCTCTTAACACTGATGTGGCGTGCTCCACCTTTAACCATCTCTTTCGGCCAACAATGACGCCCCACACTCTAAGCCGCACCACCCCTCATTACATGGGCGAAGATACATCTTGTTTCGCTCCTGCCTTGCTTGTGTCATCGGTCGTTCAGTGCGTCGAAACATTTTTCGGTGTCGATATTCCTTCATAATTAAAAATACAATAGTGAGTTTGTGTTGGTTAAAAGTGAGTGTAATGGTCTACAGCAGTGCTTCCCAAATTGGGAGCCACCGCAGAACATGTTTTGTACTGAGGAGGGCCGCAGATTTTTCTTTCAGATTTAAGAGGCCGTGAAATGAAAAAGGTTGGGAAGCACTGGTATACAGCGCCATCTTTAATTAAGACAAATCGTTAAATCACTTATTTTCAAACATGATAAGTGTAAGTATAATGTAAGTGATAAAACCTAGCTTAACAACATCCCTACGGTGCTAAAAAATACTTCAGATATTTTCAGATACAAACTGTTATCCGTAAAAAATGAACAAGGAGTCAGCGGCGTACTTGAACAGTGATCTCATATTTTATTTAAGCTGTCTTTTTTCGGTTATACTGTTAATACGCGAACGTTAATAATCGCTGCTTCCACGATTTTATTTTTGTAAGTAGATAAAGTAATTAATAAAATACAGAAAATATTTTAATTTTATGATTGAAATTGTTCTAACTAATGCTCTAAGAATATAGTGTGTGTATCGTATAGTTAAAAAGTCACATTATTTTTGAACTGTCAAATGATGTTTGTAATCTATTAGGAAAATTTGAAAATTTCTAGAAATGCAATATGGTAAATTGTTTATCGTATTTGTTATGAGTTTTCAATAAGGCGAAAATGTTTTTTAGTACTGTAGATTGGGGTCAAGTCTTAAAGGTGGCAGCACAATTTGCTCTTTGAGGTGCATTCATTTTCTGGCAAGATAAAAACGACAATGAGAACGCGTCGCCTCGTCTTATGAAAGAAAATTCCTGCTTCTTTTTACAAAGATTTACGTAAGAGCATATTAAAGTCACATTAAAGGAAAATGGAACAAAAATAGAATGTGACATAATAAAAAATACAGAAATATGAGGTTATAAAATGTTTTTAAAAAGTAAATTTATGTCTGAAAACAATTAAAATGTTTTTAATAATATTTTTGTACATAAGACAATATATATTATACATTCTATTTTTATTTTTATGTAGTATTCGTAAAAACATTTGAATGTCGTTTCGGATTTTTCAATGAAAAAAATATGTGAAGAATTTCATCACGTAGATTGACTATATGCCTTTTTTGTCGGTTTTTGATAAATCACGATTAATTTTGAATACAAAACTAATACCAGTTCTTGTTAGTCACACACTCTAATTTTAATATATCAATATTTACAAAACGCACACGAGGGTGATAAGGGCTAATTCAAATCTAAGTAAAAGGACGATTTTAAGAGCGTTTTATATTTAATTGCATTAATGATTTTTAATTAAATGAAATTTTATAAATGTCCCATCAGACAAAATAATCTGTTTATAAAATTTCATTTAATTAAAAATCATTAATGCAATTAAATATAAAACGCTCTTAAAATCGTCCTTTTACTTAGATTTGAATTAGCCCTTATCACCCTCGTGTGCGTTTTGTAAATATTGATATATTAAAATTAGAGTGTGTGACTAACAAGAACTGGTATTAGTTTTGTATTCAAAATTAATCGTGATTTATCAAAAACCGACAAAAAAGGCATATAGTCAATCTACGTGATGAAATTCTTCACATATTTTTTTCATTGAAAAATCCGAAACGACATTCAAATGTTTTTACGAATACTACATAAAAATAAAAATAGAATGTATAATATATATTGTCTTATGTACAAAAATATTATTAAAAACATTTTAATTGTTTTCAGACATAAATTTACTATGTCTGAAAACAATTAAAATGTTTTTAATAATATTTTTGTACATAAGACAATATATATTATACATTCTATTTTTATTTTTATGTAGTATTCGTAAAAACATTTGAATGTCGTTTCGGATTTTTCAATGAAAAAAATATGTGAAGAATTTCATCACGTAGATTGACTATATGCCTTTTTTGTCGGTTTTTGATAAATCACGATTAATTTTGAATACAAAACTAATACCAGTTCTTGTTAGTCACACACTCTAATTTTAATATATCAATATTTACAAAACGCACACGAGGGTGATAAGGGCTAATTCAAATCTAAGTAAAAGGACGATTTTAAGAGCGTTTTATATTTAATTGCATTAATGATTTTTAATTAAATGAAATTTTATAAATGTCCCATCAGACAAAATAATCTGTTACGAGCCAGTGGTCCCCTTTGAGTCTCATATTTTTCTGTGGTCCTCATAGACGTTTTTTTCGAAGCGTATAAGGTTTTTGAGACTCGGGGACACAATTATTTCGGGATTGATGATGGTGAAAAAGGGTGTCTTGGTTGAGAAACCATAAACAAGACCACAATGATAACAGAAGAATCCAGCTTACAAAGGTTCTTAACATCATTGAAAAATAAAGATCAGTTTATGACGTGTGTGTCACATAGCACACGATGAAAATATATTAATTGAATTGGCATGAACAGTAAGGTCCATAACTCTATTTTAAATAAGTAAAAATTGCAAAGTATTAAGTAAAATAATAAAATATATTAGAGCTATAGTTTTAATTAACAATAACAATAAACCAAAATAAAAAAAAAAACTAAAATTCCACACCGTGGTCAAGTCTTGTGGAGAATTAATGGCCTCATGAATATGTAATGAGAATATCAGCTGATGATTTGACCATCTGTATAAATTTGAATAAACAATCCATTCCGAGGCACTTAAAATTGCATCTGTGCGTGTTTTGCTTAAATAGACGTAGTAAAACGCATACAAGTATAAATACCAGTAATTATAAGTGAACACATGAAAACTGGGAGATACAGCTTTATATAAACTGTTGATAATATCATTTTATTGGTTTTTTAAAGGTGTTTTAATAATTTTTTCTACGTTATTTTCTAAATAAAATTCTGTAAATATAACGCATAAAACAGTACACCGCATAAAATGCACAATTTAATTTCGTTTGACTCAAGATAACGCAGATTACAGATGATTTATTTTAACAAAGAGGTGAAAAAGAGCGAGTTATAGGGGGAAAAGATCTTAGTCAGTAAAAAGGACGTTTTCTATCACATGCTTAAATATTTAAAGATTTAATATTATTTGACGTGGTTAAAGTGGATAAATTAAATGATTTATTTTTAAAATGAAAATTGTAAACTTAATTCAAAGAAGATCTTTTGACACTAAGTTTCGAAAAACGAAACCAGGAAGTAATATAATCTAAATTTTAATATGAAACTCTATTTAGACGGCAAGGTTTGTTAATATATTAGGTAATAAATACAAAACATTGAAAAATCATCGCTTACGTCTGTGAAATTAATAAATATTACGTAGTATCAGTCTGCAAAATCGATGTCACATCTCATCGCTCAAATCAGAGCTTCGTTAGCAATATTTTACCACCCAATGAGTCTCCACCTTTTCTAGACCGCATTAGGGTAAAATTGCCTTTCATTAATAAAATGGTTAATTTAATCGAAGGAAATTTTGATTATTTTTTTTAATCCTTAACCGTTCCCAATGTAGATAGAGCGTATGTACCTAATGGATATATCTCAGCAGAAGTTTTTCTACGAAAACTGCTACTCAGTTGCCTCTCCTTTTTTGAAGAAGGAATATATAGGACATAGGGCACGACCAACGTTCCCTCAAAGCTGCGCGCGTGCGCGACCGCGCAGCAGTTGGGAAGCCTGTTTGTCAATTAATATTTGATCGGACCGCGCAGCCTTTGAAATTACCGCGCAGCTAACCCTTCGGCTTAGGGAACGCTGATCACGACAAGACTAATGGTACAACTAATCGCTTTCTCAACGTCCCGTTATATTTAGGATTGGAAACGTGAGCGAGAATTAGAAATTACAAACGTCCATGCTTTCAAACAGAAAGTAATTGAAAGAATGCTAATATAAAATATAAAATAACTAACTAAATTATTCCACGTATTGTGGACTATATATTGTGCTACAAACTGTGACACATGCTTCGCCTCTTTCAGAGGCATCCCCAGACAATCTTACTTTCACAAATGCTTGTTTAAGTACGAATGATATTAATTTTACTTTTCTGATAATTATAAACATAAAATAAAAACGGGAGGCAAGAAGGGGATGATAGAAAAACAAACATGATACAACAAATGACATTTACGTTACTAAATGAATCATATTATATAAAATAAATTTTATTCACCAATACACATATAGTTTGAAAATCTCTGTGCCTTGAAAACCTTAGCATATCTGGAAAGCGTTAAAAAAATAAAAAAAACTTTGAAACTGTTGCATTTATTGAATAAAATAAAATACTGAGCCAATGAATTAGATTTGAAAGGAAATGGTTTCATCGGAAAAATCGAACGTACCCCTTGAATGATGTGTAGCGAAAAGCAATATAAATCATCTTTTGCAGTATTTTACAATACAAATAAGTTTTGAGTTACCGAAAATGTTCATGCATATAAATATTCGATCAAATATTTTTTCTTACCAATCACTACGGACATGAGAATTTCATGTCACGTGTTCCAGGACATGAAAAGGTCTAGATTTAAGAATGTCTATTCCACACTAAGAGGAGACAGTATGATATACAACTATTTTAAATATTTAAATTATGGGCCGAATATATTCTCAAACTAATCCTGTGGTGAAGCAGTCCACTCCTGAATATGTATACGACAAATTTAACCGTGGGATGGAGGGCCTAGTTGAGATTTTTAATTCGGAAATGTGATAAATTCGTTATCATATATTTTGGTCCTTTCATCCTGTTGGTAGTAAGCAGATATATATTCACCAGAGACTTCAAATTTGATTCGATTGCGGCGTATTCATAATTGAAACATACAACGAGTTTTTAATGATCTTTATGCCGTTAATTGAATTTATTTTAAAATAGAATTTAAATAAATATAAATACTAAAACAATAACGTACTAAGAGTAGTACAACTTTGATATTATTATGCGGGTATGTAGATATTTAAAAAGACCTGATAGTTTTTGTTTTCGATTTCATGGCATAAAAAGGTAATGTAATGACTTTTGTAGATTTTTTTTGTGGCCGTTCTAAAGTAAAATAAATATTGTTTTAACAACGAAATAATAAGTAGGCAATGTATGACGCAAACAGTATAATTACCGTGTTACTTCGACACCGTTCGAAAAAAACGACAAACTAGGTGTACTTTACAATCTTTAAATACATACATTTGCATCAGGTTTTTTTTTATCATAAAAATAAAGTTAGGGGAGTTTAGTAGGTCCCCCTTCCTTACATCTTTTTTTTTACTAATAGTGAAATTTGAAAACGAAAAAATACTTTGTCGATTTTTTTTTTTCAACTCATTCATCGTATCCATGATTTTTTCCATTCTCTGATCACAAATGTGTGACTGTAATTTCATCTACTTCACATATTTTTTTCGTATTTGTAATTGTTCTATGATTCTTGTTTGACGTTACGTTATTAAACTCCATTCTTTAGAAATAGTAGTTGGTACCTTGAGGTTTGTAAGCGGATATTGTAACATGATGATTGACAACCGATTTTTCCAGATTTGCACATAATCTAAGACATTTTTTTTTTATATAAAAAAAGATACACTGAACTGTGAAACTGCACGGAAAATGTATTCAAGCATTTAGGTGTTAAGCCTTCTTATAAAAATTTAAATTTTCTAAATATTAATTCGCTCTGACGATTCAATAATTATTACAATTAGAAATTAAAATCTTCGAAAACAAGTGTCGGGTCGGAATACCGCCGCGCCCCGACTCTACAAAGCTACTGTCTATAAGCGATTATATTTAAATAAAACAGAACAATTAACAAGTGAAATCTGAAGTGAGCTCCTAAGAAGTGAAGTTAGCCAAGTGTTACATTAAGAAAAAATGACTTAGATGAATTATAATATTTATGACTATTAATTTACATGCTCCCAATTTATTCTTACGTGGGCGAAACAATGAGCAAAAACTTTTATTTCTAAAAACTTATACCTCGCTTAGGAGGTATGAGTCACCAGTTCCAAGGGCCGTTCGATTAATCAACGCATTGCCTAGAGAAGTGGACATTTTTAGTGATGGTATTTGTGAACTGTTTGATAAATTTTTCTATTGTATTTCTTGATTTTTTATGTTGAATTTGATGTACTGTGTATTTTTATTTTATATTTTGTCTTATTATATTTTTCAAGTGCATGGCGAATTGGCGTCAGCTGTTATGTCATGTACTGTAATTTTAATTTTTAACAATAAATAAATAAATAATACTCTACATATATGAAAGTATTGTAAAAATGATTTTTGCTTAGTAATTACCAACTGTAATAGTATTATTTCTCTTGAATAAACATATTCAATCTCCAAAAAGACAAATAAAGATATGATTGTACTTTAGAGTACAAAGGAAAAGTTTTACCATTTTGCTAATAGGCTTACTTCACTTTTCAAGGATTTATGTTAAGTCGGTCGAATGAATTACTATGTAACTTCAAAATTATTATATGATAGAAAAAACACTTTCTATTTCTAAATATATTGATTTTATATAGAAATGTTTTAATTATTTTTATTTTTTCTAGTATAATAAAGTCGACATATATGTCAAGAATCACAACAGAATATCTGTACGTCACTTACTAATTCAGAATAAAAAAGAGCTTATAAAAACAACATTGAAAAAAAACCCAGCGATTTTTTTATCTCGAAACTTTTCTATATGAGCGTTTGTATATTTCCTGTGTCAAATAATTTATTTACGCCAAAAAAGGAAAGATGATAAAGTCGGTGACGTCACAACACGACACCCTGAGTGTTAAAAAGTGTAAAAAAATACTACCAAAAAGCAATGCACACATTTACAGCACACCTGGGTAAAATTTTTCATACTACCGCTTGTGACTTAGGGGGTTTTTTGCCACTGCATGTTTGCGTGAAGGGAACTTTTTGTCAGGAAATTGCATTTTGTAAGTTATAAGTATACCACTTTAGCCCACCGGCAGACAAAGTTTTTATAGTGTGTTTGCGAATATAAAAAGCTTTTTGTTATGAATATTTATTAGAACAACGAGACATATTAAATCTTGGACGTTTATAAAAAATGGATCCAGAAGAATGAATTGAGCCGTAGAAAAGATATTTTTGCGTGGTAAAGTGGTAATTTCATGATCTTTTAAGCTAAGAAATTTCACACGGCAAAAAAGTTAACACACTGTCGATGAAATTGCTACCAAAGGAATTTCAAAGTTTTACCTTTTAATAAATCGGGTCCCATGGTACAGCGGTTAGCGTTGTGGGCTTCCGTGCCGAACCTCACGGGTTCGAGTCCCAGTACGAACAGCATTTTTTCGATTGATTTATCAATTTCTGTTCGAAGGCATGGGTGTTTGTGATGTCTTAGTTTCCTTCCCACTTTTGCCATTCTTCAATAACTAGGCGCAACGAGAGCGATTTGTTAACCAATAGTTCTGTAGTTCTTGCAGAAAAACTTCTGTTGAGATATCTCCATTATGAGGTGATATGCTTTACATTGTGACCGGACATGGACAGCGTAAAAATAGCTATTTTTGCATAGACGATAGTGATGCCGAATTTCAGGGTAATATAATAGCCACCTCATTGAATGCTTAATATATTTTTTAAGCCCACAAAACGCCGTTGTTTTTCTTCCTCTTCAGTTTTTGAAGTAAATTATTCTTTATAACAAATAAATGATTATTTTTCTAATAGTCATTACGAAGTTAATAAATCTAATACAAAATAACGATGATAAACATGTATATGAGTTGATTATTCAGGTGCATACCTCTTCTGACAGTGAAGCATGTGGAAATATAGTCTTTTTAGAAAGCAGTTTGCTGTAATCTTGAAAACTCTCAGTCGACTGGAAGCAAGAGAGTTCGATTCAACATATCTATCTATCCACCCGTTTTCTCCTCGGAGGCAAAGACGCTACCCTGCTTTCAGGAATATAAATAATTCAATAGGTCTTAGCTTTTCCCGCCTGATACGAACAATACTTTATCGGTGGTGATTTTCAAACAGTGTACCTGTATGGGAAAATCAAACCCGGATAAAACTACAATAACCGTAAAGTCGCGGTATGATTGGAATTATATAATCACATTGCGAATCATTACATTGGATTGAAGTAGCAAAAAACGATTGTGTTGTTTTCTGTATCTGACTCAAAATTCTTATTTTTATTTATTTTTTTAAATAAGCAATGGTATAAAACAAGGGCGGTGAACCTTTTCATTTCTAAAGGCCACATTTATTAATCTGATTCAACATAAGGCCGCTATGAAGAAAACTTTGACACCCTCCCCACTTTTTTTACGACTGTCGAACATTTAATGGGTTGATAACGATCTTTTTCCAAACGCTTGCGTATATTTTTTTTTATCAAAGTGAATATTTTGATCAAGTCAAAAGGCGGAAAGTTCCCCTCCACTGGTAAAAAAACTACTAATTTCTTGATATCATTTATTTGCACCCAATAATTCATTTAGATTTGAAAACATCTTGACAATTTAATGATATTTTAATCTTTCTGCACTATTAACTCAAAATTTAAATTTTTTACAAAAAAAAGTCTAAAGCTGTAGTAGGTATATGTAAAATGTTTTTGTTTTACTTTATTTTTGTAAGTGACTGTCAAAGTTTTCTTAAAATATTTACTAGGAATATTGGCAACAACTGTTTTTGTGTCGAGGCATAATTTTTCAATTCATGTATGGGATTTGTTTCTTTATATAATAAATATTTTAATGATATAAAATTTTCTTTAAAAAATGTTTAACAACTTCACTTTGCCACAGAATTGAGTTATTCAAGTATTTTCAGATGGCATATTATATAGAAATAAATCTTTCCATCAAAGATAACGGTAAGTTAGATCGAATTTATGTCATGCTATCGCTTAGCTAAAGACTATTTATTATATAAAAAAATATATATTCATTTAATTGTGTTTCTTTTCTGAAACAATAACTCAGTTTGAAAGTAATCGGGGGTAAAATTTCTCCCCTGCCACACATCACATCAGCTGTGATCTATCACTCTCACAATTTGCGAATAAAACGTGAAATCGCTTTTAAGAGACGATTATTTATTAACAGGTAGAAACATGCTTCGCGGAATATAGGCTGAAATGGCTTGTCTCTCTGAATTATACTCCAAATAGACTGGCCTAAGCGATAGATTAGATTATTCCTTTTACTATACAGGCATACAGTCATATTCAGCACAGTTCAAGTACTTGAGAATCACATTTTTTTAAAGTAAATTAGAAAAGATCGAAGGCCTAGTTCCATAGAATGATAGGTCAACATATGTCGTTTTCAGATAGATTACACTTTATATTTGAATTAATAATTTTCTTTTGCTAGCAGATGCTTGAATATATAAATAAAGAAATATATACAATCTCTCAGTTATATTTAAACACCATTATAAATATTGTTTTATGGTTATGTTATCGTTGAAATATATTTATAATGAATTGAGATAAATGACTATGATTCACTTAAAAGATGAGACAAATAATAATTTTCGTAAATTTGAATCGTTCAAACTATGTACATTCTCACAGATTTTGTCACTAACGACCCGGGTTTCGCCTTTCTTTCGTATTTTAAAACTCACTTTAGACACGGCAAAACTGTGGTCAGCCATCAAAACTACCAATTTCTAGTTGTAGCACTATGAAACTAAACCATATATTATATGAGATATTAAATTTAGTAATTTTGTCAATATCAAATGTATTATTTCTAAAAAAAAAAATCCACGAAGTTACCGCCGAATCAACGGAAAAATATAAATATTTTTTTTGTCAAAATCACTTTTCTGCACGAATTCTAACAAAGTTATACATCAACAATGTGTGTGTTAAAGATTTAATGTTATTAGAAAATGAAAATAAAGCTACTGATGAATATTGACTAGACGTTCTTTATCAAAAAGTGTTCAGTTAATATCAGGAATTGTTAGTCGTGTAAATTAAGACCACGAGAGTACATTTATTAATTTGTCCTCTCCTTAAATGCCTTTAAAGAGTGACTCAAGTGCGATTAAACGTATTTAATGTTTAGATTCATTACGCTCTCTCAATTTATAAACCGTTTGAAATATGTCTATACCGGTAAAAGAACACGTAATTTACTATTTTACAGATTTAATGCATAACATAGTTGTCTTGTTAAAAATAAAACTTAAAACTTCTATAAAGCTCTATAAAGGTTCGATGGCGCAGTGGTCAGCGTTGTTGGCTTCCGTACTGGATCTCATTTTTTCTAGTCCCAGTACGAAAAGCATTTTTTTGATCGATTTATCGATTTCTGTTCGAAGGCATGGGTGTTTGTGATGTCTAAAAACTCTCTCCCCCAGCCTTCCAATCCTTCAATAGCTAGGCATAGCCACTAGTCCTGCTCCAGCCTTATCATTATATCCTAACTATTCTCTTTGGAAAAAGAGAGGTTGAGCGACTGAGTAACAAACTGTTCTCGTAGAAAAACTTCTGTTGATATACCAATTATGTTGATATACCAATATTTTAATTCATGTCACATTTTGAGTGGACATGAATTAAAAAAAACTCTACAAATTATCAATTATTAAGATCAGTGGTATTCAAGTTAAAATTTAATAGACGTGTTAACTGTTTTAACTAAAAATACGTTTGTATAATAAGAAGTTGAATTAGATATATCCGCCAAATCATAAAAAACTGTGACATAATAAATACATATCAAAATGGAGAATTTTTTATCAATTGTATTCTATTTTTGTTTTATGCAAAGAAGCTCAGTCAATTTACTTCAAACAAAAATCTTCTGAAAGCGTATGCAAAGAATATATATGTACATAATAATAATAATAATTCACAACGTAAACACGTTTTGTTTTGTTTATTTCATCGCTTAAGGGCTTTCACGTCATCTAAAAAGACAAACGAATTAATCATAAATACAGAAATAAAACTTTTCAATTTGACAAATTATTCCTTATAATGCCTTTATTACCGCGGAAGCCTCCTACCAGCGGTTTCAATAGGGTAACCATGATAAAGTATAATACAACTATGCATTGTTTGTCATAGGCTTTTTATAAATTGTTTCCACGACACCTATAGCTATATTTATTGGAAGGATTGTATAAAACATTAAGAAAAAATATATAATCAGACTGTTTGTAAAAGTAGCTAGAAATTAGAGAGCACACTTCGTTTATTTGAACAAAGATTTAAAATCATATTTAAACAAAGTAATATAGCCTTTACCGGATAAATTAATTATAGTTCTGGCATATTTGTCAAAAAAGAACTTGAGTGACATCTCTTTTTGATTTGGTAGGTGGATGTACAAGTATGTAAATATCATAGATACTAATACCCTTGGACTCAAAAATATTAAACAATCAATATATGAAAATGTCTCTTCGATAATTTATAACCGAACGTTGTGTAAATGGATCACTGGACGACTAAGCCATCTAAATATGTACCCACAACACAGAAAATAAATAAAAACGTAGTAAACAATAATACTTGAATAAAATAATTTCAACAAATTTAATTTATAAATTATATGCATCGAAGGTTTGAGTCCGAGATATATGGTAGTAGGCAGGTGTTTCTCGGAAAGTTTTCAATTGTTTTAATTAGCAGAGTTATAAACCACTTCAACGGTGTGTCATTAATATCGGCTCATTTTATTAGGAAGAAAACTCTCGAACATTTTCACTACTTTTATGCTGATTAGCAATTACTTATGGTAGCTCAAAAAAGCATATAGACTTAAGAAAAAACATTGGGAAAATTAAATGACTTTAAATGCGAAACAAAAAATGTGAAACAAACCCTAATTATTTATTATACATATGAAATTATTACGATGACATCATTATAAATTTGTTTAAATAATTTGTGATGAAAACTAGTAGCGAACTAAGTAGTAGAAAAAGCTTGAATGATGATGAAATTCACATTAATGACGTAACCAAGTTCTCGTTATACTTAAAAAGCTCCTTCAAGAACTTCAATGAAAGCGTGTATATTTTTAAAGAGGCTCTATAAATAGATGATTGTGGTGACACGTACGAAGATGTACATGGTGTGAGCTGTCAGTCTGTCGAAAAAAAAGTTGAGAGAAGTTATGGATTTATTTAAAATAAAATATGTCTCTTTTTTTATTGCGTATTAGAACTGTAGAAATAAAAAAAATACCTTTTATGATGTTGTGATACTTTGAGAAAACATTTTGAAAAGGGTAAAAGAAAAATCGTTGTACACACAAATTCATTATTGATAAATATTTTTTTGTACGAAATCTTAGAGTCTTTTGTCCTCAGACTAATATTGATAACCTATTTCACAATTTTAAGTTGTAAAATCAAGACGAATTAAATGGTTTTATAATAATGCTATGTAAAAAAAATATTTTTTTATCAGAAATCTGATTACAATTGATTTTACATTATATAGTTTTTTTATAAATACATCGTCGCCTATTACGTATTATTGTTAACTGTACTTAACAATAATTTCATTTTCGGAGAAACTAAACTGGTAGTACAACCAGGGCTGTGGAGTCGAAGTCATAGAGTCACAGTGTTTTTCCTGAAGTCAGAGTCGGAAAAACGAGTGACTCAGACCTATTAAAAATATATATATTTAATGTTGTGTAATCAAAACAAAATAGTTTATAGTGTTGACATTGTTTGCTTGCTTGATATTGGCAATACATATAATATATTGAAAGTTAAAATGAAATGAAAAATTCTTTGGAGTCGGAGTCGTCATTTTTTACACGACTCCACAGCTTTGAGTACAACACATTTCATGAGTTGTGCGGTGAGGTAAACAATATGATGAAATATATTCATGTAACGTCATAATAACATTTTTTTAATTCTATAACTCAAAAGCACTATTTTTTTTTCAACAAATTAAATTCATGATATTGTTAATTATAGCTGTAGCTATAATAAATTTCTATTAAAATACACAAGCCATATCGTTTCTATTGTTTTGGCAGTGGTGATAAATTAGAAAAAATAGGGCGTTACCCTCGATGATGTATACCGGCTTGATATTCAAATATATCTCAATCGAAAACAGGGAGCCATAAATAGCGAAACCCTCAACCGTCACCTGATAACAGGGCTGGTTATTTCGAACCCCACTTTCGTCACACTCGATTAACCCTTAACAGACCAACAAGTATTCGTTTAGACAACTACACCACCACAGTGGCGTTGGGGTGGAATGAATACCGTTTAAAAACATCATCATTTTATTTCATCAACTCGGTACGTAGTGTGTTTACTCACACCGCTGAAAGAACCTCTAGTGATATATTCAAAGTGAAGAAATATGAACATTTATTTTTCAGTTTAAAAGGAAAACATGTGCTCTAAGATAAGACCTTATAGCATTGTAAGACTCTCTTACTCTTTTTAACAACGTTATTTTGATTTTTAAAAAAATCGTTGTTAGAAAAATGTATGCAGTCAATTTTAAGATTATAGTAATCTTCTGATTAGAAACATTAGTGCATTGATTATATTCTAGTTTTTATTTCGATCTATAGAATACTCATTTATTTTAACGAAAACACAATATTCCGTTGTACTTTATTCCATTTTATTTAATAGATCAGAACCAGTTTCGCTCCTTGCAAGCATTGTCAACTGATAAGAAAAATATATAAACAGGGCTATTTATACAAAATTAAATTGACATAAAAGGTGTAAACAACAATTAACAATGAAAAAATTTACAAATTACAGTATAAGTGACTCTATAATTATACAATATTTAAATGTTTAATACCTATAACATATAATTAAAAAATCATCAAAGATAATAAATTTTAAGTGGTGAATGATGGTAATTATAAACATAATTAAAATTTGGGAAATATTTAACAAAGTGAAATTCTACAAATATTTTCCAAATTTTATTAATATAATGCTTATTCATTAAGTATTGATATTAAACACCCTAAAAACTCATTTACTTGTTTCATTCATTTTTTAGCCATGCCCTTTTCAATATAAAGCGTTTGAGCTAAATATGAAGCTTATTCCAATATAAGTTGTTCTGTTGAAATCGATTGTTATTCCGAAAACTTTAAAAAAATATATTGAATGAGGCAGAGGGGTGGGATTATAACAAAATATTAAGTATAGTACAAACTCTTTCTCCGCTTTGTTATTCAATTTTGGATGGGTAGAAAAGCATTTATATAAATCATATACAGTAAGTGAGAGCCTTGGTTTAACTCTTGAAAAAAACTAGAGTTGTCCTCAGCATCCACGAGATTAAATCTCAGGAAAAACGCTTCATAAATCGATTGAATTATCAGCATTATTTTTTCTAAAATTCAAAACTGTGGATCCTGCAATCAAAAGTTCTAGCACTTTGAAATTTAGATGAATAGATTTGTATGAGTTAGTAATAATTTCATGATATTGTACTTAAAAAAACATTTAATAAAAACGTTGGCTCAGCATTAAAATTTACTGGAAAAAATCTAAGAATTGACAATTATATATTGTCATCTTTGTCAAGTAATTGAATAACCATATTCTTGGATATTCTGACTTGCTTGCTTAAAACACGTGTTCGCTAAATTACTAAATACAAGAGAAGCTATATCAAGTTATACATTTAATACCAAAAATTACCACTAGGTAGCAGTGCAATTGGCACTGATAAAGTGTGCACGTATTCGACTGTAGAAAAGAAAAAAGATGCAACTCACAGTTTTATTTTAAATTTTATTTCGAAAATCACAATATTACATTTTGTCGGGTCCATCGAGCAGTGGTCCACATCGTTGGCTGTCATGACAACTGAGTAACAAGCAGTAATCGTAGAAAAAATATATTGCAATAACTTCATGAAGAGGTCATACACTTCACATTAGGGCATGGATGTAAAAAATACACAATACATCAAAAGAGTGAAAGCTGCAAATGCCGATTATTAAAATTAGTATGTAAATTAAAAATGACTTCTACAAAGGGTTTTCTTAGACACCTTATTGAATTTATATTATATTGAGTAAATAGCCGCCAGTGTGGTCGAGTGGTCAAGATCGTTGGTTTCAGTTACGGAGGTCACGGGCTCGAATCCCAGTACGGACAGTTTTATAAATTGATTTTTCAATCAATTTATGAATTTCTGTTCGAAGGCATGGATGTATGTGATGTCTTGAATTCCCGCCTCCCATCCATCCTATCCTATGAACGAGGCGTATCGAGAGCGATTAGCTAACCATTAATCCTGTCCTAGCCCTATCCTTATATTTCCACTCTCTTTGGAAAAAGAGAAGTTGAGCAACTGAGTAACAAGGAGTTCTCGTAGAAAGATTTTTGTTGAGATAAACTCCATTAGGAGTCCATGTGCTCAACATTGGGAGCGGACTTCATCATCAAACCAAATCATCAAAATAACATTTTTTGTGTCTTCTGTGAAATTTGTTCTGTGTCGGTTACGTCTTATTGACTTCATATAGTATATATATTAAAAAAAAACTTAATCTAGACAAACTTAAATATATGTGCCCAAGACAGCATTTTCAAATAAATCAGTCGAAAATGATCGTCATGAGCGAATCATGTCTTAATTATATTAAATAAATGTAAAATAATTAAAAACAATGTTTTATTATCTGAATATAATGCCTTTCCATTAAGTATTGACAGTTAATCGTATTAATTAACAACACAATGCAAAATTTACAGAAATATATAGAATGCTCTCCACATTTTTTTTACTGACTTTTAAATAAATAAAGTTATATGTGGATAACATAATAAAGCTTCAAGAGTCGCCAAAAGTTTATTGAACTTTTTATAGTTTTTCGATAGGATTGAATAAGTCTCCTGGCGTGAACGCCACTGAACCAATAATGGGAAGGTTTCTTAAACCTGAGTTATGGCTTTGGTGGGCTCGATAATACGCAGGGCCACTTTGCCCGAAAGTTAAGGGTAGGTAACGCATAGATAGATACCAAATTCAACTAGATATCCTTTGATAATAATTGATACAGACTGTTCTGTTTAAATTTACGTAGTTTGTTTTCAATGCTTCCTTATCTTACCATTATGATAAGTTTTATTTATATAAACGTATTTTTCAATGCCTTATCAAGGGGTAGCAGAAAATATTTAAGAAAAGTTACTTAAGAAACAATTAAGGAAAACGACGAGAAATAATATTTAAAATTTGTAATGGAACGTAACTTACAGAATACAATAAAATATAACGACAATGATTATTGTTTAAGTTACCAACGTTCCCATTTTAGAGAACAAACATATATAAAAATATGGTTGTTACTTTTCAGTGACCAATTAATTGAATCAATATTTCGTTAACAGCTTCTATAGCACTTTATTCACAATTATGAATGAATTAATGGAACCATTTTTCAATCTCATCCACTCCAACTTTAAAGCATACATAATAATCTTAACAACAACATTTTTTTTACGAAAACTGCTTGTTGAAGTTTTTTTGAAGAGAGAACAATAGATAGTATGGTATTAAGAAAAGACTGTTTAGGTCAAAATATACAAGCAGCATTCAGCTTCCTCAGCCGACAACCGCATTTAGGTGATCCCCGTTTTTCCCATATAAAACTCATATTGGGCGCACACACGGCAACATTTTGCAACCGACCCAAGATCTTCAGTCCACGTAGTTGGCCGCTTGTTTATTGCTGAAAGCGGAAAAAAATGCTGCCCGTGTATTTTGAAGCTGAGTTATCTTATCGCTCTTACTAAACCCCGTTTATTTAGATTGGAACCGCGGGGAGAAATTTACACATTTGAAAATTTGAAACATAAAATTTACCGTTCGAAGATTTCCGTAGATACTACAACCAAATTGGCATTGACCCCTCAGCTGCATGAACGTTTCAATAGTATTTTTTTAAAATCTTTGATTGTGAAAACAATCATTCAATGAAAGTCACAATTTAAGGGGATATAAAAGCTTTTATTAGAAGGTAGAAGTTTTTATTTTTGTATTTATAGTTTTTCTGTGCTAAAAGTTCATTTTTCGTTTGATTTTGTTAGGGGGGAAAGGAAAGCATTTTGCAGTTAGTTCTCGGTTGATAAAGTGCGTCTCACGAAAAACAATTTACGGTTTAGAAGAATTTCATTAAAAGAAACGCTATCTTGCGTTAGTAGATCTCAAAAACCAGCACAGATAGAGAAAGTATTTTTTGTGTGGTAATATTTTTCTTAAGTAAAAGAATTATTGATTTCAAGAATCGGCAAATAAAACAAAGCATTTGGAATGGAAATATTTTTTTTATTTTTTCGTATCAACACTTATTTTATCAATTTTATAATAATTTAAGCAATTTTGAAGTAATGGTCAGGTTCACAATCAGTTTGTTTCAATTAGGTACAGTGTTATTAAATATAACCCAACAAAAAACAATCTTAAAGTCCTTGGTACATTGTAATAACAATCGCTCTACGCCTTGTTATAGATTTGAGATACAAAGAACGGCTGAAAAGATTACGAAACGCCTTATCTGAATAAACAATTACAATAAAACAATAAACAACTATTTTTTTTAAATGAAAATTTTCAACAGTCTTTATTTAAAAAAAATAGTCGATTAATAAGTTAAAAGGATCGTGTGTGTGACAAGATGAAAGCCAATCTCATTAAACTTTTTTTAAATTCACTTTATAGTTAATTCGCCACAAATTTTTGTAAGCTTACTGATATTATTTTTACTAATTTAATGTAATATTTCCAACTTTAAAGTAAAGATTTCAATGAAAATTTCTAAAAATCGTGTAGTGTAAACCTCATACTTTCATTAAAAAGTATTACTAATGATCATTTTTATAAATTTATAGTTCTTAGATTACTTTAGTTTAGTGTATAGTATGTTTAGTTTATTCATAAATCTTTCGATGTTCCGTCTGATACTTCTCAAAGAGACAAAACACGTGTCAGATTTTACAACAAATAAAATTAAATAACAAAGATGTTCTATTATATTTTATTTTATAATAATGTGTAGAATGTCCAAAAAATATGAATAAAAAATCAGTTACAATGTTAAAATAAGCACGTCTTTAAATACATAGTTGTGTTGAATTTTCTTTCATTTTCTCTATTATAAAGAAAGCTCATGAAAGATTAACAAGCGGTATGGAATAAGTCTAAAACCGTGTTAACTGATACGTAGAAGTAGGTTCTATATACAAGTCTTCGAGGTCGACCCCTCGCGTAATAGCACGTGCCAAGAAACCTATATCCCAGCATAAAAAATTCAACTGTAAAATAATACTTGTAAACACAATTTCTTACGGAACAGATTTTATTATAGTTTTCTTTAACTGGCAACAGAATGCAACAGTAAAACGCTGAATAGGCTTACATCGTATTTTTAAGAAATGTAAGATATTTAAATTAAATAATAAGTATTGCATTGAATAAAGCAAATAATAAGTATTGCATTGCTTACCTTACTTATAGCGGAGTTGTAGAGATACAATAACTATTCCCCGAAAGTTAAATTATTTCGCTCTCCCAGTTAGATAAAGTCATAAAACAAAATTTATAATATTGCAAGAGATTCAATTGAAGTGAAAAAATACTCTGTATACAGTAAATAATACTGAATGATTTCATTATTGTTTTTTTTATGTTATTTACTTTAAAATCAGGTGAATCCCAAATCAATGATTTAACGTTAACATAATTAAACATATCATCACATTTCTGGCAGAAGTTATTAAGTAACAGATTACTAGTTCTGAGGAAACAGCAAGTGATACAATTTAGCTTTTATGATAAACCCTCTAGCATCAATATTTTATGTAACATATATAATTATAATATCAAAATATAGGTGCATTAATTTCAATTTGATAAAAATAAGATTTTAAATAAATATACACGGAAAATTGCCTGTTTTTCTTCAAGAATTAATTATAATTGTCTCTTTAAATAAATTATTTTCTTGGTAAACTGTTGTAATTAATGAACCAGCTAAAAATATTCCAGAAAAGTATTGATATCAAAGAATCTCTTTGTAGATATAATTAAATCATTTTTTGTCTGCTTTCTTTCATAAAAAATATGCCAGAAAGGTGACGATATATGCCATAATCAAAGCAATATATGTTTAATCTAGAATTTTGAGAAAATAAACGGGGCGTAATAAAAAAAATAGCAATCGTCAGAATTTGACACAATCTTCATTTAACAAATATTCCTCACATTTAAATATCAATTCAATCAATGAAATTCAAAATGTAAGAATGACAAATGATGCTTAAACAATATCGCTCCAAGCAATAAACTTAAGAGTTAAATGAATTAATTTCCAGGTATACGTATAAATGGCTGACAATAAATATTCCTTTAATCAAACTATTGACTAACATTTCAATTTGTGTCAGTGGATCGCAAGATTATGTTAAGTAAACATTATTTATTTTCCAAATTTCAGTTTCAATGACAAGCTTCGTATCTGAAAATGAAACGTTATTTAGCTAAGGCAGTCTAAATTTGGATATTAAAGGTTAAACAGTGATTTTTATTTCCAACAGATGTCTCAATTTAAAACTTTTAACTTTATATTTTTATGATTTAAAAAGCTTTAAAGATGAACACTTGATTGGCGAATAAATAGTAATTAACAATTATTTTATACTTTTTTTTATCAACATCTTGCTCTTTATTATGCGCTCCTAATAGAGTATATCGTTGGTATTCCAACAGAAAACATTAAATCAAAAAACCTTGTTTTGTGATAGTTGACTTTTTTAAATATCATGAAGCAAAATGAAATGTAGAGAGGCGGTAGACAAAAAGACAAAAAAAAAATACTACAATTGACCAAAAAATTAAGTTTTTGAATAGCTGTAGAAATAAGAAATCTTTACAGCTAAACAGCGTTAAATTATATATATATTTCTGTCAGTAATAACTGCCAACAAAATATACTATGTTCGTATTGCTTCTTTAAATATTGGTACAAGTGAATTTTATGTGAGCCAACTTGTTTTTTAAGACTATAAAGCGTGTTTAAATGTATCGATCTACATTTATAATTAGAAACACCCAATTTTTGACTTATATTTGTTTTGCAGTATATCAACGATATATTTTACAACGAAGTGGTGAGTCAGTAACTGAATCTCAAAATAATTTGTATAATAGACGTTGATTGAAAATCAGATCTTTAAAATTGTAAATTTGGGGATACGAACCGCTAACCACAACAATAAGAAAGACGTAATGTATTAATTCAGAAAACTTAAGACCTATCACTGGAAAGAAATAAAAGCACCAGTCTAAATTCCAAGACTCCAGGTTAAAGATTGAAAGAAATTACTGATTGGATCTGTTATAATATGAAAGAATGTATTTAGATTTTCAAATATTAACAGCGCTTCCAAAGTATAATATGATAGGGCTTGGAAGCCATCAGAGCCATCAATACATTTATTATAATAGTCTAAAATTTAGGAACAATAGTTTTAAGTGTTGCCAGATAAAATGTTGTTAAGAATCTACAATTAAAAACTGTTTTTAAATATTATTCTTAAGTGAACTTCTTTATAAAATATTTTTTGATACGTATTACATATGTTAGTAGCAATAGCAATATAATTTTAGAAGCAAAACATTATAAAGTAGATAAACGAATACGTACATGTCAAACATACAAGGTTAAGAAATGTTTGTTTTTCGTATGTTGAAAACTACTATAAAAAATAGGTTTTCAAGAGCGTAATTTTTTTTCAACTGCTTTAAGGTTTTTCAAAGAGAACCAATTTATTTTTTATTGCAATTCTGCTTTTGCCTTATTATAATATAAATATGAAAAGTACTTTCAGTTCATGTGTAACGAGTTTTTGGTTCTAGGAAAATTCCTAAGTACCTAGTTGACTTTAAAGAAATAGTCTATATAATATATTATGTGGTGAAATATATAAAAATATGTACAGTATATAACATTGGCACACATTTTCACAACTTTTCCTTGCAATATATAAATGTAAATCATCGTGAAACCGCTTTCTTTGAAAGTTCAGAAAACCCCAAGTCCTGAGTATTGTAAACTCTTTTGGCAGAGATTTGGGAAAAACGTTTGAAACGAAAAAGTCTTAGATATAAGGCTTCAGTTTTGAATGGCTATAAGTTATCGTTTGACAATCGGTATTATTGCTTGACTATTTTATTTATTATAGGTAAATCTAGAAAGTTTTCTTGGCACAGAATTATTATTTAATGAAATTTTGTTGGATTAATGTTATTTTATAGACGTAAATTTAAATACAATTTATTTAGACATGTTTTGAAATGTTTTCAGCTTCAAACAGTTTTTGATTGAGAAAATAATGAATAATAAATAATAAAGACGATAAATAGCTTTCGTTTAGGTTTTAAATCTTATTTAAAAAATATTTTGAACACTTTAAATAGATAGGGATAAAATTATTCGATTTATAAGTCACTCTAGATGAGCTTTACTTAAAAGAATATACTTTAGTTATTAATACAACAGTGGTAACACCCTTGCCAGCAGACAAAAATTAAGGCATTGAATAGGTAAAAATTAACATTATTATAATAACCTTATAATGTTATCTATTTAATGAGAGTCATTAATAAGAAATTCTAATTTTTCAAACCATCATACATATTTTCAATAATATTTAATGCTAAGGAAAAAATAATTAGATAAGAAATCTTCATTTTTGTAATTGCTTCTAGTAGTTCAAAATATGTTTAGAAGTGGTATTTAATATTTTGAAACATACAAACTTTTTACTCAACCCGTTAATAAGCACTCAATCTTTGTGTTGTAAAAACATTTATTTGAATTGAGACCAAACGAAATACTTATTTTTAGTTCTTTATCAAATAAAAAAAAACATTCGTTGAATTAAATAAATTATGCTATGTTGCGATTTAATTTATATCATCAATAAGTGCTGTGATGTGTTTATAAAATTCATTTAATGTACATGAAAAGGTCATGTATCAATAAATTGTAGGACACAATATTTTAACAAGTCGTTATATGTTAAATACAGTAGTTCAAATCAGTTTGCTCAGACAAGTTTGTTGTTTTTAAAAACAATCTGATTCAATATTTATAAAATAGCTGAAATTTTTTAACGTTAAAACTTGTGTAGTAATTTTATTTACTTTTTTATAAAAATGGTAACATTCTAAGATACACCTTTATCATGTTTTAATTAGATTGACACTCAAAACTCAAGGTTGAAAAAAGTTTCACAAATTTTAAAATTGAAAAACACTCCTATTTTTAAAAAATATATTATTTATACAGTTCTTTCAACATTTTCTTTATTAAATTTTGATTTTCATCTTTGAAATTGGGATTGCTAATATCAAAGCACAATGCGAGATAATGTTTATTCAGTTACTATAAAGTCACATTACACTATCATGCTTTTCGTCCATAAAAAACAAAATACAGCCGAACTTGGTTATTACGACGAAGATGGGACCGACTGTATTTGCTTATTATATGCATTACCCGTTATATCAGAGAATACGTATCTTTAAATGCTTACAAAAATACCCAGAACATGAAGACATAAAGTATCTGGAGTGGTCACATAAGACAAAAAGTCGCAATTCAAACAAAAATGCACAATTAGAATTTATTTACAAACACGTTACACACATATTGCATTTTTCTCTCAATCCACTTTTCCTATAAAATTTAAATTTGATGCTTGTTTCATTGTTTTCACTCTCATTGTTCTTAAATTTCCCCTTAAACGACGATATTTTTGCTGAGAACTAGCTCGTTATAAAATTCAAAGAACGTTTCCTCATGACATCCGAGATATCGCTATTTCCGTGATCGTTATATCCGAGTTCAACTGTATAAACTATATCATATTTTGAATGCTTTCAATGTTATTTGATAATGCTTGTGATAAACAAAACTACTCATAATTATAATATAATATTTGAAATAATAACAAAAAGCTATACAGGCTTCATTTCGACATCTGAAAATTTGGCTTTGTTGGACTGTCAATTATGTTTACGATCATCATTCAAAATCTTCGGCCATATATATATAGACCAGTTTTACTTTATATTTCTAATACAACAAAGACGTGTGCTGTTACCTAGCAATGGTAAGTAATTATAAGAAAGCAGCTTTATTATTTGGCGTATAAACGTGTCATGTATATTTTCCAAAATACCGAAAATAGCTTTATCTAAAAATTCCTTTAGTGTAACGCAAGCCTCCGTGTGGCTTCGTCGAATTTTCTTCCCAGTGAAAATTTCCATATCTTGTTTTCGAAATCCGATATAACTTGAAAAGGTTTCAAATGTTTAAGACCGAAGTTATTTACATATAATATATTGTTCGATAAATTTTCTACTGACGAGCCGTAGGAATTTTCATATTATATTATTTTTACCAACCTGTCTCGCAAAAATAATAATATTAAATTCCGGATACTAGTAAAGTAATGTTTTTATTAATAAAAAAAACACTTTTTGTAGTTTGATTTTTTTTTGCAGTTTTACGTGTTTATTCAAAATCCGTCTAGCTATGCATAATTTTCAACTGACGTAACAAATTTTACAGACCTTTTTAACAATTCAATCCATAAAATGTAAGAAATAATTTATTACATATAAAATGTCTCTCCGACAAGAATTGACTGTAGTGTAAATTTGAGTTTTTATTTGCACCATATATTTAAATATATATGTATATAGAAATATAGAAAATAGCGCTTAAAAAAAATAAAAATAGGAACATAAGAAAGATACAAATAGTGTCATATATTACAAATAAATACTATTTGAAACCAATTAAAGATAAAAATACACTAAAAACAATAATGTGTAAAATTTGTAAAAAACAGTAAATTGATGGCTTTTTTTTAAAAAAAAATGAATGTCAGCTTAGATAGAAAGTCGAAAGCATAAGTTATGAATGTCATAAGTTAGTCAATTAAGAACACTACAGAACTATATATTTGAATCGTTCAAAATATGTATATTCACCCAAGTTTTGTCACTTTTTTACTTTTCGACATCTTCAGACGTTCAAGTGTATGATGGAATGTCGACTAACACTGAGTCATTCATTCATGTAAGTTTAATTCCATCCGTTCACTTGAACGCCTGAAGATGTCTAAAGGCAAAACCCGGGTCGTTAGTGACAAAACTTGTGTGAATGTACATAATTTGAACGATTCAAATTTCATACTGAAATCCACCGACCCGATTTTAAATTTACAAAAACAGTGGATGCCTTTTTTATTGAGGCACAAAGTTTTATATAGTTCTACTAAAACAAAACTAAAAATGTCATGGCTTCAAGTGGGTTTCAATCGTATATTGCAAATTATTTGATATTTCTTTAAATCCTGCATTGATTATTTTATTTTCGCTCTAAGGTTTTCTGTTTCTAATGTAAAACTTTATTTCGATGACATCACCAGTATTTTAAATAAAGGCATCAATTTTTTATTGTAAACATGAACAAAATTATTTTACATTAACAAAATACAATATCGTACCAATATTTTTTACGAGAATCCAAACTGGGACCGTCTGATAAGTAAACGGGAACTTACTACGATAAAAACCAACATCATCAATAGATCGTTGCAAGGGGTTAATGTTGATACATGTAATATGGTATAATACCGCTTTAGTTCTGATATTTTTATGAAATCTATACCAAACAAGGCCGTGGGTATACTTTTTCTTTTGTCGTGGTGTAATGGGATAATGGTAATACCATGTATCAAAAAAGCAAAAAAGAAAAACGCCGAAATGATTGAGTTACACCACTTTGAACCTTTTGCCATTTCTGCCGTTTATACAAGGTGCTCGCAAATATTTATTCTTTGAAAACAATGTTTTTTCAAAACGTTGGTAAATATTTAAATACTTTTATCGCCAGCACGGAAATATCGCAAAGTAATGCTAAATTGCGTAAAGATGAAAAGGATGTTTAACAAAGGTTATTACATATTGATAATAATTTTGTTGGGTTTGTAGTGGAGTGGTCAAGTTCGTTGGCTTCCGTCACGGATTTTACGGGCTCGATTCCTAGTACAAACAGCATTTTTCAATAGGTTTTCGTTCGAAAGCATGGATGTTTGTGATATCTGAAAATTCCTTTCTACCATTCCAATACTAAAATAAATAAACAAACAACAGTTGATTAACTGAGTAACAAGCAGTTATCGTAGAAAAATTCTGTTGAGAGACTTCCAACAGGAAGCTATATGCTTCAAATTGGAAGCGGGCACGTATATATAATAATGTCATTTATTTATTGTTAACAAATTGAGAAATTAATAAATAACCACCAAATCCCTTAATTTGAATTTATTATTCAATAAGAGTTCGACGATATCCCTGAAATGTAATCATTGAATCCTATTATATAATATTTAATGTTGCTAAAATATAATCTCAAAGCCTAACAAATGTAGTTTAATATTAAAACAATATTTTAATAATAAAATACATTTAAATCAAGTGGTAAAATATCGCTTTTCACTAAAGCAAGTCTACGTTCTTTGGCAATATTGCGTCACGTGTAAGAACAAGTATTGATAGAGTATCATATATTTTACAAAAGGCGATATCGTATGTTTTAGATTACAATTAAGTCTTTATTTTATACCGTTTTATCTCCTAATAACTACAAAGAATAATAATATAACATCTCAACGGAAGTTGTTTTGTACGAAAACTGGTTCATATTCGACCTCCATTTTTAGGGAGGTTGCTGATGGTAAGATGGGTGTAGTAAACGACACATGTCGACTAATTGATCTTTTTGATATCATTTGAGCGATTTGCGGGAAGTAATATTTTAGGTAGTTTATTTAATTGAACCCCTGATAAGTGATGTGAGCCAAGTGGTATTTTGGAAAATAGTGCTGTTAGAAGCGTTATAATATTCTACATGTCTTAAAGTATTGTAGAAGTGAAGTTAGTTTAGTATTATACATTTACATTGCATTAGTGTATTCTCCCTAAAATAAAAATATTAAGATTCCAAAAACTCTAAATAAAGACATGATTGTACTCAAAAGACTAATTGAAAGGTTTTACGGTTTTGTTAATTGAATGACTTCTCTTCTCAGAGGCTCAATTGATTTATGAATTTGTATTCGATAAAATGGATGTTTGTGATGACTATTTTGTTAAAAAACATTGATTGATACAAAACCAATATATGAAAATAACAATTCGGGCACACATTACTCGACGTTGGGACTGGTATTTTAATTATTGTAAGTAAAAATAAATTGTTACTAAAATAAATAAAAAAGATGAAGATACTTCTGAAAAAAATCCAGACGAATCCCGAACACTCCGTTTCCCCGCAGAGCTTTTGGACCGCACAGGGGCGCTAAAATGTCCGCAGCGGCTTTTTTTGTGTTTGCCCGTTTCATATTTCGGTTGATCCCCGCTTGCAGCGATCGTAAAATATCAAATTGTACAATATAATAAATTACGTTATTTTATGCGGACGACGACGTGCTTGCTCTCCGATGAACCGATAGGTAAACGGTGGGCCGAGCGATTATTCAACTATTGAGTATCTATCTTTTCAGAGCACTCAGCGTTTTAGACAACAACCCTCATTTAATATTCGTTTTCTAAAAAAAAATTTTTTTTGTAAATTTATACTTTATGTTTCTGTTGGTCCTGTAGTTAATTGGCCAGCGATTTTCGGCCCTTGCTAACTTGTCTGCATGATCGCAGATGAAAACTTCGGATTGGATGTTATAATTAATAGTTATGGATGGATGCGTGAAATACTTCACTTAACAATTTTGCGCTTATCATTTTTTTTATAAAATACTAACTTGTTCCCGGCAACCGTTGCAATGCCACTCAAAGAAAGAAAGTCTTCGTGTTTTAATTGTGTTTATTGAAGTACATGTTTTCTTTTTCTGTTTGACTGCTGCAAATTGCCTATGGTACGACACACGCGCCACCTACTGTAATTCAATTGTACTAAGCCTATAACCTTCGCTTAAGTTGCTAGAACGGTCTAGCAGACATGCAAGCATTGATTTTTATATATAAAACCTACTGTAAGTTAATTTTACTACGCCTTCCCGAATGTGCAAGCAAAAAGTTTGTCAAAGTTTTATTGCAATCGGATGAGCGGTGTGGCAACGCATAAAATACGAACACACAAACATTTTATTGTATATATTAGATATAACATGCAAATACCATATTGGCTCAAAAAACGTTATTTTTATATATAAAGCTGGGTTGTACGAAACGATTTAAATTAAATAATTCAACTAATTTATACAAACTTTTTAATAATTGAATTGTAAAACGAGCGCGGAAAAAATCAAAATCAAAATTATGTGAGCCGTCATTTTACTTAGATGCGCCAGACAGATCATGCTATAAATAGTATGCGTATCAAGGGAAACATGCGATCTATTTTTGGTTAGAGCTAGAATTCTAATTGAGTTCATCTTGTATGATTTTTCTTTCAATATACATACAAATATTTGGGGCAGTACTAGGCCTTGTCAGTTTTCAAAAACCGGTTTTTTAGCAAAATTTGTGACATTCGAAAACCGGTTTTACAACTTCGTAACCGGTTGTGCCGAATTTTCCATAAACGAGTCTATAATCAAAAAGACAGAAACTTTGGATCTTTTATTTGATGGCTTAAAGACCATATGCCCCACATCATTACCCAACGAAAAAGTATTTTCGATATAAGGAAATTTTGTTACAAAACAATCAGTGGACGCTTTGTGGTTTCTTAAATCATATTTTCTGAAGAGTAACACCAAATAATTTATTGTTGTGTATTATTATGTATATATATATATATAAACAACATAAATAAAATTAACTTTATCTTGCTATTTTAATTGAATTAACCATTTTTTGTAAAACTTCGAAAACCAGATAAAACCGGTCTTCGAATGTCAATATTGTTTTTCAAAAGTCGGTTTTTGTATAAGCCCTAGGCAGTACTATAAGCTGTAATATCAAGTATAATTTTTAAAATATCTTTTCTTGAAACGTCACGTTAAATTGGACCTTATATGATGTTCACATTTATTCATCTAAGTGAAAAACTATGAAACAATAAAGTTACAGAAGCGTTAGTTTCGCGGGTCGAAGCGATTGTCCGCGAGGGCCAGAGTCAGCGGGGGGAAAACATGACCACCCCGTGCCGCCGAAGGTCTCAAACCTCTATCCGGTAAATTTGATTGCTGTGCGCTACCGGCCCGCGGGGAAAACTTTACCGGAAAAATCTTTAGTTTATCTCGACGAAATGGCCACATGAATTTATTTATGGAAAGTATCGCTGCGGTTGAATGAAGTAATATGATTAAGCTACGTTGTAATGAATAAACATAAAACGTATACCAAATAAAAATTGAAAGTATCACCGATTTTTTTATAATTTAATTATTTGTAAATTTACTATTGACTTGGAACCTACGACCTTTAATTGAAAATATCCATCGTAGCATGTGCTGTGTGGCACTTAGCACCGTCCTGTTGGAACCATGTGTCAACAGTATTCATGCAATAGTTTAAGCCGCAAGAAGTTGCTTATCATCGATCTGTAGTGCTCGCCGTTGATGGTTATGGCAATGCCAGTTTCGTTTTAGAAAAAGTACGAACCGATGATTCCGCCAGACCAAAATCCGTACCAAACAGTGACTTTATCGGGATGTATTTAGTGCTGGTCTAATTCGTATGGATTGGTATCGCTCCAAATCCATCAATTTTGCTTGTTCACAAATTCATTTATCCAAAAATAGGCCTAGTCACTAAAGGTGATTTTTGGCGAACGTTTCTCGAACAGAGCAGTGATTTTGATAATAAAATTTAATGATTTGCACACGTTGTTCAACGCTATAACCTTCCATGGTGATTTGCCGTACTCTACTAAGCAATTGACAACACTGTTGTTACTTAAACAACATGGCTGCTATAACCTAACAAATTTCTTGCGTCCCTATTGAAAGACCTTATATAAATATTACACCTGTGTCCCGGGACTTAAAACAAAGTCGAGACTTCAGTACCCTTAGTAGAGATACAAGGATATTGTTAGGACATAACTGGTAGTTGGATAATCGGATTCACTGTATCCTGTTTTTATAACACAATGGATGAACGGGGATTTATACATTACATACGATATAGTGTTTTAAAGCATAAATTATAAATCGCTGAAAAAATAAATCTATGAAAACGTTCGTATTGAGAATCAAACCCTTGAATTCTAAAAATGAAGCCAACACATTATATTTTACTGATTTAATTAATGGTTCAAATAAAAATATGCATACGTATTGTTAAAAAAAAATATAAATAAATAGAGAGTTTGAAAATCTAAGGTAATCGGAGATTAAGTAAATTACATATATCATTCTAAATTAAAAGTTTTTCTAATTGAGAGTTCAGAATCATTCTTTTACTCAATTTACCTTGGTTCCTGGCGGATGGTCTTCCTCGGACGATGGCGTTCCTCGTCCCCGATTTCTCCCTTCAGGCGGAAGTGAGGCCGCTGATTGATCATATCCTGAGGGAGTAGAGCTGCCCCATACAGCCTGTTGAAAGCTGCCGTGACCGTTTACGGCAGTCAGGGACTGAAAAGAAATATTATCATTTAGTTTCACGTGTTTAGAAAAATGCATAGAAAAGTTAAGGAAATATTTCGTGAAAAAAAGAATAAGCAGATCAAATTTGTAAAGAAAATCTCATAATGTCTCCTAATAAAAAAAATATGTTTAGTTAGGTTTCAAAATGCATTATTGTGTTAATTTAATGCCCTAATTTAAGATATTTTTTTAAAAAATATATGAATAACTCTACACATATGTTATTTATCGTAGTCAGTTGGAGAGTGACATTGAAAAGAGAGCACTGTTCAGTTTTGAAATAATACGAAAGCATATTTTATGGACAGTGTTTCTTAAAATTCGACAACAGCTCCTTATGAATTGTATATATTTATTTATCGTTTAAAAATCAAAAGCACAGTACGTGAAATTACAGCTGACGCCAATTCGCCATGCGCTTGACAAAGATAATTAAAATAAAAAACAGTAAATAATACATCAAAATCAAGAAATAAAAAAGTAAAACCTAACAAACAGTTCACAAATACTGTTACTGAACATGTCCACTTTTCTAGACAATGAGTTGATCAGTCGAACAATTCTTGGAACTGGCGACCCATGTATGGATGTTAAGCTTTTGTTAGTTGTTTCGTGAATTTTTAATGACGCCATGTTCTGTTTAATAGAAAAAATATTAAAAAATTGGAGACATTGCTTATAAAAAATCTACAGCAATTAAAAAAAAAACAAAATTGTATTCACATAAAACGTTGTCTTTTACCTTTTTTTATTGACGACATATTTTTTTTATCTATTTCTTTTAAAAACAATTATATTTAGAATGTTTTGATTTCAGAATAACACTATTGAATAATTTTGTAATGTCTTCTTCAGCATACGAATTTGAACTATATTAGAAATAGGATTATTAAATTATATAGAAAAAAAACATTATTTGCTTAGCTTAACTTTTTTGCGTAATTTAAATTGGTGTGAGACTATTTTCTTAAAAAATAGAGAAAAAATGACCCATGAAAATTGAATTAGTGTATGTCGTGTTAAAACTGTAAAATATATGCAAGTTCAGAGAACTTACACAATAATATATTTTCAAAGCACCATAATATTTTTCCAACGTAAAATGATTGGTAAATAAATAACTCGCCATTGGACTTCGGATAAATATCCGATCTCAAAAAATTAGTAGTTCATAATTGATTTCGATTTATGATGTATATACACAAAAACTTTCGTTTCTATGTAAAGTGAAAAATAAAATAAAAAAGCAGGTAAAAACCCGTTTTTAGTACATAGTTTTAGCAACTCATGCAGCGTTTGTTCGAAAAGAAAATTTAGCCAAAGAAAATACGCAGACACTGAGGAGTGTAGAGTAAATGGATCTCCGTCAAAAATACATCATTTATCTTGCAAGAAATGCAGTCATCTTTCAGAACGCTCCATCCGTTTTCCGGCGATCGGAAACTTAAATTATTACTATGAAAAAATGATTGAATCTATGATTATAACAAATGCATTTTATTGCAGACAGTAAAAATGTTCAAACTTAAACAAACACAAAACAATTGTTTGCCAAATTACTGACATATACAAAGAATATTTATAAAACATATACAAACTCTTCAATCATTGATTAGAGGTTTAAAATCAAAAAGGAAAGATTTATGTTGAACATATCACAAAAATAGATTAAGTCATTGCTTTATAGCGTACATGGGCAACCACCGGCCCGCCAAGCTATTTTGTTCGGCCCGGTAAGTATTAGAGAAAGAAATTAATAGTTTCAGGAAGGGATTAAATAATGGAGATGACACGGGCGCTTGCAGTGGCTCCACTCTACTAGTTCATGATCACCACCATATCAAAAATAGCAACGTGTTTTATTTAATTAAATATTACCATATTATGTTTAATAATTTGGTCCGGCCCTTGACTCGGAGACAGAATGATAATTTGGCCCCAGACCTAGGAAAGGTTGTCTATGCCTGCTTTATAGTGACAATCTTTTGATATAACACAAACTATTGTAGCGATATTTATTAAACAAAGATGACAGTCTTATTATCAGACAATTTGTATTCAATATGAATCAGAAGCAATTGATGTCACTCAGGTGTGGTTTAACAATTAAAAAGTTCACAGAGTCATATTAAAAAAAGGTTTTAAAAGCCATATTTAGTGCCCTAACGATACCGATAAGATTATCTGACTGTTGAAAAACATACTGGATGCTTCAGTGTTATCAGTGGGTCAAATGAAAATTATAAGGGATACTTTCATATCTCAATTTAAATATATTATAAATAATATAAGCCGGCTTCTATAGCACAGTGGTAATCACAGTACAAACAGCATTTTTTCGATCAATTTATCGGGTTATGTTCGAAAGCATGAGTGTTTGTGATATCTAAAAATATCTTTCTACCTTTCTGGTCCTTCAATAACTGGGCGTAGCGAGAGCGATTATTTAAGCAATAGTTCAGCCATAGCCTTATACTTATATCCCTAGTACTCTATATAAAAAAGAGAGGTTGAGTGACTGAGTAACTAACAGTTCTCGTAGAAAAACTTCTGTTGAGTACCTCCATTAAAAGAACATATGGTCCTCACTGTGAGCGGACATGGATTTAAATATATATATATGTATATTATATATCATTCTGATAAATACATCTTAAAATACAATTTTTGTATTGAAAATAGGCAGCCTTAAAAATTTTTTTAGACGTTATTGGATTCAAAAATAGATGACACTATCACAATTTATTTTACATTTTTATTAAATATCTTTATTTTCAACGAAAAATATGGCGACTCATTTGTAAAACGTTGGCTTTCTAGTGGTCAAAAAAAATGTAATGCTCTTTGTAGTTTTTACACTAAAATAAATACTATAAATATTCTCTCTCGTAGATGGAAGGTCCTGAAAGCGGACATCTGTGATGTTTTGTGAATGGGTCCTGAGTGGACGTTCAGTTTAAAAGGAAACTTTATTATGATTTCGATTGTAGCCCATCAAGTTCTAGACATGTTTCTTTCTTCGTTCATAAATCAAAATAACAAACACCACTCTTCTCGTACAATATATTATTATTTTTATTACGATACTATAGCGTACATTTTGTTTCGTCCGAGAAATGTTGGATCTTTATATACGGGTATACGATACAGCCCTTTTTATATTGAAACCGTTTATGATAACAAGATGGACGTGTTATAAAATCCGAGTACCAAGAAAAGGGAATATTTTTTACCCAACATACTCTTTCTTTGATTTAATAGATGACTATCAAATTAAATAATATTCTGCCATATTATTGTAGATGTTTTATATAAATAAATTAAAGTAGGTTGGTTGTTGAGCATCCCACCACCACCCGTTATGTGTATGCAGTCGCATTTTCACGGCCGCCTTCTATAACGCAATGCGATCAAGAAAATAAAAGAATTTATTCCTCATATTATTGGCCCGATACAGACCTGCACAGGACCTATCTTTTAACCTTGCGCGGTTGTGCTTAAAATATAAAGATAGAAAAAAAGAGTTTATTTAGTTTAAGTGATATTAAGTATCCTGTGTATCAATCAGTATACTGAGAATCCGCCATGGCGGATGTGTTTAATCTACTCCGCGTTGAATTTAAAGAGAAACAAAATATTCAATGTATTAGTGATTTAACCTAACATATTATCGATAGACTGTCAGAAGACGTTAACGAAAAAAACGGCTGTTTCGAATTGTGGGGCTATAATGCAAAACGTACTATTTCCAAAATGAGCGATATTGAGTAATTCAAGCCCAAGGAATCGACTGGTCCTATAAGTTTTAATAAAATGTCTAAAAGACTGTCGTTTTCAAATTGGAAACCATATTTTTATCCAAATGTTATTTTGTTTGTGTTATTCGTTATAGTATTTGACTTTACTGAAAAGTTCGAGTTTTGGAAATAGTACGTTTTGTATTATAACTCCACAATTATGAATGCGGCAGATATGTAAATTTTAGCACGTTGTATCTTCTGGAACAAAAAAATCAGTCATATTTTGTGTATTCTAAATAATTTAAACGTAATCAAGTGAATTCCGTTCAAAGTTTTTTTGGTAAAAAAAAAACTATGTATAACTTTTCACTTTTGAATATTTGGATCGAACCTGTTGAACATTATCAAATTTCATGTTTCAAGTGCATGGAACGATAAATATTATATCTGGTCTATAAATAAAGATGTTGAAATTTCATGGTTATCGAAAATGGCGATTAAGTATCTATATAATTCAGTAGTATATATTACAAACATTTATCTGATTTACCTAAATTAATTGTTTTCTAAGCACGTCTAGAAGAACAATGGCGTCATGGATACGCAAACGTTTCATGTAACAAAAAAATAGATATTTTCAAGGATAAATTGTTGAATAAGGATTCTAGTAGAATATACGATATTTGAATATATTAAGCTTCATTTTAATATCCGTATGCTCGAATATTTAAAAAAAACTAAAAAAAAATGTATGAACATGGGATGCTTATTAAGTTCTAATGTTCACAAAATTTTCATTCGGCGTTATTTTATAGTTTCGTATAATCTGTTTCGTTTATTATTTTTCATGTCCACTCCCATTGTGGAGTATATGGACTCCTACTGGAGTTTATCTCGACAGAAGTGTTTCTACGAGAAGTGCATGTTACCCAGTTAAATAGAGAAAAGAGATAGAAGGATAAAGCTAAGACAAGGTTAGTAATTTAACCAATCCTTCTCGCTTTACTCGTTTTCAACGATATAATGAGTAAGAGGGAGTTTTAAGACATCACACACATCCATACCTTCGAACAGCAATTATTATAAATTGATTAAGGATCAAATTAGAATTATCTGAATTTATGCTCTTCAAGTACACGAATTTACTTGAACTGATTTGAAATTGAAATTCCACCAAGCACATTCAGTCGAAATTTAAAATTATTTCGATTGAGAATCAATTTAAAAAAAAATATCTGTACTGGGATTTGAGCCTGTGACCACCGTCACCAAGCCCAACGACGTTGACCACTTGACCACGTAGCCGGTGTTTGGCTTAGCCTAGGCAAAAATACTTTTGTCCAGTATTTACTATTAAAACTGTGAAAAACGAAACATTCAATTTTGCTTAATAAAATACATATATAATGGTGAAACTCCAAAAGTATTAAATTAATTGTGTTGAATTAACCTACTGAAGAACTGTTAACAAGATTTAACGGATTCGCTAAAGCGAGAATTTCACCGAATTTTAGCATTGTACGATAACGGTATCCCAAAGATAATTTTTGTAAAAGCAGTACAATGAAAGCTGATATTTGACCAGTCACTCATTCTCACTTCGCACTAATCACGGGTTCAAATCCCAGTAAGAATAGTTATAAAAAAAGATTTTTCAATTGATTTATATCTGTGATGTTCACACTCCAACTACTCTAATTGGAAAAAACAAGGCACAACAAGAACGATAAGCTTCTGTTATAGCCCAATCGTTGCATCCTTACTATCTCCGGAGATTGAGTGACTGAGAACAAGTAGTTACCGTAAAAAAAATCTCTTGATAAAAAAGTCGGGTCCTACGGCGCATCGGTTGTAGGCTTCCGTGCCGGACTTCACGGATTCGAATCCCAATTTTTTCCCCAGCATTTTTTTCGATTGATTTATCGATTTCTGTTCGAAAGCATGGGTGTTTGTGATGTCTTAAAATTACCTCCCACCCTTTCCGATCCCTACTACTCTGTTTAAAAAAAAAGAGGTTGAGCGACTGAGTAAACAGTCCTCGTAGAAAAACTTATGTTGAGATATACTCATTGGGAGGCCATATGCTCCATTTTGGGAGCGGACAATAAAAAGTTAATACATTCAAAACAGACTTGTTTTTTTTGGATAGAATAAGAATTTAAAATTTAAAGATTCATATTTCTATATTAAATATTTTTTATCCTTAAAATTTGGCAAAATAATACAGCAACACATTTGAAGCACGCTGTATACTAAAGGTTTATATTGAATCTTAACACAGCCGTGGAAAGGTAAATAAAAAACACTTTACCTTTTTCTGCCTCGTTAGACATAAATACGAGCCAAATTTTCAGAATTTTAAATAAAAACAGCATTTTTTATTTTATTTGATTTGTCAAAAGCAAATTGCTTAATACGCATTTTTGCAAAACGATTAGAATGTCTCGCAGTAGAGGTTTTATTCAATTTTTGCAACCTTTTTATTTTTATACAATGTTTCTACAGAAAAAATAGCATAAATTCTTGCCATTATGCAAAGCATTGCCACATTGATACACCCTTTTAGAAATTGTAGCCGAACGAACTTATCATATTTTGGTATTCAATATTAAATACTAGAATTAAATTAAAAGGAAAAATGACTAAAGCAAAATTTACGGCCAATTAAAATCGCAATGCGAGACGAATAAATGGAAATCAGTTTTTCAAATACTTCAAATAAAAAACCTTTATGGAAAATATATCATTAGCATCAACGCTTAATTTTTATGAAAACCTAAAATAATTGGTTGAAATTTTAAATTAAAGTATGACGTTAAAAAGAAAAGTTCATCATTGCTTGAACTTGTCAATATTTAAAAAAAAACCTTTTCACATTAAAGATATAATATTGAATCATTATGAATAATTTTGATAAATAATGTGATGTATTTTTCAACGGATTTTTTTTTATAAAATATATTATTTAAATAATTTACCCACAAAAAATATTTTAATTTTGTTTTTATTTGTTATTAAAAATTTTGAATAATTTGATCGACATTAATAAATAGAAGTGGATTGCCAAAATATGTCGAATGAAAAAAATAAAATTAGTCATAGCTAATATAAAATATAAATAATTTAGATTATTCCACGTATATAAACTATAGCTGTTTATTATATATGCAATGAAAATAACGTCACTTTACTTATTTTATTTGATCAAAAAAAAAAATACTTACAACCTGAAAAAGCTCGGTTACGTTTTTAAAAAGTTATTTGATAAAAATCACACATACTTTTTCATTATATATTTAATACATTTTACTTTCCTCTTCAAGATCTGAAAAATTAATATCGGAGCTATACACGCCAATGACACTCAGGAGACAAATTGGATTGAGAAATTTATTAATACTTGAGAAAAATATCATATAAATTAATCATGAAGCCCGATATCGTCAACATCATAAAGCAAGGAGAAACCATCACACAACACGGTTAAACGTTATAACAGTATGATACAATTGATATTTGAATAAAAAGCTTCACGAACATACTTTTAAAATATAAATTATTTTGTTATTGAATCACACTATTTGTTATAATAGCCTGATGGATGTTGTAACTTCATTGAAAAATTAATGAAACAGTATCAGGTTCATTCAGCAAGTGAGGGTTCTAAGCAACTCATCAGTCATCAGTATCAATATAAAACTATGTTTCATATTTTTTGTATTCCAATGATTGTGTTGAATATTTCCATACATGTTTTGCTTATTTATGAAGCATCTTTGGGCTAACTGTCGTAAAAAAGGCAAAACTCTAGCCTACATTTTGTAATTTATATAAAGATCTTTCGATGGGTTCGGCGGTAGCTTTTTGGAAGTTCATTTGAATACAAAAAAAAATAACTGTGTACAAATAAATGTGCTACAAACTGTAACACGTGTTTCAGAGACATCTTCAGACAGTTTGTAGCACAATACGTGGAATAATCTATGTTATTTTATATTATATAAAGATCATTTAAGAAATTTAAAAATTTGCTTCGAGCAATACGTTTTCAAATAATTTACCTTGAAAATAAATGAAAAAAAAAAGTTCTTTCTGACTTAGTCAACTGTTTCATGTCATTCGCAATTGTATAAAAGCTGCTTTATTTAAATATAAGTAAGTGATTGCAAAACTGGCGATGTCTCTAGATATAGATAAATGTTTTCGATTTATTGATGCAAAAGTATATATCTTTGCTTCAAATTGCACAATTCGGCACGGGACCCGGTGTTTTCTTTGACAAATGGGGTAGACTGAGGTACGTACAAAAGCCTGATTGTTGCACGAATGCCTAATGACATTGCGAACGCTTTCGAACCAACCTGTACCGAATGCGCTTCACGTAAGTCAACCTATTTTGATACTTCAATTAAGTACGTGTGACCTATGAGATTAAAATTAATGTTTGCTATTTGTTAGTATTTTTATAAACGATTATTTTTTAACTGACATAAATTGATTGAAAAATCAATTTATAAAACAGTCCGTACTGGGATTCGAACCCGTGACCTCCGTAACTGAAGCCAACAACGTTGACTACTCGACCTCGTAGGAGGTATATAAATTATATTATAACATAAAAGGTAACCATCTTGTTAGAAATTCGAAGCTTTCATTTTAATATTGATTGACTTTTAAGAAATTTTATTTATGATTTTATTGAAGTCGAAATTCATTTTTAAAGAAACATATTGTTTAATTTTATTTTGCAAAAACGAAATAATTAAAACAATTTTTCGAAATAATATCGGAAAGCATGGAAGGATAATAACTATTCATATAGCAAGTTTTCAACAATCGTAATTGGGGTGGACCAAATTTTGCTACGATGAATCGAGCAATTGATCGTGATCGGCCGGTTGGAAATTCTTGTATTATATCATGGGTGACCAAGTTTTTGACATATGCTGGCGACTTCATACTGAAATCAGTCGTAACGATTTACTAACACCATATCTGTTAAGTTGTCATAAAAAGTGAAGTTATTAAAAGCACAATATGAGTTTGACAAAGAAAGAAAATTTATATAAAAGACACTCAATTCTTGTTTCAAAGCATCAGACGGGTAACATGAAATGAATACGTAGCCGACGTCTTACCCCCTGCTGTATTATATTTATATTTACCTTAAAACAATGACTCATTTAGTCATTAAGAAAAATAAAATTTAAACTAAAAATAGATATAAAAAAAATGTGTTTTGTCTAATTAAAAACAATTCGTTCGTTCGTTCAATTTCTGAGAAAAAAATATTATATTCAGCAGCTCAAAAACATTGTGAATCAATTTTCTAGTTGTTGTGTTGAAGTGGTGATAGAGATATAATATGTGAAAAATTGCGAAAATGTACGGAATAAAACAAAAAAATATTTTTCCGGCATTTATCGGTGTGATAGAATTACTCTGTGATATCAATTCAGAGCAAAACTATCGAAAGTCAATCTTTATCCGTTGCGATGTGGAGACAATATTGACTAATGGTGTGTACAGCGCAATGTTGGTGCACATCCGTTTCGTGATGCTGCTTCTGTACTCCGATGAGAGGCGAACGGCAGGGGTATAAAAACAGTGGATTATTTCAAGCAAAAGATATGTAAATTAACAACACATGGTTAGGAAATTAAAAAAAAGTGGAGCCCAAAAATTAACGTTTTGTAGTGTCACTTTTTTCTTTTCACCGTATCCGCTCCCAATGTGGAGCATATGGACTTCTAATGGAGTTTATCTCAACCTCTATTTTCTTCGCTCGTGTTCTATGCCAACGACGATGAAGATCAACCACGCAGGCGGCTACATATTGTACGATAATGGATTAGAATTTTCACGATAAATCAGATTTTTTTTTTATTTATTCATTCATTTGATTCGTATCCCTACGTAGAGAAAAAAATGACTCTTTTTGCAATTTTGTAATTATACTCTTAGCCAGTCATTTGCTTGTTTATTCTAGTCTGCGATTGATAACGTAGTGTTATTTGGAATTAAACTCTGAAAGGATTCTCTTTGAGTCATTTTTAATGACCTCTGTTTGATTTTAATGAAGAATTGAAAAACTAATTACGATTGTTATATTTATGTAGATGTAGACGAACAACTATTGTTCACTCAACATATTCAATGCTTTGGATTTAATGTTTGTTCGGAATGTATTCCTGACTAAGCGATTGTATATTTTTTCAAAATTATTGTTTGTCTGTTTATTCTAGGAGCTGAGTATGCACTGTAAATTGATCACCACTTTTACAATTTCGGTATGTCAAGCATTCAGTTTAATTAAATCCGACAACAAATAATTTTTACCAAAATTGTCTTTAAATATATGAACATATAGCAAAAAAACTATTCCATTAATTAAATCTTTAGAACCTCGCTAGTTAAAAGATTATGTACCAAATACAGAAATAATTCTGTCCGAACACAATACGGATTGACATCTCCGTACACTTTTTCGGTATTTTCAAATAAGAATCTTACATTCGGACTGGTTTTTTGAGTATTGCAGTGTTCCATTTTTAAAGAAATTATTTTAGCAGTAGTGATAGCGAGACATAACAGATGTCGCCTACGTGCAACCGTTTCTCTATGAGAGAAAAGTTTTCAATTATTGAACCTACGTGGACACAATATAATTCTTTATATTTTCAAGATATTTGTATACTATTCCCTACGTTAAAAATACTTACATGTCCTGAGTATATTTTTCCATCAAGAAGAACGTGCTTTATTTATTCTAACATTATATACAACGTACTTCATTTAAAATGTCGTTATTTCAATGCAAAGATAAGTTTGGTTTTTTTCAAAAAGACAAGACTTTTTTACCGAAACAATTAGAAAATTAACGAACAATACGACCTCAAGATAATCTTTAAATTTGCCGATTAAGACGTTATCTTGCTGCGCCTATGCGTAACGCGTGTACTGACGTATAGATGTAATTTTTTTAACATTTTAAATAAGGCTAGGAATAAAAGAATTTTGATGAAAGAAATAAACAAAAAAGTTTTATTTTAAAATTACACAATAAATCCGATAAATTCTGCCTGCTGCGTAATATAGTCGTCAACTTGATTGACTTATAATACGAAAGTCATGGGTTCTAGTCTTAGTACGGACAGTTTTTATAGATCGATTTTTCTTTCGATTAATTGAATTCTATTTGAAAGTATAGATGTATGTGATGTATTAAGTTCCCCCCTCTCACTCACCCTACCCTAAAAAATGAGGCTTAAAAAATGCGATTATTTAAGCACTAGTTCTATTCTAACCATATAATTCTATCCTTACTCTCTTTGAAAAAATGAGAAACTGAGAAATTGAGTAACAAGCAGTGCTCATAGTAACTGTTCTATTGAAATAAACTCAATTAGTAGTCCAAATGCTTCACATTGGGTACGGGCATTGTAAAAAGATGTTTAAAGATGACCCTAAGCCGACGAATCAATGAAACGACAGCTTGGTGAACGAAAACGGCAAACCTAAACAATACTACTGTTGTAAAAAAGTGTGCTGAAGATAGAATTGGATGAAGTCAAGCGAGTAGGTCATGGCTTTTGTAAAAAAATATATTATCGTACTCAACAGATTTCCATGCTATCTGTATAATTAGATTATTATTGATATTGCATCGTTATAATGTATCCAAAAAGCAAAATACTTTGATATAAAAGTTAAAAACTTCTTCTGTAACGAGTACATAAATAATATTTATAATTTTAAAAGCCAAGTCTTGAGATTTCACTTGAATGTTCCTAGCAAAAATTTGACTCACGAGTATTATTGTTATTCTGCGCTTTTAGGGTTGCCAGTATTCCACAATTACAGATCGGGAAATTCGCTACATTGATCGGCCAAAAAGAAAAGAATTAAGAAGTAAACTTTTTTTTATTATTATTTATTTGATAAACTTGTTTTTACTTTCTGCATCCCACCAAAGATAATAATCTCCTCAATGATACAGTTAGGATACATTTTTTTGATACAATTTGATAGGCAACAATAAATAATAATTAAAATTATATAGATATTAATAAAGGTTAATTAAAAAAGCACAATTTGAATTAAATTATAATTATGTATTAACTCCAAAATATGAATACAGAAAACAGCTGATAAATAAGAGCCAGATAATAATACGCAAGAATCACAGGTATTAACACTTTTTGACTTGATAAAACAACAAGAAATATTTTTAGATTAAAATGAAAAAAATATACCATAACAGTTTTGTTAAAAATATTTTCGCTATCTTTGGTCTGTATTATTTTGAAGTCATAACAATTGAAATTATAATTTTGTTCATAAAAGGTGGTACACCAGGCTGTCACCAAAAAATTAGTTAATTTTCTTAAAGTATATATAAACGTTATTTTTGATAGATATACAGATAGTTTTAAATCAGGATTTTAAAAGGCAATGGCGGTACTCGAGATTTTCTGTAGAACTTGGGGCAGTCTCGCTCAAATAGGGATGTTTGGCAACCTTATGTCTTATGCACCACGCAAGATTTTTTTAAATGGAGTGGGTGCTGGTGTATACAGCGCTGAGTACATTGGCCAAAATATATTTTATTAATGGGTATAATACTGAAATGAAAGAATTCTAACAAAGGGGCCTCAATTAAGCGTAAAATATAACAAAAGTATTTATATTCTTGTTTGAATGAAGGATGTAGAATATGTATCGTAAATACGTATTTTTAGATCATTAAGACTAAATACACCACTCCTGAAATTGGATATCCTCAAGCTCAAGTTCATCTCAGAAAAAAGACACTTATTCAGGAATCATCCAATAAACATAAACAAGCTAGACTAACCCTTTGGTTACCAAGAAACTCTGAGAGTTTTTTTTAATAAATAATTATAATAATAATATATCTATGTTTGTTGTTTGCAATATATTAAAATGATGAATTACACACTTTTCGTTGGGTAACGATGTAATTTAATTATACATATAAATTAATAAGTTATAATAATTGCAATCAACATTAATTTATTGTCTACAATTGAATTAAAATAGCCAGACTTTTAAAAGCTTAACTTGAGAATATATGTACATGTTTTTGAGAAATGAAACTTTTAAACTATAATTTAAGTAAATGAAATGAAACATATAACTTAAGTTTTAAAATATACATTTTAGAAAACTTCGGTCGCAAATCGGTGACAGTTTTTTTTTGCTGTCAGCTCTTTGTAAGTACGTTTTTAATAGTAAATATTTTCAGAAATAAACTATTAACTGCCCCTCCTTCCCCTTTAAAAATAATTCGCGGCGAAAGTAGTCAGTTTTAAAAATTTCATATTTAAATTTTAATTCCTTTAGAATATCTGGTTTATTTAACGTTAACAAAATACTATCATTTGAAGTCTTCCATAAATGTTTTCAAATAAAAATTCTCACGAAAATAAGCACGTACCATGCTTAATTAAGAATTAATATCAGTTAATGCTGTATATTACTATTTTAAAACTAAAATTAATGTTTAAAAACAAAAGTGATTGTGAAATAAGTCGAGATAAGATTGTGTTTCTGCGAAAGTGGATTGATATAATCGATTAAAATGACGATTATATACAGAAATGAATATCATAAAATCTCGGGACCGAAATAGTTAACTGTTCATGTTTTTGTTAGTATCTCGCTGGATCTCATATCATAATATCCCAAGCACATTAAAAACCACTTTCGGTAATAAGTTTTTTTTCTCGTAAGACCATCTCGAATCAGAAACTGCCCCATACTACGCAACATTAGTAATAAACTATATCGCGTTGCAATAAGAAAACAGGGGTTGTCATCGAAGGAATAAAATATAATATTTAAAAAAGATAATATTATATGAAATTAAGGTTATTGAGATACTAATTAGCACAGTTAAAATAACAGCAAAAAGAATGTAATCTTCGTTACTGTTTTTAGTGTAGATTTAAATTTCATTGGTAAGAAAAAAACACATTTTTCATTTATTTTGGTGACAAAATTTACAATCAATTCATGAATTTATGTTTAAGAATTAATGTTTGTACTTTATTTATACGATTCGGATAAGCGGAGAAAAGTTAGATTAATTAGCTTTCTTATATTACTTCCTTAGATCCTTACTTTCTCAAAAATGGGATGAACTTCCTTTGATTTGATTCATGACGAGTTCATATGATCCACATCTAAAGTGGATATAAGCCTTTGTGCTTTGATTGAAGTTAATATCAAATTTACCCGCCGAATCCATCGAAAGTTTTAAGATTGAAGCTGATATTCTTTGAATAGATTACCTTCAATAAGTCATTTTATTATTTAAAAATTGATTGAGTACGGTTGAAATATCGACTATGGAAAGGAAAAAGGACGTAACCCACACATATCAAATTGTACAGGAGGCGCTAAAAACGTACTTTGATGATTTTGTGACATATGCAAATTATGAATTATACACAACCTTAAGTACACGGAGACTTCTAAACTGGTGTTTAATTGACATAATTTGATATTAATTAAGGAAATTGACTAGAAAAAACCTTTGTTTCAGTCTTTTTTCTTGGTCAAATTTTTTTAGAATGTCATCTTTTTCAAACATAAAAGCTAAATTTAGATACTAATTTGGCATTTTGTAGCTTGCGTCCTTTTGATAGAACGTGTATCAAGTTTGATACATAGTGATTATCGAAAAAAGCCTGTTTTGAAAAACTGTGGGTTACGTCCTTTTTCATTTCCACAGTCGATATGATTTTGAGTACCTAATAACTTCTTTAAAATAGCTTATTTTACTAGCACCGTTGTATAGATTATTTATTTACTTGCAAAGCTTAAATAAAAAATATTCTAAAATTTATTTACAATAGCTAAAAAAATACCTTCATCGCATGACAAAGTTTTACTGAGCCAGTGACAAAAAAAAATCCTTGCCATTGATGCAAGAATTGGCTATCACGCCCAACCTCAATGCACTCAGGAAACTTGTTAACATAGAAAAAAAGGTTCGCAAGGATAAACAGGAACTCAACCAAGTTTTATTAGAGCGACCAAATTTAAAGATTGGAGGAAATTGTTAATGATTTTGTCGGAACAAGTGAAACGTTTAATCAAAAAGCGTAATATTATATTGTTATAAAAAATCATTTCAACGACAATAACGGGTTATAGAAGTCTGAATTTATTACCTTTATCATTTATTTCAAATGTGAAATCAAATTTACATAAATATTATATCGGCTGTGGACAGGAAAAAAGACGTAACCAACACTATTTACAGGAGACACAAAAAACGTTTTTTGATGATTTTGGGCCAAAAACAAATTATGAAATATACACAACAAAAGTGCATGGAAACTAATAGACTGGTTTATTGACTTTATCTAATATTAATTTTATGCATTTTTTAATTATTGCAATTTTCGCTGGCCCTTATTTTTCATAGTTAAAAGCTAAATTGAGATATTTATTCGGCATTTTTAGCTAAAATCCTTTTAATTTAACGTGTATCAAGTTGCATGCAGTGTGATTATCGAAAAGAAGATGTGGGCTACGTTCTTTTTCCTTTCCACAGTCGATATCTATTCTCAATTTGATTTATAAGTTTAAAAGAAAAGAAAAAAGTTTATCGAATAAAAAAAAAAAGTAGTTTAATAACTGTGTAGATAATAAATTTAAGTTTTAAACTTTCTTCGCTATTTTTATCGAATAACTTTTGTTTTGTGAACCTGCGTCAACCGGTTAAATGCTAGTTTAAGAAAATATTTCCTACGTAAAAGCCACACTTAAAACGTGCAAATTTATTTAGTTTTTTTGAGTAAAATTTGTTACACGTGAAACAATAACCTCTTTTTGACAAAATGTTGTTTCAGAAATTTGTAAAAAAAAATGTATAAATAATTAAGATGAATATCATAGTGTTTAATACAACTATTTTATTCCAATCTTTAATTAAGTGCTCACTGTTCAAAAAAGCACTTATTTTTTCGTATCCCTTAAAAAGAGAAAATTGAAAAAGTTTTTTTTGTAATTTAAAGTATATAGTTACGAAATATTCAGTTGCTTTTCCAGGGTAAGCAGATAAGACTTACTCAATTACAACCCCTGCGAACTACCCTCTGTTGTGAGGTTACTTTTCCCCTCAACACTTATACATCCACACGACCCCGTTCTGTAATACTACATCTGTCGGTCGGGCTTAACAACTTTATCCCAGCTCAAGTTATATGGTCTTTAATCCAATTTTGAGAGCGAAAGCCGAGAAATGGTGTATGAAAAGTGTAGGAATTTTATGGACGATGTTTCGTTGGTTTGATTGGCAATACAGACCGTGGATTGTTGATATATTTCAACTTGATTAACGAGCTATTTAACGATTTAACAATGTTTTTTATTTGTATTTTTACGACGGCTCTGTAGCCGAGTATTCAACGGTCTTCGGTTATGTTCCCGTTTGGTAAGTTACCCTATTCATAGTTTCAAATTCTCGAACAAGATCCTTCCAAATAATATTGATTTTTAAATCAACTAAAATACTGGTCGTTATTAAGATGTTAACTGCCAATTCGCGATAAAAAACATTATATTAAAAAAAACAAACACTTTTATTTTGTAGTTATTGACATATTTTTATGAAGATCAAAACCAGCTTGTCTTATTATTCAGATGGTTATGCTCACAATCAACGAAACGGTTCTAGCCTCAACACAATGTATAAAAAAAAGAGATTTTGTATTTATTCTGCGGTATGCTAGATATTATATAATTGTTGGGTTGATTTAATGCCCCTGATGAGCAAAATCGGTCAATACCGATTTTGCTTGATCAATATCTTCAATAGATAATGTGAAATTTTTATATGCCGTTCCACCAAGAATTGACAGTAAACACCTTCAGAATGATTAAAAAAATATGTTAATATAATTAAAATGATAATAGATTTGATATTAAATAAATGGATGTTCTGGTCAAATCCTTCTCATTTACTTATACTTGAAATATTTTGTAAGAAGAATGATTATCTAATTAACAACTTGTCGTTTGTTTTATATAAAAAAAAACATTATTTGTTGTTTTTTTTCTTTTAAGATAAACTCAACTCAAGCTTAAGATAGTCAGTTCGAGTGCATTCGCGCACTGAGTAGTACCGGAAGATGGCGAGAGGCAAAACCCTGGTCATGTTCGACCGAGATTTTTGTGGAAGTGTACATAATGAAAATAATTCAAAATTAACGTTGAATTTCCATCAAGCACCTTCAGTCGAAATTTAAAATTAAGATATTACATTTTTTTGATCAACTTGAAATATCGCCACATGGCAATAGTGAATTCCGATAAAAAAGTCGCTTTTATGATGAAAATGAAATGAATGCTGAAAAGTACACCTATGCATATAATGAAACATTGAGATATTTTAATTTTAAAAATACCCCATTTAAAAGAAAAAAATGCTTTTACCTTTATTGATATTGCATTAAGACTTCAGAACACCAGTGAGATTAGTAGAATAACTAGATAAAAAAAGCCTACTGTTATACTTTGAGCCTCAAATGAAACCTTATAAAACCATAATTAACGATCTAAAAAGGACAATAGCTAAATTATCTCTTGACCAGTATTTTTTATTTACCTCACTGTTGATTTTTAGGTAGCGGTATTTCATGTTCTAATTTTTATAGAAAATCATCTTATAACATTAAAAAACTCAAACATAAAAATAAAATAATAACTAATTTAACTTTAGTTATTTTCGTTACAAAATTAACCTTTCATCTTGTTAAATATCGTCTTACATAATAAGACATGTTGTACGCAAGTAAAGTACAATGTTTAAATGTAAAACAAGCTAGTATCAAGATGTACGATAAAAGCGAACGGGTGCGATACTATGCACGGAACAAAACAATGTTTCCCCATTAATTAGCAGTGCATGTATTGTCTGTTTGAGAGATAAGGTGGCGACAGTTTCACTACCTGAAATAAATATGAGATGAGGACACCATCTTGAGATGCAACCTTCCTTAACGTTAAGTAACATTCTCAATCACGGACAACGGATAGTTGCTTATATTATATATGCACTTAATCTAGATAGGTGTTTTAGGGAAGATACAAGTGAAATTGGGTTAAGGTTTAGATATCTTGTCGTCCCTTGTTTTGGTTTAAAACATAGGCTTGCACCTTTGAAAACTTACGAGATGATGAATATATGTATCTTATTTAAGCGGTCTAAGGTCATGTCGTGTGTGACCAAACATATTACTATCTAAATTTGGTTTCAATAAATGAACCGTACTCCCATGAACCGTTATTTTGAAACCTTAAAGAATTATTTTTAATTAATATAATAGTAATGGTGCAGAGTTTTTACTTTGTCTTTGTACAAATGGTTTGAAATCATTTGAACTATTAAGAGACGAACAGGTTTCTAAGTAAGCATTTTTTTTACATATTTACTAAAATAAATTAATATCTTTACGGTCACAATTTTTTTTTTCACGATTTTCTGTAAACCTATTTTATTGCAGTTTATTTCTCAAAATTCAGGAGAATTGCTTTGTTTGCTGTCATGTGATTATTGATCAATTAATTTAAATATGATAACTTTGTTATTCCACTGTCACCTCTGTGGGAAGCATATTTAGACTGATATAATGAAATTAATTAAATTAAGAAGTTAATAAAGTGTTTACAGCTTATATACTTTTGATGTACAGTGACACTCCATTTTAACTTTTTGAAGTGTTTGAAAAAATACATTACAAAATACAGTGCATTTTGTTTTTTTCTGTGTTGTTCATATAACTTTTTCAAAACGTATATTTACAAAAAAGTTTTTTCATGTTACGTCATCAAAGTTAGTGAAAAACTTTAAAAAGTCTTCAGTCTACAAAAAAAGGTACATATTTTTTTTGAATTTTTAATATTTCAAACGCAAATTGCATGAAATAAAAACTTTAAAACGGGTCCAAAATGTACTCTAATTTCAGACATATTAAAACCCAAGTGTTATTACTATATGATTTATTGGAACAAGTAGATAATAATTTCATAATTTCCAATTTGATATAAATTATCTAAAAAAAATAATGTTATAATTTATAGATCAGGGTTAGTTTAGATTATCACGAGCATTTTTAACTTTTTCAGCATTTTCAGTTGTAAAAAAAAAGTGCTTTTTTTTAAATATAATGCCTTTCCACCATTTATTGACAGTGAACGCCTTGAAAGTAATTTATAATATGTGAGTATTTTTTTAATCGCTGTATGTCAAGTTATACAGGCTCTATATCGACTGTGGAAAGGAAAAAGAACGTAACCCACAGTTTTTTCAAAACACTTTTTTTTCGATAACCACAATGTATCAAACTTGATACACGTTCTGTCAAAAGGATGTAAGCTGCAAATGTCGGATTAGTATCTAAATTAAGCTTTTATGTTTAAAAAAAGATGAGCCTGTGAATATTAAAACCATGAAAAAAGTCTGAAAAAAAGATTTTTCATAGACAACTTCTTTAATTAATATTAGATTATATCAATTAAACGCCAGTTTAGAATTCTCCGTGCATATGGCCCAAAATCATAAAAACACTTTTTTTTGTGCCTCCTGTAAAATTTTCTATGCTGGGTTACATTCCTTTTCCTTTCCACAGTCGATACGTATTTAGCAAGGGTGTGGAGTCATCAAGAAATATGATGACTCCGACTCTTAAAACACGAGTATTTTCTTAGGCTTAGTAGCATTCAGTGGCGCCATTTTTAACCCTAGCTATTTGAATACACATTTTTAAGGACTATTTTATACGGTTTTAAATATTAATTGTCATTACAGATATATTTTGAGAATCTTTCATGACACTTTAAGGATATACAAATGATTTAAAAGGTTGGGATGGCAGTAAAATGTAGAAGGAGGGTGCGTTATCTCAAAAATATATGGGCGAGGAGCTTCTACACAAACCTAATGCTCCATGGCAAATTTTTAACATGACTTTCTGAACGGTTCGTAAGTTTTCGACGTCGTAACATTACGATAATGACGCGATAAAACCATTAAGGATATAAGGCGTCGAAGTAGGAAGAGTTTAAATTTCAAATTAGTTAAGATCGCTTTTATTATTGAATTAAAGATCATATTAAGGAAAGGCCCAGTTAATACGTTCCTTTGCCTTTTCTACCCACTATGAAAAAAGCCATGTTATGAAGAACTTGTTATATTTTTCTTAATTGGATAAGCGTAAATCAATTATGTCGGGTCCTATGGCGCAGCGGTTAGCTTTGTTGGCTTCCGTGCCGGATCTCACAAGCTCGAGTCCCAGTACAAACAGAATTTTTAGATCGATTTATAGATCTGTTCGAAGGCATGGGTGTTTGTGATGTATTAATTTCCCTTCTATCCTTCATTTCCTTCAAAAACTAGGCGTAGCAAGAGCGATTAGTTAACCACTAGTACTGTCGTAGCCGTATCCTTCTATCCCTACTACTCTCTTTTGAAAGGAAATTTTGAGAGACTGAGTAACAAACATCAATTTTAATTGTACTATCGTTTAAAATATCAACTGACCATGGAGATCTAACTGTTGTGCGACTCATCAAGTAATTTTCTTTGTGATAAAAATAATTCAGGAATTGGGTAAAATATCAACAAGGAAAAAACTAAAGCTTATTAAACTACTATTAACTAGTCTCATTATGCATACACAATGAATTGAATGAAGCAATTGCACACAAAACGTTCATTTAACATTAAAGTCTCGAAACTAAGCTGCCACGAAACTGTTCGCACCGCTACGCCTAACGTTTATGCAAACTGCACGTCATTGTGGCCAACGTGAAGTAACAATTTCGGAAAATATACCAACTCACCAACAGCTTGTTAACAACTTCATTTTACAAAACGGCCTGTCAACCGGATTTAGCCGTTTCATTTACGAACAGGGGTCGCATTCAAGGAATCGTTTTATTGGCTACCTAATAATGTTCGATTTTAATTATCATAATAAATAACGGAAGAAAATCGTACCGTTCTGCTTTGCTGTTGCGGAAGGCACTAAATTTATCGTTAGAATTAATTAACAAATTTTGAACACATATATCCATTCACTTTTGAATAGTTCTTTCTAATAAATCTGACAAAGTTTAATTGGCCAATTTACATCATTAACAAAATTAGCTATTGAAAAGTTAACAAATAGTTTTTAACTTTAAAGAATAAATAGTGTAATATAGAATAAGTATTTTTAAAATTAAGTCATCTTTATAAATTAGGACAGACGTGTTTTGGAGTATAAAAATTGGTATCAACTTTTCTATATATGCACATAATTCTTGTGAAACTATTTTTTTAATTTTGTTAATCCTCTCGCTGGTTGCATTACTTATTGTGACACGTGTTTCACTTCTTTGAAATGTATTTTACACTTTCTATCGTAAAGTTATTTATTAAGGGCGCTTAAATTTAAAAAAAAACGACGAAGGACCTGGTTTGACATGTGCTGTGGATGCCCCAAGAGAGTCTGAAGCGGCTTGGCGATCCCGTCACCAAGGAAGCTCACTGATAACCATATGTATATAGAATATAGTCGGTGGAGTTACGGAATGCAATGATATCTTGAGAGGAAAGAAAAAACTGGCAATATTCTAGGATTCTTTTTCTTCGTATTTTTAACCTGAAACGTGAGTTTAGTACAAAAATAATTTACGCAAAAATTATATCAGGGATTCAAACCTGTGATTGTGAAACTACAATGCTAAAGAAAATGCAATGCGCAATCATTAGGATACCAGCAATTTAGACGAAACATGTGTAGGTTTATACAAATTGAAGTTGTATATCATGACCGTTAATGTTTCCGTTTTAATGGCGAAGAAGAGACAAGCTAACAAAACGAAATGTCTTGAAGGACAAATATAATTCAGTTGCATTTTCCGCATTGAGAAACACAAATTATTCTTTCTTGAATGCAAGATAAATCGAAAGCAGCAGAAGCATTGATTGGTCGAGAAAACTTTTGTACGCAAACTAAGTGTCTGATTATTCCGGTCGTTGGTGATATACGAATGGTCCAGGGTTGAGAGATAACTGCTTTTTTAGTTGCTATCGTTAAACAAAATATGAAATTACATGAAAGATATTAAATTGATAATGTTTAAGACGCTTTTTTATCAATCAAAATAAATCAGTAATACACTTTCATTTAATTTTTTCAGATGTCGTTGAAATGAACATAATTATGATCACTTTTCGTTCAAGTTATCTAATAGCACAACCATCATTTCGAACATTAAAATATTAACGTTAGATATACGTTGATAATACTTAATGTTCCAAAGTGTAAATTTAGCTATAACTTGAAATAACCTCAAAAGACTTACACTAATATACTTAGATTACAGAGAGGTTTGTGAACACATGATCGTGTTGTGGACAAAAGAAATCAATGAATAACTTTAAGCTCATGACGACGGCAACATGAAAAAAAATAATGTAAAAAGTGTTCATGTCAGCTATCCTTGAAGTACAAAATAAATTCTCTGTTAAATAAGAAAAATATTACTGATTACAAAAGCAAAGCTATGCTCCATTTAAATACTACTAGCTGTAAGCCCGTTGCCCAGCAACGTGAGATTTTTGTTGCATAGTATTAATTTTAATTTTATTTTATGGTATTTTATTTTATTTTATTTTATTTTATTTTATTTTATTTTATTTTATTTTATTTTATTTTATTTTATTTCATTTAATTTTTATTTATTTTATTTTTATAGTTACCAGAAATTTTGTAAATTATTTAATTTTTGGAATAATGTTTATGTTTGCTAACAACCATTTTTCGTAGTAGCAGAAATTTCGTAAAATATTTAATTTTTGGAGTAATGTTTAAGTTTGCTAACAACCATTTTTCGTAGAAGCATAAATTTCGTAAAATATTCAATTTTTGGAATAATGTTTAAGTTTGCTAACAACCATTTTTCGTAGTAGCAGAAATTTCGTGAATTATTGAATTTTTGGAATAAAGTTCAAGTTTGCTAACAACCATTTTTCGTAGTAGCCGAAATATCGTAAATTATTAAATTTTTGGAATAAAGTTTAAGTTTGCTAACAACCATTTGTCGTAGTAGCCGAAATATCGTAAATTATTGAATTTTTGGAATAAAGTTCAAGTTTGCTAACAACCATTTTTCGTAGGAGCAGAAATTTAGTAAATTATTTAATATTTGGAATAATGTTCAAGTTTGCTAACAACCATTTTTCGTAGGAGTAGAAATTTTGTAAAATATTTAATATTTGAAATAATGTTTAAGTTTGCTAACAACCATTTTTCGTAGTAGCCGAAATTTCGTAAATTATTTAATATTTAGAATAATGTTCATGTTTGCTAACAACCATTTTTCGTAGGAGTAGAAATTTCGTAAAATATTTAATATTTGAAATAATGTTTAAGTTTGCTAACAACCATTTTTCGTAGTAGCCGAAATATCGTAAATTATTGAATTTTTGGAATAAAGTTTAAGTTTGCTAACAACCATTTTTCGTAATAGCCGAAATATCGTAAATTATTGAATTTTCGGAATAAAGTTCAAGTTTGCTAACAACCATTTTTCGTAGGAGCAGAAATTTAGTAAATTATTTAATATTTGGAATAATGTTCAAGTTTGCTAACAACCATTTTTCGCAGTAGCAGAAATTTCGTGAATTATTGAATTTTTGGAATAAAGTTTAAGTTTGCTAACAACCATTTTTCGTAGAAGCATAAATTTCGTAAAATATTCAATTTTTGGAATAATGTTTAAGTTTGCTAACAACCATTTTTCGAAGTAGCAGAAATTTCGTGAATTATTGAATTTTTGGAATAAAGTTTAAGTTTGCTAACAACCATTTTTCGTAGGAGCAGAAATTTAGTAAATTATTTAGTATTTGGAATAATGTTCAAGTTTGCTAACAACCATTTTTCGTAGTAGCAGAAATTTCGTAAATTATTTAATTTTTGGAATAATGTTCAAGTTTGCTAACAACCATTTTTCGTAGGAGCCGAAATTTCGTAAATTATTTAATATTTGGAATAATGTTCAAGTTTGCTATCAATCATTTTTCGTAGTAGCAGAAATTTCGTAAATTATTTAAGTTTTGGAATTATGTTTAAGTTTGCTTACAACCATTTTTCGTAGAAGCAGAAATTACGTAAATTATTTAATATTTGAAATAATGTTTGAGTTTGCTAACAACCATTTTTCGTAGTAGCAGAAATTTCGTAAATTATTTAATATTTGGAATAATGTTCAAGTTTGCTAACAACCATTTTTCGTAGTAGCCGAAATTTCGTAAATTATTTAATATTTGAAATAATGTTTGAGTTTGCTAACAACCATTTTTCGTAGGAGCAGAAATTTCGTAAATTATTTAATATTTGAAATAATGTTTGAGTTTGCTAACAACCATTTTTCGTAGAAGCAGAAATTTCGTAAATTATTTAATATTTGGAATAATGTTCAAGTTTGCTAACAACCATTTTTCGTAGTAGCCGAAATTTCGTAAATTATTTAATATTTAGAATAATGTTCATGTTTGCTAACAACCATTTTTCGTAGGAGTAGAAATTTCGTAAAATATTTAATATTTGAAATAATGTTTAAGTTTGCTAACAACCATTTTTCGTAGTAGCCGAAATATCGTAAATTATTGAATTTTTGGAATAAAGTTTAAGTTTGCTAACAACCATTTTTCGTAGTAGCAGAAATTTCGTAAATTATTAAATTTTTGGAATAAAGTTTAAGTTTGCTAACAACCATTTGTCGTAGTAGCCGAAATATCGTAAATTATTGAATTTTTGGAATAAAGTTCAAGTTTGCTAACAACCATTTTTCGTAGGAGCAGAAATTTAGTAAATTATTTAATATTTGGAATAATGTTCAAGTTTGCTAATAACCATTTTTCGTAGTAGCAGAAATTTCGTAAATTATTGAATTTTTGGAATAATGTTCAAGTTTGCTAACAACCATTTTTCGTAGGAGCAGAAATTTCGTAAATTATTTAATATTTGGAATAATGTTTAAGTTTGCTAACAACCATTTTTCGTAGGATCAGAAATTTCGTAAATTATTGAATTTTTGGAATAATGTTCAAGTTTGCTAACAACCATTTTTCGTAGGAGCAGAAATTTCGTAAATTATTTAATATTTGGAATAATGTTCAAGTTTGCTAACAACCATTTTTCGTAGGAGCAGAAATTTCGTAAATGATTTAATATTTGGAATAATGTTCAAGTTTGCTAACAACCATTTTTCGTAGGAGCAGAAATTTCGTAAATTATTTAATATTTGGAATAATGTCCAAGTTTGCTAACAACCATTTTTCGTAGGAGCAGAAATTACGTAAATTATTTAATATTTGGAATAATGTTCAAGTTTGCTAACAACCATTTTTCGTAGTAGCAGAAATTTCGTGAATTATCGAATTTTCGCAGTAGTAGCAGAACAGATGTCGTAATTTTTTTAATTTTGTGACATCAGTACGCACACATTTGTGGGTTGTGATTTGTGGGTTGTGATTTGTGATTATTTTATCGACTATTAATATATAGATAATTCTATTATTTTGTTATTGAATTCCCAAAAGTCTTATTATATATAAATGAGCATGACGAGGAAAATTTTGAATAAACAAAAGCTTTAAACTCTTTACAGCTTTTCGCTGCATATGTAATTTTATAGATGACTAGAAAAAGACTATTGAGTGTTCCTACCAAATTGTCATGATATAAAACATTGACTAGACTTGCTCTTTAACGGTCAGTTATATTTATTAAGCCAGCCAGTAAAAAGCTCCCAATGTCGAGCATTTGGACTCCTAGCAAAGTTTATTTCAACATAAGTTGTATAATACAAGCTGATCGCTCTCCCTGCGCCCCGTTTTGAGGATAGAATTGGTAAGAGTTAGAAATTCAAAGCATCACATACATCCATGCATTCGGAGAAACATTCATAAATCGACTGAAAATAAATTGATGTCCGTACTGTAACTGAAACTAACGACTTAAGTTTCGGCTATGAAACATTTTGAAAGCATATACGCCTTATTCCTAATCAAAACTAAATGAACGTATAGGAACTATATATTTTTAACAACTTACTCATTCGTTTGCTTAATGTGGATATAGACACGTGCACTAAATGCAAAGTGCATTCTCGTAACGCATGCGAACTCCCAACCACGTGTTGGGAATATAATATTTTGCAGGCTCAACACCGCGACAAACTGCAGGAGCAACTAAGTAATTAATACTTTCCTCGAACGAGCAGAAGGAAGCAGATAGGTAATTCTAACTTCGTTAGCGTAACAAGGGAGGAGTTTGGCAGAGCGTTTATTATGCGCGCGGCAGCGAACGGGTTGTTTGCTATTTAAAACCCTATATTGTTTACATTTTCTTGTTTCGCATTTTACTGAAGTGGAATAAATACACTAAAACCTAAGTTTTATGTGCCGTAAGTCACATTTTCTGCAATTTAAAAGTGATATTTATTGTCCTGTTTATTTGAAGTACATTAACACTCGTTTTTCGTTTTGGTTTCCTGAATTTCACGTCGAAAATACTCAAAATTTAATTTAGCCTTTAAGCTGTCGTAGATTATTAATTATAATTACCTAGCACGACGGATATAATTTGCAACTATTAATTTAATTAGTTATTGACGAGATAACTCGTCTCTGGCGTGTTGAGCGCGAAAAAAAATACGAGATATCACGTCTGTAGCAGCCATCGAGTTAAAAACGCAAACCTGAAGGTAGAATATGATACGCATGACTAAGACTTCAAAATTATAACCGTCCAACTAAAGTTTTTTTCACTATTTACATTTGTTTTCGTCGGTCCCTTCAAAAACGTTAAATTAAGTGTTTGAGCTTCTTTGTTAACATAATAAAATATTACAAATTAATTTGAGCACTAAAATATTATAAAGTGTTGATGACTTGATAATATTATCACTTGGTAGTATCAATGCTTGGCGGAAAGGTATTACAATAAAAAATATTAAACACTCATTTGTAATAATTCTACTTTTGTTTTAAATGATCAGGATCGGATTCGTTCATGACGAGCATTATTAATTGATAGGAGAAAACAATATTACAGTGCTATTTATACAAAACAAAGTAAAATTATTATTGTGTTACAAAAAATTGGTATGTAATGAAAGGAAGTTACAAAATACGAATTAGTGGCGATTATCACATCTAAAATACACAAATTTGAAAACTCATAAATAAGTAAAAATGTTTTGTTTTTTTAAACAATATCAAATGTACATTATGTTCAATAAGATTTACTACTTTTCAATGTCACTCAAATATTCTATATCACAGGTGAATCAAGCAAAGCTTCATAAATAATTCCCTTTTACAAATAGCCTTTGTGTTTTTCAAACCTAACCTAACAAAATGAAATACCATATAATATTTAAATATATAAAAGCTTATAGGTGTCCCTTTTGTTCTTTTTTATGATAGGCATGACATAATAAGAAAATCAAAATGTCTATGCCATTAAATAAAAATCATAAAAAAAAACTTCTTATTAAACAGGTCAGAAATAATTGTAATAAAACTGTAAGTAAAAAAATCTAGCTGAGTTTCTCTGTGTACTTGTACAATATTGCATACGACAAATTACGGATACAACGTTCTAGAACGGGACATAGTATATCCGTAAACGGATTATAATTTAGTTTTTTACAGTTTATGGAGATATTGTGATGTAAGTATGCAAGCGTTGAGTTAGGTTAACCTTCCCCTACGAAGGGGATAAGGTCAATATAAAACATTTTGCTTATAAGGGTTTGAAAAAGTCTGCAAAGCATTATGCTCACTCTAGCCCCGGTCAGTTCGTTTCTTATACATACCTTAAAGCAGTCAGTCATAAACAAACTTTTAAATTGATATATAAATAAAAATATTTATATAAAAAAACAATTATTTTGTAGTAGTTTGTTAAGCATTTAAAATCAGTTATTTGGTATTTTTCATAAAAGTAATCTTTCAATTTAAAACAATTAAATAGTTTATGCCAGAAATATGAATATTATTTATAATATCATTAAGTCAGTTTTTATGTTATTATTATTGAAATTAAATTATACATAATGTAAATAAATATGTTCTTAGTGAATTTAACAATGCAGATGGACTCGGAAACGTTTACAAAAAAAAGAACGCGACGTACTTATAATATTTTTTATAGATTATAAATTAATAATAATATGCAACGATGCATTCGTTCACTTGGATGTCAAGTTTGCTCGCCTAATTTACCAAAAATCAGCAACGAATTTCAAAACGCACTAAAAGGGGCGTTTATTTCTTCGTCAAGGAAGTGATATAACAACTGAAAAAAACTGAAAAATTTATTATTTTCTTAAATATGTTAAATTATACATTTTGACTTATTTGTCGTTATTTGTAGGTTTCTTCAAGTAATTACTGCCAACAAAATTGACTCGGTTCACATTACGTATTTAAATAAAGTATATGCCCATTAGAAGTGAAGTGAGTCAAATTGTATTTTAGAAAAAAAAAAATAGTTAGATGCGTTGTAATATTCTACACAATTTAAAGTATCGTTAAAGTGAAGTAACCTCAGTAAATACACATTGCAATAGTGTTTGTTATCTCCGTAAAATTATAATATGCAATCCACCAAAACACCAAATAAAGACGTGATTGTTCAAGAAAAAAGTTTTACCATTCTACTAGTTGGCTAACTTCACCTTTCAACAGCCCATATAAAAATAAATTAACTTTATAAGAGTGAGCTTGTTTTTTCAGACGATAGAAAGTGTTTAAATTTATCGATCTGCAATTCATAAATTAATTCACCCAATTTTTGACTTAATGTTTTCTGGCAATGTACTGACAATGTTACGCATCACTGAATGACAACAAAAATTGACGTCTACGAAAAAGGGATTTGAACCATTTGTAAAGAGGGAATTTTGTATAATATTAACATTGTATTTTGTAATATGTAAAATACGACGCATGAAAGAAAATAAGAAATATCAGTGTTTTTTTGGGAACGCGTCTAAAAAATATGAAAAACCCAACCATACATTCAAAAAGTATATTTTGAAATAAATTTATTTAAGAGTAATAACTATTCATTGAAAAATTTATTGTAAATGGAAATTATTCAGTAACCTTGGATAGAATTTTCGCTATTCTATCACTAAGCTTAACAATTTGTAAAACATACAAAATATGTTATATACTATTGTGTTTTATTTATATTATAATTTTATGGCTTTGAAAATTTAAGTTCGGCGTTTAAAACGTCTTAAAAAACTACTACATGTGAAATCGAAATATCTGTAAAAAAATGTTATTCTTGTAGAATAAAATACGTTTAATAATATAATTTATTCCTTTTATGTCAATGTACATTCAATCGACAGCTAGCAGACATTTTTGATACAAACGTAAACATCATACACGGATTCATTGTCCTTACTGGACGTATTACGTAAGATGGTAGAATAAAAATTTAGGCGTTTTAAGATTACTGCCATGTCCTCTGTAAGAGCAGTTACTATTCACTTCTTAAAATGCACTTAACTTAGGGGTAAGTATTTTTCCCCTGACGTTGCCAAGTCGTAATGTTTTACTGTTGTTCAGTCTGATTTGTGTTTTTTTTAAATTTAATTTCTCCTTATACCAATATACTTTACTATTTGATCAGTTTTTCGTGGTAAACATCCAAATTTGCAATATAGTTTATGATTCTACAAGTCAAGTTGGAATTTCGATGCTACCATACGAAGTTATGATTTTGAAGGGGTGATTTTAAGTAAGTATTATAAAACCGAGAAATACCTGTCTTTAATCGTTTATAACAGAACAATAAATCAAAACTTGAATGACACTTGGTGTTTTTTGTTTGATAATAAGTCTTCTGAATTAACCATTGATTGAAATATCAAGTTACGTGCTTTTAAATCTATACTAAGCCCAAGCTGTGGTAAAAAATAGTTGAGATCTTAAATTTATTTTGTGACATACATCTGTTTTAGTAAAATGCTTGAATAAAAGTTTAACGTACATCGAGATTTTAAAACATCTACATAAAAAATCACAACTTAAAAAATATCGCCGCTTCTTCTCTAAGAAACAAAATAACTTTCCTTAGTTTTCACCGTTCAATTCGTGATTCTTTTTTTATTGCTTGAATATAAATTTGCTTCCTTATTGAATTAAGTATTGTTTTATTTATCACAAAAATAGTAGTAATAAGCGGCGATTTTTTTTTCTTTTGGCAATTTTTGCTCTGTCGTTGGTGTAAAATTTAAACAGTCATCAACTTTATTTTTTAATTATATTTTAAGAACTTAATACTACTTTTAATAAAATGAAGTATCACATTATAATATATATATATAAAAATTATAAAATATAAAGGTATTGACAAAATTACCCGATAAAAACTTTGGATTGTTGTTTAACCAGCTTTTGGTTGCTGATAGTAACAATGAAGAAAAATTGAAATAGATTGTTGAAACATAGTTTGTTGTATTATAATTAGGGATTTCAAATCGGATATATCCGGCCATTTCTAACTATAACTATCATTTCCCCAAATATTCGGATAGTATACGTTATAATTTTTAATGAAATATTTTACAACATCGACGAAAGATGATATGAATACCGGGGTATTTACTACCTGGAAGAAACCATTACTTAGAAGTAGTGTTTTTTATTACCTTCCCCAAACTCGGGTATTATGAATATCTTATCTTGTTATCTTAATACTTAAAAATTCGACGAATCGGCTCGGACTCGAGGAAAAAAAAACCTTTAATGCCGAAAGTTCATTCATTTCATTTTCATAAATTGTTAAAATCTGAATAAGTGAGTTATATATTAAAAATGAACTCGTTTTTAATGTATTAGTTTAGTACATCAATTTATATATGTAGTAATGTTTTGTTATTTTCATACTTACTGAAACTATCCGGATATCCGGATATATCCGAATAGTTTCAGTTTTACTATTCGATATCCGGAAAGTTGAAAATAACGAATAGTTGGAATCTCTATTTATAATACTCGATGAATTATGGTTGAAGGATGATTTTGTACAATGTAAATTCTGTGAACAGAGCAAATTTACTAGCAGTAATTGAGCTCCAAAGCCATTGCATGTCAATATTCATTGTGAAACTTGAGAAATACATTATTATACAATATAATAATAATTGTGCCCGGAAGATTGTGTACCAGGTAACAGAGTGAACAGACATAATGAAGTTATTCGAATTTGCTAATAATGTTTTGGTATGCTATAACACACAGCAGATATAACCAATATTGATGTTTTTAAGAAATACACGTTTAATGAGCATTATGAGTGTTTTAAAGATATAATAAAAAGACATTAAAAAGTTGGAATATAAATGAGAATGCTATTAGTGCAACGATTTCTAAGATATTTAAAACAGAATATTTTCTAGATTGACAAAAAAATATTGTTTTCAAAAAAATATAAAAAAAACGACAGGAAATTGATTGTACATTAGTTATGCATTAATTTTTTTGTTAAAAAATAAATATTTTGCAGCTTCAATCTAATTTCATAAACGTGTATTAAGAAACCATTATTTGAGAATAATTTCCAAAAGCCAACCGTTATAGGTATGTTAACCGTTATAAGAATAGTAGAGTTTAGAACAAAAAGGTAATTGCTTTTAAATATTTCCATTATATAAGCTTTACTGTATTTTTATAATAAAATACGACGTTTTGTTTGAGATGAACTAGAGGGATATGTAATAAGATGACGGCAAACTGAATTGAGTTGCTTACTGCTTTAAATTCCACTACGGATTGTTTCATTTTTCAATCAAATAAAGGAATTCGTGTGCGATGTTTGTAATGTCTTAGATTACCTCCCACCCACCCGATCCTTTAACGTGAAGCATTGCAGTAGCAATTTGCTATTAACTATCTTATAGTCATATCCTAAACCTATCTTTTTTTGTTTTCTCTCTTCGAAAAATAGAAGTTAAGATGCGGTTTTTATATGGAGGAGATTTTTATATGAAATTCTTTCGTTGAAATAAAATTCTTTAAGAAACTATATGATTCTCATTAAGACTGGATTTAGTTTAAGAAAGTCTGCAAAGAGGTGATCTGTTAACAACTAATTCAACAGATAATCTGAATTAACAAACAAATTTACGAATGAATCATCATTATCATTGGTGAAAAATCATTTGACAATATTTGACTCATCATCATCTGTTGGCTCATCCTTAATGCATTATCAAATATTTATTTTAAAATTTCAAGCAATTAAAACAATTATAAATTATTTGAAACCGATTATTTAATTTATTAATGTATTATTTCAGTCCATTAGAAGTTTTGATATTTGTGTCACATACGATTTGCCAGCTGGCAGTTGTGAAGGAATGGTGACTGTAGCAGAAATATTGTTTCCCCTCAGGGGATGTTTTGCAATGTTAGACACTAACCTGTTTTTCAGAAGTTAGTTAGTCCCATTGAGAGCTTGGTCTGTTCAAAATCTATTTAGATAAGTATTAGTCAAAGAGGAAAGTTTGTTGCTACAATATCTTATGTAAAAACACCATTTTCAGATATGATTTTTTAAAAATAAATCAGATTAAATGTGCAATGGTACTACAATAGTAAAGTAGTTTTTTTTATGGTTGTGTAAACATGATATTATACTAAAATGATAATCTTTATATAATACATTAAAATTATTCAGGAACGAAGTGCAGTAAAACGATATAGCAGAATTCTAATTGCAAAACTTTCAGCATTTTTTGAACATCCTGTTATCGGTATTTATGGAATCTTTACTAAAATTATAATAATTTATTGTGTGACATTTTTTTTCAATAAATAAAAACAACGGAAAAATGAAATAGACTTTAAGTTAAAACGAACACCATTCGTCATGATAAGTCTATAAGTTATAGAGAATCCATAGCAGATTTTATATTATTAACCGAATTATAACCAATATTCAGTATATGAGATATGCATATATGATACCTTCCCAAACAATTGAGTGTTTTCATAGGGATAGTAAAACGAAATAATTTCATAACTGGAGTACAGTAAGTATACCGATAATGTTTGTAATCACAAACATGGACAGATTATTATTCGAAACGTATGTCCATTCTTGCTCAACGCTAAAACAATATTATCTAAATCGGTCGGTCAGTAACTAGTTCGATGCATTCGCAAAGGCTTGGAGTTATTTACATTCGCGTATGAAAATCAATAGAACGTGATCACAATTCATAACAAATACACCTGCATAAACGAATATATTTCAAGGCGGGATGATTGTTATTGAATGATTAATGAAATAACATGGTTGCAAAATTTGTTGTGCGTTTTGTGAACTATGTTAACAAATTGTATTAACGGTACAATGAAACATAGACTATTCTGAATAATTGGAGATAAAAGTAGACTGGATAATAAAAAATCTGGATAACTGAAAAATATTGACAGGGAAAGAAACTAAAAGAAGAAAGTATTTAAAAAAAAAATCAAACATTAATATTCGCTAAAATGTAATTGTCCTAGTTACATAAATATTGTCTTAAGTTGACTTCTTTATTCTTCCGACACATTATTTTATGGCGATATAAAAGTATTAAAATGTTTCAAGATTTGTTGAATCAATATTCCTTCACCCAGGAACTTACTTTTTAATATATAACTCACATGAGGCAGATATTTTCTATTACTTGATTAAATCATCTTTTAATATTTGTAATCAGATATAATATTTTCAACACTCGGTGACATCTTTTTTTGTAACATTCATTCCATATAAAAAAAAGGTTTATTACTACTATGACCTTAAATGTCATTTTCAAGTTTTCTACTGCATTACTGAAAATTATTAACGGTCTTTTAAAAAAAAACATTCCAAGATTGTTAAATGTTGACACATGTATAGAATTAAAATCCGTTTAATCGGTTTTACTGTTATTCAATTTAAGTGTACATGTATACAATATTATTGATGTTATATGTTTTATGCTTACAATATAACTTACTCAAGTGGTCAGTTTTTGGTACCCCGTAGTTAAAGTGGACAACGTTGTCCTCTTCTGTAGCGGAATGAACGTGTCTAAATCTGAGTTCGGAAATTGAGTTTTCAGTCACTTATGTATTTGTATTCAAAGGTATTGATATTACAGACAATGACATTGTTAAAGCGATTAACTTACATGTAGTTATATTCGATAGCTCTACCTTAATATTGTAAATTTCTCAAAAAAATATACAGACAACTTTTACATGATTTGGTATGCTAAAATGCATACTTAGATCGATAAAACAAATCAATTTATCAAAACTATCGTTAATAAATTAGAGCTCTTAATCACGCAGCCGTGAAATAGGTTCCTGTAATAGTGACAGCTTTTAACGTTTCAGAGTACTTTCAATCGACAAACTTGCTATTTTACTTTAAATATGAAGTACGGTTTTAAATGGAGAGCTTTCCCGTATGTAATACTCACTGCAACTGTGTCTCCGGGAACGTTTTCTTCAGTAATGAACTTAATATGCAAAATGTAATGCACCATAAAACAACGTGGTGTTATTAAGAAAATGGCGCACTCAAAATTTAAGCATACTTTGCTTCATTGACTAAGTATAAAGAACAGAAAGTATTAAAAAAAAACTCAAAATTGTACTAAAATTTAGTTGTTAAAAAAATTACATAATATAATGTAAAAATATTAAGTAGCGCTTTTGAATGTTGTGTTAGATAAGGAATACGGAACAATATTTTATATAAATTTATCATACAGGGAAAAAGATCAAATGAAGATAAATAATCCGCTGTGGTCTAGATCAAGGGTGGGGAATCTTTTCTTCTCTAAAAGCCGCATTCATTTTTCTGATTCGACATAAGGCCGTAGTAAACATTGACTAGGGAATCTTTGGCCGGAAAAAATTTCATGCCAATTTATAAATTCCAGAAATTTGCGGATTTCCCAAAATTATTAGCTTGGGACCTATTTTTTTTTTAGGTCTTATAAGGATTTTGACATCGAAAATACCAAGAATGTACAGATTTTCCCAAATTAGGTGGAATCTTTTTTTAAGGTATTTTTTAAGGAATTTTCAAATCCAAAATCTCAGAAATTACTATCTTTTTTTACAGAATTACAGAATTGGCCAGAAGGCCGCACCAGAGTAGCCGAAAGGCCACAGGTTCCCCACGCCTGGTCTAGATAGTTAGAGCTTGCTTCCCGAAAAATTTAATGTCATATTTAAGTTTTTCTTTTTATTTCTAGCTGTAATGCCAAATATTACATATTATGAAAATAAATGGTTAGTAGGTGTAAAATGTTGTGAACTTTGAAAATGCTATATTTAAATTAAATATGTGATTACTTTTAAGATGTTCACTCTCACCACGTGAAAAGGCGTTAAATTAAAAAAAACGCAACTCTCTCTTTTTTACAAATTCACATTGATTATTAAGATCAAAACCGGTTACGCTCAAAAAAAGATTTTCAACTGATAAAACAGCTTATGTGTCAATAAATTTGGAATTCGTAAAGAGGGGTGTTTTAGTTTTAATAATACATGTTAACAAGAAGAATAGCGCAAAAGAAGAGAATTATTATATTTCCGCACATTTTTTTAAGAATAATTTATTGAATCATCGTCAGTATTATTATTTAAATTTATCACCAAATTGAAAAATAAACAAAAAAAAGTATATTTAAAAAAAAAAAACTAAATTACAGTTTTAGTGTTTGATTTTTGACATACGGTCATAATAAAGATTGAAAAAAAATATTATTGAAAAATATAACTGTTTGAGAGCGTCACTGGCTCCATATCGACACAATACAGCATACAGTTAGAGAAATAGTGCTATTCGCAATGCCTTTATCAAGTTAGTTGCTTTTAACATTATATTGCGCTTAATGTTTAATTGCCGTATTTTTAAATAACTTTGTTTTCTCATTGATAGATATCGTTTGTAAAAGAATTTCAGTGTTGCCTTTTGCCGTATACAAAATTAAAATAAGCCAATATATAAAAATGAATGTTTGTTTATTCGTACTCAATGGGCTGCCAAACTGATGATCAGATTGCAATCAAACTTTGACAAACCTTTTGCTTGCACTTTTGGGAAGGTTATAGGCATATTAAAATTAACTTACAGTATGTCTTATATATAAATATCAATGATTGTTTGTCTGCCATACCGAGCAAACAACTTGCGCGAAGGTAATATGTGTATAACAATTAAATTACAGTAGGTAACGCGTGTATCGTACCATAGACAATCGGCAACAAACGTCAAACGTCAAAGAGATAGAAAAATAAAACATACACTTAAATAAACACAATTAAAACACAAACACTTTCTTTATATGAGTGGCATTGCAATGCTTGCCGGGAACCGTCTAGTAGTATATAATTATGTTATTCACACATTCTGCTCGATGGTATTGATATTTTAAACAAAAACTCACCTCTCAAAAAATATAATTTATTTTAAAAACGATCGCATACAAGTACAGCATAAAATACTTTCTTAATTTATTAATCATTGCATAATATTAAATTTAAATATTATAAGAAGTAAAAAAAGCTACAGCGTCTTTTATTTTATTAAAGTCGTGAATAAAAACTCGTCATAAACAATTCTTGACGTCCCATCTCAAAGCGCATATTTGTTTCCTTAATGGCAGATATGCGTAATGCTTTAACATCAAAAAGGTAATATTTCAAATATTAAAATAAAACTTATAACGTCACTTCGAGAGTCGAGCTATTAGCAACCTTGTCGAAGATCCCGTAACATTATTCGCGGCAGTATTAAATAAAAGATAAGCTAAAAAAATAAAAATAGCAAAGATTTTAAGCGGGTATGTCAATTTGGTTTATAAAATTGGCCGTATTATCTCTTTATTTTCAACATTTTCTTCCCCAAACTTTAATCATCTAGACTTCCTATAGATTGCAATATCGATTTCATTACCTTAAATGTATGTGATAATTTGGATAAATTGATGTCAGAATGAACTGTAATAATAAAATTGATGTACCCTGGATATTGCTTAAAAACCTGATCGGCTTAACCTTAAGGACATCATAAAATATTCTATAATCAATAAAGTAATCTCGTGCAACTATTTTTAGATTGTATAAACAGTTAACTTCTGTGGTATACAAGACACAAGCTTTACCGTAGCAATAAGGAGGGCTTAAGCCCAAGTCCCAGAAAGGTCTAGATCAAATCTGTTTTTTTTTTCAATTTTCATTTGAATCCTTTTACACGGATGTTTGTTATGTCTATTCTCGTCAAGGTGATCTTAATTGAATTAAAGAATATATATATATTATAAATCAAGTGCATGTAATGGTGGTGCCATGGTTGTTACCATAGATGCTGCTTAATTTTTAATTTTAATAAGAACAAAACCATAATTATTTATACATAATGAAACAGTTTAAAGACAATCAAAATAAGTTTTTTACATATAAATTAAAATATGAACTCATAACTTTCATAGTTTAGTACAGGGGTGGGAAACCTTTTCTTCTCTAAAGGCCGCATTCATTTTTCTAATTTGACATAAGGCCGCAGAAAACATTGACTAGGGAATCTTTGGCCGGAATTTACGAATTTACTTCTCAGATTCTCAATTTACGAATTTACAAATAAATACAGAATTACAGAATTGGCCAAAAGACCGAGCCAGGGCAGCCAAAAGGCCGCCGGTTCCCCACGCCTGGCTTAGTAAAAGACTTATCTAAATAATTTGTATTCACATTAATTTCTATAAACTATAATCATAATAGACACATATGATCAAACGAACGTAGAAATATAGTAACGATTACTAATTTATGAATAAAATATAGTAAAAATACAACAAGATATAACAATATCAGGTATTCTGTAATGATTTGAGATTTAGTTTTCATTTGGTGGCTTCAAACATTTTTTTATAACCACATCTCTTTTACGATACTCATTGATTTTACGGAGAGGTGACAATCAACGCCTTCGTCCAAGTTTATTTAGTATTTATTTCAGGTTGACAAAAGCTTTTTCAGGCTATCCGATTTAAATTGGATGCCAGTCTAAAAATATTAAGCTACGCACTTTTAGAATTTAAACTTTCAGATAAGAATTAACATTCTGAGCAGAACTTTAAAAGCGTAATTGGATATCGAGTGAACGAAAGATATTGGCTTTAAGTTGTTATAAGATAAATCGTATCATTCGAATAAATTGTAGGTATTATGGATATTTTAACAATATGCACTAAGCAAATATGAGGTTCAAATTTATTTGAAATATTGGAAAGTAAACACGTACTCTATTATGAGTAGTTTCATGGAAAGCTTTGGAATTTCAAACGGCCAAACACTTTTTGTGTTCGAAAAACAATCAGGCTTTTAAAAAAGCTTTCAACTATGTTTCATAATAATTGTTTGACTATGTAACTAAATTTCATTTTTAAATGAAGTAAATGTCGATTCAATCAAAAATTATTATTTTTGCCTTTAATATATGTAGATGGAAAATTCTCTGTAATCAATAATACATAATATTTACGTTGTTTCGTTTACGTCTACACGTTGACATAATTTACAACCATTTTTTAAGTAGAGCATTTTACACTGGTAATTGAGTACAGTTTAGAGGAGTGGCAATTTCATGAATATATTATGAAACTTTTCACTGTTGTAAATAAGTGGCCAAACCAAAAAATAGTAAGAATAATTTCAACAAACAATATATTCTTTTTCATAGTTTGAGCAATGTCAACAGCAAGGTAAAATATCCTTGAGGATATTTAAAATCAAGCTTCGTGAAGATATCAATTGATTTGGCATTTACTTGGTAGAACTCCATTTATAACAGATTAAAAATAACAAAGTAAAAATACTTTGTTATTTTTAATCTGTTATTCGTGAAGGTGTATATTTTTTCATTCATTTTTAAAAAAATATCTGGCATTACAGCTAATACCAGTGTTCCAAATATTTTAAAGTTGACCTTACCGGGAAACCATCTGGTTATTTTTCACCAAAACATTTTTCGATTTTTTTGTGGTACATGGATGTAATAAGGTTAAGAAACGATGAACTAGACCAGGCGGGGGGAACCTGTGGTCTTTTGGCTACTCTGGTGCGGCCTTCTGGCCAATTCTGTAAATTTTTGTAAATTCGTAAATTCCTGACATGTTCTGACCGTAAATTTACTATTTCCGGCCAAATATTCCTTAGTCAATGTTTACTGCGGCCTTATATCGAATCAGAAAAATGAATGCGGCTTTTAGAGAAGAAAAGTTTCCCCACCCCTGAACTAGACTAAAGCGGGAGTCTATTCATGAAAAGTCTGTTTAATTTTTGTTAATCCGTGTAATTTTACATTGGAGTATTTTAATAGACGCGTTATATCAAACAGTTGTTCATATCATAATATGTACAATTTTCAAAAATAGGTTGGAAAATAATAACGATACACGAATTATACAGTTTCTTCATCCTTTACTTATCAATGGCAATATGCGGTACATTTAACAGTAAGAAAAAAACAACACTTAATAGTTTATTAATTTTAATTAAAAAGGTAGTCTCGTTATTTTATTACCAATACTTCAACATAATTTCAATAGTGGCGTCGTGTTCGGAGTCAGCCACGGCGTCGCGTCGGCTTCGTTCGAAGGCTCTTCTTACACCGACGCTTATTGTCAAGTGCTTGAATATTTATCGGTCTGGGATGGTGTTAATGTACTGACTTTTGTTCTGGACTTTTAAAACAACTGTACTGCTGTTGAATGTAAGAAGAAATTTTCTTCCGTGCATATTTTTAGAGATGTTCTAAGTTCTCTAAGTAAAACGTTAATATACGTTCATATAGTATTTATTTATTGATATTTAAAGAAATTATTAGAAAAAATTGTTATAAATTCATTATATTTGTAAATTAAAACATTTTTCGTGAATTGATGTGCTTGTACACAACGTTATTAAATGAGAAAATGCGGTTTGTTATTTTTGTTGTATCAAAATAAAACTTTATTAGTTACTGTTAACATCGGAATAAAAATTGCAAAAAGAAAATTAGTGCATCATTCAAATATTGATTGAAAAAATTTGTATAAGATATACTGTTTTTTTTATATTATAGTTGTGCATAGTTAACTTTAACACAAATGGATCCGAAATAATATAATCCTCATGAAAAACGTATCTTCATTACGATATTTAAATTTCTATGCATTATCAGAAATATTTAAGCGAGAGTTTTTTTTATTCTATTAAAAAATACCAAATTTATTCATTACAAAAGAAGAAAAAACCATCGTTAGGAAAAATAGGTAACCGTTGTATAAATAGTTGTACACGATGTAAGAAAAATAAAATATTTATTTTCACTTTTATTTAATAAGCTCAGTTGATATTTAACAATTAGTTTTATTAAGTAAAAGTGGAATTATTACAAATTAGTGCTTATTTTTTTAATATATTGCTTTTCCACTAAGTATTGATAGTGAACACCCTAAAATTTTTACTTGATTTTGTTTATTATATTTGTTATTTAAATAACAATAAACAAATCAATGTAAAGATCAAACACAATAAAAATACTTCTGGGTTAGCATAAATACTGATAATTTTTTTTTTGCAGTTGAGTTTTTTAATATGTGTAAATAATAAAAAACGATTTGCTTAGTAATTCAATACGCTCTGCTTACCTGATAAAGATTTTTAAAAAAATACTGGAATTTATATAAAATATTGGAAGCATAAATATGTAATACTTTAAGTAACTACAACATGCTATGTCTTTAGTCGCCATACTTCTTTTATTGAATGTTAGTGTCACGTTTACTTTTGAAGCAAACTCAACCTTTGTTCTCTTTTATATTATTCTAAAAACATTCCTTTTCTGATAGAAAATGATAGAACTGTGACATATTCTTTTTTTCGCGTGGAGAAATCCTCCCATGGTTACCTCAGTCGTTGGGTTTGTAGGTATATCGTTCAATCTAACGAACCGTAAACCGTAAGTCACCTTCACGACTTGATAACATTATAAAAAAAGGCAATTCCTTACACACAAAATTTGTTACTTTTTTATCACCGACGGTACACATACAACATTGACCTTGAAGTTTTTTTGTTGTTGATACACACAGTACTTATTCTACGCTTTTACTTTATAAATAATAGTTTTTCTTGGTTTGAAAAATAGCTCGATGTTTTCTTAAATAAAATATATTATTTAAGTAAACAGTCTTTTAAAAAACAGCTTGGAAAATTGTTTGTATCGAATGAATTGTGGATTAAATTATGATAACATATTAAAACGTATATGTAGTTTAATAATTAATATAATAAAGACTTAAATATTTTGTGGATTTCATAAATAAAATGTTATGTGACATGTCTTGTCTCAGTAGAGATAAATTTTTCATCCGATGTGGTCTAGTGGATGTGGCTTAGTTTAGAGGTTGCTTTACCGACCAGGTGGGTCTATTTTTGATTTCGGGTGAAGTTAACGTCAAGCTTAGATTTTTCAATTTCAATTTGAGACTTAAGACGTGGGTGTTTTTTTTTATGTGAATTAACCTCAAGTTGATACAATAAACTATCATCAAAGTTTCTCGTATGGTGTTAAAACTTTTAAAAATTTGGCGCGTTAGCATTAGCTGTAATGCCAATTTTTCCTTTAAATAAAAAAAAACTAACTTGCTTATTATTTATTTAGACTTTTGATTACTCAACTTCAAAATATTTGGCGCATTATGTGTTATAATGGCAAATATTTTTTTTAATGAAAAAAAAAGAAGCCTACTTGCTAATATACTATTTAGACTTTAAAATATCTCAACTCCTTTAATATTATATGGAAGATACCATTTATATTGATAATATAATATGTGACGTATCATTAAGAAATAAAAGAATGATAAATGTTTTCTTTTTTGAGTCAGCTTTAACTTAGTAGAACTCTTTTATAATAAGGTCGAAAAAAGAAAAACAAAATATGTTATTTCAGCCTTTTTACGAATGTCTATCTGCCCAATAAATGCTATTTATTGTGGAAGCATTATGTGGAAGTATTTTTCAACCAGTAAAGCAAAAATAAAAAAAAATGTATTCAGTCATTAAAATACTATTTTAATCTTGGCACCCAAAAAAATATTTATATTTTTACTTTCAGATAATTTGATTGGATAAAATTAATTAGACTCGTATTGAGAACGCTTTATACTTAATGAAAATTCTTTTCAAGTTATAACAAATATTTGGTATTTTTTTTAATTTTAACTTACGTGGGTAGATTCGTTTTCATTAAAATTTTCCTGTCTGGCTTTATTTTTTATTAAACGTATTTTAATTGCCTTAATTAAAAGTCAATATTATTAAGTAACTGGTCCTGTTTTACAGCCAGTAAAATGTAATAACATGTAATGATAAAGGTAACGTTTTTATAATAGAATAATAATAAAAAATAATAACGTAAATTTAAAAACTGTTTATTGTATTCATGGAATAATTTTATGGCACGTGCAAAGAAAAGATGGTGGAATACTTTAGGTAATCTCAAGTAAAAAAATATTAGGCAAAAAAATACACTGAATTGGAGAGTTATCGAGAAATAATTTTCATGCTTTGAAAGGAAATTAATTTAAATAATTTATAATATGTAACAAAATATAAATAATACTAAGCAATTTCCAAAATAACAAAGATGATTTTGAGTCACTACATAAGATTCTTGTAATGTTATAAGAAATGCTGATTATATTAATCTTATATATCGACTGTGGAAAGGAAAAAGACGTAACCCACAGTTTTTCAAAACAGTTTTTTTCTATAATCACAATGTATCAAACTTGATACACGTTCTATCAAAAGAATGCAATCTACAAATGCCGAATTAGTATCTAAATTTAGCTTTTAAGTTTAGGTTTTTCATAGACTATTTCTTAAATTAATATTATATTATGTCAATTTAACACCAGTTTAGAAGTCCCCGTGAACTTAGAGGTTGTGTATAATTCATAATTAACATATGGCCCAAAATCACCAAAACACGTTTTTTGCGCCTCCTGTACAATTTGATATGTGTGGGTTACGTCCTTTTTCCTTTCCACAGTCGATATGGATTAATCTTTGTTCACTTTCAGTCAGTTCGCGAATTAAAACAAGCCTCTGTGATAGTTTGAATGGCTTCAAAAATTGTAAATGTCTTAAACCTTTCTATAATGAGAATCATCTTTGTGACATTATTATGAGTATTAAAGTAGAACAGCAAAAATACGACAGTTTCCTTAGTTTTATAAAAACAACTTAAACTTGTACGATTGACATTAATTTAAAATTTGATCTCTATAGTCAACGTTTTTTAACGTGTGCTTATTTTCAGTTCTCACGTAATTGGTATAACTAACAAAACAAAAACTAGTATTAAATATGTTAACTCTTCCAAAAATAAGCCAATTAAAGTTACCGATGGATAAGGACGGCGTCAGTGATGCAATGAATTTAAAGTTAGTTGTGACAGTGTCGAAGAATAAAAGTTTATTCGTTGTTAAAAAGCTTTACGAAAGCACTTGGAAAGCTGTATAATATACAGTTTGCGTGAAAATGCATGTGACCGTCTCGTGACCACTACAATTTATGACCATCCTGGGCGTGGCTTTGTTGGCATCGTTTGGACTCGTGGTTTATACGAGGCGAAAACTTTGGGATCGAATACTGGCGAGTTCTTTTCGATTGCGAAATTCGGTCTGACTTTTTAATTTATTTCTGGCAGAATTTTCTCTAAAATTTGTCATGAATTTGGAATATTTGATTATTTTTTCCATTACATAAAATATAAGTGAAGTTGCCCAAGGCGCCTATAACTATTACAAATGGTATAATTTTAGTTATTGTTTTTAAAGAAATAACGAATTACAAAATACTACGAATCCAGAAAAATCTATAACAAAGAATTAGCTTATCAGACTGACGATGTTATTTCACCAAAGAGAAATATAATCATACTTTAAAATATTACTATTGAAATAAAAAAAGCTTATTGTTTTTAAAAATAAGTGTTGTTTGAATAGTCACATCTGTTGTATTAAGAGACTTTCTAAATTAAACATGTTTATTTCCAGTAATAAATATTTCTTGAAGAAAATATAAAATAATTTTAAAATTGTTTTGATGTTCGTCAGGAATTTCTTGAACTTTAGATGTAACGTTTTCCCGAATGCATTCTGAATGGGTTGGCAGGGGCGTGAGAATTAATTAAAATAATTATTGTTCATAATAATTAAAACGTCTAAAACGGTCCAAGGTGTTTCTGACGCCAAATATAATAAAAACTCGACACGACAACAAAAACATACTAACAATATTGTTTTATATTATAATACATAGCCGCCATTTTAAACTTGACGCTTAATTTCGTTAACATCTGTTCGCTGCCTTCATTTTTCGCCAAACACGGCTTTGCACTTAGCAAAGATTTCTCGTTATGTTTCATTGAAATTCTTACTGTTGCCTTAACCAAGATGAAGTGTTTGCGTTGTTAAAATTTTGAGAGTCACTGAGAAATAAGTGTAAGTTATTATTCAAACAAAAAAAGAGTGTTAGTTTCATTAATTAATTATGAACACTGTATTTGAAAAGAATAAGCCATCCATTGCTTACGGAGTTCACATTAAAATATGTATTCTAATCTAAATAATAAAATAACTCAATTTTTGTAAAGTTTTTTTACAAATTTAATAATATTGTCTCAGAATATTAGAAAAATTAGTCATTTACATTTTTATAAACCAGTTAACTTGTCTACGTATACAAAGGGAGATTATATAATTTAAGATTTTTTCTAAAGGTTCTTGGAGAAATTTCAATATTAAATTTGAATCGTTCAAATTATGTATATTCACACAAGTTTTGTCACTAACGACCCGGGGTTCTGACAGTCATCAGTTCAAGTTCTTTCGTGCACTTGAACGTCTGAAGATGTCAAAAGGTGGAACCCGGGTCGTTAGTGACAAAACTTGTGAGAATGTACATAATCTGAACGATTCAAATTTATATGTATCGTGTTTATATAAAAAAATAAATGTATTACTAAGTTTAAGGCCATTGCTGGTAAAATGGATTAACCCATGGGAATGCGTACAGGTTTGAATGGTGAGTACTTTTTAAAAATTATATTTATTCTGTTTGCTGGATTTTTTTGTTGACTATATATATTTATTCTAAGCCAAGTGTTATCTCTTGTCGTGTATCGTAAACAACGTTGTGCTGTGCATTACAGAGAGACAAAAAAATCAGCTTTGCTGACGAATATTTTTTTATTCGTATTTGCATCCATTAATATAAATTTAAAAATTAATTGTTATATTTTATGAAATAATGAATAAAATTATTACAATAAAATACGGAATAAATATTATGAAAACCTGCTTTACAACATGCTGCTCTTTTTTCTCTGAAAATGTACTAAATTCCGCAAATAAAAATGCAATTATCTAAGAAATTTAGTTTCGTTTCATTAGACATAATATAAATAACAATTTGAGCTAACTATAAAAAATCATCTCTATATTTAAAATTTGTTCAGGTTTGTTCTACGAAGTTCCATTTGAAATACTGTATTGACTTTTTCATACTTTAATTTTATTCGTATTCCCGCGTAAATTTTCCGTTTTTCTGATTTCCAAGTATAACAATTTGACATTTTCCTATTGTTTATTAATTTTTCTACTAAACTACATTGTTATTAACGACATTTAGTTATTTTCAGACTGAAAAAGAATTGCATGTTGTTAATAATATTAACATGCTTGGTCGAGTGGTCAACGTCGTTCGACGTTAAGGATGTCACAAGCTCGAATCCCATTGCGAATTGATTTTTCAATTAACTCATGAATTTCTGTTTGAAGATATGAATGTATGTGATATATTGAATTTCCTCTTCCCATCCATCCATCTTATTCTTAAAACGGGGGTTGGGAGAGCGATAAGCTAACCACCACTAGTTATGTTCTAGCTCAATCCTTCTATTCCTACTCTCTGTAGAAAAAAAGAATGGTTGAGTAACTGAGTAACAAGCAGTTCTTGTAGAAACACTTATGTTTTGATTAACTCTATTCAGAGTGTATTTGCTTTATATTGAGAACGGACATGGTAAAAAAAGCATATTTATCAAATGTTACCGTCATTTACGACATTAAAGTTTGATATTACTTTTTATACGTTTATTAAAAAACCACGCGTCCTTCAGAGAAAGTAGACGATTTGGCGCTTATACGTCCGTCCATTTATAAATTATAAAATAGTAATTTAAATAATAAGAATATTTTATAAATTAAATCATTTTGTGTAAGAAAAATGAGTGGCTAATATGAATGTTTTTTTAGGTGAAAATTATCTGAGTACCTCCGTGGAAAATATAATAAAATCAAAGTCACATTGTAAATTTTCCGGCTGCTACACTTGCTGGAATCGTAAATTTTCCGGGGCGCCGTTAATGTTGGTTTTTACCGAAAACCGATTGTTTTAATTAATGGTCAACATAAATTCAAAACGTTGTCAATAGAGGGAGTATCCGCCATTGCGCTCTAGGGGTGATTATTTTTAGTACTTAGCTATATTGAACAAAAGCGTTTCAATAGCTTATTTAAAGAATAAAAAAAAGGAATTATTCCAGTCACTCTATAAAACTACGATATAGTTTTATTAACAATGAACAATGTGTTGCTCAAATATTGCTGAAAAAAAAAGCATCTACAAGTTCTAAAAAAAAAACATAATTTATTGCTACCCTAAAGCAACAATGGGATAAGTCTAAAATAGTGTTTTCGAGATAATTGAACCTTAAAGTTTGTGTTGTACTTTTTAAATAGAAAATTATGGTCTTACTTAGTTTTAGTTTTTTGTACACTATTATTTGTAACTAGTTATTTTACTTATCTCGCTAATGCTTTGAAGTAGCAGGGCAGTTTTATTAATTGTAAATGTAAACAAATCTTTTAAAAGGGGCATTTTTTGCCAAAAATTTAAATATTTCAGTGTTTCATTATAAAGGTTAACTTTTCAGCAATCGATTGGCATACTTATCTTAAAATCGTTTTTTTCACGTTATCTCACTGTTGCTATATGGTAGCAATATTTCTTACAGCAATTAAGCTCTTGTTTAAAATTGTACCTTTGTTCAGTGTTAAATTAAGTAATCAATTTTAACAATAAAAAATGACTTACTATGATGCATTTTATTATAATTTAAAATATAAAAATATTCAATTATAAAACTTTTCGTTTATCAATACGCATTAACGCACAATTTTAAGTGTATGTTATATTTAATTATATTACATTGTCGACAAAACTAAAAATGGTATAATGTAAATTCAAACACGAATATTAAACATTTTCTTTGCGCAGTAACATGGTTTGGGCGGACGTTTTTCGTGAGTATCCTAATTAACAGCATTCATTTTTAGAATATTCTAAACATTTTGAAAGAATTTGTTATTGCTGATTACATAAGTCGTTTATGCACTGGTAATGTGTGGTCCAATTCAGCTGTGCTGGGCTTGAGTATTCGCAAAAGGTATTGATACTACGATTATAACTGTCAATCGAGAGTTTAATAAATTTAACTAATGCTTTGTAATTATAGGTAAATTTTGGATAACAAAAGCTAGAAGTTTGTTAATGTCACATTTAAAGTGTGAAATCTTTTACAGCTTTAGTTAAAATAACATTTCAATTTGTATTCAATTCGACCAGTCAATGCATGAATTAACTTAGTATTTACATAAACTCGCTGACTAGCGTAAGACAGAGAAAAAATGACATTCTGGGTTTTGGTTATGTTAGTATACTGACAAAGTCAAAGTAGGCATGACATGGATAAGGTTAGGTTCAGTTAGACATGTTGAATAAAAAGATGACAAGGACGTCAACAAGACGTTGACATTTTTGAGGTTATTATTATTTATTATTTAGCAAAACAGCTAATGCTAATTCAAGTTGAAAGACCATAAGCTCGATAAGAATATTTTTTTTAAATTACTCGAGATCTTCTCGAGGGGAATTGACATCACAAACACCTACGGCGTAGGTCTCAAAATTGAGTTGAAATCTAAATTTGATATTGACCTTATCGGGAATCAAACCAAGACCCGCCTGACCTGTAGAGAAAGCTCAAACCAACTAGACCACAGCGGGAGACTTAACAGTTAAACACAACTGACTCTGCAGTGAAGAGTGTCTGGCAACAGTATGAGTGCAAAGTTTAACTACGTATATGTAGTAAAATCGTTCATAAACTAGTTGCAGTGTGCATTTTTTTTTTGGTGCATACGATAATTGGCTACAATTGACAATGTATACATTAACAAGATAATTTTAAACTGACTAAACGCATACTTAAACTGAAAAAAAAACACTTTATATAAAAAAATAGTTTATAATATAAGATTGCAATTATTTTAATGTGGAATACGAGTAATCACTGTTGAAAAAAGATTTCAATTATATTTCAACAATTTTCAAATATTTGTTTTGATTTTACCAAAACGACTTTAAAATAATAATAATATCATAATGCTTAAGATTTACAATGTCAAATGAGAATTAACAACTTTTTGATGCCATGTCTTATATCTCTATTTTAAATGTTTATTTTACAAAATTCGTCACTAATATTTTAGTTATAAATATTCAAACATGAAATTAAATCAACGAAGAGTATAATAAAATTATCCTCTCCGTGGAAACTACAGCCAAACACTGCAATAGTTTTAAACTAAAATTAGTTTTAACGGCCCCCTACAAGTGATATGCAAATGAATACATTTATTTATAGCATCTATATTCTATGCAATGTTGTTTTCAAAGACAAATGTTATTATTTTTATATTGGATACATTTTTAAATTTGCAATCGACATTTTATTTATTTTATGCAACCAAACCCAAAATCATTCGGAAGTTATAAAAAAAATATTTTAAGGGATGCACTAAAAGAGTGGTCTTTTTTTTTACCTTCAAACAAAAACTGTCATACAATAATAAATTGATTAATAAATTTGCAACGGGTATAGTTGTCACAGTGATATTTTAATTACCTAATCCTCTCCCAAGAGAGAGGACAGTTAGCTACTGCAAGTATTTTCTTAACCTCATTTCTCTGTTAACGATCCCTATCTAAAATGAAAATTCGAGTGACCTCCTTACATGTATAAATTTTTCACTAACTTGCAAACCTTACACTTAAAAAGCGAACATGGATAAAAAAAATCATTTGAATCATCAGAAGTAACCGGTTACATGCTTTTATGGTTAAATACATTTCAGTCCCAAAAAAAGCGTGCATGAAAATTATATAGATTTTAATTAGATAATTTCGCTGATTGTAGCATACCAGTGAAATAACAATTTTCTGAATTCCATTTTTAAATTAAAGAAGAATTAACGCAAAGTAAATCGCTGAACCTATTAAACATATTATGAAATATTTATGTTAACTTAAAATTAACATTATACAATTCATTTTTTTCTATTGATAAAATGCTGTATTAAAAATCTTGATGATCAATATTAAAACTAGACACAAATTAAAAAAATAATGTAAGGTCAATAAGACATATATTTTATTATTATTAAAACATGATTCCATATTACGTGCGTTTAGATAAAATGTGAATACATATTTTCAGTGGCCGTGTAGACCCCAAAAATATTGTACACGGGACTCTCTACACCTGAAAGTTGCTAGGGGTCAGTTTTATAAATAAGCGGTGACTTATTGTTTCGGTTAGACCCCAATAATAATTTTTGAGGGTGAAATAACCTGCCCCACTTTCCGGAAAAGGTGCCTTGTAAATTGTACATATTTTTGGAAGATTTGGGTTAAGTCAGTGTCTCTTAAAGTGCGTAACAATGATAACTAGTATTTATTTAAAGTTTAAAGCATTGCAAAGTTTTCTTAATTAAAACAAAACAGTCACATGAGAAAACGTATGATTCTCACGGTTAAATTAAAAATATGTTAAATCAACAATATTAAAGAATTTAAAAAAAATCAAAAGTGAGACAATTTTTTTTTTATTTTAACTTATGAATTTTTATAAACTAGGAATAAAATATTTACAACATAATTGAACAGAATTTGAAAAACTGCTCAAAAAACAAAAACAGGAATCTCACGATTACGTATTATAAATCAAAGTGTATAAAAAAGGCTTAGATCAGAAATACACACCATTTTTCGTCTAGCGCACCGTATACAAACAAATTATCATGGCTTTGTGCTGCAAGGATGATATTCAATTCACACATTTACTGAAAAAATATATTCTATATTTAAATAGTATCAATAAAGCCTGAATTCTGCTTGTCTCTTCTAACAACCGGTTGGATTCTACCGTCGTGAAAGGCCACTGATGACCATCTATACTCTATAGGATGTACTCGGTGGAGCTATGGGATGCTGGAATAACATGGGAGAAAGCAAGAAGACTGGCGGAGGACAGAACATCTTGGAGTAACCATGTGTTGGCCATATGCTCCGACTAGGGAGCGGATGTGGAATAAAATAATAATATTACGATAAAGAAGCTCAAAAAACGGGTTGTTCATCCCTGGTTTAGATGATAACACATTTCTTTGGCTGAAATATAAGTTTGTAAGTCATTTCTGTTAATAATGAGATAGCAGCTTTTTAAAAATATTACACAAATTAAACTGCTATAACTTTCCTATTTAAAAGTATTTTTTGTTTTTTTAGTGTTACCATTGTATAGTTTTTTAAATGTATAGCTGTTTAGGTATAATTAAGTTATTAATTTTTTAATTAAACATCATTGATTTAACATAAGGTCATTTGTTTACCCGCTGTACCATTGTTTGTTGTTGTCAATGGAGTAAGCACTTTTACTCAATCGTAAATTTTATGCGATACAATGTTGTCAATATTTCATTTTAAGCAAAGCAAACTAAAGAACTTGCTCTCTAAAGTCACAGGTTAAAAAAATCCCTATACATAATCTAAAATTGGGGAATATATTTTTAGAATTTTTTTTGTTATTTACTTAAAAAAAATAAACACAGTTGAAGAACCAGTCCATAAAATCATTAAACACACTGAGGCTAGTTATCTCTCTCTCCGGATCCAGCGGGTTAAGTGAATATTACCAAACAGATAATAATGGTCGAATGGATGCAGTAGCTGTTTACCGAACGGAGTGGACTATTCATGCGTAAATTTTCTAAACAAACTTTGACCAGCGGCTACCACTCTGTCGTCCAGCTTTCAAAAGCTTAACTAACGGTAAATGGATACTTGCTGGTGAATTTGATAAAATAACAAATTGTAGTTCGGTAAATGTGTTTCCAGGAATTGATGTTTCATGTCAGCCATTAAAAAAAATAGCAATTGATTTTTTCCTACAGTCCTTTCCTAGATTTTTCCAAATTAGATTAGTTTGTCTAATTGAAATAAAATTATTTATTATTTACAAAAAAAATGATTTTCTATAATCGAATCGATTGAAAGCATTACTATAAAGAGAGACGATATTATTTTTTCCATGTATATGACCTCCCAATGAAGGTTTCTCTACGAAAACTGCTTGTTACTCAGTGTTCATCTTTTCATTGTTTTCTTTGCATATAATATAATATATTGAGCATGAGGTTGGAACAGGACTAGTGGTTAGCTAATAACTGTCGTTACGCCTCGTTATTTTGGGATTGAAAGTCTAGGACAGAATTATATCATAGTTTTTTAACCCATCTCCACTCCCAATGTTAATTATATGGACTCTTTATGAGGGGTATCATAACAAAAGTTTTTCTACAACAACTGCTTGTATTTCAGTTGCCCAATGATAGGACAAGACTAGTAGTTAATTAGCCTCTCTCGATAAACTCCATTATTTTCGAATCTGAAGGGTAGTAAGGAATTATTTGACATCACAAACACGCATGCTTTGAACAGAATTCGATAAATCGATTAAAAAATACTGTTTGTACTGGGATTTCGACCTGTGAGGTCCGTCACGGAAACCAATGACGATGACCACTGCGCCCAGAAATATTTCACCTGAACCCTTTTTTTCTTCTACTATACTAAAATGTTATACTTTTTGCAATTGTGCTATAACTGATCATAAGTATTTATAGAATGAAAACTTTTTTGATAAATTTTAAGTTCAATTAGTCTTATTTTTAGTAAAAGTTTATATATTTCAAAAATTAATGCCATATCCCTTTACTTTATTTAATTTAAAAGTTTTATCAAGGGAAACAGATTTTTTATTAAGTTGATATTTTCTCAGTTAAATATTATTAAAATTATAAAATGCGTAAAATTCCACGTGTCATTAATTTATTGAATTGTGAAGAATACCAGGACCGGTATAGTGATTTTGTTGTGTATGGTTCGTTGACAGCTTTTACACAACGCAGGTAATGTGATGATATAAATACCGCATAAGCTATACTATCTTTTCTACTTATAATAATAGAAAAGCTTCGTACCGTATTCAATTATAATAATGAATGTAATCCTCATAGCTGCCGCAACACTGAGAATAGCTCTTAGCATACAAAGCCGATATCTTAGAGTACTTTTAAAAGAAAGTATGTTATTTTTCTTTCTCTACGTAAGAAGGTAGATTCTGGTACGACCTTTTGAAATTCATTTCGGGTCGACGATTTCCCTTCTTCATATTCAATAAACGTACAGAAAAGAAAACGAGGTTTGCTTTCCTAATTATGAAGCTATGCTAAGTATAAAAACCTTCCAATGGATACAGAAAAGCCGTACTTAACATAGATACGTAAATTTGTATTACATTGTTATTAGAGATTGTAATTTGAAAGTTTAAAGTGGTCTGTGTACTTCCGACTGGAGCATATTAACTTCTTTTTTGAAAAAACGTTACGTTGGATAATTTTACGAGGAGCGATTTTCAGCCGTTCCTTTTCAATATCTTATTTAATACAGCCTTAAGTAAATATTGTTTAATTTTCAATTCCGGACGGTAGCAAGTGAGGCGTTCATTCCGAGATTTTGGGATTCACAATTATTTCGGGATCTGAGCTTTCGAAATTCCGCAATTGATTGATTACTGAGAAAAAATTTAAGAAATTTACAACTTTTAGAAACACCTTTTTTTTCAGTTCAGTTCGATGACTTTAAAAAGTTAATAATTGACAGATTTTACAATTATTGAAAAATGTGAGATTTTTTTACAGTAAAAAGAATCTCCAAAAAATAAATTACTATAATAATTTAATATTATCAGTACCGGTTTTTCTAATGACTAGCATTATCAACTAATGCTCGGCATAAGCGAAAACAGTCCTGTTCTTATTAAATAAAAGTGGAATTAATACAAATAAGTATTTTATCTTTTGAAAGTAGTATTGACAGTGAATACTCTTTAAGTGAGCAATGATAAAATCCTTTAAAATTATATTATTAAGATATCTATGTAATATTCTTGCACTTTCCAAAAACTTGAAATGCATAAGTATTTAAGCGTGCATATTTAATTAAAGAGCAATTCCGTGTTTCAATTTGAACGCTAGAGAAAATTCAAAATTTCCTAATTCCTAATTGCAGGTAAATACATTGAAATAAAGAATATACCAAAGGTCGGCATTAATATTATTTCATTAAATTTAAAATAAAAAATAAAAAAAAATAGTTCCACATGAATCGTGGAATGTATTTAAAAGCTATTAATTCGTCACAACCAGATATTGTATATAAAATTATGCAAAAATATTAACTGTTTTTCAATATAGTATTAGTTAGTATTACAACTTTACAAAATAGTAAAACAATCGTATTGAGTATTTTCCTAATAAAGATTGTTGTATTTGGTTTTTACGGTTAGTATAACTTAAATATAATGTTTGCGGCTTCGTCCATGTTTTAAATACTAATCAAGAGTGCGTTAGAAAGAGTTTATTTTATATACAAACTGTATAAATTAATACAAGCTCGCCAATAAGTTTGTTGAAAGCATATGTATTTAATTAAAGTTAATTTAATACGAATAGGTGGTGGAAATAATTGATTGGTTGTTGATTATCTCACCACTACCTATATGTGCACGCAGCCGCTGTTTCACGGTCGCCTGCCATAACAAAATAACTATCAAGAAAAGTAACAAATTTACTCCTCATATAGCGGCGCAAGATATATCTTTATACATGCACTGTTGTGTTAAAAAAATAAGATAGTAAGAAAAAAAGAGAATGTGTCATTCCGCTTAAGTGATATTAAGTATCCTGTGTATCCGTATACGGATAATCCGCTATGGTGGAAGATTTTAATCTACTCAGAAATATATAATTGGGGCTATTAGAGGTGAAATGATTTCTAGTTTAATTCGTTCAGTCATTTTAGTTGTGATTAAGAAAAAAATGGCGAAACAAGATGTGAAGTAAGACTATTTATAAGCGAAGTGAGAAATATTCAACAAAAACGGGCAATCAGGATACATTTGAAACGGAACAATATTTAGACGATATATTGAGGAAGTCTGTAAATCGGGGAACGATTAATGCGAGATTACTTGAAAAATAAACGATTGATGTGGGAAATCGAATAATGCGAGAACTGTAGATCGTTCCACTGTATTTTGTTTTAAATTATTCTTTTTACAAATACATCAATTTCGTGAAACAGAAATGTGCACACCATCATTAGTATTATTGAATTTGCTATTGATATAACTTCTACGATTTTTAATGGAGTATTCACCCGGAAGTTGTTAGCAATCCGATATAAATGCTATAAATTAAACGTATTTCAAATAAATACATATTAACCACTTAAAAATATAACAGAATCAATAAATAAAAAAAAAGATTCAGTTGAAAAAATAAGCGAAATAAAATATACGAAACAAATTAATATGTGTTCATTATTTATGAATTATTTTCATGTCAGTGGCTTCGAGTTTTTTTTTATTATTGTGTTTTTTTACGTTGATTGCACAATATACGAAATTTCCCTCTCATAAAGTGTTTTGAAATCGACGGAGGCTGTACATATAATATACAAATATACATTTGAGCTTAATTATTAATACCGGATATGGCGCCCAATTTGGTTTTATAATAATGAAACACATTTGTATATAGGAAAAAGAACATAATGATTTAAAAGTACGCGAGTTTACTTTCATTATTTTCGGGTGGATTAATATCATTTGATATTCAACACAGAAAAAGTATTTACAATATATATATCGACCCGTAATAGGCAGAAAATCATAACCGATAATTTATAAATTTTAGAGAAGTTTTTTTTTTCAATTATATTCGAAAAAGGAATTCATTTAGTGCTGCGGTTAGTAAATAGTAATATATGGCCTATGCTTACTTTCAGTTATTTAATTTCTAGATCAGCGTTTCTCAACCGGGGTTTACGTAGAACAAACAATAAGTCAAAACACTAAAATGGACAGACCCTAAAAAGGATCAGGCGAATGAGATATTTTTTTGGCACAGACGCCTTAGGTGATGTTGAACAATTTTTGGCTTAAAACGCAACTGACCGAATTGTGTCGCTTAAATTCTTTTGCCGATTGATAATTAAAACATGTTTCGTGAATTTGTTTTTTTTGTATATTTTTTTATTAAAATGAACAATGAATAAATGTAACGCAGCACTAAAACAATGTACTATTCTGACATTTTTTTTTTATTGTAAAAATATCTGTTTTAAATATACAGTACATATCGAGAGTGGAAAGAAAAAAGGAAGTAACCCACACATAACAAATTTTACAGGAGACACAAAAAACGTTTTTTGATGATATTGGACAACCTTGAAGTGCACGGCGACTGATAAACTGTTTTTTTTTTATTGACTTAGCCTAATTTTAATTTAAAAAAATATTTGAGAAAAACTTTTTTTTAAGTCCTTTTTCCTGGTTACAATTTTCCCAGGCTAAATTTAGATACTAATTCGGAATTTTCAGCTTACATCCTTTTAATAGAACGTGTATCAAGCTTTCGATAATCACATGTAAAAATCAATAATATTTTATTAATTGGAACCATTTGAATATCTTTTTTTATCCATTTCCGCTCCCAATTTGGAGAATATAGACTCCTAATGGAAGTATTTCAACAGAAGTTTTCTTTTTTTACGAGAGCTGTTTGTTAATCAGTCGCTTAACCTCCCTTTTTCAAAGAGAGTAGTAGGAATAGAAGTATAAGACTAAGACAGGACTAATGGTTACATAATTACTCTCTCTACGCTTGTTAGTTAAAGTATCGGAAATGATGGGAAGGTCATCACAAGCACCCTTGCCTTCGAACAGAAATCGATAAATTGATCAAAAAAATGCGTGAGGTCTGGCACGGAAGCCCACAACGCTAACCGCTGCGCTATAGAACTTGACAATATTAATGTTCACATTATCTCAAAGTGGGTGATTTGGATATGTCTCATTAATGAACTTGATGAGCAATACTATAAAAAATATTTGAGGTACCCAATTCAAAGTTTTAAAATAAAATGAAGACAAGCTACGGCCAATGAGTCATAAAATTTGATACAAGTAAATATGAACGATTAATGAACCCATATTAAAATCATTTATTTACCTAACTATATTGTAGAATCGTGAACAAAAGCTTTACATAAAGGCCGAAAATATCCAACAAGGGAATTTTCCTTTTCACTAGCAGCCTATGTATTATATTGTTATTGTGTTAAATTGTTTTTCATCACCTTATGATTTCAGGTATAACAGGGTTTAAGAACCCAGCTCTATATTTCATTAATTATTTAAGTATGTATTTACCTAATATCAATACTTTTTTAAAAATAACAATAGGTGTCGGATCTCAATTATAGTCAAGCTTTTTTTTTCTGATTCGGGTCTTTTCTCAATGTGACGGACATGGCTTCCTAATTAAGGTACCTTAACAGAGTTTTTTTTATCTCCCTTTTTTATAGAGCAAAGTTAGAAAGATAGGGTTGGTATAAGACTAGTGGTTAACTAATCGCTCTAGCTCTGCCATGTCTATTTAAGAATTGGGAGAGTGGGTGGAATAAATTTCACATATACCAACGCCTTTGTACAGAAATCGATATTGTAGATCTAATCTTAGTTGTGATTATTCTTTTTAAACTGTTATTACTTTTTCAGGAGATCATGATTTAAAAAAAACAAGTTTTCAAAATAAAACAAAAATATTTTCTTGACTTGGAACATTAACAATGTTGAGAAAAAATTTGGAAATTTTTACATTGGACAAAAAGCACGGACCAATATTATTGATATTATATTATATTATAGTAATATTTTACCCAATGGTATTTTTTTACAGAAAAGCATTTCATTTTAAAAAAATCGTAGGCAATATTAAATAAAAACCCTCCGAGGACGAGCGTGACCATATGGTCACGGTAAACACCGTTGTCTATTGATCCCACTATTCATCTTCTTTCTACTTAAATATCGTTGCTTTCACTCATATTTGGTTAAGAAGGGTACAGACATCAGTTAGTCATCAGTTGCGGGGACAGGAACCGCAACCAAAAGCACATGCGATTTTTTGAATTTCTGAATGAAATTTTTAGTTATTTTTTTTCAAAAAATAAAACTATTTACAGTTCTTTTGCTGATATATTTGTATTGAAATTATGTTGATTATGAGGTCAAATTGTAAATATTTAAAAAAAAATCACGTTTAGCTATATTTCAACTTCGATTTTTTTTGTTCCCATACGGTCACGCTCGTCCTTACTACTGTCCGTACACAATATTATACGGTAATAAAAAGACGAGCATGACCATATAGCTATGCGAGGTTTCTATACAACGCGTTTTTTTTAATTGTTAGGAATAAAAATTATCCGTGACTTCAATATGGCTTAAAAATATTTTTTTTATCGAAAAAAAGCTCTCGTCTCTGGAGGGTTAAACTGGTTTTAAAACCCTGCCTGTTTAAAAATGTAAGCGCATTATTACAAGAAAAAATGATCAAACAATATTTTTAGATTTAATGAACCGCGAAAATCCATTTCGTTAAATCACTCCATAGATTTTACACAAATAAATACCTTCAGAAAAAGAAAACCGTAATATCCTTCGACATGAAAAAGAAGTACAGTCGTTAAAATGCTCCTTCTGAATATTTAAAATTCTAATCATTTAAGTGAAAAAATTTACCCCAAAATATAATAACATCAGCAGGGGTATATTTGTATCCAGTTTTATTTTTAAATAAAATATATTGATTTTTTTACAAAAACTAGGTAACTACCGAAAAATCTTTTTTGATCGTTTTTAATGATGTGGGATACACATTGATGAGACACATAAGTCACTAATATTTTTGATGGATATGACGGTCACTCTATTGATGTTTATTTTTCTTATCTTATTGAATGTAATAAAAAAATATTTTTCATTAAACATAGAAGATATAAAAGAATCCTTTTTTTCAAAGCGGTATCTATCACATGACCTGTCGAGCCCATTAAGCTTTTAATTTAGAATAGACAGGTTTAAACGTTTATGTTACAATGAAAGTACACGTGCTATGTCTAAAAGGCATATTTTTCACTAGTAAATTATAAAAAAAAACGTCTTAATAAAAATAAATTTTAGTAAATATTCAAATCCCGGTACGGACAGTTTTTATAAATTGATTTTTCAATCGATTTATAAATTTCTGTTCAAAGGCATGGGAGTATGTGATGTCTTGAATTCCCCCCTTTCACTCATCCTATCCTATGAACAGGGCGTATCGAGAGCGACTAGCTTACCACTAATCCTGTCCTAGCCCTATCCTTCTATCCTTACTCTCTTTGGAAAAAGAGAGGTTGAGCAACTGAGTAACAAACAGTTCTCGTAGAAACACTTCTGTTGAGATAAACTCCATTAGGAGTCCATATGCTCCACATTGGGAGCGGACATGGTTTAAAAAATAAATAAATATTAAAAGGTTAACAAGGAACAGCTAAGAGTATTTTGAGTTAAATAAAATCATTAATAAAAATAAAAGATTAGTAAATAAAATTTAACAGCAAACTGAAGGCTCACCATTTCTTTGGAATTTACCGTAATTAAGTAATTATTAAAAAGCACTATCAATTTTTGTACCTTACCAATTTCTTTAGTCCATTAATAAAAAAGAAAACCCTTTTTTTTGTTATTTGTAAATAAAGATCTAAAATTATTTTTAATTTATTCATTTTAGGAAAAACACGCGTCACAATTTGTTACACAACAAGTATCGTAACAAAGTTATGAAATATATTAGTCAATATTTTTTTTACACCAATACGGATATGAAATCATATTTAGTCAGAATTTCATCCTGAATACTGTTTACCACTAGTTTTGCTTTGGCCTTATCTTTCTATCTCTACTTCTTTCTTTGGAAAAGAGAGGTGACCGAGTAACAAACAGTTTTCGTAGAAAAAACTTCTATTGAGATACCTCAATGATACCTCAACGGAGGCCGTATGGTTCAAATTCAGAGAGGAAATGGATTAAAAAATCAAATATACACAATAACACAAATATTTAATGAGCTCAAAGTATCGTTTATAGTATCTATCGTTAAAAAAATGTTTGTATCAGGATATAAGATATTCAATTGTTTCACTAAAATGTTAAACATATTACACTCCGTGTATAAAATTTCACCAGTCATCATGATTATTCATTCAAATATAATCTATTAATATGCTCAATATATTGATTTTTGCGTATTAATATTATTTACATTATTGAATTAACTTATTGGTTCATCAGAGTAACTGAAATGTTACTTTAATAAAATGCGCCCTCCATCAGAGGGTGATAAAAACGTAGAGTGAGATGAACGGGGGTGGCTACCCAAAAATACGTTCCACGTTATTTTGTTTGCTTCCAAATGAAAAAATAATAATCCAATTTCAATAATTGACGGTTAACGAACCGTTAATAACGACCGGTGCTCCGTTTACACAGGGAGAATGGAATACGCTTAATCCATTGGTTGACAACCCCAACGATAATCATACAATAACAAAACACACGTATTACATAGAAAATAAATAAACCAGAAATGTATTCTATGTTTTTGTAGCTGAAGCGCGGCATATGTTTGTACGTAATTCAGTTTTTTTTATTACGCAGAGATAAACGTTTCGAAAGATAGAAGATTTTTTTGTCTTTACATAACGTGTTTCATTGAAAATAAACTGTTGAATTATATCTCATTTTTTTATTTCTCACGATCGACCAAAGGGAATTGTTATTTAAACATACATTTTTAAAATAATTATACATTTTTTAACTACAAAAAAAAAGCTAGACTCGGCTTAAATGTTTTTATAGACAATGAATACATTGACGTATTCATTTCAATATTTGTTCAAAGTAATGATATTGGTTATATGACACCATCTTAGGGATTTTAATGAAATTCTAGCTCTCCAGACAAGTGGATAATGTTTCGTCTTTAGTCCTACTCGATTGGAAGATCAAAGATTCAAACTTAAAAATATGAGCCATAGATTTTTCAATTGATATAATGCATGAATGTCTGGGATCTTTTGATTCCTCCCCCCCCCCCCCCCCCGTATCCAATCTGATACAGAAGAAATAAATGGGAAATTTTTCAAAACTTTAAGAGATTTATTATTGAAAATTGTTGTAAACGAAAAACAAAATTACCATTCATAACTCTCTCACAGAGAAAAAAAGAAATCTTACTTTATATAAAACTCCGGTCCCGATCTTAATAAATAGGCCAACTACGACTTCGACTTCGACTTCGATATTAAATATATGCAAAGTTTTATTAACCCCTCTAGTTTTGTGTTATTTTTTAGTTACCGAAATGCAAACCTTTTTGTATACTAATTAAATTTTGAATGGTAATTCACCGTATTTTAAGATGTGTGAAAATATTTTGGATGTAAAAAGAGTATATAGTTTTAAAGATGTCAGGATTCTAAATATAATTCTGTAGAAAGATTAGAAATATCTTCAAGAGTCAAGAGTGTGAAACAATAGTTATGGTGATTAAAAAATATATGTTTCTTTTCTAAGACAGATGTTATCAGCTTAAGTGTAAGTAATTTGAAAATATACGCATATAATAACTTTTCTACATGTTAATTTTGATGGAATTCTTGCATTGTTAGTTGACACATCAGTAAGTGATCTTCAAATGCACACTTCACATTCCAAACTAAATTTGTTCAGACCCTTCTGTATGTATGTACATATATTGTTAATGTATTCTTGCATTGTGACTAAAGCGTCCAATTCCAGACTCATTTTTTGATCGCGAGATTTCGGAGTTAATAACTATTTTGGGATCAGGACTTTCAGGATACCGAGATTGATCACTGGGAAAAAATGAGAAATTAAGGTTCGACTTGAAAAAATTGGGAATTGACACGGATTCTACAATTATTGAAAAATATTAGAGCTTTTTTGATTCCAGGATTGGAGGCCTTAATCTTGACCCACCAGTCATCAAAATTCAAATGCATACTTCACATTCCAATTTAAAGGTGTATATCTTTCTGTATGTTAATTTTTTATGGTATTATTGCATTGTAACTTGACATATCAGTCAGTGAAATTTTAATTCATATTTAACATTCCAAGCAAAATATCAAAGCTTCTAAGATAATATAATATTTATAGACAACTGCTTTAAATCGATAAATTTCAAATTATTATTCTACATAGCCGTGTCCATTGGTTATCAATCGCTGCAGAAGCGCGCTTTAACCGTTAAACTGGAAAACGATGGCGGACATGTTAACGAATCCGCTACAACGGCACCCCTTACGCACGAAGCGGCCGTTAGAGACTTTTCCGTTTACCAATGAATGCGCGTTATTTTAACTGAAAAAACACAACCGCTAACAAGAGATTTAAACGGCATATTAAAAAGTTGTGTAAACTTTCATGTTAACGTATTTCCGTGAAAGCTCTCAACTGTATGCATACTCAAATGAAAATAATTGGAATCTTTGAGGTATTGTACGGTTTAAATATTTCATATGTTTCTCATTAGCAATTGGTGTTTAAAATATAAAGGAAACATGCGGTAAAAATACCTCCACGTTTAAATATTTACATATTGCAGTTAGAGTGAGAATGATTTGTTAAAAAAGAAGTTCTTCAAGTGACATTTTTTTTAATCAGTGAAAATTATTTTAAGTGAAATACTGCTATTTGAGATCAATTTAAATTATAAAACTGTTTCGTATTGCTAGTAAATTAAGAATACCTTTAAAAACCTAGCCTAGTTTATATAAAAAAAAACTATTAAATACAAATATATATTAGCAAGATGTAATCATAGAATATATGTAACAGACATGTTTTCTTTGTTCTGATATAGTAATAGTAACTTTGCCGTGTTGATGATTGTATAAAAAATTGTTTAGAAAATAGTTCATATACATTGTTATTTGTCCCAAAATGTTAACGATGATGTTTAATGAAGACACTTTATTAATTCTCTTCAACAATATTGCTTCGTATATCGAAATTTTCTTTGTGGATGTAACTTAGTTTGATATTTTTTTGCCGATATTTTTAATTGCAATTGTGTTTGTACTTAAAAAAATACAGCCGTAATATTTGCTTTAAATAGTATATTTCCATATAGACAATTTTGCCTCTTGTGACTGTTTTCATTTGACGTTTTTCATTCCAAATAAGTTGATAATAATTTATACTAACGGTTGAAAATATTTCGGCTGATAATATAATGAATTTAAATTTACACTTTTTAGTATTGTTATATTATTTCACTACTTTCTGTTGTAGTGAAAAAATCGATTCAAAGATGAAATTAAAATGAGTTGACACCAAATACTTATCACTTTATAGGGTTTATTTATATTCGTTCCGCTATAAATGCAAAATGTCATTCTAGTCGGGCTTGGTGACAATTTTATTGTATAAGACACTACCGCCGTCGCCACGGAAATCTGTTTGCCCGGATCGAAAAAAGCTTTCAGCCCATCCCGCCGGGTCGACAAGGGTGTAAGTAGGTTCTATCACTTCGAGGGGGAACTATTTTAACCCTGTAGCAATTCAATCCTGCTGTAAAACCGCTATTTAGACTCGCTCAATACATAAAAGGGATAAAGTTAGCCCTTGAACTAGATACTTACTCCTAAATAACACGAATTTATCCAAAAAGGATAGATATTACCTTTACGAAAATTCATGACACTTCTTTCAAGTTGAAATTTGATTGAAGGTTTATTTTAAATATGTCTTTGTTGGTTTTATACAGTTAACCACGTGACCTTTTTAGTGTTTGAATATATTACAATTTGTATTTGTTATGATTAAGTAGTTTCTAGTGAAGGAAATTCTTTTTCTATCAATGTGTAAATGCTTTTTATAAAAAAATTGATGAAACGAATTTTCTATTTCTAATATTTTTTATAAAGCTCCATTATTAAAAGGGTTTTATATTGTAGTAAAATAGCTATTTTTCATAATAGTTAATTTGAAATTATTATTAAAAACAACCCTTGTTATAAAATAGCTTTACCTTAACTAACTAGGTACCTGGTAGACAAATATATCGTTCAGTTTAAATGTTAGAGTTGTTATAAAGCAAACAAAGCTAGTGTTATTATAAGTAAAGATGACAGAACTCTTAGAGGATTTAAAGACAAGTCAAGTCACTAATACTCGATACCCATTTGATTTTTTTATTTTATGACTATTAACAGTCTTTTAATTTTGTCTGCATAATACTGAGATTCGTTTGCATTATGTTTTACAAGTACAATATAATAAAAAAAATCCAACTCACCCAACTTAAAAAATAAATAAGACTCCCCTTCGTAGAATTTATATACATAGTTGTAATCAAAAAGTAAAAACAAGTAAAATAAGTGCAAAATAATAAAAACTCTAAATACGTAACCGCCTTAATTAAACAAATTTTTATTTTTGATGAACGTCTAAAAAATAATATAGTTTTATTTACCAAGTTAATAAGTCCTAAAAATCCATAATAATTTTAACAGCACAGAAAATCCGATATATAAAAAAAACAGTTTTTAATTATCGTTGATCAAATGACATATTAACAATATTTGTCAGTAACACCATTCGATATAACAAATTTGTACGTGAAAAAAGTATCTTCAATTCAAATCGTGAATTTACGAACATTCAATGCCTTTTTTGAGTTTGTCAGTGTGAACCTAGTGCTCTGATCAAAATTCATATTAAATGAGTATTGTAAGATTAAAAGTCATTCGTTTAATATACGGCAGCAACTGAAAATATCTGAGACACATAAAATATTCCTGTCAGCAACCCTGCAGGGTTAATAGACTTCTTTCAACCGGGTTGGGTTCTTACGATTTTATTTATTCATGATACTTCACTCAAGACTAAGGTAGATAGAGGGGACTGTCTTTCCCTTTTTTCCTTTCTTCCGATGAGGGTGGTGGATCTAAACTCAAGGCTTAGAGTGTCGATTTTTCAATGTATCGACTTTAAAAAGAAAATCTTGGTATCAATTCTGAGATTCTGGTACTTATTATTTCACAGTTTTCAACCGACTATTAGTGTGTTACAATGCTAGAGGTGAAGATCACAGGGGCATATATACATAAATTTGTTATATATTCGATAGATTCAGCGGTATTTTTGTAAAAGTTAATTTTTAATATACAATTAAATTTGATAATTTTGTTATTCCACTTTTTGTTTTTTTTTAGTTAATTATTAAGGTTTTGCTCTGATAATAATTGTTTGTAAACGACGGCTTAATTATGACGAAACTTACATTAAAAAAATAAAATACAGCAAAATGGAATAATAAAGATATTCAAATATTTTAAATCATGTTCGCTCCCAAAGTGGAGCATAAAGACTCCTAATAAAGTTTGTCTCAGCAGAAGATTTTCTGTAAAACTGGTTGTTATTCAGTTGCTTAAGCTCTTTTTTTCGAAGAGAGAAGAGATAGAAGAATATGGCTAGGTCAGGATTAGTGGTAAGCTAATCGCTCTCGCTACGCCCAGTGCTTTGAAATCTGATACGTAAGAGAGAAATTCAGACATTACAAACATCCATGTATTGAAAGTTGAAACAGCAATCTTTTTTATTATTATTTACTGTTCTTACTGCGACTGGGATAATAAAGAAGCATAAACCCATAATTAATTTGATATCCAATAGCGTAGACCGTAGAGATTGGAAGAACGCTATATTGATACTAAGTAATTAAAGTTGACTGAGCACCTTTTAAAAAAAATGTTAGATTAGGTTCATTCAATTATATTTTGTGAATTGAGCGAAATCAGCAAAGCAAACATTTTTTTATAAAATATATATTAATTCAGTATATAAAATATGTATTTATAAAATAATATATATCTGAAAACTATAATTTGGGGGGCAATAGAGTGGATCTCTATAAGGGGTACTGCCGCAAACACTATAGGGGAGTTTACTGTATTCAATATTTTGTATTTTATTAAATAAATTTATTGTTCACTTTTAGGGTGTTCACTGTCAATACTTGGTGGAAAGGCATTATATTAATAAAAAAGACAAGCAAGAAATCCTAGAAATCAATAGATTCAAATTTTTACCTGATTCAGATCTTTTAAACGATCAAATAATGTTTGCTAGTTCCCCGTTACTTTATCCATTGCATTAGCCCTTGTTAACTATTCTTTTATATAAATTAAAAAAAAAAAATATAGATTTCTTTTGTTAGAATTGATATGGTCTTTGAAAAATTTGTTTTTCAGAATCTTCCTGGCTGTCGATTTTGTTTAAGTGATGAATGAACACACCAACTACTTGGAAGCGGGGAAAACATAAAACTATCATTAAGCATATTCATATCATTAAGCATATTCACTTTATTAATGTAGCATTTTATCACTTTGTCAAAAAAATTCCCAAATTTTAATTATGTTTGTAATTACTTTCAATCGCATTCTGTATTTATGAATCTGGGATGACTTTTTAATTATATGTTAGTTGTGTTGAACATTTTAATTTTGTGTTATTTTAGAATCACTTTAATGTAATTGGCAATTTCTTTTCAATGCCAACTGTTGTGTATAACTTTTCAATTTTGTATAATTAGCATTGTTAAATTATATTTCTTATCAGTTGACAATGCTCACAATGAGCGAAACCGGTCCTGACATATTAAATAAAGTGGAATGAAGTAAAAGGATTATTGTTTTTATTAAATTTATTGTTATTTTTATCTTCTATTGTAATCTTGTTTTAGAAAAATTTAAAAATAAACTTATAGAATGGTTGAAAGGCGATGGAGATATTATCATTTATCATTCCACACCCCAAATGAAGTTGTTAAAAGGTAGGAAAGGCTTATGTACAGTAACGGTAAAATGTTTTGGTTTGATACCAATTGATATTTCTATTAACTTGAAGTCAATTTTGAATTAAACATTACAGGCAACTAATAGAGCACAGAGTTAACAGTATTAAAATAATTATTATTCAAATACTAGCGCAGCAGTTTTAGCAGGCTGTAATCAAATCAACTAGGCCTACAATCATTTTGATTGCGCTATAAACGGGGTTAATTAACGCGCAACTTAGCGCGACATCATTATGGTTTGCTTACGGAGTTCATAATTAAGGGTTGCAGTTTTCCATCAACTATGTAAATTATTCGGTGAATGTTGCTAAAGCTTAGACTTAGATGAAGGAGAGTAATTAATATCAAAATTGAGTGATTAAAAAAAATAAATTTAATCAATGTTCTTGTATTGCGTAATCCCGTCGTCTCAAAAATACTCACGTTATTGAAGGAAAGTTAAATAATCGTTAATAATAAATATAATCAAATAATCGTTGTCTCGGACACTAATGAAAAATAATTGAATTAGTGATAAATATTTTGAACATGTTCTGCTAGAGATTTTAGAAGAGAAACTACTGAATACCTACTAAATAATAACAAGATAAAAAAAACATTCAAAAAGTGATTTGTCACGAATTTTGAAAAGTGGCATTTTTTATCAGTTATAAATATAAATAAATATAGGTGTTCAAAAAGGGTTTTTTTCCTAAAAAATTAAATCATAAAGTTGGAACATTCAAGCAAACCGTGATTTCTCAACTAACACTCAAATTATCATTTCCCAAGCTCTGTATTTGTGTGACAAATCACTTTTTGAATGTTTGCTTTTCAATATTGTCTATGTATTTACTAATATAACAGATTAAAAAACGTCTTAGTAACTAACAATTTAAAATAATAGTAATTGATCAGATAAACTATTTGAAGGAGAGCCCAGCCGTTGTGGGATGAAACAACTTTTTAGCAATATTATATCGGTACATGGTGTTAATAGAATAATATGTCAAGATTCATATATCATTATTTATTATATTCATAGTTTTTTAGAAAATCAAGAGTCGTTTAAATACTTACTATAGAACATGTTGGAAAAGTGTTATCGTGGTATTGCGATGTATTCAATTATTAGTCAGATGAAATTAGAATATAAGCCACGTTGCGTACTACAATGCGAACATGTGTTATATCGAGTTGTCAGTATCCGCAGCCCGGAACTGTGGCTGATTGTTCAACGTAGTTGGCTTCGATTGCGGTGCTAATTAGCTCAAGTCTCAATGAGTTTCTATGCGGCAGATTATAATATATAAACAACACGAAAAAAACACGCGTTGTGATTGAAATGTTGAACACATTTGATATTTAGTTGAAACATGTTTTTAATGTCATATTTAAAAAACAATATTATAAAGATTTTAAAGGTAAAGACTAATTACATACATAATTAACCTTTGCTCTGCTTTTAAATTTGTTTTATGACTTATACAGTGACATTTGAGTTGAGTTTGTTACAATTGTTTCTTGTTGACGTTTTGCTGCGTGTAGTAACTTTATTTCTGACACGTGTTTATTTTGCTTCTTATTACACTTTTGATATCGCAGAACAAAGTAAGTTTACCAAAAGTCTAATCACAAAACGCTTAAAGATTCTACAAACTCTCATTGTTTGCAAAGAAAATTTCTTGACATAGACGAATGGTTGGCTTAATTATTTAAGCCAATACGTTCCAGTGATTTTCGGAGAAACACACTTGCGCATAAAAAGGATATTTTATTTATGAAAGTGTGTAAATACCTTTTTCAAAAGTTAAAGATTTTCATTTGACGTTTGACTTTTATCATTTCAAACAATTTCAAGAAACGATTTTTTTTCAAAAATTTCAATTTGATAAGGGCAATTATGATCCGCTAATTCCATCAATTAAAAATCAGAAACCTAACAGCTTAATTTGTCATTTTATTTTTGATACCAATTCGTTTCTGTCATAATTATCAAATTTTGTAACCGTCCATTTTGTTTTGAAAGAGAATATGAAAATAATTCAGTGGATTTTCGGTTATAATATTAATCCTAAACATTAATTTGGTAGACCAAACAAATACCTCATTAAAATTTTGACGTTTGATTATTGGTAATAACTATATTTGTTAATAATATTTACAAATGTGAACGTGGTTTTAAAACCTAATTGAAATAATTAATACGAAACATAGGCATCCAATAATATTTTATCATAAAATGAAATTCACGGTCAGTGATGATACAGCATTTCAAAAAATGGCTCATTTTGTAACGTACATTACTGGTACTACAAAAAGTACAAACAATTTTTCAAACTGAAGTCGATTTAACATAGATTTTTTATACGCAATGGTAAAATATAAGCCATTCTTCTAATTTTTTTAGTGGATGTTACGGTGGCGGGAGGTTCTTTGTTATAATCTGCAATCAACGGAAAAAAGACAGAGTTTTCGGAAAACTTGATTTTAAGGCAATATTTTGTTTTTTACTTGTTAAAAAAAAGGTTTTTCGCTGGAAAAAATATAACTGCATTCTTTATTACCTGTTTGTTAAGCAAAATTTTGTTACTTATTTATGTACTTTTGAAACCATACATTTTTATAAAAAATAAAAAAGCATGCATTTAAGGGTTAGATCTGCTTTTTTAAATTTCAAATTCCATATGGTAAAAACAATAAAGCTTTTCATTTTACTTTACAGTGACTTTTGCCTGTTGTCTTTTGCCTGTTTTGACACCGTTGCTTTTTATGCACCCAATAGAAAGTCAAAAAGCAGTCGGTTTGGCACATTTTTTCGTTTTATAGTATTGTGGTCATTGTGGAATTGTCTTTGCTTAATGAAAGGGTGTTCAAACCTTTAACTTAGTATAAAAATATTTTAAAAGGTTAATTAAAGTCACAACATCCAATATTAATCTTCAGCTTAAAAAGTTGATACAGCGAAGTTTCTACCAATGTACTTTTGCGTCAATTTTTGCATGAATCATAGACGAAGTGGGTTAAAAATACCTGAATGAATACAGTTTCTTCACAAAATTATTCATAGTTTTGTGGACATGGAAAGAATATATAAAATGTTTCAAAAATTACATTAAAAAAAATTTCAGCTAGCTCGTTTTTTATACTATTCTAAAGAAAATAAAGTATGGAAAAACAATGACTGATAATATTAAAAATTAAGCACATGTAAATATCACGACCGGTATCAATCATCCCAAGCGTTTTTGTTTAAAATTACAAAACATAGTTTAAGCACCTTACAACAGTGGTTTCTAAGCTTTATGTTACTGCGCCTCTCTTTAAAGAAAAAATATATCTTCCCGCCTCCCCATCCTTTATTTCTTATCGTAATGAAGACACGTTTTAAAAGGTAAATAAATATTTTGGACAGTTCGCGCCTCCCAGGTTGGAAATCGCTGTCTTACAATACACATAAGGTAAAGAAATAAAAAAAAATTCATATCATTTAAGTAGCTCAAGAAAATATTTAAAAAAATATTGGAAAGTTTTTGACAATTTGATAAATAATTATTTTGAAGTAAAACGAAAACAAAATATTTTTTATCCTTAGTATAAAAAATACAAATTTAGTTTCCATTTTTAGGACGACATCACATACTTTACATTTAGTAACGTGACAGCATGTGTCACAAATACTATACTTTGTGAATTTTCTTATACTTGCCTTCAGTTTTTTGACATTGATTTCCGATTCCAGTTCCAAAGGTCAGTACATAAAACAACCAAACCAAACAGTTCTCGGATTCTCTATGATTATAAACAACACATTAAAGAACAAACCGAATAGCTAGTGAATAATTCAATATCTAAACGCATTTTTCAATGTTTAAAAATAGATCTGTTTTTAGCGAATATAATATAATTCAAAGAATTTGTAATGAACGAAAAAAGCTGAATAAATTGTATTACGTAGAATAATAGAATAACGTTGGTTTTAGATCTCTGCCACACGTCCGGTAAAAACATTCGAAGAAGAGGATATAGCTTTCATTGGTGAGAAGTGAAATTCAATTAAATCAGATTTAATCTCGACCCAGAGGGAAAATGCTCCAACACGAAGTTACTTGTTACATACATAGATGACTCTTGTGAAACTATTCCACTATGGTTTTGAAACACTAACGTGATTTACATGCTAACCAAACACTATTTTCTCATCCTTGAGCAAATTTGTTATTTAAGTATGCGATATTTTTTACATTAAAAAATATATTGCTTACGCAAATACTTCGATGCTGGCTTTTTAGAGACTTTAAAAATAGAATTGCGAAGGTGGAAAAGTATGAGATAGCAAAAACTGTTTTTAATCAAAAAGTTCTATATGCACAAATTATTTTTTAATATAGACCATCAGCAAAACTGTCACATTGTTTTAGTGCTCAACGGATTTCTTCTATAAAAAAATATTTTTTAGTATATAAAATGTTTTGATAAAGTCAATATGCATTAATTCTAACACATGTTAATTACATTTATTGTATTTAAAACAAAAAGTATATTTTAGCCGTAAATCTTGTTTCTCAATATCAAGGGACTAAACTATATAATTTTAATATTAACGTCACAACAAAATTTATAACTGGTAAAACGTGTAAAATAACATGAAAATAAAAAAAAAACCATAAACCGCTACGATCGGTTTAATTACTCACCAACACTATTTGATGATAATTAAAATAAAAAAAACGGAAACAAATTGAGCGGTGAACCCTGCGATTGGCGATTATAATATGTTTAGTATGTTTTAATATTGTGTATACAATTCGAATAAAACATTTTATTGTATTGTATCTTAGGTTCACTTATTTAATGAAAGTGTTTTAATTGTGTTTATTGAAGTGCATGTTTTCTTTTTCTGTCTGTTTGAAGTTTGACTTTTGCTGCCGATTGTCAATGGTACGACACACGCGCCACCTTTTGTAAGTTAATTGTACTACAACCTTCGTGGAAGTGCAAACATACGTTGTCAAAATTAATTTTATGTCAGACATACAAACACCGACCCATAACCTTTCCGGAAGTAAAAGCAAAAATTATGTCAAAGTTTTATTGCAATTGGATGAGCGGTGTGGCAACGCATAAAGTGCGAACAAACAAACATTCACTTTTATATATTAAAAGATTACGGTAAACGGTTTGAATCTTAGGATGGCAACATTCATATGTGTTTATGAAGTCACATGAAAGGATAGTACACAAAACCGTAAATTAGTGGTAAAATTATTGTGAAAAATGATTTTTTACTGAATTTGGATCCGATTAAACTGGAATCTTAAAATATAGATTACTATCCTCACCTTTAAAAATGACGTTGAGATTTTTTTTTTTTAAATCCGTTGAATTTAATCCATAAGTGCTGCAACTAAAGGTGCCAGAAAACGGAAATTGTATGAAAAACGCTAATGGACATTGAAAAAAATCCACCAGAGCGGCATTCGGCGAATATTCCGCCAGAATTAAAACCGGACTTAGCGAATACAATTTCAAATAAACCACAAAGCGACTAAGTAAGGAAAGGGATCAGGTGACCTGATCGTAAATTCGCCCCGTCGAGAGAGATAAAGCAGCTGTTTTTTGTCTCATTCCCTCTCAAATATTCGCCCCTCACCACCACTCTAAACCTCTCGGACAATATCTCTTAACGGACGATTTGATATTAATATTATTATTATTTAAGTACCGGGTAACTAAAATATAACTTTATTTTAAAATAATAGACTTCCTTTATGGCGTAAACTTTAATGTACGATCCTCGAATTTATCGCGAAACTTATCGCATTACACAAGATGAAATACGCACACTAAAATATTTGACTACTTTTTTTTATTAAAATCTGCAAATAAAATGTGTACTTACAAATGGCAATATTATTTTTAAAAAATCCGACTTTATCAGGGCTCTCTCAAGAATGTTCGCTTTCAACGAAATGAAATATATTGACAGAAGCTGATTCAAAGCTACTGTTTGTAATTCAGTTGCTAAAGATCTTAAACAGAGATAGTATGGAGAGAAGAATAATACTCTCGTTCGGTCTCATTTAAAGAATCAGATTGATGGTAAAAAAGTTTTTGACAGTATCATCAAGTAGTAAAATTTTAACCCGTAAACACCACCGTATATAACCAAATCCAACAACATCGATCAATCGTCTACAGGTTTTATTTCAGAATGATTATTACTTTGGGTACAAAACGACGAAATATAATTAGGAAGATCATACACCAATGCTTGGCTGTTGTGTCGATTGGTGGATAGAGGAACGACTCAAAATTATTAATTATCATATGGTTGCGCTACGTAATGTGTTCTTCTGACAATGCTGTTGCTTTATGATAGCAAAAAAATGTGACAGCCGTTGTGGGCAAGTGTTTATTGCTCTGCGTTTTTATCGTAAGGGTTTGCGTCGTAAGGCATTCATATTTCACACTTTTGTTGTTTTTCTCTTGGTGCTGAAAATGAAAAATACAGATAAAAAAACAACAATTACCTTCTTCTATTTTTACATTTAACAAAAAAAGAGTTTGATTGACAGACTCCAACAGACAATTGATAAATCTATATGCTAGACAAAAAGGAAGCCATGTATGCTGTATTTTGCGAAAAAAGCTTTGTAGATGTAGTCCTTCGAGATATAAAGCTGTGGAAGATGACGTGTCACCAGATGAATATGTAAACAGCATTTTCACCAGGCATTGACATATGTACGATATAATATTAACGGCACTGTGAGCAAATGCTAATGGCTTTCTTGATCATATATTATGTGTTTGGGTTCATGTTCAGGCGGGTCAATTTAAAACGAACCCTTTTTCAAGTACACATTTGAGATCTTGCTGTTTTTAATATTTTTAATTGAGTTCGTTTCGAGTGACAGACAGTAAATAAAAATTTCTCAATAAATAAAAGTCTATCTGAAATTATTAAAAAGATCTAAAATATCTGGCTATAAATAAAAATAAATGACTGAAAATATTACCATATTTAAGTCCTTGACCACTCTCGTGTGTATGGATAAGGCCTCCTGATGGAGGTATCTCAACAGATTTTTTTTCTATGAGAACTACTTGTCACTCAGTTGTTCGTCCTCTCTCCTTCGAATTCCTCTATTCATGCTAGGACCGCGATTACGGCTCTAATGGCTCTCAATTTTCCCAGCTATTTTTTGTTTGGAAGGGTAAGAGGAAATGTTATAGATACCAACAACACACGGATGGTGTGGCGACGTTAAACCAAAATAATAATGTTTTTTACATTTAAATAAGAAAAATATGTTGAAAATAAGCGCTGCAAATGTGTATAAAAAAATTGTATGAAAGTTTGCGACGCTCGACGAATTTGCTTTGATATTTCTTGACCTTTGAGAAACGTCGGGGTACCCTTCGAACATATATAAAAAATGCTACTTGTACAGTGACTTGAATCCGTGAAATTAGTCACGGTAGCCAACGACTCAAGCCACTACGCCACGGACCCGTCAACTAATATCATAGGAGATATTATATCTTTAATTTTTTTTATTCATAAATACACATGTCTCATATTATTTATAACAAAGTCGTAAAATTAAATGTTTTTTAAAATTCGGAATCAATTAATTATTTATTTGATAGTGTGTTTGTAGTGTCACTGTATCTCCAGGTTCAATCTGTGCAGAACTTGGTGGAATATTTCGGTTCCGTGGATTATTATACCGGAAACTGCTAGTGACGATCCGGTAACGTTTCGGAACTTTACCGGTTCTTCCGGTTATTGATATATATCAGTTATATCGCAATTTAAAAGACGATTTAGATACCTTGTGGGTTTCAATAATTTTCTATCAAGAATCATTACATTTACAATATAATTACGCAATCGGACTTACACCCACAAGGTAATTGATTAATTACCACGGCTTAAAAAAAAGATTTTCGCTTCGAGATGTCTTCGTTTTTCAACTATCAAAACTAAAAACTGATTAATTTGTAGATATTTTTTAGAAGCCTAAGATACAGCTTACTAAAGCTTGTGTTTCATATTAATTTATGACGAGCAAAAGAGGTCCTTATTATTAAAAAAAATATATGGAATTAGTTTCTACAAAAAGAAAAACATTTGTTTTTTTTAAATACGAAACATTTCTACCTGGAATTGGCCCTCGAGAGGTGAGGTGAGCCAACTTGTAAAATGGTAAAACGTTTTTCTTGGACTTTTAAATACAATCACCTCTTTATTTGGTGAATTGCACATTTTTATTTTTGGATATAACACTATTGCAATGTGTATTAACAGAGATTACTTCACTTTTACGACACTTTAAGACGAGTAGAATATTATCACTTTTTTTCTTCTAAAATACTACTTAGCTCACTTCACCTCTAATAGGCTTAATAAATGACAGCTAGCTCTTTTACAGTAAATACATTTGTATTTGTATTGTTTTTATTCGATATTTTATTCAAAGAATTATTCTGTATGAAAATAATTAGGTATTTTTTACAATTTTTCCTCTAAGCATTTCTAAGCGGTATATATAATATTATGAATTAAGCCAATTGCTTTTGTTAAGCGGTTGGGTACGAATAATTGCTATATTAAAGTAATGGGTCTCAATAAGCTAGCGAGGAAAGCTCCGCTAAGCCATCAAATGGTTCGAGATGCATGTAATGTCAATATAAAATAAGTTTTTTTAAAGTTTAACATTTCTTCAGATATATTTCAAGTGACCACGCTGAAATTTAATTTCTTGTCATGTAACCAGTTTCAAATAAATATAAATTACACATTCCCAATTTTCTGTAGGAACAAAGGTTTATTCATATCTTAAAATTAATTAAAAATGTCTCTGTAATATTTTTTTTCTCATTCAATTATTTCTTCAATTTAATACGTACAATAGCTTGAATTTGTTTTTTTTATTACGTCTTCAAATAAGCTTAATAATTGCTGTTTTTCTTGTTTCTGAAATCAGTAATGAAAACATGTTTATTATATGTTCGATATTTAATTAAAGATACCTTCATAAGAACAGCATGTTAATTGTGCTTTCATTGTCAAAAACATATTAATACATTTGTGTCAATAATTCTGTCACTAAATGGTAACATTAAAAATTACTTCGTTTTCACTTCCTTAAATTAAATAAAAATAATACTTTTTCTTTGACACAATTTTATGTGTTTCTTTCCTACACGGATCCGTTGACGCTTGTGTTTTGTTTTTATTACCAACTTCGAAATATTCTCAATAAACATTTTCCGAAAAAATCTTTCTTCAAAGTGCTTATATAACATCGGTAAGCAATTGGCAAAGGTTTCCCTAGAGATAAAATCTTGTTACAGGTGTATAAGTCGAAATATATCCCCAGGTAGAAGATTTGATTGCAGATTTTCATGTGTAAAAATGGTTCAAGGTGTGTGTAACATAAAAAGTATTTACAACACATTTTTTGATATGTGTCTTTATTATTTTATTTATTTTATTTTGGTCATGAAGAGTTTTCTAGTAAGAGCTTAAAAAATAAACAAAAAAGCATGGTGGGGAAAATTAATTACTCACGTATTTTTCCTGCATACAAAAGAATCCGTGAAAAAAATTCTTATTATTGAGCACAGCTTACCTAACAAAGAACAAAAAACAACATTATTTACTTTAAAACCTTAATGGCACTTTTGCGTTATATGGTAATATGTCATATTTTATAGTACGCTCTTTTCTTAAAGGTTTTCAGTAAAGTTTAACATTTTTCAAATTTAAAATAAGTATTTTTAAAGCAAATAACACAATATATATTTTGAAATGTTGTAGTAAACTGAACAAAACTGTCAAATATGAAAAAAAATTGAATAACGATTATGCAATACGAAATTTAAAATACATGTTATATTCGATCTAAAACTGGGTTTCCAGTGTTATAATAATTAAATAATCCATAGACTTCTAAATGTGTTTATATTAAATTTTTCGATCCAATGTTAGTTTCAGCTGAGCTTTTTTATTTGTTCTTGAAATATCGCAGCTACTTTTTTAATTAAAAGTATTACTTCACGTATAAATTTAACTTTTAACTGTGCAATGGGATCGTTATAAAGTTTTAATAAAAAGAATTGTTAGTAAGCTTAAAAAAAAACAATATATTTTTTTAGGAAGGTTTATTGACTTCAATCAAGTTGACGGTAATCAAAATACTTCAGGATCACTAACGCTTGTCAATAAAAAACAGTATACCTGAGATGCATCAAATATTAGTTATTTTAGTGAATTATTAATATAATAATTTAACACATTTTTAAAAAAGTAGTTCGTTGATATGGAAAGTTTACCTAAAATATCTGTCAATAAGGAGCGTAATGTTAAGAAGTCAATTCCTGTTACTTTGGTAGTAAATGACATAATGAACTAACTGTCGGGTTTATAGCCGAGTAACAACGTTGTTAGATTCAATTACGGTATTCATAAATTGATTTTTCAATCGATTAATGGATTTATGATGACTACGACGCTTAAAATTCCCTCATAACTATCCGTTTTCAAAAAATGGGTCAAACCGAGAGCAATCAGTTAGTCACTGCACTATGTTACTACTTCTATCATAACACAAGCATTATATCCTTACTCTCTTCGGAAATAAGACGTCGAGCAACTGAATCATAAGAAATTTTCGTTCAAACACTCATCACAAGATAAAATCTATAATGAGTCCATACGATACACATTGGGAATAATCATGACCAAAAAATAATAGTAATAAGAAGACAATATTTTTTTGTACTCTATTCTACTTTATTTAATAGGTATTTAATAGGACCGGTTTTGTTTATTTACACCGTTTATTTTAATTTAATTTTGTATAAATAGCAATGTTTATTTATTTTTCTTATCATTTGACAATGCTCACAATGAGCGAAACCGGTCCTGACCTATTAAATAAAGTGGAATAAAGTACAAAGGAGTATTGTGTTTTTTTATTAATATAATGCCTTTCGACAAAGTATTGACAGTGAACACACTAAAAGTGAAAAAAAATAAAAGATAAAAATAATATTTTTTCACGAACTGCAGTGAAACAAAACTACGTAAAAAAGCTATCGTTCAGTCGACCATAGAGATAATCTTCAAAAAATAGTTTGAATCCGTAATATCAATAACTTGTCAATAACAAAAGGGTGGATTTACAAGAATAGTTTGAATCCACACCTTTCTACGTTCGAAAATCTGGTTACAAATGAGAGCGTTGAATACGGTATTATTGTCATGAATACAGTAGTCTTACTGTTAATGTGACATACGACATTCTTCGTGCCCCTTATTCGTAAATACATTATTTTAGTAACTGAGGATTAAAACAAAGGCGCTTAATAGGATTTCAATATCAAATTTGAATCATATAAATTTGGAACACTTCCATACTTTTTGTCATTAACGTGTCATTTGTCGTGTATACTGAATACAAATAAGAATAATTTGGACCTAATTGTCATTGATTCCGATTGCTATCAATATTTTAAACATAGTTATAATATTATTATACCCAAATTATTTTTATATTTACGGTAAAAACTATTTACTACCCTTCAGATGATTCCTGCAATTGAATGTATAAATATTATTAATGGCAAAACCCAGGCCGTTAGTGACAAAACCCACGAAAATGTATAAAACTTCATCACCTAACAAAACTGACAAAAACTAGTTAAGAACACAAAGAGATTTTTTTAAATAAATTCTTTGTTTGAAAAACTGAGTTAGTTTATTTATTATACTAATTTTCAAAAATAAATATTGATATGTATAGGCAATTATTATTAATGCTGGTTGAAAGGCAGGTAATTATCCATCTCTATTAATTTTTGACTCTTATTTGTCTCAGATTGGCATTGATGCATATATATTTTGATATTATAGTTATCTATGTAACATCAGAAATCGATGCTAGAGACTTTATCTTTAAAAATGATTTTTTTATTTGCTTTTCAATCAGAACTATTAATCCGTTACATATCATCTTGAAAAATGACGATTTAAATTAAATTTGAATCGTTCAAACTATGTACATTCTCACAAATTTTGTCACTAACGACCCGGGTTTCGCCTTTCGGCATCTTCAGGCATTCAAGTGCACGGATGAACTTGAACTGACAAGTTCATCCGTGCACTTGAATGCCTGAAGATGCCGAAAGGCGAAACCCGGGTCGTTAGTGACAAAATTTGTGAGAATGTACATAGTTTGAACGATTCAAATTTAATATTGAAATTCCACCAAGCACCTTCAGTCGAAATCTTAAATTATAGACGATTTAAATATTTAAGTTTTCGATCAATTTTCAAAAAAAAGTTATTTTTATCTCTAGTGTGTCGAACTTAAATTTCTTTTCGTAAAATATCTGAGGGTTTCGTCATGTAAAAATATGATTTTGTTGTGTTGTTTAATGTCTTGCGTATTTTATTGAGTAAAATTGAATTGACGATTAGAAAGCTTTCGTTTTTTAATGCAGTATTTTTAGGAAATCTATAAAGAAGTTTGTACATTAAAACAAAAACTATAATAGAATTTGAACCATTTTACATATAGACAAAAAAGTAACTACTCATAATTTTCCCTCAAGAAGCGACAAGTTCTTTTGGTTGATAATACGGAGGGATGTATTTTAATTAACGCATCATCATTAAATTTACGAAATATGGTGGTGCTCAATTTACTCGTAATGGCTTTGACAAGCAGCTGTCAACCAAAAATCTCTCGCAATTTACCAAAGCAACGGCAATGTGCTCTAGTATGTACATTCCCTAAATACTCAGCCAACACAGATCATCCGCAACCATATTATTATTCTATGAAACATACAGTACATGTCGTTTTAGCATATCAGATTTTAAATTGTCTCTGCCCAGTCGTGCCAGTGGTGTGGCAAACATTATTATATTCATAGATATTTCAGTAATTAAAAAAAGATGTAGAGTTTTATAAAAAAATATCTCTTTGTCACATGAAAATACACTCACTAAAAAAAACGTTTCCCGTTTTCCGAGCGCATATCTAGATATACGACTGTGGTATCGTTTGTGAATTAGAAAATCAAAAATAATGAATATTTTTCAGCACTTTCTATAGATTTTACGATTGTAGCATCTACAAGTCATCCCTGTCACATTTATTTTTACGTATAATAATTATGTTTGGTTGCAAAGCGATTTAAATATAGATTGAGTTGCTAAGACAACATTAAGTGATGTCGACCGCTTGCGTTAATGTTCCGTTATACTGCAGTATGCAATATAAGTTGAATAATTGAAAGTTAAAAATTAAAAACTGAAAGTTGCCAAAAAGCCGGCTAACCTTCAAATGGCAGATGAAATGAAAATTTCGCTAATGTTTCCCGTTCGAGAGAAGTTTTTGTGACGAACAAACAAATCTTTTTTCTGTTTTACATTATACTATTTAAATTGTGTAGTGTTCATGTTCCTGAAAGTCAATTTCAAATTAGGATATTTTCAATCTAATATTGGTGAACTTATTAGTTTGAGTTTTTGACGTTCAAGACTCCTTCTCTTATTGATTTGATATTTTTGAAGACTTATGATTTGATCATGAAATTTTGTTTTTTTTTAATATCTAGCGACATGGCTACTTTACGCTTTACATATTAACGTTCTGTATGGGCCAAAAACTATAGTTTGATTTTTTCATGCATATCTACTCTCAACGTGGAGGATATAGCGTTATAATTGAAGCATACTCAAAATTTTTCCTACGAAAACTGCTTTTTACTTAGATGCTCAATCTTTCTTTTTTAAAGACAGTAGGAGTAGAAGTATAAGGTTAAGGGTTACGACAAGAATAGTGGTCAACTAATCACTCTCGCTATGCTCCGTTTTTTATGGATTGGAAGGGTATTTTCAGACATCACAGACATCTATGTTTTCGAACAGAAATCGATTAACCTATTGAAAAATTCTCTGAAGCCTATAAAAACTGTCAAGAAAGCCAAATACATTGACTACTGTAGCACGAATCCGACATGTTATTTTGAATTAAAAAATATTTAAAATAAAACAAAAATTAATGCTGCGCTACTGTATCTCGTAAGCATTATAACACGGTGCGTATGCTTTATCTAGAGGTGTGGGTAGTCATGGCGTCTAGGAATGCGAAGGGATCAGCTAGCTGGCAGGGAAACCCCCTGAGACCTCTGCCCCACCCTTATAAATCCTGTCTCACCTTATTTCGTTCCGGTGGAAAAGCGGACCTTCAGGTCTGAGGGTACAGCCACTTTAGTCTTTGGTATCCAGAGATGGCAAATCAAAATATCTTTATAATTATATCAAAACTAAAGAAAAATAATACGACCAAACTTATTATGGATACATTTGTTTCTTTGCTTGTTTTTTTATTGTAAAACTATCGATTCATTTAGATAAATTCCAACTTCATCGTATTCGTGTGCTATTTTCTCTGTTCGATAAAATGACAGTATTACAGTATTGCCGTTGCACAAGAATTATTGTTAATTCTAATTTAACCAATGGAGGTAAACGTTTTATGTTAATTTAGTGTAGTAAAACTTACCAAAAAAATTAAAACACATATTTTTTCAAAAAAGTAATAACTAGCTAATCAATTAGCTGGTAGAAAACTTTATATAACGTCGCAATCACGTGACTCTAAAAATCCGGTGTGCAAAGAGGCTTAAATTATCTACTTTCATAAAATGATTAGAGAGTATGCTGGTAATCCGGTATAAAATTCACCCCTTTGTTAAAAAATGACATTGTGTTACCAAAATCATAATTATACAGTAGAATTTTGTTCTATCGTTTTTTAAGGACCTTCATTAAATAACGATCAATGAGAAAAATAAATGAAATCGTCAATTTTCAAAAAATAGAAGCAGGTATTTTTACATCCGTTTAAAAACTTGTTTAATTGTCAGAATAAGAAAATAAAATTAATACTATGATCTTTTACTTATTTGAAGTTGATTCTGTAGTCTGATTTTTAATTAAAATAAACACCTATCTAAATCAATATTTTGTCTCACAACAGATTCTTTTGAAGATATTTTTTTATGAGAAACTTTTTTTTACTATGTTTTCAATTGTCTATTTTTATCGAATATAGTAAGGATGGATAGTGCATAGAAGAGCTGGCGGTTTTAAGTCATAGTACAATATAAAAAAAATAAGTTGAAAAATATCGACATGCAATAGTTATTTACAACTGGTTTGAATTTGAAACACGTAGAACCAAACGGGTCGCTTGTTTATCCGATGACTTTATTCAGAAATAACACGAAGAGCGTTTTAGTTCTGTATCGCCGCTACTCACTTCACTTTTGTTTTCATACAAATGTGGGAGCGAAAATGTTCCACAAACAAAGGGGTTGCTTTTATAGTTTTGGGTACTTTCGTCTACATTTTTGGTATGTTATTCAAATAAAATATAATCCCTTCGAAGAATTTTAAAAAGAATGTACATAAATTGTCCGCTATTGCCTCTGTGGCGTACATTTAATATGGTCGGTCAAGTAACATTTAGTTTTACCTCAGTTTATATTATAATAAACAAAACCGAAAAATACATTATCAATGGAAATAATAACAGCTTCATAAAACAAAAAATCATTCAACATGTTTACGTTTCGGTAAAAATGATTCATCATCAATGTGAAATCATAATTGATAACTTTTGATATGTTATTATTTATTACATTTACAAATAAAAACACAGTATTCCTTTGTATTTTATTCCACTTTATTTAAAAGCTCAGCACCGGTTTTGCCGGTTAAAAATGCTCGCAATGAGCGAAACCAATCTTGACCTTTTAAATAAAGTGGAATAAAGTACAAAAGAACATTGTTTTTTTATTACTATAATACCTTTCCACCAAATATTGACAGTGAACACCCTAAAATTGTGACATATACAATAGAGTTAGATTGAAAACTTATTTCAGAGAGGCGAAACACGTATTTTAAGCAGGTATACACAGAAAGTTTTTTTATTTATTGCACCTGAATTTTTACTTAGTTTCTGTCAATAATAAATGATGCAAGCAATTAAGATTTTTGAGAATTTTCTGTTTAACCATTTGCCCATCTTGAGATTTTTGTAAGTAAACACGAGTCACCGTAATGATTAGTCAATATATAGTAATGTCATACTTCATACGATAGCTCTCAAAAAGACTTTTTTCAAATAGGAATATTAATTTTTGATATCCTAAAAACAATGTATTTCTTTGATATAGTAAGTCGGAAAACCAAAAAGAAGTAACATTTATCTTGCCTTATCGCGTACAAAAGTGTTATATCTGGCTAAAAAGAAAATTTTACATATTTTTTAATCAAACATGATATTATTTTTGAATATTTTTTTATAGTTTATATTTATACAGCTAAAAATTGTTTAACTATTACATACAAATATTCTCGCCGTACCAAGAGATGTTGTTAATTAGAAAAATTGATAGTTTTGAGTAACCAGCGAATGAAAAATTTGAGCTTTTAAGAAAAAACCTTTTGTCTAGAATCTAGACCAGCCATACTCAACCTGCGGTCCAGTAAGCCTTAATGTGCGGCTCAGTAAGCTCTTACCAAATTGAGGATTTCAAATTCGTCGGTGAGCAAGAAAATGAGCTAAAAAAGGAGTATACCATAAATTTGTTGCGGCCCACGTAGAGAAGTAAATATCAGAATGCGGCCCGGAGGAAAAAAAGCTTGAGTATGGCTGATCTAGACTTTAGATATTTATATGATAATAAATTACAATTAGAATACTCTAGATATTTATACGATAAATTACAGTGCCAAAATATGGATTTAGGCTGATCTCACACAAAAAATTGGTATTTAAAAATCTAATTGTGCAATAAACACATATTTGTCATTTAAGCTGCGTACTAACTTCTACCAGTATAATGACGGTATCCAAAATACGTTTTTTGTAGATGTTGACATCAATGTAAAAACATACGACACTAACAAAAGAAAATTAAGAATCAAACAGTCAGTCAACGTGGACTGTGGAGGTTAGTCAATTTCATTATTTTATTAACAGCTATATCAAATCGGTATTTATAAAATAGTCATATCCGTTTTATATTGATTTTGATAAAAGAAACACACAAACATCAGTCCAACTAGAAAATTCTTCGGACAAACATTGAACGTATTTAAAAAAAACATATATATTTTCGATTCGTTAGCAATAATATTAAACTGCGTTTACTTTGAATATTGTCTTGATTATCAACGAGCTATCATTTTGTTCATTTTAACTATCATATCAATATAACTCACTTTTATCATATATTTTATAAATACTCATTTTTCACCAAAAATACATCAATCATTTTTATTCAATCGGAAAATAATAAAGGTGTACCCAAATAATTATTTCATCAACTATATGCTTGAATAAACAATTGCGTTAATTTATTGTTTTGTCCCGATGTTTTTTTTGTTAAAGGACAGTGAATGATTTTATTCGTTATTAATGTTTTTTTTGGTCAACTGAAATATAATATTTGTAAGCTAGAATAAAGTTAAATACAATTAAGCAATTTTATAAGCAAACAAAGTATTAATTTAACATGTAAACCAGATTTTTGTTTTATATTGTAATCGTAATGATATTGTAAATTTAGAGCTCACAGATGAATATCACTCAAACAATGGCCTCTCATCGGATTTTTTTTATCCCGTTGCCTTTCAGGCTAGGCTAATTTACGCAAGATCGTGATTCCTGCTCGGTGTAAGGCACTCTGTTCTCTACATTTCCGCCGGAAGGTAAGGTAAGACAAGGCAAGGGGTCTGCTAAGGTAAGGTACACAGACTCTGGAGAAGGTGGAGCAAGAAACAGTGAGAATTTAATGGCCATAACTCCAAGCTGGTTTATCGACCCAAACACCTCACCGTGGGTTACGGCGAACCACGAGGTTAACGGGTATTTTAAAAGTATGTTTTGTTGAAATGAAAACAATAGACGATGAAAAATGTTTCTCTTTGTTGACAGATTGCAATACTGTACGAGTATATTATATCAATAACGCTACTTTTTTTTCTTCAGAGCTGGTATTAAAAATATCAATACCAGTATTAAAGGATTAATTAAATCAGTAATCAATAAATATAACAGCACTCAGTAAATATTGAAAACTTTTGAGATATTAAAAAATATTCTAAGCCTCTTTTTAAAGCTAAGCATTTGGTTTTATAAGAACAGCCTTCAACACATTAAACAAGAAAACTACTAAAATAATTATTATTCTTAAATAGTGAAAATGAAGCCGGAAAAATCTAAAGTAGTTTTTAATATTTCCCAACTAGTTTTTATTCAAGTTAAATAATAATTCATATTCTTAATTTTTTGTGCTTCCACGAAAAAATGCAATTTTTATTATATCATACATTGAATTAATTTTTATTGGATAAATGATTTTTGTTTACAATATTTTTACATCAATTTGTATTTCTCAAAGTTTACCTCAAATGCAAAAGCTGTAATCCAACTGCCTAATACAAATAGTTCTCAATCACTGACTGCCCTACAGCTTCTTTGATAATCAGCATTTTTTATGCGTTGTAGGTAAAAAAATGTGTAAGGAAGGGAGAATATTCGGGAAAGGAAAACTCGCTAATAACAGTCAAATATGGAAGCACAGCGATAAGCCAACTGCTTGCCTTTAAATAATTTTAAGCCCGAACCACCTTTTTGGGAGCACATTTGAAATTTAAATAAACCACACTTTTAACATTTTAACTGCTAATAAATTTAAAATTAACCTATGTATATAAACCGTTAGTGGCTATGATAATGTAAATTTATTTTAAGATAGACGTATCGCTTTTTCGATAGAAGTACTTATTCTCTTTTACGATTAATGGCCTCAATTATTTTGTCATTAGGTAATGTAAATTTAAGAAATACAATCTTTGAATTGCTCTAAATTTAAATACCAAAGAGATATATTTTTAAATCTTTATACTTGCTCTGGTACTAACGATGTCAATATTTGAGCTGCTCGGTATAAAAAACAAATAAAAAGACAACTGTAAAATAATTGTAATTGAATTTGCCTTGCTTAACCATTACATGAACAATTATAACTACATTTTTAAACATCAATTCGTCACTTTTTTAATTACTTGAGTGTATATCTTTCCGAGACTGGAAAACGGTTATTATAATATGTACATCATTTGTAAATCTTGATTCAATATTAGAAAAGCAAAAAGACGTATCTCGCTGTTTCCTGTAATCACCACAATTTTTACAATTAAATACACGTTAGATCAATAAGACGTAAGCCGTAAATGCCTAATTACTATTTAACTTTTTCAAGTTTAAAAAGGGACTAAAAATTTCAACGAGGATTTTTTTTTAAAAATAGATTCATTAAATTAATTATAAATCGATGAAATAAGACATTAGCTTAATAGTCTACGTACAGTTTAAAAATGTGTATATTTGATATTTTGACATTGAACCAAAATCATCAAAAAACGTTTTTGTGTCTCCTGTAAAATTTGTAATGTGTGGGGTTTGTCCGCGATCCTTTTTAAAGTTGAATTATTATAAAGTTTGTTTTTTTTATTAAAAATTCGCACTTTTATAAGTGCTGTAAGTATAATATTATATTTTCAATCAATAATATGTGATTTATTTAAATTATAATTTCTTTTTCTTAGTAAAAAATTGTAAAGCCACGTGTTTCATTGAAACAATCTATCTAACATTCCAATTATTCAGTGAAATGTATAAATGTCTCTTTGGAATTAAAAACAAATCTATTCGCTTAAGAATCGTATCGATTAATAGCTTTGTGATAAATTTAAATTATTAAATATATTTTTAAATAATGTTCAATCAAACTCAAAGGTATACAAAGCACTGTAAAACGAATAATTTACTGAAAACTGAGAAAAAAAAGCTTAGAATAATGAAAGCGTTGTTCTTTTTAGTTATCATACCAGAATTTTTTTATATTCGATACGGTATAATCAATTATAAATTAAACATTAGCTGGATTGCCTTAGAGGTAAAACAAGTGATATTCAAAACCATGTATATATATATTTAATTACCAATTAATTTATCTATGTATATTATTCAAGACGTAGATACCTAAAACGTAAACAGGTAAATGTTTCATAAATATGGAGAATAATTGCTACGAGCTCTTGGTTTCTGTACAGAGTGTAACATATACAAACGTAATATTTAATTGTTAGTTAGCATATAGTGAATTGATAGAATAATAGACAAATTGATGTCGAGGATTGACAAAGGATTATAAAAATTAATCAATGTAGACAAAGAAACTATCGTCTCACTATGTGATTTCTCACCCATTACTGCTGTTTATGACACAAAATAAAATAATTCAAGCTTTTTCTGCCTAAATATAAACGAATTTACTTCCTTTACGACTAGGGCATCCAATCCTGGGATTCGGGATTCCGTTCAATTTTCTGATCCCGAAATTCCGGGATTGATACGGCTGCAATCCCGGGATTGAGAAATTTTGAGCAAATCCCGAAAATTGACACGAAATTGGCAAATCGAGAATTTTATTATTTATTTTTTATTAAAAAGGGAAAAAATGCTTCTCATGTTAGACCCCACTTTTTTGCTGTTTATTCAGAACTATTGTTGATTACCATTTTGTGACAGTAGGCTGACGGTATATGCGGTGTGGTTCTCACAATAAAAACATTCATTATTTTTCTTATTAACTATCTTTGAAACACTCTGTGAACATGACTTCACTATTAACTACACGATATTAGACGAATTATTCCGCCCTGCTCTCGATCTTTGAATTCTGGATACTGCACCCTCGGGAGTTGAACTTTGCGCCTATAGTAACGTTAGTCGGTTAGTGTTTACCCACATCCCAGGTGCGTGTTGGAGTAATTTAAACCTGATGTTTGGACCAACTTGAAGCGATAATGATTCATATTTGACGAACGGTAACTTGAATATTTCAGTTTTATTGCTTTTTACCACTATTAAGCAACCGCCATATTACATTGCCAAAATATGCCATGGTAGATGTCTCTTAAACTTTTGAATCGGAAAAGGTAGTAAATCGACGTAGATATATTTTCAACTCTGTACATTAAAAAAATATAAAGTGTTCATTTCAATATGCTTTGTGTTTTGAAAGACGCTATCGTCTGGACCTCAATAGATTTAAATGAACTAAACTTAACAAAAAGAACACACATCAATTCTGTCCGCGACCAATATTAAACTTGTAAATTTTTTTCTGGAAATTTAATTAATATTAGGAATAAATCCCAAAAGAATTGATAACGCAACGCAACAGTTGCGGTATAAAAAGTATTCATTTAGACATATTTCTGTGCAAAATAATAATTATAATATTGCTTCATCAATGTGACTGTGCGCCAATCTGAATATCTTAGTTTCGGCATAATGACGGGTTAAGCGTTAATAAAAATCTATTACATTTTTTTGACGAACATTTTGAGAAGCGTACTATTAATTTATGACTGGTATTCTTTATATATTGTACATCAGAAAAAAGAGGTCATATTGTATCATTTAAATTAAAAACAGTATAATATTTCTGTACCAATCATAGAGTTTTCTGTTACTCTTAAGTAAATTGATATATTAATGATTGCCACTGTTAGATGATATCTGTGTTGGTCGTATTTTAAATTTAGAGTGTATCCAACCATTGCAGTTAATTTATAATTATACCAAAACATCTTTTTGTCGATTGTCGATTAATGTAGCGATATGTCATATTTAATAAATAGATTTTCAGTAGTAAATTAATACAATTCCGGGCTAAATCATTGATATTTTTGACTAAATGTATTGCTTGAAGTAATTATACTTTATTTTATAATACTTGAATTGCATAATATTTGAAAATGTGACGTTCACTAATTGCGACGTAACTTTTCAATAATAAATATGGACAGTTAATTACCATGCAAAATTCATAACAAAATTCACTGTAAAACTTTTATTTGATTAAATAAATTTATTGTTCCATCACGAATGTCAAAATAAATCTAATTTGTCTTATTCAAACAAGTCCAGAAAGAGTCAATCGCAGATGTCTAGTGAAGCCGAAGTTTGCTCGCCATCATGACAAATGGTTTGAACCCAAACTGACAGAGACTTGTACATTTTGCAGTTCAGATCGTTTGACGTCTGACAGCTGTGATACCACTTTGAGTTTCGGGCATTAAATGGCGCCCAAAATATATCACAATTCGTAACATCTCCATTTCAAATTCAAAGATGTTATCTCGTCCTACAACTGTATTATTTCAGAGTAGTTATATATAATAACAGTGTATCTCAGAGGCTTCTATTGCCCCCAAAAATTTGAATATTACCAGCTTTCCTAAACTACATCCGACTCAATTTTATTTACATTTATATAAATTACTGTGGTACGATTTTTAAAATTATTATTTATCATAAAATTAATGAAATATATGATTTACTAAAAATAGTCAAGTAAATCATGTGAGGAATATTAATTAAATGAATCAAAAACATATTAATAGCAAATTATCTCATAAATGTGAGAGTAGAGAAGGGAAAATAGTTTTTATTTGCTTAAAGATATCATAAGACAAAGAAGTACAGAAAAGGCATATGAAAGGGCTAACAACAAAGACAGCAAGCTTTCTACCATGAAAGCCATTTTGAAAAAAAAACTTAAAAAAATATGTTACTAATTGATTTAATTTATGTGTGCAATACCTGACAGTATAAGTGGTTAGAGAGAAGAAACTGAACTTGTTTCTAAATCAAATTTCAAAAAAATGACTTTATATGGAATGAAAACATTTTTTTACTGAAATGTCAGCTGCAAGCTGAAGAATTTTTAGCTTTATTTCTGCATCCATGTATTGAAAACTTTATTTTTCCAAGTTCGCTATCATTGCTTCTAACCGCCTCAAATAATAAAAACAACATGCAATTTGAGCGATTCTAATCATCGTTGGATGACTTAATCTTAAAGAATGTACGCTTTGAAAAAAATAATATTTTAGTCCAATTTAATTTGTATGTTCTTTATAACAAATCGATCGTCCAGTTAATAAGTCAGACAACTCCGAAAAATCTAAATTGAAGTAATATAATATAAAATTGTGGATAAAATTTTGCGCTATATCAAGTCTAATAATCAGATAATTAAACATGTCACTGAAAAAATCACATGCTAATGCAAATAAACATCGAATAATGACACAAAATGCTGTGACGTCTAAGTCATTTCACGAATTTTCTTAAAGTCGTACTACCAACCCCGGACTAAGTATCGAATATCTACCCTATTGTTGATAAAGTGTACACATATATGTCACACGCAGATGAATAATAATTGCTTTATGGTGACCATTTAATATTATTCCCAAAACAAGTAATTTTCTGTCTGACAAAATAATTGAGATACTCGGCAAAAACATCGGCACACGTGTCTCAACTTTTGAGAATTAACATTGATGTTTGCCGCATCCAAAGATCAATCTGAGAGTGCCAAAATGTTTTACTGATACAAAACTTATCCGGAACAAATCAATTATTATCGTGTGTCATTTATTTACACAGAATATTTATTGAAAGACAACTGACGAATACCTTATTTATAGTTTGATTGAACATCGTTGACGAAGTTCATAGGCTCATTTACACGTTTGGTTACCTTGGTAACAAGTCCCACAGGACCAAGGAACCTGTGTCCAATTACGCTCGTGAATTATGTTGGTTTATGGAGGGCCATTGGATACAGTCCCGCACTTATAAATGTGGCCTCATATTTAACATGTCCAACTAGATTGAAACGTAAATTTGTGTAAATGTTTTTGTGCAGTTGCATAGTATATGTTGCACGATAATTGTTTCAAGAAAACATACGCAAAAAAATACAGCATGGTACTACTTTTTGTCCCCTCAAAATGTACTGAATGTCACTTATAGCCGAGGTTGTCGTGTCGGATTTGCGAATCGTGGAGTCGGCTGTTTTTGCCTGAAAAGGAGTCGGAGTGGGAAGAATCGGAGAAAAATAATTTAGCGATATTACATAGTCTATTTATCATATTGATTGGTAAAATTGACTTAAATAATTCAAGTAACTATAACGATCTGATAGTGTACAGATATCTAAGATAAACGTAAATGATTGAAAAAATCATGTCAAAGTCGTTATTTTTTTATCAGATTCCACAGCCCAGCTTCTAACAATCTAGAAACAATTGAAAAAAATAAAAGAATGTCAAATTATCATACACGGGATCATAAATACGAATATAATATCAATATGAAAAAGTCACAATGATATGGAACTATTGAAAATAAGCCATAGAGAAAATTTGAAATGTATGAAATGCTTAATTAATAATATTGCAGTTTTATATATGAGTGATTCATAGAGACTCTAAAAATTTTCTAGAAGAATATTCAGGCCTTTTTTGATTTTTTTGGGTAGTGACACAGTATATAATATACTAAAAAATATATTTTAAAAATAATATGACCTAATAAATCATAACAAATATATATTTTAGTCATGATTTTTTTTGTAGAAAATTAAATATCGGTTTTTACTATAGTATTATAATAAAACAAAATTCTACTAATTAAATTCCAATCCATACAATCAATATTGTAATGTAATATCAGGTAAAGATAACAACTATATCCAAAAATTGAACTTTTTAGTAGAGTCAAATACTATAACAAATAACACAAACAAAATAACATTTGCATATAAATATAATTTCCAATTTGAAAACTGCAGTGTTTTAGTCATTTTACACTAAAACTAGTAAGCCCAGTCGACTCCTTACACTTAAATTAATAATATTACACGTAATAGACTTAATATAATATATATAATTTGTATACCTAACTAACCTAACTGAATATCGCTCATTTTTGAAATTTTTGAAATAGTACGTTTTGCGTTATAGCCCCACAAATATCAAGGACGGATCACAAAATATTTTACTATTACTATATATAAGTGAAAAATTTTGTGCCCATCAATGTATAGAGACTTAAATTTGTGCCACACTTCACTAATAAGCAAAGGGACGATATTTTATTTCAAAAGAATAATATTTTAAAAAAGCATCATTATTTTTCAAATTTGACGTGAAAGAAAAACTAATCATATTGACGACTATTCTTTAACAATAATTCACTAAAAATGCGTATATAAGCATCTTATTAAATGAATGACATTTATGAGAAAATAAAAAATAATTTGTGCAATCTGGGCCAAGTTGAGTAAAAAATATGATGTATTCTGCCGACTCTGTTTAGATATGTGCTAAGTGTTGTGTTTGTACTGTCTAAAATGGCGGTGTTTATACCCCTAAAATGGCGGTGTTTATAACCCGAGATGGCGGTCACATGTCAATCCAGCTGAGGTCGACCGTTGAAATGACTTTAATAGCTATTAATCAGATGCCACGTATGTACTATTACCATAGCTTAATCTAACACTTCTAGATCCGCCAAAGTTTTATTTTACCTTTGATTTACAGCTATAAATATCGAGTTATTTTAAAATAAATAAATAAAAATATGAAACTTAGTAGAAGATCTTAGACACGTTGACGGATTCACAGGTAAACACTGAAATATCAGACACTTAAATGAAAACCTTAATATATACTTCATTTATTATTTAAAGAAGTAACAAGAAAAAGGATGTATTATTGCAAAAAATTTGATCATTTATGCTTCATTATGAGGTAAAAAATCGCATTTCAAGTTTTTCTTATCAACAGAATCATGTTTATTTTGTCTTTACAATACTGTCAAAGCTAGCAGCAATTTATGCGTAAACTATTATTATAAAAAATCTTGCTCTGTTGAAATGAAGTGTTTCTAATTAATTAATTTATAATTCCGTCAGTAATTGTTACTTTATGTAAAAGGCACAAAAATATCCAACTAAGTATCGGCATCCTTTATTCCACTAACGAGTGTGAATTAATGAGAGATTTAGACGTAAGAAGTCCAACATTAAAATTGTTACGCGCTTTTTATTCATAAAAATGTATTTTCAAATATTAACTACGGTATAACAGAAAAAAAATGAATTGTTGAAACATTTTAAGATAATCACCGCTTGCCAACTATATCTTGCACATTACGATCACGAAACCATTTCTGCAGCAGTTTTGACGCGTGCCGGCTTATTCCGGAAACCTACTTTAGTACATTGTTTATATTTTATATAAAGGTTATCCTTCATTCGTATCAGATTGCTTAATCGAGATTTTAAAGAACTAAATTTATTTTCTATTTATTTAAAATAATATTTTTATTCGTAACTTTTCCTATGTGCATTTTATTTATCCATACATATTTAAGTTTGCCTTTATTTAAAACTGTTATTATTTTCTTGAATATAACAACAAATCTAACATAGAATTGTTAAGCTCAAGTGGAAATGTGCTATTCACATCAATAGAACAAACGATTTTCGGGTGAGAGAACTCTTGGAATGAAGATTTAGGTCAAGCACCCGAAGAGATGGGAGTCCAGTGCGGTAAATTGTAGATATCAATCTTATTTCCGATGTCAATTGTATGCGGGTAGCAAGAAATAGAGCAGGAGAGCGTCAATTCTGCATAAAATCCTAGATAATCTTACATACTTTGTTCATAGATTTTTTAAATTTGTATCCATAACATTATAATTTGATATGATTTTCAGTAAGTGATAAGAGTTAAACTTTAGTTTATACTAGCTTGGCATTGGATGTCTTAATTCTATTTTTTTTTTGATCACAGGATTAAGCATAAAACATTTTTGTACACAATTAATAATTTTACCCTCAAAAAATGTCTTGGGTTACAGTACAGCTTGCGGTCAAGGCAACACATATTCTTTTTTTACTATGTCCGCTTCCATGTGGAGAATATGAACTCCTGCTTATTTTTTTCTAAACATCAGTTTTTCTACAACAACTGCTTGTTATTAAATTTCTCAGCCTCTATTTTGTTTCCAACGAGAGAAGAAAAAAAGCTAAGATATAACAAATGATTAGATGATCGCTTTCGTAACGCCCCGTTTTAAAGACAGGGTGAATTGGAGGAGGGAATTCGAGACATCACATACATGCATGCTTTCAAGCAGAAATTCATAGATTAATTTAGAAAACTGTCCGTACTGGGATTCGAACCTGTGAACTCCGTAATTGAAGTCAACGTCGTTGATCACTCGACCATACGGGTGACACATCATATTAATAATATATAAAACTAAATACTAGATATTTGTTAAGTCCTTTGAGATCAATTTGAGAAGAAGAAATATTTCTAGTTTATGAATTTAAATTCGAATTGGAAAAAACTAAATTTGATGTTAAGTTTTCCGTGACATGAATTCAGCCCACCCGATCGCAAATGTAAAATTATCGACAATAGCTGACAACACAATGTTTATTTCAAATTTAATTTGTGTCTATCATTGTTATTTTATTTATTAAAAATTGGCCATATTATTATTTATACACTCTAATGATAATTATTACTTATGTTGCGAATATGAAAAAAGATACACAGATCAGTGGAAAGTGAAAAAAATATTAAGCCCGTTAATTTGTTTCCGAAAAACCCGTAACTTAAATTAGTTTCCCAATGTCAACCCAACTCTGATGCACGCGAGTTGCAAAAAGTGTACCCAGATTTCACACGTCTGATCCTCAACATATTCTAGTCTTGGGTTTTTAGTTTATTTTTTATTCTCTTTAGGGTTGAGTTTATCACTAGGCTGAGTAGACAAAGTGGTTTTGAAAATCCTCGTTAAATGTCACAGTAAATAATTGTAGGGTATCAAATGGATTGCGTATTGTTAAGATCATTTATGGTTAAGATAGATAAACAATATTAAATATTGCTTATATTTATTTCGTCAGAATTATCTGTTGTTTTATATTATAGTGTAAAAAATATAACATGTATTCTATTGAGAAACAGGTGATCTGTAAATATATATATAAATATAAAACCTAGCATGTGTTAAAAATGTAATTGTTTAAGAAACAATAAAAACTGATTTTTGAAAGATAAGGATTGTTTTCTTAAAACATCAAAAAATACGATTTGTAGTTTTTTCTTGTCCACCTTTTCAACCATACGTCTAACTCGACTTGTCATTATCTAAATACAACTGTTGATTTAAATTTAAAATATAAACAAATAATAATAACATTTTTATTATTATCATAACAGTAAGAGATTCAAAGATTTTTTAAATAACAATATTTACTATTACATGGCAAATTTTACCAATAGGCAGAACAGTAGAATTTTTATGCAATGCTATATTTACCTCATTTTCATACGATCGATCACATTACGATATATTTCATAGTAAATTATCTGGTATTCTTACCAGTGTATAAAAGAGTATAATACAGTGTAATCAATAAATCTATTATGTAATATATGATTCGAATAAATGTCGAAGAAAGCACTGTGACGATAGCCTCTTACTTCACAATGGAAAGAAATCATTAACATATAAATATTACTTTAGATTAATAAATCAAAAATGGTGGCACGCTTGCATCAATGAAAATTGACGAACAAAAAGGTTACGTTCTCAAATAAACGTTCAATTTTTGCACACGACGCAGAATACAATTTTTATGAAAAAAATAATTTTGTAAATAGTCATTAGAATATGTAATATCGCTAAGTTCTGTGAATGCTTAACATTGTTTTTTTGTTGTTTAAAATACTAGATAAAAACTACGAAGTACAGTTGAAGGAATAGTGTTTTAGTTTCTTCCATTTTCTATCTAAGCGACATTTAAAATAGGACTAAAAGTCGTTCGTGCGATAACATTCGTAAAATCCGTTTTCACATTATTTACTTTACAGCACATATTCCTATCCACTGTGTAGTTTTTATGAGTGTAAAAAAAAGAAACAAAATTTAATTTGTTATTTATTTTTGGACCAAAACTGCATCATCTACAAAAGTGACAAAATAATCAACTGAAAATTTTGAAGTTATTTTTAAAAATATAGTTATTCGATCCCAATATCGAGCATATGGTATTTTAATGGAGGTTTCTCAACATATGTTTTTCTGCGAGAACTCATTTGCTCTGGCCCTCTTTTGTCAAAGATAGTAGGGATATAAAGAATTGGGTAAGGATATGAATTGTGGTTAGCTTATTGCTCTCACTACGCCTTGTTATTTTAAGATTGTAAAAGGGGTGGGGATCTTAAAACGTCACAAATATCCATTGGAATAGGAATCGATAAATCCATTGATGAAATGTTGCCCCGTCACGGAAGTTAACGATGTTGTTATTATTCCTGATCATTCAATTATTTTTTCAATACATATTGTCAATCGATGTAACTCTTCAAAGATTTTGTTTTCTAATAACTTGTCGATGCCCAATCGGATTATGTTCGTTTACCATAGTACACAATATCAATCAAAAACGCATGTTCAATACAAAACGATATTCAAGAAGATTCTTCAATTATTTTAGATGCGATTTTGTGCAGACTTTTCTAAGAATACGTATTGATGCGTAATTGTGCACTAATATTATATTATACAAGAAAATGATAAATACTGTAAATTCTGAAGAATTGTTCAGTTGGAAAGATAGTTTTCTTGACAACGAAAATATCGTGAAAATACTTTATTGATCTTTCACAGTCCGTATATAATTCAATGGGATAGTTCCATAGAACGATAAATCAAGCACAAATATATATGATGTTTTGATGCTTCTCTTCTATAGCTCCACAAAAGTAAAACTAGAAAAAATGACTAATTTTCTCCCGTAGCATTGAGCTTTTTTTTCAATCACAATGTACACAGCTAGACATACGTTCTATCAAAAGTGTGTATGCTGAAAATGCTGAATTAGTATCTAAATTTAGATTACAAGTTTTAAAAAAGAAGAGGGTGTTAAAATTGCGACCGTGAAAAATTATTTAAAATAATGTTTTTGTTAAACAATGTATATAATTAATATTAGATTAAGTCAATTAAAAAAACAGCTTGTCAGTCTTGGTGCACTTCAAGGTTGTGTATATTATATAATTTGCCTTTGTCCCATAAATAACAAAAAACGTCTTTTCTGTCTCTTGTAAAATTTGTTATATGTGAGTTACTTTCCCTTTTTCTTTTCCAGAAACGTTATGAAAATTAAAAATAATAAATAATTTCATTTCCATGTAAATACAACTTAAAATATCTTTGTATGGTTCTGTCAAAGTTGTAATCAATTTTAATTGAATTGAGATTAACTATTAAATGATTCACCAATAAGATAAGACAAATAATAAAACGAACTTTTTTACAACTCAGTTTAGATCGTCAAAAATTTAGTAAGCTATATCTAAAAAAATACTAACTTCTTGCAGTAGCACCATGAAACTTAGTCGTCGAATATGTGTTAGTTGTTTTTTTTCCTTCCCTCCAATCCTCCCAAGTAAATGTTTAGTTCAAATAATTAAAAACAAAATAAATAGGAATATAGATAAAATGGAAAAGATTTAATTGAGATGTTTAATGGTGTGTTTTAATGAAATATCAAAAATGAATTTAAAATATAAATTGATCTCGCAGTTTCAGTATTTAAAAACAAAATAAATATTTTCGTTCACTTAAAACGAAAAGACAATTCAGTTACTTATGTGAAAGTTTCAGTGAACGCACTGTATTCTATATCAAGTTAACCCTTTGTGGGAAAAAAATCCGTTTGGATCACGCATCGTCCGTCCTACTTGGTGTTTTAGTGTAGACATACAATGCTATGTATCTGATAAATTGGTACTTTTATATGATTGTTTTTTGATGAATACTTATGTCGAGTATACAATGATTATCTATAAAGTTGTCTTTTATGTCGTTTCTCGAAGATTTCACGACAAGATATTAATAGCATAATCCCAAAAAGGTTTTTCATAAGTATTGTAAATAACGTTTTGACCACTGTAGTTTAGTTGGTTAGAACTTGCTCTACGAATCCATCATGTCTGGCTCGATTCCCAATATGGTAAATGACAAATTAAGATTTTTTCAATCATATCATTGATATCTAAGGCGTGGATATTTTTGATGTCAATATGTAGTTCTCGAGTGACTTACGAAAAATCTTATCACGCTTTTCTCGTATGATCTTTAAACCAATGTTAAATGATTTTTAGTTTTTAAATAATACTTGATGACAATATATTAATAACTTTTATTTTGATGCATTTCACGCGATTTTTTTGGTCACCTCATTTAAGAAAATCATAAACGCGTGCCTAGGCCATGCAATCCCGGGATCCGGGATCCCGTTCAATTTTCTGACCCCAAAATCCCGGGATTGACACGGCCGCAATCCCGGGATTTCGGAATTGAGAAATTTTGAGCAAATCCCGAAAATTGACACGAAATTGGCAAATTGAATTTTTCAAATTCCTCGGTGAGCTAAAAAAAAACGAGGTTTGGAGATAATCCGGGGAAAAAGTATAGCGAATTGAGGATTTCAAATTCCCCGGTGAGCTAATCCCAATCCCGGGATTGAAAATTTAATCAATCCAGAAATCCCGGGATTGTATACCCTACGCGTGCTGTATAACGAATAACAACTCAAGTCAAGGTCTTCCTCGCTTCTCACCGATGACCCCACCCCCATGGCGATCAAAGTGTTAAAAAAGAGATAATGGCTGACCAATATTTTTTTTGTGATAGACTAGAAAGAAATCAGGAAACACAGGATTACACAATAAATGCCCAACTGATGATTTGAACGTTGGAAATCATCGGAAAAAAACTTAAATGACATTGGACTAGAAGTAGAAATTGCATTTAAATATAGGGAAAACGTGAATTCAATGTTAAGCTTGTCTGAATTATACTGTATATATAAACATAATATTTTCACACGGATTGAAGTAAATTGTTATAAAAATAGGCGCAAAAGTAGAAGTAAATGTACGTTTATTAAAAAAATGAATTTGTATAAAAGCATGGCTTTTTGGAGATAGAATGTTCTGAATGTTCAAGGTTTCAGTGTGTGAGAAAGGTTTTTTGAATTCTTTGACGCGGTTTTCATTTAGTTCTGCGAGATCCACTTTTTTCTTCCTTTTCTTTGTTTGGAAAGCAGTGGCCGCGTGAGATGGGTTACAATGAAAAACTTGAGCCTGGCTTCTACAAGAGCTAAATAAATAATATGAAGAAAAAAACTGTGTGCTATATAACTTATCCAAAGCACTTTAAAGTTTTTTTTATAATTCGTGTAAGTTAGATAGATGACAATGATACGGAAACATTTTTTACTTCACTCATTTTTTGCCTTTTAGAGTGACTTACGATTACATAACTGTATATAAAACAGACTGCTTAAAGTTTTCTTGTCATAAAAATAACGTTCAAATTATAATTTCGCTAAAGGTGTCTCATGTCATTATGCGTGGCTTTTCTACACGAATATATATACTTTCAGCTTGCTGTGTATTAATTTTAATAATAAATAAGCAGGGCTGTGATGTCGTCAAGAAATAAGAAGACCTCGACTATTATTTTTGAAATTATTTTTGGACTTAGTATCACGCGATTTGAATATACAATTTGTTTTAAAAGGACTCGAAGTTATTAGTTTTTTTCGATTCCGACTCCAGTTTAAACAGTCCGACACCATGACTCCAACTCTACGAGATTAAATCCGGATGACATACAGTATATACACATAGCAGTGACTCTTCTTAAATCACTTTGCAGGAAGGCGAAAAAAATACCTTCTTATTTCGCTCTTCTCTTTGATGGTTAGGGCGGGGCTGTTGATATGTTTCTATAAATTTTGTCATCCACTGAGAGAAAAATGAATAAGAATATATTTCAATTAAAATTGGATTAGTTGTTATAAAAAACATATATAAATATTTTTTGCGATCTTGATACATTATTTAAAGTAATATTAATAGTCTAAATTATTCAATATATTATCTGCTTTTAATATTTAAAATTCGCGCTTCCCAAAACTTTTCGTGCAGTGGCGCCCTAATTCTGAAAAAAAAAATCTGCGGCCTTCTAGAACAAAAAAATGTTCTGAGGTGGCCCCCAGTTCAAGAAGCACTGTTTTAAATCATTTCAGATAGTATAAAATATCTTAATTATTTCACTGGTGAAATTAAGCTCGCAAAGTATCTCAAGAATATCACTCAAAAATGAGATTCATCAAACAAAACCTTGCTAAATATAAACATTTTATTATGTTTAATCAAACATTGTTTTTAGCACGGAATCTTCTGTAGCAAAATTCTTCCGGGCAAAGCCAACAATATTCACATATAATATAATGCTAGTAAAAATTAACTTAGTGAGTTTTTTGATGAAAATAAAAAAAAAATTGTAACATAATATTATGTTTTAATAAAATAACCAATATTTATCTTATAAATATCAAAAACGGAATAAGCTTGAAATTTCAAAAAAGAAAATTAATGTATTTTACGTTACACAATAATTGATATACAGAACTCCAATGCTTTTTGTATAATATAATGACTTACGACCCTTTGCCGACTATTTTCATCTAATCATTTTTAGATTGGATATAGGCCAGCGGAATCCGCAGTTAATCTTCAGATGGAAAAAAATACAATCTGTAATATCTATACAGACATGAAGACAAGTCGTAATTGCAGTTAGGCAAGAACTAATTCTCTTCGCAATGATGATAAGAAATCAAATTAGTTTCCCTGGTGAAACTTAACAGACGTGATTGGATAAGTAAACTACCATTACAAGATGTATGGTTAAATATACTTTCTTATTTAAATGTAATTTTAAATTGTATTTTTTAAATGCTCGACATTACAATCTATACTTTGATTTTATGAAAATAATTTGTTTTGACTATCGTAGAAGAGTTTCATACGTTATGGGTAATTTAATGCCAGTATTAAAACATAAATTAAGTTTAACTCCGTTTTATTGTGTATTGTTATTTTACTAAAAGATTTCTATGATATGAGAAACGTATTAACCATAAGAAGAATATCGCCGTATGGTTAAAACAAGATATTTTGTCATCTATTTTTAAAGAGATTAATATTTGTAAACAAATCAGTAGCTATATAAATATTGAACGTAAACATCTATTTCGGGTTAATGTTCTTCCTATAATTGATATAAGAAGGGCCACATGCTCACAGATGAAAGCAAAACAAGACCTTCCCGGATTTGACTATAAAAATATTTAAAAATGATTTTTCACTCAACAGCTTTTTTCCCGCTGCCTTTGTAGCCTAGTCTTCAACACTCAATAGCCTATTTTCCATTAATTTGGGAGGTCGAAAATTTGAGCTCTCAAAAGCGTACTTTCGTTTATTGATCGACACATCGATGTATTTGTTCAATACATTCAAATGATGGTTGTAGTGACTTAATTTTTCCACGACTATCCCCCTTTTTTTACCGCCTGTGTGGTCGAGTGGTCGACGTCGTTGGCTTCGGTTACGGAGGTCACGGGTACGAATCCCAGTGTGGACAGTTTCTTTAAATTGATTTTTCAATCGATTTATGAATTTCTGTTCGAAGACATGTATGTATATGATGTCTTGAATCCTTCCCTCCCATCCTATACTTTTAACGGTATGGAGAGTGACTAGCTAACCACTAGTTTTATCCTAGCCGTATCCTTCTATTCCTACTCTCTTTGTAAAAAGAGAGGTTGAGCAACTGAGTAACAAACAGTTCTCGTAGAAACACTTCTGTTGAGATAAACTCCATAAGGAGTCCATATGCTCAAGATTGGGAGCTGACATGATAAAAAAAACTACTTCTTCAACCTTCAACATCATTTTTTAATCAGATTAGTTCTGATCATATAAAATAAATATTGAATTTTGAACACCAAAAAGTGTTTAATTTTTTTAAATATAATAATCCTGGCCCTATCTTTTCATTTTTTCCATACAACATACAAAAAAGTAAATTATATAGCTTAAAAGCAATTCTTGTTGAGCCCCTAAGAGTTAAAATGCTTAAAGCTATCAAATTTAAGCACGGTTTTTGTGATTCTAATAACTGTGCTATTTTTTACTACAATAACATTTTTTATTAATACTTATAAGGAAATTGTACAAAGCAAATATTTCAAAAGTCAAATATTTGATGTTTTCAGTTTTATTACACATTATATTCAAGAAACATCACTTCTAGTGCTTCACAAAAGTACAACTACTTATTTTCTCTCGGTATGCTAATGTTTTCATTTGGAAATAAAGAAATGTATGTAAACAATCTTCTCTTAGTTCCATATAAATTCAACTCGAGTCATCATTTTATGGTTTTGTAAACTTTGCGATAAATTAAAATTTAACTGAGATAAATGACTAAATGATGCACTAAAAAGATGACAAAGAAAATAATATCGTATTTACAACTCAGTTTATGTGTCAAAATTTTATTTAGCCATATCAAAAAAAAGTCTAGTATTTAATCTACTAATATTTAAATAATAATTATTATTTCACCAACGATTTGTAAATAGTTATCATTTCTAAAGAAACTTACGTTAGCCTCAAATCCCGTCTAGATGATTAGTAATACCTTTTTTTCAAATACTACTACGTACAAACTATTGATTTCATTGAAATGCAGTCGGCGCTATTAGCCGGTAAGGCTATATTTCAAAGGATCAGATGAAATCCTTAATATTCCCGACACAGTCTTGCCTCTTCTCAGAGGTTCTCTTATGGCAAGTATGCTACTGACAGGATATATCTGCCAGGGGATTGTAAAAGGGATTTCCGAATTTATTGAATTAAATAATAAGAAAAAATATTGATTTTTTCAGCTAGTTTAATCGATTTATTTATGCTTAAACAATGCTTTTCTAATTCCTTATTCACTGATATATCTTTTTAATTGAGTTTAAATAATAAAAACAAATAATAATAATAATAAGTTGTTAACATTTAATATATTAAAATTGAATATCATAGTGTAATATAGTTCAATTAAAGATGAGTTGGCTCCGTAGCGCAGTGGCCAACGTCATCGGTTTCTGTGACGGCTCTTACGTGATCGAATCCCAGTACGAACAATATTTTTCAATCGACTTCTGTTCGAAAATCGAAGGCATGAATTCTTGTAATGCTTTAAAATTCCCATTCAATCCCTATACCACTAATCCTGTCCTAACCCTATCATTTGTATCCCTTCTCACAAAAAAATAGAAGTTGGGCAACTGAATAACAAACAGTTCTCGTAGAAAGATAATCTGAGAAGAGACTTACATCTGGTGATCACCACTAGACCTGTCCTAACCATATCATTTGTATCCCTTCTCACTTTGAAAATAGAGTTGTTATGGGTTTCTTTATGATTAAGAAGCGAATATATTTTCGACGTTAAACCCTGGCAGGCCCTGTATAAGACTACACAGGTTTTCACTGGCAACGTACCGGTATCTAAAAGATATGATCGTATCCGAGACATGGGCCGAGATTTTCAGAAGTTTAGATTGAAAACAGACACAGTAGAATTATTTCGGGAAATCCACCAAATAAATCTTTTGGCATTTTGTAAAATGTTTGCGGAAATACTACGTCCGCAAAAGCCAGTAAATAGTTACTATCTCACTTCGTTTTCTTTACAAAGAAATAAAAGTAAAAATACCGCGCAATTTAATTCGTTTTATATCAAAAAACCTTTCTCGAAAATGCGATTACAATATTAGTATCTTCAAATGTTTGATAAAACAATCTTGTGCGTTTTTTACCCAACACATATTTTAATAATTTAAAATTTTTACAGAAGAATTTCAAATAATTTGAAAATATTGTAAGTATTTATTCCCTAAAATGATTGCGTTTTTGGCGGATAAAACATTGGCAGATCCAGGGAAATGAACATAAGAATAATTTATGGACAACTAACTAACTGTCTTGAGTCATGCACTTTCATAGGCCCCTCGGTCTAAAATCTATACATGATAAATCATTTATTTTTATTGAAATTCTCATTGTTTTATGAAGTATCTATATATTTTAAAAGTCAATTGCCACCCTCTGGCATATTTTCTGGCGCAGGTGAGTAACGGTTAAAGACATATTTGGTATACTATTTGCTGTAATATACATCAATTTTCGGACTCTAGAATAAAATGAGTTACAATTATTACAATGTAATTATAATCAATACTTTGGTAAAAAGTTTACTGCAAAAGGTTTTAAATATAAATGGACACAATGTACGTTATTTTGGATTTGATTACTATTTGCACAAATTTATATAATGTTATTAATTACATAGTTATTTATCGATAAATTATTCTGAAGATGTTTCCCAAAAGTGAATTTATCTGACATGTATTATTACATACATATTATATACAATATTTAATAAGTCATGCCCGCTTACAATTTAAAGATAGAGCATATGAGTAACTTCGTATTACTCAACTGCCCAACCTCTCTTTTTCTTGGAGAATAATGATAGAAGGATGTGTTTTGGGAGCACTAGTGATCAGTTAACTGCACTTCACCCACATTCTTTGGATCAGATTGGTGGGAGGAAGACACAAGAAACATCAATTCAAATAAATATGCATGTATTGAAAAATCAATTTATGAAACTCTTGGTACTGTGATTTGAGCCCGTTACCTTAACCTTAACCAACGACGTTGAGAAAGGCTCGATATATTTACATCATAGTATTTCGTATATTCAGTTGTACAGAGATTATTTCAAATGAGATTATGTTGCGTTTACCAGTATCCTCTTTGTGGCTATTGTTCACTATATTATTTGGAGAGATTTTCTCTTAGATCGTTGTGTTGTGATAAGCCAAATCAAAATAAACATATAAGTGCTGTATTATGATAATTCCTGAATTTTAAGATAACAGTTTCAAATACCTCACTGTGTACAGCATTACAAAAAAGAAATTAGGAATGGTGCTCCTTAATTTCTCGTACGTTGAATATTAGAAATAATGGATCGAATACTTAATTAGATTGTTAATATAAAAAAATCAAAACATAACGTATCGAAAATAAAATTTTGTTTTGAAGAAATATATTTTTAAAAAGGGAATACAAAATCTTTTTTATATTATACAACTATTCTTATTTTTTAAATAATGAATAACAAAAAAGACAATTATTGTCATAACAAGTAAATTTTATGGTATAATATAATATATTTAGACGTTTGATACGGTAGCTTTATACAACGCAATTTATTCGTTTCTTTAGTATTAAATAGCAGTTTTCACATTGCAATATTGATGAGTAAAAATTATCAAATTATTCAATTATTAGGTTTGTTTGTTCGGCAAATGAAATAAAGTAAACTTTTATTCCTGTTTCAATCATGCTTGTACCGATATTTAATTGTGATTTACATTACATTTAACCCTCTTCCAAGAACCATATTATTTCCCTACGAAACGAATTTGATTTATTCCGAGCGAAGCAATATTTCAAGTGTAAAATTTAATGTGAAATGTTTCGTGTAATTTTATTTTCAGCAAGATTTCAGAAAATGTAGCCAGAAGCAACCTTTTACCGCCCAATTAAGTCGATAGATGTAGCAATCAGCGATTATAAATGAAAGTAATTGATCACGGTAGCAACAGATGGCGGTAGTTGCTTAACTCAATCGATAAAGATATTTCCTGCATTACCGACGTCTTTTATTTCTGTATTGACTAATAGATTGAATTTATCAATCGAGCCATTTTTGCTGATTGAATTTGTTATGAGTATTTATTTACCAGAAGAGGACGAAAATGCGTATTCCCTGTTTTATGTATTGAAAATTTTTCAAAATTTTCAGATTGAATTCATTGATTTGAATATTCATTTATCTATTCAATACCTATAAAAAGTTATGATAATTAACAAATATTGGATTGGAAACAATTCGTCAAAATTGACATTTCGATCCAAAATGCTTTTATTGGTTCTTGCGTTATAGGTACGTACCTACCTAAACATAAACATGTGTAAGACTTTTTTCTTATCTATGTCCGTTTGCAACGTCAAGCATATAGCTTACTAATGGAAGTATCTGAACATAAGTTTTTTTACGAGGACTGCTTGTTACTCAGTTTCTTCACTTATCTTTCTCCCTGGAGGGAGTAAGGATAGAAAGATATGGTTAACTTACCGCTCTCGCTTTACTTTGTAATGTGATTTGAACCCGTGAGATTCGTCACGAAAACCATCCACGTTGACCGTTGCGCTATGAGCCCAACTGTTGGGAAAACGTGTTTTACATAAAAGAATTTGCAAAACACAATACATGAAGCATTAGACCCCTGGTTCTGGTTACAGAGTAAGTCTGTGGACCTGGTATTTTTTTGAACATTACATTCAAAAGATACCTCAGATAAGAACAAACATGGATCCCATGAAAAAATCAACAATTGTTAAAGTAAAATTTAAAAAAAATACAATTATTGATTTGTAACCGGATTTGTGCCGGAACGCCGTTCCAACGCGTCATGAAAAAAAAGACTGCACCCAAGTATTAAATCAAACAGGGGTTTTGATTTGGTTGAATGAGGAACAAACTTGGCTGACTTGTCAGGCTAATCCATTGACATGCCACCTCTTATGAAAGATGCCAAAATTGATAAACAACTTTCTTTAGATAAGTAGTACCAAATTTCAGCTATTTCACTTTTTTTCAAAATTTTGTATCTCTATTCATATATTATGCTCAACATATTAACAGATATTTCATACATTCTTTTTGAATTAATGATTATCTGGATCATCATTGCCAAAGCGTTGCGTGATATGGAAACTACTTTACGTAATGTTACAATGTATATAAATATATACAAAAGACTGTTGTTTGTTTAATAATAATGAAAAATTGAGACTTATGAAGTCAAACAAATTAATACAAATTGTAATAGCTGTCAGAAACCCCCGACGGCCCACCATAAAAGCCTTAATAGCCTAAGCCCATTAAATGAGCCAATAAGAGGTGAAGTGAGCCAAGCCATTGCAGAAAAAAATAATTTAGATGCGTTATAATATTCTATGGATCTTAAATTATCATATAAGTGAAAAACCTCAGTTGAAACACATTGCAATAGTGTTATATCCGTAAAATAAAAATATGCAATCCACCAAAACACCAAAAAAAGACGTGATTGTAGACTTAAAAGCCCTAGTAAAAATACCACTTTACTAGTTGACTCACTTCACCTCTAGAAGGTCCTTAATTATTGTGAGTGCTCTGGACCTGCTTGGCTACCATTAGCTTAAAATATTAATTAACAAAAAGCCAAAGCATGATATATTTAATGAAATTGATGTATGGTAATTACAATAACAGATTGGATACGAACTGGTAGAGCATTCATTAGTAATTTATAAAGCCACAAAAATAAATTCAGAACAAACGTTACATTACCACATAATTTCATAAAGCAAGTAAAAACCAATGTTTGGCTCAATTTCGAAAAGTATTTATGTTAATTAAAAACCTTCCAAGTTCAGTATAAATAGAGATAAAATGACCATGTAAGGAATAAAAAAATAGATTGGAAAACTTTGCTTAGACTGACGCAATGTATTTTAATTAACATTGATGTTAATTGAATAATTTATTCGTCAGCCTACTCAAAACTTGAAAATAAATAGTAATTCTGATACGATAATATATTAAATTGTTTATTGCAAAGAATATTCTTCTATTTTTCCGTCAATGTCTAATAATAATGTTGGTCATATCTATGCACTTGTAATGCAACATTTCAACTGTAGTTGTTAGAACAGAAATAGATTTTATTAAATCGCATAATCTCGATTTCATTGGGATGGGGTAAGGGGATGAAAATGAGGGTAAGTTTCGACTAGTAGATCATTTTTAAAACCGGGTTGATGAAAAGAGATATTGCCACGAACATAAATCAGTTCGTATAACCTCAAACCCGCAAATCAATACATGTATTTTCCTGTACAGGAATTAATTTGGTGAACGACTTCTTTTCATAAAATTTATGATTTTTTCGACCAAATCAGATACATTAAAAAAACATTTTTTTTGCATTTATCAGTGACAAATCTCACGCTATTATTTCTTTTTGGGTTGTGGGTACAGATAGGTTGGGTAGATAATGGATACAAATTAACTAACAAAGACACCTTTTGGTAATGATTAAAAAATATTTGGTATATTTTTTGCTTTATTAGACAGCCATTTTCAATCTCTAGAATATGTGTTATTATGTGCGGTCACCAGAGGATTTTGGTGCGGCCACCAACAGCTTTATAGTAAATATTGATCTTGAACATAATGTTTTTTATTAAATATAAACCTGTAAGTTGATCGTTTTTTTGTAAATGCAATTGCAATTTATCACATCTCAAAACAAAAATTTGGTTCGGCCACGAAACATTTCCAAAGGACCGCTAATGTTTATAAAGCAGCCACTGTAAATTTTTACGTGAGAACCACTGCTCTAGATCAACACGAGTTTCAATTATTACAATGTACTATTATAACAATATTTATTTCGATTTTCTTTGAATTTGAATAGATATTTTTCTTACACATATTCTTAGGTTTTCTTATTTTGTTAAACCAATGTTGAAAACTTTGTTATTGCGTTAGTAAATTACAGTGGCGGATAACCTCACAAGGTGTGCACTTGGGGCCTCAAACATAAGTCTTTTAGGTATATTATATGAAACTCATATTTTATTTATTTTTAGTAATTGGAAAAGCAGGGCCTCCAAATTTGATTGCTTCTGGGACCTTCCTGGTGTCTTATCCGTCACAAGTAATTTTTGTTATTAATAAATTATGTATTTATTATTACAGTATACAATTTTACAATGAAGTTATTCTGAAAATGCTTCGCAAAAAGGCACAATGTAGGTAGATGATGGTTGCATTTTAATTTACTATCTGTCAAATAATATGATAGTTTGTTTTGCCAATTTAAAGAAATAAGTTACAATCTTCCAAATTCCCCTATTCATAGTGTTTGTCTTCAAATAGTAAATTACTTGAGGGAATAAAAGTATACTTATTATTGTAAATTATATTCAAAAGAAATTTGGTGTACAGTTTATATGTGTAATCACAGTAAAGTAAAGCTCAGCGTCACAAACAATTTGGTGTGGAACTGCGTGAGTTACTTTACTATACAATAACAATGCCCTGTCATAAATTGTCTGTACCGCAGCAGGTAGGGATTCAGTAATAGGGTCATAACAAAATACTAATCTGGCTCTGAAAAGTGCGGCAAGTCCAAGAGCCTAATATATTCTCATTAAGGGCCGGATAACACACGCGTTAATCGCCCTACAATCTTCTCAACACATCTTATCTCTACAGAATCTCCTATTAAACGATTTACAAGAGTCGAGTCAAACGTTGATTACTTTTTTTCAATTATATATTCAATATATGTATTATATTTTTATATTGTTAAAATGTTTCTGAAACATACTTAGCAAAGTAAAATTTGAGTTAAACTATTCGAAGATAATGCAAGTAATCTTTTATCCGTTCTTTCGTCATAATTAAAGAAATACAGTTAACGGCAAAGGGATATTTTACGATATCAATGTTATTAATTGATTGGAAAACAATAGTATCATGAGACAATTGATAAGCAACCGAGACAATTGGAGATAAATAAATTATTAATTCGTGCTTGCGTATCCGGGAACTTTATTTTAGAATTCAAGAATTTGTAAAGTAAATTATGCCAGTTGGTGGTCAAGGGTGAACGTATCCTAACTAACAGAAAAATATTTTTCTTTTAATTTAATTCACAATGAAGAAATTGTTGGTGGGAAGGCATCACATAAAGAAGCACATTTTTTATTATTAAAGATTAATATGATAATACCAATGATGGGTAACGGTAGCGCAGTGCTCAACGTCGTTGGCTTTCGTCAATTGATGTATCGATTTCTGTTCGAAGGCATGGATATTTTTGATAGCTAAAAAATCAAAGACAGGTTGAGCAACTGAGTAACAAGCAGTTCTCTTGTAAAACACTCATGTTGAAATATCTCCATTAGACGGCCAAATTAAGAGCGGACACGAATAAAAAAATACTGATTTACTCAATATTTATTAAATTATAAAAATCCCATTTGCAAATTGCAATTAAAATTATTTAAGAATTACATTTAAGCTTATTGTGGGTCCTTTTATATCATTTTTACCTACATCTATTGATTTTGTTTAATATTTGATTACAAATCAGAAGTATGTATAAATTTGTTATTTATTGAATAGGCATTTACTTTGTAGAACTCGATTATAATACGGTAAAAATAGCAAGGCTTAGTTCTGATGAAGGCATACGCTGAAATATCTGCATCAACTGTAGTAATAAAAATGTATAAATAAATACTTTGATATTTTGTACCGTAGTATATATTATACAGATTTGTTGTAGGAAAATATAGTGTGAAAATATTGAAAATTAGACATGATCCTTAAGATATTTCATTTTGATTTAAAATGAAGTATTGATTGTATACAACACTTTAAATTAAATTATTAGTATGTGATCCGTTATTCAATTTTAATCATTTCAAAGTATTCACCTCCTGCTGACTATCTCTTGTGAGACGAAGAGTGGTCAAAGCCGTATCGTAAGGTCAGTAGAGTGACCTTTTCGCTTGGGCCTTTTGATTGTTATTGAGTCCCTTACAATGTTATGGCTTTTTAGTCGACGTTGATTGTTTTTGAATAGTTTCTGCTACACGGCGATAGTACGAACTGTAGATCACTTTATCTCTGTAATTACATGCGTCCGTTTTACCCTAGGCATATATTATTACAGCACGCAGCTTGTCATTCAACAATCCATTCACAACCAAGACTCAAATATTAAAAGACCTAACTAATTAGATCTTCTTTAATTTACAATAGCCAAAGTTATTGTAAAAGTTCAATCCATTCCAATTTACATATGTTAACTCTAAATTAAAAATAATATATTATACATACCGTATAATATTTATCGATATAAGCCGAAAACGAAATCTCCTCAATGATACAGCAAAGTTGCATTTTTATAGCAATTTAAGCAACAATTGGAATAACAATAACTAACTAGCTGTAAGCCCGTTGCCCTCAATTTGTTGCATTTTGGAATGGCACATGCATTTTGAAGTTGCACATGGATTTTTGATGCATTTTTAAATCGTCAGTTTAAGGATTTGATTGTTTGAATATAAAACCATTTAAATTAATAAAGCTAGTGAGTAAATAACATTTTCATAGTCATATGAGAAGCTTAGTATTATAACATAAAAATTAAGTTTTGAGAAAATCGCAAATATCCACAGGAGCACAATTTTTCGTATCCATATAAAATCTTTAAAATTACCATCAATATTTATCGCAAGTAAAAACTAGCACTTGTATTAGATGCAAAAATACTATGATACTATTTAAAATGAATTGATTATTTTTAATCGATTCATATTATTAATTTTAAAATGTGAATACCGATAGTAATCTTTAGCCAAGGTTTTAACAGTGTTTAAAGTAAATTTTCTAAAAAAAAAAAAATTCCCAACAATTTTTTGATATATTTAGTAATTGCATTTAGATTTTTTTGGCATACTTATCTCAAAAACACCAAACATGGAGATTATAAGTTTTGATACTAACTTCAAATATATTTATTATCAATGATTGTTTCTTACAAATGTTTCTCTATTGTGACTAAAAAACAGAAGAATCATTTTTATCTATTTTTAAACTCTCATAAATTATTTCTAAAAATCTCATTCTTTTCATTTAATAGATATTTATCACACAGATCGTGGAGATAGATAAACAAGACGATTGGGATCAACCTCACAGCATTATCTACGGTGCATTAAAATTTATGTATGTGAACTTCAACATATTTGAAAAGATTCGTAGTTTATGCAATAAACACGTGTTCAAATGTAGAAGCGTGTATTTTTTTCAATAAAGATAACTAATATTAAATTTTCAAGTACCTCCTTAGAATTTTTTTAGTTAATAACTTTCATGTACATCTTTCGATATTCATACAAATTGATATAATGGTAAAGTTTTTATACGTTATTGATTTTTTTACTTAAGGAATAGATACGAATAAGCTATCCGAGTACGTTCTTTTAATATTTGATATATTATAAATAAAAGTAAAACTGCTTACAATATTCCTATTTATTTGAATACCTTATTTTATTTAAAATCCATGTTGGGAGCGTGTGAATTCTTGGTCGAGGTATACAAACAGAAGTTTTTTTTTCTACTTATTACTCAGTAAAATCTTATTACTCTCTTTTTTTCGAAGAGAGTTGGGATAGAAAAGATAGGGTTAGAGTAGGACTAGTGGTTAGCTAATCGTCACTCCTTCTCCTCTCGTTATTTTAAGCCGAAGGGAAAGAGAGATTTTTTAGACAACACAAACACATGCTTTCAAACAGTAGACAGATTGAAAACATACTTGAATTTGTGACATCCATCTTGGAAGCTAACAATGTTAAATACTGCAACACGGACCAAACAATTAGACAATGATATACATTTTTAGACTATAGCCATACTTAAAAAATAATTTTGACGTCACATGTAATCTTATTTGATTTTGTTTCAGTTTCTGCCAAATCCATCGGGAATATCGCCCTAAATATTGAAAACTATAACATATAACATCTTTTCCAAAAAATATTTGATAAAAAAACCTGTAAATTCATTAATTTTTAATGTTTTCAAAAGTGGTTCTAACTATTTACTTGACGTTTCTTTTAAAATATTGTAAACAAAATTTTAACTATGTTTCTTATCCATGTTTTAATTTTATCAACGTATTTGTAATTGATTGAAACGGTTTCTATGGACATTTTTTTGTTATGTGCATAGAGTCAAATCATTACGAATTACCAAAAAGCAAAACATAATACGTCAAAAAATATTTAAAGTGATTAGTTCAATAATTGATTGTCAATGCACGTGAAATAAATTGTTTTTGTATTTTAATTAATCTAGGAAACATAAATAAAATAAAAAAGGTGTCAGAAACAAATTATGATTTTTTACGAAAAAAGCCAGCCTACAATCAGGTTCTCACGTGTTCACCCTCATATCATTCTTATTTCAGGATAATTTACTAAACAAAAACAGATGCTTTAAAATTATAACCCAAACGCGTTTCAAATTATTTAGAAACAATTACCTTACTCATAAACTTCTGCCTTAGTGCTATTTAAATAATATGTTTTCAAAAACAAAAGTCAATTGCTTTAGACATTTTTAATGATTATTTAAAAAAAATATTTGAATTCAATTTTAATATAACCATTGATTGTTAAAAAATATAACATAACGCTCTGTCTGGGTTTTCACTAACGTTGATACAAATATTGCTGGGCTCCTCAATATTTCGTTATTATGGACTGACAAAAACATTTTTGTCAGTCCATAATAACGTAAGCCAGTAATCAAGTATTCTTCTTTGGCCATGTTTGCTCCCAATGTGGAGCATATGGCCTCCAAATGGAGGTATCTCAATAGTTTTTTTTCCACGAGAACCGTTGCTCAACCTCTCTCATTCAATGAGAGTAGTAAGGATAGAAAGAAAATGCTAGGGCAAAACTAGGATCGAAAAAGGTGGAATGGAACTTTCGGACATCAAAAACACCCATGCCTTCGAACAGTAATCGATAAATCGATCGAAAAAATGATGTTTATACTGGGACTCGATCCCGTAAATTCTGGGACGGAAGCCCACAACACTAACCGCTACGCCATAAAACAGCATAAAGCTTTTTTTATTCTTAAATAATTTCAATTGTACTATTTTAAGTAATACAATGTTTGTGAGTGGAGTGACAGTATACTGCAGAGATAGAGAACAGATTATTGAATCAAGACACTTCGTTACCAACAGAGATGCAGATGGTCCCCATCTCTGGTATGAGCTTTCAATTGGTTTTATTAGTGTAAATGATTTATCTTGTTGTTCTGAATTAAAATTTGATCTGTTTTTGTGATAGTTAAATTTTTGTTACATGTAGTGCAAAATTTCGAAAAGGTATGTGCAGTCTCTTCTTATTCTGATTTTTTTTTTATCCAATCTCCGAACCAAAGGCATGATTATAATATTCAAGAAATTACATGAAAAAAACTGAAATTTCTTATTGTTTGAACCACATAACTTAACAGTCAAGAAATAAAGAGTGCCTTACTACTAAACTTATTATGAATTTGTAAGTTCTGTACTTAAATTACGAGACTATCACTATACGCATTGATTTATGAATATCGATTAAAACTTTTCAGTTTTTCGTATCCTTCTCCACTTACTTCGCTGATATGTTTTAGGGTCGGATCAAAGAAAGCAGAATAGGGCTGGATCCGCCCGCCTCCAGGGGTTAAAATATATGACTTAAATTATTAAAATACATACTTTATTGTTTTCTATCCAAGTAAAATAAATTTTCCATTTCCATTTTTAATTTTGCATCTCGTGTTTTGAGGCATGAATACAAAGTTTTGTTATGTGAAAGCGAAACACGTCATGTACCTACATAGTTTCAAACTGATCTTGGATGATATTTTGTCCAATCCCTTTTAACGTAATATACGTGTTTTTACTATATTAATGTTAGTTAGAGATTTAAAAACTTAAAAAGAGTTTTTAATAATTAATATAAAAATGGTTATCATTTGAAATTTTTCAGCAAATAACGAAAAAGCGTCAGTATTGTTTTTTATCTGCATTATACAAAAAGCCCTGAATCCAAAATACAAATCGATAGATAAGTTATCGTAATCGCCTCAGAAGGCTACATATTGAACTGGGAAAATTGTTCGAGAAGGATTTACATACTTAAGGGTGAGTTTCGCCCGACTGTCAGCTATCATTTACCAGTTAGCTCTTTGGCACCGCTTTCAGAGCTTGTCAAAACTTTGCGCTTGATTGAAATTGAGATGGTTCTGTTTCAGATTTTATCGAAAGTTTTAATTACAATATTATTAAATTTTAAACTTAGGAAATCGTTTCAATTTGTTTTCATAATTATTATTTTACGACGTTAGAAGAAACACGATACATTTTTTAAAGACAGAATATGCGAAGTTGGAGATATTGTTATTCCTGGAATGCTTTCAGCTTACTTTGTATTTCATATTTTATTTCAATAACATAATTTATTTAACAAAAAAAGGGGTTTTAAACGATCTTCTGAAAAAACTGAAAATATAACGGTACAGTACAGGAACTATGAAATTAATTTTACTAACTGAATAAAAACAAACGCAAAGCGACTCGGTGCGATATCAATGCTGAAAATAGCAAATGGTCTTCGCCGTTGTAGAGTGTCCTACGCGACAAAAAGCACACCGCGATCAGTTTATTTGATGTTTTGATTCGCTTTATTTTGCTTTAAGCCGCGTTCAAATTGTGTTTGCAATGACTTCGCTAAGCTATAATTATATAGAAATAAAGATTTTCAGATCGTTTTACTGATCCAGCGATGTGTTAAATAAATCTATCACAAATAAATAAACATTTATTTATTTTTATAAATACTTTTTGCTACAATAGAAAATTATTCTTCGCTAAAAGTTTTTACAAAACAAAAACGTTTTTTATGGTTAAAATATTCTTTTACTGGGCGTTGTGTTGTACATATTGAAACTGATGCTCTATTTGTATACGCAAAAAATCTATCATACACGAATTGACAGTTGTTTTAGTTATAAATTTTCTGACATGATTGATATTGTTTTGAGAAGCACTTCCAGTGGTTCTCAAACAAGCAAGTGTCCAAACGTAACAATTTTTCAATGGATCAGAGAAGAAGTCGTCTGTGACTGATTTAAATTTATTGAAAAGGATTTTGTGCGAAGTCGATCGAGAAAATTTTCTACAAATTTACAATGTTCAATCGGAAAGTCTGAATTCAATTACACGTTACAACATTTTTTGAATACCAGTCAACATGAAAATAAATCTAATATCGTTTTAAATTGAAAAAAAAATTCATATGAAAAAAGCTACATTAAGCTTTGCTATAACATTATGTTATAAGACTGATATAATGTCTTATATATAAGTGTTTTTGTATCGAGTTGTTATTAAACTTCTTCACATAAAAAAATATCGACTGTGGGAAGAAAAAATAACGTAGTCCACAAAAATTTAAGAATATTACTAGGACAATATTTTTTATCCATGTCCGCTGTCAATGTGGAGCATATGGCTTCCTAGTGGAGGTATCTCAACAAAAGTTTTGTCTACGATACTTTGCTTGTTACTCAGTTGCTCAACCTCTCTCAAAGTAAGGAATAAAATAATAATACTAGGACAGGGCTAGTGATTGGCTAATCGCTATCGCTACGCCCGTTTTTAGGATGGGACGGGTGGGAGGCATACATCCATGCCTTTGAATATAAATCAATTAATATACAAATTATTTACATTTACACAATTTTTGTCACTAACGATCCGGGCTTCGCCTTTCGGCATCTTCAGGCGTTCAAGTGCACGGATGAACTTGAATTAACTTGCTGTGCACTTGAACGCCTGAAGATGCATAAAGGTGAAACCCGGGTTGTTAGTGACAAACGTGTCTGAATCTTAATAATTTGAACGATTCAAATTTAATATTGAAATTCCACCAAGCACCTTCAGTCGAAATCTTAAATTATATCAATATTGCCAGTACAGCAAGATTGGCTGAACTCTATAGTAAATTATTGTTAAAGTTTCGTGTTGTTAGTCAAAATTTGTGGTTTAATAACAGTTATTTAACCCAAAATTAGCAACTCACCATTCAAATCTGTGGGCATTCCCATGGGCTAATCCTTTTCGCCACTGGGATTCGAACCCGTGACCTACGTATCCAACGTCGTTGACCTCTCGATTACGGGAGAACAAGTTTACTACCCTATTAGGTAGGGTAGGGTGAAGATTTTTTTTAGATGACATATATGTATCCATAAATCGATTAAAAATTGAATGTTTGCCCACTATTTAGTGCACAAATATTTAACATCGATCATTAAAGATATATGCAGTAATGTTTAAATGAATACTCACGTGTTGCAGTACAACGTAAAAATCGGAAAGTATTCAAAGTGTCTTGTGACGAGAGAAACTCACCTATAAAAAAAGAAAAAAAATGCATTTAAAAACCGTGTGAATTTCATGTAATGCAAACACTGTCGTATTGGAAAAGTCTGCACGAGATCACTGACGTATCAAGTTGCTGCCTGCTGAGCTGTCATATAATTGAGATTCTCATAAAATCCAATCACCTATCTCGCAATACACGACTCAATAATCTATTTCCGAAGCGAATAAGGGCTTCAGCGTCTTCGCCAGTTATTATGAAAAATAACATTAAAAGGTGTAAAACTAGACATAAAAATAAGCAAAAAAACGTTATTGTTCTAATGTTTAATTTCATTATAAAAAATAAAATAATTAAAAACATATTCAGATGGTAATAGCTTCTATTTTCGTATGTTTTCATTTCTAATATACATTTTCATTGCGTAAAACAATATATTTTGCACATTATTACGATATTAAATGTTTGTTATTTATATCAAATTTTGTTCATATTGTGTACACCAATTATGTGACATCAAAGCAAGAACAATGGCCGACGGTTTTAATTAACAATCCAAGAAGTAGCAACTTTTTGTCATGTGAAAGGGAGCGATGTGATCTTCCGGAAATTGTTGTACCGTCCGCGTCCAACACCAGAGACATTTTCATCTGTTATTCTCGGCAAAGAGATTCTCTCTGACTTTGAATTTCCGGTAACAAACTTTTCCAAAACGACGCGGTGCCCAGTTCCGCGATACAGACCATGCAAGCGGCCTATAATAACTCTGCAAAACACAGGCCGGTATTAAGAACATTACATTGCATTGTATCAAACACATAAGCAGTTTAAGCGATGGCTGTATGTCGAAAATCTATCATCTGTATTTTGTACTTCTTGTGAAACAAAAAAAAATAGCTTAGTATATTTTAGGTCTACCAAAAATGTTATTTCAACCAATGTTATTCTATTGCTATCGTGGTTCAACGACCAAATTAAAAAATAAAAATGAACGGCGGTTTACCACTTAAAGTTATTGTTCAAAATTTTCCCAAAATTTAGAAATATTATATAACCAGGAATGGTTAACCAAGAAAGTTAACCATTAACTGCTAAAAAATAGTGTTTTTTTGAAAGACTCCATTTTGACATTTTGCTTAAGATCATACGGGTCTATGAACAAAAATAATGTTTGAAATTCATAACAGGTGATTTAACCATGTGCTACTTATGTTATAATTTCATTTGTAGATATACCCAGGCGAATTTTGTAAACATTTATAATATGAACGATGTATAACTTTGTTCTGCGAATAAATATGATTTTGGCACTTCCAAAACCGAGGTCAACTCAATTAACGCATTTTTTCAGTTAGGTTTCGGTGATCCAAAAGCCCTCGAGCCAATAGCTTCCAATGATCTAGATTTAATAACATGTGCTAAATTAAAAAAGAAAAATCATCAAAAATAAACAAGTGTTCAATTGAAAAAATATGAATTTGACCTTGCCGGAATATGATCCCGGAGCCATCTGATTGAACCATGGAACCGCAGAAACCCTCATGATATTTAATTAATCAATTAATATTTAATTTATTATATTTATGGAAAACAAGAAACAAATGTTATGGCGAAACAAATCCTACAGACCATACTGTCGCAAAATGTTTTATTGCGGCAACCAAACGCTGCAAAAGTTTTCACATAAATTTTATCGTAATTTATCCACTCAGTGTAGTTAAAATGGTCGCAGTTAAACGAGCCGGAAAGCATGGTCACAACTTATGTTGTCCTCTCACTATCTGACACGCTTTTACAGTTGATAGGTATTACGCGAAAACAGAATTATTTATTATAAATCTTCTTTGTTTTGGGGCGCCAGAGTTCTGTTATGAATGGTTTATGAGATATCATACTGATATATAAATACATTTAGAGAATACGTAGCGGGAAATATTTATATAAAGTGTGCAATATAATACCATACTTGCGGCTCGGTTTGTAATCGATTAGAACACATTTGAATAATATAAACGATGTTCATTTGTTTTTCGTTTTATTTAATTTGACAGTTATCATTTATTGACTAGTGTTAAGCATCTCTATAACGGCGTTTTACTATGCCATGTGTGTATCAAACTGCTAGATATGTGATGTGTCTCAGAAGATACTGGTGACTATTTTCTGTTTTAATGCTTTTAAGTGATGGAAAAATAGCTTGTTAATAGCTTGCTAAGAAAATTAAAAAAGATACGTGACTTTAAGTGTTATGCATATGTCACCCGGGAGTTGGGTAAAAGGTTGTCTAATATTTCTTTGTATAATACTCAAAGATAAAAAATACTAAGTTAAGACATGTTATCACTCTAGTGTTAACTATCCGTTCTTACAATATAATTATTGATTTTATTTAATATGATCAAAACTAACTGGCCTCAGAGAATAATTGAGGAAGATTGAAAGTAATATTAGTATGTATTTAATCTCGAAAAACTATTTGTTCAATCTATGCATCAAACAGCTGAAGAATACAAAACAAATCTGTTTTATTTTTTTCTTGTATGGGCTAAGATTTTTCTTTTTTAATCATGTCTGTTTCCATTGGCTCCATACAAAGGTGGTTAAAAAAATTATTATGGAAAAATAGTGCTGACTGCAGTAAACACAAATAAAACTTTAGTATCGCGCTACATATAGGTTAAAAACATAATAAGCAATATATTTTTTGAATTTCTCATGATCTTATTGTGTTCATTGACAAAAATAAAATATAATCATTGTTCAAATTGTTTTAAAAACTAGCAGAAAACTCGAACTCGTGATTCAACAACACACCTAAAAATATACACAATATAGTTTGGAAACTTTTATCCCAGGTAAAGCAACACACAGTGTTGCCAAGTGAGGTGAAGTTTTGAACAGTTTCCGCTTGCACCGACTTGACAGTTCCACAACTGCCATCTGACGGTTAAAAGTTTATTTTCCATTCCCTTTTCCATAATAATAATTAAAAACATCACGACAGTATTCGATAGTTCTTTTTTCAAATTTGTTTGACATTTCATTGTTTTTCCAAACAGCAAGTTTAGTAGGGCAAGTAATTTTGTTTCGGTAAATGTGTTCTCAGAAATCTAAAAATGATAAAAAAAGTTAGAGACATGAAAAGCTAGATAGTTTTTACATGGAATGGGTAAAATCATTTCGTCTTACATATTATATAGCTGTTTGTTTTGAATTTTACATTCGTAATAAACCTTTTTTAGAAGTATTATTTACATACGAAAAAACAAGAGACGCCGACACGACCGCATGGTATATATTAGTGAATTGCTTATTATCCATCTGAAAGCAATTTTGGTCTTCAATTAGTATATAATATATTATTGTTTATATTTTAAGATAATTTAAGGTTTTATTTATTCAATTAGACGCACATTGTATGCTATTACTGTTACACTAAAAAATATTTAATTTCATATCATATATTATATTAATTTATTTACTATCAAATTGTTTAATTATAGATTAAACAATGCCACTTTAGTATCAAGTCTTTCTTTACTTATTTTCTACTTTACCATGAGGTATACTCAAATATATTCATTCATTTCTAGGCAACGCATAACAACAAACCTTTTTTTACAGAAAATCGTATTTTTGGAATTTTTTAATTTTATACTCTGTGTATATTTATAATTATAATAATAGTACTGATCAAATTCAATATAAGCCTCTGTGTTATTTTATTGAATAAATAATAAAACAAATTAGAGTAAATCGTAGTTTAAAGGTAGACAGACCTTGAGCTAAAGTAACATATTGAAATTAAACTTAAACTATGAAAAAAAAAAAAACGATTGTTTTTTTTATAGCAGCTTGTTCGTTTCTCAAAGTCTAATACATAATTTGTTTTTAAGAAATGTCTTAATCAAGGCAAATAAAAATATTAGTTGCAAAATGGATAAGTGTCTACTCTCAGTGTGAAGCATATTGACCCATGATGGAGCTAATCAAGACATTTTTATTTAATGAAAACTGATTGGTAGTTTACTTACTCAACCTATCCTATGGGTTAGGAATGTATGACTGAGAATATAAAGAGCTAGTGATAAGTAAGCCGCCTTCTCTTGGCTTTATTTTTGGATCAGGTGTTGAGTGGTTGGCAAGGTGTAACAATATTAATAATAATTAATTCGCCCCCCTAGATTTAAATTGGTCCAAAGATGGACGAATGAATACATTGTAATCACGAAAGTCTCCCAAAAAAGCGATGCATGTGAGATTATTTAATAGCAGTGTTCTTATTTACCGGAATACTATAAATTCCTGTGAGTATTATAAATCTGAGATCTAATGTATATAAAAGTTTTCATTTCAGAATTCGATCCAGTGACTGACTCACAGGGAAGGAAACAAAAACGTAAAATCGTTGACCATTGACCATTTGGTAATATGACTAGAAGAATAAAATTTGAAGCAAAGTTCGCTCGTCTGATAAGAAAAAAAAATCTTGGCTTTATTGACGGAGTTGGATCACATGGCTCCATCTATAGACCAAGTTTTGTTACCTTTGTGCTTTTATAGGTATATCATTACATTTTTTTTTCATTTCGTAGTTAATTTTCTACAAACACGTACATCAATCTTAGTCAGTTTTGAGTTTTTCCTATGTAATAAATTCAGAATTGAAAACACGGAATTCATTCTATTAGATCGGTTCCCAAAATATATATTATTTTATGCTTTATTTAGTCTAATACAAAAACGTTGGCAATACGGGTATATTTTTAATGTATTGTGTGAAGGAGGGTGTGGCATGAATGGAAACGTCATATTACTTTCCTCACGGAAATTAAGGACAAAACCAGACCATTGGTGTTTAATAGCGATGGAAATATTTATGAAAACTCCTGAAAAGCTTGTACTTTTTGAGATACCAGGTTGTGACAGATTCCCGGCGATTTGGAAATATACCCAACTGTTTTTTTATTACACGTTAAATTTTTGTCACTAATAAATACTATGGTTATGAACTTGCCAAAACCGAGCATAAATAAAAACACGTATTTTATACAGTTCAATAAATGATTCAAAACAATACTTGTGTGGCAACACGTCAAGAAATGCCTTGTGTGAAATATTTAAAATTGTAATTGCTTTGTCTTACCTAATAAGGACACATCGGGATGTATCTTTTACATTGTCATCGATTCGGTGTAAAATAAATTTCGACCGCGGCTGTCATTAAAAGTAGGTAAGCCCAACCCTTTTTAATTGAGAGTCTAACTGACCGCCGAACAAAAACATAAAATAATTACAAAAACCTCCAAAATAAATATTTAACCCACGCAAGCCAGACATTGTCGTTTTTTAATGAATATTCATGAACTTCAGCGGCGAGCAAAGGCTTAACTCAGCAACAACTCATGTAGGATGAGTGGTGTATTTGGACAGTTCCTGTAATAATAAAAATTAAATTCGATTCAGACATACATAGGTTAAACATTATATTATATAAACAATATGAAACGATGTGAAATATTATAAGCGAAACAACCTACAATTTCTGCGGATGTTCACAATAGTGTAAGAATCGAAATACCAGACTAATATATTGATACCTGTTTACGAAAAAAAGCAAAAAATACGGACAATTTTCATACACATCGGTATTGGTGTCAGTAAAAAATATAACATCATTACAAACGGGTGTTTATCTTCATTGATCGACTGTTTACATAATTGAAGAGCTCACGATTTTTGCAACCTGTTGGCAGACTTCAATTATTTACTTAGACTTAAATGTAATGGTTTGTGTGCATTCAAAATTTGATTTTGGCTAATTTTCAATAGCGAAATTTTTTCATTTCATAAAACGATATTTTTACATCGAAAAAACACTACAATTATCAGGATTTCAGTTTTCGCATTACCGGTATTGAAATTCTTACAAAAGAAGGGTTATAATTGGTAAAAATGGGATACCGGCAATATCGTCATTTGAAAATAAAGCTGACATAATATCTCAAAACCATCTTTAGAGGTAATCTGCCACTTTGAAATAAATGTCTCTTGTTTATTTTTTCTTGTTTATTGTCTCTTAAAAAATTTTGTTTATTTTTTCAGAGTTATAATTACTTATTTTTTCTGTTCAGTGCTGTCAATGAATTATTGATATTTGTTAAAAGTAGAGTTGTGCAACTATGATATTGTATTCATTTAACATCTTACGTATCAAAATAAAAGGATTATTTAATTTAACTCTCCACAGTGTAAGAATATTTGTAATAAACTGGGAGTCCAAAATGGCATAAAAAGCACTGATTGTAGAAGGTATATTTTTCAGTGCACCAAATATATCTGTTAAAATCAATTAGAAGAATACAACAGAACCCTTGAACCAAGGTTAAAATTAAAAAAAATGACGGATATGGCAGAGAAAAGTGCGGTATATTAACTACATAAACGACGAAGATTAATTCTATCATGATATTTTGAATGAGATCTAATACACAAAAAAAAATGTTTATATAATATATTTTTAACTTCATAACAACGACAAAGAAATACTGTTAATGGCAATGTGATGATACTTTTAAATACTCATTATTAATGTGCTTGGTTTATTCATTGTGTTATTTGTGAGAAAAAACGATTTTATATTATTATATGTCACCCATTCTATCTTGCTTGACACGGTATTTGAGTTAAAAACGAAAATAGGTCAAAACATTATTTGCTTTTGAAACACGCAACTATTGTTTGATATCCTCCATATTACATGTGGCTGACTGCATACAAAATATCACTTAGAAAAAATTTTCTGTTTGATTTAAAAACATAATTTCATGAAATGTCTTGATGAATTTTGAATAAGCACTTTTTCTTACTGAGATGTAGCTTCAACATAGATGATGTTATACGAACTAAGGTATTTCAGCAATCCAAATAAAAAAAATGCATTTATTAAAACGTAACTAGAGAACCGGTGTTGCTCAACGAGTAAGTATTTTTAACTGAATATATATGCATTTATAAAATAGTCTCTCATGATACATCAACAAATTATTAGCTTCTTCTATGTACTTGGTTATTTGGGAATAAAAAGTGCATATTATGAACCAAGGAGGTCCCACGCAGCTTGGGAAAACTTTCACCCATAAGGCCATAAGTCGATTCGATACAAAGTTAATATCACATCTGGTTATTAATTAATCAGTATGGTTTTTTTATACTTTTATAACATCAAAGAAAAATCGACCATTCTTCTCGGCGAAAACATTGCTATGAACTCTAATTAAATATTTTGTAATTCCTCTATAAACTACCAAAAGTCACTCTTCTCCTATGAGCTTTAATTGAAAAACTTGACTCGTATTAATTCAGTTGATAATCAAATAATAACCCCGTGAGGCCAAATATAAACATCTAATGGATCTCCACTATGTAGTTAATTTACATATTAAAATAATAGTGTTGTACAAACAAAGCATAATAAAATTTCGTTTTCGTTTAACAATTTCTGCAAAGTTTTAAGCAACATTGCTTTGAGGGAAATTTTTTAATCATGAAATTATCATTAAATAAGAGAATGTGTACTAGAAAAAAGGTAGGAAGTATCCAGTACTGTGTTTGATTAATATTTACACAGTTCAACAGTCATAAGGAATTCATATCTTTCAACTTTACAATACTTTTCTCATTCTTTTAAACGATATCTTGACTTACAGTCATTTGTCGCGAATTTTTTACCCACTGATGTTATTTTAGAAAAACATCCAATATCATAGCTAAGTTAATAAAGTAAAGTAAGGCAAGAACCTATTAGATGCAATAACGGAAACTTTATGAATAATAATATTAAAGACTTTGTTATTCGTTTTTACGCAGCAATATTAGTGCGGAAGATGAGTTAATGTTTTTCCACATACATATTAACTTTGCAAAAATGGTTTATATGCCTTTCTTAAAAAAACACTGAAGATCAAATAAAAATTTCGAAGGAGAAAAGACGCTATCAATATTACCTGAAACAAAAGGCATGTCGTAAATATTAATTTTACATTCTGAACAAATTCAATAAGCTGTGCAGTAACCCATCATTATTGTATATCAGGTTAATAAGGCTATCATCATTTTATATCGACCTTACACGTTATCATTAAATGGTATTATAAAAGGATCACGGCTACACTTTTTCTGAGAAGGTCCAGTTACTTTATAATTATCTTCGTGGACGACCTACTTAATGGCATTAAATGAAATTAAAATGTATTTGTTTTATGGTGAGTTAATTTTATTAAAACAGATTGGCTTATTGATGGTGAATGGAGAGAAAATTGATGACATGCTTTTAATACAATTTGAAATATCACATCATTTTCCTAACTAAGCTTACATTTAGTTTACACAAATCTGATATAATAGGGTAAAAATAAACTGTCTCCAGTCTAATATAGATAATATGTAAGAATGAAGAAAAATGTAAGCAACTGGATTTCAATATTAATAAATACATTATTTTAATAAAAACAATAATCCTTTGTACTTCATTCCACTTTATTTAATATGTCAGGACCGGTTTCGCTCATTGCGAGCATTGTCAACTGATAAGAAATATAATTTAACAATGCTATTTATACAAAATTGAAAAGTTATACACAACAGTTGGCATTGAAAAGAAATTGCCAATTACATTAAAGTGATTCTAAAATAACACAAAATTAAAATGTTCAACACAACTAACATATAATTAAAAAGTCATCCCAGATTCATAAATTCAGAATGCGATTGAAAGTAATTACAAACATAATTAAAATTTGGGAAATTTTTGATAAAGTGATAAAATGTTATAATAATAACTTTATTATTATAACACTTTATCAAAAATTTCCCAAATTTTAATTATGTTTGTAATTACTTTCAATCGCATTCTGAATTTATGAATCTGGGATGACTTTTTAATTATATGTTAGTTGTGTTGAACATTTTAATTTTGTGTTATTTTAGAATCACTTTAATGTAATTGGCAATTTCTTTTCAATGCCAACTGTTGTGTATAACTTTTCAATTTTGTATAAATAGCATTGTTAAATTATATTTCTTATCAGTTGACAATGCTCGCAATGAGCGAAACCGGTCCTGACATATTAAATAAAGTGGAATGAAGTACAAAGGATTATTGTTTTTATTAATATAATGCCTTTCCACCAAGTATTGACAGTGAACACCCTAAAAAAAAATACATTATTGTATCCTTTACAAGAGGGTCGTGGGTGTTATTCTTTTGATAATCAATTAATGGCCAAATTCTCATGGCTTCGAAAAATCTTAATGTACAATTTCAGAGCGAACAAACATTCATTAACCACATTATGATTACCTGCAAAAAGTATTTCAAATGCTGGGCACTATTATCTGATCTAGAATATTTTATAGAGTTAAAATTGTAATAAATTTAAGGTGAAAAAATAACAAAGTATTTTAGCTCTACAAATATATTTTTTTTAGCTGATATCTATTTTGGCGTACGTCTCCGTCAGAACTATACACTGAACTAGCTATTAACTATGTATCTATAAAAAAAATATAACTAAAATACCTTGTTATTTTTTCATCTTATTACTAAATTAAACTAATAACAATGTGTAGCAAACAGTTTATATTTTGATCAGTTGGTAATAGAGTTTCCAATTCCGGAACCCCGTTCAATTTTGTGAAAATCTGAAATTTTTAGCAAATTCATAAATTCCTGGGTTTTTGGATTCGGAAGTTCTTGAAAGAGCTAAAAAACGAGTCACGTGAAAATGTTTGAAAAATTCTATGATTTCCTGATCGCAGACCAAAAGTTCTGTCAATTCCAAATCCCATTTTTATACGATTTCATGTTGAGTGTTAAGTCCCGGAATTGAAAAATAGTCAATCCCGAGATCCCTGGATCACAACGAGGGCCCGGGATTGAATACCCTAGTTGGTAATACTCGCGATTATCTAACCCAGCTCTGATCTTAATTTTAAATAATGTGGAGTTAGTATGAGAAGTACTTTTTTAATACGTTTATTATTTGTGTGAGAATATTCAGTGTGAAGTAGCTACGTTTCTTTTTTGTAATTTTCGGCTATTAATTTAACTTTTTATTATCCCGTAATCCTAAGCGTGTGATATGGAGCTTACGCTTGTTTTGATTATGGCGGCATACGCTGGCCCATTGAACGAATTTTTGATATATCGTGGCAATGGCCCAGTTACGCGTAAATGCATACTGCCACAGATTGCGCAAAACAGCTTTACCAGATATGTGCATATCTTAAAACAATTTTGATCATTGAATATCAAAAAAATATCTAGTTTGCGTAGGGCTGCCAAATTTATTGACATAAAAACCGGGACATTATTTGTGAATCAAAAGCTCGGACGCTGGCTTAAGCTTCGGTGATCAGGTAAGAACCGGTGTGTAAAATAGCCGCTATATCAAGCATATTTTTTTCTATGTATTTTACTTTTATTATTGATTATTTGTACAAGATAATTAAAAAGTAATATACGGGAGAGTATTAAATTCACAGCTGAGTGCTGCGCTATTGTACGTGTTTATATTATATTTAGTTTTTACAACTTGCGAGAAATCGGTACTTCTGAACAATGAGTTATTTTCTAAGAATAATAGAGCGTTGCAAGAGCACTTAGAAAACTAGTCCTGTTCTGGCTTTATCTTTTCTACTTCGTTTCTCTTCGAAAAAAAAGAGATTGAGCAACCGCGAAACATGCAGTTAGTGTAAAAAAATCTGTTGAGGCCTTCAATCCCGTCCAATTTTGTGATCGTGACCGTACTAATCCCGGTATTTCAGGATTGTGATTTTTTTAGTAAATCCCGTAAATTTATAGGATTTTGGATTTGGAAGAGCTAAAAAAAAATCGAGTCACGCTGACATTTTTGGCGAATCGGTATATTCGTGGGTTTTTTAAATTAGCAATGAACACCCATGACACCAAAACTTTTCTCAATCTTTACACGATTTCATGTTAAGTGCCCAATCTCGGCATTGAAAATTAGTCCATCCCGAAATCCGGGGATCACAAAAAAGCTCCAGGATTAGATATCTTAGTAGAGATACCTCTATTAAAAAGGCCATTTACTTCACTTTGAGAGTGGACATGGGTTCAAAAGGTGGGCCTGTAGTTTAATCACCAACAAAAACGTGGTTTTTGATTTCAATTAAATTTTCTATACAAATTATATGTTATCTCTTCCGTCGAAGATTTAAATTTCGTCGGGCTGGCAAAAATAAAGCAAAGGAAATTATCTGCAAAATTTCAAATATAGTTGAACACGAAATCTTACTCTTGTAGCAAACTCTCGTTTGTGAAAGTGTATTGCAGACAAACTTTTTTACATTGATTCAAATATTCTGCAATAGGTATGCTTTTACGCGGGTCCGGAAGATGTTTGCGTGGCTGTAAATAATAAACGCTTAATGAAGTATTACTTTAAACACATAAATTAAGCTCGCGAAATCGATATTATAAAAATACTCCCTTTTAGAATTTTTAAAGCGAAACACAACAAGGGTAACACGTTTGAGCGCGTTACATCGAATTTAATAGGTGGCTGGTTACATTTGTTTTCGTGCGTTTTATTTTAAATTAACGAGTTTATTGGCTTAAAGATTGTCGGTTTACTAATATGAATAAATAATCTATATTTAGTTCGTTTACAAACAGTTTTCATGCACTATTAGGAGACGTTTTTACTTTTTTAATTAAGTATAGTTTACTATGTTGGATTAGACACGGACAATATAAAATTGAGACTCGGTTTCTCAGATACAAAAAAAACATTGCAAAATGATTTTGAGATTTATATATATATATATATATCAATGATGAGCAAATGCAGCTCTTTTTTAAGATAATTGCGTCTTTCATTGATTTTTTTTCATTATTACAGTAACGTTGCCAAAGTGAAGTGTTTTAGTTGTTCATTGTCGCTTAAATTATAGTTTCTAATATATGTAAACAAATTGTGTAGGTTTTTTTTTATTGAATAAATAAATACAATTATTTTTTGTGTATACTTTAGTATTGTGGTGTGACTCATTGTTATATACAAAACATCATGAACGTGGTTTTTATTTGCCTTGTATGTGGGCACAGGGAGGGCTCCCTGATATATGACGTACCTATATCAAATAAACATACATTAAAAAAAACATTGAATTTATTAATTTTCTTGACAAAAACTGTATTATTAAAATAAAAATACATACTAAAAATTATCAAAAATACGTGACTTATATTGATATTTTTAAAGCCATAAGCCATAGATAATAGGTAAAATATTCAGTGACTGGGGTTTTACGAAAAATTATATTGGTAATAATTTCGCAATAAAATTGTAAAATATGTTATTATGGTAATTAGAAAAAAAAATAATGAATATGATTCAAAAAAACTATTAGATACTCGTATTATATATTATGAATGATATTATGTTTTATCATAAATATAAATTTAGAAAATAAGTCAATCAAACCGAAAACATTTAACTTGACGTTAAATACGTTTCCTGATGGCGGGAAAAATCTTAATTTTGACAGATGTGTTGTTTTGTTTTGTCTATGGAAGATAGTAGATACTGTGCTCATAAAATTTACTATTTTTTTGCATCGAGAGATATTAAGTGTTTCTAACGAAAGATTTACATTATATTTAATGAAATTACTCAGTAAATAGTCAAGTTAATCGATCAAAAGTTCAAATTATTATTCAACTAATAAACTATAAAAATGTTGTTCATATTGTTGGTTAAATATTTAGTAATTGCCATGAAATGGTGGAAACAAAATCATGTATTGTAAACCGTTATTCAATTGACCGAATGCAAAAATTTACCTTCATATCAATTTCAAAATCATTTAACAATATACAATGTCGGTTGATGTCGCACTTTGAACTTTCAAGATAATAATTAACTATGGTAATATTATAAATAGTATTCATAACTTAATAATATAATTCAATCCGTATCACAAACAAGCTGCGAGCAGGTGAATTTTGATATTACAATAAATAATTTATTTACCTATTCAAAATTACACTTTTATGTTTGTCAAACTTTTCTTTAACGAATCGAGCAGAATTTTTCTATCGGTACTGACACAATTCAAAATATGGCTAAATTAATAAAAAAGATGTTTTATTCTTGAAGAGTGATTTAATAAGAAATGTTGTATGCGCTGTTTATCATTCACATGAATCAAATAAACATCTTATTCTACGAGAATAGATATTGTTGTCCTGCGGTGCTATTCTAGCGCGCATGCAATTATTTTGGACGGTCTGAAATACTCGTAACTTAACTGTGTTGGCGTCTTCTGTATACACAAAAGTGATAGTGTTGAGTATTTTGATCCATATAAAATAATTTCTGCGTATGCGGGAATAGTCACACTAGAAATCTACTAACGAATTGTGTGAATTTGATGGAGGTATGGGATGCTGGTATAACTTTAATCTTTTTAATGAAAGAGATAATCATGTAAATATCACGTAGTGGGCAATATTTTCTACTGTAAAGTAAAGCACACATAAATGAAATTAATTAATAAGGTTTTTTTACGTTTTCTTCAAAATAGCTTCCGTGGTAGAATGATGTCTTTGGTTTTGACCTCCTCAATTACTTTTTTTAATATGTACAAAATGAGCTCAAAGTAAAATAGCTAGAATGGTTTATAATGACAATTTTTGTGGTTCCGTTATGTTTGTTCGTTTTGAATAGTAAGTATCCATATTTAAAAACTATTTTGTATTTCATGAATATTTCATAACGAAAGTGTGCAAATATACATAGTAGGAAGATTATCGTTAATCGATACGAAAATTATTGTAGAAATTATTAAAAAAAAAACGCCAATTAGCCATACGAAAAATATAGACTATATTATAGTCCGGCGAAGAGAGGTAGCGTGTTGTAATGAGGGAATAGTGATCATTTTTTGGGTTAACGATACATACGTCATTAAATTGTTGGTACATGTAGAGTTATGGAGCTCGCATGTTCGAATTTTAGAACGGATAGATTTTTTCAATCGATTTCTTCGTTGTCTGTGGTAATCCACGGTACTACAACTATGAAAATAGGACTAAGCGATCACGATTTTCTAACTGCTAGTCCTGTTCTAGTCCTATCTTTTTATTCCCACTGTCTTCGAAAACGAGACGTTGAGTCACTGGGTATCAAGCTGTTCTAGTAGAAAAATATATCTTGATATATAGCCGTTAAAAAAAACGAAATTGATATTAAAAAAACAACTCATTCTATATCATTCTGAAGAAAAGTAACATTACTTCATTCGAAATTGTCCAGACAATTTTATGCTCTATTTCAGGCATGACCATTCCTTGGCCCGCGGACTACATGAGGCTCTATTGACGGTTTTGTATGGCCATTGCGAGGTTGGTAATTTTTTTTACATTTAAAATTTTGCTGTCGGTAAATACATAAAAAGCTGTTTCTTTATTATTAGTATAAAAATATCATTTTATTTTAAAGATTTAAAAACATATATGTGGCCCATTAGAGTTTATTTATAAAATATGAGTATATTTTTTGACCTTAAATAATAAAAATAATTTGAAACTCAATCAAACGTTTTTGTTAACCATTAATCAAGAATATTATTTAAATCTCAGTTTTTCAAAAAGCTTTTAACCCTATTTAAAAGGGTATTGAAAAAAATCTCGCGGCTCGGAGATTAGAAAAATACGTCTCTGCCGATGGGGTTCTTTTTTGACCCCAGTGGTTTCCTCATTATTGGCCTTATTCTTATGAATTTCAAAAAAAATAATAGTCTAAGGGCTTTAAAATATCTCTCTGCATCATTACTTGCATCACTACATACATTTTTTAAATAAAAATCCGTGTTTTTTTTTACTAAATAACCATATTTTAAGTTGCGCGTAAAAAGGACGTCATCCCAGCACACATATGAATTGACAACTGACGAGTGTTCTCAGCTTTCTTACGAACGATCGTTATCGCGGGTGCTTATCGCCTGATAGCGTAATCGCGTTATCGCATACTTGTATAAACTACAAAAGGTCCAAAAAACTATGATATAAGAATACCTTAATTATAAACATTGTATCACCCATATTAAAATAGATATTTAAGAAAACGTTGGTATTGGGGTCGCATTTCTTGAGCTTAGAACCGGAAAAGTTAAGCATTTCCTTCTGGCAATCTATGTGAAGAATTTAAATATTATTTTTTTATCTGCTAACAGTTGCATTTATGAAAACTGCATATTTGCTATAGCGCATCGTTTTTTTATAAGCATGATTTAATAATTATAATTGAATAATAACTGGGAATCAATTCATGATTTATTTTAAGCTTTTTAAAAGTTATTCAAAAGAATTCCAATAAACGGTATAAACTAAATTATTTAAAAAGTTTTCTTCTTAAAGACTAGCTGATGTTGAGGATCGAAGAATATGTGATCTCCTGCTGTGATAATGATGAACTGTTTTGTCACACTTTTGCATTCTCACAAAAACGTTAAAGCTAGTTTTCATTTTGATTTTTTACTGTAGTATAAACGACGTTAGGTGACCATGTGCGATGATGCGACATATTTTATAAGAAAGTTGATAAGTATTTATTTTAATTAAATATAATATATACGAAGAGCATTTTTTCAATCTATTTATTGATTTATATTAAAAAAATATGAGTGATATCTAAAAATTCCCTCCCAGTCTTCCAATACTAAAAAACCTACACGTATCGAGAGCGACAGGCCAACCACTAGTCCTGTTCGAGTCCTTTTTGTTATCCCTACTCTTTTTAAAAACGAGAGGTTAGGCAACTGTGTAACGAGCAGATCTCGCAGAAACACTTCAGTTGAAGTACTTCCATCAGTAATCTATATGCTTCACATTGAGAGCAGACATGGATTAAAATATATATATATATATATGTATGTTATATTCACCACACTAGACAAATAAAGATTTTGTATCCAATTTAATATATATAATTTAATATCCAATAATAGATATCTGTGATATATAACACATGTTTATGAGTCAAAGATTTCAGAACTTCATCATGCATATGGATATATTTTAAATGTTATTTTCTAGAAAAAAAATAGTCTATTTACCATATCTTTATTTATCATATTAAGAGATTTTTTTTGTGTATTATTGCTTTTGCAACGCGAAATAAGCTTGATAATATAAATAGTAACTTCTTTGTGTGTTACAAGTATTTAAAAAAGCATGTTTCATTAAGTGCAATACAAAAAATGCAATAACTTTATTATAAAAAACTTAAGTAATAAAGTCGTCACACTTTTCAATTATAACTTACATTACCAAAAGAATCATATTTTTTTAATGCAGTGGGTGCTGCTTTATTATCCGTTTTAAATATGAAAGGTGGTCACCGCATTGATAAAGAGCGGTGTTAATTTAAGACGTTTACTAGTGATTCTTCATCTTGACACCGAAATGTGTCCGCAAAACAAATTATTACGAATTTGAATACATTTACAATGCTAATAAAATTAAACGGTTACAAAATGAGCATCTTGTAACACGGCATTCTTCACGAGACAGTGTGCATCAGAAATTGTTTCACCTAATTAACAGTATATGTATTTGTTTTTACTTAATAACGTTTCAGTTTTATTCAATTGTTGAAAGCGTTCGCCAAAACTGTTCTTTGTTTTTTGTAATTAAATTCGTAATTTTGTCAGTCTTTTGCAATGTTCATGTAAAATAATAAATATCTTCTATGTAACCATTATCTCTATGTTTGTACTTAGAATAAATGTTATAATATGATATACTGATTCGTTATTTATGCGAGCACAGGTTTTTGTGTTGCCATAGCGTTGATTCCATGTAGTATGTAAATAATCGAAATAATATTAATATTTCGATTAGAATACTATTATTTTGATTATTTATATACTGCACTGATTGAACGATTGGGTAAGATAAGAACTTGTATATTAATAAAAAAATTTTTCGCGCTTTAAAATCATTATGTCAAATAAAATATTACAATCGAAAACTTTTTAATGAATGAACTATAAAAAGATGAATTTCGGGCGCAAATCTATACCCGTGGAAATATAATCTTATTAAATAATACAGAATAGCATTTAGTTTTTTATGAGTGACGATTCAGAATATATAAATTTGGTAATGCATATTTTTTTCATGCATCAAACACAGATTTTTACCATATTCTATAAAAAATTTGGCGATGAAGTGCGCGTTATGGGCCGCGGTTTATGCATCACTGTTTGAAAGTCTTTTTTTACTCTTAATTGTATGGATACTGCAAGAATTTTAGCGATATCAGAAAAAAACTGTTCTTTTAAAACAGAGCTCCAATATTATAGCGAAAAATCATTTTTTTCAAAACTGGAGTTGAGTGTGTTTGATCCTAAGCTCCTCAAATGCAAGATGTGATGATATTATTTGTACTAGTCTGATATACTTACCCTTGAATCAACTGATATAGAATTAAATTTCATAGCTTTGTTGCTCCATTTGTTGTACTAAAAATGATTGTAAAACGTGTTTTAACTTTTCAAGAAGCATCTTCAGATAGAATATCGCAAGGTTAACGATTAGGCTGATAAAAATTAAATTTACAGACGATCAATTAAAAGTTAAATCAAATATGCTGAACAAACAATTGTAAAGCGATAAATTCGTGTTGCAGCGGCCACCGAAACACGACATAAAAGCTAAATCTAAGGTTAAAAAAATTTTCATTGAAAATAGTACAATTTAAAGTTTTTATTCATATAAAAAGTAAAACATTTCACTTAAATATAATCACAATTTAAGTACACAATATCAAAATAATGTAAACAATTCTAGTAACCTATCACTATTGAATTACAAAAATATTACGAATTGAAAAAAAACGAGAAGAGAAATGTTTAACAATTCTCAGTCTATTCTGAAAATAATTATATGCCTACATAATAATAGGTAATTAAATAGTTTATGATCTTCAAAGTTTACGTTCGTCAAAAACAAGTATTTTCGACCACACTGTAAACAGACGTAAGTTAGTTACTTCATACAATAATTATTAAATGTAAATATTTGTCTAAATAAAACCTTCAACAAACAGCATTTAATATTTTACAACATTATACCGTAGGTTCCGACATGTTTATTTTAGTGTTTTTCTTCCAACATAGTATTATTGTAACAAGAAACTTCATGTAAATAGTTCCATTTCAAAACACAGCCAAGCTGGATGTTTCATACTCTTACATTTACGTCGGAGAGGTTGTTGAAACAATAAATGAATCCAACTCTATTTGCTTCAATATTAAATTTTAATAAATAGGGATGAGGTGAGGGATGTTGATACCAACATAATAAAAATAAAATCTATAATAGATAACGAAACTTGAATGAAAGCATGTCATAAGTGTATGACACGCTTTCAAATAAATAAGTGTTTTATTCTCCGCGTGATACAGCTTATTAACAGTTTTTTTAAAAAAAAAAAAAAATATTAATATTTAAGTATAGGAATTGTTATTTACATATTATTAAAGTATAGAGTACACATTTTTTTTGTGTTGTCGTTAGAGTTTGTCGGTTTACTAAAACTTATTTTCAAACGAAAATTGCGACATTAGAAAGCGTGCAATTTCAACTTGGCTAAAAGCCAGATATTAACTTAAAATAAAAAAAAGGTTAAAAAATATATTTTTTCGATTTATAGGTAATTTACATGACAAACGGAATGAATACAAGAACAAACACTTGTATTAAAATTACAATTTTTAATGATGTGCCCAAAACTATTGAAGTAAAATATTTAAGCATTTTTAAAATACTATTTAAATATATTTATTTTGTATCACCCAAACGATGTTCAAAAGAAATTTAATTGAAAAAGCTTCTTTTGTAGTCAATTAAAAATCCCTTTCTTTGTCGCTTTAAGCGCCCCGCTTTGAAATTGATTGCCGAATAAAAACACACATAATATTGTCACAGTTAAAAAAGTACATTTTCAGGATTCGTGCTTAAAACCCGTTTCGCTCGAGGACGTTAAAAAAGGTTCGGTAGTTTCTGGGAACGGGCTCGCGCAATAATAATTTCGACGGTGAAATCCCGCTTAATGGGTATTATTCCGGGAAAATATATTTCCAGACGCACAAAAGGCGGGTCAACATTAATTTTCACCAGTGGTGGAGAAGAAGGCGTTAATATTACATCGACTCAACAAGCGCTTTTTTACTTCCAACTTTTATGAATTCTTGTACTATTTTTTTTATTATGGTTCGATTTTTCTGTGAATATTTTCTATGAACATAGTTTTATTAGAAGATTAACATTTTGTCTACGTTTATAAAAACTGTTTACTTACCTACAATCGTTTTTTTTATGAGAAAATTGAATATATGCGCAGTTTAAGTTTAATTAATTTACTACCAACGATTAAAAAAAGAGGCGTAGCGAGAGCGATTAGCTTATCACTAATACTATTATCTATATCTTTCTATCTAATCACATTGAAAGCGGACATAGCGGAAAACGTTATGTTATATAAACATTTTTTTATTCCTTATGGCTTAGTAAGCCATATCCATTACTTGGTCCACGGGACACATGTGACCCAATTGAAGGTTTTGATTGGCCCTTACAAGATTTTTTATACATTTTGCCATTGGTAAAATATATAAAAAAAATCGTAATACTGAATTTGTGACGATTTTTTTGAGTTTTTGCCTGGGTGTCGCATTCCACCGCCAGACTTTAATTTGTTGCAGTAGAGGCTGGTCAGTGTGGCATTTGATCAATGCACTCTTTGTATACGCAGGGGCGGCTATATTTCATAAAATAATATTCAAAAATAACATTCATACCATTCCCTCGTTATAAATTCAATAAAATAAAATAAATTTTTAAATAGAATAAAATATTTTTTCTAAAATATTTATTATAGACAATAAATAGATTAAGAATTGAAATGAGTGAATGGTATAAATGTTATGTTTGAATATGATTTCATGAAATATAACTGCCCCTGCATATAATATACAAGGGGTGCATTGATCGAATGACACATTGACCGGCCGCCACTGATTTGTTGTAATGTTACGGATTCATTTTTACTAAAACACTATTTTTATGTTTGTTCAATTTTATTAATAATAATTTTATTCTTACACTTTACATAAATCACTTGTCTTATAATCAAAATTTATACGACGTGAGTGTTAGAAGAGATTTACTTGGCTATCAATTATTCGATAGGAATTCTCGTTTGTGACTGAAGTGGGAGGAATCAATGCAATTATTTTTGTCCGTTGAAAAGTTATTGTTGCATTGAAATTATAGGTTGCAATCGAATAGGACAAACTTTAATTATAATACGTCAAGGACAATCAACATTTCACAGTGGTTGACTTAGCGTATCCATAACAGTAATGCCAAATTCTAAAGAGCCCTCAAAAATGTAGAACCATAAGGTAACAGACTGAGGTATTTTGTTGATTATTTAGTAACTGTTGAGGAACAGCGGTACCGACTGTGCAAGACAGTTCGGCACGCGACAGTTGCTGTCACGCTGTAATGGTCAGAGTTAGAGTGAGACTCATATTATTATTAAAGCACAAAATATTTTTGTGTGGCCCATCAAAGAAATGCATTATATTGGCCCACCAAGTGATTTCAGTTAGGCATATCTGGCTTAGTACATCCTTTCTCTTAATTTTCGGACGATATGATTAAATTGACATTGAAACAATCTCAAACTATTTGATGTACATAAAAAATTCGCTACAATGCCCAATGTTTTATTACTAACACATGTTATTATTATTAGAGAGATTCTTCGTAAACAGTTCAAGCTACTATCTGGTTCAGATAATGTTATCTTAGTTTCCGATTCAGCAACTTGTAGTATAAATAAAAAAATATATATTGTATAATAATAACATTTTTTAAAGGATTCTCTGATCCCAAATGAATTGAACTCATACACACGTTTGAATGAATACAAGACGAATTGTTAACGCCACTGTATCTAAATTTAGAACCAAATGTTATATATAATTCAATCACAGTGGTTGGGTTTTCCGGTCAGTTAAAGGTTTCATTTGATATTTCATCCGTTTGGTTGTGACTTATTATAAATGACTATTTGAATGTTAAATTGTGAAAAATAAGGGAGGTCTAAATTGGATGTGAAAATGTCCAAAAATTGCCGTGAAAAGGTAAAGGTCTTAATTAATCGAATTATTATTTCTACTGCTACATGCATGTAGCAGTTTAATATGTTTGTGGCTTCTTAAAAATCATTATATGCTTGCTATTTGAGAAATATGAAAGAATATAATTTTTAATATATGACTTTATACTAAAAAGTAACTTTCAAATAAAGGTATTCATTGTATAGTCAATAAAAAATCAAAGAGTTAGAACTTACACAAACATCACTTTAATTTTGATCACCTGATAAAAAAGATTGATGGCAATTTTTTGTAAAACTGAACTCTTTTATCACTTTTAAGATGTTCACTCTGAATACTTGGTGGAAAGGCATTATATTCAAAAAAATAAAATACTCATTTGTATAATACAAATTCCATTTTGATTTAATATGACTGATAGGGTAAAAATACGTTGATATTTTAACCCTATTATAATGAAGTTCTACCAAGTAAATGCCAAATCAATAAATGAATAAGACTGGTTTTGTTGAGCAAAAGTGCAATCAGTACAATTGAGTTTTATTATTTGAAGACTGTTATTTATATATATTTAATTGTTTAATTGAGTAATTAAAAGTGTTAACGTTCTTATTATTTTTCTATAACATACAAATATGTATTACCCAAATTTTCCTGATATAGATGCTAACAAATGTTTAAGGTTTAAAGATAAAAGTTTAAAATGTCAAAATCTTACGTAAAAATGAATGATAATATTAATGTTAAAATTGAACATATCAAATAGCAATATAGGTTTGTCAATTTGGCAACGTAAATAAATCTTAAATGTAACTAAATCCATATATCGATGAAATCTGCCATTAGTAAGTTGGCAAATTATTATTTTCAGCTGTGTTACAATGACTCTATTTTTGTGCTAGCTAAGGTTGAAAGTTGAAATTTGAATGTTGAAAATAACCGTATCCACAAAATACTAGTAATTTTATTCAATAAAAAAATGATGTGATTAAATTTTGAAAATAGGATAAGGGATAGAAAGATAAGGCTAAAGCAGGACTAGTGGTTAACTTTTCACTCTCGCTACGCCCAGTTATTAAAAGATCGAAAATGGTGGGAGGGAAGTTTTAGACCCTACAAACACCTATGCCTTCGAACAGAAATCGATAAATCAATCGAAAAAATGCTATTCGTACTGAGATTCGAAATGGAAGCCCACACCGCTAACCACTGTGCCAAAAGGCGCGATTTTTTAAACATATTTGTCTAAGATTGGCTACCAAAATGACGTGTAAAAAATGTTAATTTGATAATGTTTATCGATTGAGAGGAGTTTTTGCAACGGATAGGTGTATGTTGACACATATATGCTCAGTTTTACAGACAAGTTATGTAATTTACTGACCAAAATGTTCAATTATATACTTATCAAATAATTTCAAGCGTTACTGAATAATGCCGATTTTTAATTAAAATCCCTCTCTATATTGGTTATAATCAATTGACGTAAGATCAAAAGTTATGAAGTTTAGAGGTCAAATTGAGTTTGCAGATTAATTTAATTTAACTAATATCGCTTATACGTTAAGTGAGCCGTTAAAATTTAACTGTTGTAATTTAAACGTTACATAAAGTTTCTATAATCCAGCCAACGACCGTTAAAAATTATATACTTTGAGCTTTGAATTGTACACTAGGGACGGAAGTAAACAAAGAGAGTATTTTTTTCAGTAAATATTGAAGGAAAGATTGAATTGGTTTTTTAATGACTTACCAACTTCTACTGTTTGAAATTGAAAATGTTCTTACCATAAGTGCCTTTAAGTTTCATGAATTAACACGGCCAAGAACGATATACATTTCGTGGCCATAAAATAATAAGAAATGCGTATTAATATTGTGACAAAATATCTGCTTAAAACTCTCATGCTAGGATATTCTCAAATTTATTACGAACTAATTAAAGAATGTATTTGATACTCGATATGATTTTTGTATTAAGTTTTTACGATTGATAAAATTTAAATGTGATAATAGCAGCTGTTTTAGACTATTGTTATAATTGATATTTTAGAATTTATTTGACCATTTAAACGAGTATTTTGACTGGCCAAGTTCATCAAGTATTGAATGAAGTGAAACAACTGGTAAAATGTAAACATTTTTTCATGCTCAAAAATGTTAAGGCGACTCAGTAGGAATGCAAAACTTTAATTTGACCTACAGCATAAATATTGCACTGACTTAAATAAGTAACCACCACAATACGTATTTTTACAGTATCAAAACAAGCAAAACATTTTTCTATTTCATTACAAAAATAACAATACCACCTAACACACGAATGGGTATTTAGACAGTTATAAAGGTTTTTCATATAAAACAATTTGTATTAATATTAGATATCGACGAAAATCAATAAGTATTTATTTATCTTCATAGCCAAGACTGACAATCTAATTTACTTCCCCAAATATCTGTTGCAACAATTATATGTAACTGAAACTATACGTTAATTATATATTCCTTGAAAATGCTTTATATGAGGTATTGCTACATGTAAGCAACAGTAAGCTATCGTACTAATAAATTAAATCATGAGACGGCTTTTGCTAAAGGTAACAAGAGACGCTAAACAAACCATACAATACAAATTTCTCAAACTTTCTCTTATATATTGAATTAGTTTTTATTTTTAATTTTGTATAACCTATTTTTTATGATATTGATTTGTTATGATATTGATGAATACAGTTTTGAAAAATAATTTTGTTGCATAAAAAAGTTTAAAACATAAAAAATATTGACATAATAAGATTAAAATAGAAAAGTATTTAGTTCTAAAAGAATTATAAGTTGCAATTGATAGTTATTTCTGGTTCGCGCTATAGTTGACCATGAATTTAATCCGAAAATTATCTTAACTATGTCTTATCGTGTGAGACAAAAAACTTCGATATTTTTAAATTATTATATGTTAAGTAATCGTTCTTAACAAATCGATTGAACATGTCGCACAGTGACTTCTTTACATTTTTTATTAATAGCATCTAAAATGTATTGCGGATTCTATTATATATTTCTATTGACCTTTTGAATCTAAGATCCAAAATCTCAGGATGATACATTAGTTCCAGAAAGTGGCGCGTAAAAAAAAGCTCATTTCATATAATTTGATAAATCGGTTTCAAATCCGTGTAAAAAAAGTACCAAAAATGTATGAAAAAACGTAACGGTTTATCCAAAATAATCGAGTAAAAAAAGTATTGGGTGTATATTTTATTGAATGCAAATAGTTTTACTTCAATATTCTATAGTCTAACTCAATAAGGAAGAAACTAAATGAATATTAGACCAGATCAAAAGTAGTCATTAAATTAATTTATATTGAATGCATAGATATATTTGTATTTCTTTATATAATGTTTGAGAACTTTCTTTACTGCCAATTTGCATGTTCGACGACATGCAGGGTTGTGACATATTAACATATTTTCCAATATTTTTTTGTTTCTAATAATAATGTGTTTTTTTTACGTTTATCGACGAACTTTGTTTTTTTAGCGAAAATCTTCCCCATTTGTAAGCGGCATAAAACTTTTGAAACATAGAAATGATTCATAAATACTAATGTAAAAATGCTTTTATTCATCTATTATTACTATTAGATACAAATATCTATAGATAGAATCTCTGTTTAAAAGCATTGCCAAATAATTATTTTAAAATACTTATCCATTAAGCCAGTAGTTTCCAACTTTTGTGTTAATGCGCTTCCCTTTGAAAAAAAATATCTTCGCGCCTCCCCATGCTTTATTTTCATAGAGACACGTTTTAAAGGGTAAATAAATATTTTGGACTGTTCGCGCTTCTTTTTACAATAGTCCACGCTTCCAAGGTTGGAAATCGCTGCATTAAAGGGTGCAAGGGTGTCCAACCTTTTTTTTTTCTTAAGATCGACTTTTCAATCTTAAGTTTTCTCGCGATCGACTTCTACCATGATTCTTGTAACAATTTTTATTTAGTAGGGTTTTTCCCTTCTTCAATCTTAGAAATGTTTATTTTAAATGCGAAATACATACAATTAGATATATTAGACATATATTAGGTATATGCTTACAAATAATTCAATTTTTGTATATTTTATATTTAAATTGTATATTTTTTCCAAATTCACGGAAGCTTTCGGGATCAAACAAATTATGCTTTGGAGTCAACCGGTCGATCGCGATCTACCGGTTGGACATCTTAAGAAGGTCTTTAGAAGCATCGCTAATGAAAAATACATTATTGTATTATAAATAATAATATTACTTGTCAGCGCTTTGGGCAACCCTAACCCCAACCGATATAGCACGTTTTTTTTGGCAGAATAAAAAAACATTGCTTTGATTACCTCTAATATTCGTTGACCAGTGATTTAATATTTTTTAATAAAACATTGGACGCGTCCACTCCATACCACGTACGATCTCAGACTGAAGCTCAAACTGAAGCATAGTAGGTAAGAAAAGGCATCTCCGAAAAATGGTTACCATTTATTGGTATTATCATTATTATTTTATTTTTTTTGCTTTTAATGTAAACAATAAAATGGTTTTTTATTTCAATTTTTTTAGAAGTATATATGATACAATTATGCTTTAAAAATCAGTCAGAAAAAGTGGGAAAAATGGTACATTTCAAATGGCTGTATAATCATTATATACGATAAATTAGAAATTCTGCTCAAATCACTTTCTTAAACCAATCTTTATCTGTATTTCTTTCTAAGACTTCAAACTTCGGTATCTTATAATAAACCTTAAAACGATCTTCGCGTAAAGTAGTTGAAAAAAATCCAAGTCAATGTTTTACCGTGTAATCTTGACATTTTTACTATTTTCATAAAAAAAAAAATGCAATAGTGTAAAAAAGCGTTTGGAAAATGTAATTATTGAAAAAAAAAATTTTTTAAGTGAACGGTTCACGAGATTTCGTCGATGGCAAACGATCGATTTACTCTGTTTTCAAGCGTAAAGGTACTATATCCTCTTAAGTACAATCACACCTTTATTAGAGCTTTGGTGGATTGCATGTTTTTATTTTACGGAGATAACACTATTGTAATGTGTATTAACTGAAGTTACTTAACTTTTACGATACTTTAAGACGTGTAGAATATTACAACGCATCAAACTTATTTTTTTCTAAAATACCACTTGGCTCACTTCACCTCTAATAGGCCCAATTAAACTAATTTCTGTTAACCATCGGCGTTTGACAGATAACAGTGAACTTAATGTCATACCAAACGTAAAAACTAAATACAAAAATCATTATCGATATTAGAGACACTACTGAACTAATGTCTAGGAGACACGTGTATCTAGTACTCAATTCAATTCATAGTCATGGTCGAAGACTGAGTGTTTGTGATGTCAATTCACATTATTTCCTCTCCTCCCATCTTTCTGATTCCTTGATAACTGTGTAGCAAAAGCGATTAGTTAACCACTATTCCTGTTCTAGCCTTTTTCTTAGCTTAGTTATTTAACTGTTTCTTGGTAAAAATGGTGTAGAATAACGCTGCAGGGTTATTTTTTCTACTGTGGAAATATAAACAGTTAAATACAAATTTTCAATTAAATTCAAATACGAGTTAAATACACGCATAGTAAATATTGCGGTCGTGAATTTTGCGAGTGTTTTGCAATAATTCCAACGAAAAATTGCATTCAGATTTGCGCACAAATTACCTATAGTGGTTTTCTTTCGACATAACATATGGGGCAATTAATTATGCTGATTATTTTATACATTTGCGTAAAAAAACGATAAATTTCAAGCAAACTTGTGTATCATTGTAAATTTGTGATTAGCTGTACGCAATAACTTTATCTATTTTCACGTTATCTGACATTAATATCTTTTTCAAAATTACCAATTACGACCGAATACGGGTGAAAATGAAGTTATAATTAAAAAATTATGATTGGGAATAATCCATTTATTTGAATCGTTCAAATCTATTTTACTGATAAAATATTATTCAGTACAAGGGTTATAAACAGCAATTAAAACCTATAATTTTTAATTCATATTAATGAGTGGTATTTTTAATACAAATTAGACACTCTTTTAATATAATGAACGTAAGGTCTGTAGTCAAGTTTTCACTATCTTCGCTTGTGGTTTTCAGTACACTCGGACTCGAATTACAGTACATAAATAAACTGATTAAGGAATGTCTGTTAATGGGGAGTGGTACTTTTTAAACTTGAAAAAACCAGTGTTCGAATTTCAATATTCTTAAAATAAAAAAAATGTTTTATTGATTTTTACTATTATCAAAAGAAACTTCAGCTAAGTACAATTTTTTTTTGATATTCCTCGTCAGAAAATAAGCTTTTAGAAACAAAATGCACTGCAAACATATTTGTAAATATACCATACATATTATGTTTTAAATGCATTAATTTTTTTTACCTATACAAAGTGTTGAACAACATATCGACTGTGGAAAGGAAAAATGACGTAACCCACACATATCAAATTCTACAGGAGGCGCAAAAAACGTGTATTGATGATTTTGGGCCATATGCAAATTATGAATTAAACACAACCTTGAAGTGCACGGAGAATTTTAAACTGGTGCTTAACTGACAAAACCTAATATTAATTAAAGAAATTATCTAGGAAAAACCTTTATTTTAGTCTTTATTCTTGGTTTTAATATTTTACAGGGTCATCTTTTTCAAACTTAAATGCTAAGTTTCGATACTAATTCGGCATTTGCAGCTTGCATCCTTTTGATAGAACGTGTATCAAGTTGGATACATTGTGATTATCGAAAAAAACTTGTTTTGAATATATTGTGGGTTACGTCTTTTTTCCTTTCCACAGTCGATATTATTTCATTTCGTTTTATTTGTAACTAAAACGGTTTCAAGCCAAAATATTATGGTTTTTTTTAATGTAATAAAAAAATGAGTATTAAATAATATTTGAAACTAGTTCACTAAATTGAAAAAAAAACAACTTTAGAATGTCGGAAATTTAACATAATCAAAAACAAAGATTTTTGGAAACCGATAAACTCTTATACGAAGACATGGACGTCTATAATGTCTAAAACTTCCTACTGGAGAAAAGCGATTAGCTAATAACTAGTAATCCTTCTGCCGCTACTATTTTCGATAAAGAGACGTTGAGTAACTCGTTACAAAATTCCTGAAAAAAATCATGTTAAGATAAACTCCATATGTATGTATTTTGTTTGTTTTTTAAAATCTTAATAAAAAATGTGAAATATATTAACTAAAATTTTTGTAACTAGATTAAAATATTATGGTTTTGCCTTTATTTATGGTTGATCAAGTAAGCGTCATATCGATCAATACATTTTTTAAGGTATAAATTTTTGTTTGTTTATGGAATTAAATAGAATATAATTTGTATACAAAAAGGTTTGCAGTACACAAAAGACACAAAGAATACGTCGAAATATCATAAAATGCGCGCAATTTTATTGTTTGATTCAAGTCTTTTGATTAAAACCATGAGAAAATCTTCAATTAAAGACACAAAGTCTCGTTATAAAGCAACTGATAGCCTTTATGCATTCCATTGTCTTTTCTTCGAACAAATTGGACAAAGCTTTAATATGGTAATCATCAATTTTAAGCACAATAGTCTGTTAATAATATCAATTGTATGAAATTACCTCTTTTTGAATTATAAATATTGTACAAAATTATGAGACAGCGTATATCTGGTTAAGTATACACAGAAATTCTTCAATACAAATATTCCATTCAGTTATAAAATTAAATAGTTTATAGTATTAATTTATACAACAGTGCAAAAGTAATAATTCAATTGAATTCATTGCATTAAGCATACAAAAACGGCTCTTTATTTGTTGTGAATTTGGACAAGACATTAACGAATTTTAAACTTTTTACATTTTTTTTCAACTGTGATTTTTTCATCCCTTTACAACAACCTTCAAAAAATACTACGAACCAACAAACTAGAAACGCAGACAAAGCGATTTGTTAACTCCTATTTCTTTCTTTAATCAGAGGAGAGGTTAGTGGACTGTATTACATCACGCTCTCGTTAAGACAACGTTTTTAAAGGTGCTCATGTAGAAGACTACGGTTTATACTAGAAACTGTCATGGTAAAAAATCTTGTTATACGTATTGTATTTGAACTTTCATCAACCAAATCGCTGTTTTAATGTACGATTTGTCTCTTCCGTTAAATAAAAACATTGCTTTGATTCGTTCTATCTATGGTCACTTAGATATTTAGGTACTTTCTTGTTACATGGACTAATAACATAAGTTATATTAAAAAATACAATTTTTGTTCATTTTTTTATTTTTATTTATAAGACAAACGAATTTTATAACCTATAACCTAACCTTACCGCTTATTTTTTTGGTATACGGCACAGAAAATTGTTTCGAGTTTGATTTAAGTGTGTAAAATGATTCAATCATGACTCAGTTATGTTGTGAGATATAAGGTAAGGTTGTTATATGATGTATCACATATATCAGAATTGTATTGAAGTTGATATGCAGATTCGCAGGTCAAACAATATTTATTTAATTACGATTCAAAAAATAAAATACTTATTTGTACTAATTCCACATTTATTTAATATAATAAAGACCGGCTTCGCTCATGACGTGCATTATCAAATGATAAGATAATAACAATATGACAGTTTTTTTTTTACACAAAACAAAATAAAATTAATAGGTAAAAATAATAAAACATTTTTAGTACTTTTTCCACATAAAATTTATTAGATCAGGACCGGTTTCGCTCATGATGAGCATTGTCAACTGATAAGAAAAACAATAAAACAGTGATATTTATACAAAAGTTAAGTGATAAAAACAAGGTATGACAAACAATTGGTATTACAACCTAGCAAAAGAATTGAAGTAAAATACAAGGAAAATAAACTATAAATAAAAAGTTGAAGACCACTTAGCAATGAAACTATTATGACAAAAATCAATTAGGTATGAATTATCATTACCAAAGTAAAAACCAACAATTAGTGTATATAATAAATAAATCTTAATGTCTTGTCAACCAAATTGAGTTTGGAAAATCCAGTAGAGTTTAATCCCGCAAAATTGATTCCTGCGAAAAGAATAAAGGCAATATCAATTCTTACAAAATAAAAGCAAACTGAGAAAATTAAAATTCTAACGAAATAAAACAGTACAAAAAAGGAAATATAATAGGCTAGAATTATGTTAATGAAACGGATATAACAAGGGTGATGATGCAAATACAAGCTGTTCATTTAATAAATTAAAGCCCGGCAAGAATTTATGTCTATTTATTTCTAAGATCTCTTGTTTATCAAGTTTTAAAGATTTATTGTTAACATGCAGGATTTAAAAGTTTTTAGAGATATCAAATGTATGCTTATTTAGGAACAAATGGTTCCCAAATGAAGATAATTCATTCCCTTTACGTGAGCAGGCTAGATGTTCTTTAAATCTGATATTAAAAGCTCTTCCCGTTTGACCAATATACCTGGCTCCACAAGAATCACAATCAATTAAATATATGCCACTTTGGTTAAGAATGTTGAGTTTATCTTTAGAATTTACTAAAATGCGTTGTAAGTTAAAAGAATTATAAAAAGTGACATTAAAAAGATTTTTGTTGAATTTCCTTGAAATCTTTTCTGAAACACTACCCAAGTAGCTCAATTTCACCCATTGTTTCTCAACAGCTGGTGCATTAATCACCAAACTAGAGCTTACATTTAGCAAAGCTAGTTTTTTGTGTTTTTTAAATAAAAGACGATCTATTAAATCCGAATCATAACCATTATTCAACGCAATTTGTTTTATCGTATTTAACTCAAGATCATAACTAGCTTTAGTCATCGGAATCAACAAGAGACGATGAATAAATTGTTAATGATGTTATCGCTGTATGAATCTTTTCTAAATATACTGAAACAATGCCGATTATTAATAATCTCGATCGTTAAATCCAAAAAGTTTATTTTATTCAACCCCAACTCCATTGTAAATTGAATATGCGGGTTAACGTTATTTATAAGTTTTAAGAATTGATTAAGTTGTCTCTCTGTACCTCCCCAAAGTACTAAGATGTCATCTACGTATCTATACCAGTAAATGACATTTCTAAAGAGATCAAAATTACTGATTTTAGATTCTAAAAAATCCATGAAAAAATCAGCTAAAATAGGAGACAAAGGGCTACCCATTGCCAACCCATTCAACTGTTGGTAAATTTTATCATTGAATTTAAAGAAGTTTTGGTCAATACAACAATTGACAATAGATTTAATATCATTAACTAACAAGGGATTAAGATTTTTACTATCTATAAAGTCTAAAAAAGCTAACTTTATTAAAACTAACTTTATAAAAGCTAATTTTTAATACTAAATTTAGGACTGAAATTTAATTTATATTTAAAAAGTAGGTTCGCATTTTTAGCTGAGTTAAAGTTAGCTTTTTTAGACTTTATAGATAGTAAAAATCTTAATCCCTTGTTAGTTAATGATATTAAATCTATTGTCAATTGTTGTATTGACCAAAACTTCTTTAAATTCAATGATAAAATTTACCAACAGTTGAATGGGTTGGCAATGGGTAGCCCTTTGTCTCCTATTTTAGCTGATTTTTTCATGGATTTTTTAGAATCTAAAATCAGTAATTTTGATCTCTTTAGAAATGTCATTTACTGGTATAGATACGTAGATGACATCTTAGTACTTTGGGGAGGTACAGAGAGACAACTTAATCAATTCTTAAAACTTATAAATAACGTTAACCCGAATATTCAATTTACAATGGAGTTGGGGTTGAATAAAATAAACTTTTTGGATTTAACGATCGAGATTATTAATAATCGGCATTGTTTCAGTATATTTAGAAAAGATTCATACAGCGATAACATCATTAACAATTTATTCATCGTCTCTTGTTGATTCCGATGACTAAAGCTAGTTATGATCTTGAGTTAAATACGATAAAACAAATTGCGTTGAATAATGGTTATGATTCGGATTTAATAGATCGTCTTTTATTTAAAAAACACAAAAAACTAGCTTTGCTAAATGTAAGCTCTAGTTTGGTGATTAATGCACCAGCTGTTGAGAAACAATGGGTGAAATTGAGCTACTTGGGTAGTGTTTCAGAAAAGATTTCAAGGAAATTCAACAAAAATCTTTTTAATGTCACTTTTTATAATTCTTTTAACTTACAACGCATTTTAGTAAATTCTAAAGATAAACTCAACATTCTTAACCAAAGTGGCATATATTTAATTGATTGTGATTCTTGTGGAGCCAGGTATATTGGTCAAACGGGAAGAGTTTTTAATATCAGATTTAAAGAACATCTAGCCTGCTCACGTAAAGGGAATGAATTATCTTCATTTGGGAACCATTTGTTCCTAAATAATCATACATTTGATATCTCTAAAAACTTTAAAATCCTGCATGTTAACAATAAATCTTTAAAACTTGATAAACAAGAGATCTTAGAAATAAATAGACATAAATTCTTGCCGGGCTCTAATTTATTAAATGAACAGCTTGTATTTGCATCATCACCCTTGTTATATCCGTTTCATTAACATAATTCTAGCCTATTATATTTCCTTTTTTGTACTGTTTTATTTCGTTAGAATTTTAATTTTCTCAGTTTGCTTTTATTTTGTAAGAATTGATATTGCCTTTATTCTTTTCGCAGGAATCAATTTTTCGGGATTAAACTCTACTGGATTTTCCAAACTCAATTTGGTTGACAAGACATTAAGATTTATTTATTATATACACTAATTGTTGGTTTTTACTTTGGTAATGATAATTCATACCTAATTGATTTTTGTCATAATAGTTTCATTGCTAAGTGGTCTTCAACTTTTTATTTATAGTTTATTTTCCTTGTATTTTACTTCAATTCTTTTGCTAGGTTGTAATACCAATTGTTTGTCATACCTTGTTTTTATCACTTAACTTTTGTATAAATATCACTGTTTTATTGTTTTTCTTATCAGTTGACAATGCTCATCATGAACGAAACCGGTCCTGATCTAATAAATTTTATGTGGAAAAAGTACTAAAAATGTTTTATTATTTTTATTATAATGCCATTCCACCAAGTATTGACAGTGAACACCTTAAAAGTGAAAATTAATAGGGTTTAACAAACAATTGGTATTGAAAGGAATTTACAAATAAAGTTACAAGATATGAATAAGTGACGGTTAATTGGCAATAATTAAATTGTTTATTAACTCTTAAACATAATTTGAAAACACATCAAAAGATAGTAAGTCTTAAGTGGACACTAACGATAAATGAAAACATAATTATAAACAAAGTAATTTATAATGTTACATCATAGAATTAATACCTAAACGACGGCTTAACTACTTTTGGGTAACGCATTTAACTAGAAAACTTTTTAAAAACCAACAGCCATGAAGATACTAATGTTCGTCGTAAGCGAAACCGATCCTGATCATTTTAAATAAAAGTAAAATATAATGCCTTTCTACCAAATATTGACAGTGAACACGCTTAAAGTGATTAAGAATTCAACGTTTAATAAGTAAAGCTTATTCTTTATCTTAAATTTAATCATCCAAACACTATAATGCAAAACTCGAAATATTTTGTAGAGGGAGAATTTTATATTTATACAATAGGAACGTGGATCATTTAGCTTTGAGCAAATGAAAATCGTTCATCTCATAATTCAATACATCTTTCAAGTCTCTTAGTATTCGTTCTATAATTGGATAAAATTAATAGATAACGATGCACTTTGCAATAGTGCATCGAAGTACCCCTCTAATGCCACTCCACGGCGATTATTTCTCAGCATCACAACAAAACGAGGTTCGAATCCACTGCGAGCGATTTTGATTTGCGCGTCCAATTACGGGATACGGTATCTTGTTTACCGTTCTCAAAGACAAACAATCAGACGATCACGTTTTACGTTAGGTACTCTTCGTTTCTAGCTAGTGTCTGATCAAAGAAGGAAGAATTTTATCGGAAGTCGGTGGTTGAAAGGTGGCGCGCAAACTGGAAATAGATTCGAAAGTTAAATAATGTTTGGGCTTAGAGATAAAAAGAAAATTAATTTGATTTGACACAGAAGTTTGCATAATTTTTTGCTTTTAAATAAAAATAAGTTTTCATGTACGAGTGGGTGTGATTGCAGGAAAAATAATTTGGAAAAATTTTCGCCATTTTTTTAAATATATATTATCCAAAAACACTTTTTACTCAATAAAACCAACTAGGTATTAGAGGGATAAATCATGATTTTTATCCAGTTTATTAAAAGGTAACATTTAGAATACACAATAAACTATGGAATACACAATTAAACGACTCAATGCTTATTATAATGAACGATGTTTATTTATTGTGAAAATTGTATAAAAAAGCTCCGGCTTGCTATGTTCAAATGAAGACAATAGTGGCTTACCACGTGTAGGCATCTATTAAAACATTATGAAGAGTAAATATGTATTTTACCATTGGCTATAAGAATAAAAGGCAAAATCGATTCCTGTTTTGCGAAAGAGTCAAAAGAAAAGTTTGTAATTTTCGTAGTTATCTATGCATTTAAGGGTTAAGATAAAAATGGTATATTTTATAAAATCCCTGAAAACGTGTATTGTATTGTCAAACTCTGCACATTGCAAAAGATTATACAAATAATAAATTTTTAATCGTTAATTTTTCGCAAATTCTTTATTTACTACCAGTTTACTACTAAGTTTCATAGCAATTTCACAAAACTTGTATTTCAACAGTCAATAATTATTAAAAACTGTTAACGCAACAAGCAAAATTAAAATTGAAAAATATTTTTATTTAAATATAATTTTTTTGAAAGAAATAAAATAATATTTAGTTCAACGAAAGAAAGTTAGTTCGGACGATAGTGCTGAAAAGTTATGCTTCGTCATTCATGCGAAACAAAACTTTGTATTTCCCGATTTCAATAAAATTCTACAAAGCGAACTTCAATGAGTACTTTTTTTTAATATTTTAAATCGCAAAATGTAGAAAAAGTCTCACTTTAACACAAATAATAAACAAATTCAATACAATTACACATATATAAAAAATATATAAATAGTTGCAAATAGAGAATATCTATAAAAGATAGTACATAGTAATAGTTAAAGTTTCATATATTTTGTATGACACTAGAATAATATATCAAAACACAGAAATTAATGCAAAAAATCTGGTTAAAATGAATCTGTTAGAAGATTGAGAAACACATTTTTAAGTTCAGCTTAAAAAACTTAACTGAAATAAATTGTTCTATTTTTTTAGTGATTAACGATTTTTAGTTAAACATTATTTTTTAAGAATCCTTCTTGATTTTAAAATATATGATATTATTTTTACTACCACAATGTTAATTAAAAAAAATATTATGAATAAGTGTGACGAATGTTTTGTATATATTTGGAAGGATTGTCTAGACTAGAATTATGAGATAAACGAAGCGTAAGTATCATATAATGACATATTATACAAACTATGACAAACGAAATATTCCAAAAATGATGAAAAATCTATGATACATTCACACAAAAAATAGAAGATGATTTCTTTCTTAGTTTCAAACTGACGACGAAACTTTGATTTTCATCAGAATTAAAAAAAAAAATCCTGATTACTTTACGGAACTGGCAATACAATTTTTCTAAAGTTGATTTTAATATTTTTAATTGTTAAAAAAAATAGTAACTAGTGTTTTGACAATTAACATCCATTTAAGTTTGTTTTAAAAATCTTTTACTATAAAAAATATGAAAACTGAGGCTGGATTATTTTTTTCATATAAAGCTAATTAAAACAAAACCAATTCACATAAAGTGATTATACGAGAATAGTTGGGGCTCTTGTTAGCTATGTAAATTTTATGCAAAGGATTTTGCATACCGAGAGATTAATTTTTGACAATGAAATGTAAAGCATTTTAGCTCTAGAAAAATATAACATAAGATAGGATAAACAATGATTGAGTTTTTAATATCGTTTGAGTTTTTTTTTATTGAGCAATTTGATTAATTACTAATTTAAGTAAACGAACTATTGATTGCTTATATTTGAACCGTGTTATAAGATTATTTCTAATGTAGCTTTACTTATAATTTGGTCGTATTTCTAAAAAATGGTTTAGTTCATCCATAAAGATTTATAAAAAATGTCTTTTTGTATCCAAATAAATACATGTAGATCGAAAAATGATTCATTTAAATTAACTCTAAGAAGTCACCTAAAAAATGACGATCTGGTGTATAAAAATCTAGTTTTTGGTAGATACCCAGTTATTTCTATTGATCCAAGAAACATTTTTTTTTACAGTTCAAATCAATAAAAAATTAAGACTCAAACGTGTTTGTACGACATTCTCGCACACTGGTTTTAGATATTCAATATTTATTTTTCATAAACTTTGGCACCCCAATGTTCTCACGCGGGACATACCATAAAGCGACAGTGAGATAAAGAAAAAAGTTGATTTTAAGATAAGCATGTCAATCGATAGCTGAAAAGTAAATCTTTATAATGAAATACTGAAATATTTTATTTTAAAAATGCCCCGCTTAAAATAAAAATCTTACTTACAATTATTGATTCCTGTAACTACCAAGCATCAGGAAGAGAAAAAGTTAAACTAGATACATTTAATATATTTATTTTTTTATCATACATCGTAAAATTAGCTAAATAAAACCACAATTTACTATTTAAAAAGTACAATTTAAACCTTGAAGTTCTAACGTTATCGCGCTAACGTCGCCGCGCCGATTGTTTCATACGAAAAATATTTTCATAATTACTATACTTATACATAACCATGTTTATTGCATTTTAAGCACATAATAAGATGTATGCACTATTCAGGTGGTTTGATAAAACTCTCAATACATTTTGAGACAAGAAAAAATAAAGAATGTCGACATTTAGGATTACGGCGGTATTGTTCTAAGTGTCATAAACTCAAAATCATATTATAGTCAAAGAAAAAGACTTTAATGAATATTTAATATTTAAATAAAATTTTCGTTAATTCACTTTCAATTTTCTTTAAGATAATAAAATTTATGAATTAACAAAGGACAAGAATATAAATATTCTTTTGTAATAAATGACGTTTTATTTTATAAAATACAAACTTACTTAGTATAATAAAACTTTTGAACAATGCATTCAACAAGAAATATCGCAATTACAGCTTTAAAAACATGACGAGTTTTTATCTTACTTGAAAAGAAGAATTTCAACTACCCAGACGGTAGATAATAATTCCGTCTGCAAAACGAGATAACTCATGAAAAATATTAATTGTTAAAATGTGTCAAAACTTCTAAAGGTTGAAATATATTTTATTCGAAATCACAGTTAACAACTCGTAGTTTGATAGTTTACTTTTTATTCAAATGAAAGTTTAAAATAATGTCCAGCTTCAATTTTGTAAAACATACAAAAGCACAACAATAACTATAAATTACTCTTTGTCTACGAGCTTAAATGATGTGGTTCCCTGCTTAAACAATAGTTTGTTTGTCTTTCAGTCTAGAGTTAAAACCACGATGCATGGATCAGAATAATGGGCAAAAATGAAATCGTTCACATAAGCAAGAATATACATTATTTGATAACAAAACAATAATTTGTTTTTAATGATGTTTTGATACCGAAAAATCTCTTGAATATCTTTGTAGAAAGTTTGCTTTAATGTCATAGAGTTATAGTAAATACCAATACAACAAATAAATAATTTACAGTAAGGTGATTTCAAAGCCTTAGTTTTTTTATTTATCTTTAACGGTAAAAGCTCAACTTAAAATGAAATAATATTGGTTTCATTACCTAAAGATGAATTAAAGCTCTTATTATAATCTAAGTAATATTTATTTAGCTAAAAATGACTCGTTTATTACTCCAGTAAAAAAACCTTCAAACAAACCTAATATTATTTTTTTTAATACGCAGAATTAAGTAATTACGTTATCTCTAAAAAAACCCAGACATTACTTCAAAATAGATAGCGCATTTTGCAATTATTAATCAATCAATTTTTCACAACTGTATTCAGTAATTTCGTTAAAATCTATATAACTTTTTTAAAACTATTCCTCAAATTTTGTACCGCTCGCTAGCATGCAAAAATGAATAAAAAAAAATAGGGATATACTTTTTGCATACACTTGTGTATCAGAAAGAAAATCTTCACATTTCAAATCGTTCAATATTTTATTTCTATTTATTGCCGATTTCGCATTCGTTCTCTAAACAGTGACTATAAAGGAAATTTAATCGATTAACCAAGCGGAAATATTATTTCTGACACGTGCATTTTATTTTTCGTGATAAAATAAAAATGAACTGTGAAGCTTCCTCTTATTAACTGTTGTATTATTATATTATTTAAAGTCCACTGTAATTCTACCAGAGTTTTTTTGTTACCCTATCAGACACGACGTGTTTTTGTTGGACGTTTGTTTATTTCACATTGAAAAAATATTTTATTTGCTTTGAAACAGTGATTTTAATCTTGGTACTTTGGCTATTAAAGGTATGCTTCAAAACGCTTACATATATATCTATTCAAGCAAGAAAGCATGTTATCAAACTTTAATGACAAACAACATAGTAATACATTAAGAATACATCTTGGTTTCAATCAATCAAAACAGTTAAATAGTACGTTACAGCTGAATCTATCGAATAAATTAATTATATTTTTAATTGACGAGTTTGTTTTTTTTTCAAATCTAGTAAACAATCTAATATCAACATGATTGGAATATAGACAAAACGCGAAAATTTGTGACACTTTTTATTTTAATTTAATATTAAGTACACTTATTACACTTAAGACAATCAAAAATATACTAAATAATATGTATGTACGTGATTTTATCTCGATCTAAAGGCAAAGCAAGCTGCTTAAACCTAACATATTTTCTGCAAATTAGTCTGTCAACGAAAAATTCATTTTATAACGGGTGTGAAATATTTACATACAAAATAATAACATCACTATCGCGAAATTCCGCACGGGAATATTTTCGTACTTTATGGCTTGTTACGTGTCACTGGCATGTAAGCTCGCCTCTTATAAAATACATGATGCTTACAAAATTATTATGTATCAGTTTGTATCATTTTTGTTTCGAAACGCGCATTTTGTCTTCTTTATTATTAAATTCCTTAAAGAGTTGTATATTATATACTTTCATTTAATGGCATATTGTAACATTACAATTATGTCAAAACATATTTATATATCAGCCCAAAAAATTAGCTTATATTGATTATGATTTAAATCTTTTTCTATTATGTTGTAAAATGAATCATAACTTATTTATTTCTTTCGCTTTTGAAAGTTTGATGAATCACAAAAAGGTTTAAAGACCATACTGAATTAAGCTTATGTTAAAAGTATATTGACAGCTGTAATTCAATAATTGGATCTTGATTTTAGAGTGAAAAAGAAAGTACTAATTATATTTTAGCTGTTTGAATCTTTACCATATCAAAGTATCATTTTCTCACTTTTGTAAATGGAAGGTCATCTTTAACTATGTCAAAAGTGACAGTGTTTCACTATGGATGTTCAAAGCATATTCATTAAACTTATGATAGAAAATAACTGGTTTTATTTGTGATTATTATTGATTTATTTATACTTGACGTATAAAAAAGAACTTGAAGAGAGAGTAACGATGTATTGATTACACTATATTGATACCTCAATTAGGTCAGTATTTACATAGTTTTGTATAGTTATGTCGATTTAAGTCGGGACAACATTTTTTATAAATAATACATTTGATTGTTAAGAATGTTACTGAAAAAATGTTGTCAAATCAGATATTTTATTATATTATTTATAAAATGAGAACACAGAAAAGTATTTATAAATCTGAAACTATGATATCTACAAGAGTACACATTCGTAATATGTTGAATATAATATTATATTATACTTTGAAAAAAAAACACAAAAATGTGTGGTTTTTGATATACATACTTAAATTGAGTATAAGTTTACTTAAAAACTTTGGTCAAATAAGAATATTATCAAAAAAGGCTGTTGTTTTGTTTTTTTTATGTATGTACCTACGCCGTTCACCAAATTGGAGTATTTCTTTGCACATCGTAAATAAGTACTTTTTAATAACATTTAGTACACTTATATTAATTACTACACACATCATAATACTTAAAGTTTGCAATATTAGTTCAATGGCATGATTTTTCGTAATTTTTGTAGCTCGTTAAAGCATTGCTGATTATGCCACTATATTTTGCCTGAATTTATATTTTTTACACATTTATCGAGTAATCATGTTGAAGATATAATTCGCGATCCAAAAACTGCATTTTTTTTATAGTAGAATTGTGGCGAAACAAAAGTTACAATGAGGCAGTATTTCAAGTAGCATTATTAAAAATCATTGCTACTTAAGATTTGTCAATCATCGACACTTCGATCCTTGTAGATTTCAGTAAAGTTCAAGTCATTAGTTATTTTTCTATTCAATTTAAACACAGAGCACATAACGTAATGCCACGAAATCTTTTAATTATCATGTTTAATTCATTTTTTTGAAATAACAAATGTTTAAAAATCTAAAAAGGTCGCGCATGTTTCTGAGCCCCATATATATACAATATTCGGTGATATAATAATATCGAATTTTTCGTTTTTAAGATCGCGAGCTCATTTCTGCTCGAGCGATTCCTCGCAAACGTCTTGTAAACAAAATTTCCGAAGGCTTCCGACGAATAAAAAACCTCCCCTTACACAGTGAGAACGCAGGCCCTGCGGCAACAATCAAGGGGTGAATAAACATGTTTGAGATACATCCTTAAAGTTTCACACGCCTCCTGAATGCGGGAGTGGCGATAATTTCGAGAGATTTGGAATTTAATGCGGCGTTTACTTTCGTGTCGTACTGTATGAGTATGTATTATTTCATGTTGAAAATAAAGCGAGCGTGACTTTTTTTAATAACATATTTATTTTTTTAAAGTTTAAAAATTATTCGACTCCATTTAAAGATTGAACCGAGAACAAAATATCAAAGCAAAAGGATACCACGATTCATTAATACATCAAATAGAAAAGTTTTGACTATCAACAAAATCATACGAACAAATATACACAAAAACTCATTTTGCTTTAATGTTCGTATAACATACGTAGTTTTATGATATTTTGGATATCAAATTATGGGAGCTTTAAGTCATATAGCGCGTCAAAGCAATGTTCTTGTTTCCTTAATCGCTGATTTGCATTCCTTTTCAATCTTTGCCGAAAGAAAGCCGTAAAGCCAATTCACGTGGGCACCATATGCGTTCACATGCAATTTATATCATATTTACCTCTCCATCAAGTATATACATACATACAAACATGCGCATACATAATTACATGTATACAATACATCAATAAATAAATTGCAGAGTCATTTCCTTGATGCTTTTGGTCGTATTAAACGGAAGTGTTTCATTTTTTTCATGATATTTGGACATACACGTGATTTTTTGTATGTATACTTACTATGTCAGCTGGGTGGCTTTTCAATCGGTTTGAGAATTTCTATTTGAAGGTATTTATGTATGTGATGTAATAAATTTCCCCCTCCCACCTAGCCTATCTTAAAAATGGGGCGTAGCGAGAGCGATTAGCTAACCACTGGTCCTGTTTTAGTATATCCTTATCTTCCTACTCTCTTTGGAAAATAAGGGAGGTTAAGCAACTTAGCAATAAGCAGTTTTCACAGAAACATTTCTGTTGGGATTATTTACTTCACTGTAAGTCCATAAACTCTACATTGCAAGCAGACATGGTAAAAAACAACTTATTATAAAGCTTAACATTCATGCAGCAAGAGCTATTATCAAAAAAAAAATTGAGATCCTAATTGAGCGGTAATTGCCGATAAGTTATACAAATATAACTTTTTTTAGCCTGAAAGATATTTTATTTTTCAATACATGTTGTAAAAATATAGGAAAATTTAAATGTTCGAATATCAAAATCTTCTGTTATTCGAATATATTCGAATAATAAAAATGTATAAGTTCCAGTATGTATTTATATTTTTGGCGAGACGTATGCTTTTTTTTAAATCTAATAGTTCGCGACTTGTATCTTGAGTGAGTATTATGATCTCTAAATAAACAAAATACAAATATTTCAACGTTGAATAACATTTATTGTAAATGGATTTTAATACATAAATACTAATTACGAATAATATTTTAATAAGTTTGTAAATATTGAAAATTCGATTGGAATACTTTATTAAAATGAAAAATTTAAATCACAGTGAACTCAAAAAGGTTTTAACGAAGTTGAAAATAATATGTTTAGTGCATTAATATCATGTTTGAATTGTTTGAATTTTGTACTTTTCCATGAGTTTTGTCGCTAACGACCCGGGTACCTTCGGCATCTTCAGGCATTCCAATTGCACGGATGTACTTGAACTGACGCGTAGTAAACAGTTTGTATCGTTTATATTCAAAAATATAAGTAGATCACTAAATTAAAAGGCTATTAAAATGTAAATTAGAGAAAATTGAATGTATACAAGTTTCAATGAATTAAGTGGGTTTGTAATAACTATGGGGATTTTTTGAAAATATTAATGACCAGATAATAGCATAGGAATATTTAAAATAAATCTAGGGTTTTATCCGACCTATTATTAATGAGTTGGTTGATTTTCAGCCTTTGAATTAATATTTAATGATAGCAAGTGAATTAATATTTAATGATAGTAAGTTCTTGATAAAACTCATGCGACAAAACTCAGCGACAAAACTCAGCGACAAAACTCATGGAAAAGTACAAAATTCAAACAATTCAAACTTGATATTGAAATTCCATCAAGCACCCTCAGCCGAAATACTTAATTATTGCATTAATATCAGTTAAGTAAATTTTGTTTGGTATTTTTATTGAGATTTCATTAATTTTTAAACGATCATAAAAGTACACAGCGTTCAAAACTTTTACGGCTGGTTTCATCTTATGGTAGTCAACGAATTCATAACTTCAATCCGTGATAGTTTGTAAACTGAATAAATTCCGTCTTGCCCAACTAATGGACTGAAACCAAAGATGAGAATTCTTAAGATAATAGACGATAAAGACTGACTTTCACGTATCCTAGAATAACGACTTGAAATAAAAAATGAATATTAGTAAAAGGTTTAAAAAAGTTATCTTTTCGAACGATAAATTATTTCACAAGTTACTCACGGTGGATGGGTTTATTTAAACTTTTCGTTGTGAATTTTTCTGAACATGAAGCACACAAAATCGTCTAGATTTGCTCCCTAATTGCCTATTACGTACAAATGCAAATAATCAGTCTGACATTCAAGCTGGCTGAATGACATTTTTTATATTGAAGATTATTTTATTTCACACAATAATTTGCCATTTTTATTGCGAAGTCTTTGCTTCTAGAGTGTTATTAGACGTTTCACATGTTGAGATTATTTTAGGAGCATCGTTTTTCAATACAAGTAAAATATTTAAACACGTAAAAATACTTTTATTATTTGACAATATTTGTAAAAATAATTCTAAGGAGTAATTGATCAAATTAATAAAAATATTGATTCGTCAAATTTTTTTTTAATGATTGTTAAAAATTATGATTTATATTTAAATAAATATAAAATACGATTGGAGTCTTACTTAGCTAAATGTCTGTTAATGCTTTTATATTATTCATAAATAAAATGATTTATTTACAAAATGTGTTTATCTTGTATATTTTATTTCCCACTCAAAAATATATTTTTTAATGAGACTGCTGAATCTATTCAAACTTGTTGTGACACAGAAAACTGCCGTCTTATTACATTTTAAGCAGTAAAAAAAGTGAAATATATTTAGTAAACTGTTATATATATTAGATAAAGTATTACCAGTATGCTTTTTTCGATCTGAAACATCACGATAATTTAAAAAAAATCAACGTTAGCTTTTGATTAGTAACATTAAAATAATTAAAATAATGTTTGTCGTTTTACCACAGAACATAGAAAAGCAATCCGGTAATGGCAAATAGTAAATTAACTGTAGATTATATTAGGCTGTTGGGTCCGTGTCACAGTGATCAACGTCGTTGGCTTCCACGCAGCATTTTTGGAATCGATTTTTAAATTTCTGTTCGAAAGATTGCATGTCTAAAATTTACCTCACCATTTCAATCCTAAAATAACGGAGTGTAGCGAGAGTAATTAGACAACCATTAGTCCTGTCCTGCCCTATCTTTTCTATCTCAACTACTCTATTCGAAAAAAGAGAGATTGAGCGCCTTAAGTAAAAAACAGTTCTTTTTCTGTTGAGATACCTCCATTAGGAGACCAAAAGCTTCACATTGGGAGCGGACATTGATAACTCTAACAAAAGGTAAGTCAACACATATTATGTTACACTATAAAACTGTAAATTATTACAATCGCGATTGAAATAATGTTTTTTAAATAGAAAATCTGATAGTGTGTCTTATATCAGTATAAAATTACAGTCATTTATTTCGAAATGAAGTAAATACGCTCAGTGAATAGTAAATCATTCCATTTAAAAAGAAAGGTCTCCGTATAGAATCCTTTAAGTAACAGAGACTTAGCGTTTCGCAAATGTATCCAGGCAACTTCCTTTAAGTTTGAGTCTAACTTGTTAATCTATCTCTAGCCCAAGGCAAATAGTAACGAAGCATTTGAGCGATGTACGTGCCACGGCACCGGGACTTTATTGCATGCCTCGGCCTGCTAGCTCGCCACATCAGATTGATCGACGAAAATTATTCTAAATTACAATGGAACGATTGCTAATAATTCAGCCGATTCCGCTTAATTGGAGTACACAGATAATTTCGTCCCAATTAAGTGAATCTCTCATTGAATTAAAACATATATTTAAAACATCTATATGTGAGGAGCAAACATTCAAAAAGTGATTTGTCACACATATCCATGATAAAATATGTGAATGGAAATCACAATTAGTGTTCAAAAAAGGTTTTTTCTATAAAAATTAAATCATATTTTTTTTTTAATCCATGTCCGCTCCCATTGTGGATAATATGGCCTCCTAATGGAGGAATCTCAACATAAGCTTTTTCTACAATAACTGCTTGTTCCTCAGTCGCTCAACCTCACTTTTTTCAAATTGAGTAGTAGGGAAGGATAAGGCTAGAACAGGACTAGTGGTCGACTAATCGCTATCGCTACACCCAGTTATTGAACGATCAAAAGGATGGGTGGAGAGGAAATAATTTGAATTGACATCACAAACACCCAATCTTCGATCACAACTTTGAATTGAATAATTCTCAAATTCACTGTGATCTGACCGGAATCTAACCCAGACCTGCGTGATCAGTAAAGCAAGCTCTAACCAACTGTGCGACAAAGCAAGCTCTAACAGTAGGTGACAAATCATAAAATAATAACTAACAAATTTAAAATGGCCGTTAAAAATAAACGGAAATTAAAAAATCGCATGTTCTTTTGGTGGTTGTTTCCGTCCCCGCGGCTGATGGCTAGCTGAATTATGTATCCTTTTTAACCAACATTGTGTGATGGCTACGATATTCTGGTAGAAAAATGTACTAAAAAAAAACTATTGCATCATCACGGTTTTTATCTTTGTGGGATGGTAAATAATTATTAAAATATTTTGTTGAGAATTCAAAAGTTCTTACAAAAATACACTGTCTGATGACCTACAAAAACATACCATTTTTAATTATTATTTCTTTGACTTCACCAATTACCTTCACATGACAATTAACTCTAACCACCAAATGAAATTTTAAAAACTTAAATATCAAAATATTTCATAGGTTTATAGTTATAAAACAACCCAATTTCGTTATATTCACATTAAAATATTTACCATATCGACTATGAAAGAAAAAAGGACGCAAAAATTAGTTTTTTTCGATAATCACAATATATACAACTTGATATATGTTCTATCAAAAGGATGTAAGTTGAAATGCTATATAAGTATCCAAATTTAGTTTTGAAGTTTTAAAAAAAAGAAACTGTGGAAATTGGGATCAGGAAAAACGACATAAAAAGCTTTCTATTAAATACTAAATTTATACCGTATAAAGTCAATTGAAAACCAAGTTCTCAGTCTCCATGCACTTCAAGGTTATGTATATTCACTAATTTTCATCTGGTCCAAAATCATGAATTAACGATTTTAGTGTCTCTTCTCAAACTTTTTATGTGTGGGTAACGTCCTTTTTCCTTTGCACGGTCGATATATTTATATAAATATAGGTCATCGAAAAAGTCATCATTTTTTACTTAAAAGGTCATGACACCAATGAGAATGCTATTTTACCGGAGAATCTTTTTCTTTGATTCGTATATGTTGTAATGCATATGACATGTAAATTGTTATACATTTGTTTACATTCTTATTTCAAATTCTAGAAGGAATCGAAAAAAATGCTGTTTTTACTCAACAATATAAGTAAAAAGTGTTTTTTTGTACATCTTGAATGACATTAAATAGTTATTTTTTTCATGTAATTAAACCAAAGACTATTAAAAAGAGCTGTAAATTAAAATTTGTTCCTACAATGAGTCGTGTATGAATATTTTTATTGTAATTGTAGACTTTCGCTGTATAATAAAAACGATATATTTATGGTAATTTTACTTCATGTTGTTAACCATATACAATAGTAATAATCTTAACAAGTTTAGGATTAAATACTTATGAATAATAGCCATTAAAATACGTTATTCTCACAAAGCTTTCAAATTACCAAGACAATAGGTCGATAGTTATGATTCTAACAACACTCAACACGCATGGAAAATAATAACGATATTAAATTCTACTATTTTATTACAATATAATATTTCTCTTCTCAGTATGAGAGCTCATTAATAAGGAACAATATGAAATACAGTCAAGTTTTCTAGTGTGTGTACAGATAGTAACATAAATGATTTTTCGTTTTCTTTAACCTAAGTAGGAAAATATTCGAGGTTTTTTTTTACTTTTGTTTCGGTCAGAAAATAGAACGTAGTGCAGTCACTTTAAAATTGTTTTATCAAATACATTTAAAATTTATAGAACGTTTATATATTATTGTATTCCCCTACTAGTGCTACTCTTACGAGCTTTTTATATGTATTTTTATTTATTACATCGGGTCCTATGGCGCAGCGGTAAGCTCTGTTGGCTTCCGTGCCGGATTTCACGGGCTCGAGTCCCAGTATCAATAGCATTTTTCGGTTGATTTATTGATTTCTGTTTAAAAACAAGTGTGTTTGTGATGTCTAAAAATTCCCCCCCCTTCCACTCTTCTGATCATTTAATAACTGGGCGTATCGAGAACTATTGGTTGATTACTAGTCCTGCTCTAGCCTTATCATTATTTCAATACAATCTTTGAAAAAGAGAGGTTGAGCGACTGAGTAACTGAGTTCTTATAAAAAACTTCTGTTGATATACCTCCATTATTAGGCCATATGCTCCAGGTTGGGAGTGGACATGGGTAAAATAATGGTTGAGACATTCTGCTCTTAGAATGGAGCGTATGTATTTTTTTCTACACTAAAACATCTAAAAACTTGAAATAAATAAGCTTAATTTGATGAATTTAATCACCACTTTTTCACGTTAATTGTTGGTTCTGTTCTATACACCTTGTATGAAATCGGCATAGATGTGACCGATCAAAAATTGATTTTAGTACATCGCTTTGAAGGTGTTCACTGTCAAGTCTTGGTGTCACTTTTTTAAAAACATATAAAATAATAAAATAAAAATAATGTTCGTGTTGAGCGAAACCGGTCCTGTTCTTTAATACAAAAATGTGTTTTATATTTTAGACATTTTGTTTCTTTATAAATTTTTACCTTATCATTATATTAAAGTAGCATTTTATGATCAAAAATATACTGTTTTTATCAATTATCAAATTGAGCCTGAGGAAAAATAAAGATTTTCGTTTATTTTAAGTTCAACAAGAAAATACAAGTTGCCAGTAAAATGATACCTCCTTGCTCTAAAAACGAAGCCGGAAATAAAAAAAAATACATTCGAAATATTATAAAGTGTGCAAAAATTTAGTACAAGCTCTTCTGCAAGCGTACAAAATTTTTCAGATGAAAATATGTAAAACATTATTTTTTATCAGTGACTGCGCCCCGTCGTTACGTATAACGCTATAACGGCCCGCTAGCCGTTATGCCGTTACGGCGTCGCCGAGTCTGGCCAACAGCCCACTGGATTCGCCGCCCGACGCCAGATCACCCACACCCCCTCAACCGCTTGAAGCTGAATTCACGTCGAAAAACGAACTTAGTATTTCGCTGTTGTACGAACGTATATGATTTCAAGGAGAGTATGATTTGCTTTCATCTCATCAATATATTTAAAACATATTCACGAACGATTTAATCACTTTTAAGGTGTTCACTGTCACTTGGTGAAAAAGCATTATATTATTTAAAAAATACTTTTACAACTGATACTTTAAACATACTTTACAGTTATTACTTAGTATTAGAACTAATTTCACTTATCACAAGCATTTTCAACTGACAACAATATTCGTGTATTAGTCAAATTATTTGCTACGATTATATTACTATTTTTATTGAATAGAGTAGGGATATAAAAATAGAACTAGAAAAAACTAAAAGTTAACAAATCGTTGTCGCTGCTTCTCGTTATTTAAGGATTGGAATAGAAAGAGAGTATATATAAATTCTAAAAACCCATGTCTCCAAATGAAAAAATACTGTTCGTTCTGGCACTTGAATTTATGATATCCGCCACGTAAGTCAACGACGTTGACCACTGATCCACGGACCTGACATAAGAATGGTTGTATAAAAGTCTATATGGCAAAAAAAGGTTTTCAATAAACCCCGGTTAACCGTGCGAAATAAACCAGTTTTTCTTAAAACAGTCAGTAAACCGGTTAACCGGTTTTTGTTGTACGGCATGGGCACTTGGTAATAAAGCAAAACACATTTGGTTTTTTTGCGTTTTTCTCCAAAGTAGATTTTCGAAGAATCTGAGTTATGATACTAAGTAAAACCGTAATATAATATATATTATTTTTACAACACTAAACATAAATGACGAAGTTTACCTTGCTAAAGAAAAGATTTTTTTAACCCATATAAAAACAAAAAAAACGTTCACAATTCAAAATTCTAAAATCGTAAATAAATGTTTTTTTTTTCATTCTGTCAAACAAGTAATCAAAATGTTTGAAAAAGTCAGCCGAGCTCTAAAAAAAATCAAAACTGAGGCAAACGGAATCGCCAGCTTCGTCTAACGCCAATACTATCAACGAGGCATTTTTTGAAAGCTACCTTTGTTACGTAATCTGAAGTGATACTAAATGATCTTATTTTCGCAATAGTTTGTTTGCAGGACAAGAAACGAGAATAATTTTACTGAGATGTTTATCTGAGACAGGTTTTTTCTTTTATTTCATTTGTTATTCCGATTTATTAAATAACTATTTAATATACTAACCGTCTTTGCTATGTCTGCTTTTTTATAAAAAAAAATATGTACAAATAGATAGTCACAAGAAATAAAAAAGATGAATGGAATCAATTTTAACCAAAGCAGAAATTTGTTAACATTTTGCCGTAGATATAATCTTTTCTGGTTTATGTATCAACGAAAATGAAAAATTTTGAAGAATTTTCATTTGTGAAATTGTTACACATATAATAACTATGTAATATTAACCAATTTTTTCTTATATACAGCAAGCTTTGGTGACAAACACATACATGAAATTGTAATCATCTGAAGAAAAATATTAAGAAATATTATCGTATTAAGAAATTAGTGTGATTCTTAGAATGAGAACGAAATCCCTTTCATTTGTTTCAATAAAGATAGATGAGTTGGTGACAAAAGCATTGCATGCTAAGTCTGGAACCGTCACTCTTTTTTGAAAGTCCTTAATTTTGGTACAGCATTATTGAAGACCGAAATATCCATGTCGTGAAATTCCAAAGAATTTTGATAGAAAACAAAAAAAATTAAGTGGCTGATTCTATACACACTTTTTTCAGTTGATAAGGATATTTTTAAAGCAGTTTGAACTATTTTTTTAATTGGAAAATTATACAATCATAATCGAAATTCTCATTCGACACGGTACCTGTTTATAGACACATAATTTTAATTATATTGAAAATAAACCTAAGCTTACCTCACAACATTGTAGAATATAACATTTAAATTATATAAAACAATCCTTAGCCCTACTTAACTTAACGACATAATTGTTTTTTTTTGGTAGGGAGAATTTGATTAGTTTAATTGTTAAATTAGACTGAGGAGAAAAAAATAAATTAAAGTATTTATAAATGTTATTTTCATATAATTAAAATTATGTGTCTATATTACAAGAAATAACCTTCAAGCCATATTTGCAAAGATAATGCATATACATATATTATATAAAAAAAATTAAGGTTAAATTACAATTATAAAACAATGTATCATTATATATTAAAATATTTGTGTGTGTAGATTTGTTCAAAATCCATCCTAAAGTTTTTTGCCGGAATGACTACAAAATGCTGTACACTGTGAACGGAAGAAACTTAAAAATATCTTCTATCAATAAATATAATGTGATCCCTCAAGAAGTGAAGTGAGCCAAACTTCAAGGAAAATCACGTTATTAATTGGTGTTTTGGACGATTGAATATTTTTATGACACTATTTCTGTGTGCATTTAATGAGCTCACTTAATTTTAACTCCACTTTTACACGTGTAGAATATTAAATTACATCTAACTCTTCATTTCGTAAAAAAAACTTGGTACACCTCTCAAGAGCTCATATTATTTTATGCTAATTTAATTTTTATAAAATGCAGTATTGTATGTTGAATACTGTTATATTATTATTATATTATTTTATATATTAGAACAATCAGTTAAATCATATTATGGCGATGTATGCGTACAATATATGAGCCCTCGAGAAGTGAGGTGAGCCAACTAGTAAAATGGTAAAACTTTTTTCTTGGACTGTTAAGTACAATCAAGTGTTTACTTGGGGTTTTCGTGGATTGTCTATTTTTATTTTACAGAGAAAGTACCATTTAACAATACTTTATGAAGTGCATAATATTACAATGCATCTATCTTATTTATTTTTTCTAAAATACTACATGGCTTTCTTCACATCTCATGAGTGGGCCTATATAGTGTATCAAATATTTTAAGTTCTCATAGTTACTGCTCATATTATTTTGTTTCGAATTATTCAAATCAAAAATCAATTCAGAATTTCATGGTAGCACCTTTACGAAACAGATAGATACGACAAAATCCATTGAAACAGAAAATACCGTAAATAACGAATCAATAAGACGGATGTTACGAGAGATAAAAACTCTAAAGCTTGCGAGACTAAAATGGGTGAAAATAAATTCACAATTTCCGGAAAATAGCGGATTCAAATATTTTCAGTATAAAAGTACTCGAAAGCATCCTGACTTATTAACCAAATTATTATTTCATGTTTAAACCAGGCCATTCTGACAACTTGATTTATTTTATCCGCCCCTATTCAAAACAAATAAAAAATCCCTTAACTGGAAATGTTTGGTGTTAATAATAAACATTTTCGGCCACTTGATATATGTATTAAAAAAAAAGAAAAGCTTTTAGCATTTTATTTTTATTTTGTTTAACGAAGTTTTTCATTCTCTCGTGTGTTTTTCGAACGGAACGTTGAAAAATTTAATAAAATTGAAAACAAATGTAGGTTCTTTTTATCGTTGTATAATTTTTGATTCATTGTGAAGCATTTAATGAGTTATTGTCAGCTCCTTATTTGAACCATTAAAACATCTTACGGTTCCCTTATTATGTGTCCAATGTTAATCTTTATTTACTTCTTTCCAGGAGAAGCAGAGTAAATATGTTCTATATAATATAGATTATCTAAAAGATGATCATTCTAGGACAACACATTTCTGTTACATTTTGTTCCGAAAGTTCCCTTTATATTAATTTCTGAAAAATTGTACTAAATCACAAATAACGTTTTTTTAATTTTTTACAAATACGATAACGGTGATTTGTTTGTGAAGTATTTTATTTACACTTATTGACGTTAAAGTTAATGTTTTAAATTTTGATTTGTAATTTAATTGTTTTGGATATTAAATTATTAAAGGACTTTTAAGTACTAAGGCGCGCTAGCGTCAAAATTCTACGAATCTTCTTCATCGCTGATGTTTTGGTTATTTGCAATCCTTTTCAGCCGTTGCCGGGTCAAGCTATATTTATACAATTCATTATATTATAAGTTTTATTATATATAACTCGTTATAAACTATACCTATATATATACATACACATGTGCGTACATATATACATATATATACATACACAACACAAATAAATCAACTGAAGAGAGTATTTTTGATTTAGAGTTGTGCATTCATTTTTAAAAGAGCAATCAAATATGTATATGGAAGGTCGTCAAGCAGTACTATTGTCGGCCTGTAACGATTTTAAGGTATGCCTCGTCATAATTTTAATAATTTGTTAATAATTTTGTCTACCTCGCTGTAAAACGTTTAGGATATTTCATGAACGAGCTTGCAGGTGGTAAGTATTTTCATGTTTATATGAGCAGCGATATGTTGAAAATTTTATTTGCAAAGTCGTCGTGCAGCGTTTATTTTGAATAGCATAAAGTGCAATGAATTTCATTAAAAAAAATATATATACATTTGTACTAATTTTCACGTTTATTTATTGAAATCAGGACTGATTTTACTCATGACAATGATTATCAACTGATCAGTTGATTCTGATTTTAATAAATAAAAGAGTTAATAAAAACACAATAATCCTTTGTACTTCATTACACTTTATTTAATATGTCAGGACCGGTTTCGCTCATTGCGAGCATTGTCAACTGAAACGTCAACGTCAACTGTCAACGAAACCGGTCCTGACATATTAAATAAAGTGGAATGAAGTACAAAGGATTATTGTGTTTTTATTAATATAATGCCTTTCCACCAAGTATTGACAGTGAACACCCTAAAAGTGATAAATAAAAGAGTGGGAATTAGTACAAATCTATATTTTTTTTTTTAATATACTATCTTTCTACTAAGTATTGACAGTGAACACCCGAAAAGCGAGCAATGTATTACATTGTTTTCTTTTGTGGAGTGATTTTTTAAATATTGACTGAAGAATATCACATATATAGGATCAAACCCAAAACCAAATAAAGTTAATGACTTAAAGATATTTTTTTCCATGCCTACTTCCAATGTGGAGCAAATGGTCTCCTAATGGAGGTATCTTAACACATGTTTTTCTACGAGAACTGTATGTTAGTCACTCACTCAAACTCTCTTTTTCAAAGAGTAGTATCCTTATCCGCGGACCCCCTGACATTGTCCACGCACCCCCAAATGATTTTTAATTTGTCACGGACCCCCTCAGCGGTCTCACGGACCCCTGGGAGCCCACAGGAACCACTTTGGTAACCACTGCGTTACATGAATGAATGCTTTAGAATAAAATGTTGCCTAGGAAGACAAAACATCACATGTTTCAAAAATTTTCTACAGTCCTACTGATGTATTATAGTTATACTAGCAATTCTGTGTTTATTTAAGAATGGATACATTTAATATTAATACCATGATGTAACGTTATTATACTTTTAGGCATCATGCAATAACAGTATGAGAGTTTCAGTTTATTTCATTAATGTACACTGCAGGTATGTTTTAATGTACACTGCAATGTGTATTGAATTAGCATACATTGAATTATTCGAAACAAGACGAGAATATGTGCAAACTCCCGCGGATACGTGAGGGTCATCCGGGAACCCGCGGGATATATGTGTATTGTTTACCTCATTTCATGCACCGGATCAGCGAATTAATTGACAACGATTCTACGATAAATCTACATATTTTAAAGAGTCATCAATAATGCAGTTTTGAAAATGTTCTACTGATTGTTTGGTAATGTTGTGAAATAAGTAAAAAAGCTGTGTTATATTATTATGAATACAATTTGTTTTTAATTAATAAAATTTTAAATGTTTGCAAAATTCCTAAAGCGAATTACTCTTTTTTTCTTTGAGAATGCCTTGCAAAGCGTTAAAGAGTAAATTCACCTGAATTATAGATTATTAAAATATCCATCAAATATTATGTGTGGAAATTGAATTTAGTGAGTAAGAAATTGATAGAAAAACTGGTTAGTGAAAGTATTAAGCCCGCTATTAGACAAAGATAATCAAAATTGTAAGTAATTCCAGTTCAAACCAAATTTTTGTATTTTTATCTGTATCTAATTTATTGTATGTATTTTTATTTGTATCTAATTTGATATTGTTAAATAGATTTTTTTAAGTCCATATCCGCTCCCTATACGGAGCATATGGTCACCACGAAGTTCCTCCATGATTCTCTATCCCCAGCCAGTCTCCTTGCTTCCTCCCAGGTCATCCCAGCGTCCCGTAAATAGATATATTTTATTAATATTTACTAAGTAACTTAATCTTTACTTGTAAGTCTTGAAACACGTTGCTATTATTTGAGGAGTTTAGTATCAAAACTCATAATCCTTGCTTAATGTTTTTGATAAAAATATACCAAAAAATTCTAAATGCAATCTCTACATACATAAACAATAGTTGGGTATTAAAGTTTACTTTGAATTCTGTTAAGATCATGGCCAAAGATTACTCATTTTTAAATGAATAATATGATATGATTAGAAATAACCAATCAGCGATCAGTATTTTTCATAGTGTATTTTGCATCTTGAGAAATTGTTACTGTTTACTTGCGATAAATATCCATGGTAATTTATAACATTTTTTTTATTATTAACAAAAACTGTGTCCCCGTGGCTTTTGCGCTTTTCAGATTATGAGCTATGATACTAAGTACCTCATTTATCTTTTACGATTTTCAATGATAACGAAAACGAAAAACATATTTATTTAATATTCTCGGAAACCGCCTTTTAGTTTATTGATTAAATATTGTTATAATTGAAAAAAATCATTTACAAATGTTATATAATATAATGATAAGCAATGATGTAATTTTTATTGACATTTTAAATGATACAATCTTTCTCATTAAACAATTAATTGAGAAGGAATACATTTAACAAATGGTAAAAATATGAAATGATCCAATAACTTCTTACTGAAATAATGTTGATTGTCCATCGCTCAACGTTTCGTGCGGAACGCGAAGCTTTTGTGTACTTTAGCTTTTCACTAATTGATTTAACAAAACTAACCAGAGTTTGTATTCAAACTTTCGCAAACGAGTAGCGAAAGCTTTTGCTTTGTTATATCACAATAAAGACTGAAATTTGTGAAAATATTCATAATCCTTTAATTCAATTTTCATTTTTTTTAAATTGACTGTCTAGTAACACTTAGATTATATGTGCAAATAAACAAAGTTATCAGTCAGCTCTATGGGTTTTGGGGTATTAAGTTTTTTTTATTATTTATTAACTTTAAGGGTATTAAAGATTTATGAAACAATACGTTTTAAAATAAAGGTCTCCGAGAAACCCGTACGCTTGATAGGGAGACAGACAGATTTCTAAGAAATGAAATGGCAACAGATTGATTAATAATGAAGAGAAAATGTTGTATTAATTCTCTCAGCAGTAGTTAATAATTTAAAACTAATGCTTATCTTTCACGTGTGCATTAAAAAACATGTTCGCTTATGTCTAGAGCTTTGGGGAGTGAGTAAAAATTCGGAAAACTACGACCCCCTTTCTATTATAATAAAAAATGAAAAATAATAATTTTATTAAATATTGAAAAATACGCAATAACTGCATATCTAAAATACAAAAAATAATGTTTGTTTTTTCGTATTTTCTGCGTTGCCACACCTCTCATTCAATTACCATAAAACTTTTTGCTTGCACTTCCGAGAAGGTTATAGGCATAGTCAAAAAAGCTTACAGTAGGTCTTATATATATAAATCAATGTTTATATGTATGTCATTTTGAAGACGTATGCTTGCACTTGCGCAAAGGTTATAGTATAATTAACTTACAGTAGATGGCGCGTGTGTCGTACCATATACAATCGTACAATCGGCAGCAAACGTCACACGTCAAACAGACATAAAAAATAAAATATGCATTTCAATGCATGCAACACAATTAAAACACAAACAAATTCTTTCTTTGAGTGGCATTGCAACACTTGCACTAGTTTCATAAAAAAATCTAGTAACTTTTAATAATTGAAGTTGGAGTGAGGCAATTTGTAAATACTGGAGGACTTCACATGCTTACTTATCAGAGGATCTTAACAAAAAAAATATGCGAGAACTTCTCGTCAGTCGGTCTTTTTGTGTGAGGTAATAAATAACAGTTAGTAAATCAGTCTCATTCACTACGTCTTGTTATCAGGATAAGACAGAAGTGGGATAAAAATACAGAAATCAATGCCTTTTGTTACTAATCTGTAATTGATTGTCAAATTATTGTAAGGGAATTTTTATTACATGGTAAAAGCTCTCACCCAAAAACTAATTAGAACTAGTTTAACACCACTATATTCGTAAAGCCATATTTTTATAATAATAAAAATAAAACTGCGATGATTTAAAATATAAATCTTTTAGTATTGGTCACACGAGAACTTATTATTATGTATATTGTTAGAACTCAATTCTCTGAGAGATTTACCTTACTGAATATATTTCTATAGAATGATGTTTAAATGTGTATTTTTACATTTACGTATAATTCCGTTTTTTTTTATTTATGGCTTTAAAAGGCAATGTTAGCCAAAAACAACAAAGACATACTTCTGTGAGTGAGTGCAGGAGCGCATTCAATTATTGCTTCATGAATATGCATAAATTCGGGGAGGCAATAACCAGTGTGTGTGCATATATGAGAATATTTTCACTGTTTGTTACAAAGTGCTAAACAACAATTCGTAGTCATTTTCTAGCTAATTATTTAATTAATTATCAAATATATTCTATGTTGGATCCTATGGCGCAGGGGTTAGCGTTTCGCTTCCATGTCGGATTTCACGAGTTTGAGTCCCAGTATGAACAGTATTTTTTCGATAGATATATCGAGTCCTGTCCTAGTCTAATCCTTCTATTATTACTGCTCTCTTTGGAAAAGAGAGGTTGAGCAACTGAGAACAGACGTAGAAGAAGTTCTGTTGAGATACTTCTATTACGAGACCATATAATCCACATTCGGAGCGGACATGGATACCAGAAAATTTTGTTGACAATAATTTGTATTTTTTAAACTGTTTAAATGAATATGTATTGTATAAATAAGGCAGTGAGCTTGTTCAAACATAAAGTGCTAATTGTCAATTTTGTCTAAAAACTTTATGTATTTGCTTCATTGATCATTTTTAAAGCCTTTTTTAATCATTTTTTTAATGATAATACTGCCCTGCTAACCAAAAACACAGTAATAAAGTCGAAATTGAATGAAGTATAAAATAAGATAAAGTTAAGAAAATTGTAATATTTTACGTAACACAAAACACAATAAAACTTAAATTGTGTAATAAAGAAAGATCAAAAATGATTTTGTACTTTGAAAAATTAGCTAGACATTTTGAGTCAAAGCACAGCTTTATTATGTTTGTAAATAAATTTGCCTTTCTAAGTAAAATTCTATTCGGCTATGCCTTGCAATAGAAAACAACACCTTAGTTCATTATTCCAAAAAATCAATATACAAATATTAATAATACTTTCTACTAAAAGATAAATAAAAGATTGATGCCTAAATTATCACAAAGTATTAAATAAACTTGTTATACTATGTTTTTGGGCGTTATACTTTTCCATCTAAGTGAAGTTTTTCATTTTATTCTAACGTATACAAAATGAATATTTCTAATTGAAATCGATATTCTTCAGTTATGCGAAGGTATCAATAATACACATTATTCTGGCCAATACAGGTAATAAAAATATAACTTACCTATATTAATTGATTTGGCATTTATAACTTACCTATACTTTAAGTATTTACGATGCTATCGATAAATCTGCTTATTACAGTCTTATGACAAGTTTTGTTTTTGCTATTTTCTATTATTGGTTAATCTTTATATATAACATTAGAAGTGAAGATATATTGAATAAAAATCATAAAGCAAAGTTTAAGAAGTATATATGTTTTATCTTCCCAACTTCTTTGCCATCAACTGCACTGCACTTGATACTTATACACTCAACGGCATATCCTGTGGCATGACGTCATATCCGACGGAACCGGAAGCTAATAGGCCTCTACACCCTCTATCCATTGTCGGCAGAAGTTTGTCTTACGACCAAAGCCACTCATGACTATAATGATAATTATTATTGTAATTTAAGGCTTTGCATTAAATTCAATTTATTCAGAGTTGTTATAAATTCGTTATGAATAGAAAATTACTTCGGAGGGTGCAGTGATTACATATTTAAATTTATTTTATATACAAGCTTTCTAACGTTGGTACTTGATTTAAATGAGTATACTTTTTTTGATGTTGTACGCTATACAGTATACATAGAAAATATACAATGAAAATGTGATGTAACATTGATTTTTACTTTGAACAGTCGCCTATAGCCCAAGCTCATTCTAGCAATATAATGTTTAAGACTACTTAATCATGCAGACAATTAAGAACAAATGAACTAGTTATTTATTCAGGCATGTAATGATTTTTAAAGACTTCGGTTATCTCGTCATACATGTCCCAGAAGACGATAGCATTACAAATGAACTCCAACTATTCACGTAGGAAAAGCTCAAGCCACATGTTATTCAATGAGGACTATTAAAAACACAAACTTTTACAAGATGAAAACAAAATGGAATTCGTTAATTGCTTACATTTTACCAGCGCTGTTTCATGGTGACAAATTATGGCACCTGACAACGACTAAGAAAAACCGTATACTGACCGTATACTACTGAATATTGATCGTAAGTTCCTTCATTTTGTGGAACACTAAGGAACGAACCAAGCAGCGCCCAGTTACGATATTTACCATAAAGAACGTTAGAACTGTTCTGTGAAGATTCCTGTGTCCTGGAAGACAGTCGAATATTAATTCTTATAGGTACTCGGCGTAACTGAAGGATGATGCCGTTTCATAGAAGAAAGAAAAATAATTGTTGGAATACACAAAATCATGGAAGCACGTTGACTTTACATAGGTAGTGAATATTACCAAAGAAGAAGAAAAATCATTATTTTATATGTGAAAAAAAGTAATACCTGCAAAAACTTATTACCTATAGTCAACTCTTGGTGGTAAAGCGTTTCATTTTTATATTAATACAAATGATAACAATGGGATTCTCTGCGTATACGAAACTGGTTCTGATATTTTTATAAAACCATTCAAACCGCACATACTGTCACAAACTTTCGATCTGAATGAGGCAGTCAAATTTTAAACTAAAAAAACTCAAATTTGTTCCTCGAAAAGTTATTAAAATAGTGGTTTGAAACCACTTCTAAAAAATAAATTTTCGTTGCTAAGTATCAATCTTCGATAGAAAGGCAAAATGTTTCTGGCCAATAAGATTTTTTTATCAAACAATCAGTACTGGTTGTATTTAAATTAACGTGAAACAAAAAAAGTTTTTAGTTTCAATCAAATGTTCATTTATATATTTTTAATTTAGAAAAGATAAAATAGTTATTACTCTTTTATTATTTATTTTAATACTTTTAGTTTATTTTTAATGGGTTTCTCCCTGCATGAATTTAAAGGACTGTGTTTTGACATAAAGAATATGTTTTGTCATAATGGTTTATTGCAATAATCATCATAAGTTTATCAAGAAACCTTTATTGGGCCCATTTTTATAACTTTAAAAAACATCTTTGATTGCAAAAAACAATATATTGTTCTGAGTTGAAAAATCTTTTAATTTAATATTAATAAAGCAGCTTTGTAAAAAAGCTTACTTTACTTAAATATTTACTCTTAAATAGGGGTAATTATTTACTTAAAAGTTTTTCTTTATAATAAACGTAAAATTTGTTTGTCTCTATATTTCACTAAATACATAATATTATCAGTGTCGTTAGAGGAATTTAAAAAAAAAGTAATGTCTTCCTGAGAGCTCCTTAATTTTGAAAGTGGATAAAATTATGTTACAAATGGCCAAATTAAATAAAAACTTGGAAAATCTTTTTCAGCGAAGGCTGTATGAAAGATCCGAATTAAAATTAAGTACATAAGCCTTAAAACGGTTTTCTCTATCTACACTCTCGCTTCGTTTGACATTTTTTAGCTTTCATTTGAAAATTTAATCAGAGATCAAAGAACCAAATACATAAAATACTAATAGGCCTTGAAACGAAATAAAGCTTTTAAGCAATCTATTATGGATACCGGCTGATTAATTAGATAATAACATGGGTAGCTCGTGGAAGATTACTTACTTACTTTTCGCTAAATATTCTGTAATAGATATCTTTATCAGTAAAAAAAAAACTAAGATTTCTTCTTCTAAGAGTCGAGCTATTTATTAAAATAACAATGAGCGATTTATATAATGTATTGTGTGGTAAAAGCTTCTATAATATAATTTATTTAATACATATCGAAAATGTATTCAATTAACAATCATATAATGTTTTTATTTGAGACCATAAGTCATTTTGTTTAGACAACAGATTTTCAAAACAGTGTGCCTAATATTAGTATTTTTTGCCTTCAAAACTCGTTGTCAAAAAAAAATAATATTTGCAATTGATTTGATAAAAATGCAATGTTTATCCATGATTGCTTTATGTTGTCTTGACACATTGATTTTAAATTATTTTTTTGACTGTCTTTACTCTCTGTAAAACTTGGTATTTATTTATTAAAATATCTGTGTTTTTGGTTTGTTTGGTTTGTCAGGAATCTTCAAATAATTTTCTAATATCAGTTCGAATTTTATTAAAAAATATCATACCAAAAACAGTAAAATTCTCTTTTTTAAGAGAATTTGATGCGGAATTTATCAACGTCTTCAATACATTCACTGAAATGTGCTCATTGTACCGCATTGAAATGACCTGCTTTACTGTCAACATCCCTTGTTAACTCCCTTAGCTTGCTTTTTTGTTCAATTGTATTACAAACAGTATGGGTACTAACATACAAATGTACAAACATCTGTTGAGGTATAAATTAGGGCCTTTAGTCTCGGGATACCGACTAATTTTGCCATCCCGTAACCCTAGAATTTCAAGATTCACTATAACACGTTAAAATCTCTAAATATGGATTTTAAAAAGCCCACCAGCGCTAGACTCACTGGCAAATGTAACTTTGAAAAGGATGGAGCTGAAAAATAAAAAAAACTGTCTCCGGGTCTAAATATAAAAATGGTAATGGAATCTGTCAATTCGTCACTTCGAGTTGACAAAAGTTTTAAAATCTCTTAATAACCCGCTTTTTCGGCGATGATCAATTGTGGCATGATATATAAGTAGACATTTTAGCAACACTATTTCTAAACTGTCAATTTACTGATTTTCTGGTTCAAATTATATTTTTATGTGTGTTATGTACTGTGTTTAATTTTAATTAAATTTGTCAAATTCATGGCGAATTGGCGTCAGCTGTAATTCCATGTAACCTCCTGTTATTTTAAACAATAACAATACTATACGGGTGAAAGATCAATCCCAGTAATTGAAAGATTGTAAATTCCAAAGTACCAGGATAACAAAAAAGGTCCGGGATTGGATGTCTTAGTATAAATCAATTAATGATCGAAGGAAATAGCACATATTTTCAAAAATACGTGAAGAATTTATGTTCATACAGATAATACGTACACGAGACTCAAGTGATTACTTATTTTTTTTATTTCAATAAAACCAATTCTCATTTAGTCAATGCCGATTCAACTATAGTAATATCTCACTTGACAAATATAATTTAATAAATATACAACAAAGTAAATACTAAATTTGAAACATTTTCTGCGGCAATAGCACGATCTAATTTAAACGACAGAGTTATGAACTAAATTCAACATTATTTTATAAGGTAAGTCACACAGACTCTTTGTGTTTATAGTTTAGTTTGCTAGACTCGTACGGAATAGCAATTGCGAAAAGATGTATAAACTATAACCCAGTAGCTCTCAGAAATTCTAATTTGTGTTGCGAAGAACAGTGATGGTTATAAACCTCAATAAAGCGTTATTATGTATCTTATTTGACGAAACAACAAAGTAAAAGCAAGTAAACGCTGTTGCTGGATTTTATATAAAACTATGTTACATGCTTGAAATATAATATAATATATTTACTTCTACAGTATCACTAGCTAGGTACTGTGAATGATGAAAAATATCTTGGGAATGCTTATTTAAATGAAAGACAATATTTGATCTGAAGACGACATTAATACGAATATTTTAAAGTATTAATTAGTAATCTGAACACATTTTTTTTATCCATAACCGCTCCCAATGTGGAGCATATGGCCTCCTAATGGAGGTATCTCAACAGAAGTTTTTTGTACGAGAACTGTTTGTTACTCAGTCGCTCAACCTCATTTTTTTTTCAATGTGAGTATTAGAGATTTGTGACAATGTGAGTAGAAGGATGGGAGGAAAGGAAATAATGTGAATTTACATCACAAACATCCAGTCTTCGATTACAACTTTGAATTGAATAATTCTCAGATTCACTGTGATCTTACCGGTAATTGAACCCAGACTTGCACGATTGGTAGAGCGAGCTCTTACCAACCGGGCCACAGCGGGCGACAGGCTTTTGTTGCAAATATAAATAACCTAATATGTGTTGTTAATAAGTCACTGGAAAGTCTGTATTAAAATATGAAAATTGTCATGACTTTTTGTTTATAAAACTGCTTTGTTAATAGCAAGCAAAGTGAGAAAAAAATCATTATAATTTGACCGTAAATATTTCATCATTTTGAATTGTAAACTAACGTCTAGAATATATTTATAAAATATGAAAATGTTTCATATAGGTAAAAAAAATATTCAGTCATACGAGTCTAAACAAATATGACAGTCTATTCAAAGTGTTTTATTTTCCTCTGAGTGACTAATTCCATTCATTCTATAGACTCGTCTTGTAATAAATTAATACTACATTCTTTTACACCAGTGGTTCTTAGCCTGGGATGCGCGCACGGTAATGTAATCTCATTAAACAAGCTGTTGCCATACTTATACCAGCGTTAGTTGAATCACGTAAAAACTACACATGACATCGTCTACTGAGAAGAAGAAAGATATTAAATCATACGAATGCCGTCCCGTGCACTGAGTTATGTTTTTTTTATTCTGATATTTACCGCGTGTAAAAATAGTAAAATGGCAACGTAAATAAATGACGATTGAGAACACTTTTTAAAATTAAACGTAATTAGTCATGACAATTACTTTAGCAACTGTCAAATCGAATTTAATATTTTGATTTTATTTAGAAACGAAATCGAAAAAGAAATAAATTGAATTTTACAAATAATACGTTATAAATTTAATAGCTTTTTCGGTAATTTTATATAATTTTAATATATCATACTAATTCAATTATACATTAATAAAACCTTGATTTCCTGCATAATAAATAATTATATAAACTTCGAAGCTGGTAACTGCTCTTGCAGTGAATTAGGTCAGGAAACGAATCTCACTCACTGCGTCAGCAATGAGGATTTCAAGCCATCCCTTAAAATTGTATACTATTGAGATAATACATTTTCTCTCAAAATATTGCAAAATTTAAATCACAATCTCTTTTTACAGTGTTCTGTTTTTATTTCCCCTAAAACTTCTTGTTCATTCATTCACGGTTGACGATCGTCAATGACTGTGTTTAAATTATACTAAATAGTGAGATAAAATGAAACAGTTAATCGAGATAAGTAAGTACTTTAGAATCACAACTCACATTCCAAAATGAGTTATGAGAAAATCGCAAAAAAAACTTAAGAGTACTATTTTTGTACTTAAAAAAATAATAATTCATATTATATATAGTTTTGCTGAGTGAAAATGCAAAATATACTTTTCAACTATGAAAAATACAAAGCACCGATCAGTTAATTTTAACATATCTTTGTATTTGTTTTAAAATGTGAGGATACCAATGGTGATCTTTGGCAGTGGGCTTAAAATTCTTTTAAGTATATTTTAGAGCACAACTATTTTTGTTTACAATATTTATTGATGCATTTGGCATACTTGTGATTTTTCAAATTTGGAATATCAAATTTTTAAACCTTATAGTATTCGAGTGATATATTGAATCGATTTCATAATGTCTAGTCATAGACATAGACATATTATTAAATTAGTAATTTAGACTTGTTGACCCACCAATTGTCCTGCATATTTTAAATAGATTCTTTACAGTGTTTGTTTTTTTTTAATTTTATTATTTTTAGCTATTTTAATATGAAAGAAATATTATGGGTATTGATTTGTTTGTCTGGTATGTCAGTTGCGAAAAAATAAGCAGTCGATAGGCAAGTTTTTAACACCGAACATATAAATAAAAATAGTTCAAATAAGCAAGAATGTGCCTCCTCTAACTGGATGGCTGCCACAGACAGGATATCTCGTTTATAATTAATTAAATTAATAATTGCAAATTATAGTTGGTGTGCTAGTTACAAACGTACTTTTTTCAACGGCAGCCAAAAGGTTAATTTCCTTTTGATTACGCATCAGTATTTTTGTCATGCAGATATTTCAAAAAAAGTGATTTTATACGAAACGATGGCAACAAACAGCACACCACCCTGAACCTAAATCCATACCAGCCAAATCCCTCCGAACGCCGATGGTCATTCTTTATGGTCGATTGCAAACCGGCGCAACTTCGAAGGAACAAGTTTACACACACACATATTATTATAAGTAGTAAAACTCTCTCGTCGGGCCGGGCTAAAGTTATGACAGTTTACTTCGAAGCTGCTAAACTTGCCGGCGGCACCAGTGACGTCACAGTCCCACTCTTGCGCCCAGAAGATTTGTTTTAAAAGTTACCTGTGACGTCATCCTGATTTATTGCCCCGGGCGTTAACTCTGACAGCATGTAAATATGCTTTTTTTATTCATATTTTTATTCGTAGTGTTTTTCTGATTTTTTTCTAACTCAAGTTAGTCAACCTCAGTGTAACTGAAATTAATCAAATAATCTAGAAAGCAATATATTTTAGTGTTTACTTAAAAGGCAGAATTGTCACAAAAATACTTCTAACAACCGTTGGTAATCCTTAGGAAATTTATAAGCTATCAAAAAGACAATAACTACAGCTTTCTCATAAAAAGGTTGTCAATGCACCTTCCTTGTTTCCTACGAAATTGGTGTATTTCCTAAAGTATCCGCAAGCAGTTTTTATGAAAATTTGAAAAAACCACACTATGCCATTTCTATTAAATCTTGACGGGCTAATTGTTTCAATTTAAAATGGACTGCTGAAAAGGTTAAAAAAAATATTCACATTGAATGAGATTTGTCAGTCGGTATGTATTTAAAACTATTGTTTTATTTAATATTCAATACTGAAAATTAGTTATGAAGATAAGATAATTTTCTTGTATAAATATAACATTTGCAATCACAATACAGTTAAACCTCCATTTACACTAAAGACAGGACAGTGTAATTCGGGGTAGTGTAATTGTGAGTGTGAATCTCATACAAAATTAGGGATTTGGCTTTTTCCGCAAAAAAATCAAAATTAAGACTCCCTTAATTTTGCAAAAAAAAATATTGACGAAATATTTAGTTACCAAGTGATAAATGCAAAGGGCGCCAAAATTCCACACAAAGACAGTCGCCCGCTATACGTGTATAGCCTGGCACGTGTTGAATGCACAGACGCTAGCCAACATTTGACTGTATGCGCGGCACAGACGACCGTCTCGTAGTAACGACAATGGAATGCGACCCTGCAATTGGGGTTTTGCGGCGAATTTTTCAAGTCAGCGCATAATTCAGGGGTAGTGTAATTGGGGGTTCAACTGTATTAACCGGATACAACTACTTTGGATTTAAATATATTATTTTGACTCAATTTCATTTAATTTTGCTTGAACAAAAAGAAATATGATATATTTCTATGTAATTTAAAAATCTGCTGCCGTGTGGTCAACACCGTTGACCTCAGTAACGGTGCTTTCGTGTTTGAATCTGATCACAGACATTTTTAATAAATCGATATTAAAATCGTTTTTATGGATTTCTGTTCGAATGCATGCATTTCTGTGATGTGTATGTTTTATAGAACTGATAAATGTTGATTCCGAGGTTGGAGTGCAAATGGGCTTAAACCCTGTACAGATAGTTTTAAAAGTTGATTTATGGACATATATTTGATGGTATGTATGTATGTGTATAGTTTCTATTATTCTATCCCACCATTCTCATCTTAAAATTGAACTAAGTGAGAGTGATAAACTAGCCCTGTCTTAATCATAACCCATTCCTTACTATGCAAAAAAACACGCGTTCTTGAGCTGCGTATCCGTTACACATCAGGCAAACGGGAGTAAATCATGACAATTATATAACACAACTACAATATTTTATATTATTGCATTACTCAATGCGTAAATGTATAAGAAATAAATACCTGAATTTTAGACCGAGTATGTATTATATATACAGAGAAATGTAAATGATTAGAAGGTATGTGTACTATTTACACATCTTAGTTAAGAAAGGGTTAACTCAACATCTTTACATTATTTAAAAAAGAGAAGCTGAGTACCTGAGTATCTTTTTAGATAAACTCTGTTAGGTTTCCATATTCTCTGCATTGGGAGTGGACATGGCTTAAGAAAAATTAATACCATTCGTTTATTAAAGTTAAAAACAAACTGCTGAGCATCCACTTAGACTAAGGGGTACATTGCTTGAGGGTTGAAATCTAAATCACCTCTTCTAAAAGTTTTTCCCGTGAAAAGTGCCCTATTTCATATTTTTATAGCGTCTGTTACAGAATGTAAGTAGATATTGTAATAGATTTGAAACTAAAACTTCGCTTCGTATACTTTAAAAAACTTGAAGTAGAGTTTAAATGTTTGTTTTATTGGACTATTTTAGAGTTAGTTTGTTTGAATATAATGTTACATCGTAAATATAATACAATTAAACTATCTTAAGTGATAATATTGAATTGTATACGAAGATTATTGAAATATATGTTGAAAAAGGGAAATGTTTCCGACATCATTTTTAATTGCTGTTATTCCAGCATGTTAATTTTTTTTTTAAAAAAATGAAAGTGTCAGCTGTTGTAGTAAAATTATTTTTAAATATTCCAAAAATACTAACTATGCCTTTCGAATTAAAAATGTTGATATTGCATGTTTCAAATAACACAAAAATGAATCATATGAGTACTTAACATTAAATCTACTTTTGATAGATAATTTGAATAAATTTCACCGAATGTTATGTAGTATACAACAATTATTATAAAGAAAAGGGGTTATATCTGCTAACGAGCAAAGAAAAGGGTGAGCTAGCAGGAATCGCGAGTCAAAAGGAATAAATCTTCATACATCAGAAGCTTTCGGAAGCTCAGAGTAGCAACGGAAGTACAGCCTTAATTTGCCAAGGACGAAAATGATTAATTGACGAGAGCTTACGGTCCCAATAGAAGAAAGTCGCAGATGTTTTGAGCAAAGCACTGTACTTTAATTATTGTTTTGTATTGGATTCTCCGTTTTATCCTATCCTGGGGGTGAGTATTATTTAAAAGCTTTTTAAGGGTAGCCTTTAGGGAAGGTTTTGGACAGAAGTTGACGTGTATTTATGGATTAATTTGTATGTTGGGTTTGTCAAATGTTCTGAAAGCTTTCGGTATTGATTTGTTTAGTTTTCCATTAGAGATTTGTAAGTGGTATCATATTGGCAAAGTGACATCTTGACGATGGTATTTAAATTCCTATTAGGTTGTTATCAATAAATTTCACAGAGATTCTTAATGTTAAGAGTAATTATTAATCCAGAAATTCGTGTGATAACGATTTTAAAAACTATATAACATTGAAAACGGTCAAATATTATTTTATTTTAAGAATTGATAAAAGTTTTTAATCAACATTATTATTTGAAGTTAAATATTTCATAAATCGATTCTTAAAATCGTACTATTTAATTTGCGTTGTATAATACTAAAAAAAATATTTTCGATACGTATATAAGTTGCTTTGAGATAATCCATAAAACCATATTATTTAGAATTTTTCAGTAGTTCTAATATAGATGTGTTCTGTTTATTTGATTATTTATGCTGTAGATATTTTTATACTGAGAACAGTTATTATCAACTGTGACAGTATTGTGTTTTTATACATGTCAGCTCCTTATTTGGAGCATATGCCCTCCTAATGGATGTATCTGAACATAAGTTTTTCTACTATAGCTGCTTGTTACTCAGTTGCTCAACCTGAAGAGAGTATAGATAGAAGGGTTGAGCTAAGACTGGACAAATGTTTAGCTAATCAATCTCGCTACGCCGTTATTTTAGGTTTGAAACAATATCCATGCCTTCGAACAGATTAGTACATAGATTGGAAAAAAACGATTGTGTTTGTATTGGGACTTGAACCCATAAGAACCGTTACGAAAGCCAACAACGTTGGCCAATACATTACGGACCCAAATTCAAAAATATATTTATACTCATATTAAAATGGAAAACTATTTTTTTTATGTATATTACTATGAACTAATTATATTCCTGTTGTTATTAAAATCAATTGATACAAATTAATATTTTTTTTCTAAATCATTTTGAATTTTCAACATCATAATAAAAAATCTAAAACAAATATTTCTTAGCATAAAAATTTTAAAAATTACATGTACAGTCTGAAGATGTTTTGACAAAAACAAAACAGTAATTATTCAACAGAAAATTTTATCAAATACTTTTCTCGTGAAATTTTCAACATTTTCTAGAAAAGAGTTACCTTCTATTGCTTTCGAGGTTAAAAACTAAATAATCACGTTCATTTAAATATCAGCATCTACTATAATTGTAGATTCTACAATTATTATGAATTATTTTTTAGTACTTTTTTTTCAGTTTTAATGTGTTTCTTTCAATTATTAGCGGAATATGATAATAAAAAAAATGTATTTGATTTTTTTTTTAAATAATATTTATTGTGCCGATAATAAACGTATATAACCTCTAAAACAAGGTAAAATAGTATAAATACTCTAGTAAATTTAACAATATTAATGAAGTATTCGACGCTCTAAATTTTGCATAATAACACAAAGTATGTTATACAATTTCGTCTGTGGACTTAATTAACTTGACTGCTATAACTAATTGTTGAAATACTTTCGAGTTTCGCTGTAAATTAGCTAAATTATAGTTGTGTTAGTTCTCGCGAGAGTGACTTAACTACTTTCTGTTGTAGTTGTATGCAAATTAGTCACGGGACAGAACTTGATAGGTACGATGGACTGAACACGACAACTTTCATCACTGCGCTATGTGGTGTAATGGTCAAAGACATGGCGTCCGGCAATAGGAGTAATAATGATATTTTTACAATAAACTTTACGCGATGAATAATATACATCGTATTAGGAAAAAATACTAACGGCTGAAGTTAAGCAAAAACGTATCATATAAATACTGAGAAACGCAAAAGATATTTTTTCATTCAGTGTTTAGGATCTATATTTTTTTTAATTTCAATGTTAAAAACCATTAATTTATATTTTATTCTTTGATTTATAGAATGTTTTTTGAGGTTTCTCTTTAAAATTAGCAACACTTTTTTCGGCGACAGCCAATTTGACAGTTGATTTGTGCTCAGTTTGGTTTGCCATTTCACCATGAATAGATTTACGCAAAAACAACGCTAGCAAATTCTATTTCTTTAAAATATATGTCAGCCAGAACGTAACAGTGAATGGAGAGTGCTAAAGATCTATAGCATTAATGTGGAAGGGCTGTGGTTTCATAAAAACGGCGGAACATGCCACACAGCGTGTGCCACAAGTTGACTGTTGATAATTCTAAAAAAAAAGAAATATTTGTGTAACATTTTACTGTGAAGATATTTTTTTTAATCCGACGACTGCTAAAAGGCGAATCTTAATCACATCTTTTTTAAATTCGATCAAGCCACTAATATATACCGAATATATTTATCACTTCGTTGAAATATACAATTCAAATATATTTTAACGTAATTTATGTATGTAAGTGTAAATGTACAAAGGATCATATAATTTTAAAAACCTTTATTAAAAGCTTCAAATTCTACCATAATTTATAAAAATATATTAGTGTGATGATTATTATGACTGATACAGACCTAAGCCCACGGCAGCTTCGTTTGTTTTGAAATAAAAAGAAAAGTTACGTAACCCCTTATCTGAAAATATTTTTTATATTACAAAGGGAAAGTGGGTACATAGCACTCTTAATCATGCGTAAAGCAGACTTTTTTTATTAGATGTTGCATCACACCTGAAATTGCTTACATTTTCAATTATTTGATTTGGCAACTGGCTGAAAAAAAAACATTTTCTGACCGTATTGTGTAATGTTCAATACCAATTCTGTGAACTCTTTTTTCTAACCCATTTTCCATTCTCTTTTTTATCAATAAATGTATAAATAAGTATTTGTCTTTGTAAGTATTTAAACTTGAAAAACAACCCGGATTTGCCTTTCGACATCTTCAGGCATTCAAGTGCACGGATGAACTTGAACTGACGCTTAGTAAATGTATAGGTTTGGCATATTTGGTACATCGTTAGTGACAAAATTTGTGTGAATGTACATGGTTTGAACGATTCAAATTTAATATTGAAATTCCACGCAGCACTTTCAGTCGAAATCTTAAAGTACTTAAATGTTTATTGAACACATTTTATTATCTCGGGTATCTTTGACATTTCTCATCGAACTCAAATATTTATTTAATTGTAAATTCATGATTTAAAAAAAAAACATTTTGTGCTTGTGATTGTTAAAAAAAAAATGTTAATGAATCAACACTCAGTGTTAGCAAAGTGCATTTGCCTATAAATACTTTCATATAATATTAGCTATTTTTAGTAAAACTTAACAAAAAAAGATGCAACCAGACTATGCTCACCGATTTATTGTACGAATTAATTTTGTATATAATCATCACCGTTTGGATATCTAGTATAATCGCAAATATAATAGCTGATTCAAACGAACCAATTTAACCCCCCACGCGTTGGATGGCACTGTCAGACATGGCATGTCGCCTGACAATTTGGTCCAAGTGTTTACGACCCCACAGAGAAAACACAGTTTACAACAATCGACTATGATAATAACACTACGTCCAATATCATTCTACGCTTTGTTTACTGGCATATATTATGCAAACATCTGCTTTAAAAGCACCATGTATTTAGGTAATAGAAGAAAACAAAAATGCATTCTACTTATGGACCGACAAGTTAGTGAGACAGAAAGCTCCGTAAAATCAAAAAAAGAATGCGTTTTATTTAATCCAATATTCAGGTAATTAAAAAAATACTCTGAAATATGCTAATTTTTATAAACTTCTGAAGAAATAATTAAAATTTTTATATTGTCTTGATTTTTGCACAAATGTTTCTTAATTTTTTACTACTAAACACGACTTAATTAGGTTTTCTGTTAACACTTGTTAATAAAATATATTAATCTCTGGCACAGATTAATAATAATTGATTTATGGTGACGACTTAAATACTGCTTTTAACATCACTTTAAAAGATGTTTTTTTCATAATTTTTTATAATTGTCAAATCCTTTATCTGAAAGATTCTTCAATAGTACAGTACTATGTCAAAACTAAGTATAAATAATAAGAACATATATGGGCCCATTAAAGTAAAAGTGAGCCAAGAATGATTCGAAACAAAATTGTATAAGCAGTACCTACGCTACTAAAATTTTTAAATATATTATATGGACTCATTAGAGGTGAAGTGAGCCAAGTGGTATTTAAAAAAAAGTTAGATGCGTTGTAATACTGTACACGTCTTAAAGTACCGTAAAATTGAAGTAATCTCAGTTAATACACAACTCAATTGTATTATCTCCGTAAAATAAAAAATATGCAATCCACCAAAACACCAAATTAAGACGTGGTTTTACTTAAAATTAAAAGCCCAAGAAAAAAGTTTTACCATTTTACTAGTTGGCTCACCATATTATAATGACTCAGTTTGTAGGTTGTACCAATAAAAGAGAAAAAGTAGCAAGGAAAACTAAAAGCTCGCTTTTTATACTCTAAATAGTTTCAGTGGCTAAATAATGTTTGGAAAAAAGGTTAACTAACTAAGTCTAAATGTAAAATAATAATAAGTGAATTTTGAATGTTTTCCTCAAAAAAAATGTGTTATTAATAACTACTTATTCAAAAATTAATTATAATTAATGTAATAATAAAAAGTTTTCCTTCTTTAGTTCGAGCGTAGATTGCCGAAGCGTGGATATTTTACGGAAGCTTGCGCAATCGATCTATATAAGACTTTTTTAAGACCGTTTACTGATTTAATATACGCATTCAGGATAATTTATGATTACAAATCAATCAAAAAATACTGCCGAGTGCTAAAACTGTAAGTATTAGAAAGAAAAATATTAAAAAATAAACTCATACTTTTTTATTATTATTAAAAATATTGGCTTTCGTACCGGATCTCACGGGTTCGATTCCCAGTTATGAACAGCATTTTTTTGGTCGATTTATCGATTATAGCTCGAAATGTCTATAATGTCCTCCTTTCCCACCTTTTCTATCCTAACTAATCCTAATAACTAGGCGTAACGAAGACGAATAATTTACTACTAGTACTGTCCTAACCTTATCTTTCTACCCCTACTACTACTCTCTTTGAAAAAAAAAAAAGTTGAGCGACTGACTAACAAGCAGTTTTTGTCGAAAAATTCTGTTGAAACACATCCATTAGGAGACCAAATGCTACATATTGGGGGCGGTTATGGATAAAAAATACTTTTATTCGAAAAAAAAAAATTGTTAAAGAGTTTTTTTCGTGAATAATATTTGAAGTTGTCACTGATTACAGATAAACTCTATACATTCAAATGAAATAAGTAATTACATTCAAGCAAAAGAAATTAAATTATTGTTTATTTTTATGAGAAATTTTAAAATAAATATGTACTCGATAATATAGAAATGTTTTATTCGACAAACTTGTTTAATAAGGCAAAGCCATGATGCTGTTTAAAAAAAATAGAATAATTAATTCAACATGGAATTATATCAAGACGGTTAGTTTTTCAGTTCAATGATTTTGAAATGTTGGAACCATTTTTTTTCCGTACAAAATCAAAAGAATCTGAATTTCTCGTTTCGTTTCTGAATTCGAATCATATATACGGCGTTCAAAAATAAATTATTAAAATTAGATATTTCTATGTTATATTTACGATATTTAACATTAAAGAATTCCCATCAAAATGATCGGAGTTCTAAAAATAATAATAACCAGTTAACAAGCGCAAACTTGTGCACTTCAAATTTATAGCTGAAATAAATATGATATTAATTAATTAACATTCCAACGTCGTTAAAAAACATTAGTCGAGAAATCCTCTGGAATAAATATCAGAAAAGTTTTTATTACGATTCAATTCCGTGTTACATAAAACGTTTCGTGTTACATCATCTTCAACATAATTTTCGCAATCATCAAGAAATTCATTTAGAAAACAAATAACAGTTATTTATGAAAACTTTGCTAAGCGATGTTTTGATCGCTTATTTAAGGAATACCATCCTTTTGCACAAAAGGAAACTGATCTAGGTAATTTGAAATCGAATAAAATAATGCCTTAAACTTTTTTACAAAATTAAAATACAAATTACAGTTTTATTTTTCTAAGGTAACGAATATCTTTTCTATTTGTAGCTTTTTAGTAAAAAAATCTGATAAATTATTTTTTGCAATTACTTTTTTAGGGAACATCATTTCAAATATTCGCGAACAATCGATAATAGTAACACTTTTCACAAACATTCATGACAAAGCTGTTAAGTCGAATACGTCGGCCAGATAGCAAGAGGATTAAGAATATGAATGATTTAAGTCTTATAATGATAATTTTGATTATGATAAATAATGCGTTCGTTGTTAAGGAGGATTATAAATATATTTTTAAAATAATTTAATTTTCACGCAATCATAAATAAATTATAAGCCTTTCCTCTCTCCTCACCAGACCAGAGGTAAATTTACCTCTTCATCTATACATTTGCAGATATAATTTTAAGAATTAAAGGCTTGGAGTTTTTACAATAGTAATAATATTTAAAATGCAACTAAAAGAAGTGTGTAACATTAATTTAAAAAATGTATATAAAGCATAAAAAAAAATAAGGCCAATTGGAGTCGCAATACCAGAAAATCGGTGCTTCGATATTTTATATAAAAAACCGTCATTCATAATATTATATCATAATTATAAACGGGTGATTTTAATAAATAACTTAGAGCTTCTTGAAATAATATTACACCATTGAGAGGCTCACAAATTCTGGAAACTGTAGATTTAAAATATTTCAATTCAACTTAATTGAAATGTGTAATAGTTTTTATATAGTAAAACATCGATTTTGGTAAATTTTCTTTTCCGAATTACCAGTTGTTTTGTATTTCTCAGTTAAAATAATAAAACAAAAGAAATACAATAATAAAACAACGCCAAACATGAATTGCTTAGAACATGACATTTTGGTTTGTGGTGATGTTGCGCTAGGGGTGTTATATCATATTTGAACGCATGGGTGCGCACCATACTGTTAGTATTTAATTTAATATAAAGTATTAATAACTAAAAATATAAAACAAATGAAATATTCTTTTTAATCATCTATTTAAACAAGCGCAATATACGGCAGAAGCGATATGCGCCACATATAGCCCAATAAATTGACAGCACAAATGGCGCCAGCCTGCCATCGGACCTGTTTTCGACACCATTATTTCAAAATCGAGATTTCGTATTCTAAGATGACAATTGAGTTGATAGAGTTGTTATAAGCAAAGTTGAATCATACCATTTACTGCCATATAAATTAAATTCTTTGCCAGTTATTTAACTATTGGCTCATAAAATACATTTTATAGGATCAATTATATTACAACTTTTGTGATTAAGAGCGAGTCATCGCTTCAATAAATGCTTTGTCAAATAATATATTTTAGGGTGATAAACACAGAAATTTCGTATATCTGTTTATTTAATATAATATAATTACTTGGTCAGTATTATTATATTTTACTATATTTAGTTAGTATAAACATTGAAAGTCAGTGAATAGCCGTAAATATAAAAAAAAATGTGGGAAAGGTTTAGTTGTCGACATAAATTCGACTTGAGGTTAAAATACAGATTGATAATATAAATACTAATTTAATATAAACAAATAATAATAAATATTTAATATTAAAAACTACTCAAAATCTGATTTAAATATTGAACAGAGGAAAACAAGCCATATAGTTATACAGTCTTTTTCCAAAAAAAAATCAGTTGACATGTCTTGAAAAAAGAATGTGAAAAACTGCTGAAATTTTATAAAGATTTAAAAAAAAAATGTTGATAAACTAATGTAGGATAATGACACGGATAGAACAAAGGTGACGAAGAAAAAATAACTTGCTCATTCAATCAATTTGACATAAGCAAGAGTGTGTGTTCACTTATTTCTCGTATTTCTTATTTATTTAGTTAAAATTTCATTTTTTTAAATTCTTCTATCAAACGACCTCAATGTGTGTATTTTATTATTTAATATAAAACCATTTATAAAAAATGACTTCTATTTTAAATATTAAACTGGCTACCTATACTAATAATATTAAACATTACAAAACTAATAGCTGAAACACTATTATTATTATTATTAAAATGTAAGTTAACTTATTTAATTATCTCCTGCAGTAGTGTTTAATACTGTTTATTTATATAGGTCGAATAAAAAAGAAGTAAGTAGTTGCTTTTTACATAAAACATAAATTTTACTACTTTTATAAATTTAAACGAAACAAATAGTAATTGACATTAAATGTATCAATAAAAACAAACTAAAAAGAAGCCATTGCCAGTTCCAATGCATGGCGTATAAGAATTCGACTGAAAACGATTGGTGGAATTTCAATATCAAATTTTAATCGTTCAAATTTTGTACATTCCCACATGTTTTTTCATTAACGACTAAGATTTTGCTTTTCGACATCTTCAGGCGTTTAAGTGCACGGATGAGTTCATCTGAAACCCGAGTTATTAGTAACAAAACTGGTGCGAATGCGCAAAATTTCAACGATTTAATTCAATGTAAAGTATAATATTTTAGAGTTTTTCAACCCAAGGAGCTTCAATAAACTAATTGCAAGCTAGTTGTCTAACTAGAAAGCTTATGAACGAACGAATAATCTATAACAATATTATAAGAGGGGTGTAGTTGTGAACTTCTCATTGCATGAATATTATTAATTGATGGAAACATCATCGACTCTTACACAATTGAATTGTTTAAGTGTGGAATAACAAGAAATTTTTTAACTATTGCTATTATAAGTATATAAAACGTCGTGCAATTTAATCAAGACGCAGAAAATCTGAAAGAATTTTGATTTAATCTTCGTATTTTTCGTTTTATTTTTTCATTATTTTATAAAAAATGATGCTTCTTAAATGTAACCGTATTAGATCATGTTTTGGAGGGCACAGAATGTTCCAAGCGGGCCACAGTGAGAAAATAATTTTAGGGGAGCCACAGCACAGTTTTGGGGGTCACGGGTAAATCCTGGGAAGGGCCAAAAAAAAGGTCTAGCGTCTTTTTATTTTGGGAATTCCGTAAATTCTTGGGTTAAATTTTGAAATGTGCTTACGAGCAAAATGTTCGAAGAATCCCCGAGTCTCGAAAAACCTATTTGTACCAGTACGGAGCAACGGAAAAATATGGAGACTCAAAAAGAGCTAGGGGCCCAAAAAGGTAAAGAAACTATGTGTTAGATAACAGATATGTGACCTACTAATAAATGTTCCCCGACCGTGATTTATTTAAAGAAAGTAAAAGAAGGTTAGCTGTTTGAAAATATGAAATCGTAACTGAACTTTTTAAAAATAAAAATGATACCGCGGTACTGCCACAAAACGTTAAAATACGGTTTATGAAAATGTATATATGTAATATATTATACATACAGCATGTGAAGGCAATGCTAGGAGAAGTAAACTGGAAAGATGGATAGTTACTCTCTATGGCGCTAGCAGGCTTTTCAAAGCAAGGTTTGCTAATAAGGTAATATTTGTGTCACATAATCAAAAAGAAAAAACCTATACATGTACAATCAATAAAAAATTTGTTTGTCTGGAAATTTTGATAAAAAATTATAAATTACTTAAGTATTAGATAACTTTGTGTCCTTTATAGGATCAACTCGATGCGCAGATATAATAATGCATATGCGCTGTGCCGTGCTGTACTTTACATACATATTATTTGTATTCTAAAATATCGATTTAATTCGACAGCACTGTTCTCTAGTCTGTTAAATAGTGTTTACTGTTATTTCTTGATGAAAAAACTACAATATGTCAAAATTGGCAGTTTTTTTATAATGTTAGAATATTACTGGTTTTTTTTAACTATTTTTATTGTAGACCAAATACCCCAAAAAATGCATATACTTTAACAACAATCAAAATATAAAAGCTGCTTGTTGCACCAGGACCCGGGTACAGCGCTTACCCCCACCAAACTTTTCCCGTCCCCGAGGGAGTACGCGTACCACACTTTGAAAAACACTATGTCAATATATCAGATTGGCCATAATTTGTATATTGAAGTTTACATTCCATATACATAATTATATTAAAGAACAAGCATTTGTACTTTTAACTTATTTAAGCTTTGAAATACACCAGGAAAATAATTTTCTTGGGTGTAAGAATTTGTTTTTAATTCAAAAGATAAATTTTTGAGTGAATTCGGTAAGGATGGCATTATAAAGTTAATCTTTACAAGATAAAACATTATCTCATTTTAAATTGTTATTTGAAAAAAATGCGAAATATTTGTTGCACTACTGTCGTTAATCAAAAGCAATAATCTGTGGTAACGTTATTTTATTATTTTAATAAATTTTCTTTTATATTGTAAACGAAAATATTTTGGAGCTTAATTCATACAACTGAACATCCCTGTGATAGTAGCAAAAGTTCGCCAGTCGTAGAGAGGCGCCAACCAGTCGGGACAACGCTGGCGTCTACGCACATATAACTATCTACGCCGTGGCCTCTACGAATCTCAAACAACCTCCAAGTCCTACAGCATAAGAAACATCACATATCATGATCTCAGTTCAATTAAATTAAATAATTCAAAAGATTTTATAATTTTTAAATTATATTTTACTGGCTAGGTTGTTGTCAGTATAGTTCAAGAAAAATATAATATTACATTATGAATATTCAAATTTAAAAATCGTTTTTTACATTGTATTTTAGCCGATTGTGTGTTTTGTTAATTTTTAATTTTAATCCTATTAATTTAAGCTCAATGCTTTTATTTTTTAAAGAAGAAAAATTAATTAATTTATTTTTATAATGGATACAAAGACATCCTGTTTAAAAATAACTTCTATTGTATTTGTAAAATAGATAATAACCATTCTTTGAAATAAAATTTGCAATAATTTAAATTTACAATGAAAAATAAAATATTTTTGTTCTTATTTATTATTTTTTAATAAATATATGGACCAGTTTCGCTCACCGATAGCATTATCAACTGATCTGTGATGATTGAAACCAGTCATGATTTTCCGCCAAGCGCTTTCAGTCGAAATCTTAATCTTCTGTTAAGTTTAATTCAATTCGGAGTTCATTTGGCTATCGTTAGATGCAATCGTGGTTACAAGAAATAATATAATGTTATAAAATGTCGCTCTAATGATAATAAATATTTAAATGGTACGTTTATAAAACTACGAAGACATCTTAGTACTGGAAGCTTTGGCCTATTTTGCGCTTTAGCTGGCAACTTTTGCCAGATCTTAGAATTTCTCTCTTCAACGATCGGCGCTATTGTACTGTGAGTGAACTAAGACTTGACAACTTTTAAAATCAAAACTAGCAAAGTCACTTTCGAGCATTTATGTTACTTGCTGTATTTGGTACTGAAAAAATCATGAGTCATGCTTTTTTATTTTATAAATATACAGGCAGATAAATAATGGGATGCCGTTGAACTTCAAAGATATTCTTATAAATTATACGCATTGAATACAAAAATCCAATCATAAATAAAAGTACACATATCATGTAAATAATGTAACGTTTCTATAATTTTAATGAAGTTTTCACTATTGTTCTCACCGTGACACATTTTATACGTCAAAATATAAAAACGTTTTCATCTTATACTTCATAACAAAAAGTGCAGCTATTTTCCTAAATCAATAAAGTATTCTACATATCAGTCGAAACAAAATTAAGCGATCCAAATTAGATCTGTACCAAAATGAAAAAATAGTTCGTTATGATCTTAAGCTGATCGCAAAACGACAGACAAACAAATTTAAAGAAACCTTAAAAAAAAGGCTATACTTTATTTATTTTATCACCACAACCAAAACATCAACAAATAGTAAAAGATAAATAAATACATTTTTAAAAAGTATTACTTTTTAAAGTGCAAACTATTTAATTATTCAAAATATCTCTACAAAGATGTTCAATCAACTGTTAACTTCTCGATAGGAAGATAGCAAAGATTACTTCTTATCTAGTAGATATTTTTTTTAGTAAGAAGATTATGTGGTTATATAAAATTTATACACTCTCACCGTATTTAAAATGTCGTTAATTTAAATCTCGAACAATAGTTTCCACTTTTCCAGTATAAATTACCAAGAAATGATTTATTATTCATACATGCTTCATTGCCATTATAAGTTAAGCTACAATTCTACTATAACTTATCTTTAACTTATCTTAAAGTTTGTATTACATTATATAACTATTCCTGGAATTTAAGCCCAAAGCACTGATTATTAATTCCATATCATCTTAAGTAATCTGGAGTTAATGCAATTGATTATCCTACTCTTGGTTTAGTTTCAACCATGTTATGGAAATGATGTAGCTTCAAAGTAAAGATTACAGCCACAAAATATATTTGCTTTTATTTAACAAATTCAATGCCGAGTTTAAAATATCGTGACTTTGAAATGCAAAACAAAAACCTAAAAACGGTCATATTAATAGCACAACGTTTAACCACTTACCTGCCAGTGCGAAATATTAAATCAATTTTTCCACGCCAGCGGTTTTAGAATATTTAAAATTTTACAAAAAAGTATGTATTGTCTCGACACAATAAATATTTACTTTTTGCCAATACACCTATATTTTTTAATAGAAAAAAAACAATTGAGAAAAACCACTTACAAATACTGATTGTGAGTGTTTAGTCAAAAAAAGTTTTCAATTATTATTAGTAATTGATTGTTATTTATGTCAAAGTAATATTTATTTCGATTTTAATCTAAAAACTGTAAGTTGGTAACGTGGAATAAGAAATGTAGGCAGAGTCGCAACATTAGATTAACCTGAGAAGTAATTCATATATATTAATTGACGAAATGTTTTTGATTTATTTACTGTGCAACAGGAAGAGCATTCTCCACAAAATTGTATCAAAAGCTTCCATATTTACCTAGTGTAAATATTGATGTTTGATTACCTCTTTGATAGAGCGGTAATTCATTAAAGTTGAAATACAATTATCTAAGTAATATGATGTGAAATTGTATTGTCTTGGGTATTCAAATACGTAAAGGTATGCACAATATCTTGTTTCAATAATTCTCACTACTAATTTTGTAATGTATTATTGTAACCAAGGAATGTTTGCTGTGATAAATAATTTAATACGACTTCTGACATAGAATATGTAGCAAATCTTCGTGAATCTATTGCAATGAATCAAACTAATAGTAAAAGTTGATAGAAATATGCCAGTGAAATAACTTTAGGGATAGTAAGATCATAGATAATATCATATATTAATTGAGTCTAACTAATGTATTTATAAATTGATCGTTGTTTGCCTACAGCTGTTATATAAATAAGATTGAACCAGGGTCTCTTATTTTCTACACACATAAACACTGAAATAAAAAATTATATCACTTAAAAATGTATGAGAAAAACCTGCGACGAAATATTCACAAGACACTGATAAGTTGTTTAAGTAATTCATTCTCAAATCTTAATTAGTTGTTTTTTTATTGAATGTCATGTTTTGTTGATATAATTAAAAGCTTAAAAGTCTATGCTTATACAATCATTTTTATTAAGCTGTCTGTTTAGTAAAGCAACTTTGCATTTTCAAATGATTTTCAAATGAATAAATACGATTGTTTTATATTAATAAATTAAGCCCGTTGACTATTATTAATGAATCAATACTTATCCTTATGAATATATTGCATTGGTGCCCGATTCTAGGAAATTATCTGTTACTAGATCAATTTATTATATTTGTATGCTATTTTTATAGTATAAAGTCTATAACGTAATATTCAATTTGTTTATAATTTGCAACCTAAAATTAAAGCTATTTTCAATCTGACACTTAATTCTAATTATGTAGCAATCACTTTTACAAACATATATTAAAAGTTCAATTAAATTCTAACTCGAAATGATTGATTGTTGCATTGTAGCTAAGGCTTATGTTAAAACTGACTTTTAAGAAAACCGGTTTTTGAAATGTAATATTTCTTAAAAGTCGACTTCAGCTAGTTTTCGAGGTTTAAAAAAAGATAATTCAAATATGATAGCGATAAAATGTTATTTTTTTTTGTAAATTTACATTAATAAAAATACCTTCAACATAATTTATTTACAGCAAAACTATTGTCATATAAACCTAGAAAATATAAGATTTTCAGCGCATTCATTGATTGCATATTTTCACTATGAAACTACGTGTTTCAAGATAAAATATGTATATTTTTTTAATATAAATAAATCAATGTTACTTCTAATATTTGAAACCAGATAGCCAAATTGTAAAAAAATCGTCTTCTGAATTTCGCGAATTTCACAAAAAAATCGACAAACCTTAACTACTGCATTCAGTTCTTTAAAGAATAAAGAAAATACTTTTTTCTAGCTAACATAGCTTTGATGACGCTATGCTTCCCTAATAGCTAAAGCAGTGCGCAATTTTAAAGCATTATGCAGACCAAACAAGTCCTCTGCCGATTACTCGACCAAGCAGGAAATTTTATTTAGTCATTGTCTACACGCATATAGCTCTTAAACGAGTAAGTTCATTATCACATGCGTTTCGTGCAAACAAAAAATATCGTTCTAACACGAATAACCGTCGTAAAATGAACAAACTTTTCTTGGAATATGTCCATAGAATTATCTCTACGATAATATAGCTACTGGAAGATGAGTTGACATGAAAGAAGACGACATGGCCAAGAAAATTTATATTACGAATAGACTTTTCTATTTCTACAAAATAAAAGTTTTGTCAATAAACTATCCACTCGACTCTTGTTAAACGACTGTTCAAACAGGCCGAGTAACTCATCATCTCACTAGGCCGAGTACTGTACGTCACATTAGGATTTTTAGCAGAGTAAATTCTCTTGATAGCGTATTTGGCACGCGTAAAAGGGATATAACAGTGAGTGCTATATATTTGAATGAAACTGTAGTTAATACTTTATCAATAAATTTTACAATATGTTTTAATAATCGGCAATGTCTCTTCTTCTATTTTAGAGTTATACATACTAAAAAACGTCTAGTCTTGTTCCACATTATATAACTTCATATAAAACTATCTGTTTTATGGTAGAGTCAAAAGGTTTTGGTTTTTAAATAATTATAAAGTGCGTAAACTTTTGTCTCGTGTAATGTAAAATATAACATAAGATGACAGTTTAAAATATTAAAATAACCACATACAAAACAGTCGGGTTCTATGGCACAGCGGTTAGCGTTGTTAACTTTCTCACGTGTTCGAGTCCCAGTACAAACAACATTTTTTCGATTGATTTATCGATTTCTGATTGAAGGCATGGGTATTTGTGATGACTTAAATCTTTCAATCTCTCACCTTTCCGATTCTTTAATAACCGGGCGTAGTGAGAGCAATTAGTTAGCTACTTGTCCTGTCCTAGCCTTATCCTTCTATCTCTACTACTCTCTTTGGAAAAGAGCGTAACGAACAGTTCTCGTAGAGAAAAATATGTTGAGATACCTCTATTAGGTGGCCATAAGCTTCACATTGGGAGCGGACATAGATTCAAAAAACGATATTCTTTTATATCATCATTGGTGTATTCATTATACCATTTTGTTTAAAAATACACTTATTTGTATAAACAACTATTATTTATGTTAGTTTAAAGGCAGGATGCGGGTATGGCTTAAAAAACATACAAAAAAAGTCGTAGTCACTTGCTATTCTTTGGATGTGCTTTATTAGTGACTAAGCCACTATACATTAAGGAAAAATATACAAATAATTCACTTCATTTTTGATAATTTGATTTGCAAATTCAATAAAAAAAAACATTATCCTATGAATATGGTTTGACTTAACCAGAAACACGGAGATAAGGGAACGGACTAAACAGCCGTCAATTATATCCAAAATAAAAACACTACGATGGACCTGGCGTGGACATGTGCTACGGATGCCACAAGACAGCCTGAATTCTGCTTGTCTCTTCTACCAACCGGATGGATTCCGCCGTCGCGAAAGGCCAATGATGACCATTTATAGGATGTACTCGGCGGAGTTAACGGACGCTGGAATGACATGGAATAAAGCAAGACAGCTGGCGGGGGACAGATAATCTTGAAGCGAATGTGGAAAAAAATAATTCACATATAAAACATTGTTAATAAATACATATCACTTAACATAATATGCGCATACAAAATATGTAGAACTCTTGGTTAATTCATACATCAAACTAAAACACTTACCAGTAAAAATAAGTGCAGGAAACACAGGGAGTGCTGAAACTTCCTCATCTTGTTGTAAAATCTAAAAATAACACAAGTTGAACAACTCACTCCACTTGTTTCTAGTTTAACATTCAAAATCAATTAGCGAACCCATACGATTTTTTTGCTTTTTATCTTTCATCGGAAATAACTTTTGAGTTCTTGCTTCCGGTTAATTTCAGCGAGGTGAACGCCATCTGTAACAAAAAGAAATATATTAATTGAAAATGAAGCACAAAAGGAATTTATTGTGAAAAGAGCCTTACATAAGATCTGTATTGTATTACTTGTGTACGTTAAATACGTTATTTTATAATTATAAACACTTATATAATTAAGGCGTCTAGTATCAAACACGGCCAGGTCAGTTTCACTTTATTTTTCAGAAATTTTAATAACGAAAATTTCAAAAAAAAATATTATTCTCATAAAGCTTTAAGCGTTTATACTCGATAGAAATTACTGAAAGATTTTTTATTCAGTTCAAAAAAATTCTGCTATCTTGGGACGGTTGAATCCTTATTGCGGAACCCTGCAGACTTGGTCACTCATTCAAAATTTTTATTTAAAATTATTTTGTTTACATTTTTGGTACGATTTTGCAACTGAAAAAAATATTGAATTGTATGAATTCCTACCGAAAATAATAAAAAAGTGTAAATCAGAAAAAATATGAATGCAGTACCTGATACTGAACGCCTCAGTTATAATACAATGTCATAAAAATAGATGATAAAGATTGTTTATCGGATGTTAAATATGACATAATTTGATGACGTAAACAGCTAATTTTAAAATCTTAACATTAATAGCCGATAAGGTCCGTCTGTAAGGACGTCCGCAGTAAGGTACAGACCAATGATTTCGATTTATTCTGAACAGCACATTTTTGAAATGTTGTTCTATCCAATGGGAGCGGCTTATTTTAAACCGGGCGTGAATGTTCTGATATCGCCACGTTTGAAAATTTGATATTTCTTGGTGTAGAGCTAAAGTATTGTATCACCATACATCATAATATTCGAATAATCAAAGACTTTAATTCGACTATTGCAAACTATGATTATAGGGCTATCGAAATGAATCGTCTGATCGTGTGAGTCGATGTGAGACTAATATTTTTTGGAGCGGATTTGATCAATTGAATCATAATGATGAATCTTTTCACGTCTGACCTTGAAAATCTGTTAGAATTCTTTAATCTATATATTAATAGCCGATAAGGTCTGAGTGTCAGTATGTTTGGACGTCCATTTCACACCTTCCATTTCTCCACTTTTTTATTCATACTAAATTTATATATTAAAAGTCGATAAAATAATCACTCGCTTTTCACTTTTCACAAATGTGTGCGTACTGATGATGTCCTCGAGACATCTTCTTCTTCTACGAAATGTATTTTGTTTGCGTACATTTTCAAATTAATAGATAATGAAATGAAATAAAATATAATTCAATAATTTGCAATTTAAAAACTGCAGGGCTGTCGATATATGCGCCGTGGTCGATTTATGGTACTATGAAAAATGATTGTTAGCAAACTTGAACATTATTCTAAATATTAAATAATTTACGCAATTTCGGCTACTACGAAAAATGGTTGTTAGCAAACTTGAACATTATTCCAAAAATTCAATAATTTACGAAATTTCTGCTTCTACGAAAAATGGTTGTTAGCAAACTTAAACTTTATTCCAAAAATTGAATATTTTACGAAGTTTATGCTACTACGAAAAATGGTTGTTAGCAAACTTAAACATTATTCCAAATATTAAATAATTTACGAAATTTATGCTACTACGAAAAATGGTTGTTAGCAAACTTGAACTTTATTCCAAAAATTCAATAATTTACGAAATTTCTGCTACTACGAAAAATGGTTGTTAGCAAACTTAAACTTTATTCCAAAAGTTCAATAATTTACGAAATTTATGCTACTACGAAAAATGGTTGTTAGCAAACTTAAACATTATTCCAAATATTAAATAATTTACGAAATTTATGCTACTACGAAAAATGGTTGTTAGCAAACTCAAACTTTATTCCAAAAATTGAATATTTTACGAAATTTATGCTACTACGAAAAATGGTTGTTAGCAAACTTAAACTTTATTCCAAAAGTTGAATTTTTTACGAAATTTATGCTACTACGAAAAATGGTTGTTAGCAAACTTAAACATTATTCCAAATATTAAATAATTTACGAAATTTATGCTACTACGAAAAATGGTTGTTAGTAAACTTAAACATTATTCCAAAAATTCAATAATTTACAAAATTTCTGCTTCTACGAAAAATGGTTGTTAGCAAACTTGAACATTATTCCAAAAATTGAATATTTTACGAAATTTATGCTACTACGAAAAATGGTTGTTAGCAAACTTAAACATTATTCCAAATATTAAATAATTTACGAAATTTATGCTACTACGAAAAATGGTTGTTAGCAAACTTAAACATTATTCCAAAAATTAAATATTTTACGAAATTTCTGCTACTACGAAAAATGGTTGTTAGCAAACTTAAACTTTATTCCAAAAGTTCAATAATTTACGAAATTTATGCTACTACGAAAAATGGTTGTTAGCAAACTTGAACATTATTCTAAATATTAAATAATTTACGCAATTTCGGCTACTACGAAAAATGGTTGTTAGCAAACTTGAACATTATTCCAAAAATTGAATATTTTACGAAGTTTATGCTACTACGAAAAATGGTTGTTAGCAAACTTAAACATTATTCCAAATATTAAATAATTTACGAAATTTATGCTACTACGAAAAATGGTTGTTAGCAAACTTGAACTTTATTCCAAAAATTCAATAATTTACGAAATTTCTGCTACTACGAAAAATGGTTGTTAGCAAACTTAAACTTTATTCCAAAAGTTCAATAATTTACGAAATTTATGCTACTACGAAAAATGGTTGTTAGCAAACTTAAACATTATTCCAAATATTAAATAATTTACGAAATTTATGCTACTACGAAAAATGGTTGTAAGCAAACTCAAACTTTATTCCAAAAATTGAATATTTTACGAAATTTATGCTACTACGAAAAATGGTTGTTAGCAAACTTAAACTTTATTCCAAAAGTTGAATTTTTTACGAAATTTATGCTACTACGAAAAATGGTTGTTAGTAAACTTAAACATTATTCCAAAAATTCAATAATTTACAAAATTTCTGCTTCTACGAAAAATGGTTGTTAGCAAACTTGAACATTATTCCAAAAATTGAATATTTTACGAAATTTATGCTACTACGAAAAATGGTTGTTAGCAAACTTAAACATTATTCCAAATATTAAATAATTTACGAAATTTATGCTACTACGAAAAATGGTTGTTAGCAAACTTAAACATTATTCCAAAAATTAAATATTTTACGAAATTTCTGCTACTACGAAAAATGGTTGTTAGCAAACTTAAACTTTATTCCAAAAGTTCAATAATTTACGAAATTTATGCTACTACGAAAAATGGTTGTTAGCAAACTTAAACATTATTCCAAATATTAAATAATTTACGAAATTTATGCTACTACGAAAAATGGTTGTTAGTAAACTTAAACATTATTCCAAAAATTCAATAATTTACGAAATTTCTGCTTCTACGAAAAATGGTTGTTAGCAAACTTAAACTTTATTCCAAAAGTTCAATAATTTACGAAATTTATGCTTCTACGAAAAATGGTTGTTAGCAAACTTAAACTTTATTCCAAAAATTGAATATTTTACGAAATTTATGCTACTACGAAAAATGGTTGTTAGCAAACTTAAACTTTATTACAAAAGTTCAATAATTTACGAAATTTATGCTACTACGAAAAATGGTTGTTAGCAAACTTAAACATTATTCCAAATATTAAATAATTTACGAAATTTATTCTACTACGAAAAATGGTTGTTAGCAAACTTAAACATTATTCCAAATATTAAATAATTTACGAAATTTATGCTACTACGAAAAATGGTTGTTAGTAAACTTAAACATTATTCCAAAAATTCAATAATTTACGAAATTTCTGCTTCTACGAAAAATGGTTGTTAGCAAACTTAAACTTTATTCCAAAAGTTCAATAATTTACGAAATTTATGCTACTACGAAAAATGGTTGTTAGCAAACTTAAACTTTATTCCAAAAATTGAATATTTTACGAAATTTATGCTACTACGAAAAATGGTTGTTAGCAAACTTAAACATTATTCCAAATATTAAATAATTTACGAAATTTATGCTACTACGAAAAATGGTTGTTAGCAAACTTAAACATTATTCCAAAAATTAAATATTTTACGAAATTTCTGCTACTACGAAAAATGGTTGTTAGCAAACTTAAACTTTATTCCAAAAGTTCAATAATTTACGAAATTTATGCTACTACGAAAAATGGTTGTTAGCAAACTTAAACATTATTCCAAATATTAAATAATTTACGAAATTTATGCTACTACGAAAAATGGTTGTTAGTAAACTTAAACATTATTCCAAAAATTGAATATTTTACGAAATTTATGCTACTACGAAAAATGGTTGTTAGCAAACTTAAACTTTATTCCAAAAATTCAATAATTTACGAAATTTATGCTACTACGAAAAATGGTTGTTAGCAAACTTAAACATTATTCCAAATATTAAATAATTTACGAAATTTATGCTACTACGAAAAATGGTTGTTAGTAAACTTAAACATTATTCCAAAAATTGAATATTTTACGAAATTTATGCTACTACGAAAAATGGTTGTTAGCAAACTTAAACATTATTCCAAAAATTGAATATTTTACGAAATTTATGCTACTACGAAAAATGGTTGTTAGCAAACTTAAACATTATTCCAAATATTAAATAATTTACGAAATTTATGCTACTACGAAAAATGGTTGTTAGCAAACTTAAACATTATTCCAAAAATTAAATATTTTACGAAATTTCTGCTACTACGAAAAATGGTTGTTAGCAAACTTAAACTTTATTCCAAAAGTTCAATAATTTACGAAATTTATGCTACTACGAAAAATGGTTGTTAGCAAACTTGAACATTATTCTAAATATTAAATAATTTACGCAATTTCGGCTACTACGAAAAATGGTTGTTAGCAAACTTGAACATTATTCCAAAAATTGAATATTTTACGAAGTTTATGCTACTACGAAAAATGGTTGTTAGCAAACTTAAACATTATTCCAAATATTAAATAATTTACGAAATTTATGCTACTACGAAAAATGGTTGTTAGCAAACTTGAACTTTATTCCAAAAATTCAATAATTTACGAAATTTCTGCTACTACGAAAAATGGTTGTTAGCAAACTTAAACTTTATTCCAAAAGTTCAATAATTTACGAAATTTATGCTACTACGAAAAATGGTTGTTAGCAAACTTAAACATTATTCCAAATATTAAATAATTTACGAAATTTATGCTACTACGAAAAATGGTTGTAAGCAAACTCAAACTTTATTCCAAAAATTGAATATTTTACGAAATTTATGCTACTACGAAAAATGGTTGTTAGCAAACTTAAACTTTATTCCAAAAGTTGAATTTTTTACGAAATTTATGCTACTACGAAAAATGGTTGTTAGTAAACTTAAACATTATTCCAAAAATTCAATAATTTACAAAATTTCTGCTTCTACGAAAAATGGTTGTTAGCAAACTTGAACATTATTCCAAAAATTGAATATTTTACGAAATTTATGCTACTACGAAAAATGGTTGTTAGCAAACTTAAACATTATTCCAAATATTAAATAATTTACGAAATTTATGCTACTACGAAAAATGGTTGTTAGCAAACTTAAACATTATTCCAAAAATTAAATATTTTACGAAATTTCTGCTACTACGAAAAATGGTTGTTAGCAAACTTAAACTTTATTCCAAAAGTTCAATAATTTACGAAATTTATGCTACTACGAAAAATGGTTGTTAGCAAACTTAAACATTATTCCAAAAATTAAATATTTTACGAAATTTCTGCTACTACGAAAAATGGTTGTTAGCAAACTTAAACTTTATTCCAAAAGTTCAATAATTTACGAAATTTATGCTACTACGAAAAATGGTTGTTAGCAAACTTGAACATTATTCTAAATATTAAATAATTTACGCAATTTCGGCTACTACGAAAAATGGTTGTTAGCAAACTTGAACATTATTCCAAAAATTGAATATTTTACGAAGTTTATGCTACTACGAAAAATGGTTGTTAGCAAACTTAAACATTATTCCAAATATTAAATAATTTACGAAATTTATGCTACTACGAAAAATGGTTGTTAGCAAACTTGAACTTTATTCCAAAAATTCAATAATTTACGAAATTTCTGCTACTACGAAAAATGGTTGTTAGCAAACTTAAACTTTATTCCAAAAGTTCAATAATTTACGAAATTTATGCTACTACGAAAAATGGTTGTTAGCAAACTTAAACATTATTCCAAATATTAAATAATTTACGAAATTTATGCTACTACGAAAAATGGTTGTAAGCAAACTCAAACTTTATTCCAAAAATTGAATATTTTACGAAATTTATGCTACTACGAAAAATGGTTGTTAGCAAACTTAAACTTTATTCCAAAAGTTGAATTTTTTACGAAATTTATGCTACTACGAAAAATGGTTGTTAGTAAACTTAAACATTATTCCAAAAATTCAATAATTTACAAAATTTCTGCTTCTACGAAAAATGGTTGTTAGCAAACTTGAACATTATTCCAAAAATTGAATATTTTACGAAATTTATGCTACTACGAAAAATGGTTGTTAGCAAACTTAAACATTATTCCAAATATTAAATAATTTACGAAATTTATGCTACTACGAAAAATGGTTGTTAGCAAACTTAAACATTATTCCAAAAATTAAATATTTTACGAAATTTCTGCTACTACGAAAAATGGTTGTTAGCAAACTTAAACTTTATTCCAAAAGTTCAATAATTTACGAAATTTATGCTACTACGAAAAATGGTTGTTAGCAAACTTAAACATTATTCCAAATATTAAATAATTTACGAAATTTATGCTACTACGAAAAATGGTTGTTAGTAAACTTAAACATTATTCCAAAAATTCAATAATTTACGAAATTTCTGCTTCTACGAAAAATGGTTGTTAGCAAACTTAAACTTTATTCCAAAAGTTCAATAATTTACGAAATTTATGCTTCTACGAAAAATGGTTGTTAGCAAACTTAAACTTTATTCCAAAAATTGAATATTTTACGAAATTTATGCTACTACGAAAAATGGTTGTTAGCAAACTTAAACTTTATTACAAAAGTTCAATAATTTACGAAATTTATGCTACTACGAAAAATGGTTGTTAGCAAACTTAAACATTATTCCAAATATTAAATAATTTACGAAATTTATTCTACTACGAAAAATGGTTGTTAGCAAACTTAAACATTATTCCAAATATTAAATAATTTACGAAATTTATGCTACTACGAAAAATGGTTGTTAGTAAACTTAAACATTATTCCAAAAATTCAATAATTTACGAAATTTCTGCTTCTACGAAAAATGGTTGTTAGCAAACTTAAACTTTATTCCAAAAGTTCAATAATTTACGAAATTTATGCTACTACGAAAAATGGTTGTTAGCAAACTTAAACTTTATTCCAAAAATTGAATATTTTACGAAATTTATGCTACTACGAAAAATGGTTGTTAGCAAACTTAAACATTATTCCAAATATTAAATAATTTACGAAATTTATGCTACTACGAAAAATGGTTGTTAGCAAACTTAAACATTATTCCAAAAATTAAATATTTTACGAAATTTCTGCTACTACGAAAAATGGTTGTTAGCAAACTTAAACTTTATTCCAAAAGTTCAATAATTTACGAAATTTATGCTACTACGAAAAATGGTTGTTAGCAAACTTAAACATTATTCCAAATATTAAATAATTTACGAAATTTATGCTACTACGAAAAATGGTTGTTAGTAAACTTAAACATTATTCCAAAAATTGAATATTTTACGAAATTTATGCTACTACGAAAAATGGTTGTTAGCAAACTTAAACATTATTCCAAAAATTGAATATTTTACGAAATTTATGCTACTACGAAAAATGGTTGTTAGCAAACTTAAACTTTATTCCAAAAATTGAATATTTTACGAAATTTATGCTACTACGAAAAATGGTTGTTAGCAAACTTAAACTTTATTACAAAAGTTCAATAATTTACGAAATTTATGCTACTACGAAAAATGGTTGTTAGCAAACTTAAACATTATTCCAAATATTAAATAATTTACGAAATTTATTCTACTACGAAAAATGGTTGTTAGCAAACTCAAACTTTATTCCAAAAATTGAATATGTTACGAAATTTATGCTACTACGAAAAATGGTTGTTAGAAAACTTGAACATTATTCCAAATATTAAATAATTTACGAAATTTCTGCTCCTACGAAAAATGGTTGTAAGCAAACTTGAACATTATTCAAAATATTAAATAATTTACGAAATTTATGCTACTACGAAAAATGGTTGTTAGCAAACTTGAACATTATTCCAAATATTAAATAATTTACGAAATTTCTGCTCCTAGAAAAATGGTTGTTAGCAAACTTAAACATTATTCTAAAAATTAAATATTTTACGAAATTTCTGCTACTACGAAAAATGGTTGTTAGCAAACTTCAACATTATTCCAAAAATTGAATAATTTACGAAATTTCTGCTACTACGAAAAATGGTTGTTAGCAAACTTGGACATTATTCCAAAAATTCAATAATTTACGAAATTTCTGCTCCTACGAAAAATGGTTGTTAGCAAACTTGAACATTATTCCAAAAATTCAATAATTTACGAAATTTCTGCTACTACGAAAAATGGTTGTTAGCAAACTTAAACTTTATTCCAAATATTCAATAATTTACGAAATTTCGGCTACTACGAAAAATGGTTGTTAGCAAACTTAAACTTTATTCCAAAAATTGAATATTTTACGAAATTTATGCTACTACGAAAAATGGTTGTTAGCAAACTTGAACATTATTCCAAATATTAAATAATTTACGAAATTTCTGCTCCTACGAAAAATGGTTGTTAGCAAACTTGAACATTATTCCAAAAATTCAATAATTTACGAAATTTCTGCTACTACGAAAAATGGTTGTTAGCAAACTTAAACTTTATTCCAAAAATTCAATAATTTACGAAATTTCGGCTACTACGAAAAATGGTTGTTAGCAAACTTAAACTTTATTCCAAAAATTGAATATTTTACGAAATTTATGCTACTACGAAAAATGGTTGTTAGCAAACTTAAACTTTATTCCAATAAAATTCAATAATTTACGAAATTTCGGCTACTACGAAAAATGGTTGTTAGCAAACTTGGACATTATTCCAAAAATTCAATAATTTACGAAATTTCTGCTCCTACGAAAAATGGTTGTTAGCAAACTTGAACATTATTCCAAAAATTCAATAATTTACGAAATTTCTGCTACTACGAAAAATGGTTGTTAGCAAACTTAAACTTTATTCCAAAAATTCAATAATTTACGAAATTTCGGCTACTACGAAAAATGGTTGTTAGCAAACTTAAACTTTATTCCAAAAATTGAATATTTTACGAAATTTATGCTACTACGAAAAATGGTTGTTAGCAAACTTGAACATTATTCCAAAAATTCAATAATTTACGAAATTTCTGCTACTACGAAAAATGGTTGTTAGCAAACTTAAACTTTATTCCAAAAATTCAATAATTTACGAAATTTCGGCTACTGCGAAAAATGGTTGTTAGCAAACTTAAACTTTATTCCAAAAATTGAATATTTTACGAAATTTATGCTACTACGAAAAATGGTTGTTAGCAAACTTAAAAATTATTCCAAAAATTAAATATTTTACGAAATTTATGCTACTACGAAAAATGGTTGTTAGCAAACTTTTTTTTTATTCCAAAAATTCCATAATTCACGAAATTTCTGCTCCTACGAAAAATGGTTGTTAGCAAACTTGAACATTATTCCAAAAATTAAATATTTTACGAAATTTATGCTACTACGAAAAATGGTTGTTAGCAAACTTGAACATTATTCCAAATATTACATAATTTACGAAATTTCTGCTCCTACGAAAAATGGTTGTTAGCAAACTTGAACATTATTCCAAAAATTCAATAATTTACGAAATTTCTGCTACTACGAAAAATGGTTGTTAGCAAACTTAAACTTTATTCCAAAAAATCAATAATTTACGAAATTTCTGCTACTACGAAAAATAGTTGTCAGCAAACTTGAACATTATTCTAAAAATTAAGTAATTTCCGAAGTTTCTGCTACTACGAAAAATGGTTGTTAGCAAACTTAAACTTTATTCCAAAAATTGAATATTTTACGAAATTTATGCTACTACGAAAAATGGTTGTTAGCAAACTTGAACATTATTCCAAAAATTCAATAATTTACGAAATTTCTGCTACTACGAAAAATGGTTGTTAGCAAACTTAAACTTTATTCCAAAAATTCAATAATTTACGAAATTTCGGCTACTGCGAAAAATGGTTGTTAGCAAACTTAAACTTTATTCCAAAAATTGAATATTTTACGAAATTTATGCTACTACGAAAAATGGTTGTTAGCAAACTTAAAAATTATTCCAAAAATTAAATATTTTACGAAATTTATGCTACTACGAAAAATGGTTGTTAGCAAACTTTTTTTTTATTCCAAAAATTCCATAATTCACGAAATTTCTGCTCCTACGAAAAATGGTTGTTAGCAAACTTGAACATTATTCCAAAAATTAAATATTTTACGAAATTTATGCTACTACGAAAAATGGTTGTTAGCAAACTTGAACATTATTCCAAATATTACATAATTTACGAAATTTCTGCTCCTACGAAAAATGGTTGTTAGCAAACTTGAACATTATTCCAAAAATTCAATAATTTACGAAATTTCTGCTACTACGAAAAATGGTTGTTAGCAAACTTAAACTTTATTCCAAAAAATCAATAATTTACGAAATTTCTGCTACTACGAAAAATAGTTGTCAGCAAACTTGAACATTATTCTAAAAATTAAGTAATTTCCGAAGTTTCTGCTACTACGAAAAATTGTTGTTAGCAAACTTAAACATTATTCCAAATATTAAATAATTTACGAAATTTCTGCTACTACGAAAAATAGTTGTCAGCATACTTGAACATTATTCTAAAAATTAAGTAATTTCCGAAGTTTCTGCTACTACGAAAAATTGTTGTTAGCAAACTTAAACATTATTCCAAATATTAAATAATTTACGAAATTTCTGCTAACTATAAAAATAAAATAAATTAAAATAAAATAAAATAAAATAAAATAAAATAAAATAAAATAAAATAAAATAAAATAAAATAAAATAAAATAAAATAAAATAAAATAAAATAAAATAAAATAAAATAAAATAAAATAAAATAAAATAAAATAAAATAAAATAAAATAAAATAACATAAAATAAAATTAAATTAAATACCATAAAATAAAATAACATAAAAATTAAATTAAATTAAATACTATGCAACAAAAATCTCACGTTGCTGGGCAACGGGCTTACAGCTAGTCTATATATTAATAGCCGATAAGGTCCGTCTGTATGGACGTCCATTTCACACCTTCCAGTCTCCACTTTTTTATTCATACTAAATTTATATATTAAAAGTCGATAAAATAATCACTCGCTTTTCACTTTTCACAAATGTGTGCGTACTGATGATGTCCTCGAGACATCTTCTTCTTCTACGAAATGTATTTTGTTTGCGTACATTTTCAAATTAATAGATAATGAAATGAAATAAAATAAAATAAAATAAAATAAAATAAAATAAATTAAAATAAAATAAAATAAAATAAAATAAAATAAAATAAATTGAAATAAAATAAAATAAAATAAAATAAATTGAAATAAAATAAAATAAAATAAAATAAAATAAAATAAATTGAAATAAAATAAAATAAAATAAAATAAAATAAAATAAAATAAAATAAAATAAATTGAAATAAAATAAAATAAAATAAATTAAAATAAAATAAAATAAAATAAAATAAAATAAAATAAAATAAAATAAAATAAAATAAATTGAAATAAATTAAAATAAAATAAAATAAAATAAAATAAAATAAAATAAAATAAAATAAATTGAAATAAAATAAAATAAAATAAATTAAAATAAAATAAAATAAAATAAAATAAAATAAAATAAATTGAAATAAATTAAAATAAAATAAAATAAAATAAAATAAAATAAATTGAAATAAAATAAAATAAAATAAAATAAAATAAAATAAAATAAAATAAAATAAATTGAAATAAAATAAAATAAAATAAAAGAAAATAAAATAAAATAAAATAAATTGAAATAAATTAAAATTAAATTAAATTAAATTAAATAAAATGAATTAAAATAAAATAAATTAAACTAAATAAAATCAAACACAATGCAGCAAAAATCTCCCGTTGCTGGGCAACGGGCTTACAGCTAGTCACATTAAAAAGAACAAAGCGAAGAATTTTGAACGAAAACATTATTATCTTTGTAATGATTGTAAAAACCCACAGTTAATTAATTTAAAACAATGTTACAGCAGCATAAGAAGTTGATTGTTGCAATGATTTCTTGACGTAGGAAAAGTACACATTTAAAATTGTGTTTAAAAACACACGTCATATATATTATATTTTGTGGACGAAAGAAAGATTAAAAAACCCGCGTCATTGTTTTGGCCTAGAACATTGATTTCGTGTGTTAATTTCACCACACAAATGAACAAGAAGTTATAAAATCATTTATCAGCTTAAAATCTTAAAGTTTAATTAAACATGTAGCCAGCGATTATTAATGTTACAGTTTTTCTTACATATGTTGTGCTTTAAACTTTTTCTGTTACGTGTTTTATAAATTTAATAAAAAGTTATTAAATAAAACAATTAAATAACAATGCTTTAATGTTCACGCAATTATATGTAAAGCTACGCAGCACGCATATTTCGGAGATTTCCCATAAAAGACAGGTCACAAAAATGCAGGAATCGTAAATTAAATTAATACCAAAAAAGCTCATAGTTATTGGGTAAACAGTCAAACTTATAGTCCATAAAAAATATTAGAACATTTTTTTACCAATCAATGAATAAGATGAAACTTGTTTAAAAGATTTAATATTATCATCAAATAAACACTGATTAGTTGCTATGTTTCTTTGTTTTTCAACATAATATGTGAAAGTATATTTAGTTTTCGGGTCATATGGCGCAGCGGTTAGCGTGGTGAGCTTCCGTCCCAGACTTCACGGATTCGATTCTCAGCACGAACAGCGTTTTTTCAATCCCTTCCCTTTAAAAACTGGGTGTCGATCCCTACTACTCTCTTTGAATAAGAGGTAAGAATAGAGGTGGAGAGACTAAGTAACAAACAGTTCTCGTAGAAAAACCTCCGTTGAGATACCTACATTAGGGTGCCGTATACCCAAAATTGGGAGCAGACATAAATAAAAAAAATATACAGTTTAAAATTAAAAACTTTTATACGCATGTTAATATAAAAATTTATTTTAACTGCCAGGCTAAATCTGAAAAAACATCAACGTATAAATTGTTTTTTTCTATTAGATATACAAAGTTTTACCCAAAGATTTTTAAATTATCTCCGACCATCGTCTTTCCGATTATGTGAACAGCTATAAACTTTTTAAACAGAATTGTCAGTACAAGTTCATCCGTGCACTTGAACGACTGAAGATGCCGAAAGGCAAAACCCGGGTCGTTAGTGACAAAATTTTTGTGAATGTACATAATTTGAATGATTCAATTTTAATATTAAAATTCCACCAAACATCTTCAGTCAAAATCTTAATTTACTTAAATTAAGACAATTCTATCAAAACCTTTTCTGCATATGAGTGATTGACTGACTGACTAACAATCAGATTTCGTTACTAATTCTGAACATTAGGATTCCGTGTGCTATGTATCTAGAATGAACACAAAATAAAATACTGGCAAAGTGTAATAAAACAATTTAATTGTATTTATCAACAGCTAAGTTTCGTGTATAGCTATTGAGGTTTTCAATTTCAATTGAAACCTGAATTGAAAAGGTGAATTCGCCACAAAGGTTAAAAACTGGGATAAATAATTGAACGTCTATTAAAATATTAAATTTTATTCGGGTCCCAAAAAAAATCTCGGTTGGCATCCTGCTAACTCTCATAACGTATTCAGAGCACAAAGGCTCAAGTCGAGTTGAATCGATTTTCCATTAGGGCCGCTTTCCAAACAACAATTGTTTTCCGGGCATGTGATTTCGATACGCCAACGTTGACCATACATAACTGGTGCACAAACGGGGAACCCCCCATTCGGGGTGACTCTGCTCAAATTTTGTTCATTTATTTTCGAATTGGTTTTTATTATTATAATTTCAAAGGGTGTGTTCTGTTACGCTACAAGTATGCTTGTTTGGATTGACTTCGAGGCAAAAATAAAGAACTCTGTGGCTTGTTTAAAATTAAATAGATACATTTATAATATGAAACGTCTAGTTACAAAGAGCGATAAAAACACATTTGTTTTTTTTTTGTATTCTACACGCAATTTTCCACAAAGAGTTTGAGTAAATCTTTATAATTCAAAACTATGCATATAAAAACAATTATTTTTTATTGAAAAAAAATATTTTGTCAATAAGCCAAATATTTTAATGTTGAAAGATGATACGAGAAAAACTAGATGATAATTTTATTGTAATTCGCTCGAGATCAACCTGAGGTAAATTGACATCACAAATACCCATGTCTTAGGTCTCAAATTAAAATTTGACATTGACCTTACCGGGAATCGAACATAGACCCGCTTGGTCGGTAAAGCAGACTCTTACCAACTAGACCACAGTGAACGAATCTTAATTAATGTTTTGTTCATGGGTCGGAAAAAATTAAATTTAGTTCATTCTGATATATCTTTAACAAAACAATAAAATCTTGCCTTTTTTTATAATGTATTAGAATAGTAAAATAAAATTATTTGTACTTAAACAAGTATTTGTGAAAGTAAGATTGTCTGAAGAAACTTGTGTCACATTTTGTAGGACAATGCGTGGAATAATCTAAGTTATTTTATATTCATTTCATTTGCAGTTGTTTCACATTAAAATCTAGAAATCAAAAAAAATGAACTTGCTAGGGCTTTACACTCACGGTGCAATATTATGTAATCATTCTTTGAATAAAAAGACATTTGGTAAGTGATTTTTATCCCTTGTATTTTGTTTAAGAGCTTAATAGATTTTCCATCCAGAGCGAACAACTTTTAAATAAAGAAACATTACTTTCTTTGACTAAATTAACTGTGACATTCATTGAACTATGTATACCAAAATCATTTTAATGCGGATAGAAATTTTAACCCCGCATATAATAGAATAAGCCGGTGTCAGGATAATTCAATTTATTATATTGCCCAACGAGTCTATTTCGGCAAATTTTCACCCCTCGTATCTGCTACCCCTGCTTTTGTGGCCATCAATTATTACTCGCAAGTCTTCTGGCTATCGACCCACGTATGCTGGAAGTGGATTTTAACAACATGCAAAGGCTGCCAATTTCAAATATTCTAAATCCGTAATATGTACATATAGATTGTTTTCAAAAATACGTGCAATCAAACATGACTAACATGATGGTTTTGAATGTTTTGTTCTTATAATAATGATACCCGGAGTAAGGATGAATTTCAGGTCATCCTTGATAGCAATCATCAAGGATTGATGATAGCATCATAGGATTTCTAAAAAATATTTACACTATTGTACGATCAAAATAAACTACGATAAAATATAAATATATTAAACGAGCAAGCGATGATGACAAGTGTGTGTAATGTCACATTATTAATTGTATAGTGTTAGCATGCATTTGATTGAGGGCTCAGAAAATAAAGGTGACAGTTTTCATAATGCTAAAATGTTGAAAAATCAACTAAAACGATTTTTTTAGATAAAAAGTGTGAAAAACGTAAAGAAATGTTAAATATTTCTATAAGTATTATCATTCAATCAATGGTTTTAATCCAAATTTTTAATTATACAAAAAAATCTGTTAAAAAAGCTCTGTTTGTATGGCAAAAGCTCCTTCTTATAAGATTCATGGATAGTGCTCGTGGATTTTCACATTCACTCTCGCAGACGCAAAGTGATCTCTATTGTGCTTTGACAGATTAATTCATTTTCTGACAACTCTGATGCATTGCATTTTCTCAGAATGTTACAGCGATGAAGGGCGTTTGTTATAGGAGTGCTAACTATTACATTGATAAGGTACTTTTTCTCATATAAATTATACATTACAACTAAAAGTTGACAGGCAACAAGCAAAGAGCTAACTTAATCGTAGTAAACCAATCTCACAAATAGTATTGACACCATTGCTTTTATTTCCATTTAATGTGGTGAAACGGCGTTCCGGCACCTTTTTTCTAGCCATTTTCAATGTTTCAAATCAATATTCGAAAAAAAAATTTTCATAAAAATAATGTTGACCGTTTATCCCTACCTTTAGTACTTTTTGAATTGTTTGTACCTGGTATTCGTAACTCTTATAAATTATTGTCATAATGCAAAACAATAGGGTTCATAGACTCATTCAGTGACCAGAATCAGGGGTATAAAGCTTGACATAGTGCGTTTTTTATATCACGTGAATTCTATCTGCAATAGTTTTGTAACTTTTGTTCATCAAACTCGTCAGAGCATCTTTGACACTTTTCTATCCTTCAAAATATATTGATAAGTGAACACGCGAATTCGTAAATTCAAATCGAATCATTTTAGTTACTTTAATTTATTTTTCACTTATTTTTTAGACCGAAAGAACTTAAATTTACCGTACTTTAAGCGTTCTTGCTTTCAATTGAAAATAATATTTAAATATACTAGAAAAATATTTTCACCAGTTAGTAAAATCTTGCTACGTCCGGCTATTAAAAAATCGGAGGGTGAGAAGGAATTTCAATACAGAAATAAGCCTTCGAACAGAAATCAAAAAAATGCTGTTTTTACTGGGACATGGACCCGTGAAGTCCGATACGGAAGCCTACAATGTTTACCACTGCTCCATAGGATCTTTTAATAACCGGGCGTAGCGAGAGCGATTAGTTAACTACTTGTTCTGTCCTAGCCTTATCCTTCTATCTCTACTACTCTCTTTGAAAAAGGGAAGTTGAACAAATGAATAAAAAGCAGTTCTCGTAAAAAACTTATTTTGAGATACCTCCATTATTAAGCTATACTCTACACATTGGCAACGAAAAGGAATGAAAAAAATCTTAAGTAAAAAACTTGACAAGAAGTGAGTTCCGGAACTTATTTTTTATAAAGCACTGATTGACACTATTAACTAACAATTTATAACGCAAAGACGCGTTTGTTAATATTTGAGGAGCAAACATTCAAAAAGTGTTTTGTCACACAAATACAATGCTTGGAAAATGATGATTTAAGTGTTGCAAAAGTGACGATTTGTATGAATGTGTCAACTTTATGATTTCATTTTAATATAAAAAAAAACCTTTTTGAACACTAATTTTGATTTCCATTCATAGGTTTTATTATGGGCTATCAGAATTGGTATAAAACGCCATTTTTCAAAATTTGTGACAAAACACTTTTTGAATGTTTGCTCCTCATTTGCTATAAATATTGAGTAAAACTAAGCGTTCCGACACCATAAACATTAATTCACTCCGCACATGGTTTTGCCGATTTACATTTTAACGTTTACCATTAAATCCGTTATGGCTTTCGCCAACTTAATTCTTGTATGCATTATCAAATTGCACTAACCATAGACAAATTTTAATCGACGAGAGAGAAACCTCTTAAAACACGACTTAATGTCGACGACTTGGCATTTAGGTTCGCGTTAACTGAAACGAAATCCAATGTACGTTTAATATTTTTATATTCGGCGTATAAATATGTTATATATATCGCATAAATGAAATCATAAACAAGGCCATTTTATGGATTTCCGGTGGAAATATACTGCAACCCTCAATGTACGGGGCGCCACTCCGATATTAAAAATAAATAAACTGGCATTTATTTTGCACTTTTAATTTACGACGTTGTGCGGTCTATGCATAAAATTCAATTTTGAATTTTTATCTTTGGAATTCCATTTCGTATTTTTTATTGCTGTGAATTAATTGATACATGATATGTTGCTTATATTTATTTGGCCATTTTATGATAGTTATATCGATTTTTTTTGCTTGTTTTTTATTTGATGAAGGGATCAAATTTTATTTTATTTAAAATGTAATATTATTTAAAAATATATATATTTTTATAAATTAATTTGACCACATAGTTGTGCTGTATATTATTAGACTAATGGCAATGCGCAATATCGACGGCGTAGAGCTAAACTAATGTTTGTCAAATTTTGGCCGGTAGTGAGTTAAGTACTGAAATGTACCAAATATAGCTTAAATTGTTATGAGTTAAAATATTGCATATCCAACCCTACTACTTCAAAGATTATATGCATATTAAAATATAGTACACCTATCCCTCGATTTACACGGTACTTCTTTTACACGTTTTCGCTTTTACACGGTTTAAAAAAGTTAACTTGAAAATTTTAATTCTTCATATTCGTAAGTAAAAAACGAGCACATAATTTTTAATTATGTGTTTTATATCTTGAATAATATTTGTAGCCTTATTATGTCGAAAGAAGTAAAAAGAAAAGTTATTTCGTTAGCAAAAAAATAAAAATATTGGATCTTTTACAAAACGGAGAAAGAGGAATAGATGTTGCTAGATTATATAGCATGAATGAAGCTACAATAAGAACCATTAGAAAAAATGAAAACTCAATTAGAAAGAGTGTAGCAGCTGGAACTACGAGTACGAGCACAACGTCATATATCAGAGATATTGCAATGGAAAACATGGAGAAGGCATTAATGATTTGGATAGAGGACCAAACTCAAAAACGGATGCCAATTGATACCAATGCTATAACAAATAAAGCATTGCGGATTTATGAAAAAAATAAATAGAAGATACCATCCTCCTCTTCATCTGAAAAGAAGCATACTTTCACAGCAAGTCATCAAGTCAAGTCACAGTGATTTGTGATAGTGATGAATGATAAAAACTCCACCAACCGTTGCAATATTTATTTAATGAATCTTTTGGATTTCATTTTTTTGTTACTCTATAAGCTTTACCTGTATTTAATTAATAAAAGAATACGTATGTTTATACTTTTAAATAATTTTGTTTTTTTATGTATTTTAGAAAACACCCAAATTATGCGTTTTTTGTGTACTTTTCGATTTACACGGTTTTACATTAAGAAATATACAATTTCGATTTACACGTTTTTCTCAGGAACCTATCTACCGTGTAAATCGAGGGATAGGTGTATTGTAAATCTTCGAGGAAATATTTTATTATCACAAATATTTTATTTCCTTGACAATAACAGTATATATATTATTATATCTTTATACTAAATGAAATTTTTCGTTCCAGTTCAGAAAGTTTACTTATTCTTCACTATACAGTGTAGAATTATTTTTTTATCAAATAAGAAACTAAACACTCATTTTTATGAAACAAAATTTAATTTACAAACATTCAAATTCATATTTTAATTATGGAGATCTTTGCCATCGATATACGTTACATTTTCTTGTCAAAGTATTGTATGAAGACAGTCAGATAATTTAAATGTCACGAATTTATCATACGTTTTAAAAATAATACTGGTTTATTTCGTGAGTATAAACTTTCTAGATAAATGCTCAGTAAATTTATTATAATTCTTATTTACGTTGGGTTAATATTAATAATTTTGTGGTAATAACTTGCTGGTAGATTAGTAATTTACCACATACATACTGGTTTGTTAAAACTGATCATTTAAAATACTAACTATCCACTTTAAAAACAACTACAATTTATCGAAAAATTAAACAAGATACAAACAGTATAAACATATTTTAAATTTAGTTAACTGGATTGTAGAAAAAATTACATTAATATTGGTTAACTTTCACCGTAAATCATTTTTGCTTAGTTAACATTTGATGTCGTTATCTTATCTTACCATATAATTCTTACATTTACTAACCATATTTTGTAAAACGGATATACGTAAGCTTTAGAAAATATAATCAGATAATATCGGTTCAACAAAATATTATTGGAAAATATTTTTAAATTATAATAAAGATATATCTACTCGTAGACTCTATACATATTTTGATTAAACGTTCTTTAATCGCAAGGCCCAGATGTATTTGTAAGCTACACGCTTTCTTTTATCATCACATATATATGTGTATTTTTAGTAACCAAATATTAGTTTCACAAATGTATCGAGTATGTAAATATATTCATAGTTAATTGATAAAAAATAAAAATTCTATGAAATGAAAACAAGTTGAATCCATTTAGTTCTAAAATTACGATGATATATCGATTTGCAGCTGATAATTTCTTACCAATGGATGATTTGCCCATAACAAACTTTCATTAAAATTTCATTGATTTAATAGTGTTCTTCTGTTTGTTTATGAACAATATGAATATAATGTAGGCTTTGTAGGGTCAACAGAATCGTCAGATGCCATGGAATTTGTATGTGGAAGAAATGGGGCAATACCGTGACTGGCTGCGGCTAGGGTATTGCACGCGATACTTCCATCTCGACAAAATGGTAGACCCCTTCAATGGGACCCAAAATCATTCGACCACAATTCACCAACAGTTATGTTTATTAGGGAAATATACGCGTTAGTTGTTAATAAACATAGGTGACTTTGGTCAGGTTATGGAAAGATATGTAGATAGATAAAAAACGCTAGTTGTAGTCAATTGAACAAAGAGGAATGGCTAAAGGTTTTTAAATACTTAACTAAAGAATTATGATGTCATTTTTTATTATGTTGATGTTAATGAGCAAAAGAAATTATTGAGTAGATTTTTCCCCTAAATTTGAATTAACGGCAAAGAAAAGAAGAAACTTTTGGAAAAACAATTTCTTTATATTATAATAAAGCATGTATAAGTACTTTTCATATATAGAGTGTTTTCTAAATGATGTAAATGAAAATTTTATAAAATCAGTAAAACTGAGTGAAAAATATAGCTTTCTAGCTGTAAATATAGTCAAAACGAGCTGTATAAAAACTTCACACGAGTAAAAAAAATACACATTCAGACAAACATTGACATTAGAACTGTCAGTCTTATAAAAAAAATATTGAAAAATTCATTTGTAGTGAATTATAAAGATTTATAAATATTTTTTTAAGAATATTAAAATTCTAAGTGTGATTAAAATCCTTGATAATAAAACCTTCAACTCTATTAGAATGTCAGGTAATTACCAACAATAATGAACAACGACTTCTTATAATGATCATTTTAGAAACGAAAATAACGAAAGCCAAAGATTTTCACAATATCATTTCAATAACTATTAAAAGCTTAAAAAGCCTTCCTTTAAAAAACTAAACGTTTTATATTAATCCTTATCAAGACTGTAAAAAAAACTTATGCTATTTACTCTGACGACTTGTCAGTAGACAGATTTCCTGTAAAGAATCGCTGGCGATGAACTTTCCATACATCCCCCTCAAATAATGACGTACGACTATCCGTTTTCTTTCTTTTCTATCCAAGTATGATAGATAGACTATCGAATATTTACCCAAGGCACAAACCCTGTGCGTGACTTCTCTTCAATGTCGGTTCAGCTGTCGTATTAGACAAGCTTTTTTGTCTCACGAGGCACTTATTTGCTATTCCAGAGCTTCTTTTGCATTATAAGCCCAAAAAGAGGCCTGAATTTACTAGGTGATTCGGAAAATAACGTTAAATTTAGTCTTTATATATTGATAAACGTATATTCATATTGCCAAGCATTATTGAAACACCACATAAAGTATTCGTCAGCACTTTACACTTACTGACAATTCTTTTTTTTTATTAGAATTTTGAGAAGACAGAATTAATTTAGTCTGTATAGATTTCGGATGTATGAAATGTTTTGCGGTGATATCAAATATTTGGAAATTTAACTTTTCATAAAATTAGTGCCTAATTAATGCATAAAAGAGTTTTTTGACCTTTTTGGAACTGTAGCCGGGTGTTCAATGCTGTTGAGGTTTTGTCGTCACGATTGCTGGATCAAAGATGCAATTTTAAGAATAGAAAAATGCATATATAAAGGATTAATGAGAACTTTTAGCAAGCCATAAGTCATAACATATATTCTATGTCCGTTCGCTACTCAAATAATTATTTATTTTATTATTTAAAGATTATTAAGAGATATTTCCTTTCACGTATTTTTGGAAAAATGAAGCACAGTATCATTTGAATTTCTTCTTTATCTTAATTCAAAAAAATGTTATTTCCGTCTTTAACCGTTTATGTTCCACAAGCACATTCGCATCTCTATATTTCCGAACACGTAGGACCAGTTTTTAAAAATTATTGAGTAGTTTTCCACACATAAGTGAATACATCTCGTCTCGTCTCAAGTAATTATTTTTCAGATTTCAATTGTAACAGTGTTGCAAACTATTCTGACAGTATTTTAGAATTGGTGCAACTGATGGATGCTGGCATTTCGTGGGAAGAAGCAAAGCAATTGGTTGGAGACAGGAAAACATGAAGTAGCGACCGTGTGCTCTAAATATGGTCAATGAAGAAAGGAGAATTTTAAAATCTCTTAGTTAGATTCGACAGAATACAGTTATCAGAATTCATAACTATGTATAACTAATACTTTTAGTTAAGCGTACGCCCTCAGTGGTTAAATTTTATGCGGCGTCGCGTGTAGTGTGCATGTCAAACATGCAGTGGCGGATTACCCCATAAGCGCAATAAACGCGCACTTGGGGCCTCCGAATTTTAGAGGCCTCAAAAATAGCATCAATTATATAAACCTTTATATTTTAATTTCAGTTTTCAATTTTCATTATTATTCTACGAAGAGTTTTGTAACACTTTAATGTTATTAAAAAAACAAGGCCTCCAAAATTCATTGCGCCTAGGGTCTCCAAAGTGCTTAACGCAAACATGTGCTCTGCGAATGTTAGTGTCTTGACTGGCCAGGTAGTTTTGAGCGGTTTAGGGCATGTCCATTCTAGTGTAAAGGAGCGTGCATGCTCATGTTTGATCAGTTTGTTATTTAACAGCGTTTACGTGCGTATTGATTCCATTAAATCGTTTACAATATAACTACGCACAAAATATGGCTTTGATGTCATACGTTTGTTAAATGTAAAAAAATTACCATTTTTTTCTGTGTTTAACGATGTCACTAATACCTTTTTTATACATAAAATTATATTTTTTAGTAAAAAAAAGTGCATAACATCAATAACTGCCCGCCTAAACGCTCACTGTCCACTCACTCAGGCAGGGTAGTGTACGTCGAAGACGCAACTTCGCAAACTGAGCGCGATGTACCTCAACACGCTGCTTACTGTGACCTTACCTTAATGTTAATCGTCCATGTTAGTAAGAAAAGATGAATAGAAAAAGAAAAGAGCTATCCAGCAAACCTTTTTAAATCAGTAGCTATTAAAATTTACAATATTCATCGGATAATAAATTTCGAATTAAAAATATTTTATCAGCAAGTTTTACAAGTTTGAATTTCAGAAAATATTTTATTTAAACAAACGTGTGATATTATTATCTAATTTTGTTTTTACGTATCAAACGAAAAATCCAAAATCCATTGAATGCAGACTTGTTCTTCTCGAAAAAACTACATACATACGCATTTATTCAAATTTCTTTTCAGATATCCATGTTTAAGGATTTCTGTCTTCAGAAAATGTTATTTTATGCCTTTGATATTGACCTTCGAGAAATAGACAGTAGGTATTGTAAATAAGTTTATCTTACGCAATTTTATTGAGAGATAACGAAAAAAAATGAAACAGTAAATTTGAATTAGAATTTGGAAACGTAGACTCTCTTTATATTTTTTTATGCTCTTTCTTTGCAAATTCAGCAGACCTTTAGTGTAATAACGTATATTTATGATATTTTTTCATAAAAAATCCGATATTTACAATTTTTCATCATAACGAATTCATCGTAACGAATGTATTTTTAACATTTTTCAAATCGTTTTGAGGAACAATTATTTTATTCTTGGAATAATAATCGTATTTTTTTCTGTATTGCATTCATTTGTGAACTAAAGTTTTTTTTATTAATTGAAGTACATAAAATAATCCATTTTGAAAAAAAAATATCGTCACTTTTCTAGCGACAGATAGATTTTTCTGAGTAAACAGCAAATGAAAAAAAATTGAACTTATAGGATAATTGCCTCTAGCATCAATATATTATGTTACATAGATAAAATTATTATAAAAAATAGATGCATTACTGACAATCTGATAACAGTAAAAGTTGAATATTATCAGTCAAAGACAATTACCAATAAATGCTGTTTTAATCAAACTGGTATAATAAATACACCAACAAAATTAATCCAGACGAATAATTGATACCAAAAAATCCAGATTACACTTAACTCCTTTTTGACAGTTGTTAAGTTACCAACTTCTACCAGAAAGGTAATGACACATTGTTCATCTGCATCATCCGAAAATGATCAACTGCTCTCATCACTTCTTTGCAACATATTTTTTTTATTTAATGACCAAATTTCGGCAGAATATTATTATTTCCTTCAATAAATGAGTAAATTTTAATGACTGAATAGTAATCTATTTTACGATTTTCCATGCCATTTAATTCGGGTGACTTTATTTGTGCAACGTTTTGCCAATTCATCCAATCAAACTTCCTGTTCATTGAGTTTTAAATCTTTACCACTTTACTTTGAAGATACAATTCAATTATTGGTCAACAATGTCAAATTGTGACATTTGTCAAAAAAACGACCATTGGTTGAACACCAAATTGATTGAAAGTAGATAAATTTTTCTGAAATATTTTTTTCAATAGAGATTTAAAAAAAACAGCCACAGTTTTTACTTGATGGATCATGTGTTATAATTTTATATTAAATGTATATTTGTAACATATGTGGTAAGCCTTAAACAGTTTTCTTTTTATTACAAATCTACAATTTTGCTCGATGTTGAAAAAAGGAAAAATAAGTCATTTATAAAATGGTCTAGAGATATTTAAATGACTTTTAAGGTGTCCACTTGATAAAAAAGCATTATATTAAAAAATTCAAACACACTGCTGTTCTAATTCTTCGTTTATTTAATATGATCATGACCGGTTTCGCTAATGACGAGCATTTTCAACTAATAAGAATAAACCCTAATACAGTGCTATTTTTACTGCACCAAGTAAAACTAATAAGGGTGTAGAAAACAGTTGTTAATATAAATACGAACATAATGTACATATGAATAAGGGACACTGAATTGACTATAATTGAAATGGTTATTACAACTTACAAATAAAAGTTGTCACTAACAATAAGTTCGAACGTATTTCTTACTCCGGGAGTTTTTACAACGTTTTTTTATAATATAATTTAAAAGAGAAAAACCGGTTCTGATAATATAAAATAAATTTGAAATTAGTCTATAGAAGCATTTTATTTTTTAAAGGATTTATAAGATTGAATTATATCAAATATCTTCCGTGTTATCAAGTATGGATTCAAAGAACAAATAGTTTTTTTAGCAGAATAGCCAAGACATTCTAACATCACTGTCAGACTTCTTTCAGAGACCTTTGTATGAGCTATAATTGCCACTTACTCCTCGAAACACTTTTATAAATGATTGCTTGTGATCTTATGATATAGAGTGACCGTGGAAAGTAGAGCAATTTGTTCCTAAGAATTCGACAGAGATGATAATATCTATATTTTTTTATACACTCACAATCGAAATTTGACTTTCAGATTTAAATTTGAATCGTTCAAACTATGTACATTCTCACAAATTTTGTCACTAACGACCCGGGTTTCGCCTTTCGGCATCTTCAGGCATTCAAGTGCACGGATGAACTTGAACTGATCAGTTCAAGTTCATCCGTGCACTTGAATGCCTGAAGATGCCGAAAGGCGAAACCCGGGTCGTTAGTGACAAAATTTGTGAGAATGTACATAGTTTGAACGATTCAAATTTAATATTGAAATTCCACCAAGCACCTTCAGTCGAAATCTTAAATTTCAGATTTAATATAATCACTAGTGAAAAGCGGAATATTATTAAAATAAACCGTTCTATAAGCAATTGTATTTACTTTATTTTACCAGTTGTATTGTACAAATTTATTAATCCGGCGATGCAAATCTCAATACTAGTATAACAAGAAAAAAAATACGACCGTTTTATACCCCAATACCAAGCAAGTAAAATAAAATCGGTATTTCAATGATTTATGTAAAATACCAACATGAAAAAAATTAATATAATCATAAATGGGTGATTTTTATAAAAAACTTTTTTCAGCTATGACCGCTCCCAATTTTAAGCACACGTAATAGAGGTTATCTCAACAGAAGGGTTACTACAATAACTGTTTGTTTCTTAGTTTCCTAATCTTTCTTATAAAATATAGTATATAAAGATAAGGCTAGGAAAGAACTATTGATTATCTAATCCACGGTTTCTCAATCTATGTTCCGCGGAGCCAGAGTAGGTGTTCCGCGGGCCAAAGTAGATTTTCCACAAAAAAATGGAATGGTTTTATACGCTGCAACACTTTTAAACATTTTCTACTTCATATTAAAAAGCGAGTGATGGTCTACACATGTTATGATGTCAAGTATCTAGGTAAAAGCGGAGGTTATTAATATAAATTGAATACGGCAGCAAAATTTAAATTAAAAAGTAATTTAAAGCCAACAGTAGGTTGTACGGTTGTACGAGTTTTCTTTAACCTTTCAAACTAAATATTGAAGTGGACCGAAATAGATTTCCAAACGCAATATAGTACAAAACAAGAAAAAATGGTTAAGCATATTTCATTAGGTACATAGTATTACCAAATAACAAATAAACAATGGTTGTACGATCGTTATATTCAAGGTGGCCACGGTGTAAATCAGTTTTAAATCAAGTGTCAACATTTTGCTATGCATACTTGAAACTATTACTATTTCTATGAAAAAAAATATGCCATAGCGTAAAAAAACTGTGAAAATGCAATCATTAAAAAAGAGATTTAGGCAAAACTAAACAATCGATGAGGTTTGCTAACAGATGTAAACCAAATATTTCCACTTAAGGGGGTATTTTAGTCTAGAGGCTTGAATTCCGGGTGTTTTTTCGAGCTCTGTAATAAATAAACAAAGAAAATTTTAAGCATCCATTATTTTACCATTCGTTTATTTATATGTAAAAAATACATGAAAAATTTCAAAAAATATATAAATTCAAAACTCGAAAAATTATCGGCTGGTAAAGGGAGGGGTCAAAAAAAAAGGTGGTGTCCTGGCGTACATGATTCCAACTAAAAAACTAATTAATAAAAATGTCGCTATCGCCCGTACCTCGAAGAAATAAAAAAAGCCGTTTAAAAAAACAGCAACAATTTTCAAATTTTAATCTGCTATTTTCAAATAAGTCAGATTGGTATTACTTGAGATATTATGCACGCCAGCTAGAAAAAAGATTTGAGTTTCGATTTGTTCCATTTGGACCAGCTTAGTATCTGCGTCACCGACATCGCTGTAACTTGGTAAATAATTAAAATTTTGAAAATCCATTTGAGAACATACTCTCTGAGAAATGTCTAAACTTTAAAAAAAATAATAAAGAAAGATTGGTTTTTTCAAATTTCTACACTAGTGTATAAGAGATTTATTAACTCTAATTCGTATGTGATATATTTTTAAACAGTAACTTAATGAATATTAATAACTAATTACGAATTACCCATCCCAAAAATTAAGCTAAGTGTTCCGTTGAAATTTCTGGAGTTGCGAAGTGTTCCATCCCAGAATAAGTTTGGGAAACCCTGATCTAATCTATCTCGCTACCTCACGTTTTCAGGATAGGATTAGTGGGAGGTTAGAATTCGAGACATTGCATATATGCGTTCGAACATAAATTTGTAAATCGATTGAAAAATCATTTTATAAAACTGTCCGTAATGGGATTCGAAGCCGTGACTTCTGTAACCGAAGCCATAGACGTTGACCGAGTGGACCACGCTTGCAGCAATTTTAATTTCTTATATATTTTTTCTCTTTTGCAATGAAATTCAATTGCCATTCATATTGAATGCATTTATTTTTAATAAAAATAATAAAAAAAATTGATTCAATAAATTTTATGTGGAAAAAGTATTCAAAATGTTTTATTATTTTTATGATAATGCCATTCCACCAAGTATTGACAGTAAACACCTTAAAATTGAGCATTTATTTTTTTTACTAATTCCACATTTTTAATAAAGATCAGTATTAGTTTTACTTATGCTTGTGTAATACTTAGTGTTTTAATTCATTAATATAATCTCATTTTGAATATAATGCCTTTCTACCAAGGATTGACAGTAAACACTTTAAAAGTGACTTTTTTTAACGTTAAGAATCTGAAAACTTCAAAATTCCCTCCGATAAAAATGTGAAAAAACCGTAGCGCTAGATTTTGAAACAAAAGTCCTTATTTAACATAACCGTTTTCGTCTAGAACCCTGTTTATACCCCACATTAAATTTCAGACCAAGCGTGACCAATCTTAACACTGTAAAACCAGATTTTTCAGGAATAAAAATACATTTCAAAAAATACTTTATTTATTACCTAATAATGAAAATTGGTATGTAGAGAAGCATTAAAATATTTAAGATAATTAAAAAAGGATGGTTTTAAATTAAATATTTTTTTGATCTTGTGGGCTTAAAATACTTTTTGGTCTTTTCATATTATTTACTGTATTTTATTTAAATTATATTTGTCCAGAGCATGACGAATTGGCATCAGCTGTAATGCCATGTACTGTTCTTTTCATTTGAAACAGTAAATATATAAAAGAAATGAATATTTAGATTAGGGTCAACTTTATTATTTTTCTATTTACTTAAATAGTTCACAAAATAATAATTTCACAAAAATAGTCGAATCTCGGTGAATTACTAAAATATACAAAGAGCGCTTCTTACGGAAATACTGTGATGTCTACTTTGCAATATTAATAACAAACGACGTTTTTATGACTCACGTCAAAAATTTTAGTTTTACCGATATTTATGTTACGCACTGTGTGGGAAAAAGTTTTTTTCATATTATTTTATTGGGATTTACGTGTCATATATCATAACATATTTAGTGAACTGACTTACAATATGTGTACGTATCACGTCTAGGGTGTTCACTGTCTATACTTGGTGGAAAGGCGTTATATTAAGAAAAGACACAATATTCCTTTGTACTTAATTCTTAATTGTAACCTTCAGTTGAAATTAATTACAAATGAATATTGTGATTTTTTCTTAATGTGTACGTATCTTTTTAAATTTCGATAAAATGTAGACTTATCGGGTTTTGTTTGAAAGCGTTTTATATAATAAATGTCCTGTTTTTTTTCTAATTATTTATGTTATTTTCTGATCATATTCAACCTTAATATAAAACTTATGGCCACCACAAGGCTCTTCTATGATTGCCCATCTCTTGAAAATTGCTTTGCGTCTCACTTCTGACATGCTACAATCCTTTAGTATACCGAGTATTTCCTATGTATGGTAATTTGTATTGAATGAATTTAGATGTAAATATAACTATTTTTCGGGAATATAAGTGTTAACCTCTAATATGATGTTTCCTTCCAACGTATGCGCGTCGTAGCGCAAGTTGTTTGCGGTTCGTAGAGGCAAGAAGTGTTACGAGCAGGTACTTGCGTAGAGGTGCTACGATATTATTTATGACTGCATTCGAGGAAACCGCGCTGTCCCATGCCTAATTCAAACGTGAGAGGCTGATTTAGTATTTTCGTATAGATGAAGTTAACGTGTATACTCGCATGCTATACTTATCTGCTTTAATAATTTTTTAATCGTTAAATTTTTAATCGTTAACTTTTCAATCAATTAAACGTGCTTGTTTATGAAACGAGAAAAAGTACGAGGCAGTGTTCGTGATTTTCTGACGTTATATTGTTTAAATAATAAAATTGTAGTTAAATTATACCTAATGCTTATTTTCATTAAAGTTTTCAATCCTAAAAAGTTCAAATTCATAAATATTTGAAAGCGTAAAAAATCTTTTTAAAATCATTAACTTTTATTGAACATAATATTTAACCTTATTTACAAAAAATGTTAAATTTTCTTTAAAATAATATCATAAAAGTTATCGTATTTATAATGTAATGTTATAAATTAGTTGGAAATCTACAAATAAAACAATTCAAAGTACGACAAAAATATATTTGTAGTACTTTACTTTTTTTTAAAATTCATCACAGAAAAGTTAAGCAATATTTAACAAAGGAGTTGTTTATTTTTTGCAACATACTGTGGTCTTAACCTTGTGTTCAACTGATTGGATGTATAAAATACAAGAGGGAAACCTATCACTTTTTGAATATCATTAATTTACTCGGACATGCCCATAAAAACAGTATATTAATATTTTAATCATTCGACTCACTGTGTTGTCACGTACAGTGGCGGTCGGTCAATGTGGCATTGGATAAATGTTCCCTTTTTATATGCAGGGGCAGTTATATTTCATGAAACAATATTCAAACATAACCTTTATACCATTCACTCATTTTATATTCTTCATGTATTTTATTGTTTATAATAAATATTTCATAAATTTAGAATAGATGCATATACAAGGGGTGCATTGATCCAATGCCACATTGATCGGCCGCCACTGGTCACGTGGTAATTCCCAATACTGGTGAAATGTTTTAAGGTCATTATAAATGACTTAATATTAATTGAAAACAAAATATAACAAAAATAATTATGATCCATCAATTTTAGGTGATTAAAGTTTCGCGAATTGCACTTCAATTACCTCAATCAATTGATAGCATCATTTACATTTTTATTCGTCGTCTTCTAAGCACTTCAGTTATTATCACGCTGAAAATCTGAGTGAATGAGAAGTCACGCCGTCGTCAAGTTTTCACGATGTAGTGTGGGCTACAATTTCAAGACTGACATAAATAAGATATTGTTCTTACATTTAGAGTTTAAACTTCAACAAAAACAAATTGAAATGAAATATGAAATAACATCTTAAACTAACAGACATAATATATTTCATTTCAGCAAAATTTAATAGGCAGAATTGAAATGAAGCAAAATCATTTTCACTATTAAAACTGATATCAGCTGGCATACGGGCATAACAGAGCAATGTGTTGCTTTGATTTTAAGCTCTCTCAATTCTAAAAAGCTTTGTTCGCGTCTGGTCTACTTTCATTTATATATTCAACAAAATATTCGTCATTTTGGTTTTATTCAAGTCATAAAAACTGGCAAAGCTACAACTGAAATATTTCCATATCAATTCTAGCGAGGGAAAAGTACTGGAACGTAACAAAGAAATAAAATGATTTTATGATTGACAAAAATATTTAATAAACTGATTACATTTTTGAACTTTTTAGTATCACGCAATTTTTAATAAAACTAAATATTACAATTATATAGTTTAAATAATTGATACTTCTGAAACTATTTATCACTTTTTTGTCTTTTAATAATATCATGGATTGCTACAAAATAAATTCTGTATCAGTAAATACAAATATGACAAGGCAACTCATGGTTGGTCAGCATATTGATAGTGATAGTAAAATGGTATATTTATGGCAGATAGATATTTCAAATATTCATGGCGAATAGATGTTCGGTCATCGAATATGAAAGCTTTGTATAATAGTGTCAAATGTTTGTTTCTATTTGAATACTAAAATGAGTAAACTTAATTGTTTTTTCATAGGTATAGCTGGACTTATTAACTGTTAGCAAATACTAGTTTTCAGCACGTATCGTGACTAAAATGATATTTTATTTAAAAAAATATACTATAATTATTTTTATGTAAATTTGCGACATTTGAAAGACGGTTTTTACAACTTGGTAACCTAGTTTCAATATTTTTTTTATTATTTTATCAAAAACTTCAATATTTTCTTACAACCAACCATGGTGACAAATAAAACGAGACGAAATATTTATCTCCCGCTGTGAAATAAATGTAAGCTTTTATTAATTTAATATTTTTTTATTAAAATATAATGCTTTTATTTAAAAAAATAATTTAATTTATCGATCCAATATTTGATGACTGATGTGTGTGTACCTCTAGCCAAGTGTTTATTTATTGCAAATCATTTTTGTTACGTAAAAAAAACATTCGAACTGTCAATTTATAATTAAAGTTGATGAAGAGTTTCTTTATTATTTAAATTAAAATATATTTTTTCATGGATTGTTTATGTTATATGTGTATACAAAAACAGCTAGGCAAATTTCTCACCAATAAATAAATCACAAAAATTAAACTTTACCTGGTGAAAATATTTTCAACAACTGACACAAAGCAAATGTTTTTAAAATGATTGTGTCGGTAGTTTGTTATGAAACTACAGGAAAGCATATTTAAATTAAAACATTGGGAAATAAATACCTCTAAACTTTTCTGTATTTATAAATTTTACTCAATTTTTGACTTTACTATAAAAACTAGTTTTGAGTTACGCATATTTTAAACATTGCTTTTTTCAATGTTTTAAACAAAAAATGCAATTATTCTGACACGGTTTTAAAACAAAAAATACAAAATATGAACACATGCGCTTTTTAAACTCGACCAGCGGCCTGCAATCGAAAAACCGTAAAGAGTTATTCATACATACATATATAATAATCTTGTTCTAGCTTTGTCCTCACTACTTCTCTCTTTGAAAAAGAGATGTTGAAAAACTGAGTAATAAACAGTTCTCGTAAAAAATATATTTTGTTCAGATATCACCATTAGAAGGCCATATGTTTGCACACTTAGAGCGAACATGAATTAAAAAAAATACAAAATAATACAAATAACACTGGCCGTAGTTCCTTTACTAGAAACAGTTCATTCGTGCAGAATACTTATATTTCAAGAAATTTTTCCAACTCCTGAGCTAAGCTATTTATATATGGGCCCATTACAGGTGAAGTGAGCCAAGTGGAATTTTAGGAAAAAAATAGTTGGATGCGTTGTAGTATTCTACACATAACTTAAATTATCTTAAATTAACTTAAATTATCGTAGAAGTGAAGTAAACTCAGTTAAATTGCAATAGTGCTATCTTTAATAGAAAATTTAAATTAACTTTGATTATTCCACGTATTGTGTTACTAACTGTGACACGTGTTTCGCCTCTTTCAGAGGCATCTTCAGACTTACTATCGCAAAGTTTGCTTAAGTAATGAAGCAAGATTGATTCTAACATTTTAAAATTATGAAATTACAAAATGGAGGTTTGGGTTTTTTTCCTTTTAAGAGGAGCAAGGAGGGGGGTGTAGAATCGAAATAAAGCAAATAAATAATAATACTTGCTCCACTTAAAAAGAAAAACACCATTTTGTAATTTCATAATTTTAAAATGTTAGAATCAATATTGCTTCATTACTTAAGCAAACTTTGCGATAGTAAGTCTGAAGATGCCTCTGAAAGAGGCGAAACACATGTCACAGTTAGTAACACAATACGTGGAATGATCAAAGTTAATTAAAATTTTCTATAAAAATGAGCTTCCACAAAGTACCGCCGAAACTATCGAAAGTGCTATCTTTGTATAATAAAAATATGCAATTCACCAAAACACCAAGTAAAGACGTGATTGTATATAAAACTCCAAGACAAATGTTTTACTATTTTACTAGTTGGCTTACTTCATCTCTTGATGGCTGATATGTTCGATTTATTTTAGAAGTGATATTTTTATTTTTCGATATTACCATTTAAATAAGACTATGTATGTTATAGATAGAAACGGCGCATTACGCTTCGATCACTAAGCAGTTTGAAAAATTCAATTGAAATCGATTTTCGTGCGATGCATATGTAAAAAAAAAATCATTATTCGTAAAATATTATTTTTGTTATTATCTGCATGTTATAGAAATTGTTATTGTTTTGCGGTTTAACAAAAGCTTTAGAGCGTTTTATCCCCAACCTCCTCTGTTTTTAAGCAGTGCGGCTTTGAAAATAATATCACGTTTTGACATTGTTTGTAATAGAATTCGGAACGAACAGAAGTATTCAATATTTTATGTGGCATTACAAATATCAATTCGATGGCCACGTTCAAAAATGTATTAAATTTTAATGATATGTGATAAAACTGTGCCACAGCAAATCAAGAATAACAAGCTCCAATAAACAATTTAAAAAATATTCCCTTGATATGGTCTTCAATTTTTTCAATCATTTACTTTCCTTGTATAGACTTTTTTTATCAAAAAATACAATGCAGACGATAATTGTTGAATATATTTAACTTATAAATACTGTATGTACTTACTTGTTACAACTTCTTATTTTAATGGGTTGTGAATTCTTCATATAAGTATTTTATCTCATTATCACGATAGATATTTGAGAAATTCTACCCTCATTTTTGTGATCTTGCAAAATGCAATTTATTTATTAAACCATTTATTGTTTTTGACGGTTTTGGACGTCTAATCTATTTTAAACTTATAAGCATGCAGTGGTGCCACTTTGAAGAAAAAATAAATTAAAAGTAGAGTAAAAAATAGTTTCAGTTTAATAAGATTCAGTTTTGGGATAACAGACTTAAATTTTCAGACAGACACATAAATAAATATTTATTCAAAGCAAAGCTTTTTGTGATCCTTACATAACTGTCATCTCATCTCGATTCCGATTCTAGCGGAATATATCAAATATATTTAAAAAAAAAAAAAACATAAAGACATGAATAAAAATTCGGTAACTAATTAATCTAAAAATATGGTAATAAGAGACTGCATTCTAAATATGTTTTTATAGAAAAACTTTTGTCCCGAAGCTTTCTTTGCTCAGCGTCACTCTGACATATTATATTGAAAGAAAGTCATAGCTCAAAAACTGTAAGCCATATTTATCATTGTATATTATAAAATAATTTTAAGCTGCTGATAATGAGACCATATTCATCATTTAATCATTTATTAAAATCAGTTGAGATTAAAAAAATATATTTGTGTGAGGCTAAAAAAGCAATATAAAAAATGCTGGAAGGAACAAATTACTTTTAGCATGGCATAAGTTGAATAACTGTTTAAAAATAAATTTGACCAATTGAGTTTAAAACAGGCGTTGCGAATATTTGATTATTAATTTAGTTTTTTCTTTCTAATAATATTAATTAGCAATCAAAGTGCAATTAGATGTCCCAAATGAAGATGATATTAACACAAGCATTTATAAATGTTAATATCGACATTAAAACTGTAAATTTTTTCATTCAATTGGTTCAAAAAAAAAAGCATTTAAAATGACTGCGCACAAAATGAAAATTATAAAACCTCTGAAAGTCGATTCAGTCGATTTGAAAACGGCGCCGAATGATTGATTGCTATTTTACATGTTTTTCCACTTACCGCGTATGTTTGTAGGTAATGTATAGCCTTAAAAACGAGTTTTTTTTATATTTCTAGCCATATTTATTACCTGTTAATATTATTGACGAATTTTCATGATCGTTTTAACTGCTTAAATTTTTTAATATTTTTAAAAACCATGCGACTCTCAGGACAATACAAATTCTCAACATAAATGTTTGATCGCTGACAATCTATATATAATACATTATTATTTTTAATAAAATAAACATCGCACCAAGTTTTAAAAAACTTTGAATACATAAACCATTTATTTTTATCGCTACCATAAAGCAACAGTAATAACATGATTTTTCACTTGGTTCTTTTGGGGCCAGCAACATATCGAGGATAAGCATTTTTTTCGCAACGTATGGAAGTGTTAACGGTATTTTCAGCATAATAATGTGGCCATAGTGTACTATAAAATATAATAAACAAAATGCATTTTTAATTTACATAGTAATTTTAAAAAATACGAATTTATTTAAAAAAAAAATGTATATGTTGTCCACTTTAGCGTGTGATCAAATCAATCCAAAAATGATGAAAATTTTAGTTCATAAGCATTTTTAATTGCTTAAAACGAACAGTTTTCACGACAACGTTATGCTCATAATAAATAGTCTGTTTATTCAACGGTTCTTGTAATCTTATTATTAAGTCTTTCATACATTCACAGTTAAAACACTGTTATTTAAATAAGAATTTGCAATTGCTAAACAAATAATTCTGAATATAATATCAACAATCTTTGAAGTCATTTGAAATTGCTAGAAGAAAACAGTGTATTTTGTTTCTTGATTTATTTCTCATAGAACATCTAAATAAGTTCATTTCATTTGTTACAAGAATCCAATTTGCTGATATCAATGTTACGTGTGATGTATGAGGGCTGCTCAAATGATATACAAAATATATATATGCGTTGATGAAATATGCCATACACTCAATCTTTTTTATGGTCTACCACAGAGCACTCTAACTCAGCATCTCTTGAATTTCTTATTGTTGTACTGTTCATATAACTTATTCTAAGCTCCTAAATATATTTAAACATTTAAAATATTCAATGAGGCATAAAATATTATATTTTTTCTTTCATTGTCAACTTTTATGGTTAATTATTCCATCGCTTACATTTTTTATTCCATGTGTACGTTTACTTTGGCTGGAATTAACTAGTGTTAAGAGTATAAACTCACTTACAAGTGCTAGAGTATAAATAAAATTACAGTTTAGGTTTTGTAAGTATACTAAGCAATAATACTCAAAGTTGAAATAACATGACCGTTCAGGTTAGATATTTTAATTAGAAAGAGCGTAAGAACGACAACAAGATGTTAAAAGTTTTGAGGTTATGTGACATTTCAGATGACGCCTTGAGATTGCGCATGCATAGAAGTAGAGGGTAGCTGACTACACTGTGGGTGAACGAGTGACTATTGTTTAATTTGTAAAAAAAATAACTACGTCTATGTAGTAAATGTTCATATTGCCTAGTAAAGAGTTCATTTGTTCTCTCATGTATCGTGTATCTGGCTTAAATTAACAATGTATAGATTGAATAGATAATTTATACTTGGACTGAATACATATGTGTTCATTTGTTTATTAAAAAAAAAACTTCGCAATTATTTTACTATTATGGTTCTCAATTACGTACCCACCACTACCCGCCAGCTTGCTGTCTATCTAAAAGTTTCTTTTTCAGAAAATCTGCTTTTAATCTGTTACAAAGAATATTTTTAATTTTTAAATATAACCTTTTATTCAAGACTAAATATGACCATCGTGATATTAGACTCTGAATTCTTTAAAACTTCAATTATTCGTAACCAAACTATCTTCTTTGGCTAAAATTGCTCCAATAGCAAATGCTCACTCACTTTTATATAAACACATATTATGATTCAATGAAGGTAATTTGTTTATATGTTTAACGTTTCTACATGTATACTGGGTTGTATAAATGTATTGTGTGCATAATAGTATGAAAGATTTAAGGACGTCAAAATTCTACCGGCTTACGATAATGCACGATTGTTTGACGGTTCTCTGATACAATGAAAGTACTTGTCGTCGCCAGTGTATCGATGCATGAAACTGAAGCTACACTAAAATTTTACGTGATAAATTTCCTATTTCTGGTAGTTGTTTTTATAATACAATATATTATTCTCTTGCACTATGATATATATTTAAAAGCTCAGTAGTCATATGGCAGAAGAATGTCAAGAATTTTAAGGAGAACGAAAATAAGATTTTAATTTAGTCAACCAAACAAAAAAATTGAGTCGTATACAAAATATTTAAGTTTTTTTTTTAACACAGTTGTGTGTTGTTTTCATATTCTGCTTAGCAAACGAATTAAAATTTTAATGTCAATGGATTTATTTAACACAAAAATGTTTTTTCGGTTGTTTCAAATATCTTATTTGGTCGAATTTTAATTTAAGACTATTAATGTAAAACTTACTATACAAATTAAAACATTCGTTAAGGTTATAAACAGTCATTTTCGCCAACCTATGGCTCGCAAATCTGAATAAATTTGCGATGCTAAAAAATGAGTTTTGTTTATTTTTAACAGCATTATGAGAAGCTGCTTCTTAATAATCTAAATGAATGCAATTAACATCGCTTATTATCGTTGTTATTGTTAATATAATATTATATCTAGATAAATAATAATAAAAATCACAATAACGGAATGCAGAAATTCTTTTATTCAAATTTCTTTATAAAATCGATACACTTTTAAGACAAAGTTCTTAATAGTTTATGAAAAGATTGATGTTTTAAAATAAATAACACAAATCCACAGTTTCGTAAAGCCAGCCAAAAATAAAATATTTTTTTTTACTGATAATGTCATTGAACATCAGCTTTTCGGTTGACTAAATTATTATAAAAACAAATTAATATTTTTGATAGTCCACAGGTTGTGTATCAAATTAACATATCGACTATGGAAAGGAAAAAAACCCACACATAACAAATTTTACAGGAGACACAAAAAAGGTTTTTTGGTGGTTTTGGGCCGAAGGCAAATTTTGAAATACACCCTTGAAGTGCACGGTGACTGATAAACTCGTTAGCCGTTATTTTTATAAACTTAAAAGCCAAGATACTTATTCGGCATTTTAAGCTAGTTTAAGTTGTATACATCGAAAAAATGCTGTTTTGTAAAAACTGTGGGGTACGTTCTTTTCGATATGCCGGTGGTCTAGCGGCCGAAAATTTAAGCTATTTCAAAGATATTTTTTTTGTATGAAGGAAATGAACAAATGCTTTTAAACTTTTCATACATATTTTATTATTTATTAACTACACAAAAATGAAAATTTAAAAAAAACAACATATTGAGATAAGAAAAAATGGCGCTGAAGTCTTCCTCTCCAAAAAAAAGGGACCTGACTGGTGTGGGATGGTTTATCTCTCCCTCTTATCTGATATCAAAAAAATGACCGATTCGTAATTATTATAAGTATAGTTACAACTGGAACTAGAATAAAAAAAAACATTTTTTGAAAAAATGACGCGTTGCCAAAGTTAAAAGTTTAAAAACTACCAGTTTTTATCAACCTTTTGTTTATAAAAAAAAGACTTTTTTAACCTAAAGTATTTCTTTTAGTCCCGGTCGTAGCCAGTACTGTACAAAATAACATACTCAAATTTCAGACAAATCCGTCGGTTTTTGTTTTGCCCCCACCAGACGAAAAAAGGTAGTTTCGAGATAAACACGTTTAAAGTTTCAAGTATATGTACATAGTATAGTAAGCGCAGACCTTGTAATGGGCTTTAAAACCGAAATACTCATAATATCGTCACCAAACTTTAACAGTATATTTTTAAGATACTATTCTTTCAAAATATCAATAAAAAAAACGATTTTTTGAAAATTCTAGACCCTTAAGTTTATAACTGTAAAATTCAAACACCTAAATGAAAATAAAACAAAAAAATGTGTGGTAAAAAATATACGCAATATATTAAATATACCATAATACATACAAACAAAAAAGATCAACGAACAAATATTTTTAAACGAAACAACCACATATTGTTTTCACAAATCGTATTAAATGAGGGTTCATAATTTCAAGTTTAGTCGTTGAAGGTACCGAATTAACTCACAAAAAACCAAAAACTTTAATTCGTTTTTCATTTAAAAGTACCATTATAAAATATACGTACATGTAACATATCCATATTATATTCCTCTAGCTTGCCTTCTACGAGCGTAGAGACGAATGAATTAAATATTTGCAAGTTTCTGGCGCCGACGCACTGCCAGCCTAGGGGTAGCAGGGGGCGCTGATATATTATTAACCTTCATATGCCTGCGGCGGGGGTAAAGCATCTGAATTATGTGAGTCACTCATAATTATTATGATTATTTAGCGGATTGTGGGTAATAAAGTATGTATAATTAATGATCGAATTTATGATGTATTAAATACATTGATAACTGCGCTGCGAAGAATAGATTGTTATTAAGCAACAAAACAAAATTTGATCATCAAATTTATGTAATTCAGTTAACTATACTTAAACTTAATTTACTTTCAACAAATTTTAAGCATGTGAATTGACATTTATTATAAAAATCAAATACTAAATATGTATTGCTTATTTTCTCTTGAAATTGTATGCATAGTTTGATTGTTTTTTTACATTTAATCGCAATATTTTTATTTTAACAAAGAATAACGTGGGAACACAAAAATACAGTTGCAAAATGAAATAGACCATAATTATTGTGCTCTGAAATGATATCGTTTTGTACAAAATGACCGTCAAAAATAATGAAATTCGATGAAAATTTCAAAAGTTTACAATTAATCAGTTTACTCACTTTGGTAAGATTAAAAGTTTTTGCAATAAGTGATTTCACTGTTTAGCCAGTTTTCAATGTTACCCAATTAAATAAAATACACTGGAAAGACTACACATAATATTACGGTATCCCGTAAAAATTATAATCTTAAAGTATAGTAATAGATAAAACCAAAGCTTATCTAAAACTGTTTTACAAGAATCATTAGATTATTATATTACATGTATTTGACTTATGAATCAAATACAATTTCGAGTAGTCAAATACTTAAAACAAATTAATATACAGTAATTAATGTAACATCTGATTGGTACCATTGAAAGCCCGTGACTTAATCACGACGTTTTGTCTTGAGCACTCTAATTTTGGTCTCATAAAATGTCTGAGTTTTCTTGCGAAATCTTTTATCCGCCGTGATCAAATTTCAAATGACATGGCAATTTACTTATGTAGATAAATATCACTTGAAACATTTATTTTAATACATATAAACAATACATCAAATTCAACTTTAAATGCATGTCACAAACTTTTATAGTGGTACTGCAATGCATCTACCTGTGCGAACTATGGAAGAATTTAAAAATCTTTTTTGTTAGAAAATTTTCTTAGAAAGCGTTTCACTATAAATGGTGGATGAATAATGTGGAACAATCACGCCTTTAAGTATAGCCTCTTTCAAATGCACGACACGCCCCGAGGATTACAGGATCTACTACAAGCGTGGGATGGTTCACAAAAGTAGAAGTATTTGTTCTTAACTAAAATACAGTAAGTGGTTATTAAACGATTTTTTTTATAGTAAAATAAACGGGGAAATTTATTGAAATGGAAAAATATCCATTTTAATCCATAATATAGAGAATAAAACCTCTTATGTAGATATCTTAAAATATGTTACTATTTCTACGAGAACTACTGAATATTTAATTGCTTAAATTCTCTTGTTTCGTACAGTTGGGATAGACAACATAGGACAAGGACAAGACTAGTAATTAGCTAGACGCTCTTCTCACGCTCCGTTATTTTAGGATTGTAAAAAAGACAGATTGAACATCACAAACACCCATTTCTTTCAACAGAAATCGATGAATTTGTTGAAAAAAACTGGGAATTGACCACGCGAGATTAGTCACAGAAGATAACGACGTTGACCACTGCACCACGAAACCGAAAATTTAATTTATACTTGATTTCATTAGTAATACAATTTAAGTTTATATTACCAATACATTTTACTTAGAGAATGATTTTTAATATAACTTTTTGAGTTTTGTCAGCAGCTACATTTAAGCATTGGCAAAATAATACATTAATCCGTAGCAACGATTAGTGTGCACATTTAAATCAATCAAACAATGCTCTATGGAATATGGTGACAATATTAAAATTACTTTTAACAATTGATCAGAATGAAATATTGTTAAGCTTATCGCTAATATAATATATTTTCCTGTTTTTAACGATAGCTTACATGATATAAATGTGGTTTGGAAGAAAACTTAAATTCAGTGGCGATAGCAATATTCATAATTTGTTTATGTCTCTAAAAAACTTTAAGGACAAGAGTCTTTAAAATAGCTCACATATCAAAAGTTACACTATGAGTTGTTATATCGTGTCTGTTGGGCATCGTTTTCGATTGGATTAAGGGACAGTACATACATATGTGGAATTGAAAACGTTTTTTTTTTTCATATGAAAAACGCGTTTTTTATTGTTATCTCAGACGTCGACTTGTTAAATATTGAGCTTGTTTTTAAAGACATCTTTTTTTAAATCTCTTAATTCAAATAAGAATTGTATTAAAGTAATAGTTTTATCACTTTTTTGTGAGAAGACATTGTATTTAACATATATTTTACAGTCAGTTCTATTACAATTTACTAATTTTTATCAGTCGCTTCTTTGCTGTATTCTTTATTTCATTTAATAATAAAGACATGTTTAAGTGGGTAAGAAAATATTTTAAAGCTGTTTGCTCCTCCGTTCACGCCTCACAGTTTGAAATTCGCTGCTGTAAAGGAAACATAATTAACTTTTAATTATAACTTAACTATAACAGTAATAAAAGTGTTTGAAAAATTTTAATACAAACATTCCATTTATCAGCATGTAAATTTTTTAATTTGGCGAATAGTTAATATAAATTTATTATTGTTTCAGTATAAATATGATATAGTCAATATAAATAGAGATACTTTTTTTGTCGAAACTTCAAAAAGTGTGGCTTAGCTGTGGTTGTCGTAAAAGAAATGAAAAGTTAGTAAATAACACTTTAAACAAGGTAGGCGACTCACCGTATGTTGAGGTTTACCGTATCTAATACGAGTGAATAATTTTTAATAAGTACTACCAATCTTTGTACCTCAACTCCGCCATGTGTCCAGTTAAGAAGGGAAACACTGACTTTATTTTGTAATTAATAACATAAAAATTACAATTTTTTTTAAAGTTTATTCGTAAGCCTCGCCATGTTTGGTCTGCTGACGATAATACTTCGTAAAGAGGCAAAACACATGTCACAATTTTAAGCACAAAGTAGTAACAAATATAATTTTATAGCCATACAGTCGAATTCATAGATTATTGTTTACTTATGCTTCTTATTGTAATAATAATTGTTAAAGACTATACAAAATAATCTCTACTGCTTGTATTATGCTTTTCAAAAAAAAAATGCAAAGAAATGCATTTGATGTGTCAATACAATTAAGCAAAAAGGAAATATAATCCATTCTATACAACTTACTACAAGGGAAAATAATGATCCACCATAGAGTTAATGTCCGACATAATATGTTTGGTCCGCAGAACGTCTCCCTATACAATCAAAGTAATGCACTTTCACAGACTGTGGAAAATTTCTGAATGCTTCTTAAGTAAATAAACCAACTGAAAGGAAATTTCAATATCTTGAATTAAAGCGTTCATTTCAGATTCAATAAAGGATGCATCGACCCCATCAAAAAGTTATGATCATTTTTTAGAAATTTCATTTTGAAAAGGAGTCATATTAAATTTTGAATCGAAAGATTTATTGGCTTAATATCAATAATTAATACATTTTTAATCAATTTCACAAAATTGAACGTTGGCTATGGTTATGATTTCTGCCGTCACCGAGTGGTTTAATGTGCGAACCGTTTTTCAGCATGATACTTTGTTTTAATAAAATCAAAAATTTCAATTATTATTAAATCGTTAACGTTTTTGAAGTTTTTAGTAATCAAAATGAAATCTCAGAACATTGGTTTTTTTAAATATAATTTTAAGATATATTTTTTGAAAAATGCATTTTAATGCCTTCATTTTTTTATGCCACTCTCTCAATTACATTTTAAAATTTAAAAAAGTGTTAAGAATATTATTTAATATATTTTGTTAATAGCTATTTTGGCTTACGTACTCATCAGAACTATGTATAAAATTACATTATCATAGCTATACATACTAGATTAGAAAAAATACACAATGAATCTTCTAATATTTCTAATGTTGTACATCTCTTCTCAGTCTTTATATATAGCTAAGATAATTAATTTATGTTTAAACATAGGGCAAAAGCCGAAATGTGTATCAATTTTGTATATATAAAATAGTATTTGTAGAACTTAAACACTTTGATTTCATTTTATAATGGAGTTTTCCGAGAAAATGCCAGATTTTTCAATCAAAGTGAATGTTTTAAGTTCTTTTATTGTACCAAAAAAACACTTTTCCAGTAGATTGCAGAAATTATTTTTTTATGTAAAATAAAATTTGATAGATTTATTTTTCCACTGATTATGTTTTAAGCTGTGATATGTGCATAGCATCTTCGAGAAATATTTTCCAACTGAAATCATTCTGAAGATGCATTTTCAGGAGTTGAAACAGGTATCACATTTTTTAACACAATCAGTGGACTAACAATGTGATGAAACTTAATTTTATATTTAAATAACATTTTCCAGATTTTTTTAATAAAATCTTTACAATTATGTGTATTGAAATGACAAGTTGCGTTAAAAACAAAATTAACACTGTGACATGGTAAATAATTAATAGGTTGAAATAATTTGGCATCGCCGTTATACGGACACGTTTACGTGGCAACACCGTCACGTGACTGTCACTCGTAGAAATAATAATATAATTGAAACATCCGACATTCAAATAAAATTATCCGCCTCCGAAAATTTGAATTATTATTGCCGTTGTTGTTCCTTTCATGAACAAAACAAAATGGAAGGCGATAAAAGGGCGCCAAAAACAATGGCCGACTTACGTGAAGCCCGCGCGAATTATGTCAAAGTCGACGTGCTAACCCCAATACAACTGGACTCATTAAGAACATATACAACGTAAAGATATTGTTTAAGACCAACACTTCGAAATCGGTATTTTATAGAAAAGTGTTTTAAGAGACAAATTCCTTGGTATAAGGTGAGGTTTTAATCGTTTTGTACCAAATTAAAATTGTTATTGGTAATAAACATCCAAAATTTGGCGCGCAACGATCAAAAGCTCGACACTGTAAGATTGTGTTTCTTTAATACACTTTCTTATAAATTTCTTTTTTTAAAGATACAACACTTTACGTCAGAGGTGTTGATATGTTACTGCTAGGAAAATAACGATATGATTTAAAAATGTTATAATATGCTTTAAAACGTCAAATTTGTATTGATATTTTAAGTTACATTGATATATCAACTTATATTTTTTAAATAGGAACTGTTTTTTTGCATTGTTTAGTTTTATCTTATGATTTTGTAATATGCTGCACTTTCAATTAAAACCACATCGATTGTTAACGGTCTCAGCTTAGTTTCACACGTGTTTTAATATACATGGTTATATTTTTATGAAACACGTTATATAAAATAATTGTAGAATAATAAAAAAAAATGGAAAAAATACGCCGTCAAATAAATTTTTGGAACCTTAATTGAATGAAGATGAAGTTTTATGTTTAATAAGCACGCTATTTCTTGTCTCATTGTTTTTATTTATGTATTCATAAATAATCATAAAAATGCTAAACTACTAGCTCGGCCAATACATCCTAAAATTAAACAGTTTTTTAAGCAGCCAAATTACTGTTTAAGTCAAATAAAAATATTGAAGTCGCGATATTTCAATATTGTTTATTACAAATTTAAAACATTTTTTCAACTCAATCATATTTTGAAATGAATATTCAAATATTAAAAAACATTTTGTTCTACCTTTCTACAAACAATATTCTGTTGCTATCCAAAATGCCACAGTTAAATTTACTGCATGGTTTGTTAAGCCAGAATAACTTTGGTCATCAGCGGGTTAAATACAAAATGAAACAATACGCAAAACCCTTTGCGTCATGACAGTGTCGTTATTTCATCCAGTCGTATTATTGCGGCTGAATAATTCCGCTGCTGGTGAATTATTATAAAATTTAACAATATAATCAAAAGTTCAAAACTTACATACTAATACTTTTCATGGAACATGAATGCCAGAATTATTAATGCAGTATTTTATGTAAATCGTATATATGAATTTTTACCTAACAACTTGGTTAATTAGCAGCCCGATGAGTTCAATAGTGGAACGAAAAAATGGGGCTATGAATTGAATTAGCAGATTCAAATTTTTCAAAACAAAATATAAAAAACCATCACATCAGAATCATGTTGTCTGTTCTTTTGCAGTGATATTGTTTGTGTGTTGGTTTGGTTTGCGTGACTGATTTAACAATCAGCGGATTTGCATTTTCCATTATTCTCTACCTACCCCGAGGGCGGCACAAAAGACATGTTAGTGTCTATTAAAGTTCCTTCATAAAAAAAACTAAATGAGTATATTTTGAAAACTGAAAACGCATCGATGCTCTGGTTGGAATCGTACAAATAGTAATACTGAGTGTACGTCTGGACACAAAGTTTCACAAAGAACCAACGTAAAAAAAATCCATCACATATAAGGCATACTTAATAACTGAACAGAAACAACCTGGTATATGATTATAAAATTTATTAAAAATTACGCTTTCAAAATAGTAAGCTTTGATAAACTTGCTTTCGAAAGCTTGCATAAGCTAAATAACACAAAAGCCGCGAGACGTATCATAACTACGTTATCATTTATTCAAACAATGGATCGTAGTTTTGAACTAGATTATGATTTGCCTGCATATCTTGTCTACTGAATTCGTAATAACAGAACTCATGATCACTGCAATACGTTAATGAAATATTAATTTGGTTTCAATTTAATCCCAAAAGTTTCTGAAAAAAACTAGATTTAATTAGTTATAATTTTAAAAACTATTACATCAGAGTTTTCCAACCATTTTTGCTCTATTTCTACCAAACACCATTATTCAGAACATAATACCTCCCCTACCCAAGATAGTCTTACTCAAATATATGTAAATGCATATAATATTAAAAACTTATTGAGATGATTTTTACTTACAAATTCTTCCACTATTTATATTATTTAATCAAACATGCCAATATAAAAAAAAAATTATCAAATTGATTTTTGTTACGTTAATTTAGAGTAGTTTTAATTTAAACTTGAAGTGTCTGAAAGTGAAAAAACCTTCCAAATTATTTTTTTAAATGCAAAATAAACACGCCGCAAATTTTTGCGTTAATATAAAGTTGAAATAAAGATTTATTATAAGATTTAAAAAGACTGATCGAAAACTCTTTGGAGAGCTACAATGAATATTTAATGGAAACACCTATATAATTAATCGTGGATTGAATTCGCGAGCGTAGCACTCGTAGCACCTATAGTATTATCCGTAGAAGCGAAAACCGTAGAGTCTCATTCTGAAAACCGTAGAGACAAATTAAGCACGACACGCGAAGTGTATTAGACAATTTAAACAAGAAGCTCTACGACTTGTTATCTATCCTCCCTACAGAGGAAAGCGATTCATATTTAATTTACAAAATTCAACATTGATAATTTAGCTTTTGTTTGAGCGGGGTGTAAGTAGGGAGAATGGAATTTGTGAGTGACGACGAATGATACTTGTGTTAATATTGCACGCGGTTAATTAACTTCAAAATGACTTTCTAATAAATAAATCTGTTTCTGAAAAAAACTAAAATATGTTCTCATTTTTATATAACATGGTATGTATAAAAAGTTTTCGCGGTGAAATTTTACAGGAAAAAACCCCAAGGAAAAAAATACACACGCAATAAATGTCAAATTGCAGTAATTACACATTACTCGTAAATCTTTTTTGCATACATGGTGTTGCCACAAAATAAAAATTTCACAGTTTGATAATTCAATTGAAGAAACAAAAAAATAATGATGCATTAAAAAAAATATCATTTCAAGACAGTAAGTACATTTTTTAACTTGTTGCATTAATCATTTCGTTCAAATGAAAGAATTTCAAAGTATTTTTTCTTTCAGTACGATATTTTTATTATATTGCTTCTTGTAAGTTGGCGCTTTTAATTTATTTAGTTAATTAGAAAGCGATTCTACTATTTGAAATTTCGATTAATAATTTTTAGACATTCCTCATACATTACTTTTAAGATAAAAATCCAAAGATTGAAGGCAGTATACACGTCTCTTAAGCCCATGTAAATTTAATGAATACAAATTTTTCAATACGTACGTATAAATACAATGTGAAAATACTATTGATCAAATTCATACCATTGTTGAAAATCATATGGAGCATTTTTAGTTTCCTTTGTTTTATATTTGAAGAATAATGAATGAAACTATTTTTTTAGAAGGTAATTTAAATATTAAAATGCCCGCGTATTTTTTGCTTGTATTCAAAGTTTTTTTAATCTTTAATAACCAACTGAAACTAATCACTAAATCAGGTTTTTAGCTATAATTGTTTCACGAACGACTGCAACTAAGTCCTATCTCATTTAATATTTGTATCTCGTGTGTTAATTTTTTGTATTTGTGTTGAATACTTGTTGACGGTTGTGAATAAAAAAAACCTTTTAAAAATACTAAGTGTATATTATATTTAGGTGTTCGGTTAGCAAAAAGTTAATTGCAACGTTTGAGAGAGATTATTGTTTAATAAACATGGATAAAGCGTGCATCTTTAAGAAGTTTTAAGGATTTTTTTCAGGATATGATTATTGTACAACTTTCTCAAGTGAAATTTGTTGAAACTTATTTTATTTATATGGAGCATATATATTTACAATAAAGTTTTAAAAATAACTGGTTGTCATTAATTTATGAAATTTATTTTTTTCGGTGAAGGTTAGCTTATTAGGATGAAGCTAGGAAAAGACAAATAATCATCTACGAACCGTTTTATTAATTGAATGAGTATGAGGAAAATTTTGCATGACAAATAGCAATGTCTTTGAAACAAACAAAAAAATCAACAAATATATAATCTGCTTATAACAATCTTCCTTACGAGCTTAGACTGGTGTAGGAGTAGTTCCAGCTTCTATGAGCATTGAAAATTTAGTAATAGATGCATTTGAATTCATTTGCCATTTTGACAGTGTAATAAATAACAATATGGTCCAACAGGGATATCTTACATCACAAGAATGTGTTCATTGTTTGCTTAGTAGCGGAAACACGCGTATTGTGCAAGTACATAAGCTCGAAAAAACTTGAATTCCTTCAGCGTAGATCTCCGCAATGAGGCCTGCGCTTCATTCAAACTTTTGTGGCTTTTCTACGTCTCGCTGAGGGAGTTGTTTGCCAGAAAACTTGAAAACTTGGAAATGTTCTGAAAGTATAGCCATCCGTCTTTATTAGCGGGAGGTCCTCACTACGCAAAAATTCCCCGTCGAGGAGTTTGCGATCAATTATGTAAATTAGTTCTGAGCTTTTGAGGTGTTACTTTTGAATTATTTCAACACCTGCTACGTGTTAATTCGTTACGGGGGGGGGGGGAATGAATAACAAGCAGGTAGTTTTGCAACTAGCTTACCCTTTTTTGTCAACTTACAAAGGCGTCATTAACAAGGTCCTCAAAAACTTCAGACAAAGAACCTAAAATCCCGTCGCTTTTAGTTAAAAGTTATTTATTTCCGGAAAACCTCTGACATGTCATACGATTTGTCAAAAATAAACAACTTGTGTTTTACTTTGTTGCTTGATTGTTTCTATCACAAGTTTCTATTTAAAACTTGTCATGTCTCCAGTTATACGATACATAAACAATTAAATAACATTGAAGGACATAGATATGTCTGCCATGTTTCAGGGAGCAAAGTTCATGGCTTTTAGAAACTATTCATCCTTTAACTTAAATATTGCTTTATTATTACAATTCGAACAATATTAATTACGTCCTTGTTTACTGGACTAGAAATAGATTTGAATCGTCCGATAAATAGTCACCACTAGTTATATTATAATATTATTTATTTTTCTTTAAAATATTAAATAAGAATAAATACTTTATGTATACTAATCTAAAAATAGTAAAAACTCTTATCCTTAGCAACATAAATACCAAAATTCTTTTTTAAGTTACAATAATTAGTAAATTAAATATATCTATTTCAACAAAAAAATATTTAATTTATTATAAAGTTGAATCAAATGAATCACCTGAAGAACTAACCATTCAAAATTGATCAGCTTTTTTTAAAGTGCAAGCTATAGTTCTTGCTAATTTAACAGGACCAATTGACTGGCTGTCTAGCTGGATTGACTGTTCAGTGAAAAATTAAAATATTTTTTTGCTTTAACGGTAGATGAATTTTTGTCTATCGTAAAAACAAGTGCAAGATAAATTCACTTAATTAAAATGAGTATCGAATTATTGATAAGAATTATATATAATAATAATATTTTTCTCGTTTCAATTGATTACTTTTTTCTAAGAAACCAATCAACGTTACATTAAAAGCAAATCAATAAATGCATCATGAAACGTAGGTATTTTGTATGTAATGCAACAAAATAAACAGACTCTTTTTCATTCTGACCTGATATTCATATTATTTTTCTTTTGAGTCATTTGATTCACCGTAAATCTTCATAAATAATAACTTAGCAAACATGTCTTCACTTCGTCATTAGTTTATATAAAAGTATCTCAATAATAGTATATTTTTTACCATAGATCATACTACAGTTGAAGTCTCTAAGAATATTTCCGATAAATTTTAATATAAATTCGGTTCTTTGACTAAAGAATTTATAACCACCAATAAAATTCAACCTACTTCCTTTCAGCTTGTATACATACTCGAGCCTCATTTGCAGTCAATATGGAGCGGTGCATTTACAAAAAAAGCTCCGAAAACTCTACCTGCATCCTGTGTGAATGCAGCTTTTTTTGTCTTTACAGCGCATCGCCAAAGGCTGTTATCGCGCGGTTCCAAAGCGTAGACAGTCACTTTGTAGACACATATTATATTGGCGTAGGCCTCATACTGTGCTACGGTAACCACACATTGATGAGTTTTTAATGTTCTGTGTATTAAATATAACGTTGTTTTTCTACTTATTTTTTTTAAATATTAAAAACTTTATCTACGAAAGAAACTTTGTAACAGGTGGGGCAATCCAAAGTGTCAGAATTAAATTCAAATCGACTTTTTTATGATTACTATATAAACATTGTTGGATCTGTAGCGTAGTCGTCAATATCACTGGCTTCCGTGACGGACATCACGTGATCGAATCCCAGTGAAAGCCCCATTTTTTCAATTGATTTATATATATATATTGATATAACTACAAGTCCTTTCCCAACCTTATCTTTTCCATCCCAACCATCTTCGAAAAAACAACTTTGAAGCAACTGAGTAACAAGCAGTTCTAGTTTTCAAAAAATAATGTTGAGAAACTTCAATCAAGAGGTTATATGCTTTACATTGAAAGCTGACATGGATTGAAAAATGTATATGTTGTTATTTAATCGTCTTCCTAATGAAATATAATAATAACTGTCTACATGCAGATTTGAATTGAATGATCAGTACCGGCTTGACAATAGTTCATTCGAGGTGCAAAATAGAATCATAATAAGCTTACTGTGCTAAATGGCTGAATTTAGGTGTACAAAAAACCATAACATTCTCAAAAACTTTTTATATTATTTAAATTAATGCTAATCAAACTTTTTCGTGCAACATCATTTCTAAATCTGAAAAAAAGAATCCGCGGCACAAAAAAAATATGTTCTGCGGGGACCTCTCCCAAGAAGCCATGATCCCCAGTTTGAGAAGCACTGATTTGAACGATAAAAAATCTTATGTTTCTCAAAATAATTTCCTGGGCACGGTACTGATACATCAATTAATTGCTTAGTTAAATCATCTTAACGTTTTTTTATTGGATAAATATAACTTTAAGCAAAACCAGCAAGAGTTATTATCTAAGCAAAATAAAATGTAATATCATTCTTGGTCACCTTACTATTTTCATATACTTCAACTTCACACCGAATGTGGAATGCTCCATTTAGCGTTCTTTGAGCGACCTTTGCGATGCATGTGCATTCGAGTGTTTTCAGTAATGCAAAGGAGCTGGTACAAGTTCCAAGCAACCAAGTACTGCTACCTCAGATCCAGGAAACTGGAGCAAAATAAGAACTGCATGATCGTGATTTCAACGTAAACAACAAATTTTGTATGGCGCTTTTTGTTTCTTAAATACTTGAACTTTTGCTCGGTGAATTTGTAGCGCGTAAAATGAAGCTATAATTTAAAACTAAACATCTAGAAAGATGCTCTTAGCTTCTAGATATCTATTTAATTCTTCACAAAGCATACAGTGAAATAAAGTTATTTCACAGACTACATATTAAATATATATAATGTTGTATTAAAAAAACTGTGGTATCAATTTATAACAAAGTCATATTGAAGGTTAATGAGTTTTAAAATGCGAAATAAGTATTTTTTGAAGTTCAAATATTATTCATTTTTAATAATACTGTATTTTAAATTAAATTGTTTCTTCATATACGTAAAATATTAAATATACTATGTTGCTTTTGTCGGGTTCTATGGCGCAGTGATTGGCGTTGTGAGCTTTTATGCCCGACCTCACCGGTTCGAGTCTCAGTACGAACAGCATTTTTGTTATTGATTTATCGGCTTCCGTTCAAAGGCATGGGTGTTTGTGATGTCCCCCCCACCATTTCCGATCCTTTTACGACCAGGCGTAGCGATAGCGATTAGTTAACCACTAGTCATATCCTAGCCTTACTCTTCAATCCCTACTACTCTCTTTGTAAATGAGAGGTTGAGTGACTGAGTAACAGAAACTAGTTTGTAGAAAAAGTATGTTGATATACCTTTATTAGGAGGCCATATGCCCCACATTGGGAGTGGACATAGATAAAAAAATATTTGCTTCATTTTTACTGTTTAGTCTTCGTTGTTCACGGTTGTGTGTGATGGTCAAATAGCGTTAAATTAATCTTAACATATGAATTGAGATCAAAAATTTGAATCGGCAACGTATGTTGTAATATTGTAATGAAAGTGTCACCAAATAAGGGACGCTTGGTAACAGAGGGTAAGAAAAAAGTGGAAAGAGGAAAATACAATAAGTTCATAAATAATTTCCTTCACTTACAGTGATGTCATATTGACTATCGGAAATGATTGAAAACATCGATAGTTTAGATTAAAATCGATTTAAAATTCAATATTTCAAAGCGTCCGTTTGAATCTTCAAACGGATATTACTCACAGAACAAGTACAGCAGAAAAGCTCTTTTAAAATATGGTTTTTCACGTTTCTACGCGTGTCTTTTAAACCTTGACATTATGCATTAAACTATTTTCGCTTATAACATAATAAAAATATTTCATATAGGTTCTGTAACAACTTGAATATAGTTATTACGGAATTTGGATTAAAGTAGTGACGGTTTGTAGATTTGAAATACAATCGGTTTCCAGTAGCGTGGTCGATTGTCAACGTCGTTTACTTAGAAAACGGAGGTCATGGGCACGAATCCCAGAACGAAAGGTTATCATAGCTTGTTTTCTCAATCGATTTATGGATGTCTGTCCGAAAACATGAAAGTATATGATGTCTTGAATTCTCTCCTACTGATCCTATCCTAAAACGGACGTAGTGAGAGCAATTAGATAACTACGAGTTCTATCTTTGTATCTCTACTATCTTTGAAAAAAAGAGGTTGAGCAACAGTTATCGAAGAAAAAATCTGTTAAGATACCGCCACTTGCTTCATATGCTTCAAGTTGGGAGCGGACATGGTTTAAAAAACAATCAATTGAAATTGCTACATGTGATTACTTAAAAATTAAAATAATAAAGCTGAATCAATTAAAGGTCATTATGCAAAAAAAAAAATTCTATATTCCAAATATCTGCATAATTCATGTATAAGTTTTGCTTTTCAATTTTATTATACTAGAAAATTTGGCAAATATTTTTATTTTGATTTCATTATTCTGAACAAGTAATTTTTTAACTCGTATGATTGTTGAATTTAAAAAAGAGTATCCAAAATTTACAGTTACTTGATAAAAATTTAAAGATACAACATTTGTCTGTTACTTGATCATTACAAAGTATTTTATGTAAATGCAGCGTGAAATGTTTTCACGCTTTGCGCCACTCGTTAAAATAAATATAATTTGTTTTAAAATAAGCCTCACAAAAACGAATTTAATTTTATTGTATGAAATATTTTTTCGCTGAAATAAACAGATATTATTTGCCTTTTTACACCGCAAACTGTTGCAACTGCTTGTACGATTTCATTTATAATGAAATAAAAATATGTTACATGTAAACCGGTCAACATAGTAAGGTTTTTTTACAAAATGATAATAAATGATTACACTTGTTAATTGAGTAAATGAAATATACTATTTTTTTGCTTTTTTGTTTACATTATTTTGATTCTCAGTTATTTTTCCATTTTAAATCGGTATCGTAGTTGTAATTTTCTTCTATGGTGAAAGGGCTTTAGATTATCGTTTTCTTTATACATATGTCTTTAATGTAACAAATGTTCTATGTGGGTCTTTTTTTATAAGATACGCAAAAAAATGATTGTTTACTCCAACTTGACAATAATGAATACTGTATATTACATAGAACATAAAATAAAGTCTTGACAAAACCGTCAGTACAACACCACTGGGACATTGCCGTCGCGGCATTGCCGGCAAATTCAATCCACCCACAATCAATACAAATTAGAAATAAACAAATAGTTATTTTTTCTTCTTCTTTAGCCATATTCGCTCCTTATGTGGATCACATGTTTCCCTGTCTCCCGCCAATTGCTTTGCTTCCTTCCATGACATGCCAGCATCATTCAGTTCCGCCGATACACCCTATGGATAGTACCCGACGGACGTCCGGGGCGCTGGAATCCCACCGGTCGGAAGAAGAGGCAGGCAGGCCTTGAGGCTTTCCGGAGGCATCCGTAGCACGTGATCCAATCAGTTCCAACGTCTCTCCATAACCACTGACATAACGAGCGCTGTCTTGTACGCTCCCTTATCTCCGAATTCCTCACAAAATCAAACCACCTAACCCCCATTATCCGACGCAACCATCTGTTCTCGAAGCTCAGTATACGGTATTAGTTTTCACATACTGTTATATTTTGATGCACAAATAAAGATACACATACTTATAAGTAGATTGTAAATTAATTTAAAAAATTCAATGTGTGCAAATATTGTTAAATATTCTACCATAGAACTACTGCTATACAAATTGACAACGCTTTAAAAACAGCTACAAAAAATAGTTGTGTTATGTTGAAAATGAGAACCTACAGTCCTTTTAAAATATCCAATGATTGCCATTTTTGGTATTTTAAGATAAAACATTTATGAATACAAACCGTGAAAGCTCAGAAACTTGCGATAAAAAATGTGTTGTACTTCTTGAGTAAGTCTCTTAGCGCTAACGACAACATACTCCATCAACAGCACCGCTATTATGACATTTTTTTCACTTTAACATAACATAAAGTTACAAAAAAAAAAAGATAAATTTGATTGATGAGTCCGCTCGCATCTCGGTGGCATATTTTTGCACCCCCCTCGCCCGCGCTCATTACGAATGAACCACGCTTGTAAAAATAATATCACGGCTCGCATGCTGACATTCCTTTGATGCCCCTTCATAAAGCGTCATTGTTTGATGTTCGCAGGGTCGTAAACCAAATGTGCCGTTGGGTCAATCTCTTAATGCCAGGCGAGCTTGAGTGCAGTATGAAAAACAAATATCATTGCCCGTCGTCTATTTAATGTCAGAATGAAGTTTTTGCCTCCATTACAGCAGATGGGTATACCATTTCTTTGACGCCTTCTACTCATTTCGTATGATCACAGTCCTCAAGTGTGTTTTTTTTTCAGTGAGAGAGGGAAGTGTTTAACACATGTTATAATATAACCTACCTTACTAGAAACTATCGCGAAGTGGCAGTGCTACCTGTGAAAATTTTGTCACCGTTTCAGCAGAAGTCGGAACTAACAAAACTGTCAAAAAATAGTTAGGTATACAAATTATCGGGCCCTATGGTGCAGAGGTTAGCGATGCTGGTTTCTGTGCCAGATCTCACGGTACGGTATCCTGGTACGAACAACACTTTTTTTTCGATTTATCGATTTTTGTTTAAGAGCATGTGTGTTTGTGATGTCTTAATTTCTTTCCCACCCTTCCCATCCTTAAATAATTTAATTTATTCGACTAGAGAGATAGATAGAGATCTTGACTTTTGTTTTAAAAATAAAAAACTTCATGAAAATAACTCTCACCAGTTTATTTTTTAACGTATTGTGCGTATACACATGTGTTTATATATGTATAGTATATGTGGAGACATATATAATATAACTTGCATACTGTGTCCATGTGAACTGGCTTCACTGTGGATAGCTTACCTTTGAAACGATCACGTCCTTCAATCGACAACGATGAAAAAGGAACGCATACAACAAAAACTTCATCGATAAAAAAACCCTCGAAGAACTCTGACGCTAAAACGCCTTATGTATTCGATATAAAAAAAACTTTATATTTTTCATAAAAAAACAGTTATCAAAGAGATTTTTTATTCGTATAAAAAAAAACACCCAATAAAGTGCATCCTTTTCCTCGTTTGATAAATAAACTGCGTGTAACTATTGCGGAAATGGAACATTGAGCCTAAAGGCCACCGGCACAACAACACAGAAAGCTTTGTGCCATAGGTCAAACCAGACCTAACATCCTCAAATATTCATCTGACCCTACTGTTGTCCAGCAGAGTGCACACCATCGCTGTATAGTATGTGGTACGCGTGCCTTTAAAGATATTTTTTTCAATAAATAAATAATTAATTGTTTTTCTTAAAATTACGCTCGTAAATTGTAGTTTACTATGGTATGAGTAAAAGTATATACTCAATGTATTCCATGAATGCTTATGAAAACTATTATTATTTAAAAATACTCATGAATTCAACAAAACTGGCAGTATTGGTTTGATTAAAAATGTCAATCAATTATAAAAATTGTTCATATATATAAATATATATTAAACTTATAAGTTTTTTTTATAAATTATGAAAACGACACATTCAAATAAAGTTTTGATCAAAATTGTAAATTTAGTAACTGATGACTGAACTGTGACGTAAAAAAATATATAAACTCTCTTCTGGCTATTTTTCGAAAGAAAAAGTTGTTCAACTGACCTTTAATGAATTTTGTTATTATACTCTATCGAGGTTAAGCACGACTTACATTAATTGAGAAAATGGATTTAATAAATATGGTTGCGAAAACAGATTGTATCTAACTAAATATTCAATGTTGGTTTCGTGGTCAAGTGGACAGTGTTATTAATTTAAATATTCAGGAAGTCAATGGTTCAAGTCCCAGTACTGCCGGAATAATTGTATTTGAAGACACGGATCTCTTAAGATTCTCTCACATCACCTATTCGATTTTAGCAGCAGGATCCAGCGAGAGCGAATAAAGTATGGATATCTCTATATCCATACTTCATTCGAAAAAGATAAATTTGGCAAGTAAGTAATAAGCAGTTCTCATTGAAATACATATGTTCATATGCTTTAGGTTGAGAGCGTACATGTTTAAAAAAAACCTCTATTGTTGCTGTTATCAGATAAGAGCACGTTTATTATATCATTGAGAAAATTCAATCTTTAATATGTATTTTTTTATAAATTTAAGTAGGTAGTTTAAAATTATTGATGTTGCATCTCTATGTATGTGTGATAACAAAAAAAACTTGACATATTTATATAAAATACCAGTACAACAAGCTTCGTTAAAAATATTCATGTGCACTGTCGTAGAGCACGAGGCCACTACAGTGGCGTAGGCCGTAGCCTGTAGAGAGTGTAGAGGGCATCACACGAGCTACTCAGCATACAACCTACTTTATCGACGTCAATGACAGTCAGGTATACGTTCAAACAGTGAAGCAGTCAGTGGCGGATCGCCATATAAATTATGCTGGGTTCAGTGACTCTTTCACTCAAGGGTACTTAAGTGCTGGTCTATAATTCAATGCGGAAGATTTATGCATACAATACATAAAAATACTCTTCAAAGCATGAATTGGTAGCAATACAATGCTTTTAATAGTATATTTCAAATAGTATGCTTTTATAAATGATCTTTAATTAATGTCTTTGTTGCAAAGATCAGTAATTCATCAATCATCAATTGAAAAATTATTTCTTGAGCGTTAAATTATTTGAAGTGTATGTCTAAATTTTTGATATTTAAAATTACAGAACCCCTAAAGCACTGAGCACTTACTTACAGTATTGGCATAAAATACAGAATTTTGTATGGCAAAGCTGTTTAAAACAAAGTCGCATTTGTGAAACATGTTGAAACGTAAGTCACAAAACATATTTTTTGTAATAATTTTAAAGTTATGCACGGTTGCTAATAACTGTTTAATAATAAATATTTAATAACTGCATATTCAATTATAAAAAATGTTAGTAAATGAAATGTGAAGTGTAAAGTAGCACATTTTGTATTGTTTTGATTTTTCAATCAAGCATTATCTGTTATTAATTTTGTTCAATAATAAAGCCAGGCGTTGTGCTCATTTTTATTTGTCAAGCAGTGTTTTAACGTGACCTAAAAACTTGGCACATTAATTATTTGACGCAACAGTGTTTTTGTATTTCAATATACTACAATAATAATATACTCGGCGGATAACCACACTCTATATATTTATTTTCCTTTTACACTAAGGCATTATGTTATATCAAGAAATATGGATAGTCTTGATTTTCATGAAATAAGTCAATTCGTATAACCACTTAATACGTCGGTAAACTACCAGGAAAAGTTAAGTAATAAAACGTTGATTTGAGATATTCGACTTTTTCGAATATCACCAAGCAAACTGTATTACAATACAGTTTGGTGTATTGTACTACATATTGTAATAGCGTGGCCGTGGAAAGTAAGACAAATGAATCATCAAAACATTTTTTCTTCTTCTTTGATCGTATTCGCTACCTGTATGGAGCAAATGGTCGCCAGGTGGCACCTTCTGGTTTCCCTGACTCTCGTCAATTGTTTTTCTTTCTTCCATGACATGCCAGCATCCTTCAGTTATATGGAGTACATCTTATTGACCAACATGTTTACAGCTCAAAAAAATGTCATATCGTCTTTGGGCTATAGAAATAAGAAATGTAAACAACTAAAAAGTGTTCAGTGTTTTAAGTTTCTGTCACTAATAACTGCCAATGACATTGGCTTGGCTTGTATTACTTCATTGCTATTTCAAATCTATCGATATGCATTCATTATTTAAAACACGCAATTTTTGACTTGACGTTTTCTGGCAGTATATCGACGTTATGGTGTATACTATAAATTATTGAGCTCTATTGACTCACAAACTTTGTGGTATTAAATAGTTTGTTTTCCGTTAAACAATATGTTTTTTTTTAAGTTAATTGAATATGGGAGTTTGTGATTGCTTTTTTCTTCAAGTCGATCTAGAGTGAGTAATTTAAATGTCAAATAATTTAAAATTCTCCAAAAAGAAAAATACATGAAAAATTCAATTGATATTTTTCACAAAACAAAACTTCTGTAGACTGTTCAAGTATTAATTATAAAGAAAACCGTTAAGCAATTCAAAAGCTACAAATTCAACTGTTATAAATATTCAATGTTAATGTTTTTAATTTTCATATGTTTTTAAATGAAAGACACTGTTGTTTCTCGCGTTTTTTTTTTATTCTCAACTTGATCTTTATTGAGTTTTAAATGTCTAACGTATTTGTTGTTATATAAAAATGAGGATATTAACCACGCACTCTATTTTTATTTAACACAATAAAACTCAATAATCAATGCGATCATTTCTTGAAATATATTTTCCGATGACCATTTTTGATAGTTAGGAAAAAATAATGATTCTTAATAAAAAATAGAGTGAATAGTTTGCATTTGGAGACTATGCTCTTTGATACAAGATAGAGTAAATTTAATCGAGTGGACAGCCAATATTATTTTTTTATTAATGTGAATAGACAACGTAAGCATTTACGTCAAATTTTTACATCTGCCTGTTATATCAAGATGCTCCTATATAAGTCTCCAATACTGTTCTTATAGGCCTTTCTCTTGCGATAAAATCAACAAGATTTCTCCCATAATCCGCAACGATCACTTGACAGAAAAAATATGATCGCATAAATCTATCTGGGGTGAGCGGCGCGTTTAGGACACGCCCGTCATTCCCGGTTGACGGTACGGATTCCCGGTTTATATGATTATCCGGGATAATCCTGGAAAGGGCAATTTAACTTTGCCGGAAGAAGGATTACCTTTACTTTGCTGTGCAGCGTTTTTGGTGAAATTCAGACGCCACCCCTGCGGAAACTTCTATGAACGATGTTGTAAGATATGATCAAATTTGTAAACGAGCTTAATTTTTGCGGTTTTTTTCTAATAACGTTTCACAAAAATTCTAAGAAAAAAAAATCAAATTTAAAACAACACTGATACTAAAAATGAGCATTTCATATACAACAGCCAAAAAATTCTTTACCGCTTACGAAGTGAAGAAAAATATATTTTTTTAATTATCAATATAAATTTTCAAATCATATTTATAAAACAAATATTTTGTAATATAAACAACAGGTTTAGGCCTCTAAAATAAAACATTTTTTTCTCAATGATTTTCCAATTTTTCTAAATGATCAAAACGGGTTTGACTCGTTTCGCAAAGTTGATCGCAATTTTATAAAATAATTACAAATTTTTACAACGAAACTCAATATTTTACACATATTTTTTTTTAAGTTCGTTCAATTTTAATATTAAAATTCTACCAAGCACCTTCAGCCGAAATCTTAAATTATATTTAAAGTTCATTTAACGACATAATATTTTATCCAGGAAACGATAAATATTTAATTAAATTAAATGTTTTATTGATTTTAGTTATGTAAAATTTTAATTTTATTGAATTGAAGGGAACTAATATAACATTTTACTACTGAATAAATAAACCAAGACGCAAATACGCAAAAAGAAATATATAATACTTGCCATTCGTTCGCCGTGAATAAATCTTTTCACGAATTGAAATATAAAACCAGACTGACCAACCTCGATATGTTTCTGACATCTTTCAATTGGAAGCTTTTTACTTGGGGAGCTTTCAAGTTTTAAAAGAGCTTTTGAATACTTTTATTTGAATAAAAACGCGCCGTTTTTATAAAACCGTTTTCATGAAGCTTACGTCACACTTTTAGCAGGGGAATTAATGCATAAAGTTTTTCAATCTAGCCATAAACTCTTGTTTTATGTTTTTGTTTTTTTTTTATTTATATTTTTTTTACCCTTATAAAATTTGAATAAATATTTCATTAACCCTGTCTCTCGACCTAATAAATAATTTATCTTTTCGTTTGTTATTTATATACAATATGCAAACGTATCTTTGTCACAATGAAAGTGTTAAGTCCGACTGAGCCGCGTATTGTAAATTTTGGATAAAGCTATCTATGGCTATACCATACCTATGGTAAAAAGTGGTTGAATAAATTAATATTTGACTTTTATTACAGTAAAATATAAATCGAGTTTTATTTCAACTTTTTTCTCCCGTGGTTTCTGTGGTTGAGTTTTAAACGTCGTGAGCTTTGTTTACGGAGCTCGAATCCCGAATTACAATCAATTAAATAATCAATCGATCTATAGATTTCCGTTCGAATGCAAATAATATCTTCGATGTCTGAAATTTCCTCTCAATTTATCTTATCCTAAAAACGTGGTATATTAAGAGTGATTACCCAACCACTAGTCCTGTTTTACCTTTCTACTTAAATCTATACTATATTTGAAAGACAAGAGATGCTGAGCGACTGAATAAGAAACAGTTCTCGTAGAAGCATTTAAATTCGGATAAAATCTATAAAAGTAAATATGCTTTATATTAAAAGAATAATAAAATATTAGAAAATTTAATTAACCAAAAGTATACAAAACTAATTACCTCTGTTGAAAAATGCTGTTATTTCATTTTTTTAAAGGCTAGTGTAGAGTTTTTTGTTGATCAAAATTAAAAAGGTAAAACAGCTTTTTTAAATGAATAAATTAATTTGATAAAAATACTTACTCAATTATAAAAGACGGTTCAGTTAATATTATATATATTTATTTATTTTAATTCACCAGAAGGCATTTCCAGATGTCAGCATTCGCTTAATGAGTAGACATTTTTTTTCTGTGTGTATAATATGCTGTGTTGTGACGTAAACGCAAACAAACATGTGTGCTGTGCGTCACAGGACAGATCAATCATGACAAATGTAGATTATATTACATATACACTGAAATCAATTCTGCAATACGTTGTTGAAGCCATTCAAGCTACGTACATATTCAACTTTACATAATCTTTGATGAGCTAATATTCTTTACCACTATGTTATACAGGTAAAAAATCTTAATTTATTCCAATCAAGCAAATTATTCGAGATTTTCTGTAATATAAAAACATAAAATCGTTGTAGAAAACTTTCGTTATCTTTATTTATGTTTGATTTTCCTTGTTTACCTAAAATAATATGCCAGTTTCAAATTCTCAGAAAAAAACTAATTAGTTGCGGAAGATATTGTTGCTGATTTTACATGTTAGAGTTAATAAGACTGAGCGGTTTTCCGAGAGATAGAAACTCAATACCCCATTTAATTACAGCTATCGAAGTATTTTAGGAATATTATAATTGAATCATAACCGAGTTAATTAATATTCTGATTTTCAATGGTAACAATCAGTTGTGTTTATACAGAGAACGGTTATATTTTTAGCAAAGGCTTTTAGTAAGATTTAAGGAGATTTTTTTACATTTAATTATATCTTTAAATATAAGCAAGATTTTTTTCGCTTTTCCCAAACGCGCGCTAGGGTAATCCGCCACTATCGACAATAGATGAATGAGTTGGATATTGAGAATCAGGTGTTATGTTTTAACGAGGATGTTAGATATAAGAGGACTACAACTCAGGAGAGCCTCATGTCTTTTCTTCCAACTGGTAAGATTTCGGCATCCTGGAAGATCTTATGTACTAAGCATACAATTTACCCAATGGAACTAAGATGAGAGAAAACAAAGCGTTTTTTGAAATACGTGACATTTTGTCTGGGAATTAAGATATCAACATTGCTTACGAATCGATGAAAGTTATGTTTAAAATAGCTCTAGCGTGAGTTATAGTTTTAGTTTAACTTAAATTGAGGTCACCACACTTGAGCTGAATAATAAAAGAATATTGATTTTACTGAAATTTAAAATCTGCAGTACACATGCATTTCTCTGGCTATAAAATTTCATGCATTTATTGGCAGTAAAATTTAAGCAAAAGATATAAAGTATTTATGGATAGAAACGCAATACATCGTTTCAGTGAAAAAAACATTATGTGTGGTGTTTTACCATCAAAACAAAGACTTAGACATTAGACTAATTAGCGTACAGTAGACTTTCAATTATCCGGACTAATTGGGATGAAAGTAGTCCAAATAATGGAAAAAATCACAATTGATATGGATAGACATTTAGTTTGAAAAAAAATATTTGTCTTAATTTACGTACATATATCGTCAGTGTTCATTTTTCTTAAGAAATTTAATTATTGATTTTTGCAAGCAGTTGGCATTTCTTTTTGAAGCTGCCAAATCTCGAATACATTTAACTACAAGTTGTCCTGAGTTACACACTTCTTTGCTCTGAAACCTTTTTAACGCAATATCTTATCAGTGAAAAGCTTCAAAATGTATAGGCCAATATCCCTTTCTCGCAAATCTCTCCTTCGTTTTCTCAGTGTTTTTCCTAGGAAGTTATTGCTATTATTGTTTTCTCATTATTTGAAAAAAAATCCTAAAAAAATTGTCAGGAATTGTCATTTAATACGTATTTAAAACATTACGTAAATAAGATTCAGTGATAAATTAATTACTTTAAAGGTGTTCACTGTCAATTCTTTGTGGAAAAGAATTATATTAAAAAAAAAAAATATACATGTATAATTCTACTTTTATTTAATAAAATCAGAACTGGTTTTGCTCACGACGAGCGTTATTAACTGATATAGTATTAGATTAGATTATAGTGTTATTTATACATTGAGATATAACCTAACAAAACATTCATATATATTCTTAGCTCATTTTTTAATTTGAATTTTAGATGTATGTATTACTATTTATATTCATTCGGAAATATATTATAAAATATTCAACGGTTCCTTCGAAAATTTGGAATAAATGTAAATATTCGAAATGACTTTCAATAAAAATATTATTCCAGTTCTTTACAACACAGTAATCTTACGTATTTTGGGGCGTACAATAGACACCAAGATTAAAACGCCCGAATGATTTCCCAGCCCCTAATCCAGAGTGGTAACACATTTCCCAGGCCTTATACAATTTTTCCAGCGGCCATTGTTCTGTTCATTATACAAATATTTCTGTAGGGTGCTATACTTTGTGAAAAGACCACAGAAAAAAATGAGACCAGAAATGATAATATGTTTCACAGTTGGTATGCATTATTCGAGTCTTTTGTGCGAGAAAAATACATCAGCTGGAAATCGCGACTTGTATTTTCTTGTGTCGTTCTTTTTTCAATTAACAATATTTGCCAACTATTCACAAGAGAAATGATGAATCAGCAAAAAAAAATTCGTACACATAACAAGATTTTTACATTTAACACATGATATTACTGAATTAACTTATGAATGATTTAGAGTGGTAAAATTTCTAATATGATTTCGATCAAGATTAAAATTGTTTTACTTTGCATCTTCTACATGTAGTGATAATTTCTAGAAAAGTATTAAACGTTGTTTTGTTAATAAGTTCTAAGAGACTAAAACAGTTTTTTTTTTAATATCTTTTCTTTTTAAATTTACTTTGGTGAGTTAGCAGAGTTGTGTACCAAAAGAGAAAGGAAAGAATTTTCTGATAAATAAGAAAATATTTTAGCATACTCTTGGTTTTTTTATTAAAAATTAAACCACCATACAGCAAATACTTATTTAGATTAAAAAAATGATTTTTATTTTTAATTAAATCTATATTGAAAGAATGTTATATATAGACTTGGTTTAACTTTTTCCCCCAAGAATTTTATAAATTAGTTAAAAGCTTTTTTGGCTTTAAATCATATGAAGTTAAATCTAAATAGCCAGCCGTTTCCGTGGTCGAGTTACTAGTTGGTCATGGTTATGGGTCTCACAGGTTTAAATTTCAGTGTTTTAAATTGATTTTCTAATCGAGCTGTAAATTAATCCATATGATATCTAAAATAAAATTCACTCGTCCAATCCTAAAAACAGGTTGTAGCGATAGCGATTAATTATCTTTTTTTATGTGAGTTTAGTGCTACCTTCTATCCTTCCTCTATTCAAATAATAGTGATCGGGCATCAAAGTAGCAAAAGGTTTCCGTTGAAAAAATATGTTGAGATAAACTCCGCTGGAAGTGTTTTTTCCATAATTAAATTTGAAAAACTTTTAATAACAATGTTTTCTCGATCTTAATAATTTTGTTATTTTTGTAATGTGAAATATCATATTACATAAATCACAAAAGTCTACTTCAACATTAAAATAAGTTAATAGTTAAAATAACACATTAGTCAAGCCAGTTTTCCTAGAGTCTAGACTGAGGATCATGACTATGGATGTCATCATTTATCTGCTAATGATCATTCATACAATAAGATGAATAAATCAATTTAACAATTTAATATTAAATTTACATACAGTTAAAAGACCGCATTCCGTAAACGCTGTGCGTTTCAAAGCTCAAAAACCAAATAAATAAAAATAGCATTGAAGTTTCAATAGGTAACGATGTCATCATGGAAAACCATGGGTGCATGTAAATATTTGAAATCTTTCTCTCTCATTTACTTATTACATCTATCGTTGAGCGTGCGTACAACCAATTTTATTTTATACCTATTTTTTTATGTTTATCTATCGCGCCTTCGATTGAATATTGTCCGCCCAAGGAAAGAAACCAGTGCCTCGAGAGTCTTTCACTCAACTACAAGCTCAGAAACTAACCCTTACTTAAAAGATGATGTAAGCAATTTATAATTTAAATAAGTTGCATGTGGTCTCGAGTATTTTACTATTCAACCCTTCCTAAAAGGAAAAATGAACAATCGACTTACACTGATGTTTTGTACCTCATTGGAATTACGTTTTCTATGACTAAAGAGCCCACAAAGTAACCAATGATTCTATTGTAATTCAAGCTATTCTCGAGTTTCTTGATAAACTCAAAATTAGAATTTTTCAATTTGTGCTTTCAGACGTAAGCCTTTCTATTATTTAAAACGCTTTTTACAAGAATAATTGCTATCGATTAAGTAGCCGACTTTACTCAAAAGCTTGTTGAATAACTCAATAAAATGAAAACACGAATACTAAGATGCGTCCATTCATGTCGAACGTTTTAACCTCGATCTTATCCCCACCTTTAACGCCGAAGCAAAGGTTTAAACATACAAACATTAACTAAATTATACGAAGTTATAAGTAACAAAATAAGTAAATGAGCCCGCGAGGACGTTGCGAGTATAATGTCGGATAATTAGCGGGGTCTTACAACCCGGGACTATGGGGAAACAAGTCGAAACTCAATTTATAAGTTAAATTGTATTTATAAGTTTGATTGTATTCTGAGAACAGAGAATTTATTTTGATCCCTTGGTTTTTTCAGCAGTGGTGAACTAAGGATTATCATTAAACTTAACAAAGCTTTTCTAAATATCATATGTATTATGCCCAATTTTTTTAACAATGACTGCTCAGTGAGCTGTATAACTGCAAAGTAAATTTATAACATTTTTAAATCATTTCCATTTAGACGACTAACAAAGTTGAAAAAAAATGTTTTCTTATTATTTTTTTTTATTAAAATTAAAGATTTTTCCCAGACCGTTAATCGAATATCATTGAACTAGTAATAATACTATGCGCTCGATTTAAGTGCCGCTTGTTTAAATTATACCAACTCTCTGTCTGCGCATCGTGTATCTTACGCAAGCGCTGTTTTGTGTTGTGATTTACTGACAAATTATTCGCGATAAGTTTAAATGTACGTTAAACTTAGTCAATGCATAAATTAACTAAACAATGATCAAGTGATCTACACATTCATCAAACAAACGTAGTTAAACTGCTCATAAGCCTAAAAACAATCACGCGTACACCCAAAGTTCTGTCAGCCACTTTTTACTGTTGTGAGCGCGCAATCACACAGTTGTGTTTTACCGTCGTCTCACTTTACCTCAAAAAATCAAAATTTTGTTGTCTTAATCGCCCTCTTTCAATTCAATATAAATAACTTAACCCTAACTGTTATAATTTAAGATTTCAACTGAAGTTGTTTGGTGTAATTTCACTATTAAATTTGAACGATTCAAACTTAACTGTTATGTAGTTTCTACTCTGTGTAGTGCTGATCAGCGAGTTTATACACCAATAAACTCCTACGTTGACTAGTAATTCAAATTGAATATGAATTTAAATGATGTGAGATACAACCAACACTGGTAGTAAATGTGTTCATTAACTCATGAGTGTTAACATTGAAGAAATTGAATATTACTACAATATACTACAATAGTTCTAAAGACCACTTCACCAAAAATATTCAATTTTTTTTTGCAAATAGAGTCGGCGCAAATGTGTGTTTTATGATTTTCACGTGAACAATCTGATTTCAAATCACAAATTCAAAATTTAAATTAATAAACAAAAAATATCAACAAAGCTGATCGGGTGTCTGTGTGGCCGTTCGGTTAGTTAATTTTTTTGTTTATTAATTTAAATCTTCCATTCCAGAACTAAGAGAGTAAAATTTTGCTAAAATATCTATACGAAAAATCAGTCTCAAAGAGCGGAAAAGTTTTCAGATTCTGCACCAATATAATTTATGAAAAACATAAATTTATTATTTTATTTTACCTGTCATATTACTTCCAATTGTTGTAGTGTAGTAATTACCTGGAAAAAAGAAAAAAAACTTCAAAAATCATGGATAGAAAATTCAATTAAATTCAAATTTTTAGTAAGAATAGCTAAAAACGTCGTTTTTTTACCGAGAATTAAGTTAACTTAGAATACTTTTATATTCAAATCATATTTTGCGTCAATCCATAAACTAATAGTTTAATTAGTAAATTTCGTAAATAAGAACTTTATTATAAATGAAACTCACAAAATTATCACAATTTTTGGTTTAAGAATTTAGTCAAATATAAACAAACATTGCAGGTATGTCACTATAATTAATTTTCGACAAATCTCTCTAAGCAGAAATCTTCTGATATATTGTTGTACAATACTTCTCAATTAATCTGTACTGGAGCAATTTATGAACTACACATTTTTAATGATATATTGAATTCATAAACCTAAAATTAAAGGTGCAATAGCTGTACATGTTTTTAATTTGTATAATAAATAAAAGAACACTATTAAGTTGGTTCACTTGATAATCATAATAAATAATAATAAATCGATCCGGCTCTGGCATCAGCTCTCACTTTTCCATCATTGATTCACTTTATTTGAGATCCTTTCATCCGTCAAATTTGTTCCGTGAAATTAGGAATTACTTTTCTCCGGAAACGGCCGATTTTGGGAAAGCTTTCGCCCTGGAATATGAAAGATGTCGAACGAAAACTTTCCTGAACTTTATTAAGCTCTTCTGAAACAACTACTATCAAAATTGTGACCGAGCAACTATCAAAGGATCTATCTTCTCGAAAATACATTTAAAATTTTTGAAATTTGACAGCTGCTTTTTAAAAGAATTTTAAGATTTTTTTTTAAATTCATATAATTTAACATTTTATATTGAACAAAGATATCGTAAGTAATATAAACTTTATAATCAAACAACAATATTTAAATGATTATTGTTAGCTTTTTTGTAAATAACCTCAAAATTAATACATTTGTATTGTCGGTAACATTTAGTAACGGCTCTTGACTTTTAGCGGGAGCCGGTAAATTGCTAAAATGCAATTGCTTGAATGCAATTTCTCGAATGGAAATTGCTCGAATAACAAGATCCTTGAATAACCAATTCCTTGAATTACAAATTGCTTGAATTGAAATAAGCATTTATTTTAATCGTGTTCGCTCCTAATGCGGATCATATGACCTCTTAATGGAGTTTATCTCAACAGAAGTGTTCCTACGAAAACTGCTTGTTAATTAGTTACTCAAACTGTTTCAATATTTTCCCAGAACACATAGAAGACTAGGGCTAAGACAGAACAAACGATTAGCTTATCACTATTGCTACGCCCAATTTATAGTAAGAATGGGTGAGAGGGTTTCAAGAAATTACATATATGTGTGCTTTTAAACAGAAATCCATAAATAGTTTGAAAAATAATTGATTAAAGAGTGTACGTATTAAGATTCAAGCCCGTGACCTCCGAAAACAAAACCAACGACCTTTTCCACTCGACCACTGACAACTTAAATAAAAAATAATTGACTTTTTTTTGATTTATGGTTTTTATTCCCCGACTTACATAAATATTTTTTTAAAGAATGAGTAATTAATGTTTAAACTTTTATAAAAAAATTCGAACAATTTGACGTTCGGGGAATTGGTTATTCGAGGATCTTGTTATTCGAGCAATTTCCATTCGAGCAATTTACCGGGAACCGCTTTTAGCTATATTTATTTAAGCTGCCAAGGGTTTGAATTCCCCAATGGATAGTTTATTTTATTGATTTAGCAACCGATAAACGAATAGGCTTCTATAACATATGAGTGCCATTGATTCTTCATTCCTTCCCACCTATATACTTTCCAATCCTGAAGAAAAAATATAAAAGTAAAGTAAGCTAACTAATACTTTATTCTTTAAGTACACTTTTCTTCACGTGTTTTTCTAAATATAGCAACATCAATCCATGCTTGCATATCTTTATTTATGATAGTAAATATTCAGCCAAAGTTTTATAACAAATATAATTAATAAATTCCAATAAAACATATTACTGACAAACACAAATGTTTAAATGTTTATCAAAAATTATTCATTGAAACCGAAAATTTGTGACCAATTTAAGGCATACAAAGTAGTGATGAAAAACCTCATTTCGAAGTGGGTTAAACAGAAAATTCAATTTTCTTAACGGGGCGCACTAATCATAAATTAAATATGAAAAACGGGGTTGATAGTTTAAATATATTTTTTTTAATTTTAAGCTTTTAGGTAAATCTATAAAATATAAGGTGACTCTTTTCCACAGATACGGTTAGTTAATGGAATAGGCATTTACTTGGTAGATCTCCGTTATAATACTTTGATATTTTTACCACATAAAGCTTAGTAGGGTTTCTTTGACCAAACAATTTTTGTTTTTAAGCCATGTCCGCTCCCAATGTGCATCAACGGAGGAATCTTAACATAAGTGTTTCCGCAAGAACTGCTAGTTAGTTAGTTGCTCAACCCCTTTTTTTAGTAAAAGTAGAGATAGAAGGATAAGGCTAAAACATAACTAGTAGTAAGCTAATCGCTCTCGTTACGCCTCGTTTTTAGGATAGGATATGTGGGAGGGGGGAATTAAAGTCATCAAATACATTCACGCGTACGGACAGTAATTTTAAAAACTGTCCGTACTGGAATTTGAATTCATGACCTCCGTAATCGAAGTCACCGACGTTTTACCACTCGAACACTCAGTCGACTACCAACTTAATACTTAACATTATAATACTTCGGCTGAAGAAAATTGTGATTTTGGAAAAAAAAAAATCTAATAAATTTAAATAAAGGAATTTGGAAGGGTCCGTTGGTTGCATGCGGCCCGTAGCCTTCGTGTTGCACATCGCTGTCATAAAGTATTCGTGTTATTTATAGCGCTCAAATTACAAATGTGATCTATAATATTCATATTTATTTTATGGATCAAAAAATATTATGAATTAAAAAAAGTTGACATATTATAAATGAACATTAAACATTACACGGAACCAAATTTGTCAATTATTTTACAATACTAAAAGCTGGAACGAACAAGATATCAAAATTGCCCTTAAAGACCCAACGTGTTATTCACAAGCCATTCATTGACGCCGGCAAACTACCCGTTTCCTTCAAATTAAACACCCCTAACTATGCAAGTTCAATCAATCACATAGCCTATTAGACATGTCAGAAGCCTCTATTATAATATACGTATTAATAACAATTGACTCTTTATTGTGATGTTTTATTAATTCTTTTCAATCGACCGCAATTTTGTTGAACAATATCTATCTACCCGTATGTGATTATTTGACGCAATTATTTATTGTATTTAATACTAATATTATTATCTATTATTCAATTATTTAAGAGTTCAACGAAGCAATTATTCTTTTAATAAATTTATTTATTTAAGGATTTGTTATCATTATTACTCTTGACATTTATAATTATAAAAAGGACGTTTAATTTAAAAGTTTAGTTGTTTGTCATGCTACAATCTCACGGCTTTGACGTATGCATAAATTATGACGGAATTATACATCTTTCAATTGACACAGAAAATTTATTCTTATAAAAACCGCGCCATTCAAAATCGTTTAATTGAACGTTGAATGTTAACGTGTAAATTTGGGTATTTTAATATTAATTATTTTATCCTGATTTATTCAACATAATTTATTTTACAGAGAAAGATCTTAAAACATTAAAATTATAATAACTGATTGTTGAAGAGTATGAAGTAAATTAAGGTATTTTCTTTTATTCTTGTATGTATGTCCCTGTAGTGTAGCAATAAGTTTGATTCCATCAATTTTACTGTTTATAATAATTTTAATAAAAATTAAAACAATTAAATGAAAAAAAGTCGCTTACACTCTTGGTGGATAGAGCTTATTAATTATTTTAAGTTTTGATTAAGATAAACTATGTGACCAAAATTTGACACAAATAAGCCCGTATAAAGTGACAGAAATTAATTAGTAGGTACATGAAATCGTTAACACTTTCTATGTAGTTGAACGCCACGTAATTTGACTACTTAATTTTGTTTCGAAAAGTAGTAACCCTCTCACACTCGTTGTCTGTATCTGACAGCCGATAAATCATCCAACGTGTAAGGGTCAATAGCTGGAAGCGATGGATTTGTTTTTAAACTAATTATAATGGATTTCTCAATTCGTGTTATAAAAAAAAACAATCTCACTGACTAGAGAAGTATTTTTTTTTCAATCGAATGAACATTTTTTTTGTTTTTTTTTATTTGGATAAATTTAAGCCTTTTTAGTTTTGAAAAAAACTAAAGAAAAGGAAAAAAGGAAAAACGCACTTTCATTCCTAAAAGGTTTAGGTGCAAAAAGTAAATAGCAGTTTTTCGATTCAAGAAAACGCCGACAAATTAGAATAGCAAATAATGCCAAGCCAAGAGATTCTGTGTCGAGAAAGCACAAAAATAAGTTCCCGGAAAATCGACGTCTTTTGCCATTCTCGGTATCCGAGAAATTTAAATAAAGCAACCTGAGACTTTTAATAACATTTGTATTTAATAGAATTTATTCATTAAATAAAAATATAGTTTGAGGAACAGAATACCCTGAGAACCTTTGTACATTTCGGAAGACTATAAAAAGGTAAGAAACTTTTAAAACATATCATTTATTTTATAAAATAAAATATATTCATTCAACTTTATGTTAGTGTGACAGACCTAATGCATTATTTTTCAAATAAATGGTTCCATCCGTAAAATTAAACAAAACCATCCAATTATGTGTAAAACAATATTGTCATATTTTTCTATATTCAATACGAACGCCCAGTGTGTATGTGTTTTATTTATCAACAATGTGCATGTATAGAAATATTCATTGTTTTTTTCATCCAAACTACTATAATGATATAAGACAATTTAACATTTTGTGCCTTGGGACATGAAAAATGAGACTTCAGAATACCTAATTAACATTGATAACGTAATATCTATCTTCTGATAAAAAAGATGACATTCCTTGTGAGAGAATAAAAACAATAAAACAATTACGAATATTATGCAAAGCTCATGCTAGTAATAATTTGCGTAACCACTGCTTGATAAAAGCTCTCCAGTTTCATCTCAAACAAGACTCTCATACAACTTCCATTGTAGCTTGTTTCTCAACATTATCTATTGTGTCGATCAAGTGAATTTGAGGTAAACCGTGCTGCTCCCTTATTATTACGAGGAATACACTGGAACAATTGCGATAATTTAACGGGAATATTGGAAACCTTTGAAATTTGTCTAAAATTTTGCTACGGTTTCTAAACTATAAACAAAGATATTTAAAAAATAAGAAGTAATGAAAAATATACTGCTTATATTTTTACATTCTGCATGCTTTCGTTTATTTGATATTGAAAAAAAATATTAACTGATAACATTAAATTTTTTATGAATGTCAAATTAAAATTGCAGTTAGTTCAACAAAAATATATTTAATTGAAATCTATTTTGGCATCACGCCATTGTCAGCGCTAGATTTACTTTTTTTTAATGTAACTAAATACAGTGATTTTGACGTTATTTAAATAGGACATGACCAAGAAAGTTCCAATTCAATCAATATAATATTTATGACGGTAACGAAGTACCGTAAGAGATATCAATGAAATACATTTTTTGTAAAACTAAATAAGTGATATTTTGACCTTACTATAATGAAATTCTTCTAAGTGAACGCCAGTGTAATCAATCATATATATTTGACGATGGCGTGAAGTCGAAATAGCTTTCAAATTCATACAATTTTGTGGAACTAAATAAAGTGTTATGTTGACCTTATTACTAGATTTTAACCGCCTCCGTGAATACATTTTTTTATTTCTTTTTATGCCGCAGAAGTATTTATATATTTTTCAGATACATAAAAAGTTTCTGGCAAATATTTTATATTTGAAACCTCATATTTTCATTAGATGAATTGTATTTTTAGGATATGATGGTATAACTCGTAAATAAATATACCTTCGAGCTATAATAATAATGTGGAATATTTCCGTAACATTTATTCCGTTTGTTATATGTTTGAAGAGGTCTTTCTGACTCTAAGAATAAAACTGTAGAATTTATAGTAATGTGATAAGTTTATTCTGATGATAAATTTAAAAAATCAAAACATGTAGACAATAATAGCCTCGGTCACATACTTTTTAATATTTTTTTTTTATTAAAAAATATTTGACATTGCAATGCCAATTGCATGCCAATGCGCCAAATATTTTAAAGTTGGAAGATCATACGAGAAAATCTCGAAAAACATATAGCAAGCTATTACTAACTAGACCACAGCAGAACCTAACAAAATCATTATTATGTACCGTTAATACCGGCTTGTCTTCATAATTTGTCATTTTTTGTAATCTTGATTGCAATAAGCTTACTTCTTATTAAATTGGTTGAAACAATTTGAGATTCAAAATATATAAACTAATCGTCATAAATAAAACAAATACAACTATTTTCATGGCATCAATAAAGCCACCGTAGAGTCTTTTTATATATTATTTTATTACGCTACACTGTAGCCTTCGCCAAAAAAGTTTTTTTATTAAGTGATATACCTGCTTTGCCGATGGCATTGATTTTCCATAAAAAAATACGAAAGCTCTGCCCGCCAGAGCCATTTGAATATTTACAAAGCACGATTTCCGGAAGAAAAGCGACACGGTGATGACACTTTCAAATCCTGGTTTTCAGATCGGATGTAATTCATATTTTTTTCGACGTTTAAAGCAATAATTTGTCTTTAAAAACGCCATTTACAGTGATTCTACCGGATGAAAAAAAACACCTTTTTACCAATATACATTAAAACTGTAATGGTGTAAATTTGAATCGTTCAAATTATGTACATTCACACAGATTTTGTCACTAACGACCCGGGTTTCGCCTTTCGGCATATTCAGGGGTTCAAGTGTACGGATGAACTTGAACTAATATACGACTGACTGACTGACTGTAATGGTGTATTTTGAAAGATATCAATCAACACATTGGTCAATTTTTTATCAAAAATTGGTACATCTTATCAACTGACAAAATTATTTATCACATATCGATAGTAATAAACAGCTAAATGTCTTTAATGTTATAAATCCCGTTTGTCTTTGTTTATTATTCATAATTTAAAGTCAATAAGAAGAAACGAATCATATATGACGTTATTCAAATGCATAAACTTTGCGAACGTGCACGTTAGTCCTATTTATGCATTTGTTAGACATGTGTATATTGCAACAACTGTGTTCTTTTCAATTTTATTTGTATGTATATTAACCTTTCGGCTGCCATAGAAAAAAGGACGTCTGTACCTAGTACGCCAGCTATAATTTGCTATTATTAATTTAATTAGATATTAATAACTCGTCTCTGGCGTACTGTGTATCTCGTCAGTGGTAGCCGTTCAGTTTAAGACCATATTGTTTTGTACATACACGAAATCGTTGATATTTTAAGATAATTATAGAAACTTATTCTCAAGTATAATACTATAAAGATTTATGACGGTATTTTTTTTATTTATATTCTTAAGATTGTAAGAATAGGTGTGGGTTTTCGACAAAACATTTTAAATATATTTTATCGGTTAGACTGAAAAAAACATTTAGCCCCACCCTGGAATCATTTATTTGCCATTCCACTTATTATTATTGACGTACGCTTATTTTGATCATAATTATTGAATAAACACTTTTTGCTAGGTACTTATTAGAAATAATTAGCATGCATTTCTCATTTAATTGATTTAAAAAAAAATCATGTTTATTTGTTACAAATCACATTGAATTTGTATAATTAATAAACGCAAATAATTAATATTATTTAAATAACTAAAACGTGATAATATCTAAAAAATATATTCTGATTTATCTTTCATATTTATGTAAAAAAAAACGGTATACCTATAGTATCTTTGTAAACAATGTTCTCCTTATAAAAGTTGAACACCAATATTTTTTCAAAAAAATAGCTCAATTATTCTTCGACCAAGCGCAAGTGGGTCAAAAAATAAGTCAACTTATTTTTGTGTCATCCCTGTAATACGGAGCGCGGAACTAAAAAATACGTTAAAATCTGCGTGACACTATATCGTTAAAAGGAAAATTCACGGAAAGAATTTTCGGGAAAACTCCACCACTTATTCCAAAGACTGTAGAAAAATTCTCTTTGTAATTTGTCACAATATATTAAACATGAAAATCGTTTAGTGTTACCTCAATGCGCCAAGTATTTATAATTCGTTTTTAATTTAAGTCGCATTATTTAGGGTAATATGTTTTTATTATGGCAATATATTAATATAGCAGATAAAATTACGTGTATTGATTGGTGCTAGAATTTTGATGCTTTGAAGTTATCATTGGGAAAATTTTATACTTCTTCACATTATTTAGATCCAGACCGGTTTTGCTTATAACGATCATTATTTACTAACGGAAATAAAAATCAATTCAAGGATATTTATTAAAAAAATAATTTCAAACAAGGAATTGACTTTTGACTGAGGAACCTAATAAGCAATTGGTAAAAAAATATGAAAAAACTATAAATAAATATGAATGAATTGCACTTATTATTAGTATCTACAATTTACAGTAGACTCAATATAACCTAATAAAAATTAAATAAATTAAGAAACGTACGTACACTGAGTTACCTTTTAAATAAATCATTATAAAAATCAGTAAGTGTCAATAATGATGCATCAACATAATGCCAAATGAACGATTCTTGGTTAAAGTCGGGCTTAAGATTTTTTTCTAGTCTGGCTGCCAAAAGATATTTTATCGAAAACCACTGTTTAAAAAACAAAGAATAAAAATCTCATTAATAATCATTTTTTAAATATAAACGTTGGGTAAATGAAACGGATATAAAAGGGATATATTTTAATTAGGCGAGAATTTGTGTCTAAAGATTTATGATGTTTCTTGTTTGTCTCGTTTCAAAGTTTATTATGTAAATTCAGGAAATTGTTTTTTTTTATCTAATTACATTTATTAATACAATGATGCTTTGCAGCCAAGAATTGACAGTAAATACGAACTCAAAGTGACGATAGATGATATTAGACAAATGGGATAACTAAAATCATTTAAGCCCGTAACAGAACAGTATTTCAAATAACAAAACTTAATAACGCTATCGATAACTATTTAGCCAATATAACAGACTCTTCGTCCAGTAAAACCGGCAGTCCTCTTCCTGGAAAATGTATCCTTCGGGTAGATATAGACAAAATCTTTATCCTTTCGATGAATTCGGCGGTAATTTCATTGTGAAAGTTCATTTTAATAGAAAATAATTTGTCATTATTGTTTTATTTTTATTTTTATATTATATCAGAGCAGTAAAATTAAAATCATTCGTACTTAAACAATCATTTGTGAAAGTAAGATTGTCTGAGGATGCCTCTGAAAGAGAAACATATGTCACAGTTTGTAGCACAATACGAGGAATAATCTAAGTTATTTAATATTAAAATCACATTGTATATATGCTTAAACTTGTTCTAATAAAAATTCTCTCAACTATATTTTTATATTTGGTGAAAAAGAGGGAAATTCCGTCCGAATTTTAAATTTTCAATTTACGCCCGTGTTAACTCTTATCATAAATCGATACCTTGCTTGACTTAAGTCGTTTTTAGACAAGAATAGTTTCACCTACATTATTTAACAGTCACAGTATTTCAAAATAGTGCTGTGTTTTTATACTTATGCTAATTTAGAGTAAACAAACATCATTCCTCCATAAGTCAAACATGAATGACATTTTAAAACCATGCTGTCGAGAAATGTATATTCTTAGACCACGCCGATTTTTCGTGTTTGATTTATTGCTGTGCCAAAGGAAGATTGATCCACAATATTAAAATGCAGTATAATGCTTGCGTGTTCGTTGTTTTCTTCATTTTTTGGGAAAATTTTAAAAAGGGACATTGTTATTCTAAACTGATGTGAAAAACGAAGCATGCGGAATTTTATATCATGCAATTTCACTACACTTTTATGTTTTACTATGGCGTAAAATATATGTGTTAAAAATACCACTAAAAATATAATGAGCACGTTTATTTTTACTGCTGTATTTTCGTTAAGTTTGTTTCACTATGTGTTTTTGAAATAAGTTTGTTTATAAGTATAGCATCAATCTATATGCATGCAGGCGTCCATCCTGGGCTCAAATACATTATTTTTGTCTGCTAATAGATTTATCTTTCAACAAAAACATTTCTTTCTAAAGTGCTGTAAGACATCAAGGGCAATTAAGAAATTCTCTTGGCAATTTGTTCATCAAACGAACAACCCAAATTAAAATATTAAGATGGAAATGCAGCAGGAAAACAAATTAAAATCATATTTAGAATTATTTTTTTTATTTATTGTAACAGTGTGTAGAGATTTGACATTTCATAAAGCCAATATGTTTTCATGTTTTTTTATTACTTGTTTGTTGTAAAATTAAATTAAAAATGTGTTAAATATATAAGTAAAAACATATTCATTTAAGTGTTTTAAAAGATTTGATTCGTGTTGTGAAGCTACAAACGTTAACCCACTATTTGAAGAAGTAGTTTATCTGCGATAATCAAAGCATTTTGGCTATCAACCCTAAAACTTAATGTTAGAATGTTTTTGGCAAAAGAAAAAATCTTAGTTTGATATTTTGATTAACCATCCGATAAAGTGAACAACAATATTAGACAATAAAAACTTAGTTTATCGTTACATTTTTCCTTGTTTAAACATGAGTTTGAAAATCTACATTGTTGCGATAACCTTTTTGTATTTAACTAATTAAATAATTTCTTAGTACGGGAAAAGTCTTTCTGGGAAAAAGATCACAACTGTTGTCCTACTGATGACTTATTTTTATTAAGTGAAATTATTGAACCTGATTTATGTAGTAAATTAGTCAGTTTTGCTTAAGTTTTAATAAAAAAAAGACAGTTTTGATAGAGCGATAAATAGATAGTCGGCAATTACAACAAACTTTGAATTATAATTTATTCCATTAACGATATCACAGTCCCCATAGCCTAAAGCAATATTCTCTGTCGAACAATATCATCTGCGTTCCTCTCGTAGATTGTATATACATTTTAATATAATATTACGATAGCTATGGTGAATGAGAAATGCCAATGTGTAAAGTTCCTCTAGGAGAGGCGGTTTCCGACAGCTGTTGGGACATATTCAGACATATTTATCGACCGTGTTTCTACTTCACCGATATCCACCTCTTCTTGCCATGCTTTCACAACTGGCGAATTTGCTTGAATCAAGCAGAAAATTATTTTAAATCTTACCAACTAATCTTTAAGAAAAGAGGTAATTGCATTCGTTTTTCAACATATCTGCAGCTCTTGGTATGGAGGACTATCCACTAACGCACCCTCATTAAAACAGTGTTAAATCAGAATTGTTCATATACATAGTTGGATTTGTGTTTATTTTCTTTATTTTTTAATAAACTATTTAAGCGTCAGAAAAAAGACACAATTTAATTTATTAAATCAAAAATTAAAAATGACGTTAGTTTAAGTTGAAGGTGACAGATCTCACGGGTTCAACTTCCAGTTTGAACAAAAAAAAATCAATCGCTTTATCGATTTCTGTTCAAATGGATGGGTGTTTATGATATTTTAAACAATTCTCTCCTACTCTTCAGATACTTAATAACGGAGCATAGTGAGAGCAATTAGCTAATCACTAGTTCTGTCCTACCCCTATCTTTCTATCTCTGAGTACTATTTTCGAAAAAGAGAGGTTGATGTACTAGTAGCAAGCAGTTATGGTAAAAAAACTTTTGATAAGATATATATACCTTTATTTGTATTCCATATGCTCCATGTTCAACAAAAATATTGTTGCCTACAGACTTCTTTTCCAACAACAGCTGATTATTGTCAATTTGAAAGAATTCTCCTAAAAATTGTATTTACCCTGAACAATAATATGAAGACCGAAAAGAGGATCTTAACGAAACTTGTATGTAATTTAATCACTCAACTAATTTTCATTAAAAGAAATAGGTTAAAGAATGACAAATTAGAAATATTTTTGGTTATCCGATTGCTCTATAAACGCCTTTTTTAAATATAGATTTGGTGGGAGAAAATGTAAAAATAACATGTCGTTGAGCACAAAATCATTCAATAATGTTAAATATCATTAAAATATACCCGAAAATGACAAACGCTAAAACAGCGCTAATCGGCAGATGAATTTAATAAAATATAATCACGATATCATCCCATATAAATAATATGCCATCCAAGCTACTTTTCCAGTGTATAGAACCTTATATTGGGCGCATCGTGAAGTTACTGTATGAAGTATAATATTCCTTGGTTATATCTTTTATCGCTTCAATGTGAGTATCATCAAAGTGGGATAGTGTCGAGCATATTAAATAGTTATAAAATGTTAGATGATTCATTATTCTTTTCAAAATCTACTCGTTTCAGTTAATGTTGCGATTTAGTTTTGTTTCATGCAAAAAGAAGGGAAAAGTTTTCGGAAAAGTCGGACACTTAATCTATTTAACGCGATATACTATTATTACCCTTGGGTGGTGACAAGTGCCAATTCGTAATGGAAAAACATCTCTTGTCACCATGAAAATTTGATTGGTTTATTCATCGAATGAAAATACTCTTTGCAGAGTTATATTGTTCCTGTATAAGGAACGAAATATCGGTATTACCGAAACCGGTATTCTGGAATTCATAGTGCTTTTTTTAATACAAGTATTAAAAAACAACTAAAACTAAATTTTGTTTGAATAGAAATCATCATATATATATTTTTTAATTAAATTATTTAAGATTATGCATTGATTATAAAAAGACTTTCACAAAGTAATAACTGAATCCCTGAAAAATAGTAGTCATTTAGTAAAGAAACCGCTCTCTTTACGTTGAGATTCTAGAATATGATGAAATGACAGCAAAGGAATGAAGACATCATGTTTTATAAAAGACACCCCTTAGAAGAATCAAAGTATGAAAGTTTTAACGAGACTGATTTTAAGTACGTTGCTCGACCTCATTTTTCAAAAAGCGTAAATATATAATATAAGGATTCAGTATGCAAGGAAAGTATTAACTTTATCAAATCTTCCTCTTTATAACCCGTTTTACAAATCAAGTACAACTGTAACACTACATTCCAATATCTATCCGGAGATTCAAACTCTTGACTACATTAGTTACATTTAAAATTCATTTTTCACAGGACTTTCGAACATATTTTGTTTTAACATTTTGATTGTTTCCATTATTTTATTGAATTAACATTGCTTATATAACTTTAACTTCTTTCCAAAAAATATATAATTTGACTTTCAATGTATTTTTTTTTTACCAATAACAAAATACAAAATGTGTAGAAATTCTAGAACATTAAAAGGGTTACACAAAGCCTTCAATAGGGACACATACACTGTTCCCTCTAAGCTGTGCACATGCATTAGAACAGAGAGCACAATAGTTACACCAGCTATACCACCACCGGAATAAATTAATTGTCATATATAGTGTTGTTATTATTGTCATTATAAAAAAATAACCATTTCGTAGGTCTAAATACCTTATGTGGCGCACAAAATTTTTAACTTCCTTTCAAAGTTGCACAGCCAATGTATTTTGCGCACATAACCTTCGGAAAATTAGAGGTAACATTGGTCACATGTGAACCGTGGGTCAAGGTTTGGGCATGCCTTAACTAGACAGTTGATATGTGTACTAGTTCATTACTTGCTTGAAATAGCTATCTCCATGGTTTATTTCTCATTCTAGTGCGAATGTTTTATTCGACCAACATGTTCAACATCGAAAAAAAACGAGTGTATTTACATTTTTGAAACTTTTAAATTGCGCACGTCTTAAGAACACTGGGGGGCGAAAAGGTGCTGGGGGCCAGCCGCACATTGTTCTTTTCCGGCAGAAGGAGACTTTCACGGGCTACATAAGACTGCTGCCCGAGTCTATTTAAACTTTTTCGACAATAGTAATTACGACATAGCGTTAACGACTTTAGTTTATCTCGTTTCGGTTCCTTTCTGCCTACCTACTCCGTCTTAATCTGGCTCTGCGTCGATTGGATTCTGCAGCGTACATTTACAAGGGAGAAACGGGAAAAAAAGCACACGAAAATTACGACACAACGAACAGGACAATGAAAATGAATCTGTGTTCAAATATTATCGAATTTTCTCAGGTGAGAAAATGCGCTGCAAACATTCAAAAGGTGATTTGTTACACAAATACAGAGCTTGAAAATGATGATTTGAGTGTTGCATCAATTTGCTTAAATGTCATAAACTTTGTGATTTAATTTTTATATGATAAAACCTTTTTTGATCACTAATTGTGATTTCCACTCATAGATTTTATTATGGAATATCAAAACTGATATTAAAAGGCATTTTTCAAAATTTGTTACAAATCACTTTTTTGATTGTTTGCTCCTCAAAAATATTTTAAAAATAAAACACTATTTTTCAATAATAATGCCTCAATTATTCAACATGAGCAGGACAGGTTTCGTTTTTGACGAAAATTTTCAACTATAAGAATATTCATTAATACAGTGATACCTATTTAAATTAGTATTTTTTTTGTTCGTTTAATAAAAACTACTGACGTCGTTTAATAAACGTTCACTGTAATAATTTAGTAACTTATTCCTACCAGTTGAAAATGCTCGTCATGAATACAACTGACCCTGATCATATGAAAAAGGTGTGGAATTAGTGCAAAAGTTTGTTTCATTTTTTTTTTTAATATATTTCTTTTCTATATTGTTTATTTTTTTACGACGAATGTTTTTGAAATAATCTCACTTCAGACGTCACAAACTATTTTACACCCCTATTTACCGAAGGTTCTTTACTTCTGATATTGATTTTTCATTTTTTTCCTTAGATGTGTGAATATTGAAAAACATAAAAAACGTCTGTACCGTGCCTTACTAATTTGATAAATAAAATCCTTACGGTAGAGTTGGTTTCAAAATGATTTTAGCACATACGAAGCACGTCTCATAATGACAAACACAACCAGTGGAATAATAAAATCAATGTAGAGTTTACTTTATTATTTTAAAAAAATGTTTAAATACTTCTGTTGTGGTTTTACTAGCGTTTTGTTTCATAATATTTAAAATGGCAACGCTTTTGCGACAATTCACATGCAAAATTTAACGAATAATACATTGACCTCAGTCATTGAATGCAGTGTCAAACAATTATAAATTAGCTACATCAAAGTAAAATCAATTAACCTAAATACACGGTCTATTAATTGTAAAATATTGTTTGAATTGCACGGTTTGCATGTTTATTTTTGAGTAAGTTGCATTAATGTAGATTTTGTAAAGTGCATTAATTTTACATACAGTTTGTGCGGGGAAAAATAATCTATCAACTCTAGTTATACTCTTTCTATAACTCAGGACCTAAATTTTACCTTGTCGTATCTTTTAGTATACCCAAGAAAATTGTTAGACAGAAAATGGTTTATATGTATAATCAAGAATAAATATATAAATGGTCAAGTATATTATAGATTATAAATATTGAACTGGAACTTGTGAATGTTTTTTAATCATTTCAGTATATTAATCTTTGTCAAGGCCGTAGTAACATAGTCAACGTCGTAAGTTTCAACATTCAGTCAACTAATCCAAATCATGATTTCCATTCATAGATTGTATAATGGAATATCAAAACTGATATTAAAAGGCATTTTTAAAAATTTGTGACAAATCACTTTTTGAATATTTGCTCCTCAATAATATTTAAAAAATAAAACACTATTTTGCAATAATAATGCCTGTTTTCAATGACATTCAATGAATCATTTAAATTTTGTGCATATACACATATATAGCGATTTGGAAACCTAAATACATTTTAGTTGAAGGAATTAAAGTTTTATACTGAAATTAATTTAAAAAAAAAACATTGAACGCCTGAGTTATATTTATTTAAAAACCTGTGTTATACTATAAAGATGATTAGATTAGAATTTTTTATACGCTTTTCATTTGAATTTTTGAAAAGAGTGATCTACTTAGTAAAATGAGCTGGCTGAAAGCTACAACTTATAAATGACATCCGCTTCTTCTTAATATTTATTTTATGTTTTTTACAGCCAGTAAAACTATTCATTAAAAATATAATTCTTCCAAATAAAAGAAAATATTTTTTATATATTCTATTCATATTTTAGCTGACCAGATTTGTTTATACGCTGTAGGACATATTATTGTAAATATGTTATGTCCGGTCGCGATAGTATCTGGTTAGTGGCAAATTGTGTCACAGTTAGCAAATGTTTGCTCCACTAATGACCTGCTATGCAATTCACAAACGCATTAAATTGCATTCAAAATTGACTTGTTATCGTGAAACGGGATGGAGCTACGCGTAATATCAAATAATATTTGTTACAGATTTTCTTCTGCTAATTTATTTACCGCCATTTTGATACATAAAATCAAAAGAAATATTTGATGAAAAAGTCACATTAACAAGTCTTTAAAAAATAACCAAAGGATGCAAAATGTTACAATAAAAATTTAGGATTCAGTTCAATATCTCAATTAAAATAATAATGAATTCACGTGTACGAATCTATGCATAATTACATAACATGTCACTAACACTATTCAATCGATTTATGGATTGGATCCAAAAGTTACTCATGACTTTAATGTTCTTAAAATTATTTTTATTCCACATATTCAACCGAAAAAATAACTTCTCTTCTCTATTGCCTTATATTAAAAGAGATGTTGAATAACTGATTTCCAATTTTTCGATCATATTTAAAAAATCATCTCAATTTAAGTTTTTTTTATGAGGACTGTTTCTTCGAAGAGATTCGCATTGATAGAAGGGTAAGACTAGGACAGGACAGTAAGTTTATATTTGCCACGTTATTAAATTATTTGAAGGGTGTGATGAAAATTTTGGACATCGCAAACATCCATGACTTCGTACAGAAACCGATAAATCGATTGAAAAAATGCTGTTCGTGCTGGAATTTGAACCTGTGAAAATTGTCACGGAAGCCAACAGCGTTCTACCACTGCGTTATGGACATTTAAAAAGGAAACAAATTAAATGGTCATAATTTGAATCAATTTTTTGTCAAAATAAAAATATTATACGGTCAAAATATTTTATAACCATTTTGGTTAGGTTAGGTTAGGCTTCTTTAAATTATAAATATTTACACTGACCGATATATTATGACCATTTGCTGAAAATATTTTAGTTTTTTTTAATTCTCTTTAAGAGTTAAATTTGTTTTATACGTGACCAAAAAATACGCAAAACCGTACGACATAATCCAACGTAACTGATACCATCTTGGGCTCACTTTTTGTAACTTCAGCCATATTGCAGCAGCAGATTTTCTTCGCGTATCGCCTTACCGTAAATCGGATAAAATTCCGCACTCACTTGGGTAAAGTATTGAAATTGTATCGCTTGTGTAAAGTGCCAAAAATGCTCGAAACTGCGACAATTTCACCCGGAATTTCAACACGTAATATCGAAAGGCTAGGCTTAGAAAATTTCGTGAACCAAATGTTTTAAATTCTCGCTTGACTATTGAATTTATTTTTATTTATATCACAGCAATTTTTTTTATGAAAAAATGTTCTTTCTCACTCCATTTCTGTGAAGAAAATTTCAAAACGAAATATAGCTCGGTGATTAAAAAGTTTCAACTACTGGGCATGACGTCATGGCGAATTGTAGATTTTTCTATTCATTAGTCACATTTTTATTTGTTTTCTCGTTAAATTTAAAATATTTTTTTTACTATGACCCCATTATTTATTATACATCAGGACCATTGATAGTTTACGTGACGAGTTAAATAGGTTATGATCTACGGTAAATAAAGTGTATATTTGTTAATTTGACTATTTGTGTTTCTTGGAACAATAGCAAATATGGGATTATTTAAAGTTAATTAGATTTAATTGAAGTGATTATTTATTATTAATTATGGCTTTTTTCACCTTATTATAATGGAATTCTACCAAATTCAATCAATAATAAATATCTATTGCATCTGATACTTTTAATGGAAAGCGAAAAACATAGAAAATTAATCTTATTTTGAAACCAAAAACTTTTATTGTGGACTTTTCACATGGATCATAATTAACTAAATATGAAAAACTAGTTTTATCAGACACAATCAACTTGTTTCTCATGTTACTACAAATACATATAGTTACTGGCAAAAATATCAATTCTATTCTAAATCCATGTTCACTTCCAATCTGGAACATATGTTGACCTCCTAATGAAGGTATCTCAACATGTATTTTTCTACGAGAACTCTTTGTTACTCAGTTGCTCGACTTTTTCATTATTTTATTTTTAAAAGAGAAGGGATAGAACAAATATGGTTTAAAGAGAACGCTTTGTTTTTTAGAATTGCCGGGTGAAAGGGAATTTTTAGACATCACAATACACACATGTGTATTCGAACAGAATTCGATAAATCGATAAATGCTGTTCGTACTAGAACTTTGAGCCCACAAGATCCGTCACGGAAGGAAACGACGTTGAATACTGCACTACGTATTGAATTCGGTTTAATTCATATTAAAATTGTGATAAAACCTTACAAATAAAACATTATTTAGCTATCGTGTTGAACTCTCTAAAATTCTGGAAACTAGAAGCTTTTTCTCAAAATTATAGTAGATAAATCAATTCCCATAGCAGTTTAAATGCGTTATTTATTTTAAGTATTTGACACACTGACGATGAATGGGTATGCTTTTTTAAAACTTTCGTTTATGACTTTAAGTTTATATGGATATATATAAAACGTTATTTTGAATTTAATATAAGTACGAGCAAGAGACATCTCCGCCACCCGAAAATTGCGTGCGCAGACATGTATGTTAATTTTATGGCATAAGCATTTCAACAAACTATAACATATTTAGTCACTCAACATTTCAATGGGAAAAGCCTTGACTGATGTAAAATACTAAACTATCAGAATTAGGCGCTAAATTTTTCCAAAAAAATAGTGTATTAATTTGCTTTAGACACACGGTTTTGTATCGCATGAAGAAACGCAGATCCACGCAGGCGTCAACCGAATTTCTACAAATAAAGAAAAATGAATGTCTTTTTTTTCTTCTTCTATTTTTATTATCTTATTCTAGACATATGGACACTACGTCTCTTTGGTGCTTTCAAAATTCTACATTCATCTTCATCCTACCTCCATTCAAACGTCCAACAGCTACGCCGAATTCAGACTATAACTATAGACAATAATCACTAAGATTTTAAGGTGACGGAATCCATTAAGATGTGTAATGAGGTTTTTAGGTATCCGCAACAAATATCCAACACCGTTGAATATGTTATGCATTATTGAAGTTAATGCAATTATCGCCATTCTGTTGCCATAAATGAAATGCTGATTACTGACGATTGACGAATTTATTATTTTTTATTGTTGCTGTTAAGACGCAAATTTACATAATTTAATTGTATTAATAAAAACACAATATTCCTTTGTACCTGTACCGGGATTGGTGCGGTCACGATCCCGAGATTTCGGAAAAAGTGTTTACTTGTATCATTGAAAAGGTTAATATCTTTGATATGATACAATCAAACAGTGTATCGAATAAAAATGCGCATGTTAGTCGATTTTTATTTCTTCACGTTGCAAAGCATCGATAATTTTTTAGATTTTTTTTTTGTTGTCGGATTATTTTTATAAGTTGTAATATATATTATGATAACTTGTAATTGAAACATTCACAAATTTTACATGTAGCACAAAATAATTTGAATTTAAAATTATTTTTACAATAACTACACTTATGAATATCATAATGATATTAAGTACACGCACATTCCGGCAAAAATAGAATACAAGCGAGTAATTAATTATGCAAAATGAAAATTTTTCGCCAAACATTTAAAACAACGCAGTATCAGCGCAAAATTTTCAGCAAAATATATTTTTTAAATAAACTACGTTTGTCATGAATATATTTAAGCAATTTAAAATAAATGACGTGCATCAATTTGTAAATTGAAAATTTATTTGTGAATAGGTGAATAGCATCTCAACTATTTTCATAATAATAATTATATTTTACAAATGTTTCCTGTGTTGGATATTAAAATCACTGTTGTAAAGACGTGAGTACTCCAAAGGGGTGGGTGTCAAATAGTAACAGGGGACACCTTTTTTGTCTACTGGAAATATAAAAGAACTCCTGACGGATGTTTTTAAGCTAAATGAGTCTTGGGCATGGCGAAACCTTATAATGAACACAGCTCTTGTTATTCAAGACAAACACTCGTTCCTAATAGTCATATTAATATATTGTACATGCAAACCCAGTAAGATACATATGTAATTTGAGGCTATTATTTGCAAACCAGACTCATTCCAAAATGGTTTGAAAATGAATCTTGAATTAAATTTTCTAAATCAATAGACTTTTTTAAAGTATTTTTAGTTTTAAATTATTTAATGTTATTTTATATGCTTTCAAACTAGATTTGAGAATATTTTCTAATAATACTTTATACGTGTATTTTAATTGACTAAATTACATTCATGGTTTATCTTTCACAAATTTCGGAATGAGCCGGGTTTGTAAATAATCATTCTCAGCCTCATTTAGCCAATCTGTATTCGTTTGTTAGTGTTTCAAAGATTTATACGATATTGGATATTTTTTTAATCATTTATTTCATCAATATTTTGTCGATAAGTTCTTAACACCTTCTCCAGGTTTTTTTAAAGTGTATAATGAAAAAAATAACTTTTTTCAAACACGTATCCCAACTGTTGTCGGTTTTGAGTTGTTTTGTTGTAATAAATTCCGAATTTTAATACACACACATTCATTTTACTCGTATAACAATAAAAAGTATATTTCATGCTTTCTTTTACGTAATACAAAAACGTTGGCAAAAACATAATTTGGCAAATAATATGTTCGATTGCTATTTTTAGTAATATGAAGGAGAGTGGGATGTGAATGGAAATTTCTTAGCTTCTTTTCTTACTAACTTCCTCAAAGATTTTGAGGACAAAACCATTCCAGTGGTGCTCTAAAGCGATAGAAAGCAATAGCGATAGCGGTAGAATAATGTACAATTATGTGTCTCCTGAAACAAATACTTTTTGAGAGATGAGACAATATTTTGTTTATGTTAGACTTTTAAAATAGAAAAAAACGATCAATAAGCGTATGCTATAAAATTATTGACATTAACCTAGTAGAACTCCATCATAAGGTCAGAAAATATCAATAATAAATATCATAAAATGCTATTCTCTTATAAGGTAGTTTGCAAATTGTAGTAAATAAATTTAAGTAAGTGTATGTTTAAACATAGTTATGACGAGAGCGTAAAATCGAAATAGCTATTAACTGTATATAATATGATCCCCCGAGAGCTTTAACGAGCCAAGTACTAAAATAGTAAATTATGCTTTTGTACTTTTAAGAACAATCATGGTTTTACTGTTTGTTTGTTTTTGTAGATTGAATATTTTTATTTTAGGAAGAAAACACCATGAGTATTATAAGACATCCAGTTTATTTTTTTCTAAAATACCATTTAACTAATTCTTAGAGGCTTGTATAAAAAAGTGTAGAACTACAAACAAATCGATATTTGTTGAAATTATTATATTTTCATACATAATCAATGTATGTATGTATATATTTTCTCTCTGAGCACACCGTGGATTACAATTGACTTACAATCTTTTAATTGAAAATTCTACGTGTTTCGTTAATCTTCTTCCTACCTCCATTCAAACGACCAACAGCTACGCCGAGTTAATACTATAACTATAGATGATGATCACTAGGATTTTAAGGTGACGGAATCCATTAAGTTGTGCGAAGAGATCTTGATGTATCCGCAACACATATTCAGCACCATTGAATCTGTTATGCACTATTGAAATTAATGCTATTTCCTATACAATGTTAAATAAATAAATTGCTTATTATTGATGACTTTATTATTATTCTTTGTTGTTGCTGTAAAGACACAAATGTACCTAATTTAAATTTATCATTGAGAAAGTAATATCTTTGATATGATACAATCAAAAAGTTTAAAAAATGTAGAACTACAAAAAATATGCTAAAATTATTATGTTTTAATACATAATTAAATATTCCCATATGTATATATATTGTCTCTCCGAGAACACCGTGGATTACAATCGGCTTACAATATTTTATTTCACACATATGATTTTCAGAATGTGGCCTGAATATGAAGACATTTTTTGCATACTTCTAGCAGCTTTGTATGGTTGTAATATGACCAGCGTAAGGTTCGGTCTTACTGCTGCATACTAGAATGCGTTTTTAAATCCTGTAGTTAAAAAATAAAAATTCTGTTTAATGAGACCACTGTACAAAAAAAAATGGAGAGCTGTTTCGAACAAAATATTTTTATGTCTCTGTATTTTTTTATTTTTTTCTTATTTGAAATGTCAAAGGTTTTCAAAAGACGTTATTTCATTTGTTTTGTATTTTTGATTTAAGATTTAATAATAAGTATTTCATTGTGTAAGTCTAAAATCATTAAAGCACAATTTAAGGTCAAAGTTTTTTGAAAGAACATGGATTTTTTCTTCATGTAGGCTGCCTTAGAAAAAAGTACCTAGAACGCCGGATATAATTTGCAATTTTTAATTTAATTAGTTTTTTACGAGACATCTCTTATGTGGCAGCCATCGAGTTAAGAACTACAGTTTTAAATCAGAAGAAATAGTATTTTGTTTTTATATCCATTTGATCCCGATTCGAAGTATATGGTCTCCTAATGAAAGTATCTTCACACAAGTTTTTTTTCATAAAACCTTGATGTTACTCAATTACTCAATCTATCTTATTCAAAGGAAATATTTCGCTACGCCCCATTATTTAAGAATTAGAAAGGTGGGAGAGAATTTTCAGTCATTACAAATACCCATATCTTCGAACAGAAATCGATAAGTCGATTGAAAAAATATTGTTCGTGCTGGGAATTGAACCCGTCAGATCAGTAATGGATGACAACAACGCTGACAACTGAGCCACGCGCTGACAACAACGATCATTACTATATATATGTTTTTTATTTATTATTTGAATTGCAGGTGGAAAGAGAGTTTACTGTCTACTCTAATGGCAAAATTATTTGAGATAGGATTAAAAAAATACCATCCAAACTCAGGGTCCAGTAAGAAAATTTGAAATCATTGCCACAAATATTCGACAAAATAATTTCGTTATCTTTGGATATTGATTATTCTACTCGCACTAAAAAATCTTTCTAGTCAAAGTTTTGTATACGAAAATTAAGCTGCATACATATATGTTTATTGCAAGATAATTTTAATTCTGAGCTTAATAAATATTTTTTTATTAATGCAATTACACAGTTATCTCACACTGTCTCAAAAGTAAATCATTGAGATAATGATCCTCTTTTTATCTTGCTTTTCATGTGACATCTTATGATTGGCTATTTGTGATTTTTTTTATCATCAACATGATCTTGAGTGTCTTTTTAAATCTGCTTATTATTTCCATGTGGGCTTTGAAAATATCAATTAAAATTCTTGTTTATTTATCGTATTTTAAATTGACATTTGAAGCATTATGGATGTGCAATTGTCGTTGTATCTGAGTTTAAATATGCACTGCTAGTTTTTTTTTTACATTGTATAAAAACCTAACAATTGTTATGCATGTTGGTACAGTCGACTATGTTAAGTCTCTGCGGATAGAGAGAGCGGAAAATTATTTATACGCCGTCACTGCATTAATGACGTCACGATCCAAATGTTCCGCAGTGGCGTAACATAGTGTTGAGTGTGTGTGTATGAGTAAACATACTATTATTCAACTTAAATTGTATTTTTAAGGTCAGAAAGTACTACAAAAGGTCAACATATTTTTTTGGTGAATATCCATGGTTCAAATAAGATGATACAATACATAAAATAAATAAAACAAATATTGGTACGCGTATTCCAGCGCGGCGCCATGTTGTTTTACAAGTATTAGTATTAATCCACAAAAAAGACTAACGAGAAAAAAAAATCTCTATTGCGTATAAAATAATTATAAAATACCCTTAAAGTTATGATGGTTTATGTCAGGTCCGTGGCGCAGTGGTCAACGACGTTAACTTCCTTGACGGATCTTATAAGTTAGATTCCTAGAATAAACACCATTTTTCAAATCAATTTATCTATTTCTCTTTAAAACGTGGATATTTGTGTCGTCTCAAAATTCCCTCATACCGATCAAATTCTAAAAAATAGATGTCGTCGCAAGAACAATTAGTAAACCACTAGTTCCGTTTTAGCCCCGTCTTTCTATCCTTACTACTCTTCTTTTTTTAAAAATAAGAGAAATTCGTATAAAAATTCTTGAAAGCAAAAGTTAAGATAAATATTTTATGATCTACTTTTTTAAAAATTTAATCAAATGTCAAATAAAAAAGTCTTGGTAGAATACATAAAATGGCACTAAGTTTACGATTGTTTTTCCAATATCAGCCATCAACCAAAGTACGCCTAGCATGAGTATTCTATTTAGTTCGTCGACTAAACTATTACCAAACCGATTTTTCTACGAGAATTGCATATTACTCTTTTTTTCAATCTCTTATTTTATGAAGAGAGTGGGTGTATAAAAGACAAGGGTAGGAAAGGACAAATCGTCAACTAATCCTTCTCGCTACGTCCTGCTATTTAAGGTGGAAGGGATGTTTTAGGCGTCACAAACACCATGCCTTCGAACAGAATTCGATAAATCTGTTGAAAAAATGTTGTTTATTCTGTGACTTATGTCACGGACGCCAACGACGTTGACCACTGAATCACTGAAATAAAAATGATATTGTGATTCTTGATAATAATATAGTAAAATATTAAGTTTGAATATAAATATTCGTTGAATTATTTTATTTAATTGTCAATTATTTAAGATTTTCTTGTATTATGAAAAAATTGGTTATTCAAAAATTGTCAGGAGTATATTAATATTGGACAGAATGTCAACTCCAGACTCCAACACATATTTTGAAAATAACTTTTACCACCAAGAGTGAGAAACTTCTTCATGTTGAAAGACCACTTTCAAGTAACTTTATTTTAATTAAGTAAAAAGGTCGCTCTAGATTCTAGAAGAATCTCCAACAAAATGATCATGCCAAAGTAAAATTTAATTACTTACCATTTACTCACTAAATTACTTGCCTAAGTAGTTATTGCACACGATATTATTAATTCAATAACGGCTTTAGCTGCATTGGTTCTTGCACCACGTTCAGTTCTACGTGTTGTGTCTAATTCAAGAGTTGAACCTAATACGAGTCACGTGTATGGTAGATATATCACTTTAAAATTTGCCAGTAGTGAAATTTATATTGAATAAACGCATCCGCCAATTTGGCGCGTGATTTTGGAACATTCAATAACAGAAACGAGTATAAATGCACAAACGGCTAACGGGATTTCCGCAGCAGGTAGAAACCTTTTTGCTTAGTTTTTTTTTGGTTAATTAACATGACAAACAATTATACATTTCTTTATTTTCACTCCAATTTCTATCGTATTTGTTTCCGTAATAACTCCATCAATTCAATATTTAAATAGTTTAAATGTCATTATTTGATAAATTACTTACTGCTGTCTTTCATCTTATACAGAGAGAAGAGGTGTTGCCCTATTTATCTTTCTTCTCTTGTATGTTGATGTTTTTTTTTCCTTTATTTGGTGCCTGTTTCATTCTTCTTATTAGTGGTCAGTGTAATTTTCATCTTTTCGGAGTTTAACGTCGTCAACCAAGCAAATAATATTGTTAGGTTTGAGCAAAGGGACCTTCCGTGGTCTAACGTTGTACGTATAAGGATAGTATATGTAATCGTCAAGTAATGTGTTTATCGTTGGGTTAGGATGACCGATCATGTCGCTGTAAAATTTCTTTGACAACCTCACGATGTGATCAAGGATGGCATCGATGTTGAGGTATCTGTGTAGTGTCGTGTTACGCACGCACCAAGGAAATTCCATGATCGTCCAAAATGTCTGGAGAGTTTTGAAGTGAATCGTGCTTGCATGTGCCCATATTGGGCATGCGTAGGTCATGATTGGTCTGATTATCACGTTTGAAAGTAGTCATTATTGTATAATAGCTATTTGATGAATATATATCACTATATATATGTATATGCTATGTTTGGTCATTAGTAAAATAGAATGGTCGTTGTAAAATTTAAATTTAGTTGATGGGCGTGATTATAAAAATGTTGTTGGCTTAGGTTGTCAACACAAAACTAAACTTCCGGTAAAAATACAGATCAATAATATAAATACTGAAAATTTAATGTAAAAACTGAATGTCGAATATTAAATTAAAGCCGTATGTTTGACACCTTTGCGTAATAAAATATTTTAACCGCATTTTTTTTAAAATAAATTATTAAAATATTAAATTTGTTAAAGCCTATTTGCTTGAAAAAAAACAACACTGGTCCCGTATCCAAAAATTCTTTTCTCTCTTTCTTAAGTATAACACTTACTGTTGACAGTACAAAGCGTTGACAGTTTAAAATTTACACTGAGCACAATCTCAATTATCAATTAACGTGGAGTAACATGCATTATTTTTAAAAATTCTATGCAAAGGAAATTAACTATGTTTCCAACAACTTCCTTCCTTACTTCGATCATGTATTTATGGGACGTTAAGGAAGCGAATAATCGACTACTCATCATTTCCTTATCTCTTTTTTCTATTGATAATCATAACTCTTCCTGAAAAGCAAAGTTGATAGACTAAACTGAAAACATTTTTCTCTAAGCCATTCAATTTAAAACGCTTAAATTAGACAGGTTTTATGCAGCAATCACGAGTTAGAAAAAATAATAATCACAGTATTTTTTTTGTTTTTGACGCACTATTATTTTTGTTGCATTTCATATATTAATTTATACATTAAAATATATATTCTTGATCATTTTGAGAGAAGGTTGGCAGTCACGTGTCGACATACCGTAAATATTTGAACGAAAAGCAAAGCGAGATTGAATGAAATCGCTGCATTTTTGAAGCCATAGAAATAAAATCTGGCGTTGACAGTTTACAAAGACTTTACAAAATAATCATTCCGCAATTTTATACTTGGCCTGTTTTGATCAAATGTCAAAAACAAGAACACTGTTTCGGTTTTCAATTTAAACGACAAATTTAATGACTAAGCCCTGTTATCTTGATTGAAGACATTGGACGTGCTTTTATTAATACGAGAATCGAACATCCGCCTGCATTAAGGGTGAGTTTAGCGGCCTACTGCGACACCTTTAATTAAGGCAAATTATTAAATGACTTCTAGTAATATAAAACATGTTAGCTGAGTTAAGCATTCATTGTTTTTATATTATAATAGGACCTAGTCGCGTACTTATGAAGTGAATTTTTTTTTAAATCACATTTCAACCAAGACACACTATTTATTTTGATAAAGATTATTAAACGTTAACAAATCAAATACACTCATATTATTTTTATCTTTTTATATGTAAGAGGAAAACTACACCATATCGAAGTTAGCCAAACTAAGATAAATTATACTACCCCGCAACGCTTATTTCAATGATATTGTTGAACAAAAACCTGAAGTAAGATAAAAATCAATGAGTTTTACAAATAGTAGAAGAAAACCGGTGTTTTCCGAATACGGATTGTATAAAGAAGCTTTGAACAGACATAGAGAAAAGTTTTCATTTTTGTAATAGTGTAGTTTACTTCCCATGTTAATGAACTGCTGTGTCTATGCGTAACACCAGTAATGTTTATATAATACATCGTTATTTATTCTAAAATAATTTTCTTACTAATACGATTAACATGTAATATCTACAATCGCAATCTGAGAGAGATGTGTTTCTCCCGCAGCTATGCGATAACAACTCATATATACAAAGTCAAAGTGTGAATAGGTGATACGTTATAGCGCAGCAGTTTAATAGCCCGGAGCTAACAACACTGACTTAATTTCCACGAGAGACTTTGTTTTATGAACTACTTGGTTACTTGTTCGCAAATAAGCCTGAAATCAAATTATTGCATACGATACTCCGCTTTGCCTGCAAGGAAATTGGGTCAACGGCGTTGTGATTTGAAACAATGGCTGAAATTTTCATTGAAAACGGCATGAACATTTTTTTTAAATTTACTAACACACTGTCGTCATGCTGGTAAAAATAAGTAAAAAAAACGATATTTGATTGGGTGTATTGAGTTTTGACAGTGGTGTGCTCAACCATAAACCAAAACCAACACATTTTTTTCGTTGTTTTGTATTGATATCAAATTTATAGAGCTTTCAGTAGTACGGAGCGTGTCAAAGTTTATCGAGTCTCCTTCATCGCTAATGTTTTGAATGTTTGTATTCCCGTACCATTTTTGTCAACGGAAGGGCGTGATCGCTACAGAGGTGAGAAATCTTTAGTAAAGCCAGTTTACGGGAACTAAATTCATTATTTTTTATTATATTAAAATTATTATCGATGGACTTTAATGGTAACTTTGTAGAAATTTATTTTTATATTGATATCATTGTCAATCTTGAAAACGTCGCCTGAGAGTTGTATTGGGACATCTCAAAAACATAGTAATAAGATGCTATGCAATATTGTGTTATATTTTAAGACGTGTTGAAGTGATTCATCTAAAATAAATTGTCATTTTTCTGCTTAAGACAGATACTTAAACAGTCCACTGATACTATTGGAGGAAAAAATATTCTGGCAAAAAAACATATTTTTTTAGATGTAAGAGTATAGTTCTCAGACGAAGAAGTATTGGCACGTCTTTCGCTTTTTTAAGAAGCATCATCAGACAAATCATCGCCATCGTTAAAGAACCAAAACACCTGTCACAATTTGTAACACAATTAGTGGAGTAACAAAGTCATAAGTTCAATTTTATATTAAATTAAAATTGGTATTTTTTTCATCTACTGGAACATGTTTGTTTATGTTTTGAGAATCTTTAAACTTCCGCTGTAATAATTTTAAAAAAAATATCTTAGATTCACAATAATTTTTTATATTAAATGAAAAATTATGAGTGAGATATAGTACTTTTTCTGAGCACGAGAAGAGGGAAGACGCAAAATTATTACTAAATATTAATAACTTATCCTTAGAAGAAAAAGTCCCAAAGGAAATACATTGAATTTTGGAGAAATGTTCGTTTTGTTTATATTGCTATTTAAAAATATCTCAATTTTAAAAGGCTATCTGAATATCATCGACGTAGATGTCAAGGGAGCCGGTCCACAAAATCATAAAGTTGAAACATCGGCGCGCAAAAAAATTGTATGACTAAAAAAATAACTTTTTTGTTTTGAAAGATAGAACGTTGAAACTTTGAATATATTATAATACTTTGTGATGTTGGTTTTTTTATTGTTTCTTTTATCATGTTTTTTTATTATCAAACAAAGTTATTCAGAAGTCAAAAGACTTATGCGGTTTTCCGTCATTTACTGCCGTATTTGTGCTTAGCGTATTGACAATTTACTACAAATAATGATAAATAAGACTTTTTGTGAACGGATACTTTCATACAAGATTTTTCCGAACATGAATTCTCTGAGAAAGAAAACTCTGTACACCAAATTTCCAACATTAAAAACTCCTGCCAAAGTATATTCCGAATATTATAAAATTAATCTTAAATTTATTGTTGCTTTACTTTAATGTTTTAAGTTTAAAGTCAAATGTGTCAAATATTTTAAAGGTTGGGAACAAGGAAAAGATTATAGTATATGTTTTGTTTTGATATCTTATCTCAAATATTAAAAATAAATAAATATGTACATATCGACTGTAGAAAGGAAAAGAGACGTAATTCACACATTTACAAGAGACACAAAACACGTGTTTTGATGATTTTGGGCCATATGCAAATTATTAATTATACACAACCTTGAAGTGCACGGAGACTTCTAAACTGGTGTTTAATTGACATAATCTAATATTAATTAAAGAAATTGTCTTTTTTATTGGTTTCTATTTTTTACAAGCTCATCTTTTTCAAACTTAAAAGCTAAATTTAGATTCGGCATTTGCAGCTTGCATCCTTTTGATAGAACGTGTATCAAGTTTGATATATTGTGATTATTGAAAAAAACCATGGGCTACGTCCTTTTTCCTTTCCATATTCTTTGTCTGGAGTATTCTTTGTACGGAGTTTTCTTGGAAGGGAAATTCGTGTATGGAGAGTTCTTTACGGAGAAATCGTGCTTAGAAGGTTCTTGTACGGAATAATCATGGAACTAGCAACGTTATACATTTTGTATCATAACATAATATCCGTCAAGGTATTATGTTGTAGCATTTTATAAACATGATTTGCAAAAATACAATAATTTTCCTTATAAGTTACAAATACGAATAAAAAGATATTGATATATTTAAACTGGCCATAAGACGAGATTAAATAATCTTTTCGTATCGAATTTGATACAAAATACAATATTCATGAGATACCTGGTGGTTCGCAAAAATTGCATCGGATTTTATACGCTTACAAAATCGGGTCAAAAGTAAAGTTGAAAGCTATCCATATGCGCGGATACAGGTCGGTCGGAAAACGACGAACCCGGGAGACGGTTCCAGCCAGATGTTATTAAAATATTTACCGGGAGCCGTAAACGCTCATGCATACACTCCTACCCAGTACTCAAGTCCACAATGTTTATAATTAAAATTCCATTCCGGGTACGTACTCGCAAACTCCCAAATGATTAACTTTCTCAAAGTTTGCGAGGAAAATTAATCTCAAATTTTGAAATTATGTGTGTGAGAGACATTATCAAACCTGGCTGGCGAAGAATTGGATATGCTTTCGTAAAATCGATATTTTATGTATATGTGCAAAAGGCCTTAAGCGATAATTCTTATACATTACAGATACAATTGAATATGCTATAATAACAATAATAAGTATTTATATATTTGAATCGTTCTTGTGTGAATCAAACTTGTGTGAATTTACATAATTTGAAAGATTCAAATTTTACATTGAAATTCCACCAAGAACCTTCAGCCGAAATCTTAAATTTAAAAAAATGTATTTATAAATTCGTAAAACAGTATGGGGATCAGTTAAATTATCGTTGATGAAAAAGTAAATTTTACGTTGAAATATCTTAGTTCATATAAATGCAAACCTGGTTCATGAAAAATAGAGTAGACTTAACGCTTTTTTATTTTCACACACAGATAAAAAATATAAGATATTAATAAGCAGAAAATTTAAATTAAGAATTTTCCATAAAGTTACACTTAATTATTAACATTATTTATAAAGATGCATATTGAACAATTTGTTAGTATACATGTCTTTTGTTTGTAGGCATGGATGTTTATGATGTCTTGAATTCCCCCTTTCAAGCCATAAAAACTTTTTAAAAAACGGGAGCGTTTTACTAACCACTAGTCATGTCCTAGCCCTATCCTTCTGTCCCTACAAAAAAAAGAGACATGAGTAACAAGCAGTTGTCGTAGAAACTCTTATGTTGAAATAAACAGCATTTTTAACAGGTTCGCTCCCAATGCATATAGATTTTTAGTAGACTTTATCTCAACAAAAGAGTTTCTAAGATAATTGCTTATAACTCAGTTGCTCAACTTGACTTACTGGTAAGTTAATCGCTCTCACTGTGCCCCTTTTTCTTAGTATAAGATAGGTGGGAGGGGAGAAATCAAGACACCACATACATACATGCCTTCGAACAAAAATCTATAAATCGATTTAGTTTTTTAGAGATTATTTTTTTTTATATTAATTTATTAAAATTAATATAAAAAAACTGTATAATACTGACATTCTAACCCTTCACCTCCGTGCTATATGCCAACGACGTTGACACTCAACCACCCATCTGGTCCATCCACTTCAACAAAACTATTAGTATTTTTCTATTATTGTGTTTTTGTTAATTTTAAGGTTACTTTGGTAAGTACTATGAGCTTTGGATGACTGTTTGAGGTCAACTGGTACTTCTCCATAATAATCCAACGTACAGGTTAATATTGTACACGCTTTTACAGAACCAAATTAACTCGACCGGATAGAGTACAATATGGTTTGGGCTTTACAAAAAAAAATGTCTTCTATCAAGCTTGCCAAAAAGTAAGAACCTAATCTATAAACTCGAAGAATTATCCTAGACTAATGATTTTTTCATTACGAAATAAAACTGTAATCGTATTGTAAGAGTAAAGTCCGAATCCAGTAATATTCTTTAAACTTTAAAATGTAGATTTACTAAAATAGTTACTGGAATAATTTGAATGATTAATAACATACGGGCTATCAAGATTTTTACAGTTATGACAGTTTTACTGAAATGCACATCTTGAAGGAAAAGTATTGTAAAATATAAAGTTAATATGAGCAAAAAAAATCTTGTCGGGTCTTACGACACAGCGATTGACGTTGTGGGCTTCCATGTCAAATCTCACGGGTTTGAGACCCAGTACAAACAGCATTTTTTCATTACTTCAACACGTTACGTTTATCTATAATTTTAGTGGATAAGTAATTATCAACAAAATATGTTTCAATAATAACGAATCTTTCAACCAAAATTCTGCGCGTGAAAAGTTCAATATTAACCAAACCATGGAAACTAAAGCGTTAGACAGTGAGAAAAGGGCTGCCTTTTTTCATCAGCTTTTCCACAGCTCAACCATTGCCAGCATCGTTTCGCATGCCTACAATAACATACTTGTCTCTCAAGATTTTCGCAGTTATGAGATATCACAATCTTTGAGAAAAAGGATTTTTTTATTCATGTCCACTCTCAATGTAGAAGATATGGCCTACAATTGGAAGTCTCCCAACAAAAGTTTTTCTACAAGAAATTTTTGTTACTCAGTCCCTCAACCTTTTCTTTTTCAAAGAGAGTATTAGGAATAGAACGATGGGGCTAGGATAAGACTAGTGATTTACTTATCCCTTTCGCTACACCCAGTTATTAAAGGATCCGAAAGGTGGAAGGAAATTTTTAGACATCACAAATACCGATCGAAAAAATGTTGTTTGTGCTGGGACTAGAACCAGTGAGATCCGACACGAAAGCCCACAACGTTATCTGCTGCGCCATATGACCCGTTTTATTACTTCAAATTATTTTTGTACAGAATTGTTGAATGTTATTACTCATTAATATGCAATAGAATAAATTTAAATATTTTTGTTTTAAACTTAAAAAGGTATATTTTAATCGGTGAACACACAAGTGGGTGGGTATGTATGTATTTTCTTGCGCTAATATATTTTTTTCTCAAAATCTAAATAAGGATCCAGAAGATCAAATAAGATTTTGTAATATTCAAAGTAAAATAATTGAAAAAAAATACTCTCTCTCTCGAGTCACTTTTGCATTACATAAATTAATAAATCATTTTTTAACGAAACGCGTGTACTGTTTAATATATATTTCTTCGTAATTGCATTTTTTATACCCTACATAAATGTATATTGATGTAAAAAGTGTTCCACATAAGTTAATCAAAATATACATTCAGCAAATAGGTATTGATTTTAAAATGTCAACACTCGACGGGTGAGCGCGTTGTTATTTTTTTTTAAGTATCATTTTGTAGAGTTTTCATAGCGAATTTGCGTAAACATCCGAATACACTAAAAAAAACTTTTATTAAATATTTGAAAACAATGATTGATCAATGCTATTATAATTTTATCTACAAGGTTGTGAAAGCGCATTTGAATCCTAGATTAAATAATAAATAATTAACCAAACCCCTAAAAAATCTAATAATAAAATTGAGACGAAGAGCCTAGCTTACTACTAGTCCTTCCTTCACGCCATACTGTTTTTAAATAAAGAATATTAGTGATTGGCTTTCAACCAGTTTCTGTACAAAAAAATGTAATAATTGTCTCCTTTGTTGCAGGGTACAAGTTTTTTATTCCATAGTACAAATTATTCATTCGAACAATTATTTCAAATTCTTATTGATATCCAAAATGCATTTTTAAGTCCCGAACATTTGTATCATATCATTAACACTAGGGCACCTAAACGTCGAAAAAAAGATCGAAGAGCGATGGGGTAGAAAGTGACTCCAGATAAATTTGAGTAATATTTGCATTGCATTTATTGAGGTATCATTGTTAATAACAATAAATATCACCTAGATATTATTTGTATTTAGCATATATTTGAAATAAGAAGTATTTTTTTTAATGTGAATGCATTTCATATGAACTCGAAGAATAATTATTCCATTTTCTATATGAACTAAAAATTTGTTTTTTACTAGTTTTGTGATCAAATGAATGATAATAAAAGTATTTTATTAAAAACGGAAATCTTCGTTAAAACTATCAAATAACATAAATCTTTAAATTAATTTATAGGGAAATTAAAATCCATTACTTTCTCATTAGACCCTTCTTTAAGAAGCATCCTCTGATTTTTAGTCTAATAATGCAGAGAATGGTTTGAAGATGCCTTTCAATCAGCAAAACATGTCACAATAAGTAATTTCTGTCGAATAAGAAAACTTTCAATTCAAATATGCTAATAATAGCAACGCATTTAGTTCTACAGTTTTTATATTTACTAGTTGATAGCTATTTCGGCTTTTGCCATCGTCAGAACTATAGTTCTGACATAGTGACATAGAACATAGTTCTGACGATAGCGAAAGCCAACATAACTATCAACTAATAAATAAAAAAAACTGTAGAACTAAATACATTGCTATTTTACCCTGTTATAATGGAGTTCTACCAAGCAAATGCCAAATCAATCAATTACCAATTTTAATTTTATATTAAAAAAATAATTGTAATTAATTGAAAATTATATGTTACCATTGTATTAGAATAATAAAATAACCTGATATAAAACCCAGCGTTCACGTGTATTGTATTTTCATCTGCGACGGTCTTTGACTGTCTGGTTGAAAAAAAAACAGAGCTCGATCAAATTAAACCCACACACATGTGGAAAAAAATAAAAAAAAACATCGTAGTCAAATTGGGAATATTTCAAAGTTAATGGGCAATTTGGATTCCATGTCGTATTTCCTTATTTAAGATAAATTTTCGGCTTTTTGTGAGCCCGCGCTCTGTTATACGCTCCATGCAGATACGTCGTTCTGTTGCGTTATTCATTGGATCATATTACGTTGCTTAATTGTGGGTAATTGCATACGACGTAAATAATCAACTAAATTATACCGGTTTTCAACAGTGCTAGGAGGTCCCGGCGGAACATTTATCATCGAAAAGAGAGCTCGAGCCAAACAAAAGCTGCATATTTATATTTCTTATTTTGAAATCTTTTTTTCAACAATGAAATCACTTTAGTCATATTAAATTCAATGGTAACGTTTGAAATGAGATTAAATTTAAAATATTGTTTTTTTTACGTTAAATTTTTTATAAAGCAAAATTTCAAAATTAATTCAGTTTGTTTGTCGGTTGTGTAACTTGGCTTGAAAAAACATTTCGCCTTTCCCATGAAATAAAAAAACGATTATAAAAATATTTACCAAAAATTTATCTTCGAATCTTTCCAACATGATATATTGACTCAGTTTATTATTAAAATAGTATAGTACAGGGGTGGGGAACCTTTTTTCGACTGTCGAACATATAATCGGTCGATTACGCTCTTTTTCCAAACGCTTGCGTATAATTTTTTGATCAAAGTAAATATATTGCGTTATAAAATTGTGTATTTATTTAAAAGATATCCAGATTTATTAAAAAAAAAAATGGCACATGTCGAAAGGTCGCATCAGAGTAGTCAAGAGGCCGCAAATTTCTCACAAGTATAAGTATAAGGTATAAGAAAACAATTAGCAATTTCTTTTTTTAAGCGAATACTTGATTTTTTTGTGAAAACCTCTATTGTCAGGAGTATCATTCTTTAATGATACTCCTGATGTTTTTCCTGGGTGTTTTTTTGTATTCAATGCCATTTTTTATTTAAAATAACGGAGGTCTGTGAAAAAAATATTTTCACAATGGCTTTCTACTTTCGGTTATTAATTAATTTGTATGCATTATATTTTCGAAAAGGGCGTCTTCAGAAAGTAGTAGCTTATTGAGAGAATCCTTTCGCTATAGTAATATTTTATTAATTCGCAAATGTTTATATTTATAGTAACTAAAGTAAATATAATTTGTTTTAATTAGTGAACTGCCAACCACACAAAACACAGCGGATACTGAATCACTGTTAATGCATAACTATTTACAGCAGGTCGGTCACCGCGCTTACAATAAATTCACTGCGATAGATAAAATAGCGACCAAAGGTGTGTAATTGACGTTTTCGACAACTCGGCTTCAAACTCACAATTGTTCCCTAAGCCTTTCACTACTAATAAAATCTAAAATATGCACTTTTTGCCGGGTTTGTGGAGTCATTAAAAAATAAAACGATTCTGGCCTTTATCACACGACTGCAATTGTTTTTTAGGCTTTGTAGAATGCATTGGCGTCACTTTTGACCCTACCTTTTTGAAAACACTTTTTTTTTAAAGATTCGAAGTAGTTTTTTCGAGTCCGACCCCAGTTAAAGCTGTCCGACTCCGACTCCACAGCCCTGCTTTAAATACATCATTATCTTTGTTAATGCGAGGCTAATCAATTATAATACGACAAGTTATTTGCAGTATATTAATAAGTACATATTTTATTTAATTATACTTCAATGCAAAGCATCATTTTAATTAACATAAATTTGCTGGCGGTTAAGGTATTCAAAAAACTTTTTATGGCCGAAATCACTAGTCTACCTATAACTGATATAAAGGCATATACATATAATATCATAATATACGAATAAATAATCAAACAAAGTCTAGACAAGAGGATTCTTTACTCAGCGTCAGTTCAAGTTCATCCGTGTACTTGAACGCCTGAAGATGCCGAAAGGCGAAACCCGGGTCGTTCGTGACAAAATCTGTGTGAATGTACAAAATTTTGACGATTCAAATTTAATATTGAATTTTCACCAAGCACCTTCAGTAGAAATCTTAAATCCGCAGTACTTATTATTTCAACACATTATCAAATGCTCGTCATGAGTGAAACTGGCCCTGATCTTATAAAATAAAAGTGGGGAATTAATACAAATGATTATTTTATTTTTCGAATATCAAGTGTCTTTCCACTGAGTATTGACAGTAAACACACTTAAAAAAGAAGTACTTAGTAATTAAGTTGTTCACACCGGGGGTAAATATAAAAACCGTAAAGCTTTACAAAATCTTTTTTTTCTATTCGACAGTTCTGTTCGTGAACTGTTGCACGGCACGTATGGCAATCATTTTTCTTGCAACTATTTTCAATTTTCCACAACGATCAGTTACAAAGTTCATAACATCAACGATGCAGTTGTTGTTATGACGTTTTTTGTGAATTGCCAGCAACTGCTGCTTTCAGTTTCACGTTAACTTTAAAACCATTTAACAAAATATTTAAAACTCCAGATCCAGTGACATTGATATGAAAGCTTGCACAATGTTAGCCTAAATGCAATATGGCAGCGTAAATATGCCTTTATTAAAAAAGATAAGCACATTGTTTTTTTGAAACATGTTGAAACAACACATTGCTGGTCGTGGATACGCCTATTACTCATTTTTAACAAGTTAATGTTAATAAGAATAAGCTTATTTTACATCATAAGATACTACCACATCGTTCATCATCTGTTAAAGCTCTCGTAGGTCCTTTCCCAATTACCGAATGCCTGGTGATCGTCAACGTTTTAAAAAGAATAAAGGAGACGCGAGTGAAATTGACACTTACATTTGACTATTGAGTAATATGGATCAGAGATTTAAAAAAAGTCAGTCTTGGTAAACATATAATTAAATGAAAATCAAAGAATGAAAGTGCTTAGCAAATAATTGTCTTTATATTTATGTAGATACCGTTGGAAGCTGGCTTATTTGGTGCTGCATTGTATCATAAGCTTCGATACAATTTATTAAATGAATTAAATCATTTGCTTTTTTTCTGAGCGTTTATTTCAATGTTTAATTGAGTAAGGCTTTTTAGTCATTAAACTTAAAGTTTCCTTATGACTATTGATCAGCATAGTTTAATATTTATTGTGTATGATGACGTAAGCAATAATAAATAATTGATTTAACTCGCATTAACTTGGTATAACTCTACAATAATAAGTCAAAATAAGTGATTTGGATTGGTCTTTAACGTTACATCTTGAGATTGGAGCAGATTACCTTGAAATATAATTAAACGAAACAGCCTTACAGTGCTACTACTCGCCAACGTGTCCAGCAATTTGATTTTTTTTCCATTCATGCTCGCTTCTTATATGGAGCAAATGACCACCTGATAGAGGGAGGTATCTCAACAATAAAAAATATTCAAAAACTGCTTGTTACTCAGTTGCTCAATCTGTTTCATTTTTTAAGATGGGATTTCAAAGATATAAAAGATAGTTCGAGAGAAGCGTAAGAGATAATTTTCAGACATCACAAACATTCATGTCTTCAAATTGTAAAAAACTCTGTTTGCACTGGAATTTAAGCCCCGTTGAACCATTTCACAACGGACCCAACAACATTTTAACGCATTTAAAGAAGGTAACAATTGATTTACAAATCACTTTTAGGGTGTTCACTGTCAATACTTGGTGGAAAGGCATTATATTAATAAAAACAATAATCCTTTGTACTTCATTCCACTTTATTTAATATGTCAGGACCGGTTTCGCTCATTGCGAGCATTGTCAACTGATAAGAAATATAATTTAACAATGCTATTTATACAAAATTGAAAAGTTATACACAACAGTTGGCATTGAAAAGAAATTGCCAATTACATTAAAGTGATTCTAAAATAACACAAAATTAAAATGTTCAACACAACTAACATATAATTAAAAAGTCATCCCAGATTCATAAATTCAGAATGCGATTGAAAGTAATTACAAACATAATTAAAATTTGGGAAATTTTTGACAAAGTGATAAAATGTTACAATAATAAAGTGAATAGGCTTAATGATATGAATATGCTTAATGATAGTTTTATGTTTTCCCCGCTTCCAAGTAGTTGGTGTGTTCATTCATCACTTAAATAAAATCGACAGCCAGGAAGATTCTGAAAAACAAATTTTTCAAAGACCATATCAATTCTAACAAAAGAAATATATTTATTTTATTTTATTTTTTAATTTATATAAAAGAATAATCCTGGCTGTCGATTTTATTTAAGTGATGAATGAACACACCAACTACTTGGAAGCGGGGAAAACATAAAACTATCATTAAGCATATTCATATCATTAAGCCTATTCACTTTATTATTGTAACATTTTATCACTTTGTCAAAAATTTCCCAAATTTTAATTATGTTTGTAATTACTTTCAATCGCATTCTGAATTTATGAATCTGGGATGACTTTTTAATTATATGTTAGTTGTGTTGAACATTTTAATTTTGTGTTATTTTAGAATCACTTTAATGTAATTGGCAATTTCTTTTCAATGCCAACTGTTGTGTATAACTTTTCAATTTTGTATAAATAGCATTGTTAAATTATATTTCTTATCAGTTGACAATGCTCGCAATGAGCGAAACCGGTCCTGACATATTAAATAAAGTGGAATGAAGTACAAAGGATTATTGTTTTTATTAATATGATTTACAAATTATTCTTTGTTCAATATGCCCCCAAGTTCCTCATATCATATGTTCCTTTTTCGAGTTATCTTCAATAGTTAGACACCGGCCATTTGTAAGCCATTAATTTTTCTTGTTAAAAACCTGTCATCATGATCGCTCGGACAATACTTTCATTTTTTATAATATAATAAGGTTGTTACACAAAAAAACCGTTTTTTACATCATGTAACTCTACTCAAGAATCCGGGGATTATGTTAGATGGTACAGCGGTCATTAATTATGTAGATAACTAAGAGTTACATTCTTCGACAACGTAAATTAACAGTATCTTAATAATATAATATATATTGCGTTTTTTTAAACCATGTTTGTTCACAATTAAATACATATGGACTAATAACGTCACATTAAAACGGATGCTGTTTTGAAATACTTCATTTTCAATAAGTCATTCAACCTGTTTTTTTTAAAAATCAGTTGAAACGGCTCACTCACTAAAAGATATTGGTCAAAAAAGGCAAAGTATGTACTAATCATTTTTTAAACAGGTCAAAAATACCAATTTATTTTAGTTCTACAAAATTTTTATTGAATTCATAGCTATTTCAACTTTACTTCCTTTTCAAAACTAGGTCAGTCTAGTTATAGTTATTTTTGAAGTTATTAAAGACTTAAAATGGTGTTCTACTAAGCAAATTTCAATTTAATCAATGTTTTTTTTCATCAAATGAAATCAGCTCGAGGAAAAAAAACGTTACAAAGATTTCAAATGTTAATGAAAAAATCTAATTTTTAATGTTGAACATCTGGCATTTGAAATCAAGTCCATCGAAACGTTTAAGTACAGCTCCTACAAATAGACCATATTTGCCAACTTTATAAACCTTTTTTATGATCTTCAAATTCAAAAAACACTGTTTAGAGCAGCCATACTCAATCTGCGGCCCAGTAAGCCCTAATGTGCGGCCCAGTAAGCTCTTACCAAATCGAGGATTTCAAATTTGTCGGGAAGCTAAAAAAAAAGAAGTTTTGGAGATATCTGGGGAAAAAGTATACCAAATCAAGGATTTCAAAATCGTTGGTGAGCTAAAAAAAAAAGGAGTATACCATAAATATGTTGCGGCCCACGTAGAGAAGCAAATATCGGAATGCGGCCCGTAGGAAAAAAAGGTTGAGTATGGCTAGTTTAGAGCCTATCACTAAAAATAATTCCCTGGACTTCCGTGTATAACAATTACACTCAAAGACGAATCAAGATAAAAAAATATATTAAAAATGGTGGGGAATGAAAAAATCTCTATTTATTAGTTCAATATTTAACTAGCATCTTGAAAATACTCGTGATGAGCGAAACCGGTCTTGATTCTAATAAATATATATAAATACCTCTCCACAAAGTATTGAGATTGAATACATTAAATATTTAAATGGTTGAGATATAAAATAAATGAATTTACCAGAGATTGAAGCCAGGATATTATTTTCCAAAGCGGATTTCTTACTACAGATATCAACATAAGAGTCACATCTAACTATGTCTATAGACATTGATTCAAAGGCAATACAAATATTTTATCAATTAGAAGTCTATCGAAAGCCTAATGTTTGCCCATAAATATTCGACAGTAAGTAACATAATATTATTATTTACACCCTAATAGCAACGATAAATCTCTATATTTTAATGATATGCATGAGCCTTTTCGGGGCATATTTATTTTTGATTATCAGTTTGGGACAAATTGCTCCAATTCAGTGTCAACAATCAATTACTATTAGTTTATATCAAAAAACTGTAACTCAAAAACCGGTCGTTAAGGATAATTGGATTCTCTCAAATTGGGGCAATACAAACCCAACCGACTCTCGAAAAATCTTTATAAATCCAGACCGCGATTAAAAATATTCAAATTCTTCTTATAAATATGCATAAGGAATAAGAAAAAAGCAGATATTTTATCGAGAAACAGATCAACGTATAGGTACGTATTGGACGACAGGGGTTTTAAACATAGGAAGGTTTACAAGTCGCTGTGACACGAATATTCTGACTTAATTAAATATAGCTTTTTTATTCATTTACTTTAAAGTGTTCACTGTTTATTCTTGGTGAAAATGCGTTGTATGAATAAATATAAAAACCTTATTTGTACTAACTCTACTTTTTGCTACTACATATCAAATCGAAATATTCTGTCATGTATTATAAAGTACTTGTTTGTAATCTATATGTAAATAAATAAATTAAAAGCATATAAACGAATACTTGTCATAATATTATTTGGCAAAAAAACATTGATAAAATATTTTTCTTATAAAATTTTATACACTTGTATTAGCTTTTTTACCGTATATATTATCAACTGATGCTCGTGTTGAGCAAAACCAATACTGATCAAAAACAAAAATGTACAATTACTACAATAACTTTTAATTATATTTTTTCATTCACTCATTTAGTTCAATTTTAAAGATAGCTTATTTCACTCAAACGATCCTGGTTAAACAATAATACTACTTAGCCCTCCAGAGACAAAAGCTTTTTTTCCGACAGCTTTTTTCGAAAAAAAGCTGTCGTCTCTGAAAAAAAAGCGTGACTCATGCTCATCCTTTTGTTACCGTGTAATATTGTGTACGGACAAAAGTGACCGTATGGGCTCGCAAAGATTCGGGGTTGAAATATAGCAAAATGTGTTTTTTTTTTTAAATATTTACAATTCAACCTCTTTAGATCAACATAATTTCAATACAAATATGTTAGCAAAATAACTTTAAATAATTTGATGTTTTGATAAAAAAAAATAACTAACAGTTTCAAAAAGATCATTAAAAAAAAACGGAAATTCAAAAAATCTTTTTGTGGCCGTTTCTGTCCCCGCGGCTGATGACTAACTGAAGTATGTACCTTTCTTAACCAAATATGAGTAAAAGCAACGATATTTAGGTAGAAAAGGGATCAATAGTGGGATCAATAGACAACGGTGTTTACTGTTACCATATGGTCACGCTCCTCCTTGGAGGGTTAAATAGCTTAAAAATCCATGAATCCAATCTTAAAATGACCGATTAGTATAAAAAAAATATACAGATTTTTATTGGACAGTAAGATGCAAAATGTTTTAGGTTATTCTTGCAATTATTTTTTTTTAAATTAACCTTAACAACAAATAAATAGTTCTATTTATACAACAAAATGAATGTTTGAGCGATGTTTTCTAGTCTCGATATTCTTTGTAACATGACGTCTAGATGAATATATATAACATGGATTTATACCGGTCTGACACAAATAAATTTACTTATTAATATGCAAACAAATTCCTACTATTACATTTGCATTCAAAGTAAATACCAATATAATGAATTGCTGCTTTTGCCAAACTGATATGATAAGTGCACTTAATAAGTTATTCCAGTCAAATAAATGATATCTGAGAAAAAAATATACTTTCCAATTGATCCAACACAGTGACGATCTGAACTTATCTTTTAGTGAATTTAAACGTCCATCCTTTAATGCAGCCATACTCAACGTTTTTTTCCTCCGATCCGCATTCCGATATTTGCTTCTCTACGTGGGCCGCCACATATTAATGGTATACTCCTTTTTTTTTTAGCTCACCGAGGAATTTGAAATCCTCGATTTGGTATACTTTTTCCCCAGATATCTCCAAAACTCCTTTTTTTTTAGCTCACCGATGGAGAGCTTACTGGGCCGCACATTATGGCTTACTGGGCCTCAGGCTGCAAGTTGAGTATAGCTGCTTTAATGTATAAGCTGTATTTTTATTTTTGAGCTTTGCAAGACGTAAAAAAAATGTTAATTACATATTAAAAAAAATATTAAAAAAATCGAAATAAGGTTTCTTGAATACTTTAAATGTTTAAAACATCTGCCGTTGAACCAGTAGGTTTTCTTTATTCAAAAACTCTCACACAATAATAATATATAGGTACCTTTCAATATCAGATAAATATTTGAAGGTTTATTTTGTGCTTTGGGCGAAGCTGTCCATTTGCATATTTTTTATTAAATTTTATATTGATACTGGACAATTAGGGTGTTAGTTTGTCATTGATTTGTGTTGTTTTATCGCTCAAATACTAAATTACTCATTGGTATTTAGTGCTTAAAGCATTTAATTTAAGATTTCGACCAAACGTGCTTGGAAGAATTTCAATATTAAATTTGAATCGTTCAAAGTGTGAACATTCACTCAAGTTTTTTTTGTTACTCACGACCTGGGCTTCGTCTTTCGGCAACTTCGAGCGTTCAAGCGCACGGATGAACTTGAACTGACGATAAATAAATTAATGTATTGTGTTTATAAAAGAAATAAAGTCACAATTTTCAGAATCAATCAGAAGGTGCTTAGTGGCTTTGAATTCACACAAGCTTTGTCACTAACGACCCGGATTTCGCCAGTCGAAGTCTTAAATTATATCAATATTGCTAGTACAGCAAAATTGACTGAACTCTGTAAATTAGTTTTAAGGTTTCGTGTTGTTTGTCAAAATTTGTGGTTTTATTTTGTATACAAACACGATATATTCATTTAATAAACGTCAGTTCAAGTTTTTCCGTTCGTTTGAATGCCTGAAGATTCCGAAAGGCGAAACCCGGGTCGTTAGTGACAAAACTTGTGTGAATGTATATAATTTGGACGATTTAAGTTTAAAGCATTATTTGTTTCATATTTTATTATAACTTGATAGGAACAATAGTTTAAATTATTATGTTTCTTCTAATGTGATTAAAATATCAAATGAGTAATCTCAATGCACAGAGCAATAAAAAGTGGAATGGTAATATTATACGTGTGTCACGTTCAAAGCGTCCGTGTTCTTTTTCATAAGAACAATCCATACAATTTGCAACAGATTTGTTACTATGAGTTTCACGTGCAGTACGGAAAACATGTTTCTTTTTTAAAATCAAATCAAAACCTTAAACTTATCTAAATAACTATTTGATTGAACATGTTATTAAAGCAATGTTAAAAAATTCACAAACATCTATAAAAAAAACAAAACTTGACATTTTAACATTACGATATCTTTTCAATTTCAAGCATACTTTTAACAATCCGTGTATACTTATGGATTTATCGATTTCTGTTCGAAGGCATAAGTGTTTGTGATGCCTAAAATTCCCTCCTACCATTCCGGTCCTTTAATAACTAATCCTATACTAGCCTTATCGTTCTATCCCTACTACTCTATGGAAAAGAGAGGTTGAACGACTGAGTAACAAACAGTTATGTTGAGATATAATTTAAAATTTCGACTGAAGGTGCTTGATGGAATTTCAATATTAAATTTGAATCGTTCAAAGTATGTACATTCACACAGATTTTGTCACTAATGACCTTGGTTTCGCCATTCAGCATCTTCAGGCGTTCAAGTGCACGGATGAACTTGAACTGACGCTTAGTAAATGAATGTTTCGTGTTTATATAACAAATAAATGTATTGACGAGCTTAAAGCCAAAAAGGATAAGCCCATGGGAATGCCCACAGATTTGAGTAGTGAGTAGTTTTAAGAATTATATGTATTTTGTTTGTCGGAAAAGGTTTTATTAATATATTAAAATAGGGTATAAAAGCGGCGAGCCAGGCATGTTTAGCATTTCATTTAAAATCGGAAGACTGTTCAATTGCGCTCTGCTTATTTCTAAATATATATTCAATTTACGCATGGATAAGTTTAAGGCTCGGAATATAATAGACAACTAGATTATATAGAAATTTGACTGTCATGAAATGACCAATAAAATCATATTATAATCAAATAAAATATGCAACCGCAGTTTTCATTCATAAGCTTGTTCTATTGGGTTAGGTAAAGTACTCTACAAATACCTGTCAAATACAGTTTCACTTATACTACAACGTAAAAAATAATTCATTGTATGATACATGTTATCCGGTTAACGAATATATATTTGTACAAACATTGATGAAAACGTGGTTTCTCTTAAAATATTTTATTATATTATCTTCTATTATATTATTATAATATAATTGAGATAATCCAGGATTTCCAGCTCTTTATAGAAATCAATGAAATTTTGTATTACTAAGCGGTACTGTACTGAAGACTTATAATATAAAATAACGAATCTGGTAGTAATAAAAGAAACGTTTTTATAATATCAATGCTTTAATATTAACGTTTTCGATAAAAAGATATATCTTTATTACATCTATAAAGATTTTGGATAATCCAAATCGGACGAAATTGAATTGTTTTAGTTCCCAGAAGCGTGACCCGTATTAAATACTAAATAATAATAACATCGATATCAGAATAATTATAATTACCAAAACCTTTCCGTATACAATAAAATAAAACAATCGATGTTTTAATAGGCCAATAAAAGTATTTTCGTAAAGCTTTTGTTTTCTTCACAATAGACCGCCGCGTCAAAGCTCTCGCGGTCGCTCAATGAGAGCTTTTCAAACTGTTGGACCATATCATTACTCTGCTTTCATTTTTTCCCTGTACAAGCGCTTCTCATACAATTTTAATTAAACTGGAAAATTTTGATAAATTGACAACTGATTTGATAATTTAGCAAATATTTTCTATTAAATTACACAAATATTAAGAAACTAACCTAAAAATTATAATCTCTATTTAACTGGTTCTCTGCCAGCGACGTGTTAACACGCCAAACAATTTCATGCTCGTGGGGACAGCCATACAAAATGTGCGTGTTTACGCAGTACTTGAGACGCAGTTTAAATGCCACAAGAAACGTATTTAATAATTTTAAAATATCATGCATATAGTGACATCTCTTGGAATCATAGTTTCGATACTTAAACTAAAAAGATATTGTTTTGTAATCTATAATACAACGAAAAATACAATACCCTTCATGCAAGTTCATATCAATACCGCACGGCACAGATCAGGTTAAGGTCTATTTTCCCCATACAGGCAGTGGGTTATTTTTAGTCTATTCCCAATGTGGAGTATATAGCCTCCTAATGAAGCTATCTCAACAGAATTTTTTGAAGTATTTTTTACTCCGTTGCTCAACCTCTCTTTTATCGAAGACAGTATAGAGCAGTGGTTCTCATGTGGGGCCACTAACAGTAAAGTTTTTTTAGTAAATGCAGCTGCTATTTTCATCACATCTCAAATCAAAAATTTGGTGCAGTCACGAGCAACATTCCGTCTAAGCTGCGCGCGTGCGCGGCAGCGCAGCAGTTGGGAAGCAACCGCGCACTCATTCCAGGTTGGCGCGCACTACAAGACAGTTGATCAATTAATATTTGATCGGTCCGCGTAGCCTTTGAAATTTCCGCTCAGCTAACCTCTTTCTTTAAAGGGAACATTAGTCACAAGACATTTTCATAGGATCACTGATGTTAATAATGCGGCCACGGTGAAATTCCACGTGAGAACCACTGGTATAGAGTTAGGGCATGACTAGTTGTAAGCTAATTATTCTCGTTTCGCCCATTTATTTAAAGATGGTTGTAAAGTGAACGGTAGTGGTAATTTTCTAACCGAAATTAATAAATCGATTGAATAAGTACTGTTCGAACTGGGATTCGAGCCTATTAAGTCCGTTACCGGGAGTGAATAAACTAACAAAAAAATGATTGTAGTAATTAAACTTATTACAAATATGCCTATTTTTTATGTCCATCTAAACTTACTTTATTTTCATTGAAACAATTCAAATAGTTTAGCGATACACTTTTTAATACAAAGTGAAGTACACCATACGATATTTTAAAAGCTTCTTCAGTGAGACTTTTCGGTTAAATATTTTACTTAACATTGTGTATCGATTAAACTTTAGAACTATCGGTTGGCTCATGGTGTTTAGTTTATAATAAGCCAGGCTAAAGCGCGATATACATCTTAATTGGGTGTTCTTCACCCCTTCTTATAATGGCGTTATAAGATTATCTCGACTGCAACCCGCAAGTGGGTTATTTTCATTATTTAATTAATTTCAAATCCCTGTGGCTTACAGAATCAGTTTGTTTTATTTGTGGTAATTTTAATAAGAAAATGGCGCCTTACTTTTAAACTAAATATAGGTAAGTTTATTGATATTCTTCAATGCGTATTACAGCGATTGTCTAAGTCTACTTTAACTTACATAGCTGATAATATTATTCAAAGCAACAAATAAAAGGATAGTATCATTTTATTTCTTACAAAATAATAAAGTTAAATTTGGCATTGTACCGTCAGAATTTAGATAGTCTACGTAACAATTTGAATGACTGAGTAAACAGCAATTAATAAGAAGTTTGAGCTTTTAGAATAAAGATGCCTTGGTATTATATGTTACAAAAATTAATATAATATCGAAATTAGATAAATTAATGCAGGCCTGACAAAAATAAAGAGAGAGACTAATATAAGGAACAATTGGTTGCCTTGAGACTTGAACATTATTTATTATCGATTAAAAAATTTCTGTATTTAAATGGTTGGAAAATCCTGAACTCTAACTTGCTTTCTTTCATTTGAATTATACATATGTCCAAATCAATATCGTTGAGCAAAATTAAATCTTCAGTAACTAAAATACTAGACATTAAAGAAATAATAATAAAAATGTCACAAAAAATCTACTATTTTTTTTAATATCTGGTAATTTGAAAATGATTTGGTATTAAGAATGTGTTTTATTAAGGAGTATGTGCGGTGTGTACACACACTATGTCACTCAAAAAAAATCAATTTACTGATCATTTTTACTTGATTATGGTTATTTATTACTTCGATGACGGTGTTATTAATTTGAACGATACAGGCAATTTATTTGTGTTATATTTTGAAATAAAAAATAAATGATTTTTTATGTTTCATATCTGAATATCAATTTCAATGCTCATTCCTGGCTTGTAAGCCAATGTGGCTTCTATACTCAACCACAAGTATATATTTTGAAGTTATTTGAAGATAGTATTCGTCTTTTTAGTGTGTATCACGGGGGGGTTTGGATGACCTCTAGGAAAATAAAATAAAAATATTATTCTATCTCGAGTTCAAAACTTGTCGGTTAAACCTTTTTTGATATTCTCATGGAAGAAAAGCAAATTCTTTTAAACGAGATCCGCAACAGCTAAAATGTGTGAAGGTGAAATATTTTATTTTATTTTGTTCTATTGAGACCTTTAGTCAGATTTTTTTTTATTTTGGAAAGCCGTATTCAAGAATCTTTGATATAAGATTTACACTAACTGTTCTTAAAAATGCATGTATTTGGTGAATTAATGAAAACAATGAAAAGAAACATTTTTGATTCAATAAAGATGCTACACTTTAGATTCTTGCAGAGTAAGTCTCTTATATCTGCCTGATAATGGTTCAAAGTCAGCTTTGACAATATACATATGTGAATAAAATGGCACTCACTCGAAACTTCTATGATTCCTTGTCACTTGTCAAAATTTTTGCTTCCTCCCATGAGATGTTAGTGTCCCTCAATTGCATCTAGTAAATCTTATGTATACTACGCGACGGTCGTCCAGAACGCCGGAATCCCACTAGTCTAAAGAAAAAACAAATATGATGATTTTCCGGGACACATGCAGTGTCTGAACCAGCCAGTTCTAACGTCTCTCCGTGACCAATGACAAAACAGGGCGCTGTCTTGTAGGTTTTCTAATTTCCAAGTTCCTCGCGAAGTCAAACCACCTCACTCCCAATATCTAACGCAAGTATTTATTCTCGAAGGTCAGTATACGGTTTTTTTGAGTCTACGCTATTTGCCATGATTCGCAACTGTAGTGTTAAACAAATGTCATTTGGTTTTCAGAATAACAAAAGCCATATATATCCATTTTTGTGTATATTATATTGCGACAACTAAAAATACAGATTCTCATTTATCGAGTCAACATACGGATTTTGAGAGTGTAAAGATATAAAAGATTGACGATGTCTGGTAAGTAAAACTACAGACACTAAAAAAACATGGGCTATTTGTGTATTTTTTGAAGTGGTGTGTATTTCATATTTTTTATTATTCTCTGTAATGACAAAACCGGCTTACAATTTTTCCATGGAATAACATTAAATATATTTTTTATACTCGCGCAAAGCTTAAAATATAGAAATAATAAAAACATTTCACATTCCATTTACTCCAACGGCCTTTACAAAAATGTCACCGAAATACATTTCGCAATGACATGACTTTCAAAGTCAAACTTAAGGATAAGGGCAAAACCTCAAATGTCTCGAAAATTCAACAATTTTCCCAAGAATATGAAATAACAATACATGCGGTGACAAAACATGATTCGAGCAAGTTCTTTAGAATGTATATGTCACATAAATCTGTACAAACGTTCCTTTATCAATCATTTACACAAGACCACTTGATTGATCTAGCTACATATATACCAGCTAGTCACTTGTTTAGCATGAGAAATACATATTTAACCGGAATAAGACTGTCGGCCTAGAACAGCAGTCAGAAGACGTCAAGTGAGAAGAGGATATTATCAAGGAAACTGGATAACGAATATGTTTAGACAGCCATAAATACGCAATTTATATCAACTGTGGTAAGAAAAAGGATGTAACCCACATATAAAACAAATTGCACCAGACACGTTTTTTGTTAATTTTGGACCAAAGACAATTGAAATATCTTTAAAGTGCGTGGAGACCCATAAACTGGTTTTTAATTTACACGATCGAATATTCGAAAAAACCGAGGGCTACGTTTCGCCTTTCCACAGCTTATATGAGAATTTTTAAGGTAAAGTCAAGTTTTTTTATTTTAAATTTATTTAGAACGATCAATTTCGGTCATGATTGTAAATTATAGTCTGTTAATTTGCTTTTTATTTGAATAATGGAAGAAAATCTTTGTTCACATAAATGTAGAGTCAAAGGTTCTAAAAACTGTAAATGCCAGTTTTCGTAATTACGTCATGTTGTAAGTTTCAACTAAAACTAGTAAGTAATTTATGCATTGATTAGCATATTTATAATTGTGCATCCATTAACTGTAACATGAATGATATACATCAAACATGAATGTTTCAAGAAGTAATGAAATAAATCAATTGGTACATAATATGTTTAAAGTTACGAAAACTGGCATTTACAGTTTTTAGAACTTTTGACTCTACATTTATGCGAACAAAGATTTTCTTCCATGAATCAAATAAAAAGAAAACTAATAATAAATTGACGAGATTTCAAACTGTGTCATATATATATGAATATAAATAATTAAAATTTTAAATCGCTCACGGATTTTTCATGAGTCACATACCCTTTTTATACGTAATTTTATCATCCCTGATTTTTTTTTGAGCTAGGTACATATTTTTTTAAAGTGGCGTTTATGAAACGTTTATGTAACGCCTTTATCGAAAAATTAGTGTATTTCAAAACTGATATCTATTAAAATTACAAGCTTTCGTTTCTTCAAATTTGTATCTACTATGTGACAAATAGTTTTAAATTGGTTCAAGATAATGGAACAGTGTATGCGTTCTAAAAGATGACACACATAATTATGCCACGGCACACAGCAATGAATAATTTGCACGACAGCATTTTTCGAAATATTTTACTTGTCAACACAATTACTCGATCGCAATTTTTTTTATTTTATTAATATTATTCAAGAAGAAAATATAAAAATGAAGTCGCAATTTAGTTTGTAAGAATCACGAAAAATATTATTTATGTTAAACGTATAATACTTCATTCAATCAAGTTCACATAATTATAATATGAGATTTTAACTGTTCACACTGTAGTCTTTGTCATTCATTTTTTTATCCACTTCAAAATTAACACTAATTTGATAATTTTTGTCATTATTTGTAGTTTGTAAATTACTCAAAAATAGAGGAACTTTTATTGACGTAAATCGTGTCGTATCCATGGCACTACGGTCAACGTCGTTGGTTTCAAGTCCCAGTACGAACAGCATTGTTTCAATCGAAGGAATTGATATATTCTTATAAAATTTCATCCCTATATTCTAAAATAATGGACGTAGGGACAGCGATAAGCTTAAAGCTAGTCTTATCATAGTATTATCTTTGCTATCGCTTAATTTATTCGATAAAAGAGAGGTTGTGCAACTGGGCAGCACGCAGTTATCAAGGTATAGGTAAGTCTGGGTCCGATTCCCGGTAAGGTCAATGTCAAATTCAAAATTTAAAATTTGAGACCTAATGGGTGTTGTGATGTCAATTTACCTCCAGTTTATCTCGAGTGACTTACAATAATTTCTCATCGAATTGTTCTCGTATGCTCTTTCAAATTTAAAAAATATTTTGCGCATTGGCATTATCTGTAATTCAGAATATTATTTAATTAATTTAGCATTAAAAAAATAAGAAAACTCCATTAGTAAATCATATCATTGAACGCTCAGATAAACTATCTACTACAGAGTTTTGCAATAAAACTTTCAAACTAAAAATATGCGTATTTTATTTGATTCTTTATAAAAACGCAGTAATCACTAATAAGGTCTAGTTATTCAATGATTTTTTTGTTATTGAATAATAAAAAATTAAGAATAATGTAAAAAATAAAACCATTAAATACCAAAAAAATATATGTTTTTCTTCTAAAACAACAAAGAGTGAGAAACGAAAGCTCCGCTGTAAGACGTTTGAGCTTTATTTTTAATTATAACGCCATTAGTGGTTTACGAGGAATTTTATAACGCGAACGAGTTAATTTTCACTTCACAGCCTTGTTCCTAAATTAAATAAAAGTGTTGGAAACGTGGCGTACAAATTATTATCACGGAAAGTTTAAAGTAATTTAATGGATTTTAAAATGGGATTTTTTTTAATGTTCTACAAAAAAAAATTTTAACATTATAATCATTATATTAAAAAATCTCGTCAAGTGCTATTGCTATTAGTTTATATTGCTACTTCCTATCGCTTTGTATTCATTCCGGTAAAAAACAGTAGTTTTAAGGTTATGTTTTTTGAATATATCATGTTAGTCAGACTTGCATCTAAATATGCATTTACTGCTGAACACATAAATGGATGTAAATCTACTTATAAGATTTAAATTTAAAATAAAACAAACTTTTAAAAAGAAAAAAATGATTTATTCGTTTTTTACACGAAACAAAATAATTTAAAAAATTCGGGTCCATGACTCAGCGGTACACGTTGTTGGCTTCCGTGATGGATTTCACGGGTTCAAGTGGCACCACAAACATCATACTTTCAACTGATTTATCGATTTCTCTTAAAAGGCATGGTAAGTTGTGATGTTTGATCCCCGTCCACCCTCCCGATCCTTAAATTACGATTAGTTAACCACTAGTCTTGTCCTGTCCTATACTTCTTTTCCTATTACTCTCGTCACAAAAGAGAGGTTGAGCGATTGAGTAACAAACTGTTTTGCTGAGATACCTCATTAGGACGCCATATGCTCCACATTGGGAGCGGAATTTATTATGAAAAGTATTTGCACCGTCAGCGTCGAATATACTAGTAATTAGAAAATGGATTTGATTTTAATCTGCACTTTTCAATACAATAACAAAAATGTCCGAACATTATGGAAGTTGAATGCGTAATTGCTTTTTTTTAAATGTGGCGGAAACACATATATATATTATAAATTCCCCCTAATGTTTTTAAAAACTCAAATTAAATTCAATGTTTCTACTATTAATCATTTAAAACAAGACATCTCAGTATAAAAGCAAATATTCTTTTACGTCAACATAAATAATAATTTATTCACAGGCTAGCTTAGTGCTTAATATCACGCATGATACGAAAGCTTTTGTTGTAATTCTTTTGTTGCAAGGTGTAAGCGGTCCAATTGTATTATTTAAAACATTAATTTACTGTTATTTTTTCTGTTTAAGTCACCCGACAACCTTTGTTCAATTGCTTTTTATAAAGTTCCGTGTGAGATATTGGACCACGATACACCGAAGCGCCAAGTTTCAAAATTAACCATCGACCGATCGGTGATTTAAAAAAAGTGTCGATAAAGTTTTCAAAACTGGGAATCTGCTTTCTTTATTTACTCTATTCCGTATCGGTCAACGCATTTGGGCAATTAAGCTTTTGGGCGTCGTAGTCAAGGGCTTTACACAGATTGATTTTTCGGCTTAACCGTTAAATGCATAAATGATTACGAAAAGTACAAACTTTTGTTTTGACTTTTTCGCAAAACAGAAATCGATTTTTCCTTTTATTCTCATACACAGTGGTAAAACACATGTTCACTCTTCGTATTGTTTAAATATATGTCTTGTCTAAACGTGCTTTACCACTATAATCTTCATTCGAACAGAGCAAGCTGGAGTTTTGACGGCCATTGATTCTCGACCGTTTTTTAATGCAATTTTCACAATAAAAAAATTGAATTGTCTAATTGATGTACTCTTACATTAATCTTGTCGTTAACGACTCGGATTTCGCCTTTCGGCGTCTTCATGTTTTATTATGTGCACGAATACACTTAAACTGACGAGCAGCAAACAGTTTGTATCGTTTATATACATAAAAGTGAATTGAATGGTGAAAGTTTTTCACCAACCAACCAAAAACGAGAGATGTCAACAACAAATTATTTTAAGCAAATTATGATAAGATGTTCCATCAAGAATATACATGCTCTAAGTCGTAAGTAGTTTTGGTTTTAATATATATTACGCAGATGTACGTAGATGTAATAATATTCAATTATTACATTATAAAATTCCATCAAATACTCCTCGCGAAATGAATTGCTGTTTTTAAATTCACCAATAAATTTTAGTAAGTATACATACATAAAAAGCTAAATATTTTTACGATTTTAACATAAATAAATTGGTTACAGATAAAGATAAAAATATAACAATATTTGAAACTGAATAAACAAATGAGTAATATCATTTGGGTTTTTTCTAATGATCTTGCGATGGGAGGAGGTCTTATAGGTGTGCGATGGTTTATTTATTTCTTTGAATACGCGGTTACAAGCAAGGGTCAAAGAGACCCTTAAAAAGACCAGAACTGTTAAGTGTTTCGATTGTTACAGCCTAGTTATATGTTTTGATCGAACTTGTGTATTTTTATTCTATTATGAATGTAGCTATATTAATTACAACAAAAGCTTACAAAAAATATTTTTATCAAAATAAGAGTTTTGCTTTTCACTTTTTATTCGTTGCTTTCTGGAATAGTAAAGCTGTGGATTCGCTGAAAAATCTTTCGACTCACAAAAAACTTGATCAACGCATCGCTCACTTGCTACCAAAACTTAATGAAAAAGACTTATTATTTAACATAATACACGTTATTGTATATTTACGACTATATTACTACCTGTACATTTGTCTGCAATGAATATCAAAGAAGTTGTACTGATTCTAATTCAAACTCAAAACTGTTTGATAATCACTACCAATTAATCATCAAATCAAAAACGAATTTTCAGCTTACTCTAATTATATAAATAATTGTAAATTTCAGACGTAATTGGCATATTCTATATTTTTTAAATGAATTCAATTTTTTCCCACCAAATACCATAAATTCAAGACTCCGACGCTGATTTGATATATCACTTCACACGTGATTTAAAATTTTACGTCAAAACACGGTTTAGCATATTTTTTATGTTTTAGAAATTAATAAGACACAGGTAAAAAGTTTGTAAATGTTGAACGATCTCGTGAATCTTCATATTTCACCGTTGTTATATCATGTACATGTATAGGTATATTACTAACTTTTGTAAACCAATTATAAACTTTCCAGCGATCAAAATAATGTAATTCTTTAAAATATTCACCATTTAAATCAGTAGGCATTCTCATATTATATAGCATAATCATTCGAAAAACCTACAGAGATTGCATGTGTTTATGTAAATAATACCCCAAGTTATTGAACGGCATTATTGAATCAAGTCATTCGTAGAATTAGTACTAATCCATATCGCTATCAATAGGTTTTAACTTAGTGGTTAATAAATTTATTTCATACATTATTTAATATTGTTCATTTCAAGTTCATCTTCGCTTGAATGACTGAATATACCGAAAAGATAAATCCGTGTTGTTAGTGACAAAACGTGTAGAAAGACATACAATTTTAACGTTTTAAATTTTGTATTGAAATTCCCCAATCACATTCAGTTGAAATATTAAATCATAACAATAACATATTCCCAGTATTATTTTTTTAAATCCGGCAATTATATAAAAAAAATGTTATTTCACCAAGAAGCCAAAATAATTATTAAAGAACATCAAAAAAATCAAGTGACTCACTTAACGAAAAAACTGGAAACAAAAAGTTACTTAATATTTATCATTATTCAAAATGAAAACTCATTTTTTGTGTAAGTAAGAAAATGTTACTGTACTGTTGTTTGAAAAATGACTTTCGAATTCTCGCTGGGTTTCTTTTGAATGATGTTTTTGAAAAGCTTGTCGTGAAACTTTTTAACTTTCATATTATTCATTGATAACAATCAAAACATTTAGGTAAGTAAATCATGGTGGCATAATAAACTTTTGATAATTAAACAGTGTTTTTATTTACAAAAGATTCGACGGGTGTCTTAAATGTCAGTAAAAAATATACATAACAAATTACACGCATTTCGATACAAATAATCGGTTTTACAAATCTTCTTATAAAAAAAAATCTAACGGGGCATAACGACATCGATTAGTTGACAACAAGTTTTCTCTTAGCTTTATCCTTACTACTTTTGTGGAAAATAGTTCTGTTAAGATACCATTGTGAGGAGCCATATAATCTACATTTGAAGTGGACGTGGATTAAAATAATTATAAATATATATGTGATAGGACGACGCCAGTAAGAAATAAATATGTAATGAATGGATATTACCATTCTAGTTAACACCAATTCATTAAATAACTCACTAGCTGTTGAGTTATATGTTACGAGTCTCCATTGTTAGCATTTAAATGCAGTATTTACGGCCAAAGTGTTGAGCTTTCGATTATACTATGTTCGTTGTGTGTACTTCCCTGTTAAGATTTCGCAGTAAAGATACTGGATATGTAATTTAAATCGTGGTTTTAATGTCTTCCGACATGCAAATTAACATCACTTCCTCGCTATAACCAAAATGGCGTGCATGAAAAAAAGTACTGCGCCCTAAATCTACGAACGATGTGACAAAAATGCATCGCTTAGTTTCTTTGAAAATTCATTTTAGCCGAATCAATATGTTAATGCAGTTGGGAGTATGTATTTATCAAATACAATACATAATAATTTGATGGGGCATTTTTTTAATCAGTGGCTCACTCTAAGGGTCACATGTAGGGAATCCGATCCCGAGCCAAAATGTTGATACCGGGATTTCGGGATTACAATTTTATGATCCCGAGATCCCGGGGCTAGTCCAGCTAGGCTAATCCCGAAATTGGGGGTTTTTTTTATAGTGTTACATATTTTACTTTTATAAAGGAAATTTATAACCTTAGTCAAAAATTAGTAATACAGCATATTCTATATTATATTCTCTAGTATAGTCTCTTGGGAATACGACCGTAGAAATAATGAAATATATTTTTTGACACTGGTATTATATAGGAGCTAAAAGGAATGATTTTTTGTTGAGTCCAATTTTAAAGAGTTACTATGTTATTGTTTTACCACCTCAGCCAGAAATTTTATTTTTAAAAAAGTTATATACATATTTGTAACAATATAAAAATCATTTAAGTTATCTTCACACTGAATTTGACAGATAATAATAAACATAACAAAACATAAAGCAAAGCCGAAATGGCATAACAATAAATAAAAAGTCAATCAACATTGCAATATGAGAAAGAAACAAGAAACATTTCATACTAATAAAAATCGTCTTATCGCCAAAAGTGTCCACTTACAGTAATCTATAATATGCTATGGAATTTAATATTTTTGCGATTCATTACATCGCAATTTATTACCATAAGTGACTAATAGTATTTCATTTTATAGTCTTTGTCCGGAGAATTATTTTCGAATATGTTATCTTAATTGAGCTCTGTGAAGCAATGAACAATGGAACATTGTTTATTATATTTGAGGATTTACACAATCAATTGGATGCGTTTTATTTTACAAAGCCAAGACGATTCTATTTTATAAGAAAATCAAATTTTCAATAGTTTCGGGATCATGTCTTCCAATCCCGGGATTGAAATGTATCGAAAACTGCACGGGATTGGATTCCCTAGTCACATGGCTCTCTTAGGCAGATTCCAAATTTAATGGTTTCAGTGACTTACCGCACCATATTTTTTTTCGGCTTGTACTATGTCAAAATAAGACTATTGGTATTTACATGAGTGTCAAAACAAAATGTTTTGATGATTATCTTAACTCTAAAAAAACATAATTAACTGTTTATTCTCGCCAAAATTACCGGAGTGCCAACTGCAATCTCACTAGAAAGAATATATACGTTATTTAAATATTTCACATCAGATGTCGACTTATTTACTACACATGAAAATAAGCGATTTCAGAAAAAATATAGTTTTATTATTTTCAGTGTAAATTTTATACGTTGTAGACTTTTTTTAATCCATGTCTGCTCCCAATGTGGAGCACTTAACCTCTTTATGGAGGTTTATCAACAGAAGTTTTTCCTACGAGAACTATTTGTTATCCTCCATTTTACAAAGAAAGGGATAAAAGGATAAGGCTTGGACAATATTTGTCGTTAACTAATCGCTATCGCTACATCCAGTTACTGAAGGATCGGAAGTTTAAGTAGAAAATTTTTAGACATCACAACACCGACACAAAAATCGATGAATCGATTGGAAAAAATGCTGTTCGTACACGTAAGATCTGGTAGCACATTCAGCAAACCAATCTTAAAATGTCGACAGAAAGTTTTTAGAAATACAAATATGAATAATTTACAATTATTATCGATAGTATGACAAATATAATTTCTTTTTGACTTCACACACTTCATTTATGTACTTTTGTTAATAACTTATTATATATTGACTCCACTGGAAATCACGTTGAAACGCCACTGTTATATCACACACAGTTACGCATTGCAATATCAATTTTGTAATTACTTATGTTGTTGGGCATAAAATTTACGTTAGTGCTAATGGAAAAGAATACAATTTTCGGAATAATATTATTTTTTACAAACAAATGAATCGAGTGATGGAAATATCAATACCATTCATTACTTTATATGTTATACTATAGCACTCTTTTTAGATGTATTTAACCAGATAAAAAAGTTTATGAGTAACATACCTAATAATAATTAAATATCAATTGTGAATTTCAATACAATGAATATATGAATTTAATATTCACACTATCTTCCCGGCTTTGCTCTTTATATACTGATATATTTATATACGGGCTGATAATATCATATGGATTAGAATAGAACACTTTGAAAATGAAAAAAAAAAACAATTGTCAATCTGTCAGCCATTTTGTTCGAATTGAAAATATTTGAATTACATGTATAATCGATGCTCATTGACAGTTTGTCAATTCATGAATTAACTATAACATGTAGGAGTTTCTTCCGATTACTGCATCGAATAACTATTTTTCGTGCTGTAAAAGACAAACAGCATGTATTACATATGTGTAATTTGTTTACATTTAAAGGCGAAATAGTTTTTACATAATCTTTTAGTACAAAAGACTTTGTGCATAGAGTATTTTTGATTGACATAGAAGCACATTGTTTTTTTATTGGCGGAAATTGTTTGCCATTATCAACTTCTTTAGTCTAGTGGTTAAAGCTTCATTTGGGCTTAGGACTATGTCCTGGCAATGATTGTTTTAATGAGTTTTTTTATTTAACATTTGAGACATGTTTGTGATGTATTTTTGTTTCCAGTTAATGTCAATTACGATTTTAAATTGCCATAGAATGTTTTTAAATATCCGACATCTTTTCTTTTACCAGTTTTGCACAATTTTAAAATATCGGGACGTCAGGTGATTATTACTAATCGTAAAACGGTTTCTTCCCAAAACTACAATCTTTGCATGATTTATTTTATTAAGAAAAATACAATAGTTTTTAGTACTTTTTTCCACTTTTATTTACAAAGATCAAGAGTAGTTTTGGTTTCAGTTTCTACCAAGTATTGATAGTGAGAACCCTTAAGAGGATATAGTACCTTTACGCCTGAAAATAGAGTAAATCGATCGTTTGCCATCGACGAAATCTCGTGAACCGTTCACTTAAAAAAATTTTTTTTTCAATAATTACATTTTCCAAACGCTTTTTTACACTATTGCATTTTTTTTTTTATGAAAATAGTAAAAATGTCAAGATTACACGGTAAAACATTGACTTGGATTTTTTTCAACTACTTTACGCGAAGATCGTTTTAAGGTTTATTATAAGATACCGAAGTTTGAAGTCTTAGAAAGAAATACAGATAAAGATTGGTTTAAGAAAGTGATTTGAGCAGAATTTCTAATTTATCGAATATAATGATTATACAGCCATTTGAAATGTACCATTTTTCCCACTTTTTCTGACTGATTTTTAAAGCATAATTGTATCATATACACTTCTAAAAAAAATTGAAATAAAAAACCATTTTATTGTTTACATTTAAAAGCAAAAAAAATAAATAAATAATGATAATACCAATAAATGGTAACCATTTTTCGGAGATGCCTTTTCTTACCTACTATGCATCAGTTTGAGCTTCAGTCTGAGATCGTACGTGGTATGGAGTGGACGTATCAAATGTTTTATTAAAAAATATTAAATCACTGGTCAACGAATATTAGAGGTAATCAAAGCAATGTTTTTTTATTCTGCCAAAAAAACGCGTTGGGGTTAGGGTTGCCCAAAGCGCTGACAAATAATATTATTATTTATAATACAATAATGTATTTTTCAATAGCGACGCTTGTAAAGACCAGTATTACTTTAGCTCATGGATGTTCAACTGGTAGATCGCGATCGACCGGTCGACTCCAAAGCATAATTTGTTTGATCCCGAAAGCTTCCGTGAATTTGGAAAAAATATACAATTTAAATATAAAATATACAAAAATTGAATTATTTGTAAGCATATACCTATCTAATTGTATGTATTTCGCATTTAAAATAAACATTTCTAAGATTGAAGAAGGGAAAACCCCTACTAAATAAAAATTGTTACAAGAATCATGGTAGAAGTCGATCGCGAGAAAACTTAAGATTGAAAAGTCGATCTTAAGAAAAAAAAATGGTTGGACACCCTTGCTTTAATTTAATGCAGCGATTTCCAACCTTGGAAGCGTGGACTATTGTAAAAAGAAGCGCGAACAGTCCAAAATATTTATTTAACGTGTCTTTGTTACTATATGAAAATAAAGGATGGGGAGGCGCGAAGATATTTTTTTTCAAAGGGAAGCGCATTAACACAAAAGTTGGAAACTACTGGCTTAATGGATAAGTATTTTAAAATAATTATTTGGCAATGTTTTTAAACAGAGATTCTATCTATAGATATTTGTATTTAATAGTAATAATAGATGAATAAAAGCATTTTTACATTAGTATTTATGAATCATTTCTATGTTTCAAAAGTTTTATGCCGCTTACAGATGGGGAAGATTTTCGCTAAAAAAACAAAGTCGTTTAAACGCAAAAAAAAACATTATTATTAGAAACAAAAAAAATATTGGAAAAGATGTTAATATGGCACAACCCTGCATGTCATCGAACATGCAAATTGCCAGTAAAGAAAGTTCTCAAACATTATATAAAGAAATACAAATATATCTATGCATTCAATATAAATTATTTGAATGACTACTTTTGATCTGGTCTAATATTCATTTAGTTTCTTCCTTATTGAGTTAGACTATAGAATATTGAAGTAAAACTATTTGCATTCAGTAAAATATACACCCAATACTTTTTTTACTCGATTATTTTGGATAAACCGTTACGTTTTTTCATACATTTTTGGTACTTTTTTTACACGGATTTGAAACCTATTTATCAAATTATATGAAATGAGCTTTTTTTACGCGCCACTTTCTGGAACCAATGTGTCATCCTGAGATTTTGGATCTTAGATTCAAAAGGTCAATAGAAATATATAATAGAATCCGCAATACATTTTAGATGCTATTAATAAAAAAATGTAAAGAAGTCACTGTGCGACATGTTCAATCGATTTGTTAAGAAGGATTACTTAACATACAATGATTTAAAAATATTGAAGTTTTTTGTCTCACACGATAAGACATAGTTAAGATAATTTTCGGACTAAATTCATGGTCAACTATAGCGCGAACCAGAAATAACTATCAATTGCAACTTATAATTATTTTAGAACTCAATACTTTTCTATTTTAATCTTGTTATGTCAATATTATTATGTTTTAAACTTTTTTATGCAACAAAATTATTTTTCAAAACTGTATTCATCAATATCATAACAAATCATATCAAATCAATATCATAAAAAATAGGTTATAAAAAATTAAAAATAAAAACTAATTCAATATATTAGAGAAAGTTTGAGAAATTTGTATTGTATGGTTTGTTTAGCGTCTCTTGTTACCTTTGGCAAAAGCCGTCTCATGATTTAATTTATTAGTACGATAGCTTACTGTTGCTTACATGTAGCAACACCTCATATGAAGCATTTTTAAGGAATATATAATTAACGTATAGTTTCAGTTACATATAATTGTTGCAACAGATATTTGGGGAAGTAAATTAGATTGTCAGTCTTTGCTATGAAGATAAATAAATACTTATTGATTTTCGTCGATATCTAATATTAATACAAATTGTTTTATATGAAAAACCTTTATAACTGTCTAAATACCCATTCGTGTGTTAGGTGGTATTGTTATTTTTGTAATGAAATAGAAAAATGTTTTGCTTGTTTTGATACTGTAAAAATACGTATTGTGGTGGTTACTTATTTAAGTCAGTGCAATATTTATGCTGTAGGTCAAATTAAAGTTTTGCATTCCTACTGAGTCGCCTTAACCCTTTGATTAAAGTGATTATGTATTTTAACAAATTCAAACTTTAAAACATGACGCGACATGCAAAAAAAATGACTTTTGATAATTAATATAGTGATCAAAATAATGTTCCCGTCATTTTGTTTTTTTGTGGCACAATAACTGATGAAAATCCATGTTATGAACCCAAAGAAGAAACTTTAATTAATATCAACCATGTTGGCAAATTATATGAGAATTTCTTTGCACTTGATGAATAGATGGATAGATGAATTTTATTCGTAGATTTACCCAGTAAGACGTCTTTGGGAATGAATGCTTTGAAATTAGTTTCTTATAGCCAGAATTTTTTGCTGCGGTACGTCCTCACACTGGTTCAATAGGCTGAGCTATATCGATCGTCAACAAAGAATTTTAAAAAAATACATCCTGAACTATTAACACTTTTTGATACTATTATATTATCTTGTTAATTATCCTTAAGCACGCGCGTGAATGTTTAGGTTTGCCACCACAAACCGTTGTGTAAATTTACTCGATGTTTGGCAGCAGCTTTTCATAACGCTTTCAAATGTTCATGAATGTGATGGGGAGAATCAACATTTTCTGTCAATAGCGTTATGTAACGCACCCTTAAATCACAGGCTCTATAAACACAACGGGTAGCGCCAAGAAACCAACGACATTTCAACGACTTATATATCACTGTATTATTTTGACACCACCCAACATCATATTGTAAAACAATAACATTCTGCCCAAGTAAACCATTTTTTTATAACTTATTCTAACCGTTTTCTTAAAAGATTTTGTTACCGAAAAAAAGAGTTATATCACACGTTTCTTCAATAAAACGTGTTTAAAAGTATTTGAATGAAATTTCGTCATTGTTTTTCTGTACTAAAAAAACAAATTCGTCAAGAAAAAACTTTTATCCGATTTACTTTTCCAATATTTTGAAAAAAATCTTTTACGACCATTTTTCCTAAAGAAAAACTTTCATCGCTTACCCGATTTAAGTTACCTAACCAATATTAAGATAATAAATTCGAGGTAAGAATTAATAATAATTATCATATACATACGTACTAAAAGTCTAAAATATAACATTTAGTATCAGATTTTTCTCTCTCTTCCAATTGAACTCCTAATCTCAAAATCAGTTTTTTTTAAGAACTGATCTGAAACATGGTGTCTGAATTAGATTAAGCCTATTTGTTCACGCTATTTCTACGTTTCTGAATTAGGTGAGAGGGAAGGAATATAAGGAACATTTTCACACAAATAAATATATTGCCTTAAAAACTAATTTATTAAATTATTCGTATATAGATTAAGACTTTTAGGCACCGTTATCATATAGTACAAATACCTTGCAAATTTACAAGTACAGATTTGTGCGCTTTGAAATACACGAAAATAAATATTTATTACTCGTCTTATTGCAATTTTTGTATTGAGTGGTGCGACATATGATCCGCTTTTTTGAAAATATTTTTTTTCGGTATTTGATATTGCAGACGTCAGCTTATCAAATCAGGAAAACGTGTATCACAGCTAGTTATTAATTTTGACTTTATTTAAAAAAAAAAAAAAAAATGTTGCCGCTTAGTTCATGATCCATATAAATGCTTAAATATGTTTTTTTTTTCTAAAAAGGTGTTTTAACAAAATAGTATCTTCGGTGTGGTATATGTGATTAGAGCTTGATCTACCGATTAGACGGGTCCGGGTTCGATTCCCGGTAAAGTCAATGTCAAACTTAGATTTTTTAAATTTTAATATAAGACCCAAGACGTGGGTGATTGTGATGTCAATTCTAATCTAATTAATCTTGAGTGACTTGCAAAAAAAAAAGAAATTGTCTCCATATATTTTTGTATTACCACTTAATGTATCCATAATATAATATTGTGTCTAACCAGGAAATGATTAATTTCAGCGACGCTCGTATATAAAGACGTCGTACAGCATTCAAAATAATAATGTCTTGTAATGTTTTTATTTATTCGTGTTGACGAAACGTGCTTCTAGAACGTTATCTGATTTCCTTAATGTTAAAAAATAACAATAAGAAAATAAGCTAACTCCATTTAAAAAAAAAAGAAAAATACATTATTCGCACGAAAGAGCCGACATCTTGCAGCTAACGTTTTATTGTTTTTTTTTTTTTTGTAAAACAAAGAAAGGCAAACGAAGTCGCAGCAAATAAAATTATAAATTGTAATGCATAAAAAAGGCCGTGTCAAGTGAAAATTTACGTAAACAGTGAGTTTTGTAAACGGGCCGTTATGGAGCGTGTACTTGTCGAATAAGAGATGTTTTCGCTGGCGGAAAAAAACGATTTTATTTTTTTTGCTAAACGGGCAAAACTGTGTGAATAACTTTGGAGTTTAAAATCAGTGGCAGGCATTTATTTCAATGAATTTTAATTGTAAAATTAAACGAAATATTTATTTGAGACATCATTTTTTTCAGCATTTTTTCACATAGAGCTTTGTAGCGAATTTCTTGCCTTTAAATCTTCATTCTCCAACTGATCGCTTTTATTGCTAAATTAAATTATTCCAGACAAAAAAAAATATACAGAATTTCATTATGTGCGTTATTACTTTGAGCCAATTCTATCACACATTATCAACTTCTGCCAGCACGGTGGTGATATTATCACATTATATCTACATCTAATTAAAATATGTAAAAACTTATGAGCCAAATGTTATTTTAACCAACGAAGCGTTGCGGGCCAGTTTTGCCGAAAAACAAAAAGATTAATGCGAACGCCTGCCCCTGTTAATACAAATATTTTTCAACCCAGCCCGCTTGTTTACGTTGTGACCCTGCCCACCACGGCACGCCACTGTACACATTTGTTTAGGATATTTTTGCCCCGTGTCATCAAATTTACCAATCGGACCCTACACTCATTTATATATAAATTGACCCGGAGTATTTTATTTCATTTATTTCGTATATCGTGCCGCCTTACATTCTGTCGGACCCTGTGTCGATTTTATTGGAAAATTTGATAAGTTTTTCGAAATCCAGTGGATAATATTGTGTGTGTTGTATATTGTGTATTATGGAAATAATTCATTTGGGAATTTTTATTTTGTCAGCGATTTTCGCCGCCGGCAATGCTCAGAAGGGTATGTACATTTCAAAACACTCGATTATATTTTTATCATATTTATTTTATTATAAACCAGTACATTATAATATAATTATTTTGTAGAAAATTTATTGCGTATTGAAACATACGAATAGTGCTTTAAATTTAAATGTAAACATTATTTAAATAACCACTATAATTAACAACCAGAAGAATGATATTTTTATATATAATTTCATCGTCTCTTTAAAATACGTCAGCTATAATTAATTATCTATGCCAATTCACTTTTTTAGATTTACACATGTAGCCTAAATGTTTAGCTCAAAATCGCTTTATAACTTATTGATTTTAACCACGAATAACTTTGAACGCAATTGAATGTATTTACATTAATTACCTCTTCAAATAATTTCACGAAAAAAGAATTGTAGCTCAAGCAGACGAAAGAACTTTTTAAAACCTATTAATTTGCATCCTTATAACAGCTATTTTTTACTCAGCGCTTTGTGTCACTATACCAACAGTATTATAATGTACATATATAGGTTTGTCAAATAATGAATACATGACTGTATTTGACTTCAAGAATCACTGTGCTACCATTTTACATAACATTTACTTGAGAAATCAAAAATGTACTAATTCTAAGCTCCTTTTTATAGTTTTTATAGTGGTCTAAATGAATAAAAGTTATAGATCTCTGTTTCTATTGTTAATGTTCGGTAGAAAAAGATATAGAAAGGATAGAAACATCAATAAAAAGCTCTGTATACTTGCATAAAAATAACTACGTTATACAAAGTAGACTTAAAGTAATACTGTTTAAATGTACCCAATAGAGTACTTTTATAAACGTTGATTTTAAAGAGTTTCATGCATAATATATACTTTATAAGTGATTCAAAAAACTTTTGCGGGAAATATTGTAGCTTCTATGTTGTATGTTCATTATAAATTTGTTATTCTACAGAAAGTATGAATTTAAATTCAGAATCAAACAAAAGATCAATTTAAAACAAACCACTCACCTCATAATCATTTCATTGAATTTTAACACGTGCCAGTCAGACTTCTGAAAATAAAATAAAAATATATAAATATACAGTATACAAATACAAACTGAATTATTTTACTTTTAATTCGTTATAATTTTATGCTGATGTTCACGCTTTGCCAATTTAAATAAACCATCACACCAAATGTCTATATTTATTTATTTATATATATGTATACATATAACTCTATGGCTTATTTCCATAGAACGATAAGTCAAAAAATTAATGTTTTGAATTACATAACCAATTATATTCGAATACCTCTCTTCTATTACTCCACAAGAATATAACTAAAAAATACTAGTTTTCTCTCGGTAGGAAGGTATAGAAATAAATAAATATAAGCAGTCCATCAGTTCCATATAAATACAACTAGAAATATCGTGTCATGGTTCTGTCAATGTTGCAAGAAATTTGAATTTAATTGAGATATATGACTAAATGATTCACTAAAAAGAAAATAATAATTATCACTCATCTTAGATGCGTCAAAACATAGGCCAGCCATATTTCAAAACAACCAACTTCTAGTTGTAGCACTATGGAACATAACCCACTTTAACAATAATTAATTTCAGATTGCAAAATTGAGAAAATTTCATTCGTTCATGATTTTATTTATAGCGAACAAAATAAATGGTCAGAGTTTAAATAAATTTTTGGTCAGAATAAAAATATTATGCTGTCAGATTTTAATAACCATTTTGACTATGTTAGGTTTTTTTTAATTTAATTTCATTTAAATTATGACTATTTTAAATAAGTTCTGACCATTGATTATTTATTCTGCCCTCAGTAATTCTAACCGATACACTATGACCATTTAATTGAAATTCTGACCAATGTTATATAAACTCTGACCAATGTATTAAAAATTATTACCGAAACTGAATTAAAATTCTGACCGGTTAAATACGAGCCTCATATAAATATCTTAACAGTTCTTTCTTCGTAATGGAATATCTCACTTCAATTCAAACAAGAATAAGAAAGCTTCAAATATATGTAATGAATAATTTATTGTTTTATTTGACAATGTCATATGGAAGAAAGTACTTTTATGTATTGCTCGCATTGACAAAAGCATGCCACTTTTCAAATGCACCATTTGGCACAGGGTGAAACGTCCGCGTGGTTTTTACGAATTGGGTCACAGAAGCATGCAATTTCGTATTTTGTTTGCACTTTTCATGTTTTGAATCGTGAGATAATATTTACCTCCGTTTACGTATGAATGGCCACCATTTAAAGAAGGATTTTCAAGTTCTTGTATTTATGTTTAGCTCGAATGTCCATTATATAACAGCCATACCTCGTTAAATCTCATATTGACTTTGGAAAGGAAAAAAGACGTAACTCACACATAAAAAAAATACAGCAAATTATAAATTATACTCATCATTGAAGTGCACTTAGATTTATTAACTGGTGTTTAATTGACCTAATCTAATTTTATTTTTATATTTTGTTGAATAAAAAGTCCCTTTTCCTGGTTACAGTTTTCATAGGCCCTTTTGCAAACTTGAAAGCTTAATTTCAATAATAATTTGGCATTTGTAACTTATACTCTTTTAATTGAAAGTGTAACAAGTTGTATAATTTGTAATTATTGAAAAAAAAGGCTGTTTTGAAAAAAATGTTTCCTTTCTACAGTCGACATATTCAATTCAATGTACTTGATATTTGAGTGAATAACACCAATAGCAGCGAGATTTTTGAATTTGCTAAATCTTTATTAAACTTCGCCAGATTGGTTTTCAGATTTTGGTTATACGGAATATTTTAATAAAAAATAAAACGAGTTGTACATTATTGCTTTTAAGTGATATGTCTTGTAAAAATAATGAAATTTACAAAAAATTAAAGATTTTTTACCATACTGGCTACTTTAATATCTTTGATAGATTCGGTGGTAACATTGTGGAAGTTCATTTTTAATGTATTATAAAATTTGTTATTCCACAGACAAACTAATCGAATTTAGTTTTATATTAATTGAAATTTGTATTTACTTTGGGTAAGGCTTCTACTAATAATTTCTTTTTTTTCATTACAGGGATTTACTGTGTTGATCCGCATACTGGTCTTTATTATCCAGTCAATAGTACTTGGCCTTCTTCTACGTTTTGCGGAACTTACACTTGCAATGCAAAACTCGTCACCAAGGACAACACCACTGCAGAATTTGACAGCACCCCAACCCTTGAAAGTACACTCCAAAACCAGGATGATTTCAGAAAAAATTATGAAGTCGGGATATCGTTTGAAGACTTGGATGACGAGTCAACAGAAGGTTCAGGAGAAAATATCGAAGATGAAGACAACGACTTCTCAAAAACTATTGAAAATGTATTACAAGCAAGTAAAGAATTGAATGAAGTCAGTGGAGAAATTCACGATATAGCCAAACACGTCAGACTGTATAAGGCTGCAAATGATTTATTAAAATCTATTACAAAGACAGAAAATATTGATAAATTGTCAACGGAAGATACAGAGAAATTATTAAAAGCTTTAACTAACACTTTGGTGAAGAATGGTAACGAGATGTATAAAGAAGATGGACTGGATACGGCGGATACTCTAAATATTTATCATAATGTGAATCATAAATATTCAACACCGATTTCAAACATAACAGAATACTCGAAAAATTCTGTGGATGGTGGCAATGAACCTTTTTACGATTATAGCAATATGTCACCTTACTTTTCATATTACCCTAGTTACTTTTACTCCTCTCCTCTATACCAACCACCATATTTAAATGATGAAAACCGACCAATTAATGCATATATACCCAATGAAAAACCTGCTGACAGTGATATAAATGCGAGCAATATCAAGGAAAATTACCAAAACTATGACAGCAAATCACAAAATCTAGACAATTTTTTACTGCGTCAACCCTTTCCAGATTTTAATCATCAATATTCAGATCAGTATATAAAATATTGGACCTCAAGAGGGTATTATTTTCCTAGTTATAATACTCCAATAACCCCTAGTGGAAATTCGTATATGTCTGATAACTCAAATTACAATTCACAACATCAGTTTATTCCAAGACAAAATCCAGTGAACAAATACACAAAAAATAACAATCATAATACTGCCTATCATGATAGTAATTCACATCTTAATTACGTTAAAAGTCATCACCATTATCATGGTATTGAAAAAACAGATAAATATCATCCTGGAAGATCAAATTATAAACATATTCAGAAGCATTCTTATAAAAATATTGAACATGGTGTAAATGAAACACCTTTTAAATATTATCCATTCAACTTTGATGGCCCTAATCATAAAATAAAAGACGACAAGTCTAACATCGCATATTACTACTACGATCCTATGAAAAATGAATATACAATGAATGTTCCGAAAAATTATACAGAATATGAGACGTTTTATAAAGACTACATGAATAAATATCCAAAATCTGCAACACCGGTAAATGAAGAATCAATTATGGATCTTAATGAATATTATAAAAAATATTACAGCAATGAACAAAATGGAATATTACAAAATGAAGTAATTGGACGAGAAGATGGTCGTCAAAATTCTGCACATATACAAAAAGAAGTATTAAAGAAACACGAAAGTAAAATACGCCCAATGGAATATATTCCAAGTATTGGACAAGAAGACAGACGTTTTGGGACTAGTTATTTTAGTTCACCTCCAAACACGGCAAGTAAATATTTAAACTCAGCAGAATCAAAAGAAATATCTAAGTCAGAAGAGAGTGACAAAGCGCCATCTTACAAATACGAAACATCGAATTCACATGTGCATGACAATGAAGAATTTAAAATGGCAGATAATTCAAAGCAATGGGAATCGATCGAAGAAATTTTTCCGAAAAAATCTAATACTAGTAGCACTAAAGATTTTACATTGAGGGTATCGTCAAAATCTGTGGAGAGTTCTGAAGAAGCGTCAAACCAATCTAAAACAAACAATGATTCATTCATGGGTACGCATCTAGGCAGTAAACTCTTCAAGCCAATTCGCCTTTTGAATGTAAATCCATTTACGACCTTCAATCCCAAACGAGGACTTAGGCGTATTTCGAAAAGGTCATTGAATTATAGTCTTAGCGAGAAAGATACTAAGAACGGACGCAGAAAATGGAGGTCTTATATCACCGTGCAAGGGTGAGGAAGTTATTTTAAAGTATAATTAAATAAGTTTATTCTTTAAGTAAAATTAGACGCAATGAATTCTCTGTTTGCCCGCCCAGTGGGTGTGTTTTTTAAAACACAAAGTAAATAAATAAGCTTTATATGTGTATTTATTAGTTTATTATAGAGACCGCAACATTATGACTAATATAATTACAATAGCTTCTTATTTTTTAACAATTGCTGCTGTCAACGGGGAGCGGAAATATAAAATCCAAATTGACTATTTCAGAAAAAGGTTTTTTAAAAAACAGATTGAAAATAAGTATTACTGCAGAAACATAAGCATTATGGAAAGCTTAGCATTTTATATAATATATATTAGTAATTATATTTTTTCCAACCATATTGCATGGGGCTACAAAAGAACCAGATATTAGATTATCGCTCTGGCTTTGTTCCATTTTTGGGGTCATTGTTGTTGGCTTCCATGACGGATTTGAGTCTCGGTACAAATAGAGTTTTCGAATTAATTTATCGATTTCTTTTGGAAGACATGGGTATTTGACTTCTAACAATTCCCATAATTCAAAACCTAAAATAACAGGACGAAGCAAAAACTATTAGCTTACCACTAGTCCTGTTCTAATCCTATATTTTCTATCGCTACTCTCATTGAAAATTAAGAGCTGTTGAGCAACTGATTGAAAAGCAGTTTTAGTGGAAAATTTCAATTGAGATACCTTCATTAGAAGGTCACATGCTTTACATTAGGATTGGGTATGAATTAAAAAAATGTATTTTAGGAATACAATTTTTAAAAAAATTACAAAAGTTATATTTTACACAGAAATACGAAAGCAATTTTGGGATTTTTACTCCTAATTAATTACATCCTTGCGCTCTCCTGTAAATTTGCATTTTGAGTCTTTGCGAATTATTCTACATTCTAGGTAGGCTACTATACGGATATAACAACATCATAACCTCGTTAATTTGACATCATAATTATTATTGTTTAAAACACGCAATGTTTGCGGTGTGGCTTTTCTTTTTGCAGGAGCAGTATAGTTTATTATCTTCCACACAACGTCAAGGCTAATTTTAAATAATTACCTTTGATTTCTATATTATTTTTTTTTTCTACTTTCAGATGTCCAGAAACACTAGAGCCAGGATATTTCAGAAGTGGTGATGTAACCAAGCACTATCCACTCTGCTGTCCACAAAAAATACTAAATAAGTAATTTAATATTAATAATTTATTATTAATAATTTATTTTCTAAAGCGCAAGTATTTGTGATATATTTTGTATGTCTTAAATTTTAAGCCAGTATTTATCAATATATATTTTAATAATATTTAAATGAATTAGTTAATATATTTCTATTTATCAAAACTAACAGGCTTGTATTTAAGTATTTAAAAATAATAAATATTGTTTACCATTTAAAACATTCTGTAATTAATTATAAAAAAACAATTTAATGTTAAAATTCCGCACGTTTTACTAAGATACATGCAAGTTTTTCTTTGCTTGTGAACATTTTTATCATATTTTTAATATTAAATTGTTTAAAATACACAAAACGATCACTTTCTGTGAAAAGCTGGTTATGTTGTAAACATAATAATTATTATCTTTGTTTAGTTGAACATTATAGTTTTATAAGTTTTTGTACCCTGCTGTAAATTATATGTCATAAATAAAAAATAAAAATCAACTAAAACTACATATTGGAGAAATTGTTATGTTTAATAGCTTTATCAATTTTATGAAACATACATGAATTAGGTATATTGTAATATTATCAATGTTTATTAGCACTAGGCTGTGAAATAAAACGTGTGGAGAAGTCTTTTTTAAATGACCAAATGGCTTAATTTGATGAAATGAAAATACAAAAACAAATGATGTTATTAAATTCAATTTTTAAATTGAACCAATGCATTTAATCGAAATCTTTAACAATGATATGATTGAAGGAAACTTAGCACAGTTTTTCGATGAAAAAATCAAGTTGGGATACGTTGAAAACGACAAAGTTACGCCGAGTAAATTAATTGCCGTTGAAAAGAAAATTTCCCCTTCAAGTGCACAAGATAAGGTAAATTTATCTCTTATAAATTTCACTAATTGCAATTATTTAAAACCGAAACCGCCTAGCATTAAGCGGGAGAGTCCTAAAAGTATAAAATTAAAAAAGGGGAATTATTCAAGGAACATTATTGCTAGGCTTAGCGGTCGGGATTCCTTATCGGGGCAGTAAAAATAAATTTATGTAATTTTTAATTCAAAAATGTCGGGATGTTATGGAAAGAATAAGAGCGTTTCGGAAGAAACATAAGTTTTATGCTTCAACGTAAAATTTGACAAATACCCCTTTTCAGATAAAATGTGACAAAATGTCTTGTCCATAAAATACGAAATTAATTTGTTTCTATATCTAAATTCAAACACAAATACCTATGTGGGACGAGATATTAAGTTGAATGCAATCTTTTAATATTTCATATCTTTTAATCAGACATTAAAGCTGTTCATAATGTGTAAAATGTTAATGATAATAAAAAAAATGCTAAGACCGATACAATATATAATAAAAGCACAATGTTGGTGTTCTTAGTCATTACACGAATATTCCTTATGTCCTACAACGGAACCCGACCTCTGTCGACCTTGTCTGTAAACACATGTTGATACAATTTTTACATCTCGGGAACAGATAAATAATACTTGATTTGTGGTGACCATTTTAATATTTCTTTTCACATTATGTCAAAACAGGTTATTTAAAACTGTCGAACTAATTTCTGCTGGACGATCGATTTAAACAACTTATTAGTTACCAACTTAACGTTATTTTTCTTTATAAAGTTATATCAAGTACTATGTTGGTTTGCCAAGTAAGGTAATGGTATAAACATTTAAAAAAATGCAAAAAATCTAAGTATTATTCAACGTCTTCCTCCGTTGCATTAATATAATATAATATAATATGATCAATAATCGAGGGATCTATAAGTATAACTTGCTCCCGACTTAATTAATGAAAACAGAATATTTTTAAATTTTAGATGATATCGTAGTCAAACTATAGTAAAAGGTATAAGCACAAAGCTTTTAGAGAAAAGGTGGATGATTTTTAAACAAAAAAAACATGAGGAGCGGACGAAAAATATTTTTATTGAAATCTACATTAGTATTGTTGTACATTTCAGATAAAAAAAACTACTATGGAATATCTAAATACTAAAAAATTACCACTAGTTTGCTCTTCGCATTCTTTGAAATAAAACTGTTTTTTATTATTATTGTTATTTGAATCTTTATTAAGCCTGCAACTGTTTTTGATAATTTTGACTTACGAGAATATCCGATAATTTTACAGTGCAATGTAAAGAAACATCAAGTCGTCTCAAACAATACATTTTAGACCTTCCTTAAATCCGGGCCTGCAACCTAAAAGTCTTGACCCAAATCCCGATCGATAAATTAAAATAAATCACTATCCTGCCATCGATTTTTATTTATCAATATTTTATATATAAAAATATTAATTTCATAAAGTAAATATCTTTGAAGTTTGATTACCGCTGATAAAATGGATTAAATGTTCAATACGAACCATTTATTTCACCGTCAGTTTCTAGGATATTTAGTGCTTTTCTTTCTCTATAAGAAGGATTTTTTTAATTTCTACACAATGGTTGTCCATAGGTAGATATTAATCAGTTCATGACAAAATATAATCATTTCCATTTGCTCTATTGCAATATGCTCTAGCTTACTCATTAAATTATTACATATATCACAAATCCTCAATTTATACTTTTCACAAACCCTTTTAAAGTAACACCTTTCCTTAAAAAGCTTTTATCAAGCGATTTAAATGCTTTTTATAAAACTGTGGAAAAATACAGTTTTACTTTAATTCATGGTAAGTAATAAAAAGGCATATCTAGAATACCAAAAATACATACTGTTTTAAACGAACGGTGAAACACTTTCAGATTATTTGGACACTCCTATGATTGACAATATTTAACATGTGAACGCTAATAAATCAGAAAATGATTAAAAAATAAAGTAATTCTAACGTAATTTCAATTTTAATGATGGAATATTATTCGGTAATTGATTAAGAGTTTAACTGTTATTAATTTGTAAAAGTTTTGTCAATATTTGAGCGATGTTTTCAGTACGAGCAGAGTGCACCTGTCGGAATCCGTCCCTTTTATCCAAAAGGTGTTTTTTTTCAGCTAACGCGTTTCTAACAATCCCGGTATGGCAATAAATTAAACGAAGCCACTGATAAGGTAAAGCCGCGCTCTGCATTACCGACGACACCCATTTACAAAGGACCCCTGTTTTCAAAAGTCACTGCGTACCGCTGTATTAAAAATGAATTTAGGTGTTGATAATCATCGGCGGTGGTGTTCGTTGGGAGAATTCACAGGTGAATGAAATTATTCATGCTTTTTATGGAGGGTGTCACCAGTCGTGGAAATATTGTAATTTTTCTCATGTTTTTTTAAACGGTAAAATACAATTACTAAATAATTAAATATTAGACATTCACATTTATATATTTGTATGTATGTGCACATTTTTAAATATTATATATAGTCCAAACAGTGACGCGCGTAGATTTTGAAATTGACAGTTTGCTCATTTAAATAATAAATTAGAAAGATATTGATTTGGAAAAATACACACTTAAAAAACGAGAATATATTGAGTGCCTAAAATCAAACAACACTATCTAAAAATTGTAACTTTTCAGGAAAGCCAAAAAACTCTTTTTTTATTTTATAACTCATCATTCAAAAAGTGATTTGTCAAATTTTGAAAAATTTCGTTTAATGTCAGTTCCGATAGTCCATAATAAATCTATGAATTGAAATCACAATTAGTGTTCAAAAAAGGTTGACACATTCAAGCAAACCGTGATTTCTCCAACACTCAAATGATCATTTCTCAATCTCTGTATTTGTGTGACAAATGACTTTTTGAAGGTTTGCTTCTCATGTTTATTTAAAATCTAATGTACATATTTTATAATTTATTGTGAACAAGCAGTATGTTTATATTGCTTATACTGATGCTAAAATTGTTAGGTATTACCTTTAAAAAACATTAAAAAGGGACAAATTTATATAGTTAATGTTAAACTTCGCAGGTGGTTTAAGGAGAAACTAGAAAAGATTCACATAATGTTGTTTGACTATCATGTATTCGAGAATGAAAAATAACTTAATCAACCAAAAAACGAAAAACTCTTTTTTGTAGATAACATTATTTGACTTTAAGCACTCTATACAATACTACAGTTTCTCCACATATATTCAGTATACAAAAGAATTATTAGTTTGCCAATGACCTCTTATAGATAAATACAACTTTTTTGTAATTAAATATTAGTCAAAATTAAAAATCAATGTATTTCAAATACAAGCTGATTTATATAAATAGTGTATTCTTGTTTTGTAATCGTTATTTGTATCGATTTAAATTTTCATCAGCAAAACCGTTCCTGATATTAATTAGTTCTTTATATATATAGTGCTTTTCCAACAAGAATTAAAAAGTGAGTGTTTTATACTTTTATACGATAATTCTGACGATGGTGTGATGGCAGAAAAGACTATCAACATTTTTTTAAATATTTTTTAAGCAACCAAATAACTTGCTTTTTTTAATATAATATTATTATGCATTATGTTTTTTTATAATACAAGTTTCATTAACAAAATATTGGATGATAAAAAACTAAAAAAAAATCCTAGATAAAGGCAGTTTTGAATAGCTGGGACATTTAATACGCTACGTTGGGATGGTTTCGCAGGTATTTTCTAGCTAAAGTACATCTACCTTACTTGGCAGAGACCTTTCAGCTAATGTAGCAATGGCTGAAAGCTACCAGAGGTAACTGGAGACTAAAGCCTACATTAGAAGCCTTTTGATAGTGGTTTAGATCGATATCAATTTAATAACATCAAATCTAAATCTCACTCCATAAACTATACACGTGCCGTTAATTTGCAATATAATATATTCCTCAACAGCTTAAATATATTCGTAATCTATCTATTACATGGCAAATACAAATTGTATTTAAACTATCGTGATATTTGAAAAAAAGATTAGACTACAAGAGATTTTGATTCTCTATCCAACTAAATATTTTGTTTCAAATATAATTTATAATGAAAGCATATATTTAATGTAAATATTTTACTTGTCTTATCTCAGTTACTAGGATTTACTTCAGTAGATCATTCTTTTCGTATAAGGTTATTATGTTAAAATGGTAAAACATTTTTCTTGAACTTTTAAGTACAATCACGTATTTACTTGGTTATATTACGGAGAAAACAAACACTTTTTCAATGTGTATTTACTGAGGTTACTTCACTTTAACGATACTTTACGACGCATAAAATATTACAATGCTACTATTTTTTTTTATAAAATACCACTCGGCTCACTTCACCTCTAACGAGCTCATGTGAAAATCACTTTAGCGCTAAAAATAAATAAAGATACTTATAACTACAAAGCAGTAAATAAACGTGAATATAATATCAGTGTACTTGCAGAAGGCACTTAAGTAGTAAGAAATTGGATGTTTTGAGTTATGAATGCATGATGTTTTAACACGCTGTATCTTCTGAAAAAACAAGTCTATATTTTGTCTATTTTTACGTAATAATGACATTATATACATCAAATTTTACTTCATACTATTTTTTATTAAAAAAAACGCTTTTAAATATTTTGATCGAATCCGATAATCATTATTGAATTTATAGAGATGTTAAAATTTCCAGATTACCTAAAAACGAGGCCTTTTTATTTAATGCCTTTTTTTCAGCATACCCACAATATCATAGTTTATTTAAGCACTTATTTAAGCAGATTGTTTTCGCTTTTCTTTCAGTGTATTTCTTTCGAAAAAGAACTCTAGTTAACTAACTATTTCGTGTGTTTTGCCAAACGATAGCGCATGAAAAAATATAAACTTTGTAATTCAGTACTCAATTTCTTTTTTGTAAATACAATAGATTTTACGTCACAAATTAGAAGCTTATTTTAATTGAATTATTTGATTGTTAAGTATTAAATTAAATAACTTATTCATGAAAAAGAGTTCTTTCTGAATATGAACGAATTGTTTTACAAGGGCATGGCGTGTTATAGATCCACATATGTTACGCTACAAAATTCTCTTTTTGCAGGCGATATGTTAATATTATGCGAAATAAAACATAAAAATTGACGCATTTTAAATAATGTATGCATTGAAAGTCAGTTATGTTAGTTTGAATATCTTTAACGCGTCTTTTACGCAATAAAAAGCACTAAAATGCATTAATAATGATGCTACTGTGAGGTTAAGAAATGCGGTCGTTTCTTATGTACGTCGCAATCATTGCTTTGCGACATGCAATGAGTAAAGAAAACTTGCGCCCGTTATTTACTGACATAGAACGATTAGTTTATTTCATAGGTCTGCGTCCAATTTTTAAGGTTTATTAATAGCTCGACACAGAATCCTTTATCGGACTTACTTACTTACTCCACTCAGTTCCGCCGAATATATCCGATGGATAGTACCCGACGGCCGTCCAGGATGCCGGAATCCCACCTGTCTGAAAAAAAGGCAGGCAAAATTAAGGCTTCCCGGAGGCAACCGCAGAATTTGATCTTACCAGTAACAACGTCTCTCCATAACAACTGACGTGACGGACCGCTGTGTTGTACGTCCCCTAATCTGCAAATTCTTCACGAAATCAAACTACCTTACTCCCATTATTCGACGCAAGCATTTGTTTTCGAAGCTCAGTATAGGGTTTTTCTGAGCCTTCGTCAGGTGCCATGATTTACCACAGGTAGAATACAAGAGTTGATCAAATGGCTTTTGGTTCTAATCGTGTACAGCTGTGTGTCCCAAACTGTCCGCATTGAGTTAAATGTGGCCTAACCTAGAAGAATTTCGAGCTTCTTTTTTTGTGCTATATAATACATATATACAATAATAGTATTATATAAACGCACGTATAGTTTAAATTTAAGAAATTTAATTATTGATTTTATTAATTGTCTTTAGAACACTTAAATTGTGTCGAGTTCCTTTTTTCTTTCTTCCTGGCGTTAAAACCATTTCATGCCAACATTGAAACATTGAAAACCTTTATAATGTATAGGACCCATATTCTTCTTCTCGGGAATCTCATATTTGTCAACTTAATATTGCTCATCTGAGGCAGATAACATCTTCTTAATTATTTTGTCATTATTCAAACTTTGGAATTCAGGATCGTTCACATCACAATTTAACAACTTGGCGAAATTGTTACATTCTCTGAATATTTAAATTTGTACAGCTGTTTTCGTGATATTACTTCCTACTACATTACTGGAAGTTACTAATAACAATTTACAGAATTTTAAGTTATTAGTTTTTCATCTAAAGAATTCCAATCCAGATAACAAAGGTTTTACTGTAACACAATACATATAATATAGTGTCTCGATATATAATTTAAGAAGGTGCTTGGTGGAATTTCAATATTAAATTTGAATCGTTCAAATTATGTACATTCACACAGATTTTGTCACTAACGATCCGTATTTCAACTTTCGGTATCTTCAGGCGTTCAAGTGCACGGATGAACTTGAACTGACGGTTAGTAAATAAATGTTTCGTGTTTATATAAGAAATAATTGTATCATTGAGTTTAAAGCCATTGCTGACGAAAAGGATAAACCCATGGGAATGCCCACAGATTTGAGGAGTGAGTAGTTTTAAGAATTATATTTACTTGTTTGTCGGAAAATGTTTTATGATTATATTTATATGGGGTATAAAAGCCGCGAGCCAGGCATGTTAAGCATTTCATTTAAAATCGGAAGACTGTTCAATTGCTCTGTGTTTATTTCTAAATAAATATTCAATTTACGCATGAAAAGTTGATACGAAAACGAAGAATCTTTTGCATTCAGCGCATTTTTTGTGATAATGTGTTACTCATCTGTGTATACCGTTGTGTTTTACAATATTCCAAATGGCTTCACGACGAAAATCAATTTGAAAACTTTGATTTATAAAATTGTCGTTACTTACAAAATACTTGAAGTGCGATTTTAAGCTTAAGCTTATTTCTTTAGAAATATAGGATTATACTTATGACTTAAATGTTCATTTCGATCAAAGTTAATCTCGTTATTTTTTATGCTATACACTGCAAAATTTGTTTTTTTAAGCACATTAAAACATTTCCCCTCGTGGATAGAGAATATACTTAATCAATATAATAGACAGTCGAAAGTGCTTACTCTCAGAATGTGCCAGGTGCGTATTATATTATAAAATTGTTGATGTTGCCACGAGAATTGCAACTTAACATAATATAATTGATATTTTTGTTTGGAATTTCTGAATATATGTGATTTTCTTTAAAAACTTCTTTGAAAAGGTTATGTAAAAACTGTAACACTAGCAGTATAATAAAATTTAAATGTATTTTTTTTATTGAAGTGTTTTAATAGATTCAATTAGTTAATGGTTATGTTGTAAAAAATATAAATTCAATCATTGTTGAAAACGGCGCTGTTCGAATTTGACCGAATAACAAGTTCATGTTATAACAACTGCAATTTTTATGAATGAAAAACATCATTTATTAATTACTAGCGTATTAAAGATTATCCATTTGAGTAAAAAAAAATGTTAGTAAAATAATTCTTACTTTCTATTTGTCTTCCTCTACTGCCTGAAAAACACACACAAAAATGAAAAATTGAAAAAATTGTACGATTCTTAATAGAAAAAAAATATATCTCTCTCAACTAACAGCACATTTATAAATGCCCTCTACTTATTATTTGCATAATATTTCAACATGACATTGTTTAATTGTGTAGTTGTATAATAGAATAAAAAATAAATTCAAGATCAGTTTACACGAAACAACTTTTTGCGATATGCGTTTTTTGCCACAACGACTCTAATACAAATACGAATGTTATCTTTCAAAATTCGTAAAATGTAAAATTTAATGCTGAATACATTATTTTAATGTGTTAGTTGCTTTCTGATCTCACTGTAATATTTTTTTGTACGCTTGAGTACCTAACTGTAAGGTTTGTTTATGTGTGCTTTATGAATAAAATTTTCAAACGTGTCAGATACGTGGAAGATATTAAAGTCATTTTAATAACCAAACACTTTCGGAGCGTAAGTTGTGAACAACATTTCTGTTCCAAGTTTTTGTAAATGTGTTAAAAGAAGATTAACATTTGTATGTAGTTTAATGATTTCTAAAACTATGACAATATGCCGGTTGTCACTGAAAAATTTTACAAGGAGACCGGCAGAAATAAAGAAGAAATATATATTTTGTTAATAAAAATCATTTATCAAGAAAATAGTAATAAAAAAAAAACAAATTTAAGCCCACAACAATCTAACCGCAATTGCAAAAATACCCCATTATATTCATCTGTTCTTGTGGCTGAATGTTCAACTTGTCGTATTTGCTTGCAATTTACACGGGTAAAAATGTCATCAAAAATGACATTTTCAATTTACTATGTAGAATTATGTTCGAAAGTATGAATGTCTGCACAAGATATAGCCAACGCCGAAAAATGAATTTTAAGCAACTTCTTGTGAGAAATTTCATTAGAGTTCAAATACTTTACTAATACCATATCATTGACTGGCCATTGAGAAGTGAAGTGAGTCAAGTAGGGAAATAGTGAATCTTTTCTACTGGACTTTTAAGTACAATCACGTCTTTACTTAGTGTTTTTATAAATCACATATTTTTATTTTAGGGATTAAACACTATTGCAGTTTGTATTTACTAAACTTTATTCACTTTTACGATACTTTAAGACATTTAATTAAATTAGCTATATAGTTATAAACTTTAAAAAAATATTAGGAGTTACAGTTAATGCCAATGCACCAAATATTTCATAATTTAAAGATTATATAAGAGGAGAATTGACATAGCAAACACCCACGTCTTAAGTCACAAATTTAAATGAAATATCCAAATTTGACATTGACCTTACCGGAAATCAAACCCAGACGCGTCTGATCGATAGAGCAAGTTCTAACCGAAAAGACCACAGTGGGCGACATGTAGAATATTATAAAGCATCATTTTTATTTATCTATTTAATTGACATTGCACAAGGTTGACAAATTATAAATTTAAAACATTTACAATGAAGAAAAAAAAATAGTACAATTAAATATTAAAAGCTGTAGAAAAAAAAATGTCAAGAAAGTCAGCGGAATAAGCTCCGACGAACTCTACTTTAAAACATAAAAAATAGTATTCGTTGGAACTCGTCCACGTCTAAGTGGAATATGTCGAAATCTTAATCAATATTGTTGAACACCGTTAAAGCTCTCCCCGGTGGCATCCCCATTGTCAGGCTGGTTCTACACCTTATGAGAACAAACAATTCATGTCCACGATTTCTTAAAAAATAATCAGGAACATTTAGATCTTAAGTAATCATGTGTAATCAAACCGTTTTATGATTATGTACAAGAAACTCCAATTCGTTAAATATAATTTATTTCCGACAGTGATTATCAATCAATACTTTTTCAATGAGCAAAAGAAAATATGAAAATCTTTCCACTGACATTTCGAAGCTTTTATCCAATGACATTGTTCGTCATCACTGAATTACTTCGTGACTGAAACTACCAAACAATAATACCTGCCTCTAAAAGGGTTCTTTACAATAAAATTTAATGTCCGCGCAAGTTAACGGGCGCACTGTCAGCGGGAGAATCTTTCGAGTAGAGCGTTTTCACTGTGCCGAGATTTAAATGTCGCTTTATTGAGCTTTTTATCAAAATCAAACCGAGTGTTCTTTGAATTCGTTGACGAATCTTTTATTCACACGCCTGTCTACCACAATAACACGCTCCGTGGATATTTAACAATCAGTATTATTTTCTTTTCTTATGAATAAAGGTTTTACTGAGGCTTTTCAATACGGTAAAAGCGAATATGGCATAACCAAACGTATCAATGGCCCAGTTCCACATAACAAGTGGAAAAGAAATAATATTTATGAAGTTAAAAAATAATAAAAAAAAAAACACTTATGTATTATACTTAATCCACAATGGTTTATTAGGATTATCGGAACCGGTTCCGCTCATCACGAGAATTTTCTGCTGATAAAAGAAAAGTTATTGTTACAGAGCTATGTATACAAAAAGCAATGTAAGTCATTATTTCAAGCCTGTGTCGCAGTGTTCAACGTAATTGGCTTCCGTAATGGATTTAACGTGTTGAACCCCTGTACAAACAGCATTTTTTCATTCAAAAGCATGTCATGTTTATAATTTCATCCTACGCGTCCAATTAAAAAATAAGGGGGCGAAGGGAGTGCGATTAGTTAACCAATCATTATGTTTTATCCATATTTCTATATTTCTCTTTTTAGAAAAGAGGTTGAGCAATTGAGTAACAACCAGTTCTCGTAGAAAAAAAACCTATGCTTAGACGAAGCGAACATGGTTGAAAAAAGTTAATCTACGTAATCATATATTAATTATTATTTAAGTAAGTAAAATTCCCTATATTTATTTCATGTCTTGAAACATTGGTTTGTTTGGTATTAATATTGGTATTTTGGAAAAAAAGCCCGGCTTAAACCAATGAGCCGTTTTTTTGTTAAAAAAAACAGAAAACTGGTTAAATGATTTTTACTGTTAATTGGATGCCATATACACGTCCGCTAAATACAATAATTGATTGACATAAACTGAAGCCGCAAGTTGTTCCATTCAAAAACAGTTACTGCCAAACTGCTAAAATAAAAATGACTGTATTAAAACACTGTCAATTTTTATACTAATTAAAATATATCAATCAACATTTGAGTTATTTCTGAAACAAAAACATTTCGCGGTTTACTCATGAAGACCTATTTTAACCACTTGAATACCAAGCGGACACCGGTGTCCGGAACATATGCAAGCGAACACGGATGTCCAAGACATTTAAAAAAATCAAATACTTGGTATTCTAATAGAATATAAGCAATATTTTGATGAATATGTGTAGTTCCATCTATACTGCGTCAATATAGGTTTTTAAAATATCGAATTCGAATTTATATTAGGCAAAATTATTTTTCTCAAAAACACGCAGTATCTCTGGGACACATATTAATGATTTATTTGCGCGGTATTCAAGCGGTTAAAACTGTTCCGTTAGGCATTAAAATCCTAATGAATGTGACTAACACAAGAACTATCTTCAAGTACGAGAAAATCGTGCTGAATCTATGTTAAATTATTTATTTTACGATGTATTGATGAACACGGTAGCTTCAAGCACTGTCCTACATATTTTAATTATCAAAGTGCTTGACATCCTTAAAATTTCTTTGTCTTATATACCGGATATAAGAGATTTTAAAAATACTCATCAAAAAGCTTTTGTTTACCCATTAATAGTGTGATATGTATGTATGTATGTATTGTATGGTAAGTTAGTAAGATTGAACAGATTTAATAACATAAATATATTTTTTAGAAGTACCGTACTCTTTTTTCCTAATTCTACACGTTAGCTTAACAATTTGTTATTAAGATCTGGACCGGTTTCACTGATTAAATTTTCGTTGGTAACATTGTGGAAGTTCATTTTTAATATCAAATTTTATTTTATATTTTTGATAAAACGTGCTTTGATACAGGTTTATTTGTATACAAAATTGTGAAGTAAGTACAAAAGTATTTTTGTTTGTGTGATTTATTTTTTAATATTACACCTTTCTACTAAGAATGATCAACTAAAGATTCAATACATATAAGTTCAAAAAGATTCAGAGCAGAGAAAAATTAATAAGTTTTTCAAAAAAAATAAAGTAAATAAAGGTTTTATCGAAAAAACTAAATAGTTCAATTAGTTTACCTGCTGATGGCCCAATCGTATTTAAATTATGCCGGCCCTTCTTCTTGAAACTTACTAGTATGTCTTCCTTGTTCTGCTATGTTGAAATTTTCATTTTTTGAGCTTTATTTTATTTTTATTTAATTATTATTAAGATAATAACGTCTTTTTCGTTTGATAAACGAAAAAGACGTATTAAGAAAAACATTTTTCGTTAAATATACATAATTCATTTTGACTGACGTAGAAAACAATATTTTTCTGTGATATAAATGTTTTTAAAACATATGAATAGATACAACTCAATATATATTCGACAAATAAATTCTACTGTGACGATATGGCATACCCTTCAATAATTCGACGCTGGTAAATCTCAATGGATTAACACGATGAAATACTAAGTATAACTCTTGTAAATTGAAAGTGGATTTTACATTCTATGACGTAACCACCAGAACATTCCAGAAACGTCATTAAGAATTTTGACTAATTGCTGTATGTTTGATTAATTTGTACTGAATAAGTTCAGATAGCATTTGCTGTAGACGTCCATGATTGATGTACGACGTGCGAGGGACGTAGTACAGCACAAATCGCAAAAGCCACAATCCGAATACGATAGATTTGTGGCTAAAATATAAATTCTCTTAATCCATAAAATGCTGAAACGGATATTGAATTTACTCGTGATTTATTACGATTTTATTAAAGGGGTAAGGACATACTTAACAGTTTTTTTTACTATAAATCATAATGGAAACAGAAAACTGAAAAAATATTACATATTTTCCTACGCAGGTAAATGATGAACATTCTTTTGGGATTATTTAATTTTTTTTTTTTTTCATGCACGAATTTAACTGGACATCTGCCATAGACAAGATATCTCGTCAAATGTTTCGTGCGCAACACGCCCGAGACGAGTCACCTCGTCAATAACTAATCAAATTACAGCCGGCTTGCTAAGTACAAAAGTACTTTTTTCTACGGCAGCCAAAAGGTTAATGTAAATTAACTTTTAAATTTACATGATAGATACGTTCTACGGCTCATCAGTTTAGTTAAGGCAAGTATATATACAATATATGGTTACGGACAATTGCATTAAAAAAGTGAATTCTTACTGAATTATTATATATTTTACTTTGTTTATATTAGTAAGTATTTTTTGCGTGAGATTTAAATCTAGTATTATGGTAACTATTATTTTTCATAAGTGCTTTATCCAGTGGCAGATTAAGCTCATGGAAGGCCCCAGTTTTTTGTTTTTCGGAAAACATAAAATCGTCAGAAAATTCAGAGTAAAATCTGAACGAAAAGTATATTTATTATTATTATAAAAGCAATTTTTGAGGCCCCTAAGATTTGGAGGCCCCAAGCGCGCGCCATATTTAATTGGAGAATTTTTAAAATAAATACATATGGTAGTTAATAGGGATGTATGAATTGTTTTTTTTTTTACAGTAAATTTTGGTAATACTGGTTAAATAATATCGAGATTACGCATCAAATTTACCATTTACCTGGATGTCGGGATTCGATCACTTAATAATCAATGATGAGCTTCATACTTCAGTTAGTAATAAAATTATTATAATATTAATATACAAAAAGTGAAAATGTATTGATTATATCAAAAATATAAACTGTTATAAGTCACTATGTGTTCATTAATCTTGGGTTTTTAAATTGAATAATATTTAATTACTTAGTGCCGAATACAGAGTCAATCCTTTGTGACGTACTAATTTGGCTTTAGGATTAGAAACAGATTTCCAGTAAAAGATAATGCAAATCCCATCAGCTTACTGGACGTTCCACGGTGCATTGTTCATCTGGGAAAACTAGTAAGTAGTAAAGACATACAAACTCTTGTCTCTTTTAAATTAAAAGTGTTAATTTAGGAATAACCAAGCTTAGTGCTTAGTGATTTCTAAGCGATAAGTATATAATATAAAATTTATCCCGTGTCGTAAAACGCGCTATTTAAGTAGATGTAAATTCAATAATTAATTTAATCTGATTACTTTTTTAAACGTACTATTTGTGACGGATTTCACCCATAGAGTTATTCAAATGCCTCATTTAGACCTACCGTGTACGCTACCGAGCGAGTGATCTCGGCCGAATACAAAACAATCTGAACGCGACGTATAGTATTTGGCCGAGTGATTCAACGAGTGATTCGAGTGAGCAAGTGAATAAAAATCGTTACTGTTTCCACAGCTGAGAGGATGCCCCACTACCTGTAGCACACCTTAGCTCAAATTTTCGGCATATCTGAAAAGTGTTGTTGAATGAATGTAGACGCTTACTCGGTCAATATTGTAGCTCAGACCTATATTTGGTTAGTTTAAATGGGATGTAAAGATAATTCTCGAGACAAAACACGTGACACAATTATTTAAACAACAAGCAAAAGCAAAGTTGTCTATTTTGATATTGTATTAAAAACGATTTTCCAAAAAGTTACATTGGAATTTGGCACTATCGGTTTTCATATCGACTGTGGAAAAGAAAAAGGAGATAACCCACAGTTTTTCTAAAACAGCTCTTTTCGATAGTCACAATTAGGGTTTCCAATCCCGAGATCTCGTTCAATTCTGTGATCTTGAAATCAAGGGATCGCGATCGTACCAATTTCGGGATTTCGGGATTGAGAAAATGAAACACGAAATATTTTGTTTTTTAGCAAATCCGCAAGATCCGCAAGATCCCAGTATCACAAAAAGATCACGGGATTAGATACCCTAATTACAATGTATACAACTTGATACACGTTCTAACAAAAGGATGTAAGTTTAAAATGCCGAATTACTATCTAAGTTTAGCTTTTAAGTTTGAAAAAATAATGTCCAGTGATAATTGCGACGTGGAAAAGGGACTTTTTCTTCAATAATTTATTAAATTAATACCAGGGTAAGTCAATAAAAACTCAGTTTATCAGTCACCGTACACTTCAAGATTGTGTATATTTCACAATTTTCCTTTGGCCGAAAATCATCAAAAAACGTTTTTTGTGTCTCCTGTAAAATTTGATATTTGTGGGTTACTGTCCTTTTTCTTTTCCACAGTCGATATGTATTATCATTAAAGCCTATTCTCAAATAGCCACCAAATTGATAAGCTTTCAATTATTATAGTTATAGTAAAGTAGCGAGTTGTTCAGGAAATGACTTACCCATTTGTCAACAATAAGGGACAAGACTGAAAGCGTTTAAATATTCATTTCGAGGTAAATTATTAATACACGACAGACTGTATTCATAAATATCATTCATATATCTAAAATGTATACAAATATAAATCTTGTCAAAATTATGTTCAACCGAAATTTATATACATTCAATTCAATAATATTTTTTTTATCCATCTCCGCTCCCAATGTGGAGCATATGGCCTTCTAATGGAGGCATCTCAACATAAGTTTTTTTCTACGAGAACTGTTTGTTACTCAGTTGCTCAACCTCACTTATTTCAAAGTGAATAGTAGGGAAAGAATGATAAGGCTAGAACAGGACTACTGGTTGACTAATCGCTATTGCTACACCCGGTTATTAAAAGATCAGAAGGATGGGAAGAGAGGAAATAATGTGAATTTACATCACAAACACTCAGTCTTCGATCACAACTTTGAATTGCATGATTCTCAAATTCACTGTGATCTGACCGGGAATCGAATCCAGACCTGTGTGATTGGTAGAGCAAGCTTTAACCAATTGGGTCACAGCAGGCGATAATATACATAACTGGCAATATTTTTTTAAGCTGTAATCGTAAACCAATGAAAAAAAAAATTATCAGTGAATACATAACACTATAGCAATTGAAACAATAAATTTTGCACAGCATTTTTTGGTCAACATTTTATTATAATTCAGAAAAGCTTTTTGAAAAAATTTACTACTAAAAAAGTAAATTGTACATAAGTGTATTCCAAAATAAGCTCTTGTTGATAAAAATGTTGTTTTGTACGCCATCAATGTAAGCTGTACTAATTTGTAACAATAATAATTGTCTGAAAAAATCCTACAGAATAAACTTTGCGTTTTTTTTGCATAAATATAACAAGCCGAACATGATTTACATCAGTTAAGATAAATTTGTGGCACGCGAATCTTGTTTCGCAAAAATAATGTGCAATCATTTGACACGTTTTGGCGTGTTTTTATAAAATTAAATTTACTAAAAATGCTCAATTGCTTTATAAAAAAAAAAGATTTAGTATCATTCATTACATCACGAACAAAAGAAAAATGTATTATTTAATATTAATTATTGGTCTGGAATAATTCAGTTGGTGCATTAAATTACACCGGTTTGGCAAAAAAAATGATAATTACTATTTTCGCTGACTTAAGGCAGGTAAATTGACGGATTACTTCACAAACGCACGAGGCACGCGCTTGTGGCCTCAAAATAACATGTATACTGTCAAATCTATAAATTATTATTAATTTAATTTTAATTTAAAAAAACACTGCGTCAAATTTTCAAATTGCTTAACCCGTCGTTGACTGAATCCTTGAGTTATAGAATTTTCCTGGTGGTTAAAGTACGAAAAATATTCAAAAAAATTTAAATGCTTCATGTATTTTTTTTCTTTTGAGCTTTTTCGCGTTGCTATATTATTTTACTGCCGATTCTTTTTTTCTATATTCATACCGATTAATATTTTGTACGTTATGCTTTATAATGCAGTAATCACAAAAACATCCCATATTTTAAACTAGCACACAAACTTCAATATGTAATTGTATTTTCGTTATGTTTCTATACTTTTCATAAAATCCTTTTATTAAGATGAAAAATATACCATCAGTTTACGATCACTTTCTTACTCGCTCATTTTTTTAAATACACCATACGGCAAAATCCTGATTTACGCGACGAGCTTTTGAGTAATGTATGTTAGCCGTAGAAGCTTGTAAAATTCACCAACAGATGGCCGTAATTTATCCCGGATTACAACCTGCCTCCATTGCACCAATTTGTAATGTGGATAGTGGCAAAAACGTCTATCTACTCGTATACGAAAATAAATTACTTACAATCAGGAGAGAAGGTAAAAGTTAACTGTACGTTTCGAAAATTGTATTTTCATTTACGATCTAATTGATTATACTCGCTGTATTTAAGTTATACTTAAATATATTTGATTTTGTAAATGTTCAATAAATTTTTCAAAAATAAGCCGTCCGTTTTAGTTGAGATGCGATTTTTTATGGAACAAAATAGGAGGACATTGTTTAAGCACACCACCGGCTCTCGGTTAATGTTTTGGATATTAATTGTATTACAATATAATAATAATGAATGCTAAACTCAACTTGTAGCACATGGCTTAAAAATATATCAATTTAAGTGGTATTAGAACCTGAAGTCACCACAACTGATGAGGACGATATTACTAGTCGGCAACTGGTCAGAAAAATAGAAAATATATTTGCAGAAGGAATAGCTATCTCGTAGGCCATTGGGTACCCATCAATTCTATTGTAATCGAATGAAAACTTTACTTCAATGGAAAAGAAATAAAATTAAGTTATATAATGAAACAAAAACACAGTTTTAACAATAAAATCTTATACGACACATTTTATCTGCAGTAAAATAAAAATCATTTGATTATTTATAATAATAAAAAACCACGCATAACTGGCCAACACTCTCTTGGCTAATCCACAGTGCAATTCCAATATAATAACATCACAGTTTCGAGAATAAAATGCTCGAATTACAAGCAACTCGACTCCAAAAATGCATGCAAAGCTATTTTTTATTGTAATGAGACTCCAAACTTTCTTGGTAATAATTGTCTATTTAGAAATTTCCTCTCTTGTAGTGTGCCCACCCAAAACCTTGATGACTTATGCCTAATGGCATTTGGTATACAGGTATGTGGGACTTGTCATACAATAGCGGAGACTCTTAGAAAATAAATCGACTTTAAATAAACAATAAAGAGGTTACAGAACACGTAGATTCGTGATAAACTCCACGGAAAGAATGTCATACATGACCCAATGGTCTGAGTTTCTTAAACGGTATTGATAATAATTAATCCTAAGCACAAATAATTTGTATTATACTGTTTCATTATCATATTTATTTTTGAAGACGTGATAGATTAAATACAAATATATTTACTACGCATTTTTAATATTCCATTGACCTAAGCGTTCCATGAAAAAGATCTTGGAAAAAATTGAATATCTGGCATAGTTTATTCTTATTTTTAGAATGGCTTATAAAAACGACAAGAAACATAGATAGTCTTTTTATTCAAAACTTATTTGTTACTGTTTGGGCTGGAAACATACTATTTTTAAAAAATATATATTGAGACAAAATAAACGTTAATTGATATACCAATGTTGGTAACTATGTTTACCTTCAAAGTGATTTTATTTATAAAAATATACAATGTTTCGTGTTGGCTAGTTTGAAATGTAGAGCTAGTCACAATAGCATATGAAATCAAAAAAATGTACCACCGTTTATTATTGTATATAATATTTATCAATAAAAAAAAAAGTGATTTGACTTTGTCAGGAACTTTTAGATAAAAGAGCTGATTTACTAGCCCCTTAGTAAATTTAAAAAAATAAAAAAACGACGACGGACCTGACATGGATATGTGCTGCAGTTACCCTAACACAGTATGAATGCTGCATGTTTCTATTATTAACTGGATAGATACTGTTGACGTGGAAAGTTGCTGATGACCATATCAATGGGTGAACTAGGAAGCAAGGAGGCTAGCGAGGAACCAAAATCTTGAAGGAACTATTTGGTGGCCAAGTATAATTCGAGTAAGAAGCGTACGTACATGGCTTAACCATTTCCACTCCGATGGTTTAAAAAAAGAATTCACCAGCTCCATGCGATTTTTAGTGAATTTGCACATAAAACGATAGTTTTGTTAAAAATACAAAAACACAGTTTAATAAAAAAAAATTGGGCTTGTTGCACAAGATGTTGCATTAGTATTTTTTGGTGCCTTAATCCTTTTCACTCCACTGATTTGTTTCTACCAGCTATTATTACGTGAATATATATTCGGTAGTGTAATAAGTTGCGACAACTCTGACTAAAAGAGAAATTTAAAAATCCAGTTATCTTCAAGAAAACTTGCTTTCTGTGATACAACAAAAAACAATTGGTGATTTTATTAATTATTTATATTTATTAAATTAAAAAAAAACATCTAAAATTTACTTTTTGCAAATTATAGCCGGCGTGCTAGGTACAGGCGTACTTTTTTCTTTGGGAGCCAAAAGGTTAACTTTTATTTTCAACTCATACTCAATGTTAGAATGTTCCAATATAAAAATACTCCTCATTCTTTTTGAAAAGAGGTGAAACATAGTAAAAATTTTACAATCGCAGGAAGTTGTACATCACAGATGGTAAGTTAAGTTGCGGTCATACCTGACTATTTCAAAACGAAGTTTTCTTCGATTTTGTAACCAGCTAACAAGATAGGACTTAACTAAAACCAGAAGCTGTTATAATGCACTTAATTGCTTTAGTCATGTTTTAGTAATACTTTCACGCATAAGTCAAAACGAAAAAGATCATTTGAAAAGATTTACGGCGTTTAATATTATGTTTCTAATTTACAATCTGCCATTTACGGGTGTTGTGAGTTATTATTTGTTTTTGTGTGTATGATACCGCTTGATTTAGCATTTTGAATAAAATAACGATAATTTTTGGAATCGAATTAATTATTTATTCCGTAGAGAAATTATCACTAGTTTGTAATTCTCAATTTGACGCTATTATAGTGTTGTCGAAAAACATTTTAAATCAAATATTATTTTTTATTGCCTTACGGAAACGCCTATACGGTATTTAAAAACACTTCATCATTTTATCAAAATTGATGTCACAACTATCTTTAAATACTTAGAATAGTTATAATAGAAATACTTTTCTTAATTACGGTAAATATAAAAGTCACTGGTAACATATTTATTAATATAAATTTATTTTTAAAAAGCCTATAATCTTTGACACATATTAACTTTTTTTCGGAAATTATTAATTCATTGTATATCTTTTTTAAGGGGAAAGTCTTTATTATTATTTACTTAAACTAGTACGTATTTATTTCATACTGTTTATCAACTCGCACTAAAGTAGTGTTTTTATTTGAATGTATAAAATTTAAATATGTCGCAAGTTAAAGTGTTAAATCTCGTCAATGTATATTTTAACTGGCAGTTTTATTGGAAGCTTACATGATTAGAATGAATTAGCTAGTACGTGTATAAACTCACTGGAAAGCGTTTAACAAAAAAGGAACGACATTTCGGTTAAAGTAAGGTTAGGTTAGATATTTTGAACAAAAAGAAACCAAGAAAGAGAACAAGACGTTGAAATTTTTGAGGTTCTGTGTAATATTAAGTGACAGTGAAACACAATAACTGCGTGACTTACGCGCACCGCAGTGGGCATTGGCTAGCAATACTATGAGTGCACGAGTGAATATTTTAAATTTTATTTAAACAATTTATCTACGTCTGTGTTGCTAATTTACACATTGATATGATAAGATGTTCATTTGTTCTTTTGCATATACTGTAACTAGCTAAATTAACAATGTATACATTAATGAGTTAATTAATGCATTTACAAAGTATACTTTAACATATATTTTTTTTAAATCATTGTCCGCTCCAAATGTGGAGCATATGGCCTCTGAATTGAGGTGTCTGGACAGAAGTTTTTATACGAGAACTACTTGTTATTCAGTTGATCAACCCCTGTATATAGGGATAGAAAGAACTAATAGTTTTAATTTCTCGTTATTTAAGGATTGGAAGGGTGGAAGGGAATTTTCAGACATCACAACCATAGAAAATATATTCAACTAAAAAACGCTGTTCGTACTGGAACTCGAACCAGTGAGATACTTCACAGAAGCCAACGACGATACCCTTTGCACCACGGTCTTGAAAATCATTCAATCTTGTTTGAGAATAAAAAATGATTTTCTTTATTGTTGAAGAAAATAGTTAATATTGAGTTAACGTCGCCTATTTTATTTAACATTTTACACACATCAATTTATCATATACAATCTACTCATTTGATGTCGACAAAGTTTGAATGGATAATAGCTATTCTACAAATAATATTAAAAAAACAATCACAACTAGATATTCTTTTATATAAAAATAAAACTACTGCTTACTCCTTTGACTTGACTTATGTTTTTAATTAAATGCAATAACTCTCGTAAAAATAAATCACAACCGTTCTACTAAATCACTAACAATTCAAATTTCGGAAGTGGACGCCGGACGTTGTTTAAATAATTACCAACCCATTCCATGTTTCGAGCAATTTCTTTGTTTTAAATTTTTACGTAAACTTCCGCGAGAAAATGTACGCATAAACTATTTTCTTCCTGTGATAAGAGTTTTAGTTAGTTAAATATTATGTTAAGATAATTTCAAATAAGCCCAACGTTTCTTTACAATACCAGAATAGTTTTCTGTAACATTTTTAACCATTTAAACTTAATTTAATATGCTTGATAAATAGCTTTGTGGCATATCTATCCAAGGATATTATGGGACACTATATATCAAAACCTCACTTGTTCATAACCGGCCTTCATTTAAAATAACTTTTTATCGGACATTGTTATCAGACATAACAAAGCACACTTTGTTCATTAGTTTTACAAGTCAATTTATAATGTTTATTGCGACAAAAATGAAAATTACTCTACAGCTGATAAATGATAATGTTTTTGTTATTCTTGAAATGATAGAAGAATTAAAACTCCACTGCCTTTTAGCTAACCGAGTGGGAATAGTTTATTCTTTCATTTGGAAATCTGGGATTTAAATCTTTAACTGTCTAGTTCTAGTCTATTCATAACGTATACGAATTTGTATTCAGCGATACAGAAATTTTTAATAAGTTATTATTATTTGTACCTAAGATGTTACACATTAACATGTCGCGAGCCGAGTACTACAAGGTTCTATGTGGACAGCTGTAGGAAAAAAGTTATGGGCATTTAAAATTTTGAATGCTTGTATTTTGAAAATTGTAAATGTTTCCAAGTTTCTTTTTGATTGTATATATCAATGATGGTACTGGCATGATATAACTATGAATAAAATATTGTAAAAAATAGTTATTCATAGTTAATTAGAAATACCTCTATTAGAACCTTGTCCATCTGAAATTGAAGCAAACCGCCAGTGCTACAAGGTTCTAACTAAAATTTGTATTAAAACACAGGTGATTCAAAAAACAAAATTACGCTTTTTATATTAAAATAAAAAGAATTATATGGAAGATATCTAATATGATCATTATTATTGGAGAAAATATATAAATAAAATGGAAGATAAATAGGAAATGGAGTTTTTTTTCGTAATTTCTATTTGATATCATTAATGTTATAAGTTAATACTGTAAAATGTAATAATACCACACTGCAAGAATGCAAAACATCATAATGGTAAAAAATAACAACATGGTGTTGAAGAATAAAAATAATTGATCAAAATCAGATAATTAAAAAAATAAAATTATCAAAATATAAAAGATGTTATTCAACCTATGTACATTCACACAAGTTTTGTCACTAACGACCCGGGTTTCGCCTTTCGGCATCTTCATGACTTCAAGTTGAAACCACAGATATCTTGCGATATCTTTTAATCATTGTGTAAATTATCTACACACAAATTCCTCCCTTTACAAATTGTTCATTCATTTAAAGTCCTTTATCACGATATAACTTTATGGCAATTAATACCTCATTCATTCCAGGTATCCATTTATTTATTTAGTGGAATCTGCTTCGTCTGTTCTTCGACATATTTGAAAACGAATATAGCATAACAATAAGGCACGACCATATCTATTCTTTCGTTGCAGGAGGAACAAAATGTTAACTCGCTTCGTATATTTATTTCTCATACATTAATCACGGCAGAAACTTTTAAATGTTAAACAAGCCTTTGTGAGTTTTGTACGGAGCTTTTTAAACAACTTTTTACTCGCTTTTTCTTACAATTCTTCTCCCGTGAGAGTTTTCTTTACTTTTATTATGTATTCTCAGTGTAAGAAATATTATTTCGAGTAATTATAATATGCCAAAACAGCACATGCTTTAATTATCATTCTTGGAATTCCTTCACTAAGTCATACTTATATTTTTATCTCACAGACTTGGATGGTTTGCCATTCAAAGTAGTAAGTCATTTTTTTTATGAGTTAGTAACAAAGTTATATTTGAAACGCGCATTTCAAAATCTCTCTATAAGTTACTTGAGATTGCTTTGGAATAAAATGATGATATTCGTATGTTACTCAAATTTAATGGGATACGATCTGATCATATTTCATTTGTTTTCACACAGTATGATCATGATAATAGCTCATATCATTATAACAGTGCTTAATCCTTACATTCGGAAGATAAAATCTGGCAATGACACGTGAGCTTAATCCTGAAAAATGTCTGACCGTTTTTATTGCAAGTGGATAGAATTTTAATTGAACCTCGCAGCACCATTTATTCAACTCGTTAACTCCTGGATACAGTTTTTACATCTGTAGAATTTGACACACTTATTTTTATTACATTCTGATATAACCGCGTACCACTAACTGGCAAACAATGTTATTTGTGATGCTAAAAATTATTTTGAAAAATATTATAATGGATTCATTATTTAATATTGATAAACGGAATATCAAACTATGCATAGTGTAAAACTATTCAAAATCCAAATTATTCCCTTTTAACCTATGCATATACGAAAACTAAGCTTTTAAAAACTCTAATTTAAGATTTCAACTGAAGATGCTTGGTGGAATTTCAATATTAAAATTGAATCGTTCAATTTGCACTTGAACGTCTGAAGATCTTTAGTGACAAAACTTGTGTGAATGTACATATTTTGAACGATTCAAATTTTTTAAAACTAATTTAACGTATTTTTATAGAGATCAAGAAAGGTAACGTTTTTTGCGAGCACTATCAACTTATCAGTCCTTCGCGAATGATTTTTATTAAAATATGTAAAAAACAACAATTAAAATTATTTTTTATTTTAAAATATATTGGTTTTCTACCAAGAATTGACAGTGAGCACATTAACTGTACGTTGAAAATATTTAATAAGTATGTTTTATGGTGCAGCGGTTAGCGTTGTGGGTTTCGGTACCAGACTTCACGGGTTCGAGTCCCAGTACGAACAGCAACCTTTACGATCGATTTCTGTTCGAAGGCATGTCTCTCCCACCATTTTTCGATCCTTTTACAACCGGGCGTAACGAGAGCGATTAGTTTATCACTAGTCCTGTTCTAGCCTTCCTTATCCTTCTATCCCTACTACTATTTTTGAAAAAAAAGATAAGTTGACCAACTGAGTAACAAAGTTGAAAAACTTCTGCTGAGTACCTTCATTAGAAGGCCATGTACTCTACATTGGGAGCGGACATGGATTAAAAAAATAAAATAAATATATTACAGACGGTAGAGTTAGTAATAAGAAACATTTTGATGTAACTCAATATGATTTTTTTTTGAGTTAGTGTTTTCTCCCAGAATAGTAACGATACGGTTGTAATTTGTGAAGTTACATTCGTCACTTATTTTTCTCTCATTTCTTCAAGAATAACATTAGGACAGGACTAGTGGTAAGCTAATCGCTCTCGATACACCCCGTTATTTAAGCATTGGAAGGGTAGAAGGAAATTTTAAGACGTCGAAAACATTTACACTCGAGCAATAAGAAATTAATAGGGATAACCAAGTTAACGACATCTTAAATTAACCAACAATCATCAATCTATCATCGTTACTAAAACCTCTAATGTAACTAATGCAAATACCCGTTTAGTTTGAACTCATTTACCTTGAATGACGCTATACTTGTTATCGTTCTTAGAAACACTAAAGTCATGTTTAATAATTGTAATATAAATTTGGCGGCTAGAGCAAATAACAAGAAGTATTGTGTATTTCTTCTAAGGCAGTATATATAGCTCAAGTAAAAACATAGTTCTGAAGATGGCGCACGCCGAAATAGCTATAAACTCATATTTTTATTTAAAAAATGTAGAACTAAATTGGTTGATATGTTTTACCTTATTACGATGGAATTCTACCAAATTAATGCCAATTCAATCAATAAATTAAAAACATCCATGGAAATGGATTGAACCTGTAATGTCCAGTATGGGAGCCAACAATGTTGACCAACGTGACATATGTCCTGCAACTTCTATACAGTAATACCCCGCTTAGCGCGACCCCGTTAAGCGCGGTTTCACTATAACGCGAATTTCAAATTTCGCGCTCAAATGCCTCGCATTACGCGAAAGAGTGCGTATAAACATATTTAGTCATTAACTTCTCTATGGTCGCTGGATCCCCGCTTTCTCTGAATATTCTCTTTGAAGAATTGGGGATTCCCCGTCCTTCGACTTTAGCAACGCACGACGATCCTATCAGCAATGAAGATTTGATCGAGTTACAGAATAATCCTATCTACGATGAGGAAGAACAGGTAGAAGAGAAAGTTTTATCTTCAGGGGAAATACAAAATGCACTTTCAAAAATTTATTCAGGTTTGGACATATTGCAGAGTATAGACAATAATAATGACCGTGTCTTGACCGTGTGTCAAACAATTAAAAACAGTGTTGGATGTTATGAACGTATTTTACAAGAACGTAAACAAAACGCTACCCAAAAGACAATAGATGTATTTTTCCGTAAAAAATAAGAGTATGTATTGCATAAAGTGTTCTTAGAATTAAAGTGATTGATTAAAATGATTTGTATTTTTTTGTATTAAATTTTGACTATGTTTAATCATAAACCTCGATATACGCGAATTTCAGTTAACGCGATTTTTTTCGGAACGTATCCCTCGCGTAAAGCGGGGTATTACTGCTCATACTAAGGCTTTAATTCTGACTTTGTGTATAAAGAATTAAAAAAGATCTTTTAATTAAATATTTTCTTAAGTGTGCACCCCCGTCTTATGCATCCGGGGACGGTGTCTACGTTGTTTAAGCGCTAATTCGGCATTCCAGAATAACACACGTACCTTAAGTCTAATATAATTTAACACGCAAGCAAGAATGGGAATTAATTCCCAGCCTCTGACATAAAGTATTTGTTTGTCATTAGCGATGACGTGAGGATGAATAACTGAATGGAAGAATGAAAAGCGAGATTAAGAGTGGAGATGGTTTGGAAGAAATAGTGGCTTAAGACCCTCGCAGCCCGCTAAAGAGGCTTAACACCACCTTTGTAGTCAGAGCTTTAAGTTAAAACGTCCTAAATTTGTACTTAACTTTTATTTGTACAGTGACATTTTGAATCGTTTGTCATTGTACACTTATAACGCAATATGTTATTTAAAATTTTCTGTTTTATTTAAAAATAGGGGTGGGCTGGAGGGGGCTCGGAGGGGCTCGCTTGAGCCAATTGCTAAATTTGACTAAGGCCGACGAGCCCCTTGTTAATTTAAGATCAAACGATATTTTCTGATCAAAATGGTATACAACTGCAATTTCTGACTTGTATATTATCTACTACAGCTTCAGTATACACAGTGGTACATTTTTAGCCATTTACATTGATGCGTTTACAGTAAATTGCATATTTTGATACCAGACGACTCATTTATAAACTAAGATACTCTTTCATAAATTTAATTTTAAAAAATATGACAGCTGCATAGTTAAGAGAACAATGTTATTTATAAATATTTAAAACTGATACAATTTTTTTTAATGTATTTTTAATTTCAGCGGTGGGCTGCCAATAAGTTAACAAGAGGCTCGCTTAATCTCAAATAAATTCTCGGTGTTCTGAGGAAGGAGTGAATTTTTTTATCACTCGTATGAAATTATATGCAATATTTAAAAAAACAATCGATTTTTACATAACTACAATATGCAATGATAATAATGATTAAAAATGTACTACTGTGTATACTGAAGCTGTCATAGATCATATACAAGTCAGAAATTGCGGTTATATACTATTTTGATCTGAGAATATTGTTTTTTTTTTAATTAGCAAGGGGCTTGCCGGACTTAGTCAAATTAAAAAAGGGGCTCGCGCGAGCCTCCTCCAGCCCACCCCTGGCCGAATTCGTCATTTATTTTTCTAAAACTAATATTATATTCGAAACATATCATTGACAGCAATTTTGACTAGGATAGTGTAAAGACGTTCTATGTGTGGCATTAATAAAAGTCTTAAAGTGTATTGCAGAAAAATCAATTAAACTGACGTTAAAATATAACAATGCTCTGGTAAAGAATCAAGACTTCTTTCTTACATACAACATACATTTGGAAAACCTTTATGAAACGTCATATGTAAATAAATATCTCTAGTGTCATCATAGATATTGATCAATTACTGTTTGACAGGGACAAAGTACGACAACCTGTCATTTTAATCGATACCATAGGTAGCCCAAGATCTCAATTCAATGAGACCTACCGCTATTTTGAATTGTTAACACCAAATGCTACACGCTGTTATCACTGAGCTATCGCCGTTATCAATGCAGCAAGGCCATTTACCCCGTGTTTATTAAGCCTGTAACGGATTCGTTATTTTAGACAAGCAAAGCTTTGTATGGTGCTCAAAATTATCTCACATGCATTCTTTATATAGAGAATAAACAGACACGAACGGATCATTGTTAAGATTTTTTTTAATGATCCTGTTAGATTAAAACTCGTCAAAGAAGTGGATATTTTTAACACCCACATTTAAAATAATATTATTTTTATTATAGGGGTAAAAATAGCAACGTATTTAGTTTTACAGTTTTTATATTTATTAGTTGATAGCTATTTAATATTTAATTTAATATGGCTACTCAGGCAATTCTTTTTATGGTTCTGACGATGGCGAAAGCCGAAACAGCTATCAACTAATAAATATAAAAACTGTAGAACTAAATACGTTGCTATTTGTACCCTATCATAATGGAGTTCTACCAAGTAAATGCCAAGTCAATAAATAAAAAAAAATATTGATAATAAATCACTTTGATCGAAAAATTGTACGCAAGCGCTTGGGAAAAAGCGTAATCAATCCATTATTATATGTTTGAGAGTCGAAAAAAAAGGGGGGGGGGCGCTGTCAACATTGTCTGTACGAATGAATGTGGGTTTTTAAAATGAAAAGGTTCCCCACTCATGCTCTTATATATTGTTATGCAGTAATGCAGCGTTATCGAAACAATACATTACTTGTTATCTTCAAATGCCTAAATTTATTTAACGAACACTGATCACCTGTTGCCTCGATCCGTTCCCTTTGAAATACCTCCAGTGTGTGCACATTGTAATCTTGTAGAGCAGGGATGGCGAACCTATGGCACGCGTGCCCGAGGTGGCACTTTTGACAATTTCGATGGCACGCGAACGATTTCCAAGTTAAAAAAAAATATTTTATTTAAAAAAAAAAAAAATTTAAAATAATAAATAATCTTTAAATTATTAATTTATTAATTTATTCCGTTTTATTATTTTTCAAATGTTGTTGTTGGTGTTGTTATTTTAATTTTTAACCTGTAAATAAAATTCAGAAAAAAAACTGTTTTTGTTTTGTTTTGTTTTTTTTACTGCTTGGGCACGCCACGCAATCATGAAATAATATTTGAGAATTTTTGGCACGCGGAGCCAAAAATGTTCGCCATCCCTGTTGTAGAGGCATTTGTACCCTCATTCTTCTGCGGCTTGTGTGGCTTAAATGCATATTTTATAAGGCTAATGTCGAGATTCGGTTAGCAGCACGGTGTGTAAACAGTTTAATTGAAAACTCGGATAAATATTAACGTCCGGGCATGCTTCATGTTTGCCATACAAACAAACTGGCAAGGCTATTATTTTAAATAATCTAATTATCATTAACTATACACTTTTTTGGCTGATTCTTTACTTTATATAAAAAAAATATATTCATAAAAAAATCATTAAACGTTGATCAAATTACTAGTTATTCATTAATTGCTATAGCCTGCTGTGGCTTAATTGGCTGGAGCTTGCTATACCGATCACGCAGGTCTGGGTTTGATTCCCGGTAAGATCACAGTGAATTTGAGAATTATTCAATTCAATGTTGTGTTTGAAGACTGGATGTTTGTAATGTCAATTCACTTATTTCCTCTCCTCCCATCCTTCTGATTTTTTAATAACTGGGTGTAGCAATAGCGCTTAGTTAACCTCTAGTCCTGTTCAAGCCTTGTTCTTTTTTCCCTACTACTCACTTTGAAAAAAAAATGTGAAGTTGAGCGACTGATTAACAAACATTTCTCGTAGAAAAACTTGTTGAGATACCTCCATTAGGAGGCCATATGCTCCACATTCGGAGTGGACATGGATAAAAAGCAAGAAAACTCTTTCATGCGTTAAAAAAAACAAATATAAAATAATAAAAACATAGGTGATGTATGTAAGTGTGCACACTAATCCAAGGTAAAAAATTAGCTCAGAAAACTTATATGTACTAATGTTGTTAGAGGTTTTAACTTATGTAATTATCCAAATCCATTTTTATTTTTATTGGTGAATATCGATGTGGAAAACTCGGCATGAAGGTTGGTGGACATATAATTATCATAAACGAATTGTAAACATTTTCAATTCATGCGTAATGAATGTGAGCAGAAACGTAGCTCATCTGGAGTTACAATAATTATTTACACCCAAGTCTCAGCGAGATTACCTGCCATGGTAGCAGAAAACTTAATTCTTGTTTGCAATTTGTAAGACCTGATAATTTGCTGTAGACGGCAGAGGCTTCGAATAGTATCCCAATAAAGTGTCTACACTTACGAACGTGGCTTGTGTTTAAACTAAGCAAACGAACATGTGATATTCATCACAAAATATTATTTGAGTGGCAGCATATCAATGTGTCCAAAAGTAGCCTTCTCGTTTTGTGGTTTAAAACCTAATATCTTGCAACAGTCGAGAATAATCGAATATCAAAAAAAATATCATTTGTCATTGCCAATTGACAATTTGACATGCAAACAAAATCTGCAGTTCTAATACAACTTTTTTAAAATTAAAAATATTATTCATTAACTAATATATAATCTTTTTAAAAACACATTGTATGTTGAGGATTCCAATTTGACAGTTAAGTAATGTCAATAAAATAGTTTAAAACGACCCTTTCATGCTCTGCAACATTTAATTATCCCTGCTTATAATGGTATGTGTTTGGTACCATTTTACCGACATGACAACTCTGGAGACTTCCTTAAAGATAGACGGTCGGGGAAAGAGATTTCGTTTGGTTTATGTATCAATATAATAACAATAGGATATGGCCATACTGTTTAGATATTTGCATACAAATTTAACATGAAGCTTACTAGAAGCATACGGGGCAACCTTTAACCATATACTTTCAACTGCTGGGATATGTTAACAGTTATTCAATTTTTATTGATAATAAGGAAATTACACTGTGGATTTTGTATATATGATAACTTTGTTAATTTGTAGTAATAATTTTAGATTTAAAATTACTTTAAATCAGTTCATAATCCTTTTTGGTGAAAAGGGTTCAAAAGAGTTTTGAAACCTTCTTTATTTGAGAGAGAATTTTACCGTAGAACTTTTAATTTCATATATGGCGTTGATTTTACCCATTGGTGTATCCACGTTTAAAAGCTAGAACGTATAAAGACAAGTACACTTGCTTGGACAAACATTTTGTTCAGCATTTAAAGATCAAAATGAGAATTTACACTGCCAAACTTCTTGTTCTTGATCATATCTTAAGGAATCGTGTACATTATTTTAAAGTAAATACAATTTCCACAATTTTTGTAGAAAGGAATGCATGTCTTTGATGGCTTTACACTTTTTCATCCTAAAAACGAGCTCCTAATTAAACATTAATTATCTATCAGTCATACTTTATCTTACCCTTCCGAAGAGGAGTGTTAAATGATTACCACAACATTACCTATGTTAGCCAGCGGTGGGCTGCCAATTCGCTAATAAGGGGCTCACCAAATCAAGGAACTATTTGCAGTCTTAAAATTGTTTTTGGAACTGGTCTAGCATAAAAAAGGTAACTATAGATCCAGAAAAAATATATATATATATATATGTACATACAAGAGTCTGTCGATTTGAATAAAACCGCTTATCAATGTCAGATTTATCACGTCTAATGTGTTCGCTGTCAATTCCTGGTGTAAAGGTATCATATAAAAAAATTAAACACATTATCATTTTAAAATCAAGACTGGTTTTTCCCATTGCAAGCGTCATCAAGTGATGGAAATATAAACTGATACATACTCTCTTGTTTGCTGAAATAGCCCTGTTCCAATGGATATGTTCATCATTTGATAATACTTGCGATGAACGAAACACGACGTTACTACATAAACTTTTGTCACATTTTTTTTAATTTGTTGAATTTCAATACTTGATGCAAAGGCGTTAAATGAAAAAAAACACTCTTTTGTACAAATAACATTAATTTAAAACGACCAAGGCCTATTTTACTCATCACGAGCCTTATCAATTGACCGAACTGGGCGAAATCGCACAAAAAGTGGAATTAGTACAACAGTGTTTTATTTTTTTAATCACATTAAATTATTAATTTCATTGGCACAAAAATTGACGTACACAAGTATCAACATGCATTTGCATACTGTTGTATGTATAAGGTTATACCTCGTGATTCCGTTAGAAGCAGTACTGGGCAAATATAATACTAAACTATTAAAAAGTTAAACTAGGCCAAAACCAATATAATACATCGTATGACTAATGGCTATTCAGATAACTAAACCCTACTTTCAATAGCTCAGCGCTTAAATTGTCTATCTTCTAACTTTTAATCAACGAGGGCCGTATCCCTCGAAGTTTTAATCCCACATTTATATGGGCTTATACGAGCGGCTCGAGATTATCGTAGAGTTTGTTAGGATTACAAGTGCGTGTCGTCTTCTACGTGTGACAGTGTTTTTCTGTGTTTACGTTGGCTTTGTTTGTACGTACAACCATTTCCGTAGCTCTATTCCGACTGTGTAAAACTAGTGATATTGCGTTATGATAAAGTATAACACTATCTTTGTTGCAACTATTAAAATTTCTCACTCAATTTTAATTTAACAATTGACTTCGAATGCCATTTAGTGGATTTTATTAACATCTATAGATGTCGCAATTGATGTAAATGTAAAGAAGTATAGTTTGTTTAAATTATAGATGATACAAATGATACAATACATGTTTGCATTCATATCTTCAATCAGCGGTTGGTTGCAAATACATTGACAAGAAGATTGCTTAATCTTAGAGCTATTGATAATGCTCTGGAAACGGGCGGGTTTTTTTATTACTTTACAATTGTGGGGTTACGGTGCTAAACGTATTATTTCCAAAATAAACGATATTGAGTTAGGTAAAGCGACTATGCAAGTCCAAGGAATCGACTAGTCTTATTAGTTATAATATAAAATGTCTGAAATACTTTCGTTTTCAAATTGGGAATCATATTTTTATGCTAATGTTATTTTGTTTGTGTACTGAAAAGTTCGAGATTTGGAAATAATACGTTTTGCATTATAACCCTACAACTGAGGTAATTATTTGAAAACCCGGTTCATTTCAAAATAGTTGAAAAATGAAACTTGAATTTCATTCTGTAAAAAAATCTAAATTTTAGAAGTATGACTTTGGAATGATATTTTGTATTTTATAAAGCCAGCTTAGAGACTGCTTTCTAAAAATAGTTTTAATATGCGTTTTTATTTACTAAATCACATTCATGGTTCATGTTTTACCAATTTCGGAATGAGCCGGGCTTGCAAGTAGTGTCCTCAATTATACGTAATAATTATTGAAATAATCGAATGATAAATACTTTATTTCAGCCTCAAGAAATCCTGAATTCTGCCTGTCTCTCTACCAACCGGATGAATTCCGCCGTCGAGGAAAGCCACTAATGACCATGAGACGCTGGGCTGACATATGAAGAAACAAAGGCGGGGGACAGAGAATCTTTAAAGGAACAAGTGGTGGTCATATGCCCCGAATAGGGAGCCGATATGATTTAATAAAAAGACAATTAATGATTGAATTTTAGCACGTCTGTGATCTTTTAAACTGGTATTCATCACTTGAAGCATTCAGCTGACACAATCACAAGTTAGACAGTACTTAACAAATGTGGAAAACCGAAATGAAGTCTAAGTCGGCACTTGTGCTGTAAAAAAATAGCTTATCAGTGGTCCAATATACACACCTTTTAATTATTTTCTGTTATGACTTGTTATCCAAAAGATCATAAATAAGTTTACCTGTGCTTGTCTGATGCGGTCGACTACGCTTTACTAATAATCCGTGACGAGATCAAGAGTAAAAACTCTAAGCCACACCGCTCGTTAGTCAAATCATAAATAGGATTTAATTTTACTCTTCCTTATTAATTAAAATTGTATGTGCTAAAATAAATATTTAGTATGGAGTTTTAGAGATTTGGAAGTAACAATTAAGTGCACCCTTAATTGTTTCAAAAACTTCAATTGGATCGTCTTAAATTTACTCTTGCAGATTCGTAGCGAAGCTACTTTAAAAAAGTTGACCGACTTAGGTTGATATAAAAGAAACTATAAAAACTTTACAAGTGGGTGGTTTATTTACTAACTTGAAAGTTCTGCAAGTCCTTACTGGATGGGACTGGTAAATTATGTTACAGAAGCAGTTTTAGTTGTCCCAAATTAGTTCATTAACTCTTACACGCGCCAACACTTAGTACAGAAACCCTACACTTCTAACTGGCTGATCAGTGGCGTACGTTGAGCAAATTCGTCGAGAAAAAGATATTTGTAACAATTGATCTATTTACTATTTGTCGTATAAAGTTTGCTCTCAACACAAATTTAAATAAACAGTGAAGTTTTGGTTTAAATCAAATTAAGAATATTTGATTAAATCATAAAAAGTAAAAAACAGACAAACTCCTCAGAAGCTTCGTTCTAGCTTAACAACTATGCTTCAGGAGAGACGTAGAATATTATGCTAAAAAAATATTACACTTGATCACAGTTAAGTATTAAGAATCAATGCGATAAAAAAACATTTGTATCTTATAATATTATGTATTATGGTACAACAAAAAACTTTTGTAAACTTATCGTTGACTTACAATAAAAATTGTCAAAGTCAGCTAATTTAACGTGATGTTATAATTCAAGATTTACGATCGAGTATTGTCCAAAATTCTCATTTTTTAGTTCAGTCTGTTCGGCCGTTTTAAAAAAATATATTTTCCATTATAGTTTGTGCCACTGCGCCAAATATTGCTTAGTTGAAAGATCATACGAGATTAACTCGATAAGAATTGACATCACTAAATCACATCTTAAAATTGTAATTGAAAAACATGTAATTTTTTTACATTGATCTTGTCTGGAATTTAACCTAGACCCATCTGGTTTGTAAAGTCATGCTCTTTCCAATTAGACCACAGCGGGTGACAAATCTTAAAACTAAACTGCTTAAAATCAAAACACTACGAATGGAAAGCGTTTTGAATAAGGTTTCTACAATTATGACATTAAAACTATAAACTACAAGGTTTCCAGTAATAAATATTTAGTATATTCTTTCACTGTAATATTAATCTGCGTAAGTCTTTCAATATGTAAGAAGTTAATTAAAATATATCGTAGTTATTAAATTTAATTTCATAATAAATATTAAAAAAAACAACGAAACTACCGCTGAATCCATCGATAACATATTTGAAGTTATTTACACCCAAAGCTTTCTCGATACGCCACTGCCGCAGTACAGCCTACAAAGCTCCCACTGTCATATTCTTGAATACACACCCTGACAGAGCACGAAACTATTCACACTGACGTCCATTGTATCTATAGTAATTATTTTATTACTTTATTAGGCAATTACACTACTATTTTATCCGAAACGTTGGTGTCTTAAACTTTTTATTTGACTTCCGTGAAAAGCTCTTTGTTAGTTTGATGTTTTACGTCGGCCATTATAATTACTTAGTTCCAGTTTGTAACACAAATCTGACAAGTTACAACGATCAAGTTTGTTCAATATATTAATTTTATACACAGCACACAAACGATTTTAATATTTAACTTAATTGAACACTAATTTAAATGACTTGTTAATAAATTATATTATTTAAGTATTACTTTGTTTATATGATTACAAATATTATATTATATAATATGATAAAAAAAAATCTATTTAACTTGACAAAATGAATAAAATTACACAATGATAAATATGTACAGTAAAACTAAATATCTAGAAAGAAATATTACACGGGCTCTGGATATCTCAAGTAATAAAAGCAATATTCATAGAATCAAATGTGCGTAAACGAGTTCGTCTTTTGTCTAAAAAAAATTTTTACATTTTTTTTTAATTATTAATATACTTACACCGAATCCTTATTTACGTGATTTATTTTTGCGCAATTTTGATTTTACGCGATTTTTTGGACAGCGCCGTTACGTTTTTTCATACTTTTTTACGCGGCTTTGGAACCGATTTATCATATTATATGAAAATGAGGTTTTTTTACGAGCCACTTTCTGGAAACATTGATTAGCCTTTATTTACGTGATACATGGTACCCAACTACCTACAATAAACAAAAAAATATTTTATTTTTTCATATCCTGAATTGAGTTATATATGTACAAGAAAACCAATTCACCATTATTTTTTATTTTAGTATACTTTTTACATTGTTTTTACATTGTTTTTAAAAAGAGAGTCCAGTAAATAATAATAAAAAAAAAATGGTTCAGCCTGGCAGAAGACACAAATTTATGAAAAAAAAAACGAAAAAGCATGTCCTCGTGGACAAAGAAGTCAAATCGTCAAGTTGATAATCGATTGATTTTTTGTGTTATCCTTATTGAAAAAAAGGGATCGGCATTTCTCATAAAAACCACTTTTACAAATTATTAACTGGAGATAGACAAATACGTTACATATTTTTTGGGATCGAGTAAAATATTACGGTCAACGGTTTTTACAACAAAAAACAGCCCCCTTCAATGGTGTCCGACAAGAGGTGTTCCGCACACCTGAATCGTCTGTTGACCGACTCCAAAAATGACTGGTTCTCAAATCACTACAGTTGATAGTATTTTAAATAATTTCACTGATAATTATTTTTTTCATATTTATCGCCGTGCTTAAAGAACTTTTCTTTAGACAAGATTAAAACGAATAAAGCAAGTGTTTGAAAATAAATATTGTTACCCCCTACAACCTTTTTTTTTACCATGTCCTCTCCCAATGTGGAGCATATGGACTCCTAATGGAGTTTATCTCAACAGAAGTGTTTATACGATAACTGCTTGTTACTCAGTTGCTAAACGAGAGTAGGAATACAAGGATAGGGCTAGGACAGGTCTAGTGGTTAGCTAATCGCTCTCGATACGCCACGTTTATAGGATAGGATGGATGGGAGGGGGGAATTCAAGACATCACATGCCTTCGAACAGAAATTCATAAATCGATTGAAAAATCAATTATCAATACGGTACGGGTACGGACAGTTTTATATTGATTTTATAGGGTACTTTTATAAATCCTGTGAGAATATCGCACTAATCAGGTTTTAAGCGAATATTATATCCTAGAAAAGCAGAACGTGGAATGCTTCAGAGTCCGAAGAATTTTTTTGTATTATAAAGCTTTCAGAGCTTCCATGATTTATTTCTGGCATAGCATAAAAATGCATGGTTTTCTATAAAAAAAAAACATTTTTGTCATTGCTTGTTTAACAGCTTTCATATCGCAAAAATATAGTGAAACGACGATTAAACAAGCTAGAAGTTAAATTTTTCTCAATGTTTGAGGTTAATTACATTTAAGCACATGTAATAGCAGCTTTTGCGTTTATACTTCCCACAATTTGCATCCAATATATTAATTCAAGTTGAGTTGAGACTTGACAGCTTATAAAGCTTTTTGACAAGTTTTGTTGACGTATACGGCCAAATCTTCAAATCAATGTATTGAATTAAAAGAGTCTCATCAACATGACTTGACGTCGAAACTCAATATATTTATGATTTATAACGTTACCGTATATTTATGACCATTCACAATATTGTCGAACCATACTGCCGGCAAGTATTGGAACACTTGGCAACATGCGGTAATATGGCTAAGCCAGTTAACCATTTTGATACAGTTTTGTGACCACACATGTTTGGCAGCATATTGCCAGAAAAGTTTCTCCTTTATAGACGCTTTTAGACATTATTCAAGTAAAGCTTATTGCGTATATTTTCAAACAATTTCATGAATTCAATTTTGAAAACTAACAATATTATCAAAAATTTGTTTTAAAACAAAGTGACAAAAACGATTTTTTTTTCTTATATATTTGTGTTTTCCGAAGATAAATATTCTTGGTGTAGCAATAGTGATAAGTCAACCACTAGTAGTGTTCTAGGCATATTCTTATTTCCCTAATCACTTTGAAAAAAAAAGTGAGGTTGAACGACTGAGTAACAAACAATTCTCGTAGAAAACACTTTTGTTGAGATACTTCCATTAGGAGGTGATATGCTCTACATTGGGAGTGGACATGGATAAAAAAATAATATTAAAGATGTCATGGTAAGAAGCAGATCAATTGGCGGGAGACAGGGAAACATGAAGCAATATGACTCACATAGGGAGCGAATGTAAGAAATGTCTAAGATATTATTATTTCAAAAAAAATCAATTGTCAAGTTCATGGCGAATTGGCGTTAACTGTAATGTCATGTACTGTACTTTTAATTTTTAATCAATAAATAAATAAATATGGTCTAATAAGAAGAAGAAATATAAAAATACCTTTTACTGTTCACGGATAGTTGATATTTTTATGAAAATATTTTTTTATTATAATTTAAAATAATATTTGTATAAAAAATATTAAACATAATGAATCCATGTTTTGTTATTCCGTCAAATACAGGGTGGTCCTGTTATTTTCGAAACATCGCTTTGTGGATGTTAAGTTCTGTTGACTCTGTGAACGATGCGCACACAAAGCTCAGGTAAGCGAAGATATGTGAATCCCAGACGCCCACTTTTTTTTTCAAACAATGCCAAATATTTAAAAATTGTTACGCAATCAACTTGTATGATATTTAATATTAAGTACACCATGAAATTTAATACAGCAATGGAAACAAACAAGAAAAATTGTGACAGGTAGCACAGTTCTTATATGACAGCGCCGTATATTTTTTTAAAATGTTTACGTAGCATGTCAAAAAATAATATTAATTACTTGAAGTTAACTGTATTAACGTTGACAAAAAATCAAGATTATTAAGTATTGTAAAAACTAATACGTATTAAATAAACACAAACAACGAAAAAACTCAATATCAATTCATATACGAGAGGCAAACATTCAAAAAGTGTCACACAAATACATAGCTTGGGAAATGATGATTTAAGTGTTGGAGAAATCACGATTTGCTTGAATGTTTCAACTTTACGATTTAAAGATTATGGGAAAAAACCTTTTTTGAACACTAATTCTGATTTGTATTCATAGATTTTGTTATGGACTATCAGAACTGATATTAAACAGCATTTTTCAAATTTTATGACAAATCAAATCACTTTTTGAATGTTTGCTAAATACTTCTGACGACCACGTGATACTAAAATAGCAACAGTGCTTTAAAAATCTTCTTCCAATATAGGCAGGGGTGGGCTGAAGGGGGCTCGGAGGGGATTGCGTAGGCCCCTTGTTGAATTTTACTAAGCCCGGCGAGCCCCTTGTTAAATAAGAGAAAACAATATTCTCAGATCAAATTAGTATACGTAATTACTTACGACAGCTTCGGTATACACAATCGTACATTTTTAGCTATTTACAATTTTAGGTTTACGGTAAATTGCATATTGTTACATATAATAAGTGTATTAAGTAACAATCGATTGATTATTTAAGTATTGCGTATAATTAATTGCATAGAAGCAGTTAGAAAGTTCACTCTTTCCTTAAAACACTGAGAATTGCTTATAAATTAAGCGAGCCTCTTCTTAACGTATCGGCAGCCCACCGCTGAATATAATACATATAAACTTCTAATGTAGGTATGCTAACCGAACTTTTTATACGAGAACTGCTTGTTAATCAGTTGTTCAACCTTTTTTTATTAAAAGAGTAAGTATAAAAATAATAAGACGAGGACAATACTAGTGGTTAACTGATCGTTTTCAACACGCCCCGTTTTTTTTTGTTGGATTGGGTTGGTAAAAGAAAATATCAAGCATCACGTACATATGTTCAAACAAAAATCGATTAAACTTTTCTGTTCGTACTAGAATTCGAGCCAGTAAGATCCGTCACAAAAGCTTACGAAGCTAATCACCCGACCACAAACCCGATTTAATATATATTTTTACTAAAATTTGGCCTGCTGCGGCCCAGTTGGTTAGAGCTTGCTCTACCGATCACGTAGATCTGGGTTCGATTCCCGGTGAGATCACAGTGAATTTGAGAATTATTCAATTCAAAGTTGTGATCGAAGACTGGGTGTGATATCAATTCACATCACTTTCTCTCCTCCCATTCTTCTGATTCTTTAATAACTGGGTGTAGCAATAGCGATTAGTCAACCAATATTCCTATTCTAGTCATATCCTTCATTCCCTACTACTCACTTTGAAAAAAGTGAGGCTGAGCGACTAAGTAACAAACAGTTCTCGTAGAAAAACTTCTGCTGAGATACCTCTATTAGGAGACCATATGGGTCACATTGGGAGCGGACATGTTAAACATGTTTTTTGTAGTCAGTAGCTTTTAAAACATTTATTATGTTAATATTTAGCCTTCTATAGAAATACTTCTAGGGGCAAAAAAAGGGTCGCAATACTGATGCCCATAAAGAACAACAAATTTTAATATTCATAAAGAACACAGCAATATATTATATTGCCGTGTTCTCAATATGTATTATTGTGCTCTTTTGTGTTCCGTAAGACTGTGAAAATTGTCATAATATATCATAATTTTACAACCGTTCAAAAAACCATTTAAAACACGAATGATTATTTGATTTTTTTAGATCCTCGTTCTAGGAAACGGAATCGATTTTAAACTACGAATACAAACATCAAAGCTATGGATATAATATAAGTCATCGTATTCTTAGTCTGTTAAGGCAATGTGTAGAACGGGGGTGCACAACCCGAGGCTCGTGTGATGTTTGTGGCGCTCGGATGTTTTATCTTAAAATTTAATAAAGTACATATTTTATATTGGTAAATCATTGTCGGGTCTTATTTTAAACATAGTCTATCATGTTGGGTCTTATGGTGCAGCGGTTAGCGTTGTCGGATTCCGTGTCGGATCTTACGGGATCCAGTCCCAGTACGAACAGCATTTTTTGATCGATTTCTGTTCGAAGGCATGGGTGTTTGTGGACAAATGAGTTCTTTATAACCAAGTATTGACAGAGAATACTATATACTTTTGTTATAAACACAAGATAAATTGGTTGGAGTATATGGCTTTCTAATGGAAACAGATTATTTTTCTACAGGAACTGCTTGTTACTCATTCACTCAACCTCTCTTTTTCAAAGCGAGTAGTAGGGATAGAAGCATAAGGATATGACAGTACTAGTGGTTAACTAATACGCCTAATTATTAAAGTATCGAAAAGGGTGAGAGGGAGCTTTTAGTGTTCAAGTGTCCAAAACCAAAATTGTCTAATATACACTTATATATTTTTACATAATTTATATTGAATAAAAAAAAATGTTTTTATTTGTTTCCAGGAAATATTTACATTTAAATACATTTCTTTAAATATACGAATTCGACTCTGGAACCGACCATCCCAAAGAATTCACATGAAAAAATAATTCGATGGGAAAGGAAACATCTAAAAACAATTTATTAACTCTTGGTTAACACCCATTTGACAAATAATAATATTCTTGCTTCTCAACGTTCGAATCCAAAAATAAAATAAAAACGATGAAAAAGGCCTCGATACAATGCAAAGGGCAGTGTATCTTTTTCACTCGTCGGTGTCTCTTTCATTCTTTCTTATTTGCATTTAAAATACTTGTAATAAGACTTTCCATCGTAAAGCATTTAAATGGAGTCAACTACCAAGCCGGTGTTCCGACGCGAAAATATAATATTACTCAAATAAATATTTACAAATTATTTCAATTGACGATCCTGTCATCTTTGCTATATTCACTAAAAGACAAAGAGACAATTTTGAAATGCTGGTGTCAAGCTCGAAATTATAACACTGTCGAAGAAACATAATAATATATTTTCTTCGTAACAGCTAATTACCAGGTCTTTTGAATTTATTGTTTTGTTCCTGGGTTGACAAAGGAATCATAATTTACTTTACAGGACAGGCAAAAGCTTTATATTCATAATATTTATTAGAGATTAATATTTCTTGAATGATATGTTTACGCAAATTCTTTATATTGATAATGTCACGCTGGCTAAAGTTTTGAAAACACTTCAGTTGATTTGAACAACTCTTTTTTTTTTACACTATTTTTAAATAACACGGTCCGCAAAAAGAGCGAATACTATATTTTTACACGATCTATTTGTTTTAACACGATTCCCAAAAACAAAAAACACAGAAGCGGGTAACGGATTTCCTGATAACAAAAATTCGACAAGACAAGACAGTATTAACAAACAAAAAACTTCATTAGATACTATCAGAAATTTGTAGCGATGAAAGTGATTTATGTCCAGTTTCTCATCACCGTATACATATAATCAAGTAGCGATGAATAGTATTATTTTTCTTTATCAAAATACGTTATAACATTAACAATATTTTTTATAATTTACTTTCTGGCTCTTAATTGTTACCTTTTTTACTCGTTTTTCTACACCACAATTTTGCTATATTATCAAACAAAACGGTTATACAAATTCAAGGTACTTATCTTTCATTTTTCTATAAATTCTATCACTTTTTCATGCACAGATTTTTTTGGAACGAGAAATAGCGTTGTTGGCTTCCGTGCCGAATCTCACGGGTTCGAGTCGAACAGCATTCTTTCGATCGATTAATCGATTTCTGTTCGAAAGCATAGATGTTTGTGATATCTAAAAGTTTCCTCCCAACTTTTCCGACCTTTTAATAACTGGGCGTAGCGAGAGAGATTAGTCAACCTCTAAACCTGTCCTAGCCTAATCTTATATCTATTCCTAATACTCTCTTTGAAAAAGAGAGGTTGGGCGACTGAGTAACAAAATGTTCTCGTGGTAAAATTTCTGTTGAAATACCTCCATTAGGAGGCCATTTGCTTCGCATTGGGAGTGGACATGGATAAAAACTTATTTCACAAATTCGTTTTTCAATTGGCTTACGATTTTGTACTCAAATGCATTGGTCTATGTGATGTATGAATTCCCATTCTCCCATCGGATTATAAAAAACAAAGAAAAGCAAGAGTGATTAACTAACCACTAGTTATTTCTTAGCCTCATTTTTCTATCTTTACTCAGTCCTATAAAAGATAGGATTAGTTACTGCGTAGCTAACAGTTTTCGTAGATCAATTTTTCTAAGTAAAATCTGTATCGAAAGTCAATCATTAAGCTTCAAAAGTGTTTCTACTTCTACAGTTTTTATATTAATTAGTTGATAGCTATTTCGGCTTTCGCCATCGTCAGAACTATGATTAAACTTACCATATTACTTTTTTAACCTATTATAATGGAGTTCTACCAAGTAAATGCCAAGTCAATCAAATGTTTACTTATCTCTATAAAAATGTATATTATCGAAGAAAAATTAGCCTAATAGTCTTGCTCTTTGAGTTACAACTCGAAAACGATTGGGAGACCGTGAAATTTACGACTAGCATCATAATTTTTTATCACAAAATAAATGAATGCAGGTCCAATTTCACTAATCCTTTAACAAACTTCTTAAAGATAAGGTATCTTCTCCTAACATTAACACAATATGTCACCTTTTCAACGGACACCCGGTACTCCTAAAATGGTCACATTACGAAAACGAGAAAAACATACACGTATGCACTTTCTGTCGAAACGTCCGTGGGAAATTTTCCAGACAATGGCAACACAAACAAATAAGTAATATTGACGTGTAAGCTATTCACCAAAAAACAAGTCGTGTTAATAAATATTATGAATTCTTAGGTTCCCCGAGCAAATAAATAAAGGTAGGTAAATGGAAAGAAAGTTGTCGAAATTAAATAGTATTTTTGCTATAGAAATATTCTTATATATTACACGCAATTCATTTTATTTAATTGAAAGGGTATTACGATTTAGTTTTTTCATATAAAAAAATACAGATCACTCTAGAATCTAAATCAACACCAGAAGAATTGGCATCGTAAACGCTCAAGTCTTTTCAAATTTAAATCTAAATGTGACATTTACTTTACCAGCACTTGAACTCAACTCGCCTGATTGGTAAAGTCAAGCTTTAATCATCTCAATGAAAGTATATAATCACTTGTAAGAAACTTGTCAAAACAAAAAAGTTACGATGAGTCTGGCTTGGACTCATCGCTGGGGGTTTCCCAGGGGAACCTGAATTTCGTCTTTTTTCTACCAATCGAATAGATTCTTTCACCACGGTCCTCAAAAACTACTGACAGTCATCTATATTGTGTATTCGGTGGAGACGCTAAGATGATCTGATAGGAAGTACAAAGCCACTTTAAATCGACTCAAGGATAAACAACAGTACAATTGTATTAAGGATTTCAAATTTTATTGGAAAAATTTAAATTTGATATTGATTTTTCCGGCACTCAAAACTAGACCATTCTGATTTCTAGGGTGAAGCTTTTTTTACGAAGCATGGATGCGATGTTTACATTCTCTTCCTCTTATTTGTTATAAAAAAACTGGGCACGTTTTCATCCACTACCACTAGTTTAATACGAGGCCAATTTTTGTATGTTTACTCTACCTTCAAAAGAGAGGTTAAGCAATTGAATTGACGAAAAGCTTTCATAAAAACACCCGCTGATTAGGTCATTCATTAGAAGTTCATATAAATATGCTCCCCAACGGATTTTGATAATATCTAAGTATGATTTCAAAAAACATGAACCTTATTTTGACAAAGTGAGATGATTATAATATCTGAAATTGATGTTAATGCATTCATTCAATGAACCCCTTCAAATGCGTAACCTCATTCACAAAGGCATCTCAATGAGCCTCATTATAATTAATACCCATAGTTGGTGTTAAAACGATTAACTAAGTAATTCTAAGTTATTAAGTTATTAAACCTATATCATAGCGCTTATTATCTGTGGAACACTTCGATGCGCGCTACATTAGAAGGGCAAAAAGCTTCCACAAAAAGCTCACGATTACAAGACTCCGCCAAAGTTAGGTTATTGTAATGGTATGCCTATTTACTAGATTGGATGTATAGCTATCACAAACGTTTGTTTGTAATAACTGTAATGGAATCTATACCAGTCATTAATGTTTTAATCCATCGTAAGTGGTTTGTTTTCCACAGCTAAATAATTATAAGTATAATATTATGTATCATAATTCAGGTAAATGTTTCTTTTTACGTTTCATCACCAACGAAAAAGTAATGTTTTCAATAGATTACGTTCTCAAATTAAACCTTATTTAATAAGATAGTTGTAAAATTGTTTTTTTTTTTTTACCGTTTATTGTATTTTTTAATTATTGAAAATATTGGGTATACCCTCAAATCTTTTATGTTTTTTTAAAGCCATGTCCGCTCCCAATGTGGAGCATATGGACTCCTAATGGAGTTTATCTCAACAGAAGTGTTTATACGAGAACTGCTTGTTACTCAGTTGCTCAACCTTTTTTTCCAAAGAGAGAGTAGGGATAGAATGATAGGGCTAGGACAGGACTAGTGGTAAGCTAATCGCTCTCGATAAGCTCCGTACATAGAATAGGATGGGTGGGAGGGGGAATACAAGACATCACATACATTCATGGTTTTGAACAGAAATTCATAAATCGATTGAAAAATCAATTTATAAAACTGTCCGTACTGGGATTCGAACCCGTGACCTCCGTAGCCGAAGCCAATGACGTTGACCACTCGACCACACAATATATGTTATTAAAAATTAATAATCCAAGTTCGTTATTATCTTCGACGTGTTTAATCAATTCATCTAATGCTGAGTCTGATTAACTGATGTCAAAGGGTTCAAAAATTTTATAATCAATGTTCTCTCGACCAGTCAAAAAAATTGTTTCGTCATTACTAATATTTTTCTTCTGTATTTAATGATAATGTTTCTTTTTGATGATGTTTACTCTATTGCGTGAAAAAAGTTTTAATTATTGGCCATCAAAACCACAATTATGGACCAGGTGGCCAACATTTATATAGGATTGTCGGAAAAATCTGATAAATACACGGGTGATTATAAATATTTTCAAAATACTATTTTCGAAATAAAATTGACTATTTTATTTATAAGTCACATATTGTATTATTGGCCAGCCAGGCCAATAATAGAAATTCTTCAAAAAATTGGAATTAGTTATTGGCCACCACCATTATAACTTTTTAGAAAAATATATTCAATTCAATCAGTGAATGATTTATAAATACACTAAAGACAAACTACTCAAATCAATTTTCAATTCATTCAATGAACATATATATGTGTTACGTACCTCTACATGGTAGTCAAACCCTTTGTGATTTTTACAACAAATCTCACTTGTTTCACGGCAACGCTCCAACAGTAAGTTTAAAATCAGATTTTAGGTTATTTGACACTGCTTTAAATGACACTTATCTGGTATACCAACGGAGGAATACTTAATGAACTTCATTATTAAGTCAACGAGTGGTAATGTTAGTTTAATATCTTATAAAACTAGATTTTATCTGCAAGTGGCCAATAATTGAAGATGGCCAATAATAGTAGGTTTTACCTTACTTGAGAAAGAAAACTGTGATTAAAGGTGACCCAATTTATTGAATACAATTTTTTTTACCTTCTACTATTAATTATGACGCTTGTTCAACACCCAGTTCATGACACCAAAATGTTGCCATACATTGATAAACTTGTATGGGAAAGCAAAAACCAAAACATAGAGCATGTAAGTAACTACTACTTTTTAATTAATCATCCATGTTTTGTTGTATTATTATGATATATTAAATTTAATCATTACGTTCGTGTAGCATCGCTCATCACTTTGGAGTGAGTTAATAGCCTTCGTAGAACATAGAACCTTCCTAAAGAAGGCTTTAATACGCAATCGATAGCCAATCGACGTCAATTTCGTGATTAATTGCAAATGTTCAGGATTAACTGCTTAGCCTACTGCGGGAATTGTAAACATGGGACATTAGAGCTGGGGAAATTTAATTGCACTTTGCCACGGGTCGGTAGATTTTCTAGAATACTTAAGTGATCATTTCAAATAAGTACATCAAACTTGTGCTTAGCTTCTGAAGTTCCAAGCGCGTACCATTCTTGATGGAAAAGCATTCTCATTTGCAACACTTTTTTAAATAATTGATTAAGAATTCATTGATAACAGTAAAATTAATTATAAGAGTGTCAGTTACTAAGGATTGTCACAGTTATTGGGCTTAGTAATTTGCAGCTGATAGAATATACATAGATGAACGTACACCACCAACTTCTAACATATCCGCTACCTAGTCGGAGCATATGGCCACCACATGATTCCACCAAGATTCTCTGTCCCCCGCCAGTCTTCTTACTTCCTCCCATGGCATTCCATAGATGTGTACATCCTATAGATGATCATCCATGGCTTTCCACGACGGTGGAATCCATCCGGTTGGTAGAAGAGACAAACAGAATTCAGGCTTTCTTGTGGCATCCACAGTATACGTCCAAGCCAGGTTCGTCGTCGTATTTTTACTTTAGACGTAATTGACGGCAGGTAATTCCGTTCTCTTATCTTTGTGTTTCTGGTAAAGTCAAACCACCGCACTCCCAGTATTTAGCCCAGGCATCTGTTTTCAAAGCACAGTATACGGTTACTCTGTGCTTTTGCAAGGTGCCACGACTCGCAACCGTAAAAACAGCACTGTCAGAATACATGCGTTAAATAGGAGGCACTTGATTTTGACTGAATACGGTACTACAAACTTCACTTAACTTAAAATAGAGTCAATTTATTATAATATGTAAAAATATGACTATTTATTTATTATTGTAACCAATTTATATCAGAAGTATTGTTTTTTTTTGTGTAACTGTTATTTATAAATTTATTTATTACATTGGCAACGGACATGGATTAAAAATAAAGGAAATTAGTTTAAATTTCAATGATCATGCATGATAACATCAATGAATATGCTCATGTACGTGCGTGTATGCCTGGCCTCATAATAATATATATCAGAGTCATCCAAACAGCTTTTTCAGCGACAGCTCATCCGCAGAATGCGATCCCAAAAGTTGGTCATAACGTCTTTCCGTGGGTACACGAGCGTACCTAGTAGCATAATAGATTTTTCCGTTGAGCAACATGCGTATTTGTTTACTGGCTGTATCACCTAAGGAGCTATTTGAACAAATCATTTGCTTGGATATAATTATTTTTGTATTTGTCATAAGACACGAAAGACTAACGCTGTGGGAAAAAAACACGAAACACCGAGAGAAACATAATACATTGCAACATATTTGCCACCGAAAAATTCATCAAGACAAACCTAGGTACGATGCAATAATTATGACATATTTATCTGTCAGTATTTATTTTACCAAGCCTGTCAAAATTGCTGCCTTTGGTTGTACTGTTTATGAACTTAAATCTCAGTACACACGTATTGATACCTTATTTAGACCAACCAAGTACGTGGCCGAGAGAGTGAACTCGACCGAATACAAAAAAATCTGGACGGGACGCACGGGGCTTGACCGTGCGATCTGACGAGTAACTCTGGTGAGCGAGTGAATATAAAGTGTTTTTTGCTCAAGCTCAACCGAGAGGATCCCCCCGCCATATATAGCACATTTTCGTTTTTTTTCTTTTGCGTTAACAGGCGTTTGACAAGTGTTGTTGAATCGTACGAAATTAACTGAATCTCAAAAAAAACGTGTAGACTCGGACAATAGTTTTGCTTGGCCGATGACTAAATAAAACCAAGGTGTAGAACCAGCCTGCCAATGGGGATGCCACTGGGGAGAGCTTTAACGATGTACAACAATATTGCTTCGGATGCCAACATATTCCACATAGACGTGGGTGAGTTATATTTTTTATGTATTAAAGTAGAGTTTGTTGGAGCTTACTCAGTTGACAACTTTGCCATTTTTTTCTACTACTTTTAATATTGAATTTTTTTCTTCATTGTGAAAGTTTTAAATTTATAATTTGTCAACCTTGTGCAATGTTAATTAATTAATTAAATCTAATATTTTTTATAGATTTTTTATTTTTTTTTAGAGGCACGGATATCTGTAATACCTATCTGACTTTGAAAAGAGAGCAATAGTGATTTTCTAACTACTTATCCCTTTCGTCTTCGTTCCAATACTACATTTTACTCTCTTAGGAAAAGAAAGGTAAGGCAAACTGAGTAAGTAAAAATCTAGAAACACTTTGAATGATTTTTGAATTGAAAGTTCCAATAGAAATCTATATTCTGGCTTAAAAAAGTTTGAGTAATATAGATAAATTCATATTTTGGTTTAAATGTTTCTAAATATTTTGATTTATTCAACCCAATAATACAGAAGCTATCAAAGAACAATATGGCTACAATTATGAGTGATAAACACATATTCTAGCGTTGTGTTTCCACGAAAATAGAGCCATAAAACCATACCGTGAAAGCCTAACGTACAGAACAGAATTTTTGTTTATTCACCCCATTTTAAAAGTTCAAGAACAAACAGTTGTACATATACGATTGTACATAACAAAACCCAAGTAAGTATTATTGTTTTACTTTGAGTTATGTATGTTAGCAAATGTTGTGCTTAAGCAAAAGATGTTACCCGCAAGATAAAGAAGGAAATAAAGTGAAAATGCGGATATTTAGGAAAATCCGCTCAAGACAGCCGGCCGGATGTTAGCCACATTAAAAGCAAATACATACACACTAGCGCACTGTTGACCTAGTAACCGAAGAATGGAAAATTATTGTGTTGTTATAGCTGCGGGGGTTGTACTAATTTGCCAACTTAAGAAGGCATACGTGTGAGCCTGTGAGCTTTTAGGGTGCAGTTATTATTTCACACAAAAAAGCTTTTTATACAACATTCGTTTCATTATGCCGAATGGTATACCAATCAGCATCCCGGTGTTGAATATATAAATATTATACAGAGTCGTATTGTATTTATTTTACCAATGTTTTACGCTATTTCTACCCAGAAGAGTTTATTTTTCGTCAGCGTTATTTGAAGTATGCTTGCTTTATTAAGAAAAACACAATATTCTTTTGTACTTATATCCATCCACTGTTATTTAAAAAAATCATGGCGAGTATTATCAACTAATTAGAAATAAAATTTAACAGTGCTATTTATACAAAAACAAATTAAAATAAAAAGGAGTAATAAACAATTAGTTAGCTTAGAGTCACTTATTCATAATTTCTACTATAATTTGTAAATTATTTTAAATGCCAAGTGGTAAGAATTTACAAATTACAGTAGAAGTGATTCAATAATTACTCAAAATTAAAAATTTTAACACCTCTAACATATGTATAATTAAAAAATCATCAAAGATTAATAAAGTTAAAGTAGTGACTAGGGCATCCAATCCCGGGATCCGGGGTCCCGTTCAATTTTCTGATCCCGAAATCCCGGGATTGACACGAAATTGCCAAATCGAGAATTTGAAATTCCTCGGTGGGCTAAAAAAAACGAGGTTTTGAGACAATTTGGGAAAAAGTATACCAAAACGAGGATTTCAAATTCCTTGGTGAACTAAATAAAAAAACGAGTTTCTGAGATAATCTGGGAAAAAGTATACCAAATCGAGAATTTCAAATTCCTCAGTGAGCTAAAAAAAAAACGAGGTTTGGAGATAATCTATAGAAAAAGTATAGCGAATTGAGGATTTCAAATTCCTCAGTGAGTTAATCCCAATTCCGGGATTGGAAAAAGGCTCCGGGATTGGATACTCTAGTGGTGACAGATGGTAATTACAAATTAAAAATAATTTAAGAAACTAAAACTATTTATTATTCGATGCCAAAATGATATTGCCCAAACAAGAGACAAAAGGAATCAATTATTATTGTGAGTTTCTAATTTCGGTGATTAAGACACGAAAATTATTATCTTAACATATATAAACATCTCTAAATTAGTTCGTAAATAAGATAAGTAATTTTATAAATGATAATATTTTCGAGAAAATCATTTAGTTTTCAATATTTCTCAACGGGAATATTTTACGCTTATACCCTTTGAATCCTTGTCTACGTTGGTTTGAATTGGCGTAGTTGTACAATAGTTTTTTTATGTTATTATAATGGAGGATCAACACGCGATTCAAACAACCCTCATTTGCCATAGATTAACAAACAGTTTTTAGCTGGTATACAAGCAATTTGGTGTCCGCCAAAGAAAATGATTCGGAAAAGCTCTTAAAGCAATTTAAATCTATCGATTATACGTCAGCTTATGACAAAATAATTAAGACTTAATTCTGCATGAAATTTGTATGTTCAAACTGTATTTTGTAATACACTAATAATATTATCTTTTTTATTTTTATTGAATGCATCGTTGTATCGTTTTTGATTCTCAAAATAATATGTTTCTATATTAAAACTTTCAAAAACTATAATGGTTTTGCAAATGATCTCTGTCAAATTCTTAAATTATCAGTGACGTAAAACATTCACGAATTGGTAGTCATTCACGATTTCAAAGTAGTCAATTTGCCAACATTATGGGGAAAAATATATTTCAAAAAAATATATTTAAGCTTATTTTCAGGTTCATTAAAAAATATCATAATAAATATTATTTGCCACCTAACCTAGAACATTCAAATACTCACCTTAATGCATTACCATATTCTCGGATATTTTTTCATAAACTAACCAGGTACCCAGTTTGCTTTCGGGATTTTTTTGTTAAAATTCATATAATGGACCTAGAGTTAAAAATTATTATATCTGAGTATATTTAATATATACATATCTAATATATAAAAAAAATGTTTGTTTGTTCGTACTTTATGCGTTACCACACCGCTCATCCGATTGCAATGAGACTTTGACAAACTTTTTGCTTACACTTCCGGAAGGTTATAGAACAATTAACTAACAGTAGGTGGCGCGTGTGTTGTACCATAGACAATCACTTCAGCAATGCACTTCAATAAACACAATTGAAACACTTTTTTTTCTTTGAGTGGCATTGCAACGCTTGCCGGGAACTGGCTAGTATAAATTACAAATTAAATATTTGATTACGACATTATACGTCAATAGTATTGAATGACTGATATATACAAAAATGTTTCAATAAAAAAAAAATAGAATTCGAATAACAACATTAATGGGTTTTACGAAATAAAAGTATATCCGGAGAATTTTTTCGAACAAATATTCGAACTAAAAAATTGAACATTGATTCCATATCAGTAATTTATATCAGAAAAAAAAAATTTTAGACAAATGGCCTGTAATATGTCTAATGAAATTCGTCCATTTATCTAACAAATATGGATAAATATAATAAATAACACTGAAGATTGACAAGTGACTGAGTCTTATATAGAGCTTAAAATATGTATTTATTCAAGAACGGTTTGTGACAGAGTTGATAAAAAACGAATGCTAGAATTATATTAAAGGAATGGTTTAAACTCGGAAAAACTAGTTCTTTTATTTTATGAACAATGGTTCTTTTCCCGCGAATTTTCACAGGCAGGTGTGCAATTTTTTTAGCAGTAATATTTGAGAAACCAAGGGTCAGACAAAAGCAGGCATTCCGGCTGAGAACACTCCGCGCCGTTGTCCGCCTTTTGCTAATGAAGACCGTTCATTAATCACCCGAATAGGTGTTGCCACATCTTGATAAACCTCCCCTTTAAGCGGAAAAGCCCTGAAAATTGTTAGCGCCTCGGATGGGGCTTACTTATGACAGATTATACAACGCAAAAATTCGGAACCGTAATAATATATTGTGTTAAAAGCTCTGGCCTCCACAGACGTTGACGCTGTATGTTTACCTCATTAAATGTGTATGTGTATATAATAATCTTGCTTAATGAAAACACATGTAGTATGAAAACACATGTATACTACTCTTGTGGGTATGCCGAGCAGGACGTTAATCACGTTCTGTGGGACTGCCCTGAGATGGAGTCCGAACGAGCAGAATTGTTTGCTGTGGTCCGTCCTCACACGGGCCCAATATGCCACGCTGACTTGATTGCAACCAAAGCTAACTTTACGGCATTTGAAAAGTTTGCCAATTTATATGGTGATCGTCACAACCTTGACTCCTCTCTAGAGTCATTAAACTCGTCTACATCGACGAGCTCTCAGTATACGGACTATACACAAGATACTTAATATCAACTTGATTTAAGTGGCTGAGCTAGTCACACTTTTATTATTATTAGTATTATTATTATTTTAAGCACATTAGTGCATGGTTCAAAATCAGTCCCGTGCAGTTCTGCTCGGGCCATGAATGTGAGGGGTAAACTCCTTTTTTTCTGTCGATAGCGTTGTGGAAGGCGGCCATTAAACGTTGGCTGCATATACACAACGGGTGGTGGTGGGAAACCAACTTGCTGCCATACTTAAAAAAAGCCAGTTGCAAACGGGCCATTCTTAGAAATAAAATATAACTTATGATTTATATCATTATCTATCTATCATTAATTTATATTACTAGTCGGTTCCCGGCAAGCGTTGCAATGCCACTCAAAGAAAGAAATTGTTTGTGTTTTAATTGTGCTTATCGAAGTGCATTTTTTCTTTTTCTGTCTGTTTGACGTTTGCTGCCGATTTTTTATGGTACGACACACGCGTCACCTATTGTAAGTTAATTGTACTATGAACTTTGCGCAAGTTCAAGCATACGTTGTCAAAATGAACTGTGTGGCAGACATATAAACATTGATTTTTATATATGTATAAGACCTACTGTAAGTTAATTTTACTATGCCCGTTTGTCACAGTTTTATTGCGATCGGATAAGCGGTGTGGCAACGCGTAAAGTCAGAACAAAAAAACGTAAATTTTTATAAATTTGATTATTTAAAATAAAACTATTAAAAAAATCACAATCAATATTTCAGTTCTAAGATTATTTTTTTTTGATAATTTTACGATAACTTTTTCTATCGATATATATATTTATAGTTGATTGTTACATTGTATGAATAAACTGATCGCTGCTTACTTTTTGTCGCGTAGACATTATAGCGGCGGAGACCATTTGATATTTTCGTGCCGCACCGAGTCACTTTCCATTTGCTTTAATTTTGTCCTTACAGTAAATGTCCTCGCATCATTTTTCACATATTGATATCTCAGATTGAGGTATACATTGAAATGATAGCGTCACAAACATCCATGCCTTCGGATCTATAAAATAATCTTTACGTGTGTTTCTAATTTTCACAATATATTTTTATTGTTATGCTGAGGATCAGTTTTATTCAGCGAGTTGGCATTTTAAGCTTACGTTTTAACATCTGTTATATCAATATTTTTATGTAAAAAAATATTATAATATTTTTGTAAAATACTTTCGATTTATTTTCGAAGAGATTTCTTGGAATTATTTCATATTTTTGTTATTTAAATAAAAAATACATTAAAAATTAATGTAAGCTTGCGCAGGCTTTTTCGTATTTAACGCGAACGGATATTTATTATAATTTCTAAAGCGTAAAGCAAAACATGATTCTGACGTCAGGTTAGAGGTTATACCAACATAATGCAATTAGGAAAAGTAAACATTTTGACAAGCTATATTTGTTATCGCTTCATCTGCTCCAAAGTTTCAATGGTTATTGTTCATATACGTGCTCTGGATTTTCTTCAAATTTAAATATTAATTGAATATGACAATCTGTGTCTGAATGTTTACAAAAAAAAAACATATTCATTTTTTTATCAGTAAATTTAACAAGACTATAGCGGTCAACGTCGTTGGCTTCTGTGACTGTTCTTTCAGGCTCAAGTCCTAGTACGAACAGACTTTGTTTAAATTTTCCTCCCACTCTTACGATTCATAAATAACGGGGTGTAGCAAAAACTTTTGGTTTACAATCAATTCTGTCCTGTATATTGATTGACTTGGCATTTATTTGGTAGAACTCCATGAAAATAGGGTAAAATAGCAACGTGCTTAGTTTTACAGTTTTTATATTTATTAGTTCATAGCGATTTCGGTTTTCGCCATCGTCAGAACAACGAGTAAAAAGAATTGCCTGAGTAGAAGTCATTCATTAAATTGAAAGAAGCCGATATGGCTACTCAGACAATTCTTTTTAATCATAGTTCTGACGATGGAAAAAGTCAAAATAGCTTCCAACTAATAAATATAAAAACTGTAGAACAAAATACGATGCTATTTTACTCTATTTTAATTCTGTCCCTCCGTATCTTTTTTTGTCTACCACAAACAAAACTTCAGTTGAGATATTTCCACACGGAGGCCATATGCTTCACATTGGGAGAGGACATAGATTTAAAACAAAATTAAGTTATTATAACGCTTACAAATGTATGTGTATATTATAAATGGTCAGGTACTTTTCAATATTTCAAAATTCAATATTTATTTGTGATTCAACTGTTTTCGAAATGGAACAGAGTTCCAAAAAATTTTAATTGTGTTCATAATTGACATCGTTTGCCACTTAGATTTATTATTCTTTGATGATGATTTTTTAATTGTTATGGGTGTTAAGCATTTTAATCTTGTGTAATTATAATGTAATTTGTTAATCCTTTAAATTGTTAATAGTTGCTTACACCTTTTATTTCAATTTAAATTTGTATAAATATCACTGTTTATGTATTTTTCTTATCAGTTGATAATGCTCGCAATGAGCGAAACCGGTCCTGATCTAATAAATTTTATGTGGGAAAAAGTACTAAAAATGTTTTATTATTTTTATTGGAACAGAGTTTATTTAATTACAATTAATATGTAAAATTTGTCTACTGTTATTTTTATCAAAACTTCAAAATTGAACAAATTGAAAATACTGCATAAAGTCCAAAATATTTGACTCTGTGTTTTATTCCGGAGTCCTGATTAGGGATTGCTATACTGGTATTGCTGAAATTGAGATCACGGCTTTTTCAATTTTAAAATACCGGTTATAAAAAATTAAAGCACTGGTGTTTTGTTATTTAAAGTAAGCCAAAATCAGATTTTGTATGTATACAAACATTGGCAAATTTTAATGAAATTCTTCGTTATGAATTGAAATATTCTTGATTTGCAAGAGCTTTATCAATATTCACAGGCTATGGTTTTAAAAATCGTTGGTTTATGAAAATCGCCTGTTTATCATATATTTTTTTATCCATGTCTGCTTCTCATAGCATATTGTCTCTAAATGGAGGTATCTCAACAGAAGTTTCTTTCTACGAGAACTGTTTGTTACTCAGTCGCTCAACCTCACTTTTTTTGAAAGTATGTAGTAGCAAAAAAGGATAAGGCAAAAACAGGACTAGTGGTTAACTAATCGCTATTGATACACCCAGTTATTAAAGGATGGGAGGAGAGAAAATAATGTGAATTGACATCACAAACACCCAGTTTTCGATCATAACTTTGAATTCAATAATTCTCAAATTCACTGTGATCTTACCGGGAATCGAACCCAGACCTTAGTGATCGGTAGAGTTAGGTAGGTTAAACTTTTTTCTTGTACTTTTAAGTAGAATCATGTATTTACTTGGTATTTTGGTGGATTGCATATTTTAATTTTACCGAGATAACACTATTGCAATGTGCATTAACTGAGATTACTTAACTTCTTCAATATTTAAAGACGTGTAAAATATTACAACGCATCTACGTTTTGGCTGACTTCACCTCTAATGGATCCATATATGAAATTTGAAGTCCCATTTTAGATACAACTTTGAATTTATCGTGAGTGACCTACATATGGTAGTGAATTATTTTTTAATGCGATTTCAAATTAGTAGTATTTACAAGAATAAAATGATTCATTTAAGACTCTGATTGAACTAACTTCACTTCCATTTATACCTCGATCACAACACTTGTTAATTGTATACTCAATATGATCAATAATGTCCATCATTGTATTGTACAAAATTCCTATTACAAGAACAACTTGCTAAGATTTAAATCAGTGAAGTATTACGTTAGACAAATTAGTTGATAATAAAAAATTATAATTCTAAAGGCTGACTGACATCGGTCACTCAAAATTTACATCCAACGCGTGGCTTCGTGATAGACTTCATTATTCACGCATCTCGTTTCAAATTATCATGTCTTGGGAAACTTTTGTTTTCGGAATTTTGTAATTAAAGAAAATAAAAGCAGACAGCTGAACAAAAGTATTATATTTGATGCAAGAGTTGGAACTGTTGGAATTTCAATATTGATCTAGATTTATTTGTCTGTTAACGCGCAACACAACACAGCACAGACAGTTTTTCCTCTCTCTCTCTTTATGTTGAATGTTTGAACTTGGTATATTTTTTGATATATTTATAATAATATTTAAAAAAAAAAAAACTCTGTTTCAATTATATAAACCTTAAATGAGATAAAATGGCAATTGATTTTTTCACCAAAAATCCTTTAGGTTTGCTAGAGTTTCAGTTTTTTTTGGATAGAGAAATAATGGTAAAAATAATTGATTACTGAGAAAATCTTGGTCTTGGACCGGTTTCTCTCATGGCGAGCATTGTCAACTAATTATTATTAATATAATGTCTTTCCACCAAGTATTGATAGCGAACACCCTAAAACTTATGATATTTATTTTATTTATTTATTTTAACTCATATAAATAATACTTGACATTATCAAACAACAGTGCCATCTGAAATATATGGAGAGTGTATGTGTTTGCATAATAGACAAACGGATAAATCAAGAAAAAAACATTTCATATTTTTCGAATATATAACACTATTAAATATTCGTTTTCTTAGTAGCGAAATCAGTCTGCAATTTCGGAATAGAAACTTTTAATAAATTGATTTGTATCCAACGGGATAGATGTATCTGAAAAAAGTTATAAAACGTTAGGTCTTTTTTAAGTATCTTTTTGTCTTCTTCTTTGGCTTATTTTATGTTTAAAATTTCACCAGTTATCGACCAATGAAATTTATTACGACTTTTATCGAAGAAAGACTTTCAACACATTTCAGATGCATGATTAGGCAGACAGTGGAGCCACTCAAATATTCTGGACCATCAAACTGTGCGGCGCAATCAATGACACTCATCATAAATTCACGCGCTTTTAATGATCTCTAATTATACTTTTTGTAAATAATTAATTAATTTTTAATAAATGTTAACGTTTCTATTTTTAATGACGTTTTGTAACTATACTATCATTCAAAAATAATCTACAAGAGTATTGAAACGTTTTTAAATTTTCATAGATATAACTTTTTTTTTTACCATGTCCGCTACCAATATGGAGCATTAGGACTCCGAATGGAGTTTATCTCAACAGAAGTGTTTCTACGAGAACTGTTTGATACTCAGTTGCTCAACTTCTCTTTGGAAAAAGAGTGTAGGAATAGAAGGATAAGGCTAGGACAGGACTAGTCCCGTTTATAGGATAGGATGGATGGGAGGGGGGAATTTTAGACATCACATACATCCATGCCTTTGAACAGAAATTCATAAATCGATTGAAAAATCAATTTATAAAACTGTCCGTACTGGGATTCGAGCCCGTGTCCTCCGTAGCGGTGGCCAACGACGTTGACCACTCGACCATACAGGCGGCTAACTACCAAATTAATATTTTATATACGACAAAATAAAATAGAATTATTTATAATTGTCGCCTTCACATACAAAATTTGCCTCAGCTCATTACGCAAAAGAAATTTATTGTGATTTTTTTCGGATCGCTATATTTTTCCTTTTCCATGTAATAAGGGAGATATAAGTATAACCTTAATTTCATACGATGGGACAACAGGAAGTGAAGCAGGTTTTTATATTAATATCCACCACGAAATCTTTAAGAGTCGTAAAATTTGCCAATACTGTCTCCGAATGGAAAAAGCTTTTCCTCTTTCTTTGCAACGATATCCACGGATCCTCACGAACATTTTCATACTTTATTATTTTAATCGATTCGTTACAAAATACGAGAAGTAAGTAGAGCAGATAGAAAACTACCTATTTTATTTACCTCATTTGAAAAGGAGTGATTAAGTTTTTTTTTCAATCCATCTCCATTCGCAATATGTAGTATATGGCTTCCCTATAAAGGTATCTCAAGTTGTTCTAAGACAGTTACATTTTACTTATTTGCTAAAATTCTTTTTTTCGTGATAGTGATGGAAATGCTAGAGGTACGACATAACTGGTGTTTAGACAATTCTCTCGCTGTGCTTCATTATTTTAGGATAGGAAGGCCAGCTTATTACAAATATCAATGTCTTCGAACTGAAATCGATTTAAAAATGCTTTATATATAATTTAAAAATTCTGACTTACACAATGCGCCGAATGTTTTGAAGTTGAAAGATAATACGAGATACGTTCGATGAGAATTTTTATAAATCACTTAAGGAGAATTGTCATCTCAAACACACTTAAATATCAAATTTAAATTGAAAAAATCTCAATTTGACATTGACCTTACCGGGAATCGAATCTAGACCCGCCTGATTGAAGCTCTAACCAACCAGACCACTTGAACTCGTGAGATCCGTCACGGAAGTCAACGATGTGATTGAGTTAGAGAATATCAATCCTAAAACAATATTTCAAAATATTTTAGAAGACTTCATTGATCTAACGTCATCTAAATAGTCGTCTCAATTTTGTATAGATTACTTGCTTCGTGCGTCTAGAAACAATTTTGAGAACCCCTAGCCGCTTAATCTCATATAAGAAATCAGTAATCTGTACACTAGAATCCGATCTACCCACGTCTAATCTCCCATAAGGACAGATCTTTCAGAAACTATTAGGTTACTTACCGATAATAAATATGGTTAACGGATTTACAAAGTTATTTCATGTGAACGAAACCATATTTTATGTAAATAAGATTGATAAAAAGCACATTTTTATTTTCGTCGAGTTTTTCTTCAAACCGGTTTCCGGCTAAAGTAATTTATGATTGTTAATGAGCTGTTTGATACCTCATTATCAGTCGAATAAATAAATGTTTTTTTCTAATTGATGCATACGAAATTCTTGGCAAATAATTAAAATCAATATATTAACTGTTTGCGGTAGTTACATCAAAAGCAAAATTGATCTATAATGGACAATGCCATCTTTACTAAGATTATTATTTTGGATTTAAATATGATTACAAGTTTACCGAATCAGTATAATTAAATTGTATTGAGCAAAAAAAACTATTAATGGTAATTTTTTTCTATTGAAATTTATTTTGTGAACTGTATTTAGATTTTTTTCACAGGTCGGTTTTTGTATAAGCCCTACTGATTTCACGCATGACTAATTTTGCCGTCAGCGATTGATAGGTAAGGACATTGATAGAATAAGAAAAATATTCTGTTTACAACTAGAGCAAAACTTTTAGATTATAAACAATCATCAGTGTGTTATAGAGATATAATCTGAATACAATTAAAAAAATAAATGGCAAAAATAATGTCAAGTCCGCGATGATTTTATTGTATCAAAATAAATAGATGCACTATTTTATTTATTAGGCAAGACTGTAGTATAATGCACTGATGTTTCTGCAAAATATTAAAACCATTATAAAAAATGAAAATAACTCAAGACTGGGCAACACTGATGGAAATTACGTGTTTTTTGTTCGTCTAGAAAAGATTATAAAAGAAAGTCGCGTGCCTTTTTGTTGCCAGCATGAAAATAATTATTAATTAAGATAGCGCTAAAGATACTAAGTATAATTTTCTTTCGAAACTAAGAATTTTAAGTAAATTACACTAAGTTTAATTTTATACACTTTGCCGTTTATCCTCTGTGACATAATTTCATTAAAGTTGTATAAAAAGTTATATATTACTCATCGTATTTGTTTTTTGAGTTTCTTAAATATAATTTCATAAGCCACTTTAATCCAAAATATACAGATAAGTATAAAAAGTATTTATTTATCATTTTTTTTTTCGTAAACTTGTTAATTTTCTTTATACTTTTTGTCATCTTAACCTTCTAGAGACGAGAGTTTTTTTAATTTCAATTTCTTTAAGCCATATTGAAATCACGGACAACTTTTATTTCAAACAAAGAAATAAATTAAAACAAACAAGTCTTTATATAGAAACCCCGCGTGACTTTTAAAAAGATATTTACAATTTGACTTCTTTAGATCAACATAATTTCAACACCAATATTTTAATTAAAGTAGTGTAAATAATTTAAAGCTTAAAATAATTACTAAAAATTTCAAAAAGTTCATTAAAAATAAACGGAAATTTAAAAAATCGTATGTGCTTTTGGTAGGTGTTTTCGTCCCTGCAGCTGATGGCTAGCTGAAGTCTGTATCCTTTGTAACGAAAATAGAGTGAAGGCAACGATATTCAGGTAGGAAAAGGATGAATAGTGGGATCAATAGACAACGGTGTTCACTGTTACCATATTGTCACGCTCGTTCTTGGAGGGTTAATGTTCTCTTTAACCAACTCTTTCAATAAAACGATGCTATATATAATTTTTATAAATATAATTGTTTATTTACTAAAATACTTTTGCATTTTTTATTCCAGCTTTTCGGTATCTTAAAAACTGAAATTCAAGATTCTAGTTTCGGTAATAGCGTTTTCGCAATCTTAAATTGCGGGCACAATAAACGTGGATGCACGAGGCGTAGAGGGGCTGATTAAGTCTCTACTTTCGAATGCGGAGGAGTTCGAATTAAGTACTGAGCGTATCTTAGATAATTGCAACTTGTATGCATTTCTTGGAAGAGTTTCCGGAGTGTAACCGAAAGCTGTTTATGGGTTAAGGCTTAGTTGGTTCTATTGCGACCTGTGTCGGTTGGCAGCAATTTTATTTAAACTTTTTTTTTTTAATTACAATCGTTTTTGTTTTTTTTCTTCAATTGGTTAAAAAAATCATAAACATTGACTGCTAAATGTGCTAAGACAGTCACAAAAAAAAATATTATATAGTATCAGGATATATTGAGTAACTCTTCTAAGCCATTATATATAGATGAGTTAATGTAAGCTTAAACATACTTCTGATGAAGACGTACGTCAAAAAACCAATCAACTAACATATATATATATATATATAATATATAACATAATATTAATGAGGAGCAAACATTCATAAAGTGATTTGTCACACAAATACAGAGCCTGGGAAATGATTTGAACGTTGGAGAAATTGCGGTTTGCTTGAATGCGTCAACTTTATGATTTAATTTTTATAGGGAAAAACCTTCTCTGAACATTTATTGTGATTTTATTATGGACTATCAGAACTGATATTAAATGGCATTTTTCAATATTTGTGACAAATCACTTTTTGAATGTTTGCTCCTCAAATTGTAGAACTAAAATACTATGCTGTGTTTTCGACTTATTTTTTTATAGAACGGATAACTCTTACAGTAAAGGTTATATAATAATATCATGAATAGCAGAATAAAAAATGGTAGAGTTGTAATAAAATGATCTTACATTTAAAAAATTAACCTGCTTACGAATACTAAGTATTTCTTATGAGAAAGAGTTTATTTAAGTCTATTTCAAATAAAGTGGGAAAATATTTTATTAAATGTGATGTCGGGATGTAGGGAATATTAAAGATGAATGATGACAATTATACATGATGTATAAAAATACGTTTTGTACTGACTTCAAATAATATATTAATATCAGGTTTTTCATCTAGCGCATAATTAACTAAAATATCAACTGGGGCTAGTATAAAAAGTTTTTTTATTTAATATAAGCATTTCCACAGAGTTAACATTACTTTAAAATAGGTATGAATAACATCACAAGGTTTGCACTCAACTAAATCAAATAAAAGAAAAACAATGATTCAAATCATCAATTGAATCTTCAATCACTTTTAAGCAATAAATATTGTCAATGAAAAAAGCGTTCTATGAATTTTCTTTCGCATGAAAGAAAATCTGAATATATCAAACCATCATCGTTTTGGAAAAAAAATGATCTGTTGGAAATATTAAAAAGGGGGTTAATGCATTAATACTGAATATGTCAATTGTAAAAAAATTAACAATGTATTTAGAAAAATGTTGCAAATAATATCTACTGAGAAAATAATGCAAAATTTTTATTTAAATTAAGAATAAAATTACTTCAAGTATTGTGAAAATTTTTTAAGACTATTATTATTTCAACGAATTTTTGCATTTTTTATTCGATCTTAAAATAAGGAAAGTTTTTCCTATATTTAAGTAATGATTAATATTATTACTGCAGCCATTAAAATGAAAATTTTATTTGGCTTGTCTATTTAAATGTGAATATTAAAGTGATTGTTCAACCTTATTTGTTAGCACCAATTACTTTTAATGTGTTAACTGTCAATTCTTGGATTCTAAGCATGTTAATTGTACGTAATTCAGTGTTTTATAATTTTTAAATTCTTGTCATATTTTAAGGTCAATTTTTTTCATCAGCCATACTGAATTCTATATGTATTTTATATGTAGTTTATTTTTTAATTTATAACATTTGCGATGAGCCAAACTAGTTATAATCATTATTTAAGTAATGTAAAATCGATACAAAAAAATATTTTGCACCAAGTTGCAGATACTGACGCTTGTTTAAATATCTTGTAATATTTTTATCAATTTTATTTTAAAATCATTATGTTAATTTAACAATATTACAACAATTAAAAAAAACCAATAAACTCTTGTTTCTTCTTTTCGAGAAAGATCAATTAAATATAATTTAACAATTTTAAATCATTTATATGAAAACATATTCTGATCTTGTCAAAAACAATTTTTCTTTTGTCAAAAACTCATTGGATGTAGGAATAATGGATTTAAATCAAAATATTTATTTTTAAATGTTCTCTAGGTTATACTTATCGACTTTTTAAAGATAAAAGAGGTGTATCGCAGATTTTTTTAAAGCAGTCTTTTATACGCTAATTACAATGTGTATAACTTGATACACGTTCTTTAAAAGCGATGTAGCCTAAAAATGACAAATTAATAAATTAAATTTGGAAAAAAAAGGCTCGTAAAAATTGCGAACAAAAAAAAGGACTTAAAAAAGATTTTTCATAATCATTTATTAAGTTAATATTAGAATATGTACATAAATTAAACATCAGTAAATTATTCAACGTTCACTTTAAAGTTGTGTGTATTTCATAATTTGCCTTTGCCCAAAATTACCAAACAAAGTTTCTAGTGTCTCCTGTAAAATTTGTTATGTTAAGGTAACGTCTTTTTTTTCTTTCCACAGTCGTTACGTATGTTTATTATTAAGTTTAATATGTGTAAATAAATTCTATTTCATTTGGACATCTGAGTAAAAAATGCTTTGAAAGAAAGATAAAAATAATTTTATATTAAATTTGTACACTTATATTATAATAAAGATTTTACTTACCGTTTCAAAATGCAGTGAAATTCAGTTGGTAAGTATTTCAATAATTACACAAAACACTTTGATATGCTTAATTTAATCACTGAAGCACTATTTTTAATATTTAAAATCACCGTTCTAAATTGTATAAATTATAATTTATTTTTTAATTTGACAATATGGCACAGTTTCACGGCATTTATATTTAAAAAACTTATTTAAGTTTATGATAATCAATTAATTTATTAAAAGTTATTAAATCCAAATCAATGTAATAACTATTTAACACTTATATATTAACAAAACAGTATTTGGTACAATATTAATAAAAACTATGACAGATAATTTTTTAAGTATTTTTGAAATACTTTTTTTAAATCAAATAATAAGGTTGATACAGTCTTACAGATTGATGTTTTTTTACATATCGTAAAATCTGGGATAAAATGTCATTTTTTAAAATGTACTTTTCCAGATTGTGTTTACGTAAAACTGTCGAGAACCAACTTGAAAACTGTTTAGCGAGAAAATTCACACAGACGACCTCCCGACAAGACGGATTCTGTCAGAATGATTTTAGGCGCATGGCAGTACAAAATACAAGTCATCCCATCTCACCTCGAGTTGTGCGACCTAACGCGGCAGTAAGGGATGAAAACATTTCGACAACCCCATACAGCGGCGAGGGTTCGCACTAAGGGATGGAAAATTTCATATTTTGAAAAAGGAATTCTGCGGAAAATTGAGCTCTTCAGAAAGAATCACCCGTTATACAAATAATATATATATTTTGGAAAACATATAGTAATATTTTTTACTTTTTAATAAATTGGTGAATTTATTTTTATCTTTGCAACTGTGATAAATCCGCATTGCGGTTGTCATCCGTATAACCCCATTGCAGATAGTTTTGTATAAGAAATTTTAACTACATAACCACATCATTTTAATAAAATTGCAAAAATATAATTTATAGAATTATAATAAAATAGCCAAAGACGAATAAATTAGTAGTAGTGTAGTAATGCAGTTGGTAAACTAAAAAAGTCACTTAATACAGGTCAAGGTGATTTTTTATATCTCTCAAAAAATGCTGATCCTTCTGCTTCACTTTTGGCTGCATCAGTTTATAATTAACAGAACCTTAAACATTAACATTTTTTAAAAAAACAGAAAATTGACACTATTTTGATTTTTTTTTTGACATACTCAAACACGAATATATTTTACATAAAATTCAAAAATACGCCCTAACAAACTTAAATTTTTTAAAAACCTTAACTTAAAAATATTGAATTTAAAATTTTAAGTACTTTCATTAAGCAAATTGCGACTTTTTGAATTTTCCAGTTCGTGCTGGTATCAAGCTAAAACGTTAATCAATTGATATAAAAATACATTTTTTCAAAACGATAAACATAATATATTTGTTTTTGGAAGCATTTGTTATGAGTCAAATCTGTAAACTTCAAACAGTAGTGTCAATAGTTCGATGGCCTAGTTTTATAGAACGATAAATCAAAAAAAAAATGTTTTAAGTCAAATATATTAGCCATTAAATTCAAATACCTCTCTTAAAAGTGAAACTAAGATAAACGGCTAGTTTTCTCTCGGCATGCAGATGATTGAATATGAAAATAATGAAATATATACAATCTTCTCTCAGTTCCGTATGAATCAAAGACGAAATATTGTGTTCTGGTTTTGTTAGCGCTGCAATTGTTTTAATTGAATTGAGATAAATGACAAAATAAATCACTACAGAAATGTTCACTTTTTTACAACTCGCCTTAGATGCGTGAAAACTTTGATCAGTCTTATTTCAAAACTACTAATTTCTAATTGTGGGGTTATAATGTAAAACGTACTATTTCCAAAACTCAAACTTTACAGTAGAGTTAATTACTATAACAAATAACTCAAACAAAATAACATTTGCATAAAAATATGATTACCAATTAGGAAACGACAGTCCTGTAGACATTTTTTATTAAAATTAATAGGATCAGTCGATTCTTTAGGCTTGAATTACCGTATCTGCATACTTAACACAATATCGCTCATTTTGGAAATAGTACGTTTCGCATTATAACCCCACATTTGTAGTACTATGAACTAAGCCAGGCGTGGGGAACCTGCGGCCTTTTGGCTACTCTAGTGCGGCCTAATTCTGTAATTCTGTAAATTTATGTAAATTCGTTAATTCCTGTCATTCTGGCCGTAAATTCTTGTTTCCGACCAAAGATTCCCTATTCAATGTTTACTACGGCCTTATGTCGAATCATGCGACCTTTAGAGAATAAAAAGTTCCCCACCCCTGAACTTAGCCATTAAATAATAATTTTATAGTAAAAAAGGTGGGATGCGATAAACGGTAAACTGAATAAAAAAAAACAGTAGCGGGTGGATAAAAGTTATTTTTTTTCATTTTTTCTCTTTATCAATACAGAATTAAAACCTTACCATGTAGATTAGTATTCTTAAGACAATGGATGTTGTCACGTTAATTAATTTTATTTACAGAGGTTGACAATTTATGAAAATTACGTTTAATAACAATACTTCATACGGATTTGGTAGTAAGAACCAGAAATTTTACAAAACCTTGAAGAATTATTGCGAAGCACGAAAACTTATGAGCCCATTCTGACCCATTAAAACCCGGAAAATATAAATTTCATTTAACCCATTGTTTGGCGTAACCTTCCGTTGATAAAATCGTTTAAATTCGTGAAATTACATTTAAAATTGGACCTACGGCAGTATTATAATTCCGTGTAATCATTTAAAAAGCTAACAGCTAATTTCGTACACGGAAAAAATGTTTCAGTTAATGATTTTAAGTAACACGACATTTCCTCATTAAGTTTGGCGTGCGTAAAGTGCCAACCAAAATATTTAGTCGTCATCAGATGTCATAAATTATTGTTATAAAACCACTTCTAGATTAAGGCATCGTTTATTATATTTAACTAGTTTGAATAATCGACATACAGCGAAATCACAAAAATTGTATGCTTTATAATACAACATGTTTTAGTGAACGGATTATTACAAAGAAGAATTTTCCGAACACGAATTCTCTGAACGCGGACTCTTCCATACATAGAAATTTCCGGACACTGAATGTTCCGCACGTTGACATTAATATTTTTAATTTATTTATTGACGATTTTCTTATTGATGTGAATTGTTTGTTTAAATGGATTTTCAAAAATTAAGTTTTCTTTGACAAGATTTTCCTTCATATTTTAATTCTTTACTTCTTATGTAAACTTGTCCATTTGATTTTTTTTAACCATGTTCGGTCCCAATGTGGAGCATATGGCCTCCTAATGGAGGTATCTCAACAGAAGTTTTTTTCTAAGAGAACTTTTTGTTACTCAGTACATCCAGTTAATAAAGGATCAGAAGGATGGGAGGAAAGGGAATTAATGTGAATTGACATCACAAACACCCAGTCTTCGAACACAACTTTGAATTGAATAATTCTCAAATTCACTGTGATCTTACCGGGAATCGAACACAGACCTGCGTGATCGGTAGAGCAAGTTTCAACCAACTGGGCCACACCAGGCGACAATTGATATTTTACTTTATTAAAAATATTCCATATTAATGCTTAAGATAATAAAAAAAGTCCCTTTTCGTACAAACTTTACATAGCCAGGATCAGTTTTGCAATAAATTAAGGATTAATACTTCCCATACGGTGCTAAAAATATACGTCCTGGGTGTTTACCGTCCATCAAAGGCGGTAAGAGTTGAAACTTGTGTTTTCACTTGGTTCTTTAAGGCTCAGCAACATATCGGAAGCATTTTTAGCACCTTAGGGGAAGTGTTAATTAAGGTAAACATAGCATTTATTTTCTGATTTCAGTGTTTAACATGCGTAAATAGTGTTCATTAACAATGTCGCTTATTTTTTAAGTAATGAATTCACTTTTTTCAATTTCTATTTTATTTACAAAAACCTCATACTTCTTAATTTACATTTAACAACTGTATAAAAATAACATTATATATTTATATTGCTATTTGTATAATATTCTTAGAAGAACAAATGGCGTGGGTAGCTTTGAACCTGAAATATTGTTGAAAGCAGAACAACAAACATGTTAAATTTAAATTGTTCAAATTTTGTACATTGTCATGTGTTTTATAATCAACGACCCAGGTTTCAACTTTCGGGATTTCAGACATTTAAGTATACGAATTAACTTGAACTGACGCAGAGAAAATCATTTTCATCATGTATATATCGACTTTGGAAAGGAAAAAGGACTTAATCCACACATATCAAATTTAACAGGAGGCACAGAAAACGTGTTTTGACGATTTTGAGCCATATGCAAATTATGAATTATATACAACCTTGAAGTGCACGTAGACTTCTAAAGTGGTGTTTAACCCTCCAAGGACGAGCGTCACCATATGGTCACACAAAACACCGTTGTCTATTGATCCCACTATTCATACTTTTTCTACCTGAATATCGTTGCTTTTGCTCATATTTGGTTAAGAAGGGTACGGACTACAGTAAATCATCAGCCGTAGGAACGGGAACGGTCTCCAAAAGCACATGTGATTTTTTGAATTTCCGTTTTTTTTAATTTACTTTTTGAAACTGTTAGATATTTTTTTATAAAAACATAAAATTATTTACAGTTATTTTGCTAATATATTTGTTTTGAAATTATGTTGATCTAAAGAGGTCAAATTGTAAATATTTTTAAAAAAAATCACGTTTAGCTATATTTCAACCCCGAATGTTTGCAAGCCCATACGGTCACTTTTGTCCTTACTACTGTCCGTACTCAATATTACACGGTAATAAAAGGATGAGCATGACCATATAGTCATGCGGGGTTTCTATACAACGACTTTGCGTTTTTTTTTTTTAAATTTTGGATAGGAATAAAAGTTATCCGTGACTTCAATATGGCTTAGAAAATATTTTTTTTATCGGAAAAAAGCTCTCGTCTCTGGAGGGTTAATTGACATAATCTAATATTAATTAAATAAATTGTGTAGGAAAAACCTTTTTTTCAGCCTTTCTTCTTTGTTTCAATTTTCATAAGCTCATATTTTTATACTTTATAACTTTAGATACTAATTCGGCACGTGCAGCTTACATCCTTTTGATAGAACGTGTATCAAGTTTAATACATTTTGATTATCGAAAAAAAGCTGTTTTAAAGAAACTGTGGGTTACGTCTTTTTTCCTTTCCACACTCGATATTAAAAGAATAAAAATATTATCATTGAGTTTGAATGTTATTGATAATCAAAATAATAAAACATTTTTAGTACTTTTTCCACATAAAATTTATTGGTCAGTGGACAATTCTCACCATGAGCGAAACCGGTCCAGATGAAATAAATTTTATGTGGAAAAAGTACTAAAAATGTTTTGTTATTTTTATTATAATGCCATTCTACCAAGTATTGACAGTGAACATCTTAAAAGTGGTTATTGATAGTGATTCGGATTAATTGGGCCCATTACACGAAAAGTGAGCCAAGTGGTATTGAAGCAAAAAAAAAAGTTAGGCGCGTTTTAATATTTTTGACGTCTTATTATATCGTTAAAGTGAAATAAACTCATTAAATACACATTTAAATTGTGTTATCTCCGTGCAATAAAAATATTTCATCCACCAAAACACCAAATAAAGACGTGATTGTTAATTAAAAGTTCAAGTAAAAAGTTTTACCTTTTTACTAAATATTTGGCTCACTTCACCTCTCGAGAGCCCAATTTTACTCATAGTTTGTAATCAAATGAACAAGTAATCGTATTGGTAATCCGTACAACTAAATGCATGTAGATTCCGAAAGTTGAAACCCGGATCATAAATTGATAAAACGCATGGAAATGTAAAAAAATTGAACGAGTTATTTTTTTTTATTTCAAGTCGAAATTCAAACCAAACATGTTTTTATAAATAAGAACTCTGAATTTGTATTATTAAAGAACATTTTTATTTTGTTATTTCTTCGATATGTATATTATATGTTTAATGCAAAGATTAACAGAGGAAGCTAAAACATCTTCCCATATCAGAACCTTTGTTTATTTAACACTCCATCTAACAAATAAAATTGGGATAGTTTTTTCCGCAGAAAGGCAATAATGCGTCTAAAATTCTAGGAATTTTAATATAAAATACCTGAGCGTCAGAACTGGTATTTTAGAAGTGGCATTCGTTTAAAAATATTTTTTACTTGACCCATTGACACTAGCGTGGTATAAGAATTATTAAGGTACAGTTGTTATTAAATCAAGCATGTATTCTTTTATTTCTTGGCGATAATCACTTCAGAATCATGATCTAAAATCAATTTTCTCTCACTGGCTATCCATTTGATTCTTTCATTTCACATATTATCCCATTCCTAGAAAAATATTGTTTTATTTTTCAAGAAAGCCATTTGAAATGTATAATCTTTTTTTTACAAAAGGATTTATTAAGATTTATTAAAATAAACTATTAATTGTTTTTATGAGAACATTGTGTGAAAAACCTTGTTTTTAAATAATCGACATATTCAAATATCATGAAGTGAACTGAAATATAGCGAGGCAGTAGATAAAAAGACAAGTAAATAAACAACAATTTATATTTTTTTTTACAGCTTAAAAATAATAAGTCGTTGAATCATCTTTGGGTGGCTGTAGAAATAAGAAATCCGTGCATCTAAATAGCGTTAAGTTATATATATATTTCTGCCCGTTATAACTCCCAACCAAATATATTTAACATACATAGTTTGTATTACTTCTTTAAATATTGAAACAAGTAAATGTGTTATAATTTGAGTCTATAACGCGTGCATTCATTACCCAAAAAAACCATTTTTCGACTTAACGTTTTCTGGCAGTATACCGACATTATTTAAAAACAGTATAGATAGTTTTCCTGAAATGATAAGATGAGCTTTTTTAGAATGGATTTTGTTGTTTTATTATGATGTGACTAAATTATTTTTTTTCTGTTTGACACTATTTGAGTTGAAAATAAATTTTATAAAAATAAAAAAAAATGTTTAATCCGTTTCAATAACTTAAATATTTACCTTATTAAAAATATGTGTACTTTTTCGGAAACTCTGTTTCATATGCGGCAATGATCAAAAGCTATTTTATTTAAAATCACTTGTCTGTCATTACTTCAGAGTAGGGAATTCTTAAAAGAGAAAAACCTCGCGATTTATTCGTGTCAAAAATTGCAAAAACATTTATTCTTTGCACTCAAAATTAAACATCAATATAATAATTCCAGTTGCCTTAAATCTTAAAACGTAGTTTTTAACAAATATTTTACTTGTTATATGAACACTTGAGAGGTAAATTGAGACAAGTGGTATTTTAAGAAAAAAATGAGTTGGATGCGTTATAATATTCTACATGTCTTAAAGTATCGTAAAAGTAAAGTGACACTTCAATAGTGTTATCTCCCTAAAATAAAAATATACAATCCATCAAAACACAAAGTAATGACGTGATTGTACTTAAAAGTCCAATATAAATGTTTAACCGTTTTACTACTTGGCTCACTTCACTTCTTAGGGTTCATATTATCTAGGGGATTATTGTGAACCATATTATATATATTTAAATTTTCATCATTTACATACAAATACTAACAATCGTTTCAAATATTTTATTAGTTTCATAACAAATTTCACTTACCAAACATATGTTACACGAAATATTTTTAAATTTGTCGTAAAAGCATGTAAAGATTTTAAATTAATATATTAGAAGATTTTTACAGATTCCAATTAATAATATTGATATTTATTCACATTGGTATTTTTAGTGTCGAGTAAATAAAAAAAAACACAATCGTCAAAATTGGCTTTCTTGCACACCTTAAATTATCTCACTTTTATCGAATTAATATGTAAATATTCCGATTTTCGAAGTGTTAACATGCATTTTTCATGAAATTGAATTTTTGATAAGGAATTTTATGCTGTTTTGAAAATGGTCTAGCATTCTTTCATATTTTCTTTGCGTAATAAAACTATATCACTGAAAGATGACAACTAATATTCAACGGAAATATTGATGTATACCAATTATATCAGTGAAAATTATTGAAGATTCAGCGTAACTTGTATATTAATATTTTTACTTTTCCGTTTTTTATTCAGAACGTTTGTTGGAAGAAAGTTCAAAGGACTGACACGGTGTCAATTTAATAAAAAAAATGAATAGTTTTCTATAAATTTCCGGAACAATTTAGCATTCATCCGGAATACGGGACAGAGATTTCAATTCCGTGACGGTTGGCAACCCTATTCACAATTAATATTGGAAATAATATTACCATTACTTCAAACAAAATTGTTACAGTAACCAAGTTGTCCACTCACTAAACAATGGTTCTAGAGGTTCATTATTTATTAAGGGTCGTAAAGCATGAAAGGTATGTAAAGTAAACGTATAAACTTCGACCGGAGTGATTTTATTTCAATCAAAATGAATAATAAAAGAAAAAATGTGGCGCAAAGCTTATCTAGTGTAACCCTTTAAATTCTCCAAATGACAAAAAGTTGTATAAAACACTTAAAAATCAATTCTTTCAAAATCATTCGTTTGCCTCATTTCAAAAGCCTCTACCGCTCCAACTTAAGTCGCGAATTAATAATTATCAATGAAAGTTTAGAATATTCTGTTCTCAAACATAATTGATTCAGATAACATAATGAGTAAGAACTAAGCAAATCCTATGGTCTAAAAACTAATTGGTAAGGGCATTTACCATAACAATTAAATCGGTCGCGATTAAAAAAATCCCAATTTAAATTTGAAACTATATACATGGGTGGGATGCCAAATAAAAAAAATCAAAAAAAAATTGACGCACCTATTAGTTTGACTGCTATTTTTTCAAATTTTAAAATAACTTTAAATTTCAAATAAAATTTTATTAATTATACGGTTGGTATGATGAATAGTCAAAAAAATAAAAACTATTATACATATATATTATGCGATTTTCAGGTCCGTGGCTTAATGGCTTATGTTATTGGCTTTCCTGACGTATCTCACGGGTTCATTTCTGTTTGGCGGCATGTCTGGAAATTCCCTCGCTCTCTTCCAATTCTATAGATAACAGAGCGTAGTGAATGAGCGATAATATTAGCTTACCACTAGCCCTAACCTAGTCGTTATTCTTTATATACCTACACATTTCGAAAAGGAAAGATTGAGCTACACGGTTAGTAGCAAACAGTTCAATTGAGATACCTTCATTAGGAAGCCATATGCTCCGCAGCACTGGGAGTGGGCATGGATAAAAAAATATTTGACAATAAATAATACAGTGTAAGCTGTATATAATTTTGTTAACCACTGCTACTGCTATTTTGTTATTAACACGAGTTTTATCAACTAACAATTGTATACTCAGAAAGTTAAAACCTAGAATAAAAGTGAAAGTGAGAATCGTATTTAGATTTTCGTATTTCACGGTTTTTTATATTAAAATGCCTTTTTTTACTAACAGTATATTTTTTATCTAACAGTATCGATGCGTTACAAACAGGTGCATTGAGAAAAAATATGATTAAGTATTATTATATAATATAATCAGCGATCTGGCAGAAGTTAGTTAGTAACAAAATGATACTGAAAAAGCAATTGAAAAATTTCATCTTTTAGGATAACGCCTCTAGTCTCTAAATTTTATAAAACATGAATAATAACGACACTAAAATAAAGATCTATTTATTCCGATTGTCTACAAATAAAGGCTAAAATAATTACTTTTCTATAAATTTACAACTGTTTAAAAATGCTTTTTTGCCAAATAATTGATATCAAATAACAAGGTTGTATACTTATTTCATTTTTTATATACGTTTACTTATCAACTTCTGCCAGAACAGTGACAATATATTATTTAAGTCAGGGTTCTGAAAGACGACCCGTGACGTCATAATACACGCACGATCTATCGAGACTTACACTAAAAATATTCATTTGCGTTCCGGCAGTAATCCCAGCACTTAAATGGTTTTTAAAAGCGATTAAGATGCGTTCGGCGATTAAGAGAACCCCTTCCTCAATTAAGTCAGCCGCCCGAGAGACGTTCGGCCCCCGCTGCCCCTCCGCGTGCGAAGGGTTAAATGAAGCGGAACTCGATAGAAATAAAAGAAACATGACTGGTTAAGAGAAATATTTCAATTTATTTTACCATCGTGACCGAGAAATTACCACCCCTTCACGCCTGTTGATACAGAAACAGCCAGCGTCCTTTGGTTACGTTTGATCAAAATAATATTAATTAGATATACCCTTTGCTCTCTACAATATAAAAAAAAACATATTTAATTTGATTTAAGATGAAACATTTATCATAACATCTAATTGTAATGGATAGGAATTTATTTTTTAATCTTTGGAAATATCTTCTCCCTATTCACAGAATATGGCCATCAGAAACCACCACCAATACTTAAGCATCCCTTCAAGTCATTCCACTTTCAGATTAATGGACGCCAGTAGCCTTCTAATGCAGGAGTGACAACCACGATTGAAAGACTTTTGAGGTATTCACTACAATTTTTCATCACCTTAATCCACGCTATTTGTATTGTTTATTGTGTACAATGAGAAAGACAGTACATGGCAATACAGATGACGTAACGGAAGGGTGGGAGGTAATTTTCAGATATCAAAAACACCCATACTTTCGAACAGAAATCAATCAATCGAAAAAATGCTGTTCGTACTGGGACTCAAGCCCGTGAGGTCTAGCACGGAAGTCAACAACGCCAACCGCTGCCTCATAGACCCGACAGAAAATAAATGACACTGTTATTCCCTCATTTTGTTCGTTCATTTTATGCACTTTTTTATATTTAATAATACATATTCTATAATGTTAGTATTCCGAAGTTTAAGCAAATAAAAAAATAAAAGTTCCTTGTCTGAAAAGTAAGTATGTGCCGAAAGAACTGCCGCAAACATCATTTCATATTTCCGATACACGACTGTTGGACACTAAATAATTCTATACGGACATATATTCCAAAAAAGCTCTCTGCTTTTAAGATTTTTGGTCGGGTACGGAAATAACTCCGGGTTACCCGGTCAGTCCAGTCGATACTCGGCGACAGAACGGAGCCTTCCAGAAAGCTGTATACAACCTTTTTAATTGCATGGTATAAAACAATTCTTGTCCTAATCTGAAGCACACTAGATTCAATCAAAAATAAAAGACATCACAAATATCAATGTCGTAGTAATTCAATAATAAAAGCTTTATTTTGAATTTGGTATTGACCTTGCCGGAACCTAAATAAGTGTTAAGAAATAAAAAATCTTTCCCATAAACGGGCTTTAACAGGGCGACCCACTTTTACATTATTAAAAACTTCACTCCATTTAAATAAGGGTGAAAAATAATTGCACTTGTGGATTGGATGGTTTTCGCTGGTACAAGTGAATTTGATTTTTGATGTTGTTGAAAATATAACAAATAGTACATATTTAATGTATATTTTTTATATTTTAAAATTGTTATCACAACCATCCGTGCATATAATATTTTATTTTACTTCAAAAATAAAATATTGTAGCCAAACAGAGTTATATGGGAAGCTACATTATAAGTGCAAATCACCTAACCGAAATATTAAAGAAACATTAATTCTAAGCCTTTAAAAAAGAGCGATTGGAAGATGAATTTACATCTTTAATAATTAAGGATAAGTGTCACTGTCTACAGCAGTGTCTGCCAAACTGTGTGCCGCAAGAAGACTCAGGTGTGCCGCGGTGGAATAATCCTTAAAAATGTTTATTATAATGCCTATTAAAATTTAAATTTTCTTAAATTTTAAATAAATTCAAAATCTACACATTCAAACAAATATTTGTCACGTTCATACATAGTGGTCAATGCGACACATTTTCTTTTTTAATAGTACATTTCCTTTTTAAAGCATTTTTATTTGGTGTGCCGCGTTATTAGTCCCATTCACCAGTGTACCGTGAAGTAAAAAAAAATGGCAGATACTAGTCTACAGCGACATCTATAATTAAGAATAAATATTAAATGGCCTATTTACAAACATTCGTTTAATTGACAGAATCTAGCTAACTAAATAGAATGTTCAAATCATCACAGTTGAGTTAAGCATTATTTATTATTATATTTTAATAAAAAAATATCTGTAATAAATGAACAAGGAGCCAGTGGCGTGCTTAAGCAGTGACCTTATATTTTTGATCAATAAAAAATCTTATCTCAACTAAAACGTACTATGTATTTCTACAATTATTAAACGTTAACAAAATGAAATACTTCAATAATTACATTACGGCTTCTATGGTCTAGTGGTGAAAGCTTAACCCTTGTGGTCAGTTGGACTTAGAAGGTGGTTGTTTCAAAGTAAATTTTAAATCTTGGAATGGTTGTTTGTGATGTATTTTCTTTTGGAGTTGATCGAGTGACTTTATAAAAAAATCAACTGAGTTGATCTCATATTGTGATGTTAAAACCTGGAGCCTTAGCAGCAATACCAGAATAACAAAAAAACAATAAAATTGCTGATAAGAAGAATTTATTTTCAAGTAATTTTATCGTAATTTAACGACAATGAAATTTAGTGTTCCATTTTGAAAAATGAACTTTTTTAAGAAAAGTATATTTCTTGCTCGCCTGCCAAAGACCTTTCATCTCTGAAACTGGCAACGTATTCGTATTCAATATATTACGTTACACTATCTTAAGATTGAAGCTATAAAATTTAATCAAAATATTAATTTTCTTTGTTTTAAAATAATTATAACAAATTGGGTTAACCGTTTTATTAAAAGCATCCGTGCTTTTTTATTTGTATAATATATAATATATAATATATAATATATAAAAAGTGTTTAATGATATTAATAATTAATTCAGTGTGTTTTGGAGCACCTGCAAACTGAACCTAAATCACTGACAGTAAGTTTTTGGTCTATACTATTTTCTAATCACAATAGTTCAATCAATATTGTTAAAAGAATAGCTCACTTTGTGGATTTTCAAATGTAGTCAAGATTCGGCAATGGCATTATCTGATGCTCATTAAATATTAACAAGTTAACTAATCATTAGTTTACGTTACAAAGTCATACTGAATTGGTTGAATACATAATTAGGTAATATTATATATTTTTGGCGTTAAGCATGTAACACAGCGTTACCAACAAAAAATAGTCTGAATTTGTGAGAAAGTTGTTGAATTTCGTTGATCTGGGAAAGAAATACTTTTAAATAGATGTCACAAGTTGCCTTTTAAAATTTTGAATAAGACAAATACCTAGTACAGTGATGGCGAACCTTTTTGGGTCCGCGTGCCAAAAATCCACAAATATTATTTCTCGAGTGTGTGGCGTGCCCAAGCAGTATTTTTTATAACAAAATAGAAAAAAACAAATCTTAATTTTTTAACGATTGTCGTATATCATGGGAAACATTTGAAAATTAATAAAACGGAATAAATTCACGGAATTAAAAATATTTTTTTTAAACTTGGAAATCGTTCGCGTGCCATCCAAATTCTCAAACGTGCCACCTCGGGCACGCGTGCCATAGTTTCGCCATCCCTAACTTAGTATATTATGACTGCTTATTAACGGAGAAGCAAATATAACATTGATTGTAATCAAACATATGTTTGATATAGTGACGCTATCGCGGTATACATGTCAATGGACGGTATGATTTCCGTATATCGATTATCTGTGTAATTATTGAAAATATATCGACTGTGGAAAGGAAAAAGGACGTAACTCACGCATATCAAATTTTACAGGAGGACCTAAAAACGTGTTTTGATGGTTTTGTGACATATGCAAATTATGAATTATACACAACCTTGAAGTGCACAAAGACTTCTAAACTGGTGTTTAATTGACATAATCTAATATTAATTCAAGAATTTGTCTAGGAAAAACCTTTATTTCAGTCTTTTTTCTTGGTTTTTATTTTTTACAAGGTCATCTTTTTCAAACTTAAAAGCTAAATTTAGATACAAATTCGGCATTTGCAGCTTGCATCCTGTATCAAGTTTGATGCATTGTGCTTATCGAAAAAAACCTGTTTTGAAAAACCTGTTGGTTACGTCCTTTTTTTCTTTCCATCGATATGAAATAGTCAATGTTTTTATTGCACATTCCAGATAAAAAATAAATCATTGAAGTCTTTTTAGATTCAATTAATTTGCATGAATACATAGAAATATTAATAGTGAAGTACATAATTAACGAATAAATACTTATATAATGCATAGGAAACTCTGTAACGGTAATAAATGGTTGAAATATATGAAAAGGCTTGTATTTATCTTGTCAATATTGAAACCTATTTGAGATGTTCAGTGTTTCTATTTTAGATCTGTATTTTAACTTCAAGACCAGTCCACAAGCAAACCTTACCTGATCACAATTTTATAATCACGACTATTGACCAAATTTAAAAGAAATACTTTCCTCTCTATGTTTATATTGATTAAATATTAGATTAATACCGACCATTTGCTAAATATAAAATCCAGAAAGTTTAACAATTCAAATACTAATCAATTCAAATGTATTTTTAATTAAAATATCGTTGAAATAACTCTGCTCCAACTGTGAGACGTTTGCATTGAATAAATCGAAAAAACATTGCATTGGTTACATAAGAAGTGGAAAATGTTGTGCTATTTCTGGAAAATTTTTCGTTTATTTATGATTGTCTTTCAAAGTTCACGTTCGTTTTTTTACGTTATCATTTTCTGACCGAAACACAATATGACAATAAATATTCAAAATTGTTAAAGTTATACAGTTTATGTAACAAAAGCTTTCGTATATTAGGTCTTACAAACAATATTTTTTCAACCATCTATCTCAGTAAAAAAATTTGGAGAACCGGCTGTTACTAAATAGCGATACCTCATTTTTTGTGAAAAATGTGGGCCATGGCATGGCTATCAGTTGTTAGCTAATCGCTTTCGATACGTCCCGCCTATTATACCGCGCTTAAACATTTGAATGTTAATCTAAAAATCGATTTAAAAATCAACGAAGGAAATTAATTACCTGTATTGAGACAATTTAGAGTCGATTCCGAGAACACCAGAATCGAACATTACGTTGTCGGTTACTATTTTTTTGTGGCGCATATGTCCTCCTAATTAAGGTATCTCAGCAGAAGTTTTTCTACGAGAATAGCTTGTTACTCAGATGATCAACTTCATTTTTTCGAAGAGAGTAGGTAGTAGTTTCACAACCATCCATCCATGCCATCGACAGCAATCTTTAAATCGATTGAAAAAAATGCTGTTCGTACGGGATTTCTAGCCCGTAAGATTCACCACGACAATATATGTATCTATGGACATGAGTCAATCAAATTTGAATGCTGTTAATTATGTACACTTTCATTGGTCAGGTTTTAGATTTTTCTCTTAAGTCAAACTATCAGCTTAGGTTTGAACAATGAGAAAACTTTCATTCCAAACATATTTTTTTTTTTCATTAATTATTTACAGTATATTAAGATTTATCTATATATCCTAATTTGTAAGACGACGCACTCATACACACTTTCTCCACTGACGAATTGTACGCATTGAGTGAATTTTGACACGTGGCATTACAATAATAAAATAATTACCCTAATCAAATAATTTCCGTGACCAAATGAATTTAATTAACATTGTGATGAAATAACTTATGTTTGTAACATTGTTCGATTTGTTTTAATTAAAGTATTGACAAATTTCTATTACATGTATAATACGAAGCGGATGTTAACGCGATCAAATTTTGTTCATTTTTCATGTGTGTATAGCTGCTCCATCATACTCGCTGACAAGTTTACAAGAGAGCCAATTTGTTCGACAAAACCCGGTTACTTGGAAACATGCACTTTTGTTATTTTATTTTCTGATATTTCAAAGCATGAAATAATGTCCCCCCGGGACGCAAAACTATCCGATTGCCCACCGGGGTTGGATGATACATTACATAAGTATTTTATATTAGAGGAATTAACACGACTTTCGTTTATATTGTTTATATCGATGGCATAGTTCCATAGAACGATAAGTCAAAAAAATATGTTTTCAGACATATTACTCATTATATTCGAATAGCTCTCATATAGTTCCACAGAACTACATCTAGAAAAAATCATTTGAATGTGAAAATAAAGAAATATAAACGATCTTCTTTCAGTTTCTTATAAATACAATTCAAAATTTTGTTTTTCTGTTTTGTCAGAGTTGCCATAAATCTCGGTGTTGTTTGAGAAAAACCTGATTACTGATTTTCAAAACACTGTTGCATACATACTTTCAAATATATATTGTATAACAAATGTTTGCGAAATTCCTTAAAACTGATAAAAATTCAATTAAAATATGAATAATTAAAAATGTGATGATAATATTTTTGTTTTCTCTTTCTTACTTATCTCATATATTAGTATTTGTTTGAATTGTCCTTCTATAAATTTAATATTTTTCAGTTATTAAGTTATACCCAGAGACAATATACATAGTTAACCCTCCAAGGACGAGCGTGACCATATGGTCTCAGTAAACACCGTTGTCTATTGATCCCACTATTCATTCTTTTTCTACCTGAACATCGTTGCTTTCACTCATATTTGGTTAAGAAGGGTACAGACTTCAGTAAGTCATCAGCCGCAGGGACAGAAACGGCCACTAAAAGCACATGCGATTTTTAAAATTTCTGTTTTTTTTAATGGACTTTTTGAAACTATTAGCTATTTTTTTATCAAATTATGAACAGTTCTTTTGCTTATATATTTGTATTGAAATTATATTGATCTAAAGAGGTCAAATTTTAAATAGTTTTAAAAATTTCACGTTTAGCTGTATTTCAACCCTGAATGTTGGCGTGTCCATTCCGTCACGCTCGTCTTTACTACTGCCCGTATACAATATTACACGGAAATAAAAGGATGAGCATGGCCATATAGTCATGCGGGGTTTCTATACAACGACTTTGCCTTTTTTTTAATTTTTGTTTAGAATAAAAGTTATACGCGACTTCAATATGGCCTAAACATATTTTTTCATCGAAAAAAAGCTCTCGTCTCTGGAGGGTTAAACCCAAACGCTAAACAACACAATTTATTTAGAAAGCCCAGTGATGCACATTTGGTGTTTCTGACAATTTTCTTACATGTATAATATTGTCTAGAATGGTTTAATCATAATGATTGAAACATGGAATGGATGAAATGAAAAAGGAAAAAGAATAGTACATATTTTTGCGTCAATCTTAAAACTCTCGACTCTTGCAATCTCAGCTATAGATATTAATTTAGATGAGTCGCTGAACTCCAGCGATTGGCATTCTTGTGACACTTTATCCATCCAGTGAAGTCGTGGTCTTTCAACATTTACAATCCATTTATAGATGTTTGTTCAATTGCATGGATGTCTGTTATGTTTTAATTTTCACTGTCTCCTAAATAAGAGATTGAGGAAATGCTGACAGATGACACTGCCACCTGGTAATAACTTGTAATCAAAACAAACTTAAGCTGTTTGAAGACTTCAATCTTGTAAGATGTCTTTGACAATGGTTTCATATAATTACTAGGGTAGTTTATATTTACATCCAGGTTTCAATCCCATGCATAACTTTCAGTTTAGCAATCACGTTGTATGCCTGAAATTCCGTTTTATTTGACAATAATTTAGTTAGAATGTAATATAATACTCTTTATTGTGAAGAATGCAGCCTTCCGCATATTCCATCTGCTAGCAACACTATTGATTTACTATTTTAATTTGGCAATTGGCAGAATTTGGAACTAAAATAATCAATCTATGGTTTGTAGCTGTCAAAAGTAAGCTCACTTGTTTGTGCAAACCGTTTTTAGTCATATGCACTGTGTAAATAAATACGACTGACAACGTCAAATGTTTCTATACTAATTGGTGGGAATGTATGAGAAGTTATTCTAAAAGATTGACAGTTTTGTGAAGACAGCAAATTCAATAAGAAATAAGTTTATTAAGATTAACTATTCATCATTTTAATCAAATATTACGTTGCGTACGGTGGTCATGAAACTCATGACAGATATAGTAGTATACCAATATTACGTAACACTGGTGCCTTCTCTACACGGACAACTTATATATTATTATTTTTTTAAACCATGTCCGCTCCCAATGTGGACCATATGGACTCCTAATGGAGTTTATCTCAACAGAAGTGTTTCTACGAGAACTGCTTGTTACTCAGTTGCTCAACCTCTCTTTTTCTAAAGAGAGTAGGGATAGAAGAATAGGGCTAGGACAGGATTAGTTGTAAGCTAATCGCTCTCGATACGCCCCGTTCATAGGATAGGATGGGTGAGTGGGGGGAATTCAAGACATCACATACATCCATGCCTTTGAACAGAAATTCATAAATCGATTGAAAAATCAATTTATAAAACTGTCCGTACCGGGATTTGAACCCGGGCCCTCCGTGGCCGAAGTCAACAACGTTGACTACTCGACCACATAGGCGGCTATAATATTTAATATTCTTTTATTGCTTGCAACATTATGTCAATCGATAAATAAAAGCATTTTAGCTCATACTAATAACACGATAAATTACCGTTCACACAAGAAAATCTATTTCTATAGATTCGTTAGTTTATCGTATTTAATAATTGACAACATCTGCTCAATTTAGTTGACGAGGTCTGAAATTTTAACGCACAGCAATAGAAAAGACCATTTGAAGCGTCTACGGATAATATTTTATTTTTACGTCCAAATTTTTGGCCGCACTCTGCGAATTTGTAATGCATGGCTGAAAACTGAATTCAGAGACTTTGTATTATTTAATTGTAGCAATGTATGGTGCCAAAAATAATTGTGTCAAAATGCACGAGCAGCAGGCAAAAGCACCACTATGCGACTTCTTTTATTGCGTTTCCATGGCGATAAACAATTACTTGCAAATTTATTGCCGGGCAGATTTTTGAACCCAGTTTTTATTGCTTGCGTAATAATTTTATTGCCTACTTATACAGCGTGATCCAAACAACATTTTTTATAATTTATTTGTTTTATACCCTGGAAACAACAGTAGCCCGACAAGGGTAGCCAGCTATATACCCGCCACCACTTTCCGAATTTACAACCTTCACCGGGCACATTCCGTGACAGAGCTTTAAGTGTCTTCAAAATTCGGTGAAGACATTTAAGTTTGTAATTAAAGAGCTTTTTGAAGTTTTAATTTATTCGTTCTTCATAATTATTCGGAAAAATTTAAATACTAAGATAATTCACCTTTTCTGCAATTAAGTTGGCATAGGTAGCCGACCAGTCCGACTGTAGATCGAGCTGACACCAGTGGCGGATTACCCCACAAGCGCAAGAGGCGCGCGCTTGGGGCCTTCAAATCTTAGGGGCCTCAAAAATAGCATACATTATATAAACCCTTATATTTTAATTTCAGTTTTCAATATTCATTATTATTTTACGAAGAGTTTTGCAACACTTTTATATTAATCGAAAAACAAAAATTTATTGCGCCTGGGGCCTCCAAAGTGCTTAATCCGCCACTGGCTGACACCAATTACTGAGCTTTTCGTTATTCATTTCTAGAAATTCTTATAAAACGAGCTTAGCATTTGTGTTTTACTTCAACATTTCAATATATACATAATAAGTTGGTATAACGATTTGTATGTCGGGTCCATGACGCAGCGGTTAGCACTGTTGACTTCCATGTCAGATCTCATGGGCTCTAGTCCCAGTACAAGCAACGTTTTTCCAATCGATTTATCGAATTCTGTTTGAAGGCATGGGTGTTTGTGATGTCAAAAAATTCCTTCCCACCCTTCCGATCCTGGGCGTACAGAGCAATTAGTTAACCACTAGTTCTGCCCATGCCTTATCCTTTATATCCCTACTACTCTCTTTGAAACACGAGGGTGGGCGACTGAATCTATGAGTTCTCGTAGAAAAACTTTTGTTGAGATACCTTTATTAGGAGGCTATATGCTCCACATTAAAGTAAAGGACGTGGATTAAAAAAAAATACTAAGCCAGTCCTAATAAATGGTGAGTTTGTTAACGAAGTAACCATACAGTCAACTCATACATTAATAAATTGACAAGACTAAAAAATGAAGTCATATAACTTAGGTTATCTCAATTTACTAATTGATAACTGGTAAAAATAGATATCATGACAAATATGAGGTAACTAAAAACACAAAAAAAGATATTTATGAATCGGCATGTTATCAAGAGAGTAAAAGACAAGAGACATGTTTATTCCAAGATGAATCCATTCATACATTTTAAGTCTGTGTAGTATACCACAAACACAAAAATGTATTAGTCAGTACACTGTGAGTGTTGTATTAATTTTTTAGATTTGAGATACATTTTATGTCAAGGTACGTTTTTATATTACTGATAGAACCAACTATAATATACATTGTGAATAATTCTGTATACTTATCGTTACTAAAGATATGTATTTTTGTAGTTAAACCTTTGTGCTACTAACCCATATAATTACATCATGCAAAATAAGAAATAGTATACGAGTATGTGTATCTTGGATTCCTAGTCAATATTCAGAATATTGTTTTTAGCGAGGAAATCAAAAGGAGTATTATAAGCAGCAATAGACACTTTTATGGACTGCATAAAAAGTTCAAATTCTCCAACTGATCACAAAATATAAGAGTTTGCTTCTACAAAGTTCTCATAACACCAGTCCTGGCATATGGGTCAGAAATCTGGACACTTAGCTCTAAAGACTATAATCGTGCGATGCGAGAATGGCATCTGACGAGTGACGACATGGGTACAGGCATTAGCTGAATAACCTCTGTGAATTAGACATTGTCAGTTTTGCTAAAGCTCAACGCCTACATTAGACGAACATATATCACGCATGTATGATGGTGGATGGGGTGTCACAGAACCTACGAGTGCTGGAGGTCAATGACTGGCGTACAGAGAAACAGAGGCAGAGGACAGAGAAACAAGTAGAGTGGAGGAGATTGATTAATACGGCGAAGGTTCACCCCCGACTTTAGCCCGAAGGAGAAGAAGTACAAAAATGTCACAAAAAACATGAGTTGTTTTGGTACATCTAAAGCAATCGAACATCGTTAATAATTATATTTATCAAGACAAAAAGTTGTATCATTCTCAAAAAATTTGTTATCAAATAAAAATAATTTATTCAACCAGCAACACGAGAAATAGAAATTTAATAGTTTGAAGTATTATTGTCACGTTTCAAAATCAGTAATGTAAACATAGTCAAATTTTTGCATATTTCATAAATAATACCAACCATTAATCAAATGTCAGATTGATAATAGTTTATACATACATTTATATATAGTACATATTAAAATTAAAAAATGTGTTTTGTTGTGTAGATAGATAAAGTATTTAGATATTCTTTTTATAAAGACTTAGTTGGTACAAGACAGTTAATTATTTTATTGAAGTGACAGTTTATTATATTTTTATTTTATGACTTAGTAGTAAGTTGGGTATGTTTATTTAAAAAAATGTCTACTATAAAGTGGACAAGGCATCTCAGAACACCGCTTTCTCCAAATTCACCGATAATCAAGTATTTTACTCCTTCAAAACCATCTCCTGCCAATCATACACCGTTTTTGAAGCCTAAATATGACTCTTATCTTTCAACAGCATCTGCAGAGGCGTGAGTTGTTTATAGCTTTAATTTTATCATTGTTATTTTGTTCTTATTTGTATATAAACAAATTGAACTATCTATATTAAATCATTGTAAATTATTTCATTGTTTTCTAGCATAAAATGCATTTTTTCAAATAGTTCTGCAAACAAATTGAAACAAAATTCTTTTATTATGGCGTTTTCAAAAAACATCCAGAAAAGACAAATGAATAGTTCCAGGTGAAATAAACACATGTTCTATTGGTACCTTTCAAGACATACCCTTTTTCAGATAAACTGCTCGCTGATCATGATAACTAATTGTTCAGAAATTCGTGAACACAAAACATTTCTTTTGATCGATCGCTCATGCATAAAGTATTGGGTCATAGGATAACTCAATGGCTGTGATTCTTGCTGGACATTTTGATCACAGCCAAATACAAATGCACCAGACTGTCAATACTTATCGGTCATGTTAAAACAATCCCTTGTATTCAACACGAGACGAAAGAAACTCTATAGTCTATATTATTTATTTTTTTTTAAATTCCCTAGGGTACTCAACGTTGTACCCACCACAACCCGCTACGGCTTCACACTCTTTTTATAGGGTGTATTCCGTAGCGTAACAACGTTAGTCGTGTTCAAAATTTTGCCAGAAATGTCCCGAGAAGAAATTCTTCAAGACTTGGTTGCATGCACTACAGTGTGCAGAAATTAAAAGTTAATTAATAATTAAGTGCAGTTGAAAATATTAGATTTTATCTATTTAACTCCACTTTTTTTCCAAATGACGCGGAGAATTCTTTAAATGCCCTATAATTTGCCTTCGTCTATATTATTGCATAAATTCCATATTGTTTTGTATTTCATCATTCAAAAAATTATCTATAATAACATATTTGTATTACAATAATCACATTTTATCGCCAGTTTTCTACAAACATATTATCTCAACTTTTGTCAGTTTTGAGTTTTTTGATGCAATGAATTCGGAATTTCAATACACACATATTCTTTTGGCTCGTATCACAAAAAAATAATATTTCATGCTTTCCTTAGTTGGGAAAAAAATATTTGGCAAATAATATGGTCATGTGCTATGTTAACCATGAAGGAGAAGGTGGGATGGATGGAAACGTCTTGGCTTCCTTCCTTATTAACTTTCTAAAAATATTGAGGACAAAACCATTTCAGTAGTGTTTTATAGCGATAGATAGTGGTAGTGGTAGAGTAAGGTACATCTATGTGTCTCCTGAAAACTTATACTTTTTGATATATGAGATTATAGAAAATTACCGATGATTTGCTCTGTCTATGTAGAACAAAGAGATATTGAGTCCATATGTTGGAAACAAGTGGATGTAATCATTTTTGTCACGCAATATACTTGCTAGATGTGTTTTATCATTGCTGAGCTTAATATTTCAAAAACTCATTTTTGTCAAAGTTGTGGGGTGCAAATGTAGTTTTATCATGGGCTAATTGTTGTTTAATTGATCAATTTATTTATTTTAGTTCTGAAAGTTCACTTCCTCAAAATTTGCAAATCTTGTGTATAATAATGTGTGTGGCATAAATTATAAGATCAAAAATGTTATATTTTGAGTTATGAATGCAAATATAATACAGATTTCAACATCTCTATCGTCAGAAAAACTAAACTCAGCCATATTCAAGCTTGAAGACTGTGCATTTTCAATGTCGCTTGAAGTTATTCGTTCCAAAAAAACATAAATAACTAATCGTTCTTTACTACTTGCATCGAATTGGTGAATCATTTACGAGTTTCATTTAGTGATTTGAATAAATGACAGTTAAATTTCATAATTATCTTAAATGTAAATTATCTCTTTCAATGATTCGTATGTCAATAAATCTTAGCGCTATGCTACACTGTACATATTTGGGGGAAGAACAGTGTAAGATATTATAATAAAACAGCTTTGTAAAGGTTTTCACATTTTTATAACAAAAATTTCAGATTCAGGCACCGGGAACATTTCAAAAAGTATCGTTTCTATCAACGCTCACCTTCCACGCCGTTATACAAAAGATGTCAGTCAATCAAGAAAAGACTTATATTTGATGAGGACTCTGACACATTAGACCAGGCCAATTTAAATTGCATATCAACCGCCCAAGAAGTCTTAAAAGCGGAGACAGTATGCCATCAGAGCTACAGAACATTACCAACTATTCCAAAAATTACAATCTCTCATCCAGGACTATGTCATACTCCGTATATACGCAATAAGGATTTAACGCCTCGAAAAAGTGTTGTAAATATTTCACCAAATACTCAGTCAATCTTTAATATTCTATCGCATTTGAAGAATCATGAAATTCTTGGCCGTGGTAAAATTGGGGTTGTTGTGAAAGCTGAATTTAAAGGTAAAAAATATTTGATAATTAAAGTATAGATTTTAAAATCATAAAAGTTACCTTATCAAGTAGGTAATAAACGTGACATAATTTTTATGATAAAGACAAAAAAAAAATATCGATGTTCTAGTTCAGGGATGGCGAACCTTTTTCGCAAGTGGGTCAAATTTGATTTAAAAAATTTAAAAAATCATGTCACGGGTCACATATAGGGATCCCGGGATTGGGATTAGCTCACCGAGGAATTTGAAATCCTCCATTTGCCATACTTTTTCCTTGACTGTCACAGAAACTCGTTTTTTTTTTTTAGCTCACCGAGGAATTTGAAATCTTCGATTTGGTATACTTTTTCCCAGATTGTCTCAGAAACTCGTTTTTCATCATTTCTAAAAGTTCATTTCTAAAAGTTCAAGCGGGTCAGATAATTTCTCACGCGGGTCACTGTGTGACCTGCGGATCCCTGGTTCGCCATCTCTGTTCTAGTTCATAGAGAGCGATAAGTAAAAAATTTGATGTTTTGAATGAATAAAATTACCCTTTATACTCAAATACTTCTCTTCTATAGCTTCACAAAAGTACAACTAAAATAAATGACTAATTTTCTCATGGTAGGCAAATGTTTGCCTTTGAATCCAAAAGAGAAAGATATAAAAGTCTTCTCTCAGTTTCATATAACAATAACTACAACTCGAAATATCGTTTTACGGTTTCATCAACATTGTAATAAGTTTGAATTGAATTGAGATAAATGACTTAATGATTGACCAGAAAGATGAGACAAATAAAAATGATCACTTTTCATAACTTAACTTTAGATGTGTCAAAACTTTGGTCAGCCATTTCTCAAAATTATCAATTTCTATTTGTAGCACTATGGAACTAAGCCACCAAATTATGTTTATTTAATAATGAGGGAATAACAATGAGGGATTTTTTTTATTTATGTAATATCTTTGAATAATAGTAAATGAAAATCATTTTTATAGCTTTTGCTGATCTGTTTGATTTTTTTCAGGAGAAAAATTAGCTCTAAAAATTGTTGTTAATAAAGGATTCACTCCGTTAACATTTGGTGAACAGCATATTATCGACTTGTGTCATCCAAACATAGTTGAATTTAAGTCTAACATTATTATAAAACGAAAACTGAGCATAGACTATTACATCATATACATGCAATATCACCAACAAGCTCGAACTCTTAAGAATATCCTTGAAGCCGAGACCTGTCCTCTGCAACCGAGGGTTATACTGCGGTGAGTGAATGTTCTTGGCTGTAATAAATTGCTGAAGAAGAATCTTATTTCAGTTGCCTGAAAGATAGTTTCAGCCACAACTTCACCATAAATTCGGATCCATATATTTGAAGCTAGATGTACCTATATATATAGTTTGTTTCAAGCATGCCTGTTTCTTTTTTTTATGAAGAGAGTAGTGACAGAAGGATAAGGTTAAGATAAAATGTGCAGTTAGCTGCTTTCACTACACCCTGTTTTTAGGATCAGACGTATAGAGACGTATCAATAGGTTAATTGAAAATCAAATTATGAAAATTTCCATACTGGGATTTGAACCCGTGAGCATGGGACTGAAGCCAACCAGGTTAACCTCTCAACCATGGACACAGCTTATAAAAGCAACATAAAATCTTATTCATATATAATAAATTTTATTCATTAAAGAAAGTGATGTCAGTTAGTTAGCTATTGATGAGGTAACTTGTCTCTGGTGTCTGTGACAGCCATCCAGTTAATAACTTATTAAACATTTGAACAAACCATTTTCGATTTCAAGAAAACAGTACGTTAAAGAAGAAAATAGTTTTCTTTGTATTGTGATGATGTGACTTCTGAACTTTTTAAACGTCTTCATAGATGCTGTTACTATTCTAAAAAACAATTTTTCAGTTATACTGCCGATATTTGCTGTGCTTTGGCCTACCTACACAACAATTTGATTCTCCATCTAGATGTGAATCCCAAAAGTATTTTGGTTTGCCTTGATGGAACTTCTAAATTATATGACTTTACTACAGCAGTGCACACCAATGATCAAAAACAGAGTAATTTTCAGGTGAATATAAATTATTGTTTCGGTGTTATCTGATTTTCACTTGGCCTTTTGTACTGTGTCACTCACTACCCAAAAGCTTTACATATACCCAGATTTTCTCCGACAACCTTTTAGCGCCTCTATGAATCGCTTTTCGGAAAAACACATTCATGGTTCTCGCCATTGGCAACGTGTTGATTGGAGAGTCTTTCGTTTTGTTTCTAGATTTTTCAACACAGTCTGATAGGCAATTCTTCACTACATCTTAATAATATGTGTATCGTATATATAATTTCAATTTAATTTTAAATGTCCTACAATCAGTGAATACTTTTTAACCCACATTTTATTAGTTATTTTCAACTGCATATTAATTCCTCAGACACAAATCATTTTATACATTTTAATGGTAGTGATCTAAAAACTACTAAGTACCAATACAAATTTATCTAAGCATGTATCCACATCTCAATTATAAATGTTTATACCTTTGATCAATTTTTGAACAGCTAATAATGAACTGTTTATTCCAATCAAAACTTTTTATTCCAATTAATATATAATTGCGCCACCCCAAACAACAAGCAAGAGCGCTGTTAAATTCATTGCTCTACTGGAGGAGAGAGTGAATATTGTGTAGAGATCAGGTTGTATCAATGTGTCATAAATGCAACCAAATCTTGAGGATTTTCCCCTCAAACAGTCCAAACAAAACTTCAAACTACAAATAACATCGGCACATTATGGAATACACCATATAATAAATGTGTGAAGCTGTAGACGGCGGTGGTAGTCACAACATGGAGTATCCTTGGGAATATAAACAATCAATTTGAAAATATGTTTCAGTTTTTTGGAGCAGTCCGTTACAAAGCTCCTGAAATCATCATCCGAAGTAAACCTCTGCCAGCATCAGATATTTACTCGTTCGCCATCACAATGTGGCAGCTTCTTTACAGGACTACGCCATACGGAAAAGCCATTCAGGAAGACTATCTCATGTATGCCGTAGTTGAAGATGGTTTACGGCCAAAATCCACCAATTATTTTGATAATAATCAGTTTTATGAGCTCTATAAAAATATGTACTGTAAATGCTGGAATGATAACCCCAAAATCAGATTTAATGCTATAGATATATTTGAAAATCTTAATGCTTTGAAGAAGTTTGTTTGAGCTTATTTAAAAATCTAATTTAACTAATGGACAAGAAATAATTCTTATATATCGCTAAACACACTGTTGGAATATTTTTTATTAGAAACAATAATAGATTCGCTTTGCACGCATGAAATTTAATTTATTTACACATATTAATAGATATTTTGAATAACTGGTATTTTTATCGAATAATGTTGATCATTACTCGTATTATTTTTACTGTCTGACATTCATAAAATAAATTATTTGTATGGTGTTATTTTTAAATGTTTTATTCTCTTTCCTCTTAGTGTTATTTAATAATAAGATCTTTATATTTTTATATATATGGCAATGTTCTGAAATTACATTCAATGAATTTGAGACTGAGTGCATATACATGCTGCATCTTGGCAGATCACCTTTGACTGTAAAACTGTGAAAAAAATCATTAGATCTATACATCGCCTGCAAAGGTCTGTTTTAGACAGCGCAACTGTATGCAGTGAGTTGTCTGGGTTGGCTTGTTGTGCAGCTGAAATAATAGACACCTTGCCAAATATACGATAATATACTCTACTGCCTACAAACTGACTTTAAATGTATCACTTAATTTTATACATTTTTTGGTGGGAGTGTAGACACATCTAACACACCCTGGTAATTATTGATAAAATATACCAAGCTAGAATAACTAAGGTCTCGGAAACAAAAGCAGCCGTTTTAATCCTTATAAAATAGATCAAAACATTTTGTTATATAATTCTTATAATTATATACATTGTTTTGTGAAATTCATTGAATATCTCCTGTGTTTGCTATACAGGACTGTACAAACTGCCAATTTTCTAATAAAATCGATTTCAATTAATTTAAAATGTACTTACATGTTAAAAAAAGTTTTTTTTTATTATATTATTATTATTTTACTATATGCGTCTGTGGCAGATCCAGAAATTGTCCCAAGAGGGGGCCATTCGATTTGAAAATAAACATAATACATTAAAAAATAGAAGATTTAAAAATAATGTATTCACATAAAAATAGTCAATACATAATTAAGTATGTATTCTATAAAAACATAGTAAACTAAACTGCCCCCTCCCCTGGATCCGCCAATGATATGTGTAATTGCCAGCTCTTCGCGATGACATATCTAATTCAGTTTTGACATAACATGTACAGTGACGTTCCTAAGCTATGTGCTGCCACTTGGCAGAGCATAAAATAGCTCCCTTACTATTTTTCAAAGATTTTTAAATTACATTTGCTATGAATCCTTTAAAGCTACAAAAGTGTAAGTGACATTTTTTCATTACTTCCCATTATTCTAGGAATTCATATACAAATATAGAAATTTGAATCCTCTACTCATCTACGTACTCAAAAACTCTCCGGAAAAGCTGCTGTCTATAGTGCCGCTATCAGTAAATGTCATATTTAAAGACGATTTTTGTTATAAATTTCATAGGTCATAATATTATTGCCATTGATCTGTAATCATTTGCCTCTAGTATTGAGAAAAAAGTCAAGCAGACTTTTTTAAATTTCTAATTTTTGGGTGGAAGTGGGAGTTTGAGAGGTAACGTATTTTAAAAAACTCTACTGCCTTGGCTAAATCAGACAAATCAATAAAATATCTTATATGAAAGAAAGAATAGATAAAAATACAGATATATAAGAAACTAGAGTTTATTATTTAAAATATCACATACATAATAAGACACAATGCAATGCTTTGTTTGAAGCATTTAACTTTGACTGTACAACAGCATTTATCTCAACAATATAATAAAATAGAACATGTTTTTTACAACAATATAAATTAACATCACATTGTTTCATAATCAACATATCAGATGACATCAGATGACGTCTATGAAAGATTTGTAAAAGCTTTTATATTTTTCCATTACTTTCAAACTGAAAATATAGATGTAATTAAATGCATATAAAATAGTATTCAAATAATTAAAAGAAGACTACTAACTTATGTTTGTATTAAAAGACGAACTTTTCACATACTTTAAAAATAAATATAATCGCAGAAAGATTTATTGTTTTGTGTCAATCTTAAAATGAATGCAGAAAAAAATCTAAAAAGTTAATCTATAGAACTTAATATTCAAATATTATTGTCATCATTCTGTAAAAAATGAGGTTATTTACCATGTGTGATTCAATTACAAACAATTTATCATCAATTATGGAATACCACAAATCACTCAAAATAATAATACAATCAAGTATTATTTTTACAATGCTTGAAAGAGTATCATTTTAGTTGAGGTAACTCAAACACCGCATAATTGACATTATTTTTGGTTGAATAAGAATGATGCATACTATTTGGTTAACACTGAATTTGAAATCAAACAATATATCTGTATTAATTCGATGTATTTTTACTTAAAAGAATATTCAGAATTATATCATTAATTTATTAGAATTATAAAACAATAACTTTGTTGCTTTGTTTTCCATATTATAGAATACTGATATGCTCATTTCACATTAGAAAATTATTAATATTTAATCTATGGATAATGTATAATTATATTCAGCACAAAATGGTGGGTATACCTAATGTATATTGTTTGTGCTAAGAAATAATAGATATCAAAATTATCAAAATAACATTCAATGTTTTTTTTCTCATTCTTCTTCAAGCTTACTTCACGATTAAGTAGTTTTACTATATCTAAAAAATCATAAATTTGACAGCCAAAGACACAATAATCAAGAAAGAAGACAAGCACATTGTATTTAAAAAACAGGAAATAATATTTATCATATCCTGTCATCAAAGATATCCATCAGAAAATTGGAAGAAGAAGTGGTCATTCTCTTTTCAGATTTATTTATGTCCGGCACTGATAAAGCCCGGTCACTAGTGCTCAACAAACACGATCACACCACGCATATTAAAGATTTTATGTAAAACGGGGTAATCAAAATCATTGCAATATCAATAATTGACCAGCCAATTTAACCAATTTAATATTTCAGAAAATTAATCAAAGCCACAAGGGCAGGCGTGGGTAACCTGTGGCCTTTTGGCTACTCTGGTGCGGCCTACTGGCCAATTCTGTAATTCTGTAAATATTTATAAATTCGTAAATTCCAGAGATTTTGGATGTCAAAATCTTTGGAAGGCCTAAAAGAAGGTACCACGCTGGTAATTTTGGGAAATCCGCAAATTTCTGGGCTTTAGAAATTGGCATGAAATTTTTTCCGGCCAAAGATTCCCTAGTCAATGTTTACTGCGGCGTTATGTCAAATCAGAAAAATGAATGCGGCCTTTAGAGAAGAAAAGATTCCCCACCCCTGCACTCGGGTATCATCTCTGCAAAGATTAGTTTTTTTTTATTTGACAATGCATATGTTTTTTTTAAGCGTTGCACTGTATCAAGTATTAACATACAATAAAACAATATTGATTTAATCAATTAATTTTTAGCCTCTAAAATATATTATACATTATTTAAAGAAAAAAGTCTCGTCACTCATTTAAATTTTGTGATGAAAAGTTATATACCCACTGACCTCCGTCCTGTAATAATATTGTCAGTGTTTAATAATAACCCAAAAAGCATGTAAAGAGCAAATCATTACATTTGGTATGATGGTGTTGAGCATTAATAGCTCGACTCTATTAGTGTCCTGGCTTTTTATGTAATTTAACCATTTTATCAACTTCATATTTACTTTCTGACAATTGTTTTAAATCTGCCTTCAAATCCACAGCACAGATTAAAATTTAAGTATTACTTTTTATAATTTAAAAACTCAATGAAAATAAATACATCAAAACACTACTATATCAGTAATAATACTTTGATTTTTGAAATATTGATACAAAAATACTTATCACTATTTGTTATAAAAAATATACAATGTTTGACATTTCATTAATGCTGCTATTCTTTTATTTAAAAAACATATTTAGAATAGTAAACTGAAACATTTTATCTTTACATTATTGTAAAAATAGTTGTAAGTGTTAGGTTAAACATTCGACAAACATTCATTCAGTTTTGGTGATCGATATTTTTTTATTTATATGAGAGTGACAATTATTTATGGTTCCAAGATTGAGCATTGAAAGAATGAACATAAAGTGACATTCCAAAATCTACATTCCCATATATACCATCAGTATCACACTTTTCTAGGTTAAATCTATTTAGATTATAAAATATAATGTGCCCAACAACTATGTATGTTGAATGGCAGGCCATACCAACAGTTTTAAGATAAAAGTAATATCTTTTTGATCATAAATAAGTCAAAAAATCACATTTTATGTGAAATAATTCAATTATTTTTTTCATTTCAAAACTTACCATTTCCTGCCATTCTTACTTTTAATGTCTTTTTTATTATACATGGCTACAGAAATTTTGAACAATCTAAAATAGAAAATAAAAAAACCAATAGAAATATGCATGTTACTAATTTAAACATGAGGAAACTAGATATCTTCAATTATTTCATCAAATGTTTAACCTACCACACTTTTATACACTCACACATATTTACCTTAAAACAACTTAGCCTAACTATTTGGCCGTTTAAGAAGACTATTTTAAGCCACAATCCGTCCAATATTCTAGCAAACTATGAAAAAATTCGTAAGATGCCTAATATTGAAACCATAACCAACAAAGGCCGACTATAACAAGTAGCATCAGACCCGTTGGGCTGCCCCTCAAAGTAAACGAGCGGCCACCAATGTGTGATAGAAATAACAGGAGCTTGGTTTTTGTCTTTGGTTTTTTCAGAAATTGATAAATCATCGTCAGGAGAATAGTCGCCGCACTGGGGGAAGTTTTTGGGCACCGGTGGAAAATCGGAATGTTCGCCTACTTTGAAAACAAGGGACATTCCAATCTCTGCATGGAATTCTATGTGACAGTGGAATAGCCAATAACCTGCAATAATTGGAATAAAAAATATGTTTTTAAACACTTCCATGGTGATAACATTTTAAGCATTTAGTTATATTTAAAGTTTCTCGGATTGAGTGCGAAGAAAATATGTGAAGCCAACTCTAAATTCTTCACTTAAAATATAACCATATTCTTAGTGGAGAGACTTCTTGTTAAATATTTTTATAAAATACACCAAATTATTCTTTGATTCTTATTGACAGACTTCAACTGTTTTTTATTTACTAACCCACTTTCTGAGAAACGCCAGTTTAAGCCAAGAAAGTAATAAATATCACCAGTGCAGTAAGAATAACTGTCAAAAAGAGTCATATCTTTCTAAGGATTTTTATATGTAAGATAAGAAGAAAGGTTGGCTAAATGTCTATATAGACATCCACAATTATTTGTATTTCTTAAGCTTATTGAGACCATCGCCAACGTACAAAACAAGTTATATTGTAAACATTCAGAAAGATATTTTGTCATATACATCTATGATAATAAATAGATATTTAACATACCAGGGTTATCAGCCAGCCATCTGATGATAGTATACCCTCCATCGGGAACGGTCACAGTATCCTTGAGCGGTGCTTTTGAAAGCTTTCTGTGAATCTTTCCTTCAGCATCTAGCTTTTTGATGTCATCCACAGTGATGTTCTTTGCTAGTCTCTCCATGCCCACAACTCTAAATGCATAACCGTGTAGATGGAACGGGTGGTTTGCATCGAATGCCATACCTGAAGAAAACAATGACCAATATAATTATTATTTCAAGCTATCTAAAAATTCAAATATATTTTTGTGAGTTGAGAAAAGGCATTATGATTAATTATCAAAGAAGTATTATGCTTAACAAAAATTAGATGTAAGGCATTGTTAGTGTACACAGCAACAAATAAATGACAGATGTAACAGCTGTTAGCATAATATACGCTTTATACTTATTCTCTGTGATTCTATGAATTAAAGCAGGCATGGGCAACCTTTCTTAGGTCTGGGGCCAAATTATCATTCAGACTACGAGTCAAGGGCCGGACCAAATTATTGAACATAATAAAGAAGTATTAAATTAAATAAAAAAAGTTGTTACTTGTTATATATTTTTTTATTTATATAATGAATGTGTCATCTCCATTATTTAATCCCTCCCTGGAACTATTAATTTCTTTCTCTATTACTTCGCCGAGATGAATCAGGGCCGGATAAAATAGATCGGCGGGCCGGTGGTTGCCATATATAAACTAAAGGATTGACTGGTATATCTTACAAAAGAATGAAAGCATTTTTTCTTTTTAAATGAAAGACATTCTCAACAAACCTTCATCGACCATGATAAGTTCAACCACAGAGCCCAGAGGTACATTAACTACATGTGAACATTCGCAGTAGTCCTGATCGCATCCTGTTACAGTGGATTCATTGCAGAAATGCTTCTCCGGGTCAATCCTAGACCTCCCAGGGAGAAGGGCGAATGATGGCATCTTCATACTGATGTGATTCAGTTGCGGTGTGAATAGGCGAGAACTGTTTTTCTGAACTGGAGAAAAAAGTCCATAAGCAATAATATTATGATTATAAAATAGCCAATTGTAAAGAATATTTCATTACAAATTCTGTTCAGAGAACGTTACAGGAGGAGAATTAATAAACACAAAGCATTGTAATTAGTAATTTAAATTTAATTGCCTATTATGAATTTATATTATAATTCCCAATGTAACTCATATTTATCAGTGATTCTTAGGATTTCTTAGGAATCTTTATTACTTGTTTGAAATTTCAAACAACAATTAGTATTTGGAGACAAATATGCAGCTAATGATATTGAATGATAATATTCTACTTCATTCCCTACCTGAAATCAATTTCAGTAGAAAGCACAACCCCACAAAAGAGTATAATAAAGATTTAGGCCTGAATTAGAAGTGAAAGCTTCTATGTAAGTCTTTGAAAAAATTAATTATAAAATTAATACTTTTACAAAACTATTAAAATTTTCAAAAATTTACTCACTACTGAAATAAAGCTTGCAATCTGTCACTTTCATTTCATATGGCCGGCCAGGCATACTCGCATAATATATAGAGCATGATTAGACTAATAAATGTTCTGCGTTGTAGTCCACCTGCCCACACTTATTCATTTTGGCTAGACAAATCAAATATTGAGTGTTTCTTACCTTGGAAATATCCATAATGTGGATATTTATGGAAATGTATATTATCCTTTGCGTAGAAGTCATAAGCAATATAATACTGCATATCAGCTACTGGTTTCAAGCTAATATCATCAGGATCAAGAGACATCAACTCAGGAATGCTCATTGTCATGTTATGTCCGGTTCCAGTGTTTAAAGCGTTCACTTGCTACAAATAAAAACATAAATTGTTGAGATTGAGTGTTTTGCTATGTATGATATACCGCTTAATAAGGTATAGGGCACAAATAAATTATTGACAATATTTTTGAATTTTGATTGGAATTTATTTATGTCTGTAAATGTAAAAAAAATGTCTCGTAAATTTTTTAAAGCTATTCAATATAAATAAGACTACAATTAACTAAGATGTTAGATAAAATTTTTTGATTATTTAAACTTTTATGTTTGTATGTTGCTATAATAGCTCTTGAAACCGGAGCTGTGGCAGTCAGAGTCTGACTCTTAACTGTTTTTTTGGTTGAATATAATATTTATTTGTATTTTTGTTCAAAAGTAGTTATTTCTTTTTTAAACTTACACCATCAATTTATTTTGTATGATTGCAGGAATATTTAAAAAATCCTTTCCAAAAAAATTGTCAAACGTTTATTTAATTTTTTTAAACATCAACCTCTAGCTCTGTTCTTCTGCGTACTTCTGACGGTTTGTTGACGGTTTGCAAACTGTTTTCGAATTAGAATCGAATTGAAAGCTTTTAGATTTTAGTCTTATCTCTGTTATACCCTAATGCAGCGATTTCCAACCTGGGAGGCGTGGACTATTGCAAAGAGAGGCGCAAATAGTCCAAAATATTTATTTACTCCTTAAAAAGTGTCTTATGAATTATTACTATATGAAATAAAGAATGGAGAGGCGCGAAGACATTTTTTTCCTCAAAGGGAGGCGCAGAAACATAAAGGTTGGAAACCACTGCCCTAATATTTACAATTTTGAGGATGGTTGTGTTATCTTTTAACTTTGAGTTGATCTCGAGTGATTTAAAATTTTCAAAAATATCTGCGGCATTGGCTAGTGTTATGGCAGTAGTGTCAAGTGTAAAAATCCACAGCCTGCTTCTTCACACTTTTTCTCAACAGAGAGACGTTTTAGACGTTAATTATATATTTTGCTATGGGACTACTTATGTTTCCTAACCATTCCATCCCTGTGTGACTCCTCCCAAGATGGATCACCTTCCGGCTCTTGTTCCATGGCACCTTCATAATGCAGCACCGCCACCTGCCGAGCTTTGGTGAATCTCTCGTCACAGTCCATCAAGCCTCTGAATCGAATCCAGTAGTTGTCGATTTCTTGATCTGCGTTCACAATGAAATCGAAACGCTCTCCCGCATATGTCACTAAAGAAACGGCTAAGGAAGAAAAATAAAAAAAAAGTTTATTAGATAATGCTTGATAAAACAGGGTAAGGCCAAAGAAGTCAAAATATGCTCTCAAGATGTTTTAAATAAAATAGAGAAACTTGGAGTAATATCCTTTACAAGGGCAGAACATAATATAGTGTCATCAAACTGACAAAGGTTTATAAATAACAAGGTGATAGTTGCGAGTAAAGGGCAAATAAAAAAAAAACTTTTACAATTAAGCCTCTAGCTTTGATATTTTATGTTACATAGATAACAAAAATATTTAAATATTAATGAATTTATGCCGATCACAAACAAAGTTAGGAATTAATGCAGGCTGCATGGTCGAGTTTCATCGCCACTGACTTATACAGAGGTTACGAGTTCGAATCCTAGAATGGACAGTTTTAATGAATTGATTTTTCAATCAATTTATTGATTTCCCTCCAAAGGCATGGATATGTTTGATGTTTTGAATTCCCTCGCACCCATCCCAACTTAAAAACAGGTATAGCAAAAGCGATTAGCTAACCACTAGTCCTGTCCTAGTCTTATCCTTCTATCTCTAATCTAAAAAAGATAATTTGAATAACTGACTAACAAACAGTTCTCGTAGAAAAACATTTGTTGAGATACTCTCATTAGGAGGCCATATATTCCACATTAGGAGTAGACAAAATATATTTTTTAAAAGTGTGCCACAGACAATTGGCTGCCTTTAAATCTACATTAACAATTATTGCCGATTAAATAAACTGCTGTGTTTGAAAAACTTGTACAATAAATGGATCAACTGAATTAATCCAAACAATGAATTGATATCCAAGAATTTCATTGTGCACTTACTACATTTTTGTCATTATGTTTCTTATCAACTTCTGTGCAGCAACAATATAAAAGATACAATATGTCTTAAGTGAAAACGTATTTGAGGAAGAAACATCCAGAGTTGAAATTACATATATGCGATTTGTTCTATTAATATGTTTTCAACAAAGATTGATTGAATTTTGTAAGTGCTCAGAAAACAATTTTCTCTCAATATATTTTACAGGTTATCGAGTTATTCAGAATTTTAGAGATTTTCATAACCATCAGTTGAAAAATTTGACAAGAAATTGGTGAGTTTTAAAAAATTTAATTGGCACTACAAAGTTTGCAAAAAGTACTCCGCAATGCAATTATGCTGCTAAAGGAGACTTGATTTTATAATAGGCAATATCAGAAATGTATAATGTTAAATTTTATCGAGTACGAAAACGGTTTTACAACCTTTAACATTATTAAAACAATGATAATTCACCTTCAACTGGCTCGAAATCATTTCCATCACTGCTGATAACTGTGAATGTATGATTATCTATGCTCATCTCTATGGGACAGTTCAAGAATTCAGCATTTATCACTCGAAATCTATAACGGTAACCCTATAATCAGAAATAAAATGTTTCAATATTACACCTCTTTTAAATAAAAAAAAATCGAAAGCATTATAAATTGAGCAGAAAATAAATTCATTGACCAAAAGTTCACCTGTTCGACATTAAATACAGATGCTGGCATATAGAATGATTCTTGTCTCCAGAATTTCTGGAACCTTCCTCTACCGTTTACGAGAAGTGATGGAGGTTTGTTGGAGCCGTTACTGTGATGGTGAGAGGTAAATGCAGATATTCCTAATTCATGAGTCCAGTCCATAACAATCATTATATGCTCGGATCTAGGATGAAAAGTAGATAAATAAATTTATATTGGTAAAACAAAGTTATTGTATTGGGTGTCCACTTTCTTATTTTGACTGTAAAGTATTTAACTCTTATTTTGTGTCAGATCTTACTGTGAAATTGTAATGTATTTATTTATTACACCGATAAAATTTCAAGTTGACCGTAAAATAGTGTATTATATGTATTTAATATGATACTTTAAATGCTTTATTTGTAATTATATGACTTCTTTCTTAAAATGTTTTTATTATCGACTTTTAAAAATAAGTTTGTTTCCTAAAACTAACAAAGTCCAGCAAATATAGTGTATGTATTTATGTTTAATTAAATATTATTTTTTTACATCAATAGATGTCACTGCACATTATTAGAATGGAAAATATGTCAAACATAAAATTAACCAACCTGTCATAATCATACATCTGATCATCTTTTTCTTCCTTAGGTTCCCGTACAATGAAGGCTCCGAATGCTCCATCAGCCCTCTGCATTCCAGCGTGAGAGTGCCAAAAGTGAGTACCAGAATGCACAGCATTCACCACGTACCTGAATGAACTGGCAGCGCTTACCGCACATTGAGTGACAAGAGGTGCCCCATCCATGTAAGGTGTGCCGCGCTGATGGTGGCCATGCCAGTGAATGGTAGTGCCCTCTGACATTAATGAATTGTACAAGTCCACGACCACTGTATCTCCAAGGCAAACCTGAAAGTTTAACAAAATTAGAACCTGGTTTACGACTTATCAATTTGAGTTTTATATTTAAAATAATTCTCCTGACCACCGAGTTCGTCTAAATTAACCAATCTTCTGCTTAACCCGAAGCTGTATGATACACATTATTATATTTTAGTTACAATCATTGTAAATAGAATGGTTTCCTGTTTCTTTGACAGTGCTGCTTTAACTTGTCTTTCTTGGAATTTTGCTACACCTCACAAATAACTAGAAATACAAGTGGTAGACTCTCCCCACCACTTTCTTTTGTTCAATTTTAAATAAGAAGCGAAGTAGAAAAACATTTTTGTTTAGAAGTATCTTATTTTATCTATTTAAAAAAATACTTTTGAATATGTGACAGGGTTTTGATTTCTAGACAGTAATAATCTATCAACATGTTTTCCTTGGTGAGGTAAATGATTAGTAAAATATATTAGAAGAAATGTCTTAATAAAATGAGAAGTTTCAAAGTTTGAAATAGCCAGGTTTTTTTGATCAATGTTTTTAGAAAAATGACATAATTACATAAAGTTTTAATTTTGTTTTCAGATTTTATTGGACATTCATACATTAAATAAATTTTGAAATATCATAGTAGCTGTCAAATGGAGAATTAAAAAAAAACTTAATGTAATAATCGATATATTGTTAACAAATAGTTCGTTTTGGTTGATATGCGAATTTTTACTGAAAAAAATAGGAGGTCCCTGCTTAAGCACGCCACTGGCTCCCTGTTCATTTTTTACAAATGAACTTTATTCCAATATGATAATAAGGAATGCTTAACTGAACTGGAATGATTTTTAAATCTTAGTAAGCTAGATTCTATCAATCAACCGATTTTTTGAATGTAAGCAATTCAATAATTTGTCTTAATTATAGGTGACTCTTACCCTTAAAAAGACATCATTATTTAAAACAAATAATTTTGGCTTGAAACAAAAAAAAAACATTGTTCACCACAAATATCGATATATTGCTTATTGCAAATAGACGCTTAATTCAGAGGCTTATGCAAACAAGGCCCCAACACATTTTTTAAGGCTCGTATTTTTCCGGTTAGAATTTATATTAAATGGTCATATTATATCGGTCAGAATAAATAGTCATAATTTAAATGAAATTTAAAAAAAAAACCCAACCTAACCTAACCAAAATATTCTGACCGTTCATATTATTATTCTGACCAAAAATTGATTTGAATTCTGATCCCTTTTTTGTTCCCTTTTTATGTTGAGTATGTAGAAATTTGGGCCACTTTTTTCGCTGGGCTTTCATGCATTTGCAATGCTTTGAAGTGGCTACGCCGCTGGCTCAATGTCAGTTTCTTCCATGACGCCACATATTTAAGCTTCCTAGTTATCCAGAAAACGGCATTGCTCATTGCACGAGGAAATAGTAAAGTTCAAAACCAATGTCTCCGGTAGGTCAATCCAATTATAAATATTGGCTTAGAAATGCAGCCAGTAATGACGTTCTGCATGCACCACTTACGCTAATAAAATAATGCATTTCAATAAAACTTTGTTTGTTTTGTACCGCGAACAGGAATCGACATTTGTAAATAGCACATTTAACATGTTCGTTCAATGTCAGCAAAGCGCATTTCATGAATAAAAATACAAATAAAATAATAAGTAATTAAAACAAAACGTTCTAAGCACGCACTGTTGCAATAATATTTGTAAAAAATAATTAACTGCTCTGTAAATATAACCAGTTACGAAATAACACTGCTTTTTAATTGTCAAGAATAATAACTGATCTTCGTATGAATGAATACGTAACACCTGTGACTTATAACAAATGTAAAAAATATCAAAAACATTTTTTCAGTCGTTAACCGTTTGAATACCGCGCAAATAAATCATTAATATGTCCCAGAGATACTGCGTATTTTTGAGAAAAATATTTTTGCCTAATATACACTCGAATTCGATATTTTAAAAACCTATATTGACTCAGTATAGATGACAGTCCACATATTTATCAAAATATTGCTTATATTGATGCATAAGTTTTAACGTAAGCCGACATGTGATTTTGCGTCCACTTAACCAGTGCTTCCCAACCGGTGGTCTGCAAAAATGTTCATTCCTTCAACATTCAACAACAAAAAATATAAACATGTGAAATTCAGGGGTCCGTAGATTATTATTTTCAGATTTAGGGGGCGGTGCCGTGGCATGAAAAAGGTTGGGAAGCACTCCACTAAGCCTCACCCAAACGTGTGTATGTATTTGAAATTGTTTAATTTTGAATATACAAAATCGTTATCATGATCTTTTAAAGGTAGAAGAAATATATTTTATTTCAATACTTTGTTTAGGTAAAGGACACCCCAGCCCTCCTCCGGAATTGTTTTTTGTATCGAAGGTTTACTTGGTATTACGTGATATGTAATGTTTGTGTGTTAATAATTTCCTTATGGCGGGGTTTTTTTTAAATTACGCAGTTATTCTACTTTTTTAAAACATTACAGGTCGAACACGATATAGTGCATTTTCGGTGGCAAATTAAAGTAAAAAACCTTAACGTCATAAATTGTCCTTACCTCCACAGCAGGTCCTGGCATTTTCCTGTTGACAACCGTCAGCGGTCTGCCAACGCCGTCAGCAGGAATACAGTCAAGCCTCTCGCAGTCAGTGGCGTTGTGAGGGCAATCGAAACAAGCCTTGCTCATCGCCTGGTACCATTCCATATCGAACTTGTACCGGCAAACCATCGGCTTGTCTCTCTCACAGGCCCTGTAGCATGGATGATCAGCTCCGTCTGGTGGTTCCCCGTCGTAGTCTTCGTCCTCATCGTCGGCTATTGTAGTCAGGTCTTCCGGGGGCATTGTCCAGAATGATGATTGCGTCGTCGGTTCGGCATTGTCAGGAGATAATGTTGTTTGCACTTCAACTATGTGGCCCTCTGGAAAAATATCATTTTATGCCACTGGTTCCTAAAGTAGGCCCATCGGGGTATTGGAAGGAAGTAAGGAGGCCTTACTAGCACAGGGTAAAGTAGGAAGGCCCACTTTGGACCTTCAAAATTGGAAGAACAATTTAACACTTAACTAAAAAAAGATAAAGATTTAAGCGGTCAAAAATCATTTTTTATAATAAGCCTCATCCAAAAAATGATGATGACGGATTACACACCTTTTACAACTTTTCTTTACTTATTGTTAAATCAGAAAAAAATGTATTGCAAATAACAAATTACAAAACATTAATAAATTGGTGGCACTACATCATTAGGACCATCCTTTTCATTCGACTTCAACAATTTAAATATCAGCGTACCTTATTTGTACAACTATAGATATGTTCATAAAAAGTCCACTACATTTTTCTGCATTATTTAATTGAAATAAGGCAAAATTCTGGAGGGACTTGCATGTTCTGTTTTTTTGAAAAGGGATATTGGGTCAAATATGCTTAGAAACCATATTTATTTAACCATGTCCACACCCAGTGTGGTGCGTGAGGAATTCTAATCGAGATTATCTCAACAGAAGGGTTTTACAAAAACTACTTATTTGATATATGTACGTCCCCTTTTTTAAACGAGTAATTATCACAGACCTTACTCAGGCTAAGGGAAGTGAAATAATATTTACGACCAAAAAGCAATTTATCTAACAGAATGAGAGAATATATTATTACAAATTATTGAAAAAAATGCTTTTTTCTTTGTTAACATATCCGCTTCCAAATGTTGGGCCTAATATATGACATTTAAACAAAGCTTACTTCAACAGAATTTGTTCTTGAAGAACTGTTTTTACTCAGTCGCTCGATCTCTCTTCTTGGAGAACGTAAGCATACAGGGAATAGGCCAGAGAAGGACTAGCAATAAGCTTATCGCTTTTGTTCGCTCCTTTTTAAAGAGCTTTTTTTAAAGATTGTTAGGGGTTTTACGCGGGAAATAAGATTTGAAATATTTTTTCTACGCGCGACCCATTTATGGCTTAAAATTTAAATGATCAGGATCAGGTATGTCCACAGATAAGTTAATTAAAACTATTAAATATATCTACTACATGGAGAGCAAAATATCAAGCTTCATTATTTTATGTTTAAAGCAATAATTAATATTTTATTATTCAAGACCATTTGTTTGATATTAATAATATTTTTAAGACTACTTACGGCCATTTGATATGGAGAGAAAACCCGTCAAAATAAATGCGTAGCAAGCCAGCGAGCGCACGTTCGATGCCATGGTGTCGCCAAGTCTCCTGAAACAATATGAGAGAATAATTTTATATTATTCAATTAAAATGATTAAATTTTGTACCATATCTTTGTTTTATTTATACCATATCAAATCTTGCCAATCTTGATTTTTTGATTAAAGATTAAAGATTAAAGATTAAAGATTAAAGATTAAAGATTATAACATGCTAATAATATTAGCAATTGGATGTTCTAGCGCAGGGACCTTTAAATTTGAGAAGGCCGCATTGCGGACAATTTGAGTTATTTCGGTTATAAATGGATTATATTTTGCAAAAATTAAATTATTTACACACACAATTATAAAGTATATATTATCGTAATTATTTATTGTCTTTAAATAAACTTTGCTAAAAAGTAAAGGATTTTGAAATAAAGTCGATTTGTTTATAATAAATCGAGAATTCGAGAACAAGAAACGTAAATCCAAATTAATCAGAACTAAGATTATACCAGCAAGATCGATGTTTGTTTGAATGCGTTGGTATTTGTGATATCTATCCCTATTTTCTAATTCTAAAATTAGCAAGGCAAAGCGAGAGCGATTAGTTAACCACTAGTCCTGTACCAGCCTTATCTTACTATCATCATTAAAAACACCCGAAAACAAATATACACTTTTATTGTGTTTCTGTCAATTCTAGGTGGAAAGGCATTATGGTCTGCCATAAGAACCAATTCATATCATTTGATCATTTGGAGCCCATATGAAAGTTCATACAAGCTGCAATTGGAGAGAGTCCATAAGAAATTTTTAAGATATTATTATTTCAAAAAATTTAAATTCTTCCCCTTTGATAATTTCTTAAAGGAATACTACCCCACCAAATTTCTTTTAGGAATGTTATCATTTCACTCTCTTGAAGCTTGAAGATCGTTTTCAAGCTTAAAGCATTTTTCTCTTCTCCTTCGGGGCCGAGTTGATAATCCTGAAATTCTCATGACTATTAATTTACATGCTCCCAATTTATTCTTACGTGGGCGAAACTACGGCCAAAAACTCTTGTTTCTAAAAACTCATAGCTCGCTTAGGAGGTATGAGTCACTAGTTCCAAGGGCCGTTCGATTGATCAACTCATTGCCTAGAGAAGTGGACATTTTTAGTGACAGTATTTGTGAACTGTTTGCTAAATTTTATTACTTGATTTTGTATGTTGATTTTGATGTATTATGTAGTTTTATTTTATATTTTGTCTCATTATATTTGTGAAGTACATGACGAATTGGCGTCAGCTGTTATGTCATGTACTGTACTTTTAATTTTTAAACAGTAAACAATATTTTCAGGAGGTATAACTAAAATCGTCTCATCGAACTCATGTACTAGTGAAGGTTATTTATAGGTAAATGAGTAAAAATGGCTAATTGATCAGATGCGGTACACGTGATTTAACCACTAAATAGGATATTACGGTTCGGGAATATCCGCTACTTACTAGATAAGACTATTAATGATGTAAGTAACTTGCTCAACACTTTTTACCAGCACCAACCGGTATACAATGCGATTCGTACAAAAAAATCATACGGCATACAAACACAATGTCGCCAAAAAGAGCTACAAAATTAATATTTTTTTTAAGATACAAATATACTAGGTACAAAATATTTTTTTTTCAATATGTGCACATTATTTTTACCTCGTTTTGACATAAATATTATTTTCAAATATCGCTACCGCAACTATGAGATAAAGTGAAAAAAAAAAGATTTTAAGATAAGTGTGCCAATCGATTGCTGAGAGGTAAACCTTTGTAATGAAACATTGTTTTTTTTTAAAAACCCTTTTCACACTTCCATTACGGTGCTAAAAATACTTCCGATACGTTGCTGGCCCTTTAGAAACCAAGTGAAAAACATGTTTTTTATAATATACGTCCTAGGTCAGGGGCGGAGAACCTTTTCATTTCTAAAGGCCACATTCATTTATCTGATTCAACATGAGGCCGCAGTAAAGATAACGTTGACACCCTCCCCTTTTTTTTCGACTGTCGAAAATATAATGGGTTTATTAAGCTCTTTTTCCAAACGCTTGCGTAGAATTTTTTGATCAAAGTGAATATTTTGATCGAGTCAAAAGACCGCATCGGTTCTCCTCCTCTGTTCTAGGTTGTTACCGTCCATCAAAAGGTGGTAAGTGTTAAAACATATCTTTTTCGTTTGGTTCTTTAAGGGTCAGCAACATATCGGAAGTATTTTTAGCACCGTAGGTGAAGCTTTAAAAAAATCTTACATTCTCAATTGATGATATTGTCCTGTAACTTCAAGACATAATCGAGATTAGAAAAATAAATAAATACAGATAATAGTATTCAACGAAACCTACTTTATCATAAACAGCAAAAGAAACGAAATAAAATCATCATCCGCTATTTATAAAGTACAACCAAAACATTAATGTTTAATTATCTCGAAACTAGTATTTTCGACTTATCCCACTGTTGCTTTATGGTAGCGATATTTAAGCACATCGACTTCTTATGTTAGTTGTCAACATAAATATTTTAAGATAAATTGCTGCCTGTTATAAGAGTAATGGACTAATTATTCAGAGTAAGATGCTTTATTTCTTATGCATATTTATGGCAAATGGCTTTTAATTTGAACGCAACTAAGATTATATTTAAACCATTTATCAGAAAACATTAAACTTCGATCGTGACAATCTGAAAAAATAAATCATTATTAAACGTTTTTGACAGCCGTGATAAGATAGTGTACGGTTTTTATATCGTCGGAAGTGTGATATCCGGTTACTATTTTGTTTTAATGTAAACATAATCAAAATCGCAAAGTTCGCAAATCTGTGGTTTTGCGGTTGATATTCTGTACTGTATTGTCAAACATTAGACCAGTGATCTTTTTGCGTTGTTTTCCTTAATTCAGTAGTTGTCTAACTTTATTTTACTACGCCCCATACTCACACATAGAATATTAACGGTCCGCTTAATTAATAAAATATAAACGACATATTTTTTAATATTAAAAATGATTTTTTGTACGTTACAAATTTAATAAACCACATAGTGAAGCTTTTTGCACGCCCTTTTTGAAACTGCCGTTTTAATCGGTTCCACTTTTTACTTCAAAATATCGACTGTGTTTATGTAAAAGGTATTAATACTCAATGTTTACAACTAAATACACAATCTTTCAAAAGTACCTAAGCCGTAAATGCCAAATTAGTATATAAATTTAGCTTTCAAGTTTTAAAAAAGAAGGACATGTTTACAGTTTGCGTTCCTGAAATGAGAAAATAGTCCTGGGGCTTTCCGAGCGAATGGCTCTCTACTATTTCTTTTCTAACTATATCGTTAGATACATTCTCATTGTGAAGGAAAGGCCGTTAATGAATTACAATCAGTTATATTTATACATTTTCTGTTACCATTCAACAATGATATTATGAATTAATATATCTCAATAAAAACGCAAGCGGTTAAATTAATAAATAATGCGGTCAAAAATACTTTTAACATCAGAAATATGAATGCAATAAAAACAAGATTTCGTATTTAGAAACATGACAGAAACAAGATTATTTCTTAATTGTCGTATAGGTTATTAATAATATTCTAATTATACTTTTATATGGATTGAAAAATACTATCGTAATAATTGACGTTTTCATCATGAATTTAACGGAAATGCTGAGTATTGTCTTATTTTTAATTCGAAGATAAAACTGTGCATATTTCTCAATTAAGTTTTACATGCTTTAATTACGTGGTCCATTTTCGGTGAAATGTTATCAATCATTTTTTTTTGACTTCTTCACAAATTTCTGACTTGGTCTAATCCGAAAAGTTGAGCGTGAACTTATAAACACATTGCACTATAATACGAAACCAAAATATCCTAAATAAAAACGTTGTGAATTGTAAATTGTCCATAAACCAACTGTGACACGTGTTTTGTCTCTTTAAGAAGCATCATCAGACAGATCATCGCAAGGTATAGGAATAGGTTTACGATGCGAGTTGTAAGTATTATTACTTCTAATTTTTATATCTTGAACACTCAGAACAAAAAGAAAGGTAAACTCGAGTTTCTTTTTGTAATTTATAGCTAAGGAATTGATATATTTTTTTTAGTTTATTCGTAAGCGAATAAATACTGCTTATATGGCATTGTTATGTTTTTAACGGTAATATGAATTTAAGCTTAGCTGAGCTAATAATTGTTTTAAAGTTTAAAATTAAATGTTCTTGTATTAAGAGCATCAAATGAGCTTGGGCTCAGGTCCCGTTGGTTGGTTTTGGAGATTTTTCTCTACGGTTTGATCTTGAGTGATTTAATATACTCTCAATATTACGATTCGTAAACCTTGCAATTCTACGTATGATGATGCTACTTAAAAAGGCAAGTGTCACAGTTTGTAGCACGGTAATTTAAGTAACAAAGTTATCAATTTTAATTTTATATTAAAAATTAACTTCTCAAAGTAACCGCAGAATCTATCATTAAGATGTTATAGATTATAAAAACAAATCTGGGATTTAAAGATTGCAGTGTAGTTATTGTCCCAAATTTCATATTGGTAAAACTGCTAGAACCTTAAATATAAGAGTGGCTGAGCATTTAGCCGCTTTTCGCTTAAAAAAAGATACTTCCACCTTTGCCAATCATTTAATTCTTGAAAACCATACGTGTAATTTTGACTCAGGTATTGATTCGTTACATACTAACAGGGGCGAGTTTAAATTATTTTACCAAGAAATCTTAGAGATTAATCGAGCTCAGCTCAACAGTTTGCCAATTTTAAACGAGCAATATTATCTACCAAATTCTCCATTGTTGTACCCCTTTTAAATAATTGTCATTTTATTAATAATTCAAGCACTTGCTATCATTAAATATTAATTCAAAGGCTTAAAAACAAATCAACTCATTCATAATAGGTCGGATAAAACCCTAGATTTATTTTAAACATTCCTATGTTATTATCTGGTCATTAATATTTTCAAAAAATCCCCATAATTATAACAAACCCACTTAATCCATTGAAAATTGTATACATTCAATTTTCGCTAATTTACATTTTAATAGCCTTTTAACTAAGTGATCTACTTATATTTTTGTTTATAAACGATACAAACTGTTTACTACGCGTCAGTTCAAGTACATCCGTGCACTTGGAATGCCTGAAGATGCCGAAAGGCGAAACCCGGGTCGTTAGCGACAAAACTCATGGAAAAGTACAAAATTCAAACAATTCAAATTTGAAATTCCATCAAGCACCCTCAGTCGAAATACTTAATTAATGTGTGAATGTACAAAATTTGAACGATTCAAATTCAAAATATTCATTTTTACCAGTGTCTGCCAAACTTTTTTACTTCACGGCACACTGGTGAATGGGATTTAGTACGCGGCACACCAAATAAAAATGCCTTTAAAAATGAAGTGTTTCTTATTAACTTTTCCGGTTCTAAGCTCAAGAAATGCGACCCCAATACCCACATTTTCTTAAATATCTATTTTAATATGGGTGATACAATGTTTATAATTAAGGTATTCTTATATTATAGTTTTTTGGACCTTTTGTTGTTTATATAAATACGCGATAACACGATTACGTTATCAGGCGATAAGCGCCCGCGATAACGATCGTTCGTAAGATAGCTGAGAACACTCTGGAACACTCGTCAGTTGTAAATTCATATGTGTGCTGGGATGACGTCTTTTTTACGCGCAACTTAAAATATGATTATTTATTAAAAAAACCACTGATTTTTATAAAAAAATGTATGAGGAATGATGCAGAGAGATACTTTAAAGCCCTTAGACTATTTTTTTTTTGAAATCTATAAGAATAAGGCCAATAATGAGGAAACCACTGGGGTCACAAAAGATCCCCATCGGCAGAGAAGTATTTTTTTAGTCTCCGAGCCGCGAGAGTTAATATGAATGAAGAAATCATAGTGCAGGTAGCATGTTTTTAAAAATATTTTAATATTTTATCATCGGAATATAACTTTTTCATCATTTCCAAAAGCTGTGCAATCTTTTAACTAGCGATCTGAGCTTTGTTGGGAGTTGAGAGAAATTTCTTCAGACTTTTCGATTGTTATTTTTTAAGTTATTTTGTATTATTTCAAAATATTGTTTTGGTTTTTCTTTGTGTTGTGGATGATTTTTTTATTAAATGGTGTTGAAGTTTACTGTGAACTATCACTTCATTTTAGAGTGTCGATAAACAAAACATACAAAAGGAACTCAGTTGTCTTTCTTATATGATATAAAACTATATTCCAAATAACTATTATTATAGTATCGTTTTGATGACATGGTGATGTTAAATTTATTTAAAATTGAAGACAATTTTAATAAATTGGTATTATTAAAAATGAATAGTTTTCAGCACGGCTGTGGAGTCGAAGTCGGAGGGAGTCGTGGAGTCGCGGTATTTTGGCCGGAGTCGGAGTCGTGAAAAATGAGTGGTTCAATTTTATTTTGAAAGATATATATCAAGATGTGTATTCAAACAAAATAGTCCAAAGTGTTGACATTGCATTCTTGGCTGACCAAAGATGATATGATGGTATACATACATGTACATATATAAGTTAAAATGAAATTATTGAAAAAAAATCCGCGGAGTCGGAGTCGTTAATTATTTTAAGGCTGGAGTCGTCTTTTTTTACACTACTCTACAGCCCTGGTTTTTAGGCTTCTTCCTTCGCGGCACACTTAAGACTTCTTGCGGCACACAGTTTGGCCAACACTGATTTGGTCAAAAATTACAGTTTTGTGGAAAGTATTATATATACATGTATACCTCTTAAACAATTGATGATTCGCCTTGAAATAGATTTATTTAGATATTTTATTTATTTATATTAAGCACTTTGGACGCAAGATTTAAATATCTATCAATCATTCAGATTGTACTAATCGTTACAAATAATCTGTTTCATTAACAACCCATGTCAAAATGTATATATATTATACGTACCTACGTGTTCGGTAGACCGTACCGACCGGAAGATGCATATTGGACTATGATAATACATACATACTAATTCGAGACATACTTTTTGGACATTGAAAATTTTGTGTCAAGGTGTGGAAAGTATTGCAACATCATTTCCTCTGCAAAATAATAATATTTAAATAATAAGATAATATATCTAAAAATAAAAGTATACTGCACTCATGTAATCCGTTGCAAAACTTTATAACAATCCGTTCTAAAAATCTTTACATCATTTCGCCACTTTCATATATGTAAGTGGGCCGAATTTTTCCACCACGTCTTCTCCTTATGTGAGCATTAGACTCTAAGCATCTCGATTAAAAAACAACGCTTTTTCGGTATCAACCATGACATATTTTCACAAATACGATCGATAAAATCGATTTTCAAGTCCGTGATGCAGTAGATGCGTAGATGTCATTGACTTCCGTGCCAGATCTCGCGGATTCGAATCCAGCTCAAACAGCATTTTTTGTCAACTTCTTTTCGATGGCCTTTCTGAACATAAATTTTTATAGATAAGACTTACTGTAAGCTAATTTTAATATGCCTATAACCTTCCCGAAGGTGCAAGCAAAAATTTTGTCAAAGTTTTATTGCAATCTGATGAGTGGTATAGACAAAACAAACATTCATTTTTATATATTAGATTGCAAATATAAGCTTCTTATTTGCAATCACATTAAAAAACAATTAACTAAGAAAGGTCACTTCCAATAAAATACAAATGAGTATTCAAAATTAGCAGTAGAGGAATACGAACGATTGTTAACTGTATTGCTTCCGCTGATCCGATGATTTATCTTTAAGTATTGTAAAACTATTATACAATAAACATTTTTAAAATAATCGATTGGAAAAAGAATAATGTTTACTGCAAAAAATAAATCTCTCAAACAGAAGCAAAATATTTATAATGTATATAAGACTTCGTAAACATTCACACGTATTTTGTTTTGACGTATCTAATTAGGTATCAGGGAAAAACCACTAAATATAACTAAATTAAAAACAGGTTTTTAATGCTGATTACGAAGATGAAATTCTTCTTTTTACGGGGAATCCATGCAATATGTAAATATAAGGAAATCAATGAAATATTTTTGCTATTACATCATGCATTCATTGAATCACTTGTAATATTATATTACTATAAAATGGGATATGGCAATCCGTGTAAAGAGCTCGCGATCCGATTAGGGATAGCTGGAGCAACCTTTAACTCAATGCGGAAAGTCTGGGAATCACGGCTGTACTTGGTTAGAACCAAGTGCCTCCTTTTCAACGCATGTATCTTGACAATGCTGCTTTACGGTTGCGAATCATGGCACCTTACGAAAGCTCAGAGTAACCGTATACTGTGCTTTGAAAACAGATGCCTGCGGCGAATGCTAGGAGTGAAATGGTCTGATTTTTTCAGGAACGCGGAGATTAGAGACCGGACTAACCAGCCTCTTGTTACCTCCAAAATAAAGAAGCGGCGGTGGACCTGGCTTGGACACGTACTACGGATGCCTCAAGAGAGGCTGAACCCTGCCTGTCTCTTCTTCCGACCGGATGGATCCCGGCGTCGTGGAAGGCCACTGATGACCATCCACAGGCTGTACTCAGCGGAGTTACGGGACGCTGGAGTGACCTGGGAGGAAGCAAGGAGACTGGCTGGGGATAGAGAATCATGGAGGGACTTCGTGGTGACCATATGCTCCGTATAGGGAGCGGATATGGACTAAAAAAAAAACATTGGCAACATTTTCTTTTGTTTCATATTTTATATAACTTTTCAGTTTCATATGTGATGTTGATAGACATACAGAATCATAATAAAAGATTTTGTTTTACGTGAAACGGTAGATCTGGTTTAAAAACAGTAAGGAAGCCAGCGAGGCTTTTCCCAAATTTACTAGCATCCCCATTGGGCTCCACAATATGATCAGTGGCCATAGAGAAAATATTATTTTAGGGGAGGCTCAGCACACTTTTGGGGGGCCACGGGTACCCTAGGTAAATGAGATCTCACATTTTTTATTAGTGGAAATTCCGTAAATTACCATGTACTTAAAATCTGCCAGCGACCATTTTTTTTTCAATAAGCCAGTAAGCTAAAAAAATAAAGGTCCCACAATTTTTCGTTTTGGGAAATCCTTAAATTTCCAGGTTTTGAAAATCTGACATCGACCAAAAGGTTTTTCATTTTGGAAAATCCGCAAATTCCCAACTTCCAAGACATCGAGCTAAATAAAAAAAATATGGTGCTCGAGTTGAAAATTATTTTGGAATCTTTAAATTAAATGTAATAATTGAGGTTATGATTACTATATTCGACATTTCTAGCACCAACGATTAACAGATTTTTTTAAACCACTTTTAAGGTGTTCACTGTCAATACTTGGTGGAATGGCATTATAATAAAAATAATAAAACATTTTTAGTACTTTTTCCACATAAAATTTATTAGATCAGGACCGGTTTCGCTCATCGCGAGCATTATCAACTGATTATCAGTTATATTTATATATAATTATCAGTTATTATTATCAGTTATTATATATATAATTATCAGTTGATAATGCTCGCGATGAGCGAAACCGGTCCTGATCTAATAAATTTTATGTGGAAAAAGTACTAAAAATGTTTTATTATTTATATTAGATTTTTTTAATATCTGATTAATCATGTCTAACGCCATACGTATTGGAGTAGAGGTCTGCACGGGCCGAAATTTTACAAAATTACCCGGTCCGGGCCCGAATCCAATACCACACTTGTTACCCGAAACCGACCCGAAGCCCGGATTTATACTCCACAGCCCAAAAAAAAACTCGTTTTTTACAAATTTATAACAATTTACGATTCTCTAATGAACTGGTAATAATTAATATCATCATGGCTGACTTATGACACAAACATAGTCTGAAATATTTTTCTGAAAAATAAACTCCTTACCCGGGCCCGGCCCGAGCCCGAGTCTCCATTGCGCTTACCCGCCCGAACCCGGCCCGCGGGCCCGATTGCCAGGCCCGGGCTCGTGCAGGCCTCTATATTGGAGTGATTTTAATGACATAAATATACTTTACGACCTCGCGTAAATTTTGACAGTATGTTTCAAAATAATCTCTTACTTACGCAATCATTTGATTGCACGGATCAATACAAAAATACCTTTGTAACAGTTGAAATTTTTAGACATCACAAACACCCATGCTTCGATCATAAATCGATAAATCCACTGAAAAAATACTATTCAGACTGGAACTTGAACACGTGAGATCCGTCTCGAAAGCCAACAACGTTGACCACTGCGCCACAAAATGATAATAAACATATAAGTATGTACAAATATCAACTATTAAAAAATCACAGAATAGGTATTGCACTATTATAATTGCTTGTTTCTTGTTAATAATTACTGTAGAATGATAGTTAGATTATATAACATAGTCGCCCGCTGTGGTCTAGTTGGTTAGAGCTTGCTCTACCTACCATGTGGGTCTGGGTTTTATTCCTGGTAAGATCAATGTCAAATTTAGATTTTTTATTTTTTATTTGAGACCTAAGACGTGGGTGACGTCAATTTACCTCTAGTTGATCTCGAGTGACTAACAATAGATTCTCATCGAGTTTTTTTCATTTTTTTCGAGCCTTTGGCATTAGCTGTGATGATTTTTTTTTTTATCTAAAAAAAACTTAAACTTCGATTTAAAAGGTAATATGGGATTGCATTTCCAATTGCTTAAATAATTCTAATTGTACGACACTATGTGGTTAGTCATCAAATTAATTTTCAATTATCTAGATCCGTTCTGAAAGGAAGTGATTTTCCTTCCAGTGGGACTATTTTCATGGTCATTTATTTTCAAAAAGATAATGTAAATACCCGGCCGGAAATACAATTTACCTAACCACTATACCGCATGATTATAATTTATCATCACAATCATTTCACCTGATCGATAATAAATAAATTAAGTAACAATGCTATATGATGACAATCCTAATGATATAAAAATCAATACAAAAAGTTACATTGTTTCTATAAAAATCAGTGAAGAGAACAATTATTAAACTCGAATAAAATGTATACCAGCGCGGGACAGATCATCGAGAGGGTTGACAGCTTCAGATACCTCGGCGTACATATCCCCGAAGACGGTAGTACAAAAAACGAGCTCGCCATTCGTTCAGGAATGGCTGGAGCCACATTCAACTCAATGCGGACTGTCTGGGACACACAGCTATACTCGATTAAAACCAAATGCCACTTGTTCAACGCTTGCATTCTGCCGGTAATGCTTTACGGTTACGAATCATGGCACCTGACGAAGACTCAGAAAAACCGTATACTGAGCTTCGAGAACAGATGCTTGCATCAGATAATGGGGGTGAGGTGGTTTGATTTTGTGAGGAATTCAGAGATAAGGGAGCGTACAAGACAGCGTCCCGTCACGTCAGTGGTTATGGAGAGACGTTGGAACTGGCTGGGTCACGTGCTGCGGATGCCTCCGGAAAGCCTCAATCCTGCCTGCCTCTTCTTTCTACCGGTGGGATTCCGGCGTCCCGGACGTCGGTCGGGTACTATCCATAGGATGTACTCGGCGGAACTGAGGGATGCTGGCATGTCATAAGAGGAAGCAAAGCTATTGGCGGGAGACAGGGAAACATGAAGGTGCCGCGTGACAGCCATGTGCTCCACATAGGAAGCGAACATGGCCAAAGAAGAAGAAAATGTATTATTGATTTATAAGTAACATTTTATTTTATTCTATCAGTAATTTAAGTCAAAGCTACTTGACCCTATATCTGTGGCCGCACATGCACCCACAGAGCAATTTTCATGCGCCTTTATAATATATGTAATTGTTTACGATTATAACACCCCCAACTTTATGAAATTATTAAGTGAAATGTACTGTCAAATATTGCACTGTTATTTTTTTGAAATATTGTCGTACTCTTTATTGTATTTTGTCTTTTTTTATGTTTTAAACGCCTTCATACGTATACTTTACCGATTCATAATACTAATTGAGTTTTTATATCGACTGTGGAAAGGAAGAAAGACGTAACCCACACATAACAAATTTTACAGCAGACGTAAAAAACATATTTTGATGATTTTGGGTCAAAGACAAATTATTAAATATACACAACTTAAAAGTGCACGGAGGCTGATTAACTATTTTTAAATTGACTCAATCTAATATTTATTGAATAAATTGATTAAGAAAAGTCCTTTTTCTTGGTCGGAATTTTCACATGTACTTCTTTTCTCAAACTTAAAAGCTGAATTTATAAACTAATTTGGTATTTGCAGTTTACATAATTTTGACGGAACGTGTATCAAGTATACATTGTGATTATCGAAAAAAAGCTGTTTTGGAAAAACTGTGAGTTACGTCCAATTGCCTTTCCACAGTCGATATAGTATTTTTTGGTACATCTCACTGAAATAGTGAAAAATACTTATGAATGTTTACATTGACAATTGAATGTAAAAATTGACGAGATTTCACGATTTAACTGTGACATATATTATGACTCCATTTCATTAAGACAACCTAAACAAATTTTTACCATAGATAAGTATTTTTTTTTATTTATTCAATTCTTAAAATTATAGTACTATTTATCTGATCATTCTTGTGGGTTTGTGGTATATTACACCTTGTGTTTGTCAAACGATAACAATTTCATTGTCAGTAACTTACTCTACTTCAGATTTTCAGTGAAACAAAACCTTAACCACGAAACTGTTTAAAACTGAATCCTAACTACCCACAAGTATTTGTTTGCTTCAAACGAGCTATTTTCGCCGCCTGTGTGGTCGAGTGGTCAACGTCGTTGGCTACCGCTACGGAGGTCACGGGTTCGAATCCCAGTACGGGCAGTTATATAAATTGATTTTTCAATCGATTTATGAATTTCTGTTCAAAGGCATGGATGTGTGTGATGTCTTAAATTCTCCCCTCCCACCCATACTATCCTATGTAAGGGGCGTATCGAGAGCGATTAGCTAATCACTAGTCCTATCTTAGCCCTTTCCTTCTATTCCTACTCTCTTTGGAAAAAGAGAAGATTGAGCAACTGAGTAACAAGCAGTTCTCGTAGAAACACTTCTGTTGAGATAAACTCCATTAGGAGTCCATATGCTACACATCGGGAGCGGACATGGTAAATATATATATATATATATATATAAATATAAACTATACTATCATATAAAATCCTTTGTAGCCCCGATGAGTTTGATTCTAACCTCGTACTACAAAGTAAAAATTTATATGCTCGCAATATGCTAAGTAACTAAATAAAAGATTAAACCGCTTTTTGACCGTGAAAACTCTGAAAATACCACAAAATATTTTTTTTTATCAAATGAGAAATGCTTTGAGTCACGATTTAGAATTAAGAAATTTTGTAATTATTTTGTCATTTATTTGTAACAAATAAACCCTATATTAAAAATATTCGACTACGTGTGCTCAATGTTAATCTTGCATATAATTTTGATTTATGAAAATTTGGTGAAATACATATTTTAAAGCCTTCTTGTTTGCAGTGTTTGATTAAGCACATGGTAGGCCCCAGGCGCAATAAAATTTGAAAATGAAGTTTTTCGAAAAAAAAAATCCTAGTAAAATAAAAATAAAATTAACCAAAAGATTACATCACTTTTAGGGTGTTTACTGTCAATACTTGGTGGAAAGGCATTATATTAAAAAAATCACAATATTCCTTTGTACTTTATTTAATAGGTCAGGTTTCGCTCATTGCGGGCATTGTCCTTATCAGTTGACAATGATCGCAATGAGCGAAACCGGTCCTGACTTATTAAATAAAGTGGAATAAAATACTAATAAATATTGTGTTTTTATTAACAAAAGTTTATAGGTAATATTATATAAGGTTTAAAGCCCCTAAAATTTGTAGGCTCAAAGCGCGCGGCTCATATGCTTATATGATAATCCGCCATTGCTTGTTAGTTTAAATTCTTAAATTCTCGAAAAATATGTGATATGTTTGTCAACAAACAATTAACAAAAACTGTCTTTCTATTAAGGATCTCACGATTATCATCTCGTTTCTCATACTCAAATCAATTCACGCCTAATATTGTGAAAGAAGGTTACCCTTCAGAAACTAGCATTGCATATGCTTAACCTGCTTTTTTGCAAAGAACTGATAAAAAATACGAACATGGAAAAAAGCCATAAAAAATATTTTGCATAAAATAGTTGTGAAATAAAAAATAATTGATCAATTTACCATCATTTTACAACGCATCAAATATTTTAACGCAATTTCAATTCCAAAATAGTAAAAAAAGAAATAAGAACGCTTTTTTAAATTTATTTTCTCTTGATTATATTAATTTGTCTATAAATTATATTAAACATTTTATAACAAAACGTAAATTTGAATTTAATTACCGCCATAAAACATACAGTAAGATTTATTCGCTATGTAAGTTTTATTTGAGATACCCAAAGAAGCATAAACAAAACATAAGCAATAAATAAGATTTATAAAAAAGCTTGGTTCTTAACTACTAGAACACAAGTTGAACTTAAAAACTGGAACTCACGGTTAGTTAACTTATGTTTCCATGTAACGTTTTATTTGCGGGAAGTATAAGAAATATTAATTTATAGTTTGAAGCAGTCATAGAGAGCACACCTTTTTCGACTGACTTTAAAAGTGACATTAAAAAATTTGATGTTTAGTTCAAGAGAACTTGATTCTCAATTCTTCAAGTGTAAATATGAACGGAGGTTTCAATATAATTGCCATTTACCACCCCAGCAAAGGGTTCGTTAAAGATTCAGATAATTTCACAACTTTTGTCCATCGAACTTGTCGGGCCAACTCCAAGACTTTTTGATCATTTAAAGTACGTTGATCTCAAGGCAACCAATCTTGGACCCTTTTTGTGATCCCGGAATTGACAATTATTCCAATCCCGAGATCCCGAACATTCAACTTAATCCCAGTAATTTATAGATTTCCCAAAATTAACACCGTGAGAGTTTTTTTAGCTCTTCCAAGAATTGCGAATCCAAAAACCCAAGAATTTGTGGAATTCCCGAAATAAACCAAAATTTTGAACTTCCTTTTTTTTACCCCTCGCTCAACTTTCTCAATCCCGAAATCCCGGGATTAGTGCTGTCACAATCCCGGTATTTGAGGCTTAAGTTCAAGGGTGTCCAACCTTTTTTGCTCTGGGATCGACTTCTAACATGATTTTTATAAGAGGGTTTTTTCCCTTCTAAAAAATTAGAAATGTTTACTTTAAATGCAAAATACAGATTACTTGATAGGTATGTGCTTACAAAATAATTCAATTTTAGTGTTTTTGTATATTTTATATATTTTTTCGAAATTCGCGGAAGCTTTTGGGATCGACAAAATTTTGCTTTGGGATCGACCGGTCGATCGCGATCTACAGGTTGGACACCCATGCTTTAGTTGGTCTGTGATTACTGGGAACAAGAGCCATCCAATTTCGGACCCTTTTTGTGATCCCGGGATTTAGGGATTTACAAATTTTAGATCCCGGAAATGATCATTCACAATAATATCATGCCGCATGCCCATAGCGGGATTCACTGGAGAAAATCAGAAATTAAAAGATTTAAAAATAATTTTCAATTTAAACAGTTTTTTACCTCGATGACTTGAAAATTTACAGATTTGAAAATCATTTAAAATGTAAGTTTTTTTTTAAATAAAGACTTAAAAAAGAAGAAACCCGGGTCGTTAGTGATAAGTCTTAATTTGAATGATTTAAAAATCAATTTGTTCTTGCCAAGGCGGGACGAAATATGGGAGAGTTTGTTTAATATCTATAATTATTATCTGTTTACATTGAAACCGTCTATTTATCAAGTAACGAGAATTAATACGTTTTTTTAAGAAATTAATTAATAAATAAACTTCTCAAATGAGCGTAACTAGTAGAACGCTCCTAGTAACGGAACTATAATATATGTATGTATGTATTTACAAAGCAAGTGCATCTTGCATTTGCAATGTATTGTTTGTATGAAATTAAATGTTGCGAACTTCCTTCTGCAGTAAATCGGTGATCACATAATTAATTACTGCTAATTCCACACTATTTGCATATTTTACAAAAATATATGAAACAATGTTTCAAACATTTTTACATTTTATTTTTATCATAAAAAAAATATCATAATGTGAAGCATATGGTTCCCTAATGGAGAGTAATAGGGATATAAGGATCGGAGGATTATCTCTCTCATTCCACCTAGTTACCTAAGAATCGGAAGGGTGGTAGTGAATTTTTAGACATCACAAACACACATGCCTTCGAACAGCAATCTATAAATCGATCGAAAAAATACTGTTTGAACCCGCGAACCGCTGCGCCATGAGACCCAATATAATATAATTAAATAAAACCAATTCTAAGATTTTCACTGCCAATAATTTATTGGTGGAAAAACATTTAGTTTAAAAAAAATGTTGTTTTTCAAAATATTGCTTTTGAAAATGCAAAATCTCTGGTAGTTCGGTATTGAAAATCAGCCAAAAGCAAATATTAAATCTATTTTACCCATCACATATTTTCATAAATTTGTTTGCGATGAAATGAAATATTTTTAATCTGTTAAGAACTGTATCAATTATGACTGATTTCAGAATTTATGAGGCTTTTAATGATGTGCTATTGTGTATTATAAACCTGAATCTATTTATGAATATTACCCGTTATTTATTATGACATATATTGTTCAATGACGATATTGTATATGAAATATTGAAATAAATATTTCAATTTACTTGTCCCTTATTGCGATTCCCATTGGCCGTATATTTTTCTTTGCTTTATTTAGTATTTTCTTGTAACGCCGGAATTTAATATAAAGTACTGAAATGCCGGTAATGACATCGTCACCTTTTATTGGAATCTTTATTCCCAATGTGTAATTAATTATACAAGGTTTGCCATCGGTTCCTTTGCACATAAATTCAGTGTTTTTATGTTTAAAAAAGGTGGAATTCACTTATTGTCAAGCTTTTTTCTAATCCACGTCCGTTCCTAATGTTTACTTATAGAGATATCTCAAAAAAAGGTTTTTTTTTTGCGAGAACTGTTTATTACTTAGTTTCTCGACCTCTCTTATTTTCGAAGAGAGTACATCAACAATATGTCAAAGAGACGAGTTTGATGAATAAAAGTGACAAAACTGAAATCCGAGTGTCTCAAAAAAACTCATTTAATCAAACATTAGACCCCTGGTTCTGGTCATAGAGTAAGTCTATGGACCTGGTATTGTATTGCATTATGTTTATAACAGTTTATGAGTGCTACGATAATCGGTACATTAAATTAAAAAATAAACTAATATAGGGACAAGCCGCCGATGGTTTCCAAGGAAAAAAATAAAAATTTAATTTGCGAATATTAATTTGAAACATTAAAAATGCCAAGAAAAGTGGTGCTGCAACGCTGTTCCCCCGTGTCTCGCACATGGGGGGAAAATCACTGCATAAATTATTGGAAAAAACAATTTAATAAAATAACTTTTACAATAAAAATCTAACTAAATTACCATCGGCTAAGAATATCTTTGTACATCAATCAAAAGTGAGCCTAGTAAAAGAAAGATACATAAAGAAATTTTGATTGAAAAAAATACATTTTAATTCTGGCTTTTTATCGCTGGAACAAATAGACTTAATAATATTAAAACTAAGCTATTCACATAGGTCAATTAAACCACGTTTTATAAATCTCTATTAAAAAAACTCCAGCAAAGGCGGTTACTATTCGAATATATTTACAAACAATTTTTGATTTGGGTTGAGAAAAAATACCCAACGTTTTGAAGTAATAATGATGTATCAAAACAGTTATCTCAATAATCTTCTAAGTTTCGCCATACACTCACGTAATGTAAGATTAATTATGTAAATGCAATTAGCATGACTTATTAATTTTTTGAATAAAACACTGTATTAAATTATTTATTTAAAAAAAATTACACTCACATACTTCTGTTTCGCTTTAGTGAATTCAGTTAGCCAAGAAGATCAGATCATATGAGATAACAGGTGAAAACTTTGTTGCACTGGGTATATCAGTAAAATAAATTATAATTCAGAATATTTTACCAAGTCAGTTTTTTTTAGTGTATTTGTCAATTGACTGTTTTTAATTAATAATAATCAATAAACGTTGTTTTTATTTAACACATAAGTTAATTTGATTATTGTTAAATTTTTAGCGTAATATTTCACTTTTAATTGAGTTAAACAATTTTAGAAAATTGTGCGGTATTCAAAATTAAATATTCACAGTACACTGGCAAAGTTAACCGATCGATGTTTTGACGTTAAATTTAAACTAAGGGTACAGAGGTGCCAGCAATTCGTTGCTATGCGTCTAAGCGCCTGGCTCGCGAATTTCTAACTGAACAATGAATGAGGCAGTGTTTCTTGTATGAAAAATTTATATACGGATTGTTTTAACTCTCAACAGGTGAGCCTTATTGTTATTCTTATTATTATTGTATCCGACCACGTCTGGCATCATCTTGAGAATCGACCTCAGGTAAACCAATCACGTGATCAACAACAGTGGTTTCAACAAAGAAATCAATAATCATTAACAAATCCACGTAAGCGAAAGATAATTTAATCATATTCAAATGTAAATCGGGTGCTATGGCGCAGCGGTTGGCGTTGTGGGCTTCCGGATCTCTCGGGTTCGCGTCCCAATACGAAAAGCATTTTTCGCTGTTTGTGATGTCTAAAAATTTCCTCCCACTTTTACGATCCTTTAATAACTGCGCGTAGCGATGTTGACAATGTTCGCAATGAGCGAAACCGGTCCTGACCTTTTAAATAAATTGGAATAAAGTACAAAGGAATATTGTGTTTTTATTAATGTGGCATCAAACTGCATTTTTTTCCCCGGGGATAAATGCAAAATATAGCACAAATACATATCAAATGAGAGTATTATTGTATCCCAAAACCAATAATTCTACTTAGATATCGGTCAATTCTCTGCTTGCGCCATAATAAACACCTCGTTTTAAGGTCTACTAGCCCAAAAAGTACCTGCCTATATAATACACAAATTATTACGTTCACCGTGAAGGTGTTACGCATTAGCGACCGGGTTCTATTATTGTCTGGACACTATCAAAACCGAAAATAGCACCGCAGGTCTTCTATCCCCTTGTGATGATAAAAACTTTTCAAACATAAGTAATATATTTTCACTATTGACATCATGAATGAATGTTGTAGAACAGCCATATTCAACCTGCGGCCCAGTCAGTGCCGGCGTGAGGCTATTTTGCGCCCTAGGCAACGGTTATAGGCGCGCCCTATTTTTTTCGAAATAAAAACCAATTTGGGATCATAAGAAATATTTTTTTATATGTTCATGTTTGCTCTCTATTGGGAGCATATGGTATTTTTGAGTTTTTTACGTGCACTGTTTGTTGCTCAGTCGCTCAACCCATCTTTTTTAATCATAAAGGTAATTTCAACAAACAAATACAAACGTCAAAATAAAATTTAGCATACTATTATTTATTATTATTAGAGTATATGAAAATAATTTTAATACTCCATTTATGCGCCCTCAATGCTTTGCGCCCTAGGCGGTTGCCTATTTCGCCTGTATGGTGGCGCCGGCCCTGGGCCCAGTAAGCTCTTTTGTGCGGCCCAGTAAGCTCTTACCAAATTGTGGATTTCGAATTCCTCGGCGAGCTAAAAAAAAAAAAGAAGTTTCGGAGATATCTGGGGGAAAAGTATACCAAATCGAAAATTTCGAATTCATCGGTGAGCTTAAAAAAAGGAGTATACCATAAATATGTTGCTGCCCACGTAGAGAAGCAAATATCGAAATGCGGCCCGGAGGAAAAAAAGGTTGAGTATGGTTGCTCTAGAAAGTTTCCAGAATTAAAATTAGAATAAGTAATTTAACCCAATGTGCTAATTAAACTTAAGTTAAATAATTTTAGTTTTTTTTTGATTTATTTAAGTATAGAAATAAAAAATCTTGAGTTTAATTGTAGTGGTTGTCATTTTAAGACAACGACATAATTACTTGTGTCATTTTAATTTATTGATCTTATTTCAGATTCGACTACAATGAGTGTTAAAATTTTTGCATCATTTGCTTTTACCTTCTTTTAATAATTTTATGAAAGGTGCATCACGATTGCATATTTTTTTAATGTTGCGACATTCAACCTTCCATATGAATTAACCTAAACGTCTAATAGCGCCTTAATAAAAAAAATTCTGCAAATGTTGCACAAGAAATAGTACCAAAATTAATATTCAATATCAGTTGCACATACATACATAGGTATCGTGAAGGACAGGCTTCTTTAATACGGTACGCGGTCCGGTCATCAAACTATTTTTTTTATATCGTCCCTGTTCTGGTAAAATGGGTTATGTCTGAAAAGTGGTGTTTAATTAATAGTAATAAAATTGCCTTTTTAAGCTCCTTCATTTCGAATAAAAGATTCTCGGTTTCTTTCTACGACACTAGACATAAAAGATTACTGGGATTTTTTTGTTTCAATTATATTTTATATAAATTCCACTCAACACGTTAAACATATTGTCGACTTAGCCTGTAAAGTGTTCATCTACGTTTGAGAAAACGTTTATCACGTAATGCACGAGTCAGTATCCATTTTGCACTGTAAAAAATATATATACAAATCATTCTCATCGGAAAAAAAACAATCCACAAATGTAAAACTGTCGCTGGTCGATAATACAAATATCTTATCTATATATATAACGTCTTATAGATATAGAAACAATAATATCAATTACATATTATTATGGAGATATGAATAAATTTATATTTAAAGTAGTCGATAAGTCAAAAACAATTTCTACAAATATATTTGTAAGTATTTTTTAGGAGTTTCAGAGGAAATGCAACGCCAGTTGTTTTCTTGTGACGAATAGCAACCCTGGATTGGTGGTTTCACACATAAATAATTAAGCCCATAAGAGGTGAAGTAAGCCAAGTGGTATATTAGAAAAAAATACGTTAGACGGGTTGTTATATTCTACACGTCGTTAAATATCGTGAAAGTGAAGTAACCTCAGTTAATACACATTTCAATAGTGGTATCTCCGTTACATTAAGTAAAGATTTGACTGTACTTAAAAGTTGAAGTTTTAACATGTTACTAGTTGGCTCACTTCACCTCTCGAGAGCTCATATATTCGTTGTTTTGACGAGTGTCTGGTATACATATGTTTGACATATATTTGTTTTATCCGTTGAATGTCTACGACTAATTCAATAATCGTCCAAAAAAACTCAAAATATTACTTAATTTGATTTATCGAAAATTTTCCGTAATACAACATTAACAAACAATCACCAGCGGTCAAGTAGAATATTTTTCCACAAGAGTTTACACGGAGGACCAATGTTTAAAAACGTGATTTTCTAAGTGTCTTTTTCTTTCCCACTTGTTAGATAATTTAGAAGTATCCCATTATTTAACCAGATGCTTGAAATAATAAGCAAAATAGACTATCGCGATTTCTCTAAGAACTATTGAAAAATCGTAATGTCACGTAGGAATGTTAAAAAAAGTACTCAACATTTTATGACATCCATTCTAATATTTTTAACAATATTAAAAAAAATACATAAAAACTATTAAGCAAATAAAAACGGGAAGATGACAGCGATGATCATTGCGTTTAAAATTGGGCCTAAAATTTGAGTTTATTCAACTTATCAGTAGCTATTGTTACAAATTAACAGTGAACTATTTGAGTTAAAGCCTGGAATACATTTACTACAAACTATTTATGGTTTTATTTTGAACACTAATACGCATGCAAAATTAGCTAGTATAATTGAGTCGGTATTGTATCAAAAGTAGAACTATCCATTTTTCGAAGTTGCGAGAAAAACATGAAAAACGTATTGTTGGCTTTTTGAGATTTATCAATTTAAACTAAATTTTAAACATAGCTCATCAACGAGTGCAACTTAAAATTTGTTTGGGAAATCAATTAAAGTAACTCTGTGATTGGTCGAAATCCTGATTTATCAAACTGTTCTACTTTTGTTTCCAACGTCGTGGACAGTTCTGCTTTTGATACCAAGCATCATTTTCTTTTGCGTTTTTGTACCACATTTATTTGATTTTTAAACGTTTTTTTTAATTTCTAGCCATATACTATAATCAGCAGAATAATGTGACAGCATTAGTTTAATTTCGACATATATGGGATAGTTCTGATTTTGATACCAGACGACTCAATTAATATATTCTATACAATATGTTCATTTTATTCATTCGAAGTTTTAAATTACTTACTTTTTTAATTCTTTAAATAATTATTGTTTTTTTATATTTAATGTCACGCACGACAACAAATAGCTCGGTAGACAACCATGTATGGCCATCCCTGCCCTTATAGTATAGTTTATTATTAGTTGACAAACTTTAATGTTGGAATTTAAAAAACCATCGAATCTAAATTCTAGTCGATGTTTTATCTTAAATATCAAGCCTCAAAGACATATGAATCATTAAACCAGTTTACTTATATAATGATTAGACCTGCGATATTCCAAAAATACCTGAATTATCATTAATTATATTTACCTCGCGTTCCAAGAAGAAATCGATCGTATACATAGACATTTGATTTTGCCAATTATAAATCTACGTCAGTGGGTCGTATGCCGTGAATTCCACACATTAAAAAGTCTATTTTTATTTCCAAAGTATACTAATTTTTGATTAATTTCTTTAATATGTCTGCATTTTAATCATTGTTAGTAAATAGGCACTCAATTAGAGTAGCGAATTGTTTGAGCTTATTTTGGTACGTCGACCGGGAAATATTGCTTAACGTTATTATGATAATTGGTGTAAGATATAATGAGTATAAATAATTATATTTTCTTTTTACTGTCGTGATTATATTGTAGATAAAATAATCTGTAGGAAATCATTCAATGCTAGAAGCGCCTATGTCAGATTTTGGCCATTTAAAGTTAAAAATCAGAAAATACTTCAAAATACTTTTTCTTTTTATGCTAGAAATCCTAATGTCATTCGAATAAAAACGAATGAAATATAATGTAAGCTAATGTATATGTTTAAATAGTGTTGCAACATACTTTCAAACATATGTTCACATAGATCGGGGTTTCCTAAACTTATTGTACAACAGAACAGTGCTTCCCAGATTGGAGGCCGCGGAATTTCTCCAGAAGCCGCCGCAGAACATGTTTTTATTGAGGAGGGCCGCGGATTATTTTTTCAGATTTAGGGTGCCGTGGAATGAAAAAGGTTGGGAAGCACTGCAATAGAACACTTCGCAAATCTGGAAATGTTACCGCAACACAGCTATTTTTTAAGCCGGGTAATTCTAAATATTGCAAAAGTATTTGTTATTAATTAAATCACTTATTATGTATTGATTAATTATTTTTAAAACATGTTACATAAAAATATGAGTAAACATGGCTCTTTAAAAACATACCTATTTTATTAAATGACACTTTATTTGACATGTTTTAAACAGTGTCGACACAGTGTAATAATGTTCAATTATACCTCAGTTGCCTCCCCCGCATTATGACCGTGACAACTCACATTTAATTTCAAAATACACAGATTATTCCGTGTTTTCTTAAAGAGGAGTAATTCGATGAAATTGTTTACAGTTTATGACTGAGCCTCAAAATTTGCATCACAAAGTGACGTATCTGCACACGGTTGCATCACAGTTTTGTTGTGTTATTGACTTTAAAAACTAAGACAGGATTTCATTTCTCAGAACTATTTCGTTATCCGACCAAAAAAATATCAGTATAAGATCTAGCGTTGACTCTTCATAACAATACTCGATAGATTCCGCCTGAAGCGAAACAACTTTCGCACTTGATATTCTATGGGCCAATCAATCAAAATACAAATGAGAATCTCATATGTATTGCTTTTATTATGTTGATCTTTCGAATTTCGAACAATGCATCACGTGACTTTGACGGGTTGTCGTGTCATAGACAAACAAGTGTTGTCTGTGATGAGAACAAAGTTTCATTTCTTCTTGTTTATTTTTTGCTGTGCGAAATTTTGATTGATACATTCATAATATAAATAATATTGGCTGAAGTATTAGATCGAGTTTGAGTTAAGTATGAATGTAACAAGCGAATTTGCCTTCATTCTGCCGGGCGTTTGTGAAAACTGTGTTATTAATAAAATATTTGTTTTGAATTTCTCTCAGCTAAGCACACTGGTTCCTAATGTATAATAGCTAGCCACCTCTTTCAAGAGTTTATTTTTGAGAATTAATTGTAATACAATTCTTATTGTAGAAGTCTTGTATTTTGATAAAAGAGGGTAGATTAACTAAATTGTATTTGGTTTTTTTTTAATTCGTGAAACGCCTTAACCTCTTCCCGGTCACGCCCGAGTATACTCGAGTATTGAAAGTCGTCAAAATGTACACCACAAGAAGGACAAATTCCACATAAAAAAACAGTGAATTCTTTCACTAAATATGCATGTTTTATAAATATAACACATGTGTTTGGTGTTAAGCATAATAAGAAATATGTGATCTTTTTAGAACATCTGCTTAAATCAATTGGACCGGCAAGTGGTTAATTATAGTTATCAAATGAATGTCACTTGGACATCCACAGTAATACGATGTTGACGATAAAAGCACGGATACATATACCTTATTATACAAATAAATAATTATCAGTTAATCAACGATATGAACCCCAAAACTAGAAGAATTTTGCGGGGCACAATTTTTGTATTTAAATTTATATTTATTGTCTATATATTTATAAAATAATAAAAGAAACACTCTTGCCCGCAATCTGATTGTTAATTTGAAAATATTTTTCTTACTATAATATGAACATTTTGGTCGCCATGCAACCCCTAGGCCAGCGGTCAGCAACCCAAATGAATTGGCGTGCCACAAAACAGATTATTCAAAGTAATTGACACTGACATCAATCTATTGTATATTAAGACAGTTTTATTTGACTATTATAACCCACGTAACATAAAAACGTCATAAAAAAATATAATATGTAAATATTAGTGACTCCCTTGAAGTTCAAGTTTAGAATTTAACACCAATACTTGGTTTATAGATTGAAGTGATCTTCAAGGCGTATGACCACAAAATTTTTCGCGTGCCACCTAGTGTGACACACGTGGCATAGGTTGCCGGACACTGTCTTAGGCTATATATAATTCTATATTTAAGATTGCTTGCAAGATTTCGAATTTGCTAGAGTATTATTTTTGTACCAAAATGGAACAAAAAACGTTGAAAACCCTGAGTGTACAATATCTTCATTGCGTAAAAAAAACGCTATGTTTTTTTCGTTAATATGATGCATGATGTATGCATAGGTAGTCCCAATAAACGTGATTAACGAATTAACAATTTCCATTCATACGTAAATCGTCAAACGTTTAACTCATTTTAATTTGACAGCTGAAAACGTTATTTTTTGCGATACTCAAACTCGTGAGGTGATTTTTTATAGCTATTCGCAAGGAAACATCCACAGTGTTTGCTATACAACAAAAACGATTCTCGGGTCAGTTATTTCTATAAAACCTGATTTGGTATGTAAAAATGTATATATAATTAGTTCCTTATGTTTGTGGTCAGACAGCAAAATTCCGTGTTTGACTAATCGAGCAAAATTAATAATTTAACGATAACCATACAGACCAGTTATGCGCAATCGATACATCGCGCACCAATTCAAAGCTGGCGTTAAACATTTGACCGTCCCAGTCAAAATTGTATATGTCCACTCTTTCTTCATCCTATTTCAGGGGTGGGAAACCTTTTCTTCTCTAAAGGCCGCAGTAAACATTGAGTAAGGAATCTTTGGCCGGAACAAAATTTCATGGCAATTTGCCCAGAAATTCGCGGATTTTCCAAAATTATCAGCGTGGGACCTTTTTTTTATTAGGTGTTCCAGGAATTTTCAAATCCAAAATCCCGGGAATTGACAAATTTACATAAATGTAAAGAATTTGCAGAATTGGCCAGAAGACCGCACCAGGGTAGCCAAAAGGCCGCAGGTTCCCCACGCTTGTCCTATTTGCAAAACTCTCTTACCCGAGGACCACAAAAAATCGTTAAACGCTGCAAACTCTCATACAAACTTTGTATGGAAATTCGATTTTACTTAGAGCGTGTCGTTTCGTGGCTCTTGGGATAGGCGCACAATCATTGGGCTGCCAGATTTATCGCTACATGCGGTCATCTGCTCCGTTTGCACGTAGGGCCAGTGGCGGATCAAACAACTAAGAGCCCTCCAGGCGCAATCAAACTCTGAGACCCTGTTTTTCAGATTACAGGAAAACTAAATTTTAAATACATCTGCTAATTATAGTATAAACTCTTTTGAGGCCCTTAAGATTTGTAGGCCCCAAGCGCGCGCCTCATACACTTATGGGATAATCGCCACTGCGTAGTGCTGGCCAAATACCAACGTTGATTGCCGGAATATCATTCCCAATACATATCGACTGTGGAAAGGAAAAAAGACGTAACCCATACATATCAAATTTTACAGGACGCGCAAAAAACATGTTTTGATGATTTTGGGCTATATGCAAATTATGAATTATACACAACCTTGAAGTGCACTAAGACTTTTAAATTGGTGTTTAATTGACATAGCCTAATACTAATTAAAGAAATTTTCTAGTTTAAATTTTTATTTCAGTCTTTTTTCTTGGTTTTAACTTTTTCAAGGTCATCTTTTTCAAACTTAAAAGCTAAATTTAGATACTAATTCGGCATTTTCAGCTTCCATCCTTTTGATAGAACGTGTGTCAAGTTGTATACATTGGGATTATTGAAAAAAATCTGTTTTAAAAAAACTGAGGGATACGTCTTTTTTCCTTTCCACAGTCGATATGTATATTCATAGTCACGTGCTTCGAGACATGGGACAAATAAAAAAAACATTCATTCTCGAGCAGCTTCCTGGATTTCACGAATCCACAAATAGGCAAAATATTGTCTCCATTTTTACTACTTTTGCTTGTTGATTATTCATGCTTCTTGCGGATAGTATATTGTTTTTGAATTATTTTGTCAAAGAAGTGTATACAGCCTAATATTGAGATTGTAAAGTGGCGCTTGGCTTAAAATGGCGCGTATCACTGATCTAAGCGGTGTCGTAACTAGAGACTACACCCGCAGGCAAAATACCGACATCGAAAGACTGAAGTAAACACAAAATGCAATTTTTGTGGTCACGTTATTTGTGTCATTGCGTAACAGCATTTTCATAATACACATACATATGTGTGACAATTATCCAGTGCAAATTCCAAAAAAACGGTAGCCCCATTCTACTGATTGCAAACATGACATTAAAGCAAACTTTTAAACTCATTTTTTTTATTTTTCTATTTCAACATTTTGTTCACGTTTAATATCATTCATTGTTTTACTTTATTTTTTTACCTTTTAAGTAAATACATTATCACGGTTTCAACTTTTCTCTTATATAAAGAATATTTTTTTGACAACTCACATTGAATATATTTTGTTTAGCTTTCTGTGCATGTTAGGTAAAATTACACATTTTCAAAAATGGCAGTTTTTAATTATAACCATCTTTAACGAAGTTTGTGTAAAAAAACACTGGTTTTCTTCTAATATTTCACGCGCTCCCAACCTATGGGTCGCGACGGGTTTTCTGGGGGTCGCCAACTTTTTTCGATTTTGGATTTGAACAACAAAACTAAAACTACAGTCAACTAAAATTACCCTATTGAAAAAAAAACTTTTTTCAATTGCATTGGGGTTGCGGGTCACATGGCTTTTATAAAAAGGGGTCGCCACCCGAAAAGGGTTGGGAACCTATGTACTATTTGTATTTTAGAGTATTTGCTCTATACTAAATGCATTTTTTGCAATATTACTGGAAAGATCTTCAAGAGGAACACTACACTAGGTCGATATTTTATTTTGACCATAATTAACATAATAGAGTTGAACTCTCCGTACTGATTTATGTGGTATGTGTGTATTTTAACTTTATGTAGTTTATTTATTTAATTGATTAGAATTAAGACAAACTAGCTGTAAGTCCGTTGCCCTCAACTGGATGATTTATGTTGCATTTTTAAATAGTCAGAAAACTTACTGGCGTGAAAAATAAATTGCAAACCTATTTATTGAATAAGCCAGAAAATCATCGAAAAAAAGGCAAAATCGCTATTAATATTTAGATTAATGATAGATAAATTTTGTACGTTTCATTTTAAATTACTATACTCAGAGGTGAACAACCGGAATAACAAAGATAAGTCTCATTTTGAATTTACATTGAGCCATCATTTCCACAAAGTATCGGCAAACTACATAGATGAACAAACTGTACAATGTTTTCCCTAATGTTTATCTAAATCAATTTTGTAACTGTTTAGACTCGTTTTTGAGGTCACGTAAGTATATAAATGACACTATACAAAGGGTTTTCCCTCGTCGCTCACAAAGCATTGATAAAATTGTTGTACATGATGACATTTTAGCAGAGTTTCCCAAATTAAAATTTCAGCGCATTATCAATTGAAGGCAGCCTTGTTTTCCAAACTAAAATTAAATGTGTAACATGAGTTAATTTGGTTATCTTTTTATGAACAACCAGCAGGTCTATTTTCAAATTAATAAGATTCTAGGCACTAATAAATAGGGTGTATTATACTCGACATGCTAATTTTGTTTAGTTTTTACGGTTGGTATTACACAAATGTAATAATTGCAGCTTTGTTCACTGTTGTTATATTCTATATTTTATGATGCACTTAAACAATTAAAATACTATGTTAGAAAGAAGTTATTTTGAAACAAATGGTTAAGGTCAACGCAAGCGTGTCAAGTAACCAGCTATCTATCTTATTACACTCAGTCTAATTCAGCGATTTCCAACCTAGAGGCGCGAACATTCCAAAATATGTATTTGCTGTATTTTATGAAATAAAGGATGGGGAGGCGCGATGATATTTTTTTTCAAAGAGAGGCGTAGTAACATAAAGTTTGGAAACAACTGCCAAGATATGTATAGTGAGTGGACATGAGGTAAAAAAAATGAATGAATAAACAAAATTCTGTAATAGTGTAATAGAAAAGATTTACTGTTTTACTGTTTAGCTCACTTCACTTCTGTATGGCTCAACGGCCTAGCCCAGGGGTGGGGAACCTTTTCTTCTCTAAAGGCCGCATTCATTTTTCTGATTCGACATAAGGCCGCAGCAAATATTGACAAGGGAATCTTTCGCCGGAAACAGGAATTTACGGTCAGATTATGTCAGGAATTTACGAATTTGCATAAAATTACAAAATTACAGAATTGGCCAGAAGGCCGCACTAGAGTAGTCAAAAGCCTATCATTGTCATTTTTCAGTTCTTTAAATATATTTTGTTTCATTATAATAAGTGAACATTTTGATTAAAAAAAATACTTTATTTATAAATTCTAAAAACAATCACATTCCGTATTGTATTTACAAATTGAATTGAGTCCACTTTAATAAAAAAAATATACATATAATAATGCTGCACATTTAATATAAATAATCTTCGAGTATCTGCATACTTCAAACATTTTATTATATAGCTTATTTTACATATCTTATACATTTTAATACAAATGCTCGTGTTGCCGTGGAAGTTCATTTCACAAAAAAATATGTAAAGTTACCAAAAAGGTCCATTACGAGCGCGATTCTAACATTCTGAGAAATGTGAATCAAAAATTTTATTATGACGCAAACAAATTTAATTTCCTCTTACTTTGTTTTAATCTTGTTTTATTGTTTAGCGTCGCACGGATACATAGTATACATTTTATTAAAATAAAAAAATATATTTCATTCAGGCCAGTTGCAATAATTAAATATCAAAACTATGACATGGCTCTTAAAATATAAAAACAACTTGACTATTCAAAGGTCCAAATTTGTATATGTAGTATTGTTTGCAATTGAATCTTTAGATTCCAATTTCGACACAACGACATCTATTAATGAGAAAAATTGTTAAACGGTTTTATTTTTTTTAAAAAAATGTGTTATTGATTAAAATAACATCTTAATCAAAGGTATAAAAGGCACCAGTGGCGTACTTGAGCAATTACTAATTATTGTTTAAATGAATTTATCTCATCCAAAATATGCAAATTAATTTCACCGAATCAATTTTCCATTTTTTGCAAATTTTATATCAATCAAATTGTTAATGTAAAGAAACCATCACATATTTTTAATCAAATTGATCACGATGGAGTTGAATATTTTAAATGTGCTAAAAGTTGCACAAATATGTGACAGGTTCTAGAACTGATAAACTTTTTTATGGTGTATTATTATTATGAGAAGCCATCAGCTATTCATGAAAATCATCATCATTTCAATGATAGTATTTTATATAAAATATCAAAAGACTAATTTTGTTTTATTTATCCGGTATTGTAATCCCAAGTTGTCATATTTTTTGACTCTATTTAAACTTTTTTGTAATAACGGATAATCACTTATTGTGTATAATAAATTCAAAAACATATTCGAGAATTCTTCAATATGAAATATCCAAATACCTGTATGACAATCAATGCTCCCTCTAAAACAGTGTCTCCCAAACTTTTTTCCTTTACGGTACATTTTTTTTAGGCTCACCGAGGGATTTGAAACCCTCGATTTGGGATACGTTTTCCGCAGATTGTCTCCAAAACTCATTTTTTTTAGCTCACCGAGGAATTTGAAATCATCGATTTGGGATACTTTTTCCGCAGATTATCTTCATAACTCCTTTTTTTTAAGCTCACCGAGGAATTTAAAATCCTCGATTTTGTACCGGATAGGCATTATTTAAATTTGACATTTTTAAGGCTTCTTCAACCGCGGCACACCTGGAACTTCTTGCGGCACAAAGTTTGTCAGACACTGCTCTAACGGAAGAGGCTAGTTGTGCGGAAAATTCAATGGCTGAACGGGCTAATCCAACTTATCATAGTTGATATAAAACTGTGTTATTTGTGGATTAAATAATATTTTTATTTAATAATCAATAAATATGTTTTTACTAATAAGTGTTTTAAATAAAAAATAAGAAATAACAGAACTCATTCTAATTTTTTTACACAAAATAAAACCAAACATAAATTAAGAAAATAAGCAGAACGAAATTTTTTTTCGGTCGCTAGTAAATTTATTAACATATTTTATGAATTTATTTACAAAAATATATCTTTTTACATCTTTCCTTACGACTAATCCTTATATAATATACTGCATTAAGATATTTTTTTTGTTCTTATTAAAGATAAGAATTTAATTCTAATTGAATTATCTTAGTGTTTAATCTAATTATCAAATTATTTGAATAGTTGTACTAGAGTGTGAGTCAACCCGAAATGAGTGCGTGGGGGCTTTCAAAACGCTGCGCTAAGAGACCGTTGTCCAATCCCTACGTAGGACCAGTACCGGCGCCACCATACAGGCGGAATAGGCAACCGCCTACAGCGCAAACCATTAGAGGGCGCATAAATTTAGATTATTTTGTGTACTCTAATAATAGTAAATAATAGTATATTTTGCTTTATTTCGATGTTTGTATTCGCTCGTTGTAATTATGTATCTTTTTTCTATATGATTCGAAAAAGATAGGTTAAGCGACTGAGTAACAAACAGTTCGCGTAGAATTTTTTTTGAGATACCTCCATTAACGCTCCAGAGACGAGAGCTTTTAAAAAAAATATTTGTTAAGCCATATTGAAGTCACGGATAACTTTTATTCCTAACAAAAATTAAAAAAAAAAAACGCAAAGTCGTTGTATAGAAACCCCGCATGACTATATGATCATGCTCATACGATCGTTTATTTTTCATGGATGAACATCCGTATAAATGGGACGATTTGTAAAAAAGGGGGCGTGCCGATAACCGTTGTCTAGGGCGCTAAATAACCTAGTGCCGACACTGCGTAGGACTTGATATTTATGGTTAAAATGGAAGAGGATATTGACTTTAAAAAATATCTCTAGGTTACGCTGAGATTTTTTCATATTTACAAAACAACTATTATTCAATAATTTTAATTAATTCATGCCCGTTACGCATAACGTCCGCGTCCTGTTACGTGTCCTACTACTAAACTATCGTATAATTCAAGAATAACCGGTAGAAATAATGCTAATTAGTTCTCAGAGAAATGAAATACTCACCTACAAATGACATTGGCATTGGCGATCGATTAACTGAAGGAATTGTACTTTATGGACCATAAAACATATGACATAAGCCAGGGACGGCGAACCTATGGCACGCGTGCCCGACGTGGGACGTTTGAAAATTTGGTTGGCACGTGTACGATTTTTTTAAAAATTAAAATATTGATTAAATAATCCGTGAATTATCAATTTTCAAATGTTTCCAAGATAATCGACCGCCGTTTTAAAAACAATTTTTATTTTTTCTATGTTGTTAATTTTGTGCTTTATGTGCTTGGGCACGCCACACAACCGAGAAAAGATATTTGAAGATTGTTGGCACGCGGACCCAAAAAGGTTCGCCATCTCTGACATAAGCCATTGAAGTTTACAGCGATATTTTATTTCTGATACTAAATACGATAAATCGACATGGAAAACACTACGTGACTCAACTACGTGTTGGTATAGCTTTAAAGTGCATTTCATTATTTTATGATTTGTTTCCAAGGAATAATAATTGAATCGGTTATTATTAGTTGAAAATGTTCACGATGAACGAAAGCGGTAATGATAATTTGATAACATTATGAAATGAATACAAAATAATGAAATTAAAAAAACACAACATTCATTGATAGGACTAGTGGTTAGTTAATCGCTCTCGATATCCCCCGTTCATAGAATAGGATGTGTGTGAGGGGGGAATTCAAGACATCACATACATCCAAGCCTTCGAACATAAATTCATAAATAGATTGAAAAATCAATTTATAAAACTGTCCGTACTGGGATTCGAACCCGTTACCTCAGTACCCGAAGCCAATGACGTTGACCACTCGACCAGACAGGCTGCTACTACTGATACTGATTGAAACTACTTCCATTTTCATTTAGCAATATCAGGACTGGTTTCAGGATCAGTTGATAATGCTCGTCATGAACGAAACTGGTCATGATCTTGCTAAATAAAAGTGTAAATATTACAAAAGAATATTGTGCTTTTTTTAAATATAATGCCTTTCCATCAAGTATTTATAGTGAACACCTTAAAAGTGAACAAAATAAATATGTTGTACTTTCTATATCTACAATGTTTTTTTCCATCAAAGTTGGATAACCAACACAATAAAAATGATCAAATTGATTTTTATAATACTTTTTGTGACTGTAGAAAACCAAAAGGGTATTTTAAATTTGTTATTTTTTCCAAAAAAAAGGCCAGTGGCTACCCCCTAGTAAACTTACTTACTATGTAAATGCCCCTTCAAATAATTAAAATGGTCAGTTACTGTTATTTTGCTGTGTTTAATTCTTCTCCATAGCCACTAGAAATAAAATCAAATACTTAAAATTAACATATACGTTATAAGCCAACAAAAACGATAGACTTAATCTGAATTTGCTGAAGGAGAATAAAATTGTTCTAAAGTTGGAAATACGTAATAGAAAAAAGGCCCACCAAACTGTCAGAAGATAGAAGAAGAGCTACATCGTTTTCCTACTATTTGAAAATTGATGAGAAAAAATTCCAACATGTTTTTGTAACATTTTGATTTGGAGAGTGGACAATCCGTAACTGGATTATAACAAGTATGCATAATGTTTCTATTATTATATGAATGATGTTAAAACAGGTGCATCGAATTGATCAAAATACTTGGAATTGTTTCCTCGTATCATCATAAAAGAAGAAACAAAATTAAAATTGTTCACTCTTGTCAAACATTATTTGTGAATAAAAAGTTTATTTAATTAATATTGTTTCAACAGATTATATTAAATATACATAATAATTATTTTACTCCAAAAAGTCTTTCATTTTTATTGATTTCCCAATACTTATTTATTTATACAGTTTTTTGGTTCTCCTGTAAAATTGAACAAATGTCGGTTACGTGTTGTCAACTTATGGACATAAATATTATAAATATATGTTAAAATATTATTAAAAATATAAATAACAACTTTAGTACAGCGTCATTTGCTTAAGTCCAAACGGAAGTTGAAATTATCGTTATGTGATTGCACTTACAGAATTAATGATGTGTATTTTAAATGTTGCAATATAACTAAAAACCAAAAATTTTGACGTAGGTCATTTATAATAACACACTTACAACACTCAAAACACTTGAGCACAAGGAAACATTTATGATCCGAACACAGTGGCAAAAACAAAACCGGGCTTTCCGAGCTATCTACATTAGTATCCTGCGTCAGTAGTATTCTTATAGACAGAAAATGATTATACTGCAGTAACATATTTAGGTCTGGTGTTTCCCAATATAAACAAAACAAAACAAAACATGTCGGTAATATAAATACGCTCTGACCGTCCAATAAAAAATATGTATTTATTCCGAGAATGCCGTAATTCTATTTTAATTTATCTTCAGATACAACTATCATCGCATACGAAGTTAAATACACTTAAAATTACATATTATTATACACGTCATACAGTGGAATCAGAAGAAATTTTAAGACCACGTGAGAGGCTAGGGATTGCATTACCGGACAAAAATTTCAATACCGGTATTTTAGTATTTTTATTTTAGGCACCGGTAAAAAAAAATGTAATAATTACCACCAATATGGATTGCAATACTCATTTTGTAAATGTATCTTATAATATGAACCCTTGAGAGCCAACTAGTCAAATGGTAAAACTTTTTCTTGGACTTTTACCTCTTTACATAGTGTTTTGGTGGATTGCATATTTTTATTTTACGCATATAACACTATTGCAATGTGTATTAACTGAGGTTACTTCATTTTTACATTTTTTACATTTTAAGTCATGTAAAATAAAATGTCTACGTGCAATACTCTTATGTAGACATTTTATAACTGTATTTTATAATATGGGCCCATTAGTAGTAAAGTGAGCCAATTGGTATTTTAGAAAAAAAAAGTTATCGTAAAAGTGAAGTAACCTCAGTCAATACACATTGCAATAAATATCCGTGAAATAAAAATATGAAATCCACCAGAGCACCGAGTAAAGACGTGATAGTACTTAAAGGTACAAGAAAAAAGTTTTACTATTTTACTACTTGGCTCACTTCACTTCTCATAGGCCCATATATAACAGGAGTGGCCACTCAATCTTCTAAGACTGACTAGTTGATACAATTATTAAAGGCGATGATGTCGCTTGTATTATTTTTAAGGTCTTCTCTGTCAACACTTGGTGGAAAGGCATTTTAAGCATAAAATAAAACAATCCTCTGAACACAAACATGATCAGCTGAGTAGCGAAACCGGCCCTGACCATACGCAATATAAAAGTCTTATGTTGCAATAAAACTAAAAAATATATTTCCTCAAATTATAATGTGACTTAAAATAGATTGTTAAATAATACTGAATAATGTCAGTCATGGTCGTATAATCGAGAAAATAAATCTGACTGTAGAATAAGCTCTTTCGAATTGTTGGAAATATTTTTATTTTTTTACAATGTCCGCTCCCAATGTGGAGCATATGGACTCTTAATGGAGTTTATCTCAACAGAATTGTTTCTACAAGGGCTAGGACAGGACTAGTGGTTAGCTAATCGCTCTCGATACGCCCCGTTCATATTATAGGATTTAATTCAAGACATCACATCTTTTATTTTTTCACGTTTTATAAATTGATTTTTCAATCGATTTATGAATTTATGTTCAAAGGCATGGATGTATGTGATGTTGGAATTATGACAATAATAAACATAGCCACAATTACATTTATGCCATACCAACCGTTAAAACGAAATACGAAAACCATGTGTAGTGTTTGAGAACCTATATTATCAGCCTTTAAATTTTAAGAAATTTAAGAATAACCCCATTACTTAATTGACATAATTCAATACCACTGAAGAAGACAAATTTTCGTCAATCGCTCTCATTTTAAATGTTAGCGGTTTTACATTTGATTGGCTATCCGGTTTTTACACTATTTTAAGCAATCGTTATTTATTATGGTGCAATGATCGTCTAAAATGATTGACACACTTAATGCACGCACTTTACGCAGCTCGTGACGTCACATTTGTCACGTCACATGTCGTGACCGTGAATTAAGTTACGTGTAGAACGTAATTGACAGTTCATCAACTATAACGTATACTACATGCCTGGTCTAAGCTGAATGCTCTCGCAATTTCGTTCAAAAGATTTATGTTTTGAAATAATATACTGAGTTGTAGGTAAGACGAATGTTGTATATAAATCGATTATAAAAAGTCCTATTGTTTCTTAGAAGCTTGTAAAATTACTGTATGAACGAAAGTTTGTAGATAGAACTTTTGAATCCTGCTAACATCTTTATTTAAACATTTATGACTCTGAAATGTATATAGATGTTAGATTGTGGCAAATACATCATTTTCCGACCAAAAGATCATTTTATGCTAAAATGTCAGTTAGAACCTTATCAAAGTAAGGTAACTGGGATGTTTTGGAAATTTTGTTGTGCTAAATTCTATCAATTACACGAATGATTTTAAGTACGTCACTTAATATTTTTTCTTAATTATAGGTGTCGCTGTAGACCGCTACACTCACCCTTAAACAATATATCATTATGTATCTTTGATGATCTCTGTAATTACAGTTTAGAGGTGTTAAACGTTTTAATTTACAGTCACTTATTCATAATTTATACTATAATTTAAAATTTCTTTTCAATGCCAATTGTTTATTACACCTTTTTATTTATATTTGTTTATGTACACAAAAGCAATTTTAAATTATATCAGTTGACAATGCTCGCCATAAGCGAAAACGGTCCTGTACTTGATAAATAAAAAGTGGAAATAAGTACAAAGTAATATTGTGTTTTTCTTAATGGTATGGATATTTATGACTCAGGGATGTTACTTTTTCCGGTGCTCAATTAATTTCCGTGTTGAGTCACTTACTATAGTTCACTATGGTTATTTTATTGAAGGATCTCGCCTAATAGTAATGCATATTTTTAAAAAATAGCATTCCTGGCTGCCCGGATCCGCGTTATCGACTTTGAAAGGTAAAACAGAAATCTACATATGCACGGGTGACATTAGTGTTAATTATATTATTTTACGACGCGTCTTCATTTATAGACATCTGTTTTATCAAAAGGCCAATGGATTGAGTTTGTATACAAACCCAAATATAACTTTCTATACACATATTGATTTATATTTTAGTTAAATAAAATGATTATTTTTAATCTAAAATAAGTGAAACATCACATTGCTGATTGATCTGAAGTTTGTGAACATCACAAGCTAGTTCACAGACCTTCAAAAAATAAATACGGCCAAGCTTTATTACGTGTAGTATAAAATACGGCAAAAAGTGTTCTTCACGAATGTAGTGAAAATATATCAGTTATATAATAATGTTACACTTTATAAATAAAAAACGAGTCGCAAGCCACGGTTTGGTGACCCCAGAACAGTGGCAGTACGATGTGTCCGATTGTCTAATTCAGTGATGAGCAATCTTATTGTGTAGCCGGTCAAAACAGAACATTTGAAAATTCATACAGGCCACACCTCCAACATACCAAAAAGGTTTTTTAAAAAAAATATATTCTAATACTAGCCTTAGCACTCAAAGAAAGGAAGTGTTTTAATTGTATTTATTTAAGTGCATGTTTTCTTTTTTCGTCAGTTTGACGTTTGCTGCTGATTGTTTACAATACGACACACGCAACACTTACTGTAAGATAATTGTACTATAACCTTCGCGCAAGTGCAACCATACGTTGTCAAAATGAACTGTAAGGCAGACATACAAATATTGATTTTTATATACAAGACCTACTGTACGTTAATTTTACTATAGCTTCTCGGAAGTCCAAGCAAAAAGTTTGTCAAAATTTTATAGAAAACACATAAAGTACGAACAAACAAACATTAATTTGTATATTTAAGTTTTTTTTTTTTTGATAAATCTATAAAAAATGTCTCTTTTCTACAGATGCTGAAAATAGTTCCCCTCGTCCATCCACACAGCGCGCGCTTGAATCATCGATAAATGCAACTTAAACAATTTGACTCCAGTCTCTTGACACATGAAATAAAGTACAAAAGAATAATGTGTTTTATTAATATAATGCCTTTCCACCAAGTACTGACAGTGAACACCCTAAAAGTGAACATCAAGATAAAGTAAGATGTAATAAGCCAAGCTCAAAATAACTTATATGATAATACTGTTCCTATCTGAATTAGATTTTGATTTTGATAATATCGTGATAATTTCCAATTTATGTGATAAGCTTGCATGCCACCTTTATTGAGCCTGTTGGCCGCGTGTTGCTCATCACTGGTCTAATTAGTTGTCTAATCTACCTCGTATAGCCATTACATCTTGATTTATAATTCTGAAAACACAAATGCACTAAGAACGATCAAAATTAAGCCCCACCTCGTAGTAACAACATATATATAGATAAGTATTTCATATAGGTACCAAAATTAAATTATCACGTGGACTTACTTAAGTAACATTGTTTTGCTGTTTTCCTGGCAACTTGTGCACACGTGATTGGAGGTCGAAGAAATCGTGACTAGCGAAAAATAGCGTGAAATTGTATAAGGCATGCTTCTCATGTATTTATATATTTATTTCTATTTAAAGATAGTAAAAACAAAACAACATTGTTAACAGCAGCTGTCTAAAGCAATTTTACGAAAGATTTCAAACACAATCCCGGTCGTTTTTCGTATCCCTGTACTCAAGACTAAAAACGTCAATGATATTATTAGTATCGTATTGAAAATTTCTTAATAATACAAAATTAGATGCAACGAACAATGAAGTAATATGCCAAATATTTAAGGAATTTCTTTTAACGCTTCTTTTATCATCACACGTAATAGATGTTTCTGTATATCGACTGTGGAAAGGAAAAAAGACGTAACCCACACATTTTTACAGGAGGCGCTAAAAATGTGTTTTGATGATTTTGTGACATAAGCAAATTATGAATTATACACAACCTTGAAGTGCACGGAGACTTCTAAGCTAGTGTTTAATTGACATAATTTAATATTAATTAAAGAAGTTGACTGGAAAAAACCCTTATTTCAGTCTTTTTTTTGGTTTTAATTTTTTAACAGGTCATCTTGTTCAAACTTAAAAGCTAAATTTAGATAATAATTTGGCATTTGCAGCTTGCATCATTTTGATAGAACGTGTATCAAGTTTGATACATTGTGATTATCGAAAAAAACCTTTTTTGAAAAAACTGTGGGTTAACATTTTCATAGCATTGTCAACTGGTGGAAATATAAAACAATACAGTTTTATGTAAATTCAATAACAACGTCGATTTAGTGGCTCAGCGGTCAACGTTGTTGGCTTCCGTGGCAGATCTCACAAGCCCGAGTCCTAGTACGAACAGCATTTTTTAAGTCTACGAATATATAAAATTTCTCTTAAAAGCATTAGTGCTTGAAATGTCTTCAGTAAATTCTCTTCCATTCTTCCAATCCTATAATAACAGGGCGTAGCGAGAGCCATTTGTTAAACACTAGCCTTATCCTTCTATCCCTAATACTCCTTTCGAAAAACAAAGTTGAGCAACAGAGTAACAAACCAGTAAAATATTTTTGCCGAGATACATACATGAGCAAGCCATATGGTTCAGATTGGGAGCGAACATGGATTTAAAAAATAAATAGATAAGACAAACAATTAATAAAAGAAGTATAAAAGAATTTATAAAAAATTACAATTTTTAGTACCTCTTACAAATCAATACTACTATTATTTTTTTTGTAAACTATTGGCTGTTTCTTGCTATATAAGGTTTAGTGAATGTTTAGTGCACAAAAAATAAAGTTTGCCAATATTGATTTGAAGCATTAAAAATGCAGAGAAAATGATGCCGGAACGACGTTCCACCGCATTACATGAGGAAAAAGCACTGAATTAAAGTACACATGTATAAAAACGATAAACTGATAAACCAATAATAGTACAGCATCTAAATAAATAGACTGCTGCATTGCTATTCCTTCTTTACTTCTTCAGCTTATATTTGCTTAGCATTTAAATATTTTATTTTCGTTTCATCAAAGAAGCTTTAGTTCATGCGTAATCATTCCGTCAATTCTGAAAAAAAAGTTATTTTTACGTTGATTGATAATAGCAGTTGTATATTCCCACTTATATTTAACAAAAATACATATATTTATCCGCGATAGAGGTCTTATTTTGCTCAAGTTTTTGTATGAAAACTAAACTTCTTGACGATGTTCCACAGTAAATTCGTAACTAACAGTTAAAATAAACAATACTTACTTATGAAATACAAGAAAACAGTTCTAAGCAATGTAAATCAGGAGTTGAGCTGAAGGGGGCTCAGAGGAGCTCTTTTGAGTTCCATGTTAAAGTTAACTAAGGCGGGGGAGACCCTTTTTAACTTAAGAGAAAACAATATTCTCAAATTCTCAAATTTCTATATAACTGGAATTTCTAACTTGCAAATTATCTACGACAGCTTCAGTATACACAGTAGTACAATTTTAGCCATTTACGGTAAATTTCATATTGTTACATATTTTAAGTGTATTTAGTAACAATCGATTGCTTAATTAAGTATTGAATATAATTGCATAGGAGTGAAAAAAAACACCCCTTCCACAGAACACCGAGAAGTGATTTGAGGTAAAGCGAGGCCCTTGTTAACGCATTGACAGCCCACCGCTGGTACTGCACTGAGAATAATGCGTCAATAATCAAGTATGTATTTTTCATAAATAAATACAATTTATATAATAAAAAAATACGATACGAATTCATAAAACAACAATTTAAAAAAATAGACAAAACAATCATTGACATTAAAACAGTGCTATTGACCTACCAATATAGGTTTTGTCCGTTAAAAACAATAAAATCATTCAATTGAACAATTATTACAAGGCTAAAAAAATAAATATTTTTATGTTAGTCAATTTGTTTGGTTTTCCTGTCATTCCGGTACGGATTCGACGCCAGAACGATGGTGTAAAAATCAGTAGAGCATACGAGTCAGCCACGCGCAGCACGTGCAAAATATTCTGATAAGAATTATATGAGATATCATAGGAAGCAATGTTGATAAAAATAATAAGTACTTAGAATAATTTAATCATTTCCCCTTGTTTTGTGAATTCATAATTATTCAACAAAATTAGTAATAATTTTTGCATTATATGATATAACTAACGGATGCCTTCAAAGAAACAATAATATATACTAGCTGTAAGCCCGTTGACCTCAACGAAGGGGATTTTTGTTGCATTTTAAAATAGTCAGAAAATTTACTGGCGTGAAAAAAAAAATACAAACCTATGTATTGAATAAGCCAGAAAATCTAAACGTAATTAATTCTCTCAATGGATTTTTTAGGAATACACCCAATTTTCTTAAAGAACTAAAATACACCGGGACTGCAAAAAAATATACACAAATAGCGGATATAATAAAATATATTCATAAAAATCATAATTAAGCTGCCTTGCTGAGCTGCTATATCCATTTTCTGTCTTTCTTGGCGTCATCAAAAAGGCTAAATCGCGGACGTACAAACATACTGACATTATCGACTGTTAATATATAGATATTCGATGTATTCGGTGGTAACATTGTGCAACAAGTTCATTTTTAATATAAAATTAATAATTACAAGTGGCCTCTTTGGTAAGCATGATCTGGCATAAAATTATTTATTTTTGAGCCACATCTTAAAATATTTCAAAGTTATTACCAGATCACTTACAACCTGCTTTTTACACTATTAATTACTTAGAGAAACTTTTATTAAATAATAAAGAAAAGTTATAATCATTTTCTCAGAGCGGTATCTATCCTCTCATTCCAAGACTGTCAGTCAAGCTATTTATGTATAACCGACAAATAGAAACATTAATGTACGAATTAAAGAAGACGTACCTTGCGCCCACGGAGGTATTTTCATGCGCCTTTAGAAAGTATACAATGACAACAAAAGATAATTATTTACGATTCAGGTGTAAATCTAACATTCCCAACTTTAGGAAATAATTAAGTGAATGCATTTTAAAACATCAAACTCATTGTACTTTGTAATAAATACGAAATTTGAAAAATAGTTTTAACGATTCAGAAACAAATAATTTGTCAGTGTAACACATATTCTCAGAATCGAATACAAATTCTAATTTTACAGGTTTAGAATAATTATAGTAAACATAAAGCAGCTTTGCAATTTTAGATGCATCTATGCACTTATAACAGTGCTCTACATTATCTCATAGATTACATACAGTCCTTGAAAACTAACGGCGCGTGTATCATTTTTTTATTGTGAAAAGAAAAGCATTCATTAAATCCTGAATAATCAGCGGTGGGCTGCCAATACCTTAACAAGGGGCTAACTTAATCTCAAAGCAATTCTCGGTGTTTTGGGGAAGTAGTGATTTTTGTTATCACTCGCATGCCATTATATGCAATACTTAAATAAGCAATCAATTTAGTTTTAAATAGTTATTTAATACACTTATAATATGAAACAATATGCAATTTACCGTAAACTTATCAATGTAAATGGCTAAAAATATTCTACTGTGTATACTTAAGCTGTCGTAGATAATATGTCATAAATTACAGCTATATACTAATTTTCCCGAGAATATTGTTTTCTATTAAATTAAGAAGGGGCTCGCTAGTAAAATTGATAAACTACTGTCAATAAAATGTACAAATCTCAGGCACAGATGAATAATACTTAGTGACCATTTCAATAATTCTTTTCCCACTATCCCAAAACAGGTTACTTAGAGCTGTCTGACTAATGAACTGAGCGATCGATGTAAATTATAATATGTCTATGTAATTTGATAATGATGTAGGTTCGAGTCATTGGCGGATCCAGAAATTGTCCCAGGAGGGGGCAATTCAATTTGAAAATAAACATGACACATATATAATACAAAAAAAGATGATTTAAAATAATATATTTTTATAAAAAAAAATCAATACATAATTAAGTATGTATTCTTTAAAACATAGTAAACTAAACAATTAATGAGCCCATTTTCACAATGAATTAGAAAATAAATTCTCTTCAGGGGGGACATGGCTTCCATAGCCCTCCCTCGACCTCTTGGATCCGCCAATGGTTCGAGTTCTACGATAAATTAAATCACCTTGTAGGTATCATATTATATAAATTGTGAGATATTAAAAATACGTATTCTTCTTCAGTGTTTATTGGTTATTTGTAACTACGTGTGCATTTAAAAAAAAGGTTAAATACGACTGCCCCAGACGTGCATTATAACGTAATATATAGAGCCTGCACTTGCATTATGCATCTCTGCCTCAAACGATCAAAACAATTAAATAATGATATTTATTTTTGCACTAGAATTATACTTAACCGTTTTGTTCGGAATACTCTTTTTTTCAGCATGAACAAATTGATTTCTTTCAAGTATAACAAAAATAGCGAACAATTGAGTTATTAATTATTACTGCACAAAGGAAAAAAAAACAAACACAAACTTATCTACACGAAATTTGGACGGATAAAAACTAATTTATCATACTGATTATGTTATCGTAAGTTTAAATATATAGGATGTTTTTTATCGTGCAGTTTTTTCGAATAAGCATTTTTTTCATGAACAGCCGATTTGACAGCCGACACTTAACTGATCTCTACTTGATAGAAAATTTAAATTAACTTTGATTATTCCACGTATTGTGTAACTAACTGTGACACGTGTTTCGCCTCTTTCAGAGGCATCTTCAGACTTACTATCGCAAAGTTTGCTTAAGTAATGAAGCAAGATTGATTCTAACATTTTAAAATTATAAAATTACAAAATATTAAAATGAACTTCCACAAAGTTACCGCCGAAACCATCGAAAGTATCTCTACTTGGTTTGGTTTTCCATGTAATCATGAATACGCTAAAGCCAGAACAACGTTTGCAAATTCAGTATTTATTTTTTTGAAAATCGTGGTTCAGTTTTGCGAAACTTACCGTGCGCTACGTCTCATAATTGTGTACAGCAATGAGGCTAATTTTTAGTTAAATGACAAGTCAAAAAAGAGCACATAAAAATTCACAATCCATTATTGGGACGCTGTTAGATCCACAAAAAGCCAATTTTTTGTGTGCTTCGTGAGCTGGTGGAATAATTGGTCTATATTTTTTCAAAAATGATGCCTCTCAGAATGACGAGCTCTATATATCCATGATTACTGACCTTATTGAATTGCATCAATGTGGAATGCTTTAGTTTCAACAAAACGGCGCAACATGCCACATAAAGCGCGCCATAGCCAATTTACTGAAGGAAACATTCGATGAGCGCATAATTTCGTGTAATAAACACGTGAATTGGCCTCCAAGATCATGTGACTTGACACTTATAGATTATTTTCTGTGATCGTGTGTCACGTCAACTTTCACCGCGTTACTAACGACATACGGCCCCAATTGCTCCAAAAAGTGGTTTAAAATTATAATTATAATTCCAGATTGAGCTTCCTTCGAGCCAGACGCGGCGGCGCCCATATGCCCGAAATTATGTTTTAACACTAATTGCATAAAATCATTTAGCCAATAACGCTACTACGATATTTTGTGGGTGCTTAAAATTCTATATCTCTTGAAAAACATTCTTTATAATATAAAATCATCCTTTATCTTAAGTGTCTGGTAGATCAGTTATTCATTGTACTAAAACATGTTGTAGACATGTCTTCGAAATAAAACGTCTCTTAAAAAAATGTTACATAAAACAACAATTTATTAAACGATGACCTGCGGCGTGACATGAATCGTAAATAATCATTTCTGGGCGCAGACAAATTGATTCTGCTACCAATGTTTTTATGTCTTTGATAAAAAAATGTCTACATGTGACAACAGCATCAAATTCATATCCAGTGGTATTACTTGGTAGAGGGGAGAATAAAACAAATACTCTTCTTCGTTTTTATTTTGTTACAGTATTGCGTCACTGTTTCCAGTCCATTACAGATTGAATATTATTATACCAGTGGTATGACGTTTAAAAAATGATTGGCTGATTCACCATTCAATTTTAATACACTTCGATGGTCAAGATTATAAGACTGCATTGGTGACGTGAAGCGATTAATTTATCACCAGCTAGATAGGAGGTCACTGAAAAGTGATGAAGCAAGAACTCACCGACTTTTGTGAAGATGAACTATGTCAAGTTTGGCGAATACTATGACAATGTCAAATATTGACAACATAACCGTGAAAATACCTTCTTAAAGTATCGCTAGGGATATTTGCTGTCCATTTTTCGTGAGTCGTCAAGTCTTGATAACTCCAGCATTCCCGGTTTATGCAGTTTTATAAGCGAAATTTGGCCGATTTAATTTCAACCAAAGCCAACATTGAAGCATTCAAAAGATTTGTTAACATCACATGGGGAACGGGATGTTCTTGATTCCTCTTTTGATTCAACATATAGTAGATTATACTTAACCACCATGGCATATTATCAGCATACGGACATACAGGATACTTTATATCATTTAAACTAAATGGCTGAGCATGTCATAACTTCTTTTTTCTTCATATTTTTTCTTAAACTCAATATGATTAAAAGAAATATTCCGTGTAGATTTGTATCGGACCAAGAACATGATAAATAAAATCGTTTCTTGTCTTGGTGATGGGACAAACAACTTGTATTTCTTTATAACAATTACTTTCAAGAATAAAATAGTTTAAATGCTGTTCCCATATTCATATAATTTATACGCATCGTAATATACCTTTGATTGATTGATACTTAGTAGATTAGACAGAAAACGTATTGTAAATGAAAATATATCGCTACCATAAAGCAACAGTGAGATAAAGTAAAAAAAATCGATTTTAATATAAATATGCCAAACGATTGCTGAAAGATTAACATATATAGTAAAACAATGAAGTATTTTAATTTAAAAAGAAAATGTCCCATTGAAAAGAAAAATCTTACATTTACAACTATTGATATTACCCTATAACATCAAAGCATCAGCGAGTTTAATAAAATAACTAGATGCAGGTATCCAAAAAGTATTTTTATAAACTTTTATTATAAACCGTAAAAGAAACTTAATAAAATCATAATTCGGTATTAAAATAGAACTACACAACTCGAAACAAATATTTTCGACTTATCCCACTGTTTCGCTTTAGGGTAGCGATATGTGAAAATGCTCAAGCAATGCATTAATAATCTAAGAGCTAATTTTCCAACTCTCTCATACGGCAAAGTTAAGAAATATTTCCCGGTGACGAACGCTTGCTATCAGAATAACCGTCTAAGTGAAAATGTTGCTAAGTGCTATGTAGTTTTGTTGAATATCGCTGGTTTGCAACGTATGAAATTCGGAAAGTCAATAAACCCGCAATTTTTAATGTGAAAAATGAGCACGCCGCTGGAAATATATTAACATATAAAATTATACGTCACGAGATACATTTTTTTATATAAGTCGGTCGCATGAACCAAATAAAACGTTTATAATATATATAAACACTAATTGATGAAATGTTTGGCTTAAAAAAAAATAATTGCGTTGTGTAACGATAAGTCTGAAAAAAATCAAATGTTTACTAAATATGTGTACATGATTTTTTTTTATTGCTTACTTCATACATTATCACACAGATAACAATTTTTTAAATGTCCTTTCGCGAGTCCATTTGCACTTGGTAAGACAGACAAGTTGGTTTCCCACCACCACCCGTTGTGTATATGCAGCCAACGTTTAATGGCCGCCTTCCACAACGCTATCGACAGAAAAAAAGGAGTTTACCCCTCACATTCATGGCCCGAGCAGAACTGCACGGGACTGATTTTGAACCATGCACTAATGTGCTTAAAATAATAATAATAATAATAAAAGTGTGACTAGCTCAGCCACTTAAATCAAGTTGATATTAAGTATCTTGTGTATAGTCCGTATACTGAGAGCTCGTCGATGTAGACGAGTTTAATGACTCTAGAGAGGAGTCAAGATTGTGACGATCCCCATATAAATTGGCAAACTTTTCAAATGCCGTGAAGTTAGCTTTGGTTGCAATCAAGTCAGCGTGGCCTATTGGACCCGTGTGAGGACGGACCACAGCAAACAATCAATCAATTTGTACTTAATATTATCGATGATCTATGACAGGCATGGGGAACCTGAGGCGTTTTGGCTGCTCTGGTGCGGCCTTCTGGCCAATTCTATAATTCTGTAAATTTATGTAAATTCGTAAATTCCTGACATATTCTGACCATACTGCGGCCTTATGTCGAATCAGAAAAATTAATGCGGCCTTTAGAGAAGAAAGGTTCCCCACCCCTGATCTATAATTTAAAACAGAAAATACATGTGTTTGTCTGTCTGTCGCAAGATTTCCTACTAAACGGTGAACAGTAGTGACTTTACATTCACACATGTGATTTTAAGTTGAACTGTTCTTTTTTCAATATTCAACTTTTGATTAACATTATTATTAATTTATGAACTTTATTTTGTAGATATTTCATGAGGCGGCTTCACGGTGATATTTCCATCATTTAACATTATCTGACACTAAAACATGTCAAATGTTCTTATGTTCGCGTAAAAAAAACAAACGAAAATATTAGTAAATTTGAGAATAAAAAAAAATGTTGGTTTTCGTCATTCTTTTTATAGAAGTTTAGTTAATTTAAGTAATTATATAACATATTATAAAAAGTAATTGATTAAGTGATAAAATTTTCTTGAATAACTTAACGATAATCAATTGCATTATTTTGCATGAATGACATATTATATATCGACTGTGGAAAGGAAAAAGGACGTAACCCTCAGTTTTTTTCCAAAACAGCTTTTTTTCAATAATCACAATTTATACAACTTGACAGACGTTCTATCAAAACGATGGAAGCTGAAAATGCCAAATTAGTATCTAAATTTAGCATTTGAGTTTGAAAAGAAATGAGCTTGTAAAAATTGAAACCAAGAAAAAAGACTGAAAAAGAGGTTTTTCCTAGAAAATGCTTTTAATTATTATTAGATTATGCCAATTAAACACCAGTTTAGAAGTCTACGTTCACTTCAAGGTGTGTACATTTCATAATTTGCATAGGGCCCAAAATCATCAAAACACTTTTTTGTGCCTCCTGTAAAATTTGCTATGTGTGGGTTACGTCCACAGTCGATGTAATAAAATTAACAAAACATCTTCAAAAATTCGCTACATTTCAAATCTAGCTAGTAACTATAAACACATATTATAAAATCTTAACCCAAGGCCCGGTCCGGTAATAATGATAAAAAATACTCAAAGATTTAATTAACGGTAAATTATTTCTCAGTCGAATTAAATTTTGTAAAATTATAAAAAATAATCTAATTTATAATAAGTTAAAATAATCTAATGCTCGATTACCTTTACGTAAAATGTATGTATTTGCTTAATCTATTGAAAATCTGCAAATCACACTAATCAGAAAAGTATATAAAAAAACAGATAATCTACAATGAACACCGAAAGTAAAAGCAAGGTTGTCCAATACAACAAAACACATATTATTACGAAAATCTCATTACATACCAATAACAACAGTATCACCAAATGTTCTCAAAATCCAATATGTATAAAAATAAATAAATTTTGACCATGTTAGCTTGTTACAACATTTGAGTTTTTTTGCACGACGGAATATTATATTAATAGTGGAAATACTTGATTTTTTTCAATGTTATTTTTATTTATATTACTTGTTATTCATTCCTCTCTTTTTTAAAAACAGTGAATAGTATAGAACAGGGGTCCTCTAAAATATTAATAGGGCAGCGGGCTACAAATATTGTTTTCAAGTATATTTATTATTGGACAAGAATAATAAATATAAATTTATATTGTTTATGTTTTAACAAACAAAAAACCAATGCAAAATAGTCATTTAATAAAAAAAAGTATAATATTAATCAATTTTACCATAAAGGTGCTCTTTGGTAAGTCGAGATCTATACTTAAAATATAATAAACCTACCCGAACAATTTTGAAAACATTAGCAAATAAAAAAAAAATGTTGCGGGCCAATGTTGACAGTTATTGATCTGTGGGCACAATTATAGGGAATATGGATTAACATAAACTAGCAGTCATTTTTCATGCCCTACGTCAGTATTGGATGGGCGAGAAAAAGTCATAAATTATTATAAAATCATTTCTGATGGAATTGTACGTACAGGGATTTGAGCCCGTGGTCATCGCAGCCGAATTGGATCAACAAGACGTTGACTATTCGGTTTAAATAGGACTGGCAAATATTTAAATAGATTCTAAGCATATCCCGATTATAATACTGCCTAATTTTCGTAATAAATGTATCAAATACACAATATTGGAATAACTTTATTAGTGACACAGCGCATAAGTACAGTTTCTCAATCTAAAATAATAGTTTACATACTTCTTTGGCGAAAAAATCATACAAGCCTACAATGTAAAAAATGAATAGTTTGGTGCATAAAGAATACAGATATATAAAACTCCAATTATTTCAAATGTTTAATGTACTTATAACATTAAAATATTATAAAATAATATTCACAAAAATACAACTAAATGTTCAATTCGATATGTTTGATAGATTGCCAAAAATTGTCGTACAACATGAATAGAGTGACTACTCACCAAGAAAATGCGGAAATTGTTATCTTTTTCATTACCATTCAAGAATAACAGGTGATTACTAGTAGATAATTACAAAAGTCTAGTGTTTATTTAACGGCTCGACATAATATGATTAGTTGAAGATTATGCCAGCTATATATGGAACAAGTATAATAATCATACTAATAAGGAATTACTGACTATTTTTCGAAGCTCACGCTATGCATCACGTACTTCTAACAGAGAAAAAAGGAACGCGATTTTACAATTTTGCGAGTGCCAATTGAAAGAAATCAAATTTTAAGATAAAAATGATAATTTCAAAAGAATTATACAATGTGCACTATCGTTAAAACTATCAGAGCAATTTCGTGCCGCGAATGTTAGTATAATAAAATATGTTGCATAACTCTTGTTTAAATAAATACAATAACTGTTTTACCATAACTCTTTATACATTCCAATTCAATCGATTAATTTTGAACGTTTCATTTATTTAAATCCTTTTTTGTCAAGCTTCGAGCCCCACCGAAAACTAAATTTGTTATGATTCATGAAGGTATTTATTTAATTTAAATAAGTATTAATAAAACACAATATTTCTTTGTACTTTATTCCACTATATTGAATAGGTCAGGACCGGTTTCGCTCATTGCGAGCATTGTCAACTGTTAAGAAAAATATATAAACAGTGCTATTTATACAAAATTAAATTGAAATAAAAGGTGTAAGCAACAATTAACAATGAAAAGAATTTATAAACAACAGTATAGGTGATTCTACAATTACACAAAATTAAAATGCTTAACACCTATAACATACAATTAAAAAATCATCAGACTAATAAATTATTAGTGGTGAATGATGGAAATTATTAACACAATTAAAATTAATAATTAAAGTGGAATAAAGTACAAAGGAATATTGTGTTTTTATTAACTCTCGCGGCTCGGAGACTAGAAAAATACGTCTCTGCCGATGGGGTTCATTTTTGACCCCAGTGGTTTCCTCATTATATTCTTATGAATTTCAAAAAAAAAATAGTCTAAGGGCTTTAAAATATCTCTCTGCATCATTCCTCATACATTTTTTTTATAAAAATCCGTGGTTTTTTAATAAATAATCATATTTTAAGTTGCGCGTAAAAAAGACGTCATCCCAGCACACATATGAATTGACAACTGACGAGTGTTTTCAGCTATCTTACGAACGATCGTTATCGCGGGTGCTTATCGCCTGATAGCGTAATCGCGTTATCGCATACTTATATAATCTACAAAAGGTTCAAAAAACTATGATATAAGAATACCTTAATTATAAACATTGTATCACCCATATTAAAATAGATATTTAAGAAAATGTTGGTATTGGGGTCGCATTTCTTGAGCTTAGAACCGGAAAAGTTAATATAATGCCTTTCCACCAAGTATTGACAGTGAACACCCTAAAAGCTAAAACCTTCATATTTATAAACATACATATTTATAATAATACAATGTTATTGGAATATAAATGAGAAAATAGGAACACAGGATTAGGAAACCAAAGTAAGCCACTTAATATAATATTTGTTAAGCTATATCAGTTTCATTTTACGTGAAACTGCATACAATAGCTATTTTTTAAATGATCAGCTAATGTGGGAATAATATATTGCCATTTATTAATTTAATATAATAATAGTATGATTCAAGTTCGTATCGAAGACTTTATTCCGTAGAACGATAAATCGAAAATTATACCACTCATTTTATACGAATTAGTCTATTTTATAGGTTCACAAAAGTACAACTAGATAAAAAAAAAAACTACTGGTTTTCTTTCGGTCTCAGTTATATTTTAACGCAACTCGATATATCGTCTCTTGGAAATATATTTTTGTGAATCATAGCGTTCTACAAAGAAACAACTCGAGATAATCTTTTATGGTTCTGTCAACGTTGCAACAAATTTGAATTGAATTGAGATAAATGACTGAAAGATCATCAATGCATGTATCAATTCTGGGTTGTACATTTCTAAGGTTATGTGTATAAAATACTGTTAATTTATGTGTTTTGAGTCGTGCCTTATCTTACAAATGATAAACTAAAAAACTATAAATAAGGTGATGATAATTTGCATTGCGGTCGGAAAAACGAACGGCTATTTTGTAAACATCGTGAAAAACACGACACTGATATGAATATTTATAGGTTTGTAAGAATCCAAATTGTATTTTATTCACACTTATTTTGCTACTAAATTGTATTAATTCAATATTGACAGATAACTTCCCTAAGTGCTATTACAATTTCATCTTACTCTGTTGGTTGTAAAAATTGCAATTCCGGAAAAATATATCAATACCGGTACTCTAAAAAACACAGCCAGTTGGGATTACAATGCCGGAAGAGTAAACAAATTCAATAAATTCATTAAATTATTTAATATTAAATATCGAAAAAATGTATAAGCCATGTAGTTTAAATAACACACTTCCCGGGATTGAAAAATTGTCAATCCCGCGATCACAAAAATGGTCCGAGATTGGATACATTAGTGTACAGTACAAGAATCATTATCAATTATCGTATTTGAATTTTTATTCTACATCATCACTTTGTTTCACATTTAAAAAATCTTCAACTTTACAGTTTACTACAGAAATTTATTAATTTTCACTAGTGCACTTATGCCGTAAAAATTCTAAAAAAACAATTTATCATCACAAAAATGAAAAATCATCCATTCGTCCAAATTGACTGTTAAACTGTTTTAAGCAATGAAAGCATTTTTTTAATTTATAGACACATCAAATTTAAACTAGGAAATTGCTTTTAAACAATGCACAACTGTTCCATGCATTGACATTTGACATTGAATGCATTGCATACGTAATGGTTATAATAAAATTGATAATTAATTATTTATTGGCACATGGCTGGCTAATATACACTTGTGATGACTATATGAGTAATTGAATTACTATAAATTTAAATAATTATACTTCATTTGTCGTAATTAATGATTCTTTATGTATCCTGGAATAGAAACTATAGAATCGCGAGGAAGCACTACAGAGTATTTCAAATTAATTATCTTACTTATATACAGATATTCGTGAAAAGCTAACAATATCGACTTTGGAAAGGAAAAAGGACGATACCCACAATTTTTCAAACAGTTTTTTTTATTATCACAATGTATACAACTTGATACACGTTCTATCAAAAGGATGTAAGCTGCAAATGCCGAATTAGTATCTAAATTTAACTTTTAAGTTTGAAAAAAGTTGGACCTTTAAAAATTGCAAACAGTATCATAGACTTAAAAAAAGATTATTCTCAAACAATGTATTAAATTATTATTAGATTATGTCAGTTAAACACCAGTTTACAAGTTTTCGTACACTTTAAGTTTGTGTATATTACATAATTTACCTATGACCCAAAATCATCATAACAGGTTTTTTGCGCCTCCTGTAAAATTTGGTATGTATGGGTTACGTCCTTTTCCCTTTCAACAGTCGAATGTTAATACCGTAGGGTCGTATTCGATAGTCATATTAAAAAAAAAAAAAAAGTCATATTATAAGTATGTCATTTAAATTTGATCATAGGAATTACGATCTTACGAAATTTAAAGAAGTCTCACATTATAATCCCACAAAGCTACCATAAAAGTTTCCAAAATATTATATATGTAGCAGATAATTAAATTTCACACATATTCATAACTGTGAAGTTGGAGATAGACTCATGGAATAGGGCTGCATTTGTCTCTTTGCATAAAAATTTACTGCTTCTCAGACATCAACTTTTAAACTTATCACCCTAAAATTCCAAAATACATATATTCCATAGTTATGGCTCTCCAATACTTTTGCTATCCTGTCTCCTTGACTTGGCTCTTCTCAATTGAAAGTCTGCCGACCCTTGGCCTAAAAATTTGTAATCATTCAGAATTATTAAGACAAATATATTCGAAAATACGCCTATTCATTGTATTGATTGATGAAATAATGACACTTACTAGAAAAAACAGAAATTATTGAAAAAAATCGAGACAATTTCAAGGGAGGAAAAAAAATATGTTTCACTATTTTTTCAACCAAATTCGGTGTCGGAGTCGAGTTTTAAGTTAAATTCGGAGACAGCCATGTTTTTAACGACAGCTCTTAAAAAATTAAAATTCGTCATGAATATCATATGTTAAGATATTCATATTTTTCAAAAAAAAAAGAAAATGTGTACTGAAAAATAATTTTAATAATGGCTTGAATTCAAAAAACCATTTTTCTCAAATAATATTTCGTTTTGAAAACAATTGAACCACATGAAGAACGATAAAAATTGATATTATTGTACATGTAGTGCTATATAATACTATCGAATTGATTGCTCCAAACTTCTATATGAATATTTTCAAACCACTTCTATTATGTTACAAATAATTTCCATATTGAACTCGATTAACTCCTGTTAAAATCCCACGTTAGCAGCCGCTCCTCATTGAAAGAGGTCACAGCACAGTTTTAAAAAAATATACATACTTCCAATCCGCACCTGGTTTACATGGTTGTATCTGAAATGAATACGTGTTGTTATAATAGTAACAAATCAAAATATTTACCATTGTAAATAATTATTTACCACATCATTTTGTTAGCGTGACTAGTGAATTGTAAATCCGGGTTTAATATAGGTTAATTAATGCCGACTCCCTTTTTTGATGTGTGTTGGACGCCTACATCATTATTATTGTATTTTTCTTAAAATGATGTTGTTTACCATTTTGTTTACGAGACATTCCGGGTTATTTTGTAAACTATACAATATGAGGTAAAACAATTCAAAGAAATATTTCATTTTGATGTACAGCGATTTTTTATCAATTTGCTGCACATTATTGAAGTTTTCGTTTATATCATGTTTCTGTTGTAAGTCGTTTGGTCTCGTGTACCACACAATTAGTGCTGTAATCCATTCTTTTTAGGCATGCATACGATGCTCTTTGTGTTTTTATTTTCTTATTTAATGAAAAAGTTTCCTTCATTGCTGAAATGAAAGACAACAACGTTTACAGGTGTTTGAATATATTTTTCCGCATCATATATATACATTAAAAGACTTGTAAAAGTAATAAAAGAAGATGTGTATATTATGTATACATTAGTAATAGGGATTCTGAAGTCTCGGGGTTTTCAAAGTCCCGGGACTCGAGGCGTGATAAAGCCAAAGTCCCGGGACATCCCGGAACTCGAAACTTTTATTTCCGCTTCAACAATATTATAATTTTATTCAAATTAAATATTTGCATGTATGTACGTATGTATGTATTACATACATACATACATGCCTTATACGCCTTTTGAAAGAACGCACTAGTAAAAATCGCGTTTTTTAATACAATGTTTAATAATTATTATTCTTCTTATGCAATGGATATGTGCAATGCTTACGGCTAATTTTTTCTAAGAAGGGATGATAAGAGCACATATCACATATATAATGAAAAAGTATCAAAGAATTCGTCCGCCGTCAGGAGTAAATTTATGACTGTAACTTCACGATACAGCTTTTAGACCTTTATTTTCCGATGGAGACATTGGTACTTTTGTATAATAGTGAAAAAACATTTGTATATAAAACAACATGAGGTATGAACATTTAATTTTAATATTTTGTAATTTGATTTTGCTAAAGTTATCTGACAATATATAAACACATAATATTTGAAACTTTTACGAAATTATAAATCCCAAACATCTGTACATAAAACAACATCAGGTATGAACATTTAATTTAAATATTTTGTAATTTGCTTTTGCTACAATTATATTAAAATATATAAACACATGGTATTTAAAACGTCTACGAAATATAAATACCAAACATCTGTTTTTTTATCAGATGCTTTTTATATATGCATAATAAATTTTGTTTCAAACCCCAGGTTTTAATCCTTTAGCCTGAATATAATGCATTTTTTTTCAAAACTGATCCCGAGAATAGACACCAAAGTCCCGGGACTTAAGACAGCTAAAAACCTGAAAAGTCCCGGAACGTCTCGACACAGAATCCCTAATTAGTAATAAATATGAGACATCCAGTCAGTGACGGATTAATAACTTGGTAGGCTGCAGGCACAATACAATTTTGAGGCTCTGTTTTTCGGATAACTTAAAATCGTTGGGAAAAAATATATAAAAACTGAGTTTAAAATATATGGAGCATTTATAACAATAAACTATTTTGAGGCCCCTGAGATTTGTAGGCCACAAGCGTCCAGTATCAAACTCGACTTAGTCATGTTTTTCGATGTGCACTTATCAATCCTTGTATTGAATTTTAGTGTATGAAAACTAATCTAAAATAATGATTAAACTATCACACCGACTATTGGGAGACAATCATACGAAATTTCATACAGTATTTTGTATGAAATGTAAATTCTTTAGATTTAAAAATGTGACGTTTAGTGTACATACAGGTTTTTCGAAATTTGAATTCACATTCAAACTTTGCTAAAAATAGTCAACTTTGGGCTGTTTTTAGTATATTCTATGTTTGCGAACATCTTAGCAAAAATTATGTAAATTGTTTTCAATGGAAATCCATCAATCTATTTTTTAAAATCTTAGTGCACCAATGACCAAAAACACTGACTATTCTACTACAGGATCAAAATCCAGTATATTAATAATACTATGTTCGTTAATACCCCGGAACAATCCAAAACTAACAAACCACTTTAACGCGTTTGTATAATGATAAAAACAATTATATTGTAAAAATTACACTCATAATTTAAAACTTATCTCAGAGCTTATCATAAATAACACGATCTGGCTTAACAAAATAGCGCTGTATGTATTTGCTTTAATTTTTTATATTGTTTTCTCTAAGTAAACTTTTGTTGATTTGTTGTGAATTCAACAGGTTTTGCGTTTATTTTGTATCATATGCGACTTAAAATCATTGCCCGAATTGTTCTCACTTACCTCATTATCAGGTGCTCAATCTTAATCCCTTTCTTATTCATAATTGTATCAGAAGCTTAGAAATAGATTATTTTATATGATAATACATAATAGCTGTTCCATATAATTTTATTATGTTGACGTTCGACAATCTCTTATGAACGAGATAAAAAGTATAGATTAACGATGTGCAAATTTATGGTTTTGTGGCTTTGTTTTGACGTTTTATTTTTTAAATTTAGAACATTTCAGTAACACTTAATTTGACTTTTTTATTAACATATAGAAGTGTAGAATAAACAATCTATTTTCCTCGTTCTGGCAAGTCGATCATTTTTTGCATTCATTTCCACAAGTTACGTTGTGAATATATATATCCATGTCCGCTTTCAATGTGGAGTATTTGACCTCTTAATGTAGGTATTTCAACAGATTTTCTTTCTACAGTAACTAATTGTTATTCAGTTGCTCACCATTTTTTTCTAACTACTCTCGTTAAACCCTGTTATTTTAAGATTAAAATGGTGGGGAAGATTTTTAGAGATCACAATCAAAAATTAAATATTGAATGCTGTTCGTACTGGGATTCGAACTCGTGATGTCCAGTATGAAAGCCAATGACATTGACCATTGTGCCATGAACATGACAGTTACTTCTACTAAGTGTTATTGAAATTCTGGCAAGGGTACCAAACGAAAACCTTAAGGATTATACCTACATATATAGACTACAAAGGACGAATGACTTTCGCTACACTCAATTTGACTGTTCGATAATTAGTTTTTTTAACTTATTTTAACAATTTTAATCATTTTGTCGGGTCCTATGGCGCAGTCGCCTGTGTGGTCGAGTGGTCAACGGTGTTGGCTTCGGCTACAGAGGGCCCGGGTTCAAATCCCGGTACGGACAGTTTTATAAATTGATTTTTCAATCGATTTATGAATTTCTGTTCAAAGGCATGGATGTATGTGATGTCTTGAATTCCCCCCTCTCACCTTTCCTATCCTATGAACGGGGCGTATCGACAGCGATTAGCTTACCACTAATCCTGTCCTAAGCCTATCCTTCTATCCCTACTCTCTTTGGAACGAGAGTGGTTGAGCAACTGAGTAACAAGCAGTTCTCGTAGAAACACTTCTGTTGAGATAAACTCCATTAGGAGTCCATATGCTCCACATTGGGAGCGGACATGGTTTAAAAAAAAAAAAAATGGCGCAGCGTTTAGCGTCGTTGGCTTCCGTGCCGGACCTCACGGGTTCGAGTCCCAGTACGACCAGCATTTTTTAAATAATTATTTTTTTACTGTGAAATCTAAAAAATCCCTTTTACTTTTCCGATCCTTCTATAACTGGGCGTAGCAAGAGCGATTAGTCAATCACTAGTCCTGTCCTAGCCTTGTCCTTCTATCCCTAATACTCTCTTTGAAAAAAAGAGGTTGAGTGACTGAGTAAACCTCTGTAAAGATACCTTCATTAGGAGGCCGTATGCTCCACATTGGGAACGGACACGGATAAAAAAAACATTTTCACTTATAAGTGAGCACCTTAACAGAAATAATGTTTACAGTGAGGTAGAATGATGGGGTTAAGCAAGGATTAGCTACACCCCGTTTCTATAATAGGATGTGTGTTAGAGAATGTAAACATTAAGTACTTATTTTAACTCAAATCTCTAGAAATATATGTAAGGCACAGCAACGAATTAGGATAAACGCTCAAGATCGTTGACCGCTCGGCTTCATGACTACTTACCCTTTTTGCCAAAGAGAGGCTGAGCGTCTGATTTTAAAGCAGTTATCGTTAAATTATCTTTGTCTCTCTGCTCCGTTTTTTTTTATACACACTGTGAACAGATGTGGCTTAAATAATAAGTTACATCAATTTTACAGTTTTGAATGCAGCTTTACGACAATACCTTATGATTATAATGTCTCCGCTTTTTAATTTGTATTTTATTGTATAACATAGTTAAGTGATCCGGCAATTACACATATCAGAGAGATAAAAGTAATTATTGTTTAACGCATTGAATGCCTTGCATTGGATTACATAATATATTTATACGTGACAATATTGCTGACTAATTAGATAATATCAATGTACCTCCTTGGTTAATCTTGCATTCAAAATATGCCTCATATGTGTACGACAATTACATCCGTGACCTATAAACTGATATGACTGTCAAACAATGAGCATATTTAGTAGCATCACAGTAATATTGTTTTGAATTGTTTGGCATGCTAGTTGCAATTGCGTTATTACATTTCGAAGCTCTCCTGCAAAACTTCTAATGACTCTGTTGATATAATCAGGGGTGGGCTGGAGTGGGCTCGGAGGGGTTCGAGCGAGCCCCTTGTTGAATTTAAGAGAAAACAATATTTTCAGATCAAATTATCACATAACTGCAATATCTTACATATATATTATCTACAACTGCTTCAGTATGCAAAGTAGTACATTTTTAGCCATTTAGACTGATATGTTTACGGTAAATTTCATATTGTTACATATTATAAGTGTATTAAGTAACAATTGATTGCTTATTTAAAGATAACATATAATTGCATAGATTTAAAAATTCACTTCTTCCCCGGAACACCGAGAATTGCTTGGAGATTAAGCGAGCCCCTTGTTGGTGTATTGGCAGCTCATCGCTGGATATAATATAAAAAAATACAAAGCTACAAACTTCATAAATAGTTATATTACAACAAATAACTTAAATATTGATTCTGGTGACATAAGAAACGTTTAACATGTTTACAAACGTTTCTTATGTATCTTATCTAACGATCGCTAAATTAATCTTAAGGAGTTTGTAATAACACATTTAAAATAACACAATCAATTAAAAATAACACAGTTGCAATATCAAGATATTGTATTGAATAAGTGTCCAACACATTTCTTTTACTTGACGTTAAAAATTACAAGATTTTGATGCAGTTATAGCAAAAAAAAAATATCTTAAACACTTGGTAACATGTAGATATATATCTGTCAAATACAAAAACAAAAGACTGTCGATTATTTTTAATTCAAATGTGTTCTATTCGATCGAAATTTAATCAGCTAGAAAAACAAGATGGCAATACAATTTTATGGGATTATCTCTTCCAATACACAAGATATTAATACTGTAAGAGGTACATAGTTATATTGTTTGTCCCTCGCGATCAGTAGAAATAATTTAGTTATAATTGATTAATATGATTTGTCACCTATGAGAGGTGAAGTGAGCCTAGTCGTATTTTAGGAAACAATGAGTTACGTGCGTTATAATTGTGTCTTAAAGTATCGTAAAAGTGAAGGTAGCTCAGTAAATACGCATTACAATTGTGTTATCTCTCTAAAATAAAAATATGCAATCCACCAAATCACCAAGTAAAGAAGTAATTGTACTTAAATACCAATAAAAAGTTTTACCATTTTACTTCTTGACTTATTTCACCTCTCAATGGCTCAATTAGAATCAATGTCTACGACATAAATAAATATATAATTAAGTATTTCGACTGAGGGTACTTGATGGAATTTCAGGTATTGATTTGTTACATACTAACAGGGGCGAGTTTCAATTATTTTACCAAGAGATCTTAGAGATTAATCGAGCTCAGCTCAACAGTTTGCCAATTTTAAACGAGCAACTTTATTTACCAAATTCACCATTGTTGTACCCCTTTTAAATAATTGTAATTTTTAAATAATTGTCATTTATTAATAATTCAAGCACTTACTATAATTAAATATTAATTCAAAGGCTTAAAATCAATCAACTCATTAATAATAGGTCGGATAAAACCCTAGATTTATTTTTAAATATTCCTATTTTATTATCTGGTCATTAATATTTTCAAAAAAATCCCCATAATTATAACAAACCCACTTAATTCATTGAAACTTGTATACATTCAATTTTCGCTAATTTACATTTTAATAGCCTTTTAACATAGTGATCTACTTATATTTTTGTATATAAACGATACAAACTGTTTACTACGCGTCAGTTCAAGTACATCCGTGCACTTGGAATACCTGAAGATGCCGAAAGACGAAACCCGTAAGCGACAAAACTCATGGAAAAGTACAAAATTCAAACAATTCAAGTTAAATATCTTATAATATACATATGCCAGTAGTCTGAAGATTTTTTACATCACAACTAGTAACACAGCCAAAGGTATTTATTTTATTTATTTATTTATTCAATTAACATTGTACAAGGTTGACAAATTATAAATTTAAAACTTTTACAATGGAGAAAAAAAATAGTATAATTTAATATTAAAAGCAGTAAAAAAAAAGTGGCAAGGAAGTCAACTGAGTAAGATCCGACGAACTCTACTTTAATACATAAAAAATAGTATTCGTCGGAACTCACCCACGTCTACGTGGAATATGTCGACATCCGAAGCAATATTATTGAACACCGTTAAAGCTCTCCCCAGTGGCATCCCCATTGGCAGGCTGGTTCTACACCTTGGGAGAACAAACAATTCATGTCCACGATTTCTCAAAAAATAATCAGGAACATTTAGATTCACATTCTCAAGAATGGTGGAATTCTCATTTTGGCCTCGTATAAGTCGAAAAAAATATATGGCCAGATATATTTCTCTTCGAACGTTCAAGCTATTGAAGTTAAGCATGCCTAAGAGAAAGTCAGTTGGATAAAGCCATGGGTAATATCCATACACCCTCATATAGAGAAGTCTCAAAAATTTCTTCTGAATCCTCTCCACCATAAGGGTATATTTCGAGCATCTTGGAGCCCAAACAATTGACCCACTCTCAAGTCTGCTTCGAACCAAAGCGTTGTACATTAATATTAGAATTTTAACTCCAGAAAAGGCTCTGGTGGTACGGATGATAAAGCCCAACATTTGCAATGCTTTTTTGCAAGTAATCTTAATGTGATTATTGAATGTTAGTTTGCTCTCAAACTGTACGCCAAGATCTTTGACTGATGAAATTCGCGAGAGAATTCGGCCATTCATTGAATAACGGAAAAATAACACTCGCGACCTTCTTGTAAAGGATAAAAGATTGCATTTATCAATATTGAAATCGATTTTGTTACACCGCCCCCAATCTATTATATTATCTATATCAGACTGAAGACGATGACAATCATCTATGGTGACAACCTTCAAAAAAAGTTTCAAATCATCAGCGATAAGGTATAAGAAAGTTACTAATTTTGATTTTATATAAGTGGTAAAAAATTATAATTTAAACCATTAGTACTTGGCAATACGTCGACCTATCACAGTTCATTGAACTAGCACTATGTCTTTCTTAACTATGTATAGAAAAACAACCTTGATGATAAAAAATAAACGCTCTGCTAGCAGATTACTTAACAAGTACTTAGAGTGATAATCATACTTAACTAAGGGTCAAGATCTAACATAAACAATCTCAAACTATGAAGACAACAAGAGCTGGTTTTTTTTTACACGAAACGATAATATTTATAAAAAATATATTTTTAGCGTGATTTGTGATTTGAATATAAATTATTATATAAGTAACTTATTTTATGCCACGTACCGATGATGTCAGAGAAGGCAAAAACTTTTGGTTCCAGATCGCTAATGTATGACAGTGGTTCGCCATTACCATCGGTACTGTTTTCTATCAGAAATATTAATGTAATAAATATTTTTGTCACACTACGGGTTGTTTCGAATGATCGATATAATTTTAATTTCGGTTTGCCAACGGAAAATCTCAACAATGTTGAATAATATCTTTTATTGAAATGCATTTTTATTAGCTAACTGTTGTATGCAGTGGCGGCTGGTGACCTATAATTGTGGGAGGGCTAAAAAAAGTTTAGCATTGTATACAATCTACGGATTTGTGAAAGTTTCCACTTCGCAATTGGCAAAGGTTTCCAGGCCGCATGTGGCCTTTTGAAATTGTTTGCTTTTGTTTTACTCGGGACTAATTTCAAACTAGCCCAGCCTTACGTCTTATTGTTAATATGCATGCACAAGATAATTCGATAATCAGAGAGATGCTCTTATATTGATAAAAGAGAATCAGACCTAAGATATTGTATGAATTTGTGATAGATTTGTGTTACATTGTATGTCCGAATTGGTGTTTGTTTTAATGAAGTCTGCTAAATAATACATTTTTGACACTTTTTGGATGAAAATTTCAGGTCGGGCTGAGTCCACCTAGCCCATTACGTAGAATTTTGGAATTGATTCGTCTAACAAAAATGATTATATAATACAAACAGTGTGTTGCTTAAATATTCATATTTGAATATCTAAAATAAATCATCAATCTTACAAGAAAAATATGAAAATTAAAACGATACCAAACTTCAAAATAACTATGGAAATTATAGCGACAATGCACGAGGCAGCGCGTGTATCTATAATACTCGAATTTATACACAGTTACCTTATTTACGTTTTAAGCAAGTGTTGAAAAATTATCAAAATATTATTGGGTGTATTTAGTATTGTGTAGCGGTGATAAAATACCGGCATTAACAACAGTGGCGGTTCCTGACCTGAAATCTTGGGTGGGCTAGAGAAAAGCATAGCATTGTATACTATTTACGAAATTTTGCATGCTTCCACTTCATCTTATACAATAATCTACAAACAAATTAACAAATACTACGACACTACTGCAAAGCATAAATTACTATATAATACATTCAATGCTAATGTAAGTAAGAAATAATAATACGTGACCTTAAATTTGTCTCTTTCAAAATGAAATAACAAGTAAAAAAAGCAATACAGAACTGTCACTGAGATTCGATACCTGTCACTTTCATAAAATACAAAGATATTGGTATGTTTTTATGGGCCATGGACTAATTCCAATTTAGCCCCCGATGAATGACAGAAGCCAGTAAATTTGAAATACAGTCCTGTGTGTTTGATGACGTTTCCGTACATACAAATACAAACAAAATCGAATCGTGCTAGATTGCGTTCCAGTGTAAAGAAATATTGTCTATGGTTTTGGGCTGGAAAGCGGTAGCCCCTGACCAATAGCATGTACATAGGTGTTGCCAGACTGACGTCACGTTGAAGGTTCTCTATGAATTATTTATAGGGTTATTGTTTTTTTTATGCCGGCTCAGCTTAAAATTGTAATAAAAAACAATCGAGAATATTATTGTAGGTAGACATGCCATTGTCTTATATTGATAGAGGAAAATTTAAACAAAGATATTATATTCATTTGGGGAAGGTTAGTGACGCTTATAAATGTATTTATTTTGTTCAGCGGCCGAATTGCTGTTCATTTTTATTCAGCCATCTAAAGTTTTGGGTGAAAAATGCAGGTCGGGCTTAGCCCACCTAGCCCAGTACCTAGAACCGCCACTGATTAACAACATGTCCGACTTTAACTATGACTCCGACCCAGATTGAAAATTGAACACTCATTATTTTTAATATCTACTAAAATGCATAACTTTACGTATTTAAATGTATCTACGCCGATATTTGATGTTTGGGAAAACGAAATATTAGAGCTGCGTCATTTACTTACCAGTTTTCAAATTTGTCGACTTTTATCACTAACCTAAAGTTGTAATACAAAACGTAAACTTTGAATAATGGCAGTACATTTTATTTTCGTTTTGTTTTCCCGACCCTTGTCAGTTTTCTTATTGTCATTCACAGAACTGAATCGAAATTGTTGTAATAAACGTTTTTGCAACTTGTAAATTAATGTCAATATTATTAAACTATTTTCCTATGACAAGATAGCGGTATTTGTACATTGTATGAAATCTTGAACATTGTTGGCGACACAGTTACCACGCTATAAATTACCAATAATGTATTGTATGACCTTCTTACGTTAGTGGTTACTATTTCAAAGTATTGCGAAGATAATCTGAGATCGTATACTTTGAATATTAGCTTTAAAACTAACTAATCTGTAAAAAATGTCGCACCCCCAGTAAAATACAGTCCTTAATCTAAAAAATGATGAAGTATTTAAAAAAATCTGTGAATGCTACAGAAGTATGGATGCATTAAGCTATGTATTCACAAATAAATTAATAAAGCAACATGCCGAATGACATGACGCTCAACATGTCAATGTTCCGGAAAAAAAATGTTTGGACACTCTAAGACTTACATTCTAATTGATGAACACTCTTGTTTTCGTCTTTATCAACCTGTGGTCCGCAAGAGTATATTGGCGGTCCGTCATTCATGTTAAAAAAATCCACTCGAATTTCTTCATAGTAAATTTGTAAATGAAAATCAGAAAAAGGTGAACTTTGCTCGGTCTTGGTAATATTAGCCAGTCTCTGACTGGACTTATTTGAAACTGGAGATTTTATTTTACTTATTTATACTCCGTCATTCGTCTGAATAGACGTCAGTTGATAACTTTGATTGGTTTTTATTGATTTTTTGCCATATGACGCTGGTCCCATGCGCTCGCTCGCATAGCGACAACATGCAACATGCTTAGCGTCACGTAGAAATGCCACACCAAGTTGTGTGCAACATTGGGTGACAGTATGTTACGTCACGTTGACTATGTTGCGCGTCATGTTGAAGAACATTTTTTTTCTGTAGTGAATACGATGCTTTAACTATTGGTTGTTTTTTTTACGTGATAATTTCTTTACAAACTTATATGAGGAGCAAACATTCAAAAAGTGTTTTGTCACAAATTTTGAAAAATGACGTTTTATATCAATTCTGATAGCTCATAATAAAACCTATGAATGGAAATCAAAATAAGTGTTTATAAAGGTTTTTTTTCATATTAAAATGAAATCATAAAGTTGACACATTCATACAAACCGTCACTTTTGCAACGCTTAAATCATCATTTTCCAAGCTTTGTATTTGTGTGACAAAACACTTTTTGAATGTTTGCTCCTCATATTTAATTACTTATCATACTGCTAGTGGTGATAATTTTGAGAAATGATTTAGCTCTTTTGAGAATATCCTCATTCTCCAGGTAAACATGGATGAGTTCAGATAAATAATCTTTTTGAAGGATGAATGTCAATCTCGCATGTTTTAGATTTCTTGCCAATATTTATTGACGAGCAAAGTAACAGCATATCCTGTGTTGAAGCGCTAAGAAGAAAAATAGGAATTGTAAAGGAGATAATTATCGAGACATCTACTTCATTGTGCACAGATTCATTTAATATATTTCAAAAAACTATATGTTGAAATTTTACTCCATTAATTGAGTGTTTAAAAGTGAATCATCTTTTTTTTTAAACTTTTTTCGATTTCATATGAAGCTGAATTGTTGTTTAATTCATAATTAGACTATGCGCAGATGTTTGCGGTATCAAAAAAAACCATAATTAAGCCACGATGCAAATAAATGACCCTCAATTATTGGTTTGCGACCGAGTCTTGTTTGCAAAAGTGGTTACTGGAATATAAAATTAATAATGGAAAATTTTCAAGCATAAAAAAAAAACAGATGCTTACACGCGGTCTCTATCAAACAAAATGCCGTAATTAAGCCACGATGCAAATAAATGACCACCAGTCATTGCATTGCGTCCAGGTCTTAGTTGTAAAAGTGGTTACTTACTAAACAATGTTTATTTTGAGAGATCATTACGACCCATCATATGGTATCATCACAGTACACGCATGTATGGATTTTCTATCAAAGAATTTAATTCTTATATTTATCTGGAATATATGATATCGACTGTGGAAAGGAAAAAGGACGTAACCCACACATATCAAATTTTACAGGGGGCGCTAAAAACGTGTTTTGATGATTTTGTAACATAAGCAAATTATGAATTATACACAACCTTGAAGTGCACGGAAACTTCTAAACTGGTGTTTAATTGACATAACCTAATAATAATTAAAGAAATTGTCTCGGAAAAACCTTTATTTCAGTGTTTTTTCTTGGTTTTCATTTTTTACAAGGTCATCTTTTTCAAACTTAAAAGCTAAATTTAGATACTTATTCGGCATTTTCAGCTTCCATCCTTATGATAGAATATGTGTCATGTTGTATACATAGTGATTGTCGAAAAAAAGCTGTTTTGGAAAATTGAGGGTTACGTCCTTTTTCCTTTCCACAGTCGATATATTATAAAACATCTATATATTCCATCTAGTAATTCAAAGGTCTCGGCTTTTTTTCAAATCTTTTAACAGGAGATACGCAATTATGATATGTTATGGATTCCTGAAGTTGACACTATATTACATAATTCGACTGTGATAAGGTAAAAGTACGTAACCCACACATTCCTAATTTTACAGAAGGCACAAAAAACCTTTTATAATGATTTTGGGCGATAGCAAGTTATGTAATTTACACAAACTTGAAATACACGAAGACTTGTAAACTGGTGTTTAATTGACATAATCTAATAATAATTTAACATTTTTTTAAAAAAAATATCTTTTTAAGTCTATTTTTTACTGTTTGCAATTTTGACAGATTCAACTTATTTCTAACTTAAAAGGTAAATTTAGATACTAATTCGGTATTTGCAGCTTACATCCTTTTGATAGAACGTGTATCAGATTGTATACAGTAGCTCTGTTCTTCTGCGTACTTCTGACGGTCAGAAGTACGCAGAAGAACAGAGCTATTGTGATTAGTGAAAAGACTGTCCTTTTTTCCTTTCTACAGTCGATATGCATGTCAATGGCATTCGAATGACTTCAAATATTTCATTTCTTAACTTTCATTTTCATGATTTTGTTGACACTTACTCGGTTAGCTTTCCTGCCAATCTTTTATTTGTTTTTATTTACTTTGTTTTATCGTTTTTGACATTCTTTGATTATTGAATGTACATATTATCGCTTGAGAGGTGTTCTGGGACATCTTAAAAAGTTAGTATTGAGATGCTTTGCAATATTGTGCAATATTTTATGATGCATTAAAAAATCAAAATACAGTTGAGGTTTACACTTTTAACTTATTGAAAAACTACCCGACATACATGTCTCAAGGAAGTAATACTCAATCGGTCGTCATATTGTAAAAAGTGTCGCACAGAATTTAGCGTAGCACATAAAGATACCAGCGATATTGACCATGATTTAAAGTCAAGACAACATAGTGAATAAGTAAAATAATAAACATTATATGAAATGAAAGAAACATTACTATCTAGTCCAGGCTTTCCCAAACTATGTTCCGTGGAACACTGGTGTTCCGTGACATCCAAATAGGTTTTTGGAATCAAATATTTGGATCGGTTATTGATGCTGCAACACGTTTAAGCAACTTCTATTTCATATTAATAAAAGTCAAGTGATGGTAAAGCTCTACATAAAAAGTCATATATCTAGGTAAAGGCGGAAATTTTTGACCATTAAGAGCTTTGTTTACTCATATTTTGATGTAACATGTTTTAAAAATAGTTAATCAATAAATAATAAGTGATTTAATAACATATATTTTTGCAATATTTTTAGTCTTATGAATTACCCGACGTAAAAAATAAGCTGTGTTCCGGTAACATTTCCAGATTTGCGAAGTGTTCCATTGTGTAATAAGTTTGGAAAACCCTGATCTAGTCAATTGTATTGTATGAAAGTGTGAGACGCCTCAAAAGTATCAAATTATTTAGGTGTCCCGGATTGGAGGGGGGTAAATTAATGGTCACGTTAGTACTACACCATGTCAATATCTCAATTTGGCAATTTTTGACATTGTAGTTTACCTCCAACGTACAAACATACAAATAAATAATTTCACTGTATAAGTTCATTTGTTTACACTTGTTTATTTTCATCATGCAGTGGTGCACCGTTTGAGTGTTTAATTATGACGAACCGATAAGAGTTTTGTATTTTACATATCAATACAATGTGTGATTCACTGTTGTTTTGAAACGGCCCACCCCGTCGGATTAGACCGCTTCATTAATTGCTGTATATACATGTTATACGAGACATGATATGACAGCAAATTTAGCAGATACGTTACACTCGACAGCCATAAAAAAACACTCATTTTGATCATTTAAATTAGAGCGAGCACTAAATAAAGCAAACTCTTCAGCCAGTCACGTTTATAAATTTAGATTTTGATAATATTTCTTTTCCAGGAGAGTTTTATATTTCCACTGGAGTCATTGTCAAGTACAATACATGTATTTCAATTTAATGTTTTTAAAAAAAGTGATTCCAATAAAATTAAAAATTGCTTAGTATCCATAGACTATTCATAAGACGAAGTTGTACAAGAAGAGCACAGTTAAATACGTTATAAAAGCAACCCTTCTGCCAGTGTCGGGTTAAGACCTTGAGAGGCCTCAGACGCAATAATCAAATTTGGAGACACTGTTTTTTGGATAACTTAAATTTAAAAATTAATATGAAAACTGAATTAAAAATATATGGGTGTTTTATTATACCAGACATTTTGATGCCCCAAGCGCGCACATCATTTGCTTATAGAGTAATCCGCCTATGCCTTGAGGGCTATATCCCGATCTGATAAACTTGGACAACCCTCAAATAGTACTCATTTTTCAGTCATTTTTTTTTAATTGAAAAGACATGCCGCTAATAGAAAATGATGATTCAAGTCAATAATGAGGTAAAATACAACATAAAAACAATAAGTTCAACAGGAATCACATTTTTAAATTAGTAGTTCTTTTGGCTTTACGACATCGACAGTTCTGACGGTTTTTTTAAACTTTATTAAGCGGTGGGCTGCCATTGCGCTAACAAGGGTCTCGCTTAATCTATTCTAAAGCTATTCGCGGTGTTCTGGAGAAGGGGGGGGGGGTGTTATTATTATTAAGCAAGTATACGCAATAATTATAAAACCAATCAAATGTTACTTAATATACATATATTTTGTAACAATACGCAATACACCGCAATTTCAAAAAGTCATTGCCTATTTCAATCTCAATCATGACAAACTAAAATTATACATAATATGATCTTCCGCGGTTAGCAAATAAAATTACCTGTGATAAAGAGTACTGATTACACTAATCAACAATATGTATACCTATAGGGAGAACGAAAATTATCTTTAGACTTATCAAAGTAAGACTTCTAAAAAGTAGAAATGCTATATAATATAAGCCATTTTTGAGGCCCTTAAGATTCGAAGGCCCTAAGCGCGCGCCTCATTCGCTTGTGGGTTAATCCGTCACTGGTTTTTTGAAATTGAATTATGTAAAACATGCAATTTACGTACACAAAATATGTTATACATTTTCAGCCACCCACATTATTTCAGCTTTATTTATTATAATAATCGCCAAATGATACTAAAAGTGTGGTCATCCCTATTAGCTATGTCCAATAATAACAATGATTTAACGGACAATTTTCACTATCATATTACTAAGATACAAAAACAAAATAAATATTTCTTGCAATGAGTCACTTTTTTAATTGCATATTCACAAATATTCATCACACATTAAAATCACTAGAAGTGAGGTCTTCCCCAAAACTTGTAATGCCATTAAACTTATGTCTAACGCATTTTTAATGGAAACCTTCACCTAAATATGACAATTTTTTCTTCTTAGTATTTGCCTTGGTGATGAAGATCATAGTCCATGGGCTTGCGTAACAATAATTCTTGAACTCATATTTAATGCAGCGTATCTCAGTTAAATTTATTCGGGGAACTGCATTTTATTTTGTAAAATAAGATATAATCAATTATCAATAAATTTAAGCCGTAGCAGAAAAAAGTATTTTCTTCAAGCTAACAAAAATTCTTTAATAGCTAATATTATATAATATACATATCGTTACCCTAAAGCGGTGTCTGCCATTTTTTTCCTTTACGGCACAGTGATGAATGGATCTAGTACCGCGGCACACCAAGATGCCGCAGATTATCTCCGAAACTCTTTTTTTTTAGCTAACCGAGGAATTTTAAATCCTCGATTTTGTACCAAATAGACATTATTTAAAATTGACACTTTTAAGGCTTCTTCCACCGCGGCACACCTGGGACTTCTTGCGGCACAGTAGGGTCTAAGGATTTGTTGCATCGTACGGTTTGTTTGAACCTAAACTCTCAAAAATATTCCGTTGGGAGTATGTTACGTTGCCTACCTAGTAAGATAAAAAATAATGTTTATTGGTATACTTAATGATTATTTTAGCGGCATGCGTTTCTTGTTCTGCTTTTCTCTTTGCGTAATTTTCCAGTTACGACAATAATATATTCCGATGTCGATTTCAACAATTATTATTCAAAATCGTTCAAAGGTCGCCATCGATCATATGAACACTATTGTTTCATAGGTAAAGAATGCCACATTAGACACGATCCCCAGAAAATTATGCCAAGACACTTGGAATGAACGTGATATTTTTAAAATTTGCATGTTCGAGGTCACATAGAAATTTAATTTCAACAACCAATAAGCAATATAAATTTATAATATTTTTGCCCCCTATTGTGGAAGTTAATTAATATTTTTAAGGGCTGTTCTTAATTCAGTATAGTAATTATTTTTTTTATTTTTTCTTCTCCTATTGGTTTAAATACAAATGACAAATGTTTGAATGACTCTTGTTAAATGTTGAACATAATAAAGACTCTTAAAGAGTATCTCATGCCGGGTTTTTTCCCTACGGCTCAAGTATTCGATAGCAATATCGACAAGCAATACTACGCTAAGGCAGTGGTGGCGAAGCTTTTCAAACGCGCGTGCCAAAAATAATACTAACCAACTTTTCAACGAGACAAACAAAAAATATTTACTACAGTTAAATAGTATCACCCACGTCTTTCACAGTTTTTTTTTCAGGAAAGATTAGTATCGATGGCTATCGACTTATATTGTAGCTATATCATAAGAGAACAGTAAAAAAAACTATTTTACAGATTTATGATGGACATACCAACCATCTCTAGTATATAAATTAGTAACATCACAAACTACTAATATTTTTATATATATATTGAAGGAAGCTATCTGTTTGCTAAACATTAAATTTGTGAATCGCTTGTGTCGGTAAAATTTTTGGACTTACCAACTCGGGCATGAGTGCCCTAGTTTCACAAACCCTGCACTAATGGAAAGTAAATTATAGATTGCACTCGCAACCTCCTGGTAAAATGTCTATGCGGTCGCCTTCGAGCTATTCTGTAAAGTCAGTTAGGGACTGGGCAAATGTAAAATGTTAAAGATAATTAATATCACATTACGAAAATATCCAGAGAACAAAGTGTTGATTACTATTCCAATTCAACGCGTTCAGTTAACAGAATCTTTAAAAAAATAATAATTCTTTAAACACCCAATAAATGAAAATTACTAGGAAACTGAAAACCCTATTCGTTAGTTCCGGATAGTTTCATCGTGTAAAAATGAACAGTTACTAGGTTGAGAGAACCTTTGGAAAGATTAAGGATAAAAAACGCGTCTTGGAATAAACTAGTGATAAGAAGTTGACTAGTCGTTTTCTTTGTTCTCCGCTTTTAGTATCAAATATGTTAACATCACGGACTTAACTTAACGGAAAACAATTAAACAATTAGTATGAACATACAAAATACTTTCGGGACTCAAGCCCGCAGCCACTCAACTGTATGGGACTAGGGTATCCAATCCCGAAGCCTTTTTCCAATCCCGGGATTTCGGGATTGATTTATTTTGAATCCCGGGATTGAGATTTTCTCACCGAGGAATTTGAAATCCTCAATTCGCTATACTTTTTCCCGGAATCTCACGGAAACTCGTTTTTTTTTTTAGCCCACCGAAGAATTTGAAATCTCCGATTTGGTATACTTTTTCCCGGAATCTCACAGAAACTCGTTTTTTTTTTTTTTTAGCTCACCGAGGAATTTGAAATCTTCAATTTGCCAATTTCGTGTAAATTTCGAGAATTTGCTCAAAATTTCTCAATCCCGAAATCCCGGGATCGCGGCCATCTCAATCCCGGAATTTCGGGATCAGAAAATTGAACGGGATCCCGGGATTGGATGCCCTATATGGGACGTAGGCGTGAGAGATTATGCCACTTGTCTACAGAGAGACGAAGTAACAGGTATTCTTCACTTTGAGTGGTACATTATTTTTTCTTCGACCAACCTATTAATCATGTCAAGAGATAGTTATATCGAAATTCTTCCAGTATTTTTTTGTGTGAAATGTCTACAATCAACTTCCTGCGATCAATCTTCTGTAAACCATTAAAGCGACATATTTTTCGAGAAGAATCAATTAAAATCGCTTATAGAATATATGTGACATCATTAGTATATTTATGCAGACTGTGTGGTCACCATTGATTGAATGTTAACCGACACAAAACATATTGTAAATACTAGGTAGGTATCCCACGGAAAAATATTTCTGCACAAATATTTGCCAACATATTAACAATTTGTAACAAAAAATTAACCAGTGTCTCTCAACTATTCTCTTCTTAAGGATTTCTTTGGCATACCTTGGTATTATTTATAATTATAATTTATAATTAGGCATGTTTTATTTTTGTCTAAAATATATAGTTCGCTTCCGATACAGAAAAAATATTCTTAATGGAGGACATTTGAACAAGTTATTTTACGAACACTTTTGAGTTGTTGTGAATTATTCGGTAGACTTCCTAGGAAATAAGTATAGGATTGAGAAAGGACTCGTATATGGCTAATAAGCTTGTACAGTAGTTTAACAGGATCCAACATGAGCGGGACGATGAGACTTGACAACATCGCAAACAATCATGTCTTTAAAATTCAAATCGATTAAAAATTAATATTGGATGCAATCTATTCTATGCCTTGGCCTCGTAATGGAGTAGTCCAAACGCATTGACTGGATTGACTGGATGAAAGTATAATATTTACATAATTTAAGATTTCGACTGAAGGTGCTTGGTGGAATTTCAATATTAAATTTGAATCGTTCAAACTATGTACATTCTCACAAATTTTGTCACTAACGACCCGGGTTTCGCCTTTCGGCGTCAGTTCAAGTTCATCCGTGCACTTGAATGCCTGAAGATGCCGAAAGGCGAAACCCGGGTCGTTAGTGACAAAATTTGTGAGAATGTACATAGTTTGAACGATTCAAATTTATAATATTTACTGTGTTATGAAATTGTGTGATAATACGAAATCGCCTTACAAACGCGACCAAACGAAGCTGATTCATGTGAAATGAAAATCCAGTTCGACTACGATTAAAAAAAAGTTGCCAAATTGTAGCTTTATTGACTACATAATAATCACATATTAGTTATCGTTTTTAATTTATTACAATTAATAATATAACTTCTAATAAATGTTAGGATGTTAGAATATATGAGAAGATGTATCTCTTATAAGCCAGTATTATAGATATGTTAATGTATGTTTAAACATAGTTTTGATGAGGGCATAGGCTGAAATATTTACCAACTACATATTATGTATAAAATAATATTTGTAGAACAAAATTACTCTGATATGTTTTCACCTTTATGTAAATGTAGTTTTTAGTTATATTGTAATATGTACTAAATGTGTAACTTTTATACTTTTCACTTGTTTTTAACGACTCCACTGATTGAATTCCTATATATTCATGTAAGCCAAGTAACAATACCAATAAATGCAACCATAGGTCTGATCAAATGACTTGCCTTTTGTTTTATTAATGATACTTTTGTGTCATGTCGTAATTTTCATTGCAGACTATTATAAATTGTTATAAACGTTTTATCATAAGTGATATTTATTTTAATTCCGTTGGACTATAAAATACTTCAATTTAATTTCTTAGAAGAAGAAAAAACGCCATGATTTGGAATCATTGAAAGGATATAAAGATAAGAAAGATTGTGTTGTACAAATAGATAACATTTTAAATTTATAAGTACCGTTGAAAAAACATCATTCTTTTTGCAATGGACGTGAAAATTATCATGTCACAAATACTTAAAATGTACACTGATACTTTTAATTTTGTAGAAAATAACAAAATACTCGAAAATAAGTGCGATTCGAATGATTACTTTTATTATACCTAATCATTTATTGCATGCAGGGACATCCCGTGGGCATAGGCGAGTAGGCAGGTGCCTAAGGGCGGCAATCTTAGGAAGGGATTTTAAATGAATATTTTTTTTGACACACGAATTTAGCTTGGAATTAATACGATGCCTCAATGTATTTAATAAAAAAATGAGACAAAATATATTTTATCTGGTAACGACATTTATCGATGGCGGCAGTATTGTCGAAAATATTAATAGGCGAGCGGAAATGTATTCGTGTAAATATAGTACATATTCGAATTTCTATATTTGTTTATATATTCCTAAAACAATGGGAAATAATGACAAAGTCTCACGGATACTTGCATGGCTTTATTCGATTCACACGTAAAACGAGTTGGGGCGCTATTTTAAACTCTGCCTGGGGCAGCACATAGACTAGAAACTAGGGCATCCAATCCCGGGATTGACACGGGCGCGATCCTGTGATTTCGGGATTGAGAAATTTTGAGCAAATCCCGAAAATTGACAAGAAATTACCAAATTGAGGATTTCAAATTCCTCGGTGAGCTAAAAACAAAAAACGAGTTTCTGAGACAATCTGGGAAAAAGTATACCAAATGGAGAATTTCAAATTCCTCGGTGAGCTAAAAAAAAAAACGAGGTTTGGAGATAATCCGGGGAGAATGTATAGCGAATTGAGGGTTTCAAATTCCTCGGTGAGCTAATTCCAATCCCGGGATTGGATACCCTAGTAGGAACGTCACTGATTGCACGGTTTATTTGAACCCTTTTTTGAAATTTCACGGTCCAATATAATAGAATTTTTTACTGTATTCATGTTCCTTTTCCGCGGTTGTTTTGTAGCAAACATAAGAGGTATAGGTGTATTGTAGGATGTCACACTGCAGAAATCATGATTTTACTTTAGCAATTAAATCTTTGTACTTTTGTGGACTTAAATGTACATACGTGCTTCGGACTAAAAACAGTCTTAATCCGTGTTTAAATTGGCATTTACTTGATAGCCCTCAATTACGATAAGTTTATAAAATTGCAACGAATTTAGTTAGAACCACAATAGTTATTTAAAATACATAATAAATGGCTATTGAATAATTTGTTACATATTTCTTGTGGAACTAAATAATATTCTTTGTTATTTTTTTTTACTTACAAGTCAAAATACCTTTTTTACATCGTTTATCGAACTCTATTATAATAATGTTGGACGTGTAGCCAAGTGGTCAATGTCATCTCGTTGGCAACGATGTCCACGAGCTCGAATGAAGAAGCATAATGATAAAACTATATATTTTATATAAATTTGAGACATCACAGACAATAATGCTTTCGAACAGAAATCGATTGAAGAAAATGCTGTTCGTACTGGGGCTCAAATCTGTGAAATCCGTCACGGAAGCCCCGTTTTCCTCTAACTGACCACCGATCGACGTATTTTAAAGGATTGAAAAATGCCAAATGTGCTAAAACGAGTTAACGCAAAAAAAACGAATATTTTTTTGAAAATTTTAAATTCCACCGCGTTACATGGGAAAAATTATTGCTCTCAGTGGCGGATTATCCTATAAGCGCAAGAGGCGCGCGCTTGGGGCCTCCGAATCTTAGGGGCCTCAAAAATTGCTTTTACAATATAACCCATATACCTTTCGTTTAGATTTTAAATATTTTACTTGGAATTTTTTGACGATTTTATGTTTTCCGAAAAACAGGGCCTCCAAATTTTATTGCGCCTAAGGCCTCCCATGTGGTTAATCCACCACTGATTGCTCTTAAGTCTTAATGGAGTTTTTCTACTAAAACTCCTTTTTACTTAGTAACCTAAACTCTCTTTTTCCAAGGACAGAAAAAGTGGTTACTTTCTTTCTCTTGCTCCGTCTTGTTTTATATAAATGGTGGATGTGAGGTTATTTTTTAAATCACAGACATCCATGACTTCGAACAGAAATCCACAAATCGATTGAAAAATCTTACTGGTATTCGAATGGTGCGTTGGCTCCTTTATCATGGAATTCGACATAGTTCATAATATTGTTTATTAGTAGAACCTTTTGGTCTTATGCGCAATCTTGCTATTCATAAAACCACATAATACCTGATAAACAGACATCGCATTTTTATGTAATAAAAATGATAGTGAAGTGTCTTTTTTCATGTGACATTTAATTGGCTGTTAAGACAAATAAACACTTATAGAGATATATGCCAGGTATGTACTTAGAGAATATGAAACGCGAAACTGTAATCTTCCAAATTAACAGTTGCAATAAGATCATGGTACAGTGGGGGTTTATTGAAGTTTGGCGGTTTGTGACGAAGAAGTGGGGGATAAGCAAAAAATGTGACGTCAAAAACCAATATTATACATAGAATCGTTTCCACAAATTAACACAACTGTTTAATTTAAGGCATGATCCCTTATTAAAATATGTTGGGTTTCAAAACACGTGCGCCATTTAGGCAGTAGCATTTTAAATATATTTAATCTAGGCAGAATATCAAAATCTTACAGTATGACATTACATACAGCAAAGCCTCGTTTTTTCGTTTTTGAAGAGAACGACGGGTAAAACGTAGATTGGGGACATTAAGGGGCTAGATTTTTTGTGTTGATCATATTTATTTATTTTGATTCGATTAATTTACTTGAAGGTTTGGTCGTATACTTCATTTCAATTAATAAAATAGTTTTAAAGGACTTGAGTAACTTCGGTTGAATTTTGAATATTTCACACGCAATTTGCGGAAATTAAAAATAAAAACTAAAATAAAACAGTAATGTAAAGTTTCAACACAAATAGGGAAAAATTGTGAATTTCATACATTTATTTAATGTTATCTTTGCTTTGTAATGTTAAAACTAATTCTTTATAAATTTACTTAATATTTGAAGTATTAAGCTGCAAAATTTAATCATAATGTTCATCAGTAAGCTTATTTCTATGAACCGATCAATTCTGGTTTATCAACGAAAAATCTTTGTGACATTTGTTAAATTCAATGATTTACTTTCAAAAAATAAATACTAAAACATTTGGTGGCCACAATTTTTTTTAAACGGGTCTAGTATCAAGCCATCATCCTGATTCACACATTTTACAATAATATTCAAGCGGTTATAAATCATTCTTATGTAATAAAAAATCAATAGACTTATGGAACTATTTTCTAGTGTGTAAATATGATGTCATACGGAGGAAAGGTAGGTACATAGCAAACAAATTTAAATTATCTCTGATTTTTTGTAGTAATACTGTTATAAGTTCTTCTGGTTTATGAGATTGTTCGTCTGGTGTAAAAACATTTTTAGTATTCAATATAATTTTGAAATAAATATTATAAGAATTTGTGTAAAATTCCAATGCACCTCTGCATTTTTGCACACGTCAAATTAGTTAATTACCACTTTAGAATAAACAATAAGTTGAAAAGATATCGTTATTCACTGCTTTAAATTGCATATAATGACTTACCGCCTTCCTCTTGTTTCTCGTTCCTTGAACTTCAGTGCACTTAAATTTTTATTTAATCCTAATAGAGCGCAACGGTCTAAATTATTATCACAGTTCAAATATATGCATTAAAACAATTCAACAATATTATTTACAAATCAAACGCGTAGAGAAATAAATTATTTTTATTAACATCAATATTGGAAATCAACAAAACACAACAAATATATATTGGAAATTTAAACTAACGTTTAAATCTGGAATATTGAAAAGCGCATTTTCTTCCTGAAGATCATTTTCTTTCGAGTAAAAGGACCCACTTTATTCAAACAATAATCCGGCTTAGTTTGTCAACTTTATCAAATACCGATATTTTTTCATAACACATCAAAAAATATATATTATTCGATCTGAAATGATTTATTATTATTTTATATGACCTTTATTATGTTTGCATTCTGATTGCATACTTTAAAAAGTAATGAAATGCCACGGTAATTTGATGTTTAAACATAAGAATCAAGTCAAACGTTCGATTAATTTATTCGCAGTGTTGCCAACATTCAATTTCACTTTGGAATGAATGTTTAGTTTGCCAGAAGATCCACAGTGTTCCCGCCAACTGTGGAACTGGAAATGAACGAGTTGCCAATTTCGTATTATAATAAAATTGTCATGTGCTTACATTACGTCGCAAGGGTATTTCAAATATTATTTATCATTAAAATATTTAGAAATGCGGTTAAATTTATTTCGATGATTCGTCGCTATTTTTATCTCATCCCTATCGGTTATACAAACATTGTGGTTGATAAGAAGTTTAAGCCAACTGAAAGTTGTCATTTTTGTCACTGATCTTGACCGCTTCTTATAATAAATACTTGTAAAATAACATAAAATTAATCATATATTCTAGTAACTTAATTCAATTGGAATAAAAAACTAATATATTTTATTTTACGAAAATATTCATGTTATATGACAACTATAATTTGAATCAACAATACTTCTATTAAATCAAAATGAATTTCGATATTTTAAAAGATATAAGTAAGCAGTAGAGTTTAACGGCATATGTGTACATTTTAAAATTATTGGTTTGATTTCCTGAAAATTATTTATACATAATAAGTGCCACCAGATTTCTTGAGATCAAAACTATAACATTTGTAGTGGTTCGAAAGAGGACCCTGGTCTTTATTTCGGTGATCGAACAAGAACCAGTGTGTTCAACTTTCTTTGATCGCTATTGACACGACTGAGTCCCGAGCAGTTAGACGAGAGACAGAGAAATCCGTCTCTCCCCATAACGTCTCGGTTTGGTGTGACGCAGTCAGTCTGTGACAATTTTTAGGAATTAAATATGGGAACAATCAAATTCAATTAAACAACGCTCGTGAACAGTAAAAGGTGGAAATCCACCGGTTTATTTATAATCAAAAAGGGTTTACAGTAAATTTCGATAATTTGGCTAGCCACACAGGAGTGCGCTCTAAATACATGTTAATAAATTTGTCATTCGGCGTGAAGCTCGCGAGCCGAGCCTCCTAGTACCGAATGACAGTCGACTTGCAGACCGGGCCTTTCAGTAGGTCCTTCGCCTGGACTGAGGGTCCCTAGTATTACAATATTTATGTTCCCTTACGGGGAGACATCTATGATTTTATATTTTTACAAGAGAGAAAAAAAACAACATTCATCATACCATTTTCTTAGAACTAGTTTCGCACTCGGCGGTTTCTTATAACAGTTATTGATTTAGTAGTGGGCAAATTTTATTTAGTCTTGTTTTGAAGTTAAGATCTGCACACTCACTACGCGTGTACAGATCTGCTTAAAATTAATCCCTACGCTAAATCTTATGAATTAATATGGCCGTCAAGCCGTACCATATATCTAACTTAGGGGTGCAGAACAAAATTAATTTTTTTACTAGCACCGTCACAGTCCTCATGACTAATGATTGTTTGGATTTATTATTAATCGGTATGTACGCTAAGTCGTGGCATACATTTAATTCAATTTATAATATTCAGTGAAAATTTACATACAAAGTTATGATTTCTTAGTTTAACGATTCTAACTCAATTCTTATTGGATTTGCTAATACGACTTCGCAACGTTTTGCGGGACTCCCACAGCAAGGAACCGAGGTCTGTTCGTGAGGCGGATTTCCATATCCGTCCTCCCTTACTGTGTGCGTTCACTTCCAGTGACCGCAAGCCGTTTAGGCCGGAGCTCATTTTATCGACGGCACTCTGAATACGAGTCCGTCCAACCGCCCGTTGGTCAATCGCATTAGCGAAATCTCCTATGAAGTTACTTACACTACGTGTTTCGATTTGTTCGAGTATTAGGGAGGATTGGCGGAGACCAGACCTCCGTCCGAGGTCGGCTCCAGGCACGGTGTCAGACCGCTTGAAGGCGTCGCTATCGAGTGACGTAATCCAACTGGACGAATTGGATTTTAGGTTTTTACTATTGAGTGTCTGCCGAAACTTCGACAGACATGAGTCCCAGACAAGTGCGCTTGTCTAGGCGGGCTATTTGCCCCCGGAATTATACGTCCACCGCGCCGTATCACTCGGATTCCCGTGAATCCGCAATGATAGTGCCCCCCTAGTACTCAATACAAAAAACACCCTCCGACGTCGATCTAGCTAAAATTAAACTAGTGCGAGGCCGACGAAACCTGAGGCCCTTTTTCGCACAAGTCCTCGGGGCTGTCTGATCCTTTGTTACTTAGCTCCGCCGACCTTGCATCGTGAATCTATGGAAGGCGTGATGACAGCTCTTCCTGACGTCTCGAGACTAAGTGTCCCGCAGACTTGACCCCGCGACCTTTCAATGTTAACAAGTGACAAAAATTATGTCTGACATTTATATTTAAAAATGACTCGAATTATCACACCTCCCATAGTTCACCCTTATAACTAACATTTGCCGTTATGACGGCGGTGATCGACGATTATCAATGACACAGGAAAAACAAAATACACAATCAATTTCGAAACACAAGAAAATAAAAAAATACCTAACATAAAATAACATACAATTTTATACAAGTCCCCAGCGTCGCTTGGTGTCGTTTGCTATTTCTGTTGTTCAGATACTTCGCCCTCAGATAGGCATACATTATTGAATTTACAATTATCATCATTAGGTGACGGACCTTTCTTTTTCTATTGCAACTCAGGGTGGCTAATTATTGATGCGTGGGGCCCGCGACGTACCGCGGCTCGAACGCACGTAGTTTCGCTCGGCCGGAGTACTGCGCCCAATTTGCCTAATAATTCGTAGTTGAGTACTAAACTCAAACTAATTGAGACGTTGCAAAACAACAGTGAATATCGCATTGTTTTTGCGAATTCTAGTTATCCCCGTGGTCTCGTCACCGAATTGAAACAAAGATACTAAAATCCCGGCCTTGCCAATATAATTAAATATTGAAACAAACAAAACTTCAGACCTTACAATATCATTACATATTGACACAAACAAAACAATTCAGCTCTTGCGAATATAGTTAAATATTGCAACAAACAAAATTCAGACCTTGCAGATAGAATTGAATATTGAAACAAACGTAAAAAGAGTCGCACTTTGCCAATATAATTAAATATTGAGACAAACAAAAAAATCGGACTTTGCAAATATAATTAAATATTTAAACAAACATAAAAAAAAATCGGACTTTGTGAATATAATTAAATATCGAAACAAACATAAAAAAAATCGGACTTTGCAAATATAAGTAAATATTGAAACAAACATAAAAAAAATCGGACTTTGCAAATATAATCGAATATTTAACAAACATAAAAAAAATCGGATTTGCAAATATAATTAAATATTGAAACAAACAAAAAAAATCGGACTTTGCCAATATAATTAAATATTGGGACAAACATAAAAAGATCGGACTTTTGCAATCATAATTAAATATTGAAACAAACATAAAAAAAAATCGGACTTTGCAAATATAATTAAATATTTAACAAACATAAAAAAAATCGGACTTGCAAATATAATTAAATATTGAAACCAACAAAGAAAAATCGGACTTTGCCAATATAATTAAATATTGAGACAAACATAAAAAGATCGGACTTTGCAATTATGATTAAATATTTAAACAAACAAAAAAAAAATCGGACTTTGAAACAAACGTGAAACGTTTAGGTGTTGCAGAAAAATTATGCATTGAGCCATCGTACAATATTTTATTATTCCGTTGGCCGATACCGAATTGAGAACAAACGGAAAACGCTTCGGCGTTTGCAAAAACAAGATTAATTATGATTATATATTTCACGATTTTTCCGAAGACCAAGCGCCGCTGAGTGTTACACTGGACCGAACGGAGAGCATCCTCCGCGCGAAGTCGGTCGCAAAAATATTTACAATATACAGTTAGACAGGGTACAACACACAATAAAATAAGACAATGAATTTAAATCAAAATTAGCGTTCCCGTACTCTCCTCCGGCCGCTGTTATTGCCATTTCGAACAAGACGTGACACACGATTTTACTAGGCTGAGTTTAGAAGAAACAACATTTAATACATGAAGGGGTCCTGTCGACACTTAATAAAGTTCGGCTAGGAGCAAAGATATGACCGCGATTTTACACGCGTCTTTATTTCGATTCTCACTGTCGAGATCGAGCAGGAAGCTACAGTTCTGGCCGCGGACCTTAGGTTAAAGAGTATTGACTCAGAAACAATAGGCCGCGACATATTTATGCAACGTATAATAGTAGACGAACCTTTGGAAGTTCTCAGGAACCGGAGACAGCTTATCAGGAACAAGTTCAGCAAACAAAACAGCTGGCGGCAAGCGATAACACAAGGAGGTAGCACAGAATTCGACTCAGCTTTGCACAATGTCAACTATTCGAATGACTTGGTCAAGCTGAGAGAATTTCTGGCTGGTTTTTTTTATTAAAGATGTTGCGGCAGATAATATCGGCAGAAGAGAGCACGGGAACAGAGTAACGCGTAGAAGTCGGTGAAGATTTGGTAGCTTTTGCAAAACTGACCTGCCTTTTTGTAAAGGATTTGGTCCAGCTGCGTCCTCGGCCAGGGTCAAAAAAAACGGTTGACCCGAGCAAATCTGCTAACCTCAGCATCTGCGTCTCACGCCGATTGGCTAAGATGCTGACCTCCCGTGGCTCTGCCGAAATATCTCAAGATGGCGGCAACTGAGATTTTTCTAGAACAACGATTCCGCTGAGCGAAAATCGTCTCTAGTGATCTTAATATGACAGATAGAAAATCAGAAAAATCACTGTCGTGTCAGAATCAGTTTTCCGCGAAATATTGCTCTTACAAGCGATCTCATAACTCGTTGCTGAAGCGAGTTATGAGAAAAAGAAGAAAAATTTTCCACCTGAGCGAGTCAGGTGTACCGGTTAATCAAAGCGGAGATGTCATCGTCCGCGAAAAAGTAATTACTGATTTGATTCTGATTTTTATAAAAGCCTAAAATCGATTTAAGTGCAAATTTATGCTAAATATTTTCTATGGTGAATGTTCCTGAAGGGATTTGGCTGAAAATTCGAAGGAACGTCCGTGATAGTCGTTCGCTTCCATGAAACTAAAATTTCCCACCTTCCCTTCGTGTGTTCGCGCTTCATATCAGATTGAAATTTTGATTGACCGCGGTGGAGGGGAGGCCGCCTGCAATCGCACGTATGACCACGCGAACCGCTACGATTGGTCGGACTGGGCGGGGCTTATTTTAGTATCGAACGGCAAACGCTACACGCCGAACGCGTTTCGAACTTTCGTCTCGCCAAAATGTATGGGGAAATCACAGTTTATTGAATTACTAATAAACCTGTTATCCGATTGCAATTTAATTTACAACACCGTTTCGGACCATCGTCCTTTACGGCTCGAAAAAAATTCGGCGCCGAAGCTTGGCTCGGGCGCCGGTTCCGCACGATTTTAATTGGCGCAGGTGAGGGCTTGGTGGAGTCCAAACCGCGAACATGATTTTAATATTAGTTTATGCAGTGCATACTAGGACATGGCTAGTGTCGTAAAAACAAAAATTCTCAAACGAATTTTGTCCCTGACGACCCTGGTCGAGGTCGCCGCGGGATTCATTTGTTCGATCGCAATTGGAAATTGCGTCGATAGAATTCAGCGAAATTTCTTCAGGGGCTAGAACAGCCTATGCTAGGTGTACCTGTAAATTATGGGGAGCCTCCGTTGAGGAGGAGGAAAACGGCAAGCGTTTCCATTTCCCTCTCTCGCCGCACTCGACCGCAAATTCGGTCGAGTACCGCGCGCGAGCGAGAGACGGTATTTCTATTTGGCTCTGTGCGCCCACGTACTCACTTACAAAGCAGTGGGTTTGTCTTTGCACTCAATAATCCGCGGCGAGACCCGCGGATTGCAAAAATCTTAATATTTGCTTACATTGGCGACTTTGTCCATTTGACCTTGAATAATCGAAAAAATGATGTGTTTATTCTTTCTCTTTTCCTCATTATACCTATCAAGCTTTGCTAACAACCGTATAAGGAAATGCAAGTACAAATCATGCCAAAGGACCGTATCGTATCAATCCCCCTTACTTCCTATGGCGTGATTTACACTTATGCTTTTGCAGTTGTTAGCATTGCTAGAAAAAAAAATATCGCCTTAGTTATAATGAGAAATCGAGGTGCGGGCGGGCTGATCCAGTCTAACCCCGCCGCGCGAGAATGCGTTGACCCGCGAGAATTTATTGTGTCAGACGCCTCGGCGCCAGTGGCCGAGGCCGGGTCAAATTGGACAAATTCACGACATCTGATTCTATGTTTCTCACTGGAAACGCAACAAGTTTACAAAAGTGCTCTACTTTATCTGTAGGCAAAAGTTACATACATGGTAAAAAAATTATTTGTGTGTGCTGACTCCTGTCTTGTGTATTTACAATTTTATTAAGAGAGGAGGGTTCTCCTCCCTCTCTGACGAGCCTCCGTGAGGTTCGATAGACATTCGCAAAAGAATTAGTTATTCCCCAACAATTGTCTGTTCGAGACCAAATCTATAATTTATTCTATTTAAAAAAACAAATCTTACTTTAATACATTTCTCCCCCCCTTTTCTCTTTCGTTCCTTGAAGCGGGAAAACATGACAAATACAAAACACAAAAGAATTCCGTCATACTGACTGTTGCGGTTAGTGCCGCCAGGAATGTTAACTATAAAAATTTTCTCTATGACTTTTGCAAAACAAATTGAATTTATTATTATTTATTAATTTTTTTTTTTTTTTTAAAATTTTAATGTCTTCGCAAAAATGAAATTATTACTTTTTCGAATTAATCCGCCTGACATAGCTGCTGACGCTATCGAGGCCGAACAAATTTTTCCATCATTTGAAAGCAGACTCGCTTCGTTATTAACAGGAGAAAATTAAACATGTTACAAGTATATTTTTTTTGATAGTTATTTGATGTTGTGCAAGATAAAAATTGAACATATTAAAACTTAACTGACATTGTTTACTTTAAAAATTACCAAAATTGAAAAAAAATGAATTAATTATGTCTTGTGTACAGGAGTTGACTGGATTTACTTTAAGTTAAATATTTTTACTCTACTTGAATTTATTGATTAGCCTTGAAGAGGGATTTGCGAATGGTACTATACTTGATGATGTTTCTGGGCGTCTTCATCGGCGCGAGGGGTGGATGTGGTCCTCTTCATCTACTTGGTCTGGTCCTAGCGGGCCGGGGCGTCGGCAGCTTCCTCTTCTGGCAAGGGTGCTTCCTCAGTTCTCCGTCGCGGCGGTGTCTGCCCGAGGGGAAGTGGTTCGGCGTAGGGCGTCGGCACGGGGCGGATTTGGTTGGTGTGCGCCTTGATCGGCTTACCTCGTCTGTCCACCCAGTACACATTCATGCCCACCCTTGTAATTATCTTGTACGGCCCCTCCCATCTGGGAGCCAAGTTGGGGATGATTCCAGTCCTCACCCCTGGCTTCGTGAAGCCCCTCAAGTAGATCCGCTGCCCGGCTGAGAACTGCTCAGGCGGGGCGGTTTGGGCGGCGCGCGCATTTGTGCGCCCGCTGTACTCCTCCTGATGGCGTAACATGGCAGCATCTTGTTCGTCTCTCTCCAGCGCCTCTGTGCGTGCGGGCGGCATATCCAGTTGTGCCCGCCATTCGCCAGGCCTTGGCAGTTCATAACCCATCACCGCTTGACTGGGTGTGAGGCCGGTGGCGGCATTCTGACGGCAGCGCAACGCAAACAGTGTGCGCGGTAATGTTTCGCACCACTGTGCGTGCGCGCCCGGTTCAAGTTGAATTCTCATAGCTTTCTTTATTTCCTGGTTTCTTCTCTCCGTAGGATTAGCACGGGGGTGGTAGGGTGGCGTCGTCCAATGAAGGCATCCCCATGCTTCAAGGGTTGATACCCATCTCTCATGCAGGAACTGCGTACCATTATCGGTAAGCAGCGCCCGCGGGTATCCAAATCTGTGGAACACTTCTTGTTCCAACAGAGGCAGGAAGGTCGCCACTAACGAGTTCCGCATGGCGAAAGCTTCGGTCCATCGCGAGAACAAGTCAGTGACGACAAAATGTATTTATTCCCTCGTCGGCTCGCCGGGTACGGACCCATGAAGTCGAGGGCCAGTACCTCGAACGGCCGTGTCGCTTCTGTGTGCGACGTCATATGCGCCGGTCTCTGCAGCGCTCCTCGCTTTCGTGTAGCGCATATACGACAGGCGCGCACATACGCCTTCACGTCATTTCTGCGCGCCCGCCAGAAATAGAGCCGTTGTATGGCCCGATTCGTTTCCGCGGCTCCAGGGTGGCCGGCTAAGGGGTCGTCGTGATAGGCGGCGACGACTTCCTTCCTCAAGTGGAATGGCACCACAGTCAGCAGCCTTCCGCTGCTCTCTCGATGGCACAACAGTCCGTCGTGAACGATGTTACTTGGGTGCGGCTGATGCATTGTCGGCGTCCTTATCGCTGTGATTGTTTGCTGCGTATCCGGATCGGCGCGTTGCGCGGCTTTCACGGCGTCGTGCAACGTTGCCAGTTCTAATAGTAGCGCCACTGGCTTCCGGTGACTCGGTACCAGCATTCGGTCGTCGTGCTCCTCGATGGCAGGCGCCGTGGCGTCTGGATTTCTCGACAGTACATCCGGAAGTTGATTCAGTTTGCCGGCGCAGTGTTGTATGTCGAACTGGTGTTCAGATAACATTATCGCCCACCGTGTCAGCTTTGCGCGCTCATCCTTTGCGCTGTGCAGCCATGTCAGTGCTCGGTTGTCAGTTATCAGAGTGAAGGGACGATCCTCGACGTATGCTCGTTTGAATACTCGTTCCATTTTTCATGTCGTTTTTTTTCATACCAAAAAAAACATCGATCATTTCGCACACTTTTGGCCCTCCCTGTACTTAGTTTGATTGCTTCTCTCTGCCTTGATAAAAAAATAGCGCGCACTCTCTTCTTAATACAAATGAATTTAAATTAGCAATGTTTTTTTTTCCGAGTTGATTTTTCTTCGGTGTGCCGCTTTATGTATTTACCACAAAATATTTATAAACGTAAAAAAAATTAAAATTATTTAAAACACTGAAACTTTTTCACTTTGTTCATTGTTCGTAAGTTATTTCACTTATGCTAATTATTGTATTTCATTTGTTATCTCTTCACTGTTAATCAATGTTGTTCACTTATATTTCGTAACGCTTAATTAAATATACTACACTTAATAATTAGGTTGTTTAATGATATTACGGCACTTAATTAAATTGTTTTCTCCTCCTATCTTCGATTGTAACACGATTGGGCTCGGATTTATCGTTGAGGCATGATTCTAAATTATTCAAAATTCTTTTTGTTTGAAGTTATCGTTGGTTCCCGAGCCCATTTATATTTATTTACATTGTTCTTTAAAATTTATTTTGATTGGTTTCTTATTTAACACTTAACTAATACAGTTCTCCTTTCCTCGATGATAACATGTTTGGGGCTCGGATTCATGTTTGTGGCACGCGTCTAAGTTATTAAAAGTTTTTTTCGAAGTTAATATTTGTTCCCGAGCCCGCTTATATTTATTTACACTTATGAAATACTTATAAAAAAAATCGTTTTTTTTTTTCTCGTTTCGAATCGGTTTTTTTCTTGCATACGTTTTTCCCGTTTATTTTTCTCGTCATTTAAAGTTGATAATAAAAAAAATATTCCGCCCATTTTCTTCTCGTTTACTTGTATTGTTTTTTTCGTTAATTAATTAATTCCGCCGTTGCCTACGTTGGCATTCAGCCTCCCTGTGGGGGCCTCCGCACGACCAACAGCGGAGAGGGCCGTTTTCCCTCCTCGGAGGGCCGTGAGCACCGTATTGCTGAGGCCTCCGCTCTTCTTTCCGCTGCCGGTTATCATACCTCGGTTTTGCGTCGTGGTGATGGGGAGACTTGGGTAGGGGAGGTGGAGGGACATTGTACGATTGTTGAGGAGGGTTGCAGGTGTGCTGACACTGATGATTGCACGTGCCGTTTCCTGCGCGGTCGGTGTTTGTTACGTTTTGATTCCGTCTCGTCGTCTGATTCGGTTTTGGTATTGGCGCCTTTTCTCGCCTCTGGCGCAATTCCATTTCTCGCACCGCATCGACCAGCTCATCGAGCGTTGTCCAACGCAGTCTATCGGTCCTCTCCTGATCCCTGGGCGTCATCAGACCCTGGATCATCCTCGCCAGTTCCAGCGGATCGGCCGGTGCAGTGCAGATTCTCGCGATAGCCCTCTTTTTTTCTAAAAATTCGTATGCGTCCTCATCCTCCTCTTGGAGGACACTTTTCACCTCGTATTCTAATCGCAGTTTTCGCCCTACGCTATCGTAATTGCGTTGCATCGCAAACGTAAACCGTTCCCAAGACGTCGGTTTGACTGGCAGACTTTGCCACCAACTCAACGCTTCGCCGTGAAAAGCCGTGGCGGCTTTCGTGGCCCGGTCCTCCACGTCTGTGTCGGCCGCAGCGAAAAATTTCTCGCAACGCGTAATGAAGCGCGCCGTGTCCGCTTCCGGACCTCCGTGGAACGAGATCGAGAACACCGGCGGGTGTCCCGATCTCGGCCTCTCCTCTCGTCGCATCGGCGCTGGCAGCTCATCTACCAGAGTCGTCGGAGTCCGGGGCTCCGTCTCTTCCGGGAAGATTTGTCCGTTTTCGAACATTTCCGATACGGGCGATTCGCCTCCCTGAAACCCCGGTCGCAAGTTAATTTGGGCGCCAGTCGTGGTATCGTCCACGACAACGGATCGCGAGCGCGTCACTCTCGACATATTCCCGCTCTGTCTGAAAGAGTGATTTTTCTAAATTAGCATTGGCGGAGGCACGAAACTCATCCTCTCAGGGCCGTCGGTGACGATTTATTTTGTTTCCAATCATTCATCTCCGCATACTTTACTGATGTTAATTCTCATGAGTCTAATCCGACTAATCGTTGTTTATTCGACGTCACTCAGTTCCTCGGTGATCAGTCGATTCACGTCGCATCGTTCGAATAACAATTTTCGGGCGGACTGCGCCCGGTCGATTTTCTATGTGCTTTCCGGGGTCGATTTTATTCGACCACCGGTCAGTCGGCGCATGACTCTAAGTATGAATTTACATTTATTTTTAACATAAAGTCTACGTTACTTGATCTGCGCTTTGATCATATGAAATCAGGAATTTAAATCGGCCCTTTTCGTTGGGGGCCAAATGACACGACTGAGTCCCGAGCAGTTAGACGAGAGACAGAGAAATCCGTCTCTCCCCATAACGTCTCGGTTTGGTGTGACGCAGTCAGTCTGTGACAATTTTTAGGAATTAAATATGGGAACAATCAAATTCAATTAAACAACGCTCGTGAACAGTAAAAGGTGGAAATCCACCGGTTTATTTATAATCAAAAAGGGTTTACAGTAAATTTCGATAATTTGGCTAGCCACACAGGAGTGCGCTCTAAATACATGTTAATAAATTTGTCATTCGGCGTGAAGCTCGCGAGCCGAGCCTCCTAGTACCGAATGACAGTCGACTTGCAGACCGGGCCTTTCAGTAGGTCCTTCGCCTGGACTGAGGGTCCCTAGTATTACAATATTTATGTTCCCTTACGGGGAGACATCTATGATTTTATATTTTTACAAGAGAGAAAAAAAACAACATTCATCATACCATTTTCTTAGAACTAGTTTCGCACTCGGCGGTTTCTTATAACAGTTATTGATTTAGTAGTGGGCAAATTTTATTTAGTCTTGTTTTGAAGTTAAGATCTGCACACTCACTACGCGTGTACAGATCTGCTTAAAATTAATCCCTACGCTAAATCTTATGAATTAATATGGCCGTCAAGCCGTACCATATATCTAACTTAGGGGTGCAGAACAAAATTAATTTTTTTACTAGCACCGTCACAGTCCTCATGACTAATGATTGTTTGGATTTATTATTAATCGGTATGTACGCTAAGTCGTGGCATACATTTAATTCAATTTATAATATTCAGTGAAAATTTACATACAAAGTTATGATTTCTTAGTTTAACGATTCTAACTCAATTCTTATTGGATTTGCTAATACGACTTCGCAACGTTTTGCGGGACTCCCACAGCAAGGAACCGAGGTCTGTTCGTGAGGCGGATTTCCATATCCGTCCTCCCTTACTGTGTGCGTTCACTTCCAGTGACCGCAAGCCGTTTAGGCCGGAGCTCATTTTATCGACGGCACTCTGAATACGAGTCCGTCCAACCGCCCGTTGGTCAATCGCATTAGCGAAATCTCCTATGAAGTTACTTACACTACGTGTTTCGATTTGTTCGAGTATTAGGGAGGATTGGCGGAGACCAGACCTCCGTCCGAGGTCGGCTCCAGGCACGGTGTCAGACCGCTTGAAGGCGTCGCTATCGAGTGACGTAATCCAACTGGACGAATTGGATTTTAGGTTTTTACTATTGAGTGTCTGCCGAAACTTCGACAGACATGAGTCCCAGACAAGTGCGCTTGTCTAGGCGGGCTATTTGCCCCCGGAATTATACGTCCACCGCGCCGTATCACTCGGATTCCCGTGAATCCGCAATGATAGTGCCCCCCTAGTACTCAATACAAAAAACACCCTCCGACGTCGATCTAGCTAAAATTAAACTAGTGCGAGGCCGACGAAACCTGAGGCCCTTTTTCGCACAAGTCCTCGGGGCTGTCTGATCCTTTGTTACTTAGCTCCGCCGACCTTGCATCGTGAATCTATGGAAGGCGTGATGACAGCTCTTCCTGACGTCTCGAGACTAAGTGTCCCGCAGACTTGACCCCGCGACCTTTCAATGTTAACAAGTGACAAAAATTATGTCTGACATTTATATTTAAAAATGACTCGAATTATCACACCTCCCATAGTTCACCCTTATAACTAACATTTGCCGTTATGACGGCGGTGATCGACGATTATCAATGACACAGGAAAAACAAAATACACAATCAATTTCGAAACACAAGAAAATAAAAAAATACCTAACATAAAATAACATACAATTTTATACAAGTCCCCAGCGTCGCTTGGTGTCGTTTGCTATTTCTGTTGTTCAGATACTTCGCCCTCAGATAGGCATACATTATTGAATTTACAATTATCATCATTAGGTGACGGACCTTTCTTTTTCTATTGCAACTCAGGGTGGCTAATTATTGATGCGTGGGGCCCGCGACGTACCGCGGCTCGAACGCACGTAGTTTCGCTCGGCCGGAGTACTGCGCCCAATTTGCCTAATAATTCGTAGTTGAGTACTAAACTCAAACTAATTGAGACGTTGCAAAACAACAGTGAATATCGCATTGTTTTTGCGAATTCTAGTTATCCCCGTGGTCTCGTCACCGAATTGAAACAAAGATACTAAAATCCCGGCCTTGCCAATATAATTAAATATTGAAACAAACAAAACTTCAGACCTTACAATATCATTACATATTGACACAAACAAAACAATTCAGCTCTTGCGAATATAGTTAAATATTGCAACAAACAAAATTCAGACCTTGCAGATAGAATTGAATATTGAAACAAACGTAAAAAGAGTCGCACTTTGCCAATATAATTAAATATTGAGACAAACAAAAAAATCGGACTTTGCAAATATAATTAAATATTTAAACAAACATAAAAAAAAATCGGACTTTGTGAATATAATTAAATATCGAAACAAACATAAAAAAAATCGGACTTTGCAAATATAAGTAAATATTGAAACAAACATAAAAAAAATCGGACTTTGCAAATATAATCGAATATTTAACAAACATAAAAAAAATCGGATTTGCAAATATAATTAAATATTGAAACAAACAAAAAAAATCGGACTTTGCCAATATAATTAAATATTGGGACAAACATAAAAAGATCGGACTTTTGCAATCATAATTAAATATTGAAACAAACATAAAAAAAAATCGGACTTTGCAAATATAATTAAATATTTAACAAACATAAAAAAAATCGGACTTGCAAATATAATTAAATATTGAAACCAACAAAGAAAAATCGGACTTTGCCAATATAATTAAATATTGAGACAAACATAAAAAGATCGGACTTTGCAATTATGATTAAATATTTAAACAAACAAAAAAAAAATCGGACTTTGAAACAAACGTGAAACGTTTAGGTGTTGCAGAAAAATTATGCATTGAGCCATCGTACAATATTTTATTATTCCGTTGGCCGATACCGAATTGAGAACAAACGGAAAACGCTTCGGCGTTTGCAAAAACAAGATTAATTATGATTATATATTTCACGATTTTTCCGAAGACCAAGCGCCGCTGAGTGTTACACTGGACCGAACGGAGAGCATCCTCCGCGCGAAGTCGGTCGCAAAAATATTTACAATATACAGTTAGACAGGGTACAACACACAATAAAATAAGACAATGAATTTAAATCAAAATTAGCGTTCCCGTACTCTCCTCCGGCCGCTGTTATTGCCATTTCGAACAAGACGTGACACACGATTTTACTAGGCTGAGTTTAGAAGAAACAACATTTAATACATGAAGGGGTCCTGTCGACACTTAATAAAGTTCGGCTAGGAGCAAAGATATGACCGCGATTTTACACGCGTCTTTATTTCGATTCTCACTGTCGAGATCGAGCAGGAAGCTACAGTTCTGGCCGCGGACCTTAGGTTAAAGAGTATTGACTCAGAAACAATAGGCCGCGACATATTTATGCAACGTATAATAGTAGACGAACCTTTGGAAGTTCTCAGGAACCGGAGACAGCTTATCAGGAACAAGTTCAGCAAACAAAACAGCTGGCGGCAAGCGATAACACAAGGAGGTAGCACAGAATTCGACTCAGCTTTGCACAATGTCAACTATTCGAATGACTTGGTCAAGCTGAGAGAATTTCTGGCTGGTTTTTTTTATTAAAGATGTTGCGGCAGATAATATCGGCAGAAGAGAGCACGGGAACAGAGTAACGCGTAGAAGTCGGTGAAGATTTGGTAGCTTTTGCAAAACTGACCTGCCTTTTTGTAAAGGATTTGGTCCAGCTGCGTCCTCGGCCAGGGTCAAAAAAAACGGTTGACCCGAGCAAATCTGCTAACCTCAGCATCTGCGTCTCACGCCGATTGGCTAAGATGCTGACCTCCCGTGGCTCTGCCGAAATATCTCAAGATGGCGGCAACTGAGATTTTTCTAGAACAACGATTCCGCTGAGCGAAAATCGTCTCTAGTGATCTTAATATGACAGATAGAAAATCAGAAAAATCACTGTCGTGTCAGAATCAGTTTTCCGCGAAATATTGCTCTTACAAGCGATCTCATAACTCGTTGCTGAAGCGAGTTATGAGAAAAAGAAGAAAAATTTTCCACCTGAGCGAGTCAGGTGTACCGGTTAATCAAAGCGGAGATGTCATCGTCCGCGAAAAAGTAATTACTGATTTGATTCTGATTTTTATAAAAGCCTAAAATCGATTTAAGTGCAAATTTATGCTAAATATTTTCTATGGTGAATGTTCCTGAAGGGATTTGGCTGAAAATTCGAAGGAACGTCCGTGATAGTCGTTCGCTTCCATGAAACTAAAATTTCCCACCTTCCCTTCGTGTGTTCGCGCTTCATATCAGATTGAAATTTTGATTGACCGCGGTGGAGGGGAGGCCGCCTGCAATCGCACGTATGACCACGCGAACCGCTACGATTGGTCGGACTGGGCGGGACTTATTTTAGTATCGAACGGCAAACGCTACACGCCGAACGCGTTTCGAACTTTCGTCTCGCCAAAATGTATGGGGAAATCACAGTTTATTGAATTACTAATAAACCTGTTATCCGATTGCAATTTAATTTACAACACCGTTTCGGACCATCGTCCTTTACGGCTCGAAAAAAATTCGGCGCCGAAGCTTGGCTCGGGCGCCGGTTCCGCACGATTTTAATTGGCGCAGGTGAGGGCTTGGTGGAGTCCAAACCGCGAACATGATTTTAATATTAGTTTATGCAGTGCATACTAGGACATGGCTAGTGTCGTAAAAACAAAAATTCTCAAACGAATTTTGTCCCTGACGACCCTGGTCGAGGTCGCCGCGGGATTCATTTGTTCGATCGCAATTGGAAATTGCGTCGATAGAATTCAGCGAAATTTCTTCAGGGGCTAGAACAGCCTATGCTAGGTGTACCTGTAAATTATGGGGAGCCTCCGTTGAGGAGGAGGAAAACGGCAAGCGTTTCCATTTCCCTCTCTCGCCGCACTCGACCGCAAATTCGGTCGAGTACCGCGCGCGAGCGAGAGACGGTATTTCTATTTGGCTCTGTGCGCCCACGTACTCACTTACAAAGCAGTGGGTTTGTCTTTGCACTCAATAATCCGCGGCGAGACCCGCGGATTGCAAAAATCTTAATATTTGCTTACATTGGCGACTTTGTCCATTTGACCTTGAATAATCGAAAAAATGATGTGTTTATTCTTTCTCTTTTCCTCATTATACCTATCAAGCTTTGCTAACAACCGTATAAGGAAATGCAAGTACAAATCATGCCAAAGGACCGTATCGTATCAATATGTACACCATCCGAAATCGTATTTGATGATTTGCTTGTAGGAATATGTTTTTATATATTTTGACTCGAGAATTTGTTTAAAACCGAGATTTTTAGCTGTCTTAAAAGTTTTCTTTGGAACGCTGAGACAAACCTATAATACCGGGAAGCCTAGCAGCCCTGTATATGTTATAAAACATTGTTAATTTTACATGGTATAATGATATAAAGTATGTCAAAATTTATACCAAAGAGTGCGGACTCCGTTATCGTTACAATTATTTCTTTCTTTTCTATTTCTCAAAAAAAAATCTGTTACATGCATTGTCATGTTCCACCTTACCATCCTTCGTGTGATGAATAATTGGGATATTACGTTTGGGTTTTTAATGAAACCAACTACGTTCATTAGCTCCATTTCAAAGACTATTATTCTATATTTTCCACTTCCCAGAATAAATAATAATTCTAAGGATCGATTCTCAAAATAGTTCAATCCGGTGAGTTTCAACCTTTTCTGAATCATTAATATCTGAACAGTTCTATTCTGAACTTCCCTAATCTAAAAGGTCCAGAACATCATAACACACTATAAGTACTTATGGCATCGTATTATACCGTTTTCAAATGCTTATTTTAATTACAAGATACAAACATTCGAATAAAATCATTCTTTCCAGCTGCAAAATCAAATATACATTACAAGGGCACTTTAGTAATTGATAGGGGCACAGAAGTCTTTCGGTTACGGTTTTCAAGTATAAAAATTAATTAACTAGTAAATGGTGGGTAATTTTATTGCAATATTGATTAATTGTAATTATTCTGACAACCATTTCCCATAACTTCAGCATAAGTGTTTGTGCTTGTTAATAATGTATTTTCCATTACATTTGCCACCTCATAGCAGAGTCATATAATGAATGCATGAGGGCCCATCAAAAAGGGGACCCAAATGTATACAAACTCAATACCAGTGGGGGATCCAGAAATTGTCCCAGGAGAGAGGCATTAAATTTAAAAATAAACATTATACATAAATAATACATTAAAAAATAGATGATTTTAAAACAATATATCTATATAAAAATAGTCAATACATAAAATATTGTGTATTCTATAATACATAGTAAACTAAACAATTTAAGAGCCCATTTCACAACTTGTAATTAATTAGAAAAATTAACAAATTCTCCTCAGGGGGGCATGGCCCCCTGCCAACCCCCCTTTGATCCGACAATGCTCAATACATCAAATTGGGTGAGGATGCCGTTTACAAGAGCCCCCCAAACTTTAAGCTACGCCACTGATCCTGGCGATGGGATTTTATAATTAACATTATTTTATGCTGCCATACTAAATGCAAATGGGACATGTTCATTAAACACAAATAGAAGAAATGGTTTAATCTATTACACTCTCTTAAATAATTAAATTTTGCCAGATTTTTAAGTGAGGCTGAAATTCAGTCTTATTTATATATTACTAGCCAGTTCCTGGCAAGCGTTGCAATGCCACTCAAAGAAAGAAAATATTTGTGCTTTAATTGTGCTTATTGAAGTGCATGTTTTCTTTTTCTGTCTGTTTGACGTTTGCTGCCGATTTTCTATGATACGACACACGCGCCACCTAATGTAAGTCAAATTTAGTATAATCTTCGCGCAAGTGCAAACATACGTTGTCAAAGTGAACTGTATGGCAGACATACAAACATTTATTTTTATATATAAAACCTACTGTAAGTTCATTTTACTATGCCTATAGGCACTACATAATCCTCCCGGAAGTGCAAGCAAAGAGTTTGTCAAAGTTTTATTGCAATCGAATGAGCGGTGTGGCGACGCATAAAGAACCGACAAACAAACATTCATTTTTATTTATTAGAACTATATATAAGTTGGCATGTATAAAAAAATCTGGCATGTGAGCAATTCACAAATGTAATGTTTTGCAGAAAAAAAAAGATCTTTATTGATACAACTATTCAATAAAATTTAGCTTTCTTTAAGATAAAAAAAACAACTAAGGAGTATTTAATTTTTTTATCTACATACATATATATATTTGTCAATTTCAAAGTGAAAATACGCACTCGGGTAAGTATAAAGCGAGGCGTATCAGCACTCATGTGTCTTCTTTATTAACTATTCAAGATTTTTTGAATATGTACTAAAACAATTTTTCTTTTCTAAATAAAGAGTTTCAAAATCTGCTGTTTTTATATATAACTGGTAAGCCGCTTGGTCAGAGCACAAAAAAAAATAGCGATGAAAAGATTGGAACATGTGACTACCAACAATCACTCTGCTTCTTCGTATGTAATATCGGCTTCCCATAGCTCCACTGGATTTTTTCTAATTTTCTTACAAGCTATTTATTATCTCACAAGATATCTAAAGTTAATATGCTTTAAAACATGCTTCTCTTTTTCTAGTCGAAAATATACAAAACGCCGCAAAAATGCATTTTACTAGAACATTTAAGTCAATGGCGTTCCTAGACTATGTCCCGCCCCTAGAAAGAGCTTAAAATATCGCCCTCGCTATTTTTCGAATTATTTAAAAAAAAAATCATTTCATATGAATTGCTTAAAGCCATTCTAGTGTAAATATTTTTTTATTATTATTTCCCATTATTATATTTACACATACAAATATAGAAATTCGAACTCTTTACTTATCTACGTACTCAAAAACTTTACGGGAAAGCTGCTGCCTATAGTGCCTTCATCTGTAATTCATGTTTATTCGAAACACAATAGGGCACTTTACATTGGCATGAAGTCGTCCACGCTTTTGTGACGTCAGTTCCTTATGCACATTAGGCATAAGGAACATACGTTACCTAATCCTGGACGACGGCGCCCCAGTGTGCAGACCCCTAATTCGTGTCAAAAATTTCTGGGATTATTTGCCGCTCCTAGGCAACTGCCTACTCCCTTATGCCCACGGGACGTCCCTGATTTAAGAGTTAAAAAGAAAAAAAACAAACATTGCAATCAAGGAAACCAATAATTCATGAGAATCTGAAATGTTCATAGAAAAAAAATCGTCTAATTAAAAAAAAAACTTTGGCGACTTTCTTATACTGACTTTATGTTTATATTTCGAGTAAATTAACGGTTTCCGCGATTCGCGTATTGCATTTATTTTTCCATAAATCAATTTCTTACGTTACTGCACTGGTTAATTTTGGAGTAGAAATTAGCACATTTACTATATCTGTTTTGCGCATTTTAACTATCAGTGTTAATTAAATCTTAAATTCAATGTAGGTATTAATTCATTCAATTTTGTAACGACAAAAAGCGATGTTTACAGATCAAGGTTAGGTAAAAATATGTTTGATTTGATCCATGATTTACTAATGTTTTGAGGTTAAATTGATCCATTATTGACCTATCGACTGACAGTTAAATTTAATTTGTCTCTGATGTAATAATGGTCGTAGAGTCTACGACTTATATAGTATTAGACTAATTTAATTGTCTACGTCGTAGACAATTAAATTCAATTGCCTGTAGTGATGTCCTACGCTATGTGCCACCCCTAGGCAGAGCTTAAAATAGCGCCCTTACTATTTTAAAAAAATGCATCTCAAATTTCTTGTTTCGTGAAACTGCAAATTGACGTCCAAAAAGTGGATGCCAGATTGATTTTCGCCGAATAGATAACAATAAATTTTATTGGTAATATATGGTTATAATTTTATGTTCCATTTCCAATTGATGCTTATTATAGCAAAATATATATTACAAATTATAGAAGCTTTATTTGAATATAATAAAGTAAAGTTTATGATAGTTTTAACGGTGATTATTCCATGCAATTTTTCTGCATTCAAATATTTGGCGTGTTAAAGCAATTTGTACCTCATTTCTGAAATAATTTTCAAGAATATTGAATTTATTTAATAAAAAAATAATTAGGTGTTTCTTTCGCATTCAAAATATTTTATTACCAGATTTACTCAATTATTTTGACATTTCGTTTGAATGGTGGTACCAATAAAAGTTTCAAAATTCTACATCTTAATAACAAATCATTAAAATTAGATTAACAAGAAATGAAAAGACATATTCAATTCTTATTTTTTTATCTAAAATATTATAAAAATAGTTACTTGCCCTAATATTCAACCATTGTAACTCATTTTATTTTTGCTTTGTATTCTTGTACATATTTATTTCACTGAGGAAATGGATAGATTTCTTCATTATAAAAATAAAATATTACCCTAAATGTTTTATAACTGTGCATTTTAATGGACATTCTACGAAATGTTTCTGGCAGCATTATAACCATAGACAATATAATAATACTAGTTTTTGGAACACTGCCGCGCTTGGTTTTAAAATTTTTAGTTTCGAATATTAGAAAAACTTAATTCTCTGCTTATGAATGGGGGTAAGTTGTATAGAATATACAATTTTAACTAATTATGAATTAATTTAAACATTTTTTTACGATTTTCGCTCTCTTATTATGTTAGAATAACATAATTATTTTCTCGTACGTCGTCGTATATTATACGATGAGACGTATCGTATGTATGCCGGTATGTATAAGTACCATAAGAAAAAAATGGCCTAGGTAAACGTCAGAGCTGTCTGAACGTATTTTCATTAAATGGCCTTCAGTGATTTGTGTAGATTAAGGAATGCATTCAAAGGAACGGAAAATGACTATGAACAGGTAATACACCTAATTATTCATTCGTTTTACCAAATACATCTCAATTCGACGATCTTTTGAAAATATTTGTGTCATGTCACTTTGACCTACAAGTTGTAGGCGTTTTATTTTCGAGTGCCAGGTTTTTAGTTTTCTTTTTATAAACATAGTGTAAATAAGACTTTGTTTCCCGTTCAAAATTTAACGATTCGGCTCACCTTGCATTACTATTTTCGTATTGCATTATCTTTTATTTTCCAATGTTTGTTATTGGTGATTTTGGAGACAGATGTCACAATTTGTACAACGTTTACTGCGGAAATTGCTCAAATTTACGTCAGCTCGACTGATAATGTCACCATATTCTAAACAAATCATGACTTTTTTTATTCGTATTCAATGTCAACGAAAATATTATAAAATGCTCAATTTTAGATATTTCAAATGCACAGTTGCATTAAATTATTACATATGATTGCATATGCGTTGTGTATGTAATGTTATGACAGCATATGGTGTCATTTGATTCTTTACATACTCAATAAAAGTGCTTTAACAGCTTAACGACCACACGTTTTTTTATAAAATTTCACCTGGCGAAATAAAATTTGCAAAAAATTCGCAAAAATTGTATTTTTACTAAATTCACTATAATTTGTAAACAAATTGAGATATCTTTACAAAATTTAATTTTATTAGCTTCCAGATACTTCGCCTATACGCATATATGAGCCGCCGGCCAGCAACCTTTGTTTTTCAAAGACTCAAATACTCGTCCGCTGTCGTTAAGCTGTTAATAGCAAAAAAATACACATTTTACATATAAACTTTCTTTCTAGAATATTATTGTTTTATTTATGATCAAAAAATTCGATAAATCTCTTCAACATCTATTATTATACTGTCATTTAAAATCTCATTAAAAAAAATATCAAGAAGAACTAAATACACATACATCTTAGCTGGGTCACGGCTCTGTCTACACCAGTTTGTTCTGTATTGAGCTGATTGCTAGATTACATTTATTATTGTTTTCTTTCTATCTATGTTATCATGCCCTTTGCTGATCCCTCAGTCTTGCTAATATACTTATTCAATAGATTCGACAGTATCTTTTTGGAAGTTCATTTTCAATATAAACTTTATTATTCCACTTGTTGTGTTACAGAATGTGACACGTGTTTCGCTTCTTTGAGAAGCATCCTAATCCTAATATTATTTATTATTTAAGAATTATGAGATTGTGCGCTGAACACACTGATTTTTATCCAATAGACGTTTTAAAATTCAATAATACAATGTCTTAAAATTACAAAATTTGTAAGAACAGGTTTACCATTTCAACGGCTGAATTATCAAATTCATTATCAGGATAAGCAATAGTGTAATATTAAATACATATCTAAATGTTTTTCTTCAAAATGATGATAAACTTTTATTAAAAATACATTTCTTTAGTTAGTACATTATATCGTATCTCACAATTGCTCTTGCTTCGTGTGATTCAATTCATCTACAGACATCGGTATATTGTTCATAATTTACAATAATACTGTTGTGCTTTATAAATAAGTAACATTTCTTTGAATTTACAATGGTTTCGACTAGCTAGCACGTTGGCCATCTTTTTTATTTGGTAAAATAAGAAAGCTGATCAATCTGCTGAAATTTTCATTAAAAAAACAGAAATTTTAACCAAAATACTGTAGTTTTTAATATTGTCTCAAAGTCAGCTTTTCCCAACAGTGGGTAATGTGACTTTTATCATAGGGTTTAATTAAATCAACTTGCGTCTTACGCATACGTACAATTTATTTTTTCAAAAGTATTTATCAGAAAATTTGGTTATTCGTTTATTATGATTACATACTTTCAAATAAAAGAAATCTATTAGAAACTAAGACTTCAGATTTAAAACTTTTTACGACAACATATCTGAATATTGCTTCCTGTAAGCAACAGGAAAATAATTCAAAATACTAGTTTCGACATAGTTAAACATTGAGGTTGGCATAATATTTTTAAAATATTTAATCATAGTTTTATTTTGTACCTTTTGCTGTTTGTGATTGTGGATAACAGTTTTATATGTTTATATGTTTTTGTATATCATTATTTGTATCTAGGAGATTTTGCTTAAATGATGGCAATAAATCTTTTTTTTTAAATACATACTTCATTTAGTAGGTTTAGCTGTCGGCAATCGCTTGGCAAACAAAATCGACATTTTTTAATTTCTCACTGTTGCTTTCGGGTACCGATATATAGAAATAGTAATAGAAAAGTGTCAAGATAATTGTGAAAAAGAATGCTCATAACGGACTGATATTGCGTATGCAAAAAGATTTACCTGCTGTAATGAATGTTTTGCCTCATAAGTATTATTTATTTTATGAATATATTGCAAACTTCGCAACATTATTTGCTAAATCACCAAATTGTTGAATACTTATTTTATTGCCATGTTTGTAATTAATAATCATGATTTGGTCAAGTTTAATGGATGTTATTAATTTCATATGTAATTTGAACACATTTACCAATGTCCAATACTGTTTTTTTGTAGCATGACCACAACGACAGCAACAGCCTTCCGATGGCTGAAAACTCAATGGTACATGACATCATTACCAAAATTCTGGATGACCCACCGTCCGCTGATTGTGAAGACTATCCAAATACGTAAGTCTTCCGTTAATTATTACAATGGCTATTTTTTTGGGCGGAAACATTTTTTTCTGTCTAGGTTTTGTATATAAATTATGATCGTATTCAAGAATCATTAGAGCGATGCTTGAATTTTTCATAAACTAGAAAAACAAATGAACATAATGTAAAATAATTCCATGTCACCCTGTAATAACTTTATAATAATACTGCTATCTTGAAATTTTTAAAAGTAATTTTACTCTTACCGAAGTTGCCTTCAATATATTTTACTTAAATATGTATATGTAATGTAAAAACATGCATAACTGAATTTTATTTAAATCAAAAATCACCTGGGAGCTTATTTTATTGTTTTGCTTTACACGAAATCCAAGTTTGACGAGTTAATCATTTTTCTCATCTATTTATCCAACACGGATAGCGTGTTTGATTTTTTTTTTGTAGTAACTGCATATGTTTGTAAATTGTTTAATTATTTTTCAGCCCGCAGACACATTTTCTTTGCGACGATAGAGTGGCGGATACCGGTGGGGGATCTTCGGTTCTGAGACCCTCGATACCAAACGATCAATATCGACAGTACTCTCAGCGGGACACTCAAAACTTCAACAACTACAGCAAGTTTCTCTCAGAAAGTGATGGCTTCCAATTTACCCGGGAGTTTCCAATCAACGAAAGAAATGATTGGAATTCTACGAACTATCTGCAAAACCCCGTTAAAGACCCTCGGTCTAACATGACAAATTACAACAGTCAGTCAAATTCGGATTTTATGAATGCCAAGCCGCTAGATTTCTACGGGCAGAATGGAGACATTTTTAACAATGATATTAATAATCTAAGCTGCTTCGATTTAAACACCGCTGATATGATGGATTTCTCCAATACGGGCATCGGCAATGACGCTCTGTCTCAAGCCAACTTGAATCTTTTGAGGTTGGCCACTCAGGAAATACGATTAAATAATAATAATTTTAATACTGGCAATAAAATGTTTCCCGATAACAATTTATCACCCGCTAAACCCGATTATGGCAGCAACTATTCGAGAATAAACTCTTATCTTGATATGAATCAGATACCTGCACAGACTCAACATCAAATGAGCGACGCAGAGATGCTGTACGATTTACAAAAGCAAAGCGTATGTCCGCCGCACAATTCCAACCTAGAAAGAAACCTGGTGACACCTCTTTTGGACATGGCTGACATTCAGTCTATAACCCAGCAGAAGTCTGTGAATTATCCTCCGAACGGCATTATCCCAGATCAGTACGCCAACAATTGGAGCTCTAATTCTAGAAGGTTCGATGTAATAAATCCATTGGCTCTGAATTTAGATATGGATTCTAACAATGATATACTTCTGAATAAGAGTTTGTCATCAGATCAGTCTAGCAGTTCTACTCAAGGTATTCCCCCAAATTACATAAATAAATTGGATAGCAGGGTTCCGTATCAAAATTCGTCATACGTAAACGATTTGATGAATTTCACCGAGCGACACACTCAACAGCCAAATAAAAATGATCTGAATGAAGTATCTCAACGGCTCAACGAAGACAGTTTGAGACAGATGAGTAGCAGAATGAACACGCCTTACAGAGCCATCAGCAAAGTGAGCCAATATGATTACTCGCCAAAAATGAATCACGAAAATGTTTATCCTTCAACTGTGCGAGATATGAACGGCTACAAAAACAATCCGATGATGAATTCCGGCCACGCGCATCGCAACCTTAACAACCAACCTTTCCTAAAACAAAACATGTTGCAAGAATTCGCCGAGGCCCAAAAATATTACAACAATGAGAGAATCCTGAATCAATTACCGAGAGATCATCCAGCGATGGGGAGAAACCTCGATCGGATGAACTTCATACCGAATCCGAAGTGCGTCCATCCATTGGAGATGGCTATGATGCAGAAAGATCTAAACGACAGCTTTCATTTTGGATTGAACGCTGCCGGCTTCCCGCACTTGATGGGTCTGGACGATATGAGGATGAACGGTATGGGAATGCCCCCGTTGGGAATACCTCCGCAGGCTTTGGGAGGAATCTTTCCTCCTCCCTTTTTGGACATGCTGCCTCCGATGCAAATGCGAAACTTCAGGTGATGACATTGTTTTTTTTTTACTTAACATCACTTAAAAAATGTTCAAATATTGGATGATTTCATTTATTTCCTCATTCAAATGTTCAAATTGGTGATTCAAATTATCACTTTGTTGTCAAATATGTTTTATTTACCCAAAAAAATCACCAAACAGTATTATTCACCATTAGATCTGTACTGAACTTGCTGTGAGGAGTGAGTTCCTTTTAAATGACAATTGTGTGACTTTTTTCCAATGAATATATGTGTTATGATTGCTGGAATGATGTAAAAATATTTAAAAAAATATAAGTTAAAATTTATAGGTTTTATCCTTGAAAAACTGTTTGGCGTACCCAGGGATCACAAACCTTACATATTCACAAATACGTTTAAATATTAACTTAAAAAATACTAAATATTTCTTGAAAAATGAAAATATAAAAATGAATATAAACTGCATTGTAAAAACCCAGTGGCGGTTCGCAACCTAAAATTTTTGGTGGCCTAAAATAATGTTTGAAGTTTTATAGAATCCAGTATTTTTTATTGAGTTTTTCCAAGCAAACTCATCAAAATAATGTTGAAAAGAAAACATGCATTTCTTGCACTGACGTTTTAGCCCACTTCTTTATTTTGGACATTCCGGACGACTTTTGGAAAACAGCTGTGGCATAAATATTTTTTTTGACTATCGTGTCCAAAGTTTCTTTTGTAAAAAAAGCTGAAAAAATTCCAGCTCGGTATTGTCTTTTACTTTTTTAATTGTAATTTATTTTTGATTCCGGATTTAAAGTTGTCAAATTCATGAAACGCTGGAGTGCAAGTAGAACTATTCCAAATCCTCATTTCTTCCCAGCAGCGCTTAGCTCTTGGTTCTGTTTCTGTCTCCTCATCGTCATCAGATGAAGAAGAATCATATTTCATCGATATATCTATGTTATCGATGCAGTGGTGTAGGAAGGGGTCCTGCCGCCCAGGGTACCCTTGAATTTGTCGCCCCTAAATATCTTCTAATTTTGTTTTCAAATCACTTCTATTTTTTATCTATGAACTAGGAGTTTTTACTACAGGTGGCCTAATTTTTTTATTATTTAAAATATTTTAAGCCCAATCCTATTTTTACACGATACATTGGTTCCAGAAAGTGACGCGTAAAAAAACCTCACTTTCATATAATTTAATAAATCGGTTTTAAAACTCAAAATATCGCAAAAAAAGTTTCAAAAATGTATGAAAAAACAAAAATTGTTTTTCAAATTCACGCAATTTTTTTTTTTTTACATAAAAAAATAACATATTTATTGATCATAAAAATACAATGAGAAACATATACATATTATGTATACATGCATAATTGTATTCACTTACAGGAGTTATTCGCTGCTGTCACTGTCTGCTACGATTTTTTTAACGAACGTATTGAATTTTGCTTTAATCTGAATTTCGCTCAGACTCATTTGATGAAATATTGTTTTTCCTAGATTCCTGTCACTATTTCTTCTGTAAAAAAATCGGAAAAAAAATCGCGTAACATTAAGTAAACCGCGTTAACAAAAGTTGCGTTAATTCAATATCGTGCATAAAAAAATCACGTAAAAAATGATTGGATTTACATTTTCGAAAATGCCGCCCCCAAAAATGTGCCGCCCGGGGCGGTTCGTCTCTGCCGTGTCCGCCTTGCTACGCCACTGTTTCGATGTTTCCTCTTCATTGTCATAGTTCATGAGAATTATATCAATGTCGTCTGTAAAGGAACCCGTTTTACGAAGTACAGCACGATAGCAATAAAAAATGATTCATTAACCTTAAAATTACGTTTAAATATGATTATATACGATACAATCGCGTTAGAAACAAATTTCAACACAAAAAACACAATATAGACACTTCAAAAGACTTTTAAATACAGTATAAAACATAAATTACAACGAAAATATGTTCGGACAATTAACAAGCACTTCAAATCACTTAAAACGGTAAAAAAACTAAAACAACCACAGTATAACACAGCCGCCTATGTGGTCGAGTGGTCAACGTTGTTGGCTACCGCTACAGAGGGCCCGGGTTCAAATCCCGGTACGGATAGTTTTATAAATTGATTTTTCAATAGATTTATGATTTATGATGGATGTATGTGATGTCTTGAATTCACCCCTCTCACCCATCCTATCCTATGAACGGGGCGTATCGAGAGCGATTAGCTTACCACTTATCCTGTCCTAGCCCTGTCCATCTATCCCTACTCTCTTTGGAAAAAGAGAGGTTGAGCAACTGAGTAACAAGCAGTTCTCGTAGAAACACTTCTGTTGAGATAAATTCCATTAGGAGTCCATATGCTCCACATTGGGAGCGGACATGGTTTAAAAAAAAAAAAAATAACACAGTCTTATACAGTAAAACACAGAAAAACTGTAAAAAATCGCATGAAATTTAATAACAATATTACGCGCGTAATTCTACAGTTTGCGATGTATGAATCTGTCACGAAAGTCCGCTATGATGTCACACGGCAACCTGTCAAAAACTAAAAACTTTAATTCTTCCTTTTGTAAAGCTGAAATCTATTTTAAAATGGTATAGAAATGTGCTCAAACTTAGACAGATTGTTAGGCAAGTCATATTTAGAACCTATATTTGCTCACAGACAGATAATACTGTGATATGTTAAAAGTACGTCCATACACCTTTAGCGAAAGATTCTGTTGACGTCCATGTACGTCCACACTCCTCTAAAGTAACCCCTCTAAAGGTTAATGTAGCAGCAAAAATACTTGAAATGACATTGAATTAAAATTAAAAATGATTAAACCCAAATTCTTTTAGCTGTGCTTTTTTGTTTTCAGCAGGTTAGAAACACCCACATATGAGTGTAAAAAAAATAATTCATTTTTCTTAGGTTAATTCATCTAAGAAAAACTATTTTTCCTCTTCTACTCTCTAACTTTCCAGATTGTAGATACATTATTTTGTTACTAACTCATTCATTGATGCTTTTTGGTTCAATTGACACTAACATAGAATAGAACTCCATTATAATTGGGTAAAAAAATAGCAATGTTCTATGAAAATCTTCATGGGGTAAATACAAATATATTTCACCCTATTGATGATTAAAATCTGTAACCAATGTGTATGAATTCTTATAGGCGATCTCAAGCATCTGCAATTCTTCATGCTCGTCTTGAAGTTTGCTACGAACAGTGGCGCCAGCTCGAGAGAGAGAGAAAGAAAACAGAGGCCGACTTAGCTCGCTCTTTCCCTGGAAAAATGGTGTCTTCCGTTAACAGTATTCCTGTTCCACGACTGCCGCCTTATCCTTCCAGAGTTGACAGGCTTACTGTTGACATGCTTCGGGAACATACAAAGGTATCAAAAATATATCACTCTTTCATTTCATTTATATTAAAAATACAAATCTTCGATCGCCAGAAATCATTTACTATAAGCCGGTTCACTGTCATTCAAGATCAAAGTTATTGATTTTATATGTTATGTAATTTATTCAATCACTAAATTGGCACCTCTCAAGTTGTGCATAAACGTTTTCTACAATGGATAGATCTTACAACATACGTAGTCTTAAATATTACTCCATTCCTATGTTTTTAGGTCCTCACGCTTATGGCGAAAATGGCCACACTTAGAGCCGGAGCAATGAAAAAAGAATCTTCTCCCAAGGTGGAAGAGAAGAAACAATCCATTAAGATGGAAGAAAAATTGGCAGACAAGCCAAAGCAATCGGAGGGCGAACCCCAATCGATGGTTGTCACGAGAATATTGAAGAACAACGATAGAAACTCTACATCAATTTCGAAAACTGTCGTTGGTGTCTCTCAAGGAAGCGGGTCCAATAATACTGAAGCTGCCAGCCCAGAAATGAAGAGTCCGGTAATAGTCTTGAAAAGAGGTGAAACTCTTGCGCCTTGCAATAAAAATGTTGAGAGTGAATCTGTTGATTTGAATATTGAAGTTAACGCACCGGAATCAAAGACAGACGATAGCGCTGATGATGAAGAGAGTATAACGGAACTGTGAGTATTAATCCATGGTATTTTAATTCATTCGGCTCCCACGTACTTTCCATATGAATCATTAAATTGTTGAGATTTCACATGCTCTGATTGTAATTCAATACTTCTACATTCTGTTTTCCTAATTTAGTAATGCCTCATTTACCCTTGATGAGTACGCTGCCAAGAGAGTGAACTTAGCCGAATACTAAACAATCTAGACCCGGGGTGGGGAACCTTTTCATTGCTAAAGGACACATTCATTTATCTGATTTAACATAAGACTGCAGTAAAAAAAATGTTGACACCCCTCCCCCTTTTTTCGACTGTCAAACATAAAATGGGTTGATTAGGCTCTTTTTCCAAACGTTTGCGTATAATTTTTTGATCGAAGAGAATATTTTGATCAAGTCAAAAGGCCGCAGGTTCCCCTCCACTGATCTAGACAATCCCTGACACAAGGATTTAAAACTCAAGCTGCTTACAAAGAAATTATCTCATTCATGTTGGAATGGTGTTGAATTGAATGAGGCATAAGATTCCTTGAGACCGTACAGCGTCAATTGGACTGTAAAATGTATATGTCGCCCAATGTCTTGGCGACATTTACAAGCGGATTTATTAATCGGAATGAAGTAATTCTAATTACATCAATAGCTAAATACTTGTAATATTTCTTGCAGTTTCGGCTTAATTATCAAATAACCATTCACTGAATAGTTGCAGTAGCTGTAACATGAGGCTAAAGTCTCCGCGTACAACTCATGACTGCTCTATTAGAATTCACACACTCCACTGGACAGGTCGAATATAACTTGCAAAGCGTTCATCTGCTGGAGAATGATCAAAAAAGTCCCGGCATATAGATATTATTTTTTCATGGTTCATTCAAGCCTTTCTCAAGTCTTGAATTCTATGTATCTCTGTCTAGTCTTTTTTAACCCCAGATATACTCAATATCCTGCAACTAAATCCCCTTAAGTTCAATTTCATTATTAATTTTTATTTTATTCAATACATATCGACTTTGGAAAGGAAAAAGGACTTAACCCTCAGTTTTTTCAATATAGCTTTTATTCGATAATCACTATGTTTACAATTTAATACATGTTCTATCAAAAGGATATAAGCTATAAATGCCGAATTAATATCTAAATTAAGCTTTTAATTTTTTAAAAAGGAGGGCCTGTGAAATTTTTGTCGAGGAAAAGGGACTTAAACCACATCAATGACATTATTAGTCGCTGAGGTAAGATTTTACGGCGAGGAAAAAAGCGGTAAGCAGCTTGCTCCGTAAATGTATAGGAATTATTGCAGTTTTACCAACCTCTGCCGGCCGGCCGTGTCAGTTTTGACCACCGAGAAGACTTAAGCCGCTTAAATCTTTTGCTTACTCTTCTACCGGTAAACTCATATATCAACGATCCTTATGAAAGTAATTGTTTAAATATAAATTATATCATTAAAATGGCAATATATAAGAGCAAAAATATTCTAAAGATGTGTGGTGTCAACTTGGATGTCATAAACAATACAAATAAGGAAGCTAAGTGTTTAATATTACGTATTCAAATTTTTATGTCACCCTTACAAAGGGTTATCGTAAATTGTATTTAAATTGTTATAAAACAACCCTGTTTCTACCATAATATGCTTTAAATCATAGATCAATGATCTCGTGTTAATCTCAATTGAGAAAATTACCATAATATTTGGTATATTTATCAAAAACACCACCGTGCGGTTTTTAGGTTAAGTGTCGTGTAGTTTCAATGTTGTTGATAAAAATGATTTAAATTCACTTGTATTTACGAATCAAATCAATGTAATGGGCGAATATTTTTATTATTCACTGCTTCAATAAATTTGTAGTATTTTCCGATGCATAATATTTTATTAACTTGCAAATAACTTTTAAGGACAGTTCAGATTACACTGCAAGTAAAATGGAATAAATATTAAATACTGATATATACTTCCTCTCCTTTTTTGATGCATAATGTATGATAAACTATGTCTCAACTTAATGTTTTGAAATTAAAAGTAAAATAGCAATTGTTGCCATAATTCAATGTGCTTAAATTTCACTCGCAACACGCCGTTAGTAGACTCATGTTGTTAAAACTATAACCAACATTATTTCCATATTACATTCTCAAATTTGATGTGGGCATATTCTGAAGATGTCCTCTGATTAACAGCTTGTATGGAGATTGATGATAATATTATTATGGACGTGGAATTATGTAATCCCGAAGAAGTACCATGCGGAATACAAGGCCATGAATAAGTCAGAAGACGTTCTGGATATTCAACTAGAGATAATATAATAAAGTAGTAGCTATTACAATACTATATCAATATTTTATTATTTAGATTTATTTTTTGTACCTTTTAAATGATTATTGTACACATTTTTCATTGTCATTCAAATTCCTAGCTGTCATCGTGCCATAGTATGTCTTCATTTATTATCAAGTCATTTAGAAATTGGCGAGGAAAAAGGCGGTAAGCTGCTTAAGTTCAGTCGGGCCGATCATTTTTGTCGAGGAAAAAAGACGTAACCATCAATTTTATTGGTTTTTGTTGAATAACTTTTTTATTTTTTATCGAATAGCGTAAATAAAACACCAGTTTATTAGACTGTATGCGCTTCAAGGTTATGTCTATTTAATATTTTGACTCTGGATAAAAATCATTTAAAAAACGTTTTTCGTGCCTCCTGTAAAATTTGGTTTGTGTGGGTTACGTCCTTTTTCCTTTCCACAGTCGATATATATATACTTATCTGATCTGCTTGTTTCAGGGTTGCAAAGATAAGCGTGGCCACCCACACTGAGATTGAAGCCGCTATGTACGCCTGGAGATCTGCAGTCAGTCAAGTTCAAAATGCCCGCAGACAAGAATTGCAGCATCAGAAAGAAGACGAGCTGCGTACGATCATTTACATTACTTTGAATATAATATATTTGGTGCCAGCAAACTGCTGAAACTTTGACACCACCGTAGTAGTAAATTTTTTAAACATATTTTATAATAGAAAATAATCTTCGTGTTTGTAATTTTATAAGTATCCTTAAAAACAGTTATTTTTCGCTATTGGTAAATCTGGGAAGAATATTACTTGGTATTTCAAGTAAACAAATTTAAAAATAGACATTGTTTAAATAATACTTTCAATTTGTATTGCTTCCATCTGTTGTTCTCTTCTGACGTTAACTCTAGAAGGGAATCAAATGGAAATGGAATTCTACACTCAATATTATATTGCTACCGATTTTTTTTTTAATATTTTACAAAATACTTCCCAGTGCATTCTTATAATACATGTGTTTTTTTTATTTCAGTAATCACATCTCTTGCAGAAAGTGTCAAACTTCTATCTGAGTGCGCAAGGAAAGCGCGTCTCGCCATGTGGTGTGATCTCACATTGACAGTTGCCATGGCCGCAGAGACGGTAAATCAACAATCTTTTTTGTGCTGTAGGAACGAAATTATGCCAATAATAAATGCAAATCGAATTTGATTGTAGGGAAAGGGTTATTGATGACTTAAATGTAATAGGTTTGTGCTTCGAGTGAAATATTTCCATCGAAATCAAAATTATCAACAAAAGTCGATAAATAATTTATTTTCATTCAAATTTTACGAATCTTGTTATCAGTTTCACGTGCGTTTATTGTTCAACGGCTATTATTTTTATGATATTTGTAGAATACATTTTTTTAATGGATGTGATATGGGTACATGAACAGATCAACTCAAAACTAGATTTAAATGAAGATATTATTTGTAATATATTACATTGGGGAAAGAGGGATCCTAAGTCCTCACTCGTCACACGCAGAATGGGCATGAAAGTATCAAAACAAAAGCCAAGAATTGACAATGTTCAGCAATAATTTCCATTTATTTTGTTTGGTGTATTTTGTAAGTGGCTATAATATAGTCGTAAATATAATTAATTTGAATTTTGTTAATTGATTTTGACAACTGTTAGTTTTCCTCTTGGTTGTTGGCTTGAAAAGCAAAAACTAACATGAAAATAAATATTAAAATAAAATAGCAAAAAATCTTTTTTCATCCGTTTCAAGATGACTTATCGCAAAAATAATTCCGATCTATGAAATATTTGCCAATTTAGATCACGGTGGGTAAATATGATTTATTTTATAAAATATTAGGTATGCCTCAATTAATTATGCCCTAAAATAATCGTTGCCCCACATTTCTTAGACATGCCCGCTCTTGTTTGTAAGCATTATCTCATTTTACCCTGTATTAGATAAGTTAATATTCAATTTCAAAATGTAAATTTTGAATCAAGAAATTATTTACTCTGATGGATTTTAAATAGCATGAGTCGAGCGCTATTCAATATTTTCAAAAACAATAAAAACATAAAATAAATTTTCCCACAAAATGCATGTTTTATCAGGTTACTTTAATGTTTCAGCCTGCTGAACCGATCGCTGTGGAAGCCCCAAAACCAGTACAGGTGAAGAAAGCTGAACAAGCTAAGAAACCCGAACAAGCTAAGAAACCTGAACAAGTTAAGAAGCCAGAAGAGTCCACTAAAGTGAAAGCGGAAACCCCAGAAAATACAAAACAACCCACCGTCAAAGCAGTCACGCCTGCCTCGTCACCGATTAAAGAAACTTCTCCGCAAGCGACTCAACCGACGACTGTCACTAGCAACCCTCCGCCGAAATCTAATGGAATGAGCTACAGTAGAAATTTCAGGAATAACCGCAACGGAATGCAGTACAACCACAACGACCGTAACTCGTCGGCAAAAATAACCAATAACCATTGCAATGTGGACAGTTTCCAAGGTAAGTGCGACGGAAACAACTCTGCCAGCAGACCCTTCTCCAAGATGGCGCATCATCCCAATCATAACAACAACTATGTAACCGCCTCCCCGATCAAATAAATTATGCAATATCATCAGATACTGTGAACCTTATAAAATATTAACGCGCCTCTCGGCGATTATTAATTATTAGCCTAAAGGTATAGGCGTCACGCATAATAAGTTAAGCCTATGTTAATATGTGAAATAAAAATTCGATTGCAATAATTTTTGCAGTCGTTTTTGTCCTTACGTTCATAATCACACTGTGATTTTGAAGTGTTTGAAAAGCGCGGCTCGTCTGTCTCATCCGCAGGTTATAGACGAGTGAGAATGAATGGATGCAAGCCGCGGACGACGGCCGTCTGATGTTCGGGGTGAAAGTTTTTATTTTCACACTGTCAATGATTGAGGCTGCGTAACACAATTATTATTATTTATTTAATGTTAAACGTTCAAGCGTAGGGTAATAATTAACGCCTGCAATAAACGGTCGGCGGTCAGAAGACAAGTTCTAAGCCTGCGCTCGCCGTCCGAGCGGAGAGCGTTGCGCCGAGATGTTACCTTATCAAAATGTCCATGACTGGATTGTTCCGGAGAGAACCTTTTCAGAATGTGATAAAAATGTGTATTTCCTTATTACTTGTTGTCTTTTCGGATGGACGACTCGTTAGAATGATAAGTGAATGAAAACAATCGTTTATTAAATATTACACTCATGTACAAGCAATGCCATTCTGTCGGTCTCCTTTCATTTGATTGATTATCATCCAAAGATAATTTGCATTCGTTATAAGCGCTTTCATTGTGCAATAAATAAATTCTTTAGAAGAATCTATTTCAGAAGCAAGTGATTCTTTTTTAAAATAGCTTTAAAACATATATTTATAGTGCTGTCATTATCAAACTAATAAAAACAGACGTTCGAGATCGTTTTTAAGCGATGATTGACAAATCTGTCATTAGCAGAACTACGTTTGATATTATATAAAAAAGCAACTCGACCGATTACTAAGTTTTCCCTTCGAAAAGATTAAATCTCAAAGGTGTCACGGATAGATTTGACTTTGGCAAGTGTTTGTGCATGTTTTTAGAAAAAATAAACTCTCAGTGTATTTATTGTTGTACTTCACAATAGCATAATAACTATTGACAGAGCTTTATAAATTAATATTATTATTATTAATACATAATATATTATATTGTTTTTCTTACGATGTTTATGTTAAGGGGCCCCGCCTTCTTATCATGTTTTTATTTAGTAATGTAGCTTAGAACGCTCCCCATTGATGGATTCAGTATTGTACGCATATCTGGAAGAATTCTTTTTAAAATTTACTCACCCGTTTTAGATTCAAGGCAAAGTATCTACGAAAACATTTTAGACTTTGTGATATTTGTTTGTTATAAAAAAAAACACCAAACCTACTGTGGTCCAACAATTAATACCTACTTAGCAAACACTTAGATGTGATTTATATTAGATTTGTTTCCTTCTGTAGAATTGTTAGATATTTATTATCGTGATCTGTATAAGAGGGCTAAGTAATGTTTGGTAGGTAACTAATATATATCCGTCTGCAAATACCTGATATTTGATAGTGTTATCCCGCAACAGCCAAGATATGATACGTACGCTAATAAAAATTATGGTGAAATAGTAGAATTCAAGATAAATGAAATTATTTGCTGTAATAGGTTTTTATTTCATTAATCACTCTAATAATATGTGCAAAGTTTTCTGTTTTAAATTTTGTAATTTACGTACACCACTGTTGAATTTAAGCATTAGTAAAGATCGATAATTCTACATCAATTTTATATAAATTTTCATTCGTAAAGATATTAGATTTAACTGTGCTGAATGAAATACATGGATAAATTATTAGTTCTTTGCGAATACATTTTTTTTTTTATAATATAATGTTGAACTTTGCTGACCGTTAATTTAGATGGGGAGCTTATGAATATACTGGTAATTTTTTTCTTCCTTTACTTACTTAAAACAATAATTACTCTTCTCTGAACCGGATTATTAAATATACGAAGATCCCTTAGTCCCGCTAGTAGAAGATTAGTAATCAATGTTAAGTGTCTATTAATAAGAAATGTTTATCTAATTAATGTTTTTAATAAAATGCCCTCTCTGTAGCAATTACATATTGCGGGTCTATGCTGTTTACGCAGTAGAGCGAATGGAGAAGTGGGACGGAGCTTAAAACATTTGTCACTTTCGGACTGCGAAAATGCCACCACGGTTGATACGTATTTCCAAACTTGTTCTGATACCCGTACATATCCACTGCATTCGTATAAACGAAGGCTAAGTTTTTATCGGCTTGTGCAATAATCAAGAATTCACAGTACGTGACTACACCTGGAAGTGATGTCACGGTATCGAAGATACCTCTACTTGTCTTAACGAATATATCATGCCATAGCTCGGACTTATCTACCAAATCAAACAAAATAATAAACTATTTGAAATTGCATGGCTCGGTTACAGGCTTTGGTTAAAATAATTCTCCAAAGTCAAGCGGAAAATTTGATGCATAATAATCGTCATTTTTTCCTTTTTTTTAATATAATGACAAAGTTTTTACAGAATTTTCTAACCTACTTACTGATATATCCTGCACTTTAAACACACACAACTAGTGTTAGTAAATTTCAAATATATACGGATGTGTTTATAATTTTTTTTTTTTTTAAATATAAGTATTGTCAGTATTAAACACTCATTACTGTCATCCCATCTTCTCAAATAGGTAGCTATGCAACATTTTGAATCTTTATTGAGCGCATTTTTTTTAAGAAATAATTTCTTCCTATTTTGGTTACGTTGATTGAAAAAAGGTTTTTGATAAAAGTTTTATTTATATGAAATAATTATATCTGTTTGGATATAATATCTGCTAAAAAACTTAATTACAATTGGGCCAAATCAATACACCAATTATTAAATTTCTTTTAGCATACAGTGATCTAGAAATCATGAACTGCTCGTGAATACGTATGCAGCTCCTAATTACGTCTAAAATTCTATAAGAACGCCTGAAATGTCTTTTCTTCCAACCAACCGGATTTTGGATTTCTAGAAAAAACTGATACACACATATGATTTATTCAGTCGTGCTCCCTGGCTGTGAAATCTAGAGGTCAGGCGATTGATGTAATTTTGTACATGTCGCCGTGCAGTGTGAAGAAAGGACAGAAGCTAGTTTGTCCGGCATCTACATTTTTATTGTCTGACGGCGTTACTAGGCTACAGTTTATCTCATATCCTTCAAAATGTCTGAGAAGCACTTCGTCTTCTGCGTTTTATCTTTGTAAATAAAGACCAATCACTTTATAAAAGTTTAGCCAAATCGTTAGTGACAAAGTATAAGCCTTTTTACGGAAATATCTAGTTCGGTCGGCTCGTCCGGTTGAAAACTATATAGTGAATAATAATACATTAATTATATATTCTAAATTTCATTGGGTACGAATACGAATAATAAATAAACGTGTAAGTTTTAATAATATTACTATAAATGTCTGACTTGGCAGCGTAAGTGTTGTCCCTAACGCTTTATTTTAAATATAAATATCCCTCTAATAACGACAACACTTATCGGCTGTAGATTCCATCGATAGGACAAGAAGGTTTGATAAATTCTAATTTACATGGTACTTACTGTCTGATTTCTTATTTATGATAAATATCTTATTCTATATCCATGGAATCATATCAAAGCCTGTTAACTTTGCTGAAAAGAACAACAGGATCCGAATTCTGTCAGTATTTTTTAAAATATACTCGTAGAAGATATTCCCGGTTCCATTATTTAGTTTCTCTCTACTTAGCTATCTATAGTTTTTATTCCTTGTTATTCTTTAACTTCACTCAATGCCATCGTTTTTGTACTATCCATTAAGAAATTGACAGCATTTTTTTCATACAGGAGGTGCTTTTTAATAATTGAAACGTTTTTTTTTTCATTTATCATACATAGCATAGTCTCGGTTGGCAATGTAGACTGATTAATTTCAATGTCCGTATGTCTTGCTTTGGAACAAAAAATTTTCAGGTGTATGTATATGACAGTTTTGTCTCGGCATAAATTTCACGCAAACATGTTCCAAGTTAACTTGATTTTTACATTTTGTTGTAGCCACTCGAGTTTAATGAAATAAAATGTAAACTTTGCGACATTCTTTGACATTAAGTTGATTTAGCCAGAATATAATACTGTAAACGTATGTATCGCAGACTAAAAATGGGTTCAAAATTAACAGACATTGCTCAAGAACATTTACATCGGCCACCTGGCTTGCATTTTTAAATTTATTGTATTCCTCTCCTAACTTTCTCTCTTTAACTTGTACATAGTAAGTTTTTTTTATATAATTCATAACATCTCTTTATAAAATCATAAGCTTGACATGTTCCAATCGTATATAATTCTGCGTGGATATCATTGATTCAAATAAAAAATATAAAATTTTATTGAATATTTCCATAGGCACTCGTCTATCCGTTTGAAACCGTCTGGTGTAAAGAAAAAACTAATTATTTCCATGTGTAACTAGTAAGTTATGTAATGTTAATTCGTAAATTATATATAGTCATTTGTGTTACAGAGCTTATGCTGATTGACACCAAAAAGTAGATTCTTTTTTTTAATAATTATCAAGTAATGAACAGTGAAATTATTGTATAATATTATAGAATTTATAATCGGTATGGAGAACACCATTTAGATAGTATAAAATAATTGTTCTTCGAGTGTCGCCTCACTTTGATAGTTTAAAATATTACGCCTGAATGTTACGTCTCCGGTTTGCACACGTTGCAATATTTATAAACGCATGTTGTTTGTATTTAACGTTTTTAACATTAATTTCTCAATAATAGCTTTGTCATTTTGAACATATCTTAAAGTTTATCTTGAATCTCGAATCGATTGAAAAAGTGTTGACGCTTTCCAGTCGGTCATTTTTTCTGTCGTTTTAGAATGTTGTAAATCTTTGGATGGAATGTAGACAATGTAACAAAAACTGTGATAAAAATGGCTTAAAAAAATACTTAATATAGTAGAGGAATTGCGGTGAAATATTTGAAAACGTAGATGACTAACGGTGCGCTGAGTGCGCGGTAATAAAGCGGCGAGTCGACGCCTGCCTGTGCAATATATTGCGACATAATTATTTTCGGCCGGTGTAAAAAACAAATAATTTAATCAGTTCCTTATGATACTACATAAATAGTCAAACAATTTAGGTGATTAAAAAAATAACTCAGCCGTACACAATCTTCCCCGCGAGGTGAACAATAATCTTTCTTCGTTCGGCACCAACCATTTTCTAGTACTTTAAAAAAAGATGGTTTAACGATGTAACTCTTTGAGAATCTATAATAATAATAATTGACTTGTTAGAATTGCCAGTATTATAACGATGTTCATTTAGAGAAATAATAATGCACAAACAGTGGATAAGCGGTCGGGGATGTTCCAATTTTTTTTTTTTTTCAGAAACCGCCTGACATTTTTAATAATGCATTTTATGTTTTCGCGTTTCTTATTTATCGTATTACAATATCACCGTCGTCACAGTTGTTCACAAAATATAATTTAAAAAATATGCAAAAAAAAAAACAGTATTTACTTAAGTGTTTCTAAATGTCGTACAAGCCAAATGTTTTTTATAATATAATGGATTATTATGTAACCACAAATAACATAGTTAAACTCCCCGCTAGATAGTACGTCCACTCAGAGTGAAACCGAGAAATTTCAGAGTAAAGCTACTCGGTGGATTACAATACGAATTGTAGTTATTAAATCCTTAGAGATATATTATATCACAGATATTTTTCAACTCCTTCCCAGTACTATTCGTGTGTTTCTATTTAACTCGATGTCTACTCATACAAATTTAATGCTAGGTGTATCTCTCCACTTCTCGATTAGATGAGGCGTATAGTTTTCTGTAATTTATGTGCCAAATTCGGCAGGCGGCGTGAAGTTTCTTGTAGTACCGAAATTAGATAAACTCCCAATTGTCCCTCGTTTCGCCACTCAAATACTCGATTTGAATGATCTATTATACTTCATAATGTGACAATAATACTTTAATGATTTGGGTTGTTTGCTATAAATGCCGCTTGATTTGTATGTATCGGCGGACATTTTTTCAAAACCAATCCTTGTGCTCGCGAGATTAAGAAATGTTTCGATTTCAAAATCAGGTGTGGGAATTTAAAATGTTCATCAAAGCGCTTGGAATTTTATTATCTTCCTGTGTAATGAATTGACTGAAGTCCGAATGACGAGCATCTTATAATTGTTTATCTTGCTATCGCTAATCGATTGGCATTTTCCGAATGGTCAGTGCTGTTAATCTTAAAAATGCCTCTTCAATATAAATTATCTGACATCAATATATATTTCTGACGCCATTATTTGAATTAAAATTCCAACAAATATATCCTTGTCTCCGCATACATAATATTTGTAGATCAGGTGAATGGTATATAGGCGTAAATATAATGTATTTACACAAAGCAAATCGAGCAAAAGAAATGTATTTTAAAAAGATGTTGATTTCTGAAAACTAACTTAAATTCCATAAACATCGAACTTCACAGCTCTGAGTGACACACTTTTATAAACAGATAATAGCGACAGATTACCAGAGAAAACGCTAATAAATATCCTCTACTAAAAGTGCTCATCACAGAGTAGCAATAAATTATTTTTTCAGCGTGAATTGTACGATTCCTGAAGATTTTGAAATCAATGTCACAAATTTTCAGTCTTGACAGTAGATGTGATTTCGTCGAAGACTCAAAAACCTCAATCAGGCCCATAGTTAAAGAAAAACACCCCCGCTTTTAATGTGTATAAGCTTGAAAACTATTTAAACATAATTAGAAATAAACATAAAAAAATTATTATTTTTCTGGCAATCTCATTTTATCAATGTTAGAAGTGATAGCTTTATTAAAGATATTTAAATAGGTGACAATCTCTAAATGTATGTGCTATAAATGTTGACCAATTTTGTAATATAATAAATACTTATCACTATGCTATAAAATAGCTAGAGCCTAAATGTTTGATCTTTAATATGTATGTGTACAAGATTCGGATTTGACACGGATTCAATATCCATATGTGTGGAATTAATTGATGAACACTAACGGTGGAACCTTCGCATCCTGTTGACATCATTTTTGATTATCTCATTGAGTAAATGAAAAAAAACCAACAAGATAATGTCACTGTTTGGATAATTCTAATTGAAAGATCATTGCGAAAAGACTTGATATGATTTACTTTACTGTATGCATTTCATTTCTACCATTGTGAATTACAGTACAGAATGAATGAATTTGCCTATGTCTTCGTAATGATTTATCATTGGCTGATGTTACTGTCAATTTCATGTAATGGTCTCGTTGCTGACTTAATTATTCCCATCGAAGGCAAACACGGCATATTTCTTTTTTCCTTGATATCACAGAATATATCACTGTTACAACCTGATAGTAGTCACCTGACAATAATGACCGTAGTAAATATTTAAAAAAATATATACATATTACGAATTTCAAAGACACAAAATGAAATTTTAACAGAAAAAACAAATTGCATTGTCAATTATTATCGAAGATCGTTTCATAGGTTATCAATTCCGACCACACGTATGGATTCGCATATTCCTGACAGTCCTATATAAAACGACTAATATAATGATAAATTTACCCTGCTTCTCCGTCCTGAACTGTTATTAATGGACAAAACATGTTTTCTACCTAAATATTCATTTCTAAATGTCAAAAATAGTTGTTGTCTTTGTGTTATTTTCTCTATTACTCTTAAGATATAAAAGTCTAACTAGTTTAAAATGGCCATCCGTTTTATTCTGTACAACAAAATGGCCGTTAAGTGTTAAAAATGTAATGATGATGCTCATCATTGTTGTAATACAAGAGATATTATATTTCTTATTTATTTATATTTGTATGATAGTTGTTTAGGCTAATACTAATCATAATATTGCATTAAAAAAATGATTTGATTTGTTGTCGTAAATTATTTATCTTTCTCTGCGGCTTATTTTTAATTATTGTTTTCATCCATTTGGCCGGTGATGCCGTTGTTGTTATTTTAGTTTGCTAGAAACAATTGAATGTGTTTTGAATTAATGATAATAATATTATAAATATATTGTCTCTGGTAAAACACACATAATGTATCTCAAATTCTTGAAAAATTAATTATGCAGACAGTACGAATTTAATAGACATCTGATTGTCTATGCCCTAAACCTGTCGTAAGAAATAGGCTGACATATTTCGAAAAATTTTGAATGATATGTACCTCCATATTTTTCAATGGCGGCTTTAAGTCTCGACGAAGTGTCTCCTGACTGTAATATCTAAAATGGCTGTCGAAACAATGTTTTTGAAAATGTTAAGTTTTGAAGATTTTCCATAGATTGAGTTTTTTTTTATAATATATATTTTGTCGCTATGAAAAATTTTATAACTCCTTATTGTTCATCTTACATGATAAGCGTACATCTTTTTATGCCTGGTCAGGTATATATATGCATATATATATTATGTGTTAAATTTTAGTTTTATGAAAAGCTAGCTTTGGGCTTAATAAATTTATTCTCGAATATTGCAGAAGGGAGATTATCTGTACTGAAAAATCATAAATGAATGTTATTCTCTTCGGGTAAATCCAAATATTTATATTAACATTACCAATTTATTTTAATATGGATTTAGTAACAGAATATAAATATTTCAGTAAACTCACATTTCAATACAAAGAGTCGTAAGTAATCATCTCAATTTTGTCTCAACATTGACTATTACGATGCCGTAATGGAAGTTAAATCCCATTCGCTGTTAAGCCCAAATTAAATTAACTGATAATGTAAAAATTATTTAAACTTTACCGATACGCTCGTCTGCGTAGTAAATTACTCATTGGGTCCAATATAAAACGAACTTAAAAGTCTCCTCTGCACTGCAAATACCTGCTTATTATAATTATTACCTTATTTATTATAATTCCTATTAAACTTAACTTTCGTAATTAGGATATGGAAAAGTGAAACTATCGAAGCTGCTAGCTGCTAAAAAGAAATGAATTTAGTCCAATGAATTGATTTTTATATAAATCGTAAATATATGAACAGAAAGCTACATGCTTTTTTGAACTGAATTAATTATTTTCGAAGGCGTTTATTTCTTGTTAAAATACTCTCGCATGAAATTATAGCCTCTTGCATTATCATAAGAAATGTGTACTGTTTCATTTAACGAGTAATAATATATACTCTCGGTAAATTTACGAGACTTGTGACAACGTTCATAAATCTGGACCGTCTACAAATTTTTCAAGGAACTCGGATTGTTATTAATTTATTTCACTCAATATGTTACGAGTTCTCGCATCTCAGTCAACGATTTAAGTAATGGAAACGGAAGCAATAGCAAATTTTTGTGTATTTTCATAACAGTGAGTATATAATACTTACCTAGCTTATATGTGTGAGAATAAAATTGAGATTTACGCTAATTTAAACGTAACAATTTCTTAAACTAAAATACTCATACTGATTACTTAGTTACCAATAATATTGTTGTCTAAAAATATTGTCCGGCTGCTTACCGGATCTTTCGCTGTCGCGCCGTGAAGAACCCTGATAGGTTTGAATGTTGTGAACATTCTTTTTGATTATAAATGTCTCTATTATCAAGCGAACATATATCACATAGCCATAAAATTATCCCAAATAAGCTAATCTCTCTTATAGGTTATCGAACCGTTTAAAAGAAATATCTAAATGTGCTAATTAGCTATCCGTTAGTGAATCGTGCCGAATATTTATTGCGGTGGATGCGCTCGGTCTCGTGGGCAAACATTGTATCACCTCGTTGTAATATTTCTTTTCATAATATAAATGGACCAGACTCGCGCTTAGATCCCGCACACGTGGAGTCTAAATCATTAGGCGCGGATTGCTCTAGTTTAATAAAAGGCCACTATGACAAAGTATAGTACTCCTATTTTTTACTCGATGTTCTTGTCACTTTGGCTATATTAAATGTATTCATAATCCACGTGTCTTCCACGATTGCTCATTCTAAAATTACTGCCGATTTTGATTACTCAACATCTGTCATAATGATATACAACTGTCAACTTACGTATTTAACCCTTTAGGCATGTATACCTGAAATAGATTTTGAATACAAACTCAATAATATCAAATGAATGACAGAATAATCCACAGGTGAATAAATAAAAAAATGTTTTTATTTTTATGTTGACATGCAGCAGCATGCCTGTCTAGTCTTTTTTATTTAATGTCACTTACATACCACAGTGCTTTATGCTAATATTATAAAGCTTCGACAATATTATCGTGTAATTTTTCATTTCACCGTTTTAAATATCGACTCAATTAAGTAAAACATTACTACACTACCTTTCCAAATTGTATATTAAAAAAAATTAACAATAGTTTTTTTTTGTTATTAAAAAAAATACAATCCAACGTAATTATAACTACAACTTAAATCTAATCTTTATAAGAAATCAAGCCATTTCATATGAAATCGGTAAACTTTATCTACTATAAATGGACTTTGTAACATAACATTCATTTTGCATGCTGTGTATCTCGTACATGCTTGAAGGGTTAATGTCCAAAAAACTCGTAAGGTACTACATATTTCAGTTGTCTTCTCATTTCAGCCCTTTTTTTTACTGAATTGACAGGAATATTGCATAATATCTCAGGGATCTCTTGAAACTTTGTCGATAATTAGTCGTTATACAATTAAACGTTTGTGTATAAGGATGTAAAAATAAAAAAGGATGAAAAAAAATTTTAACTGTTCAATTTTTGTACTCTTCTATAAGGTTCGTCTTTTGGCATCTTCAAGTATACGAATGAACTCAAACTGACAGTGCATTTTTGATTGCATATAAATATAAAAAAGAAATTAAATAATTTATTAAACACTTAATCAAGGACTATGTTGGTGTTTTTCTGATCTTATTTTAATGCTGTTATAAAGATATTGATTGGAGAAAATTTTCAAATAATTACAAAACCAGTACTATGCATAAAAAATCTGCATAAATTATAATCAAACTTAATTATTATAACGAAAAGCAATACGCAAGAAACAAAATATTTTATATCGAGTTTCATAAGTGTTGTGTTTCATATGAAATACATAATTACATCAAATTATGAAGAATTCTGGATATTTTCCTCCGTACAAGAATACGCTTTTTAAATTATAATATTGTATTTTCTGTAAAAATTCAAATGCTTTCTGCAGAATCTTGATATTTAAATCATTGAAATGATTGCCAATAAAGTTTGCCACCATTTTCTTCAGTGTGTTTTTGAATGAGCAACTTCGTGAAAGACAATTATTGTGTACTGTTATTCTTATGATGGGTAGAATTTTCTCTCGTATAACTAAGACTTAGAAGTTTCACATTGTTATCAATTTTTAATTAATAATGTAATACTTAATATCCGACTAAGAGAACCCGACGGGTGAGATGAACTGCGTCCGGGGCGACGTTGGTGAAATTATTAACGCCGATGATGAGTCAATATCAGATTTTACCTAATAAATTTTGATTGATATTTCCTGTGGTGATTTAATAATATATATATTCATAAAATAAATAATAATAACTTAGATAATTATTAGTATAAACATGGAAAATTAGTTAGATTCTTGCTAGAAAAAAAAACAAACAGGATAAAAAGTATTTAGATAGTCCTTTGAAGGGCCGGGTGGCCCTGCGGAATTGTGCACAGTTGTGAGTTTTAAAAAAAATGTTGCAGATTGTGTGGTGTGCTGTTTTAAGAACTGTTTGTTCATTTTTCTTTGTAGTTGTTTTTCGACCCCGCAAGTCTGTCCTGAAAGGCAGCTTTAAATTTTTCATTTGCACTTTTGCAATCGTATAGATTTATGTTTATTAAATTTATCCTTCTTTCTCGTCCAACAGATGTCTCTATTATGTTAACCTTTTGGCTGCTGTAGAAAAAAGTACGTCTGTTCCTAGCACGCCAGCTATAATTTTCTATTATTAATTTAATTAATTATTGACGAGATCACTTGTCTCTGGCGTGTTTAGCACAAAAAAATTGACGAGATATCTCGTCTGTGGCAGCCATCCAGTTAAAAGATAAACGGAAGCATATTGTTGTCCTTCAACATGAGTAATCTTTCGGTATTGAAATTAAAAAAATATTTTTAAACAATTCACCAGTTATATCAAATTTCAAAACATCAAATGCTCAAATGAATGAAATATTACATTATAAAGAAAAAATTGTAACTAAAAAATTTACCGTAAATATTAATCCATTTTTATTTGAAATTAAAGATTGTTTACTGCATTAAAGTAAAATTAGACATTCTTAATCAAAAATATTTAATTCGTGACTAAAAATAAATTCATAAAATATTTGCGGATTTCATACTGGATGGAATCGTGTTAAATAGTGACAAATAAAATATATTAGGATGCGTTTATATAAACTTGCTGCCTTCTATGTAAGGATTGCCGGTATTGAATTGAAAATAAAAAAAAAGACTGATAATCTGTGCCATCTGTGAATCAAAAAAGAAATTAACGCAAGGCAGACTTGTCGGGATAGAACGATACTATTGAATCATTTAATTTTATATTAAAAGTATCTCTTTGTTGTATAGCTAGAAGACTTTGTTGAATTTTATAGAACGTATCGGGTGGTATGTGACTTACGCAGTATTGTAGGAGATCAGTTCAATTATTGCTTTGTTTTTCTCAAATTTATGTTTAAGTGGAAGGTTTTGTGCTAAAATAATTTACCTTAATTAGTCATTAAGGTGTTAACTCGACGATAGTCAACTGTAGATGGACATTTTTTTTATGTATCGATTTTATTTCGAGTCAAACAAATAAAGTTTTACTGATAATCCACAGGCATACCGCACTAATAACGTGTCTGCTTAGCTTGCGGTCACGCATACTCAAATCGTCTACTGCCAGGCAATGAAGAAGCGTCGACTGTGGTATTTTATTGCCGTGTGCCGTAAAACTGCCAACGGCGGAAAGCATTATTTCAATCGGCTTAATGTTTCCCGCTTATATTTTATTTCATATTCGCTGATAAATAAAATATGTAATGCATTTTTGAGAGAAGGATATCTCTGTCTGCCATTTTCATACCTTTCACATTATATTTTCTAGTAGTGGAAACAAACAATGTTGGGGGTTTATTATTATTGAATTAAAATTTATAAAAAATGTCTTTAATTAATTGTAAGAAAAAAATGCAATAAGTTCTCAAACCGTTGATTCTTTCAATTTACTATGCTTGTATTTAATACTAGAAGTTTTGTTTATTATTTATTCATTGAACCGTATAAAATTATTATTTCCGTACGCTATTAATAGTTTATGAAATGTACTTAGCGTAGAGAATTTTGTATACGATCCCCTATTACTAACTGTGTATTTACATCATTCAACAACGCCAAATGTAATGATATAGTTTGTACAATATATTACATTACATCATTGAAATTGACTTAGGGACTTTTTTATCACACATTTGATTCTGTTGAACTACTGCTTTAAGGAGACATCTATACTGAAATAATGGGATATGAGGCCATGTATTTGCAGTAAGATTTACTTGGAACAGTAAAGAAGTAAATAAATTTAAAACGGCAAAAAATCATCTCAATTCAATTTATACCACAATATTGATTCAAAATACATCATTTTTAGTCATAAATGAATGAATGTCCTTTAAAAAGTCCTGTAAATTTCTATGCCTCAAAGTTAACCCATTGATGCTTTTATAAATGTGTATGTTTAACGTAATATCATCTTGAGGAATAAATTAATATTCAAACTTTGATAGCTGTTCTGAATATTTTGTAAAAATATTTATTAGTTATTCACTGTGGTTTTGAAAATTAGTTCAATGGATAAATTACTGTCTCATTTGTTTTTTTTTGTCAATACAATCTTTCATTATAATTCTGTGCATTTAGGTGGCTTTTTTTCTATTTGTTATAAGCATTTATTCACTTGACTAAATACAATATTATGAAAAAAAAATGTAGTTTTTTTAAGTGTATGTTATTCACTTGAAAGATTTACTCGCCATTTATGAATTCTAACATGACCAAGAGCTTGACATTGAATCAGAAAATATTTGTCTATAAAATAATAAAAAAAATGGATAAGTGAATACTAATTTACAATTCATACTTTTGTAATACTGTGATATTGGTAATTATGTGGTCGTTTTCTTTTTTAAATACTAAATTGCATTATAAGTCTTGTTAACATAGAGGCTTACACTTGATAAATAATTTATATCAAAAAGCCATTCGACATACATTGATATTTTTTTTTGATTGTTTAAAAATTCTATTTCACCTAAGCAGTATTACTGGACAATAATCATTAAACATCATGAATGATTTTCTAATAAATTTAGAATGTATCTACTCGCCTGAAAATATCCATTGAAATGTCCATTATGTTATTTGACACAGTTCTGATGTCTTGTAGACTGTTTCATAATAGTTCCTGCAAACGAGTCTCAAACCATTTCACGTCAAATCATTTCATTGGTGTCAATGTGATAAATAATCCATTTGTAAGTTGCTAGTGTTAAATATTAGATACATACTACAAATTGACAATCTCAGTTTCAAAACCTACCAAAGACCATTTTTGATTTTTTTTTTTCAAATTTTGATGCAAACATGTTCTCTATTTCAATATCAATAAATTTTCAATTTAAAAACCTCTAAATACAAAGAAAACGCAAACGTGTTAAGTCTCAAAACCTCCTCAAATCCATAAAGCCCACAGCAGTTTTATGCACTTTTCCAACAATGTTGGATTTAGGTAAGTTTTGAAACTAATGCAGCTCAATTGCTTTTGATAAAAAAAATCATAATTGCCAACATCACAGTATTGTTTATTGAATGAAAACGTTAATATGTATGTATGTAAAAAATAATACTTTTTTTTTCATAATATTGTATTTCTTTTAATTTTAAAGTTTGTATACAGATAATAAAACTGTAATATATCAATCGAAAGCTGTACAGGTAACATTCTGTTTACAAAAATTTTAAAATTTAGTTTAATTGTTGCAATAAACAATTCGTATTATAAAAAGACCATGAATTCGAGAAAAAACGATTTTGATAATTTTGTAAACTTAGCGTTGCCTGTATTAATTTATCAATATTAAAATGATTGATTGCTGTTTTAGTATCTCATTGTCGCGGAACCCAGTTCCTGTAAAACTTAAAATCGTCATGTTCCTGAATATTTTAATTAGTCTAGTTGTAAATTCTAAAGAAATTTAACAGAATTGTGTTTATCTGAAATGAACTGGAACTTTAGAGGAAATCATAATTTTCAAATGGAGGTGAATTATTGTATATTTTTTGCTAATGAAATGTAAATGAATTATTCAGTATTTATTGATATACCAAAATGGTTTGCTGGACCACCCTAAAAATAAACGTTGCTTGCATTAAGGCGTACTAATATTCTGAACTTCTTGTATTATTACCATATCAATATGAAATGTAAGTAAGCTAAGAATGGATTTATTAAAACAAAAAGGTTTTTAAATTTATGTTAGATTTTACTGCTACGTCATTTAATGTACGTCATTTTCAGAAAATATGCATTTACTTCATTTTAAAGAAGTATCAAATCTTCTCAATGCAATCTGTTCTTTAACTTGCCATGTATAATGACAGCTAGCTGAATATTTTTGCAAATAAAAAAATATGAATTTAAAAAGAAAACACTATTGTTTATCTTAAAAAAAGAAACTTTTTTGATTGATGATAAAAAGTCATATGAACAAGTACAATAAGAAAACACCAATGTTCAAAACGTAGTATTTCTATAATAACAGAAAAATAATTTGCTATAATTATTTTTTAACTAATGCTGAAGCTTACTACAAAATGGATTATTATTCTATTACGCACATTTAAGTATTTTTTTTTCTCGTTACAACCAATAAAAACTTTCTTCAATCGTACGTATAACATTAAAGTCATTCATAGACTCGTAATATAAATTTAACTCATTTATAAAATTGAAGTTTTGCGCACTTCAAACAATAAAATACCTAAATTTTATAATAATATCTATTCTGATCAATACAGACTTCAGCATGTAATAGTTTAAAAATAAATTTCAAATAATGTACCAAATTTTCACTGTCATAATATAATATAAAACTGTGTTGTGATTAATTTTATTTTGGTACATACCTTTAATAATCATACTTATTAATTACAGCTATGATGAAATTATAGTTTCTACGTGTGCAATTTAATTTCTTTTAGTTGAAAAATATTGTAAGGCCGATCTTAAAACATGTTTTGTTAGACCAATATTTATTCCATTGATTGAAATGAAAACAGAACTTTTGAGTATGCGTAATTTGGTTGTGATCTGAATTTAATCAGTATTGCCAGATCAAAATGAAATATTTCCCAACGAAACATGTTAAAAGATTTTTTGTCTACAGTAATACTGATTCTGAGAAAACTGTTAGCACTGAATATATGCTGTATGTATTGATAAAACAAAAAGGCGTCTACAAAACAATATTAGTTACTTATAAATTGTTTGTTTAGGTTTTCTGTATACTTTTGAAAATGTAATGGTAAAATGAAAGCAAGTTGAACGATAAAATGTTTGTTTTATTTCTTATCCCCCTCTCATATATTTATTTTGACTATCTTCATTGATGATATCTGACACCCAGCCCAGTATATAAAACCATCTGTATTTATTAGCTTTATGGAAATCAATTTTGGTCAAATACTGCTTATTGTTAAATGACTAATGGTGAATAAAGATATAAAATAATTTTTGTAACATTCTTATTCCATTTGTGCTACAAAATGTTTTTCGCTTCTTTGGGAAGCATCGTCAGACATAACATTGTGATCATTTTCTATCAAATGATTCACAAACTCAAAAAATTATTGCATTTTAGACTTTTTATGTGTTTTTTAATTCTCACATTAAAGTTTCTACCTGTCTGCCCTACATAACCAGCTTTACAGTCTTGACAGGTGAGTCGACAGATGCCGCTCTGATAAAATGATTCTTATTTATCTTTACTATTTAACTTTTTAGTTGCCGTAGATAATTAATTTGTTTAATTAATTAATTGTTTGATTTTGTGAGGAATTCAGAGATAAGTGAGCGTACAAGAGAGCGTCCCGTCACGTCAGTGGTTATGGAGAGACGTTGGAACTGGCTGGGTCACGTGCTGCGGATGCCTCCGGAAAGCCTCAATCCTGCCTGCCTCTTCTTTCGACCGGTGGGATTCCGGCGTCCTGGACGTCCGTCGGGTACTATCCATAGGATGTACTCGGCGGAACTGAGGGATGCTGGCATGTCATGGGAGGAAGCAAAGCTATTGGCGGGAGACAGGGAAACATGGAGGTGCCGCGTGGCGGCCATATGCTCCACATAGGGAGCGAACATGGCCAAAAAAGAAGAAGATAATTAATAGTAATTACCTAGCATGCCGGCTATAATTTGCAACTATTAATTTAATTAGTTATTGACGAGATAACTCGTCTCTGGCCTGTTGAGCACGAAAAAATTTACGAGATATCTCGTCTGTGGCAGCGATCGAGTTAATAAAAGTTTTCCCAAGTTGTCTGCAAAATAAATAATTTTACGCCAGTTAATTAATCTTATCATTCGTTTGTTCCTTACCTGGGTAAATACTGTACAGAAAATGATCACAATTTTGATAAAAGAAAAATATTTGAAATACTCCATCTAGTAAATAATAAAGCTTTAAGAATGAACAGCTTGGAGTTTGGAAATAAATAAAATCATTAATAGAAAGGAAACATTGGAAAATAACATTTAAATTAAGTAAGTTCATCACCATCATTGAATTTATTTATTTGTTATTAGTACTATCATTGTTTATATCTTACTCCTGTGCCCGAGTAGAAATGTAAATCCCGACATTTATTTTATAAGTTAAAAATTAGAATCAATTTTTAGTTTATTTATAAACCTTGGGATGTTACACCTGATGATGCATCTCAAAGAAGTGAAACACGTGTGACACAACAAATATAATTTTATATTATAAATGACCTTCCACAAAGTTACCACCCAATCCATTGAAATCGTTCAATATAGTATTAACTTCATTTAACGTGAATGTCTAATCAGCACTTCTAAATTCACCAAAGGCACTAAAAGTCCTACAATCAAGTATGGAGTTAAAATGCATGTTGGAAGAGAATAAGCGTGAGCTTAATCAGAATTTATTCTGAAAGATTAATTTCCAAAATTTAAACAAAACAACATGGATTACAGCTACATTTGACACCACTTGACATCACTGATTATCAACAATATTATTGTTTGTAGCTGTAATATTTTATTTGGCCTATCAAACAATTTCATCTATATTAACCTCCAATAATAGCATTTACATTAATCTCTTTCATTTACCTACTGTATTGAATAAGTGAATCAAAAAAATCTTTATTATATAGCAAAATCTCTCTACCAAGTCCCTTCAGCTGTTGACTCTCAATATTCTGGTTTGACTGTGTCTTGTCTTTTTCTACTGTCCATCAAATATGGCAATTATCGACAGGCAAATAGTCCATCATAGTAATCACATAAACAATGACGTCTCTACAATTAGTTAGAATTGATTTTACCATGAAGTTCTCTTAGAAACTCAGCTAGGATGCAGCCGTATCCGACTGCAATCAACACCCTAAACAATTCTTATGCAGCATTGGCTGCCTTCGTGTAGGCATTTGGTGACGAGAACTGATACATATTCAATGAATAAACGGAATGAAACAACGATTTGGATTTAAAAATGGTAACATGAATATATTTATACATACTTACATAATAATAAATACAATACAACATAATATTATAAACTTCATATGCCATCTTCTTTGGTCTGCATATAAACAGTAATTCAACAACAAATTATTCAGAAACTCATTATATACACTGCCTTATCAATAATGACCACATATTAAGTTATTGGTTCAAATGTAATGAAAAGAATACAAAATATCAAAATCTGTGTTAAGCTACTGCATAATTGACATCAAATAAACATTAAATCTTCTCCGTTTATAAAAACATTATATTCGGAAGAAAGAAGCCTCATTATTTGATTCAACAATTCACGTCTACATTTTTATATGGAATCAAGATATCAACAATTAATATGGAATTAAAAGGCGCGCAAAAAAGGTGCGTTTTCTTTGGATCCATTTTCTCATGTATTCTCTATCAATATTTGTCATTATCTATTCCAAGACTTGAGCTCTGACACTCTCCAGTGACCTTATATAGTGGATTAGATATTCTCAGGAAAGGCATAACATAAGCGCCCATTATTGGTTTTTAATTTTTCGGATACAGCTTAACCCTTTGAGTAGTATCACCAATAGAGTAGTAGGGATAGAAATATAAGGCTAAGACAGGACTAGTGATTAACTAATCGTTGTCACTACACCATGTTATGGTTGTTAAAGGATCGGAAATAGTGGGAAGGACATCACAAGCACCCATGCCTTCGAACAGAAATCGATAAATCTAATGAAAAAATGCTGTTCATACTGAGATTTGAACCTGGTCTGGCACGGACCGCTTCGCCAAAGAACCCGATAACCTAATTTAGTAAACTAATAACTCACTATTCAAAGGGTTAAACATAATTCCATTATATCTTTGTATACGCGCAATGTTCAGTTAGAAGTGAATAAATGCATACAGCTTAGAGAGAACATTATTTATTTTGTGTTTAACCAATAGAAATAATATCTATAGAACAGTAAAAAACACCGTAAGTCAGTTTTGTACATGTAACAAACAAATAATAACAAAAAAATCATTAAAAAGTGGTAAAAGCAATGTAAATTGCTTTTATCTAACATAAACATAACATCCCTTATAGAAAATCTAATGAAAGTTATTGTCAAAAGAGTAGAATTTCAAATACAGTCAAAATGCTAACTCCCGACATGTTAGATATTACTTAAAATTCAGAAGTTATTTAAAGAAACCAGTTTGTCTATATTACACTATGTGATATTAGCTCTGTTCTTCTGCGTACTTCTGACGGTTTGCTGACGGTTTGCAGAGCTATTGAAACAAAACTTAAAAACTCAACGCTGAATTAAATTAACTACAGCTGTTCCTAAAATATATATTTTTAGATACCCACGTATCTTGCAGAATATATGTATGTGAATCTTAAATTTAATATGCCACTATTTTAGGGAAATTTTCAATTTCTTATAATACCTCCTATTTTATAGTACAGTCTGTAAAATGATGATGTCACTCAACTAAAAAAAAAACATTTTAAACATTGCACAATGGTAATAATCCTCAAAATGTCAATGGTAATCAATTCTAATTAATTTTAATATTTACAAATATGTTATTGCCACGTTTCTTTTTCATTGTAAAGCCCATGACTTCAAGGTAACCCAATAATTATATAAATGCCATCATTATCTTCATTGACACAGTGGTAACACGGTATTGTTGTTCACAATTTAAAATGTCTAGAGTACACCAACTCAGGTCGTCAGTTACATAATAATTCATCAAATATTTAGATACTATACTTATAATCTTCTAAGCATTTTGTTGTGTAACTGAATTATACAATATTATAAATGCATTATCAATTATTCTTTTCAATTTCCTCATTGATATTATTCACTTATCTTCTTGTTCATTTGATATAAATTGAAAAACTAGTTACCTCATCCCTCTAAAATAAATATCTTGCAAATCTGAGTATGATTAATGTGAGAAATGAAAAAAACCATCAGTCCTAGAGATAAATTAGAGCCGCATTTTGTAGCACTGGCTAGTTAGTAGAAAATAAACAAATTTATTACAATTCCTAAGCCAATAATGAAGACTATAACGCCACATCTCTATACTTAGTTAAATCGTCAGATTCATTTCCCATGGAAGTTTTACTGGAGCCATACTTACTATCTATGTACTGCCTTCTATAAATCAGACTGTCTGGACCGTAAACCATCGGGCCATAAAACACATAGTCTCTAGAGACGGACAGATTAAATGGATCATTTTTAATATGATCCAGTGACCTTCCGGGAGGCAGTAAATTATTGCCGTATGAAGAAAACATGTTTTTATTATTCACTTCATGCAGTTGTTGAAGTTCTACCAACGATCCGGATCTTGCTGGTACATTTTTTCTACATCTTCGATCTAAGCTTCTCGTGTAATGAGGGAAGACATAGTTTTGGGGGATGTTCTGTATCATCGGATGATGATGAGGCTGCGGAGGTTGCATTACCTCTTCTGCGGAGGGCTGCCAATATTTTGACATTTTCCCGGAGAAATCTTGTGGCGCTTTCTTTATAAATTCATCTCTCAAGTCAGGCATTGAGTGAGCAAACTTATCTGTGGACATAAAAATCATCTTATTTAGCAATTAATTCGCCACTAAAACAAACTAAAACTTGTACACACAGCTAAAAATAGAAAATGTGATTTAATTTTTTTAATCCCACTTTTCTTATCTACAATTGAGTGGTGATCCAGTATGGACCAAAGATGATTTAACTTATAACCTAGAAAAGGTAGGGATAATATTGAGCATGTTATTATAATGTCAGGCCTGCAATCAATCAAACAACGTCATACATCAACATCAAACTCCAGCACACATACTCTCACTACACTCTTACATAAATTATTTTTTTAATCTTTTTTTTTCGAGGATTTGTGTCTAAAGGTATGAATCCGTGGGGTGTCTCAAGTTACTTTCTACCCATCTGATCCTAAAAATGGGGCATAGTGAGAGGGACTAGCTATCTATTAGTCCTATCCGAACCGTATACTTCTTTATTAATTCTCTCTCAAAAATGAGAAGTTAACTGACTGAATAGCAAACAGTTATTGTTAAATAATTTAGCTTAAACGCTTAAAGATTGTGAGTGAACGTGGATTAAAAATGAAATTATCTTTGTTAAGATCCATTCTCGTTTATGATCACTGTAGATTTATTTTCCAACACATTAAAAAGAATATAATTATATTTATAAGTTAACACCTTTTACTGTACAACACTTTAGGAATAATAAAAAGAAATTTATTAAAACACAAAGATTCATTATGCAGCGTAAGTTAGATTACATTCGTGAAATAGAAGTTTAATATTTATTTAATGTTTATTTTAATTATTTACGTTGCGTAACATAATTTTAATAACTTCTATCAATGTGTGAGATCACAAAAAATGTTGTTTTAATCACTGAATAAATTAATAGCTACATACACACTACAACAAATCTGCATGTGATGAATCTTTAATGTGGGATCTTTACAAGATTATGCGCAGCATGACTGAATGATAAATCATAATACTGAATCATTACGCCTACGCAAAGCAATAAACTAGCTTACTTGCATTTTGGCTGCTATGCTTAATTTACTTCTTAGTTTGTTATACCTGATGGATAGTATTGTGTAGTAATTTTTTTCCTATGTAACGCAGTGGAACAGCATTTCAGTAATTTTTTCTCGACGTTTTTAATGATTCATTTTTGATTTTTTTATTGGAAACCATTGACTGTTTACACCTAACTTGGTCTGTTTTTTATTCAATGTTTTGGGTACCGCAACACTCGTAAATTAATGTCATAATACAAAACAATACCAGGTCCATAGACTTACCCTGTGACCAGAACCAGGGGTCTAATGCTTGATATATTGTTTTATCGATTTCTGTTCGAAGGCATGGGTGGTTGTGAAAATTCCCTCCCACCCTTCCAATCCTAAAATTGAAGAGGCAAAGCAAACGCCTTTTTTATGGAACATTATAATTTTTAGGTATATAATTTACAGATTTCAGTCATAATCACTTAGACCATTTTAAGATGAAGCTCTTAACAGTTTTGAAACTTTAAGTGAATACTATCAAATAATATTCATAAAACATTACAAAAAGTGTTATTAAACACATTAAAATCAAAATAACTCTTCCGGTAATGGCATAAAAATAAACCAATAAAATATTTTGTACACACTGCTACTACTTAATGACGCCTGGACTATTTAATAAAAGCCATTAATTTTTTCAACATGTTATCAGTTAATTAGTCTGCATTATCAACACATACAAAACGTTACTCTAAAAAGGCTAACTATCATATCCTCATTGAAGCTAGATTTAAAAATATTCCCCTGCTCACAGAGATTGCCATCAAAATTTCAAAAAAAGTTTATAGTGAACTTAGGTGCATATGCTATTTATCGATTCAAATATAAACAACAGCCACAAGATGGCATTTTTCACATTCGTAAAGTAATTTTTAATTCAAATTTACAAATGTTTCGATTTCAATACAGGGAAACATTTTCCTGAAAATGACATGAATTACTTAATTATTATTGTTTTATTAAAAAATGGCTTACTCTGTTCTCGTATCATTCCATAATTAGTATAAGCGTACAGAGAAGGAGCATCAACGACATCTGCTCCAGGAACAAAAGAACTTGCATTGAATTCACTCTCAGTCAATGAATGCTGCAAGTTGTTCACTATCTTTGATGTACTGAAAACAGTTTGAATAATAATTATTTTTTCCATTCCTGTCTCATAAAAATCTTATGAATACTTGTGACTCTTTATATATCATATGTTTTGCATTTGGCATGTACCAAGTCAAAAAAACATTACTTTTTAACATTGCAGTTGATTGACAGATAGTCAGATTTTTTAAAAATTATAAATCACTTATGATCAACTCGAGAGGAATTTTATTTATTTAAGATTAATAAAATGGAAAAATGGCCAATATCTGAAATGTTATATTGAAAAAAATTACATTTAACTTGAATCTGGAATCTTCTGCTCGCTACGCATTGCTCTTAGGAATTAATTAAAAATATCAAAGTAATACAAAAATAATAGGATTAAATAGCAATTTTGACTTTATGCCATCATACTATACCCTCCAAGGACGAGCGTCACCATATGGTCACAGTAAACATCGTTGTCTATTGATCCCACTATTCGTCCTTTTTCTACCTGAATATCGTTGCTTTTGCTCATATTTGGTTAAGAAGGGTACAGACTACAGTTAGTCATCAGCCGTGGGGACAGAAACGGCCTCCAAAGGCACATGTGATTTTTTTGAATTTCCTTTTTTTTAATTTACTTTTTGAAACTGTTAGTTATTTTTTTATAAACACATCAAATTATTTACAGTTATTTTGCTAATATATTTGTATTGAAATTATGTTGATCTAAAGGGGTCAAATTGTAAATATTTAAAAAAAAATCACGTTTAGCTATATTTCAACCCCGAATATTTGCGAGCCCATACGGTCACATTTGTCCTTACTACTGTCCGTACTCAATATTACACGGTAATAAAAGGATGAGCATGACCATATAGTCATGCTGGGTTTCTATACAACGACTTGGCTTTTTTTTTTAAATTTTGGATAGGGATAAAAGTTATCCGTGACTTCAATATGGCGTAGAAAATATTTTTTTTATCGGAAAAAACTCTCGTCTCTGGAGGGTTAAAGTTTGTGTAGAACTAAATATTTTTTTATATTTTTACTTAAGAATAATGGAGTTCTTCTATGTAAATCCCAAATCAATCATCACAGACCTCTTAACCTGGTCTGTGGTTAATAGCCTTAAATGAATATCAAAACAGAGATAAAAAATATTCAATATGTCTTGCTTAGAATATATAAAATATTTAGTGAATCAAAACAGACAAATCAATACTATGAATGTAGTGATAACAAAAATTGCACACTATATTATATTTCAAGCTTGTCATCATTATCTGTCAATTTTTTTGCAATACATTGTAATAGATTGATGATGACGAACACAACCAAATTTCACTTTTCAATGTCACAATTAACCAGCATACTGTTTCAGTACTTTGTTCAGTAGAAATCTTGTTAGCAAAACATTTCAGTTGCTATATTAAACACATATTTAAATTGTTAAGTACTATGAATGTAATATTAGTTATTCTGTTCAATAGTTTAGCAATGTTAAATATTATCTATAGTTAATGCTTATTTTTGATTGTTTAACAAAAACATATTTTATAATCGCTTAAATAATAGAATAAATATTTTATTTTTGTTACCCATTCAGCTCCTGAATCATTATCTGGACTTCGATAATTTTTGCTGCATAATATGACTGGATAATCACTATTCCAATCACGATTGCCAATAACCGTATCAGGTAGAAAATTAATTCTGTCATTCCGTATATAGACTGCAATCCCTGAAACAATGAGTTAAGAACATTAAAAAAATATCAGGTTCTAAACTAAGCCAGGTCAGGTTAGCAGAAGCAATCAGCTTAACACTTGTCCTGCCCTAGCAATATCCGTACTCTCTTTAAAATATAGATGTATAGAAACTGAGTAAAAATATTTTCTCGTAGAAAAAAACTTCTATTGAGAGAAGCTCTTTTAGGCATTCATATTATGATCTAAATTTAGAGCGGATATAGTAAAAAAGATTTGCATCTAACACCTACATTATTTTTCTAATAAATTATCGGTCTAATAAGTAAAAACTATTAAATTATAAATAATTTAAGGGAAATATTCTAATAAATAACTCATGAACTGATTTCTTTGACATTCAACATATGATGGTGCTGTCATTATTTAATTAATAGTCATTGTGTTTAATTGTCAATGCACCAGTTATTTATCACTTGAGGTAAAATCTAGAATAGTTTAACAAACTTACTAATATTATTATGCAAACAGTATTTTTTAATATTTTATGAATAAAGCAAACTTTATATTTTCTCATATCTAAAGTCTAGCAAGACTTTTGTAGAATAAAATAGACTTTTGTGTATTTTATTCTACAAAATAAGTATTGTAACTTTGTCCTGAAAAAGATTCATTCCCCTTCCAAAATAACTGTGTCTTGAAAAGCTGATGTACATGATGAGTACATTTTTTATGAAATATTATAAGATACTTTTTCAATTATTTACCCAATGACCAATACTCATATAGAAGACAAAACAGCATTCTGGTATCAGAATCAAGATGATAGCAATCAACCAGCCTAAGATGCAGCGTAAATTATTCTGAAATTTAAGAAAAACATTCCATTATCTTGAGGTATTATTAACAGATTCTATTATCATGGATCAGCAGAGTTATACTTTTAACTTGAATATGCTATGAATATGCAACTCATTTTAAAAGTTAAAAGCATAGCAGTGTTTGAGCAATTTAAAATGATTGTCAGGTGTTTCTTTGTAAAAAAAATCCATAAAATAACTACATTAGCCACAAAGACGTAGTTTAATTGTTCAAAAAAATTAAAATAATCTCGTGTGCACTTGCAGTGTTACCACCCACTCTCCACTACTGTGCACGCGCAATGACAAAATTGTTGTGTTTTCATCTCATTTGACATTTCTCATAACCTCAAAAATGTCAACGTCTTGAAGTCATTCTCGCCCTCTTTCTATCCAACTTACCTAACCTAACCTAAACTATAATATTATTCCTAATTTGAGTAGGACTTTTCAGTATACTAACATAACCTAAACTGTTGTGTTATTTCTACTCTATCTTGCGCTCGTCAGTAAGCTTAAACACTTACTAGTTACTTCAAATTGTACATTGAATGGTCAAAGTGAATGTAAATTGTAATGATGTAAACTTTAACTAAAGCTGATAGCTAACGTATCCATTGACCAATGAATGTATATTTTGATGAGATTTCACAATTAAACTGACACATGTGTACATCTTTTCCATTCATAAATAAAAGATAACTCATTGAAAAAATCCTTCGTTATTTATGTAACGATTTGTTTTTATATTAACATGACATAGTATTGAATTCATTGTATTCTAATATAACTAGGTACGCTGTTTTGAATTCAAAATAAGGTATCATGACATGCCAAAACAGATTTAAACATTAAGCTTCTATAAATTAGTCTTTTTCTCAGAGGTTCTTCATCAGTGAGAATAATTCAGCAGGCCCTGATCATTGATGAGAGATAATCATTTTTTATTTTATTGTTATTTTTTAGCGCGATCAGTAATCTAGCATTCTCTTCACTGGCGAATGAATATAAGAAATATAAAGTAATATTCGCTTCACCCTGTAGTCAATAATAAATTGCATATTACTTACATAAAAATACTATGAAATAATATTTAACCCAAATATATATTTAGTCACACAGTTTTATTGAGATTTTGGTGGCTTTATTTCTATCAGTAGGGTTCCATGGTTTTGATTTGGGGGCCAATTCTTGAAAGCGGAAATTAACTTCGCATCTGAGAATTTTTCGTTTTTATTTAGTAAATTCAAGCTTATACAGTATGAATTTAACTTTTGCATACCACGAAAAACTAACTCTATCTTATTTACGTATGATAGTGAAACTCATGATCTACAATATATTATTAAATAAGTTACTTGTAACTAGGGTATCCAATTCCATCTGGGATCCGTGATCCCGAAATCCCGAGATTGCGACCGTATCCGACAGTACAGTGCTATACCTTTTTTTTTAGCTCTTCTAAGGAATTCGGGATTGAGAAAATGAAACATGCAAGAGCTAAAAAAAAGAAAGTTGTCGCGCTGTTCATTTGGGGATATCCGTAAATTCAATCAAAATTTTTCTCTATCCCCAATTTATACACGATTTTATGTTGAATGTTCAATCCCGCGATCCCGGCATCCCGAGATTGAAGAATTGTCTATCCCGAAATCCCGGGATCAAAGGATCCGAGATTGGATACCCTACTTGTAACAACAAAGATCTCGCATGCAAGTTCACGTGGGCCCCTAAGTATTAAAGTGCTGTATATAAAAAGAAGTTTAAGAAACCCTGATCAAAAAGAATAATTATCCTTACCGTTGCCAAGCCATGTATGAGGACAGCCGTGGCGGCCATGACGCCGAAATAGCACACGGCGAGGAGATAAGCAGCCGCCGGCAGTCCGACCTCTGACTCCAGGATCCATAGCAATTCGTACGCGAATGCTATCGTGTAGGAAATCTGTAAGAATAATTCAATTCATTGTGTCATTGTTTTTATTAGACAGCTAAGCACTTGTTTATTACTTGAAGGTATCTGCTGTGAATTTGGCGATTATAAAAAAATAACTTGGCCGAGGCCTTTTTTGTAATACAGATACGTATTAAGGAATATGTTACAGGGGCCGTATACATACAATGTCACACCATAAGAGTGGCTCTTATAATTCGATGGCTTAATTAATGTCAAGCAACACAGTTGAACTTTAGAGAAGATCCAAAAAACTTTTTTTTATTGTTTTGTTACCAATGGCATGTTTATTTACAACCTAATTAATGTTCATATTTTATAAATTATTATGTACTATACATTTATCTTGCTTAACGACCTAATGGAGATGCTCAAATTTTAAGGTACGTTCTTAAAAAATGAAACTTTATGTGGTTAACGTTAAAATTTACGGACAAAACTAGAAACAATTGACATAACGTTGTTTGTTTGTCGTGTAGCCGAAAATTTAAGCTAACGTTTAAAAAATCGTATTCCAAAATTGTGACATAAAAGACAGGCAGTATCTACAATAATGTGAATGCGAAATGTGAATGTGAACGCAATAAACTTTTAACATAAAAAAATTAAATGTATTAATTAATGTAAATTAGTTAAAGGTTTAAGTATCAAAGCTTGAGAGGCCAACAATTATGTTTACACATTATTGTATCATTCTTTATGGGCATGTTGTTGAATGGCACAACTTTTTTTGAGCAAATGGAATCAAAGGGATACGAAATTTAGTAACGCCCCTGATCATATTTATATAAGTAATAAAAGCATTTTTTTAAAGACCGCAATATAATTAATTGGAATAATAATAAAAAAGGTTAATTATACAGATTATATGAAGCTATTCCAAAATTGTTGAAATATGAACTGTGAATGTAATTTAGTGGATACAAATTTGAAAGTATTTTTAGAAATCAGTCTCAAACATGGTTGATAACATACAAAATACTATTCCAAAGTAATTTAAAACTAAAAATATTTTTAAAATGTACATTATTTTTCAAAATGAAATTCAAGTTTCATTTTTATTAACCATTTTGGAGTGAGCCGCGTTTGTCAATAATACCCTCATATAAAATATACCATACGATGGTACCAATCCGTGCTGAACGTCATAAACCACAGCTTGCAATTATATTTCATGAAAAATCACTGTCAACATGGAACATGACGAATAATTAAATCTACGCGGTTATTTGCGACGCTCTAATTCGGCCCTGTGAATAGGAACCCAAGCAGTGTCGAAATTGTGGGAAATATTGCTTGATTAAGATCTTTCTCGTGGACAGGTAAAGAACCAGTTACGCAATGTCAGACAATTACAAGTGTGAATTGTTCTTAAGGTGGATAAGAAATAATTGGATTTTATACAGTGACGTAGATTTGAATCGTAATAATATTATACATTACCAATCCTCTATTTCTACGTTAATATCATTCAACAACAAAATTATAAATAAATATCAAATGATACAAAATTGGAATTGATATTATGGATGATTTGAATTTCAATACAAACGTGTCAAGTTACTTGTGCAAAATCATATTGATTATTTAATAGTGGGTTATTAATTAGGCCCATTTTTTAATACATTACTTTTCAATCGATGTATGGATTTTTATCCAAGGGCTTGAATACTTGAGAAGGTTTTATTCCTTCACTCCCAAACGGAGCTCTGAGAGAGCCATTGGAGCCCAACCCTTTCTAAGAAAAAACATCTATTTTTTATTGAAATCGGAAATCTTTTCATGTGCCGTAGAAAAAATACTTTTTAATTGTTTTTTTTGTATCCATGTCCGCTCCCAATGTGGAGCATATGGACTCTTAATGGAGTTTATCTCAACAGAAGTGTTTCTACGAGAACTGCTTGTTACTCAGTTGCTCAACCTCTCTTTTTCTAAAGAGAGTAGTTTTAATGGTTTTTACTTACAAAAATAAATGTTTTGTCAAATATGCGTCTATCGTTGTTTTCAGCAACACATAAGTTTACATATAGTTTTGTTCACTGATCGAAAACATACTGCGCGAATCAATGTTCCTTTTTTGCAGACGCCACTGATGAAATTATTTAGATTACAAAATAAGCGAAACGAAAGAAAAACAAATATTACGAATGCCGAAAATTTGACAGACTCTCATAGAAACTGTTTTTTTGTCTTATTTTTAATTTTCAAGCGACAAAAATGAGTTTTGTCGTAATTATTTCAATACCTCCGATTTCTACTTCCGCGGCAAAAAATGCAAAAAATGAATCGAAAAAAAAATGGATCACTATGAGCTACAATATTTTTGATAGTTAGAAAACACGATAGGTAATACAATATATATTCTATTATAATATGTTTTATTATAAGACTGTATTTGCTATATATTTTCAACGCACTCTTAACATACGAGGGCTTAAGATCACAGGGACCCAACTACAAAAATACGTGTGTTTAGTTAAGCTCGGCTTTGGCAATGCTATAATCATATGTATTAATGAAAAAAATATATACCTCGTAGGTACGTATAACCGTTTTAAAAAATACGGTTGGGGAGATCTACTAACTAAAAACTACGTTTTTGTTGATAGACCCCTGTTATCCTAAGGCTTCGTATAGAAATGTAATAGATAGGTAAGCATGCTGTGGCTCAGTTGGTTGGAGCTTGCTCTACCGATCACGCAGGTATGTAGGAATTTGAGAATCATTCAATTCAAAGTTGTGATCGAAGACTGGGTGTTTGTGATGTCAATTCATATTATTTCCTCTCCTCCCATCCTTCTGATCCTTTAATAACTGGGTGTAGCAATAGCGATTATTCAACCACTAGTACTGTTCTAGCCTTATCATTCTTTCCTACTACTCACTTTAAAAAAAGTGAGGTTGAGCGACTGAGTAACAAACAGTTCTTGTAGAAAAAACTTACGTCGAGATACCTCTATTAGGAGGCCATATGCTCCACATAGGAAGCGGACATGGATAAAAAAAGCATGTATTAAAATAAGGAAAATCTTTCGAACGTGATAATAATTATGCAAATAGTTTTTTTTTTAAATGTAGCTGATGCTTTTTATAAACTGTAAAAAACACATAACTAGTCCTTTACGAAGAGCTAACGCTCACAAAGATGAAGAACAGTCGACCTTCCAGGTTCTGAAGTGCGACTTTTCTCTAAAATAATTGTTTTATTTATTTACAGAATAATATTAATATTTTTTTCTATTAAATTATTTCTAGCTAAAGTGTCATGAATTCGATGCGGCCTTGTATTACAGATAAGTGAGTCTTCTAGCTTGGAAAAGTTCCCCGACTTCTGAATATGAAATTAACTAACTTCACTTGAGCATTTTTTCCATAACAGAAAAAATGTTATAATGTAGCAATCGAACGGAATTTATAGCTCCTAAAATACACCTCGTTACTGCAAAATAAGACTAGCAAAATGCACCTAGGAAACGTTTTCTTTAATGGCTTAATTAAAAAGATTTTTCTATGTTTCTTACCAGACGCTGTTTAAGCAAATCCGCGTAAAAAGTACAGAATTGAGGAACGGGTGTTTTCATTCACCGCTATTCAAAGCGGTATGTAATTCAATATCACTTTCATTCCTAATATCCTTGTTCAAATAACGGCTCTTCCCCGTTCAACAACGTTAACACTCAATATGTATTGGCAATCAGAACAATAAGTAAGCACACTGCCATAATAATTATTTTATTATGGCTACATAAAATGTATTTAAGAGGCAACATTCCTTAAAAGTTAACACTAGGTACTTCCGCAATCCGTACTTGCAATATCTACATCGGTTTTAATTGGACAAGTATATTTAAAAATAACTCTTTATAATTATAAACTGTAGTTGGGTGCATGCAAACATTACTGTACTGTTAGAAGTAACCGACCTAACCGTATTTTTTTCTAGGACAAGTTTTAAAAGGACAACCAGGAAAAGTGTGTCCCTCCCATGGATGGTAAACCAGTCAATAACGTATGTTGATTTATTTCAATCACTAATATGAAACTCATACTTACCAGGTAAAATGTATCGAAGTAAACTAAATTTAATTGAACAAAAAATACATGTCTGTGTGTCACAAGAACTCCTCCCAAGCGATATGAAATGTACACATGTCATTCTGGATGTCATTTAAATTGTCACATTATTATGAACATTCCGTGTAAGTAAAGCCGAAATGATTTTGAATGGCGGCTCATTCATATTCATTGATTAGCATAATGAGTTGAATACAAACAAATAAATAATAATAAAATATAGTTTTGTTTTGAATAAACATTTCTGATGAAATTCTGAGCAAATAATTTGGACACCAGTGGTTGTCAAATCGATACTGTATCAATGATAACGCTCAAGTTCTTCAAACAAGGTATCGAACATTTTTTTTCACCATTTAAATGATACTTGGAATTAATATAGCCTCATAAAAGTAATTCTTTATGGAATTTCAATGAGTCAAATTCTAAAACGACACTTTCTTTCCAAATTGCGTTTCTTTTTTCATTCTTATTTTAAATACGTTTGGCTCTTTTTTATTCAGATATTCGAATACTAGTGTTTATGTTTATTAAACAATTAAATGTACTATTTTAAAATATACTCAATTTTTAAGATACCAAAAAAATGTACACAATAATTTATACATTGTATTATATTATTCGAATACTAAAACTTTTAATATGTTAAATTATGAATCAATCAATCATAATTGTACGAACAAAATATTGGTCGAGTGTTCAACGTCGTTGGCTTCGGCTACGGAGGTCACGCTTTAGAATCCCAATATGAACTGTTTTATTAATTGATTTTTCAATCGATTTATGAATTTTTGTTCGAACGGCTGGATATATGTGATGTATTGAATTCTACCCTTTCACCCATCCTGTCCTAAACAAACGGCGCGTAGCGAAAGCGATTAGCTAACTACTAGTCCTGTCCTAGCTCTATCATTATAATTTTACTCTATTTGTAAAAATTGATGTTGACAAGCAGTTCTCGTAGAAACATTGTTGAGATAACTCCATTAGGAGTCCATATGCTCCACATTAGAAGCGAACATGGTAAAAAAAAATGTAAAACCGTATCTCGAATAAAATATTTGATATCTCCATTTGTGTCTACGTTATGTCCACAACGTTTTCTTAAATCATTTTTAACACATACGTATTCCTACAATTTAGTCTTAACTGTTTACGGCAGCGATTTCCAACCTGGAAGGCGTGGACTATTCCAAAGGGAGGCGCGAACAGTTCAAAATATGTATTAACTCTGTAAAACGTGTCTTTATAACTATATGAAATGAAGGATGGGGAGGCGCGAAGATTTTTTTTTCTTCAAAGGGAGGCGCAGTTACATAAATTTTGGAAACCGCTGGTTTACGGACATAATCAGTGTTATTTATATCCATGAAAATATACAATTTATATTCTTTATGGCGTATAATAATAAAATTATTTAAATTTATAAAATTAACGGTACGTTACTTAGCTGGTATCTCTGTACGACTAGCTCGTTCGCCAATTATGTTGACGCCTGCAAATTCTTGCATAAAATTAAATGTACTTTAAATGTACATACTGTGCGCCGTTCAATAACGGTTTTTATACTGCACGTGATAACAATACAAAATTTACATCTATTTTGTATCGTTTGACAATTATTTTAATCAAATAAATAAATGTGACTATTTTTTACTTCAATGCCCCCATTTACACTAAAGACAGTGTAATTCGGGGTGGTGTAATTGGGGGAGTGAATCTCATACAAAATTAGGGATTTGGTTTTTTCCGCAAAAAATGCAATACTAAGATAGATAAGTTTTTATTTAGATACTAAGTGAACCAACACATAGACAGTCACCCGGCCATACGTGTATAGCCTGGCACGTGTTTAATACACAGACGCTAGCCAACATTTGACTGTATGCGCCGCACAGACGACCGTTTCGTAGCAACGACAATGGAATGTGACGGTTCAATTGGGGGATTTGCGGCGAATATTTCAAGCCAGCGCGTAATTCGGGGTAGTATAATTGGGGGTTCCACTGTACCTAAATATTTATCAATTGTATGATAACTATAGATTCAGTCATTTTGACTTGACAGGAAGATTTGTTGAAAATCAATATTGTTCTTGTATAAAAATCATTTAATTTAAATTTTGTAGATTCTCTTTTCACATACATTCGGTAAGACAGTTATTAATTATTTTAAGAAGATAGAAATATGATTTTACGTACATGTGAAAAACTAAATATATTTATATGACCACTTTTAAAGTGTTCAGTGTTAATTCTTCTTGGAAAGGTATTTTTACTTTAAGAAGATCCTGTAAGAATTGAAATGGATTTTCAAAAAAGCATTTCAAATATATTTTTACGGTTCCGGACCGGAAAGCCCGCTAATCCCACTTTACCCGAGTAATATTTAAATTTGAATTCATTTATTTTGGCAAGTCTAATTATCGCTATTGACTTATTATTGAAGTACACTAATTATGTGGTAAACATGTTCCAATTTGCTAATTCTGTTGATGAATATTTAACAATTACTTTTAACCTTTCTTACCTAATTTATTTTGAATGTGGCTAGTAATTATTAGTTGTAAGCAGTGCTTTTGTTGCGAATATTGATTTGAATCTTTAAAAATGTCAAGGGAAAAGGTGCCGGAACGCTGTTTCAAAGCGTTACATGGGAAAAAACAGCCATTTTGTGGACCCTTAACAATTATTTGTGGATCCTTTTCATTGTTCTTACTTAATTTCGTATTAATAACTCTATATCGTGAAAATCCTCTTGATTAGCGCTGTTATGTTACGTATAATTTTTACTGAAACACTGTTTAAATGTTTGTTCAACTTTTATTCCATATATCATAATTGTACACTTCTAAATTTATCACTAATCTTATAATCGAATAATAACAACGTGAGTATAAAAATAGTTTTTACTGGATCGATGACCGTTCGATTTTAACATAAATTTGTAACTGAATGGGAAGAGAGTAGGATATCGGTTTTGGGCGTTGAAAGGTTATTGTTGCAATTATAGTATGTCATAGAGTATTAACATAATACTCTATGATAAGATGTCGAGTATACATAACAGCGCAGCCAATTCTTATATTAGTGTTTCATTTTTCAATATTTTACTAAGATGCACTTTCTGGGATATAAACCTATTAATCTACCGACTCTTACTCATCCTGGAGAATTGAAGAATTCTAAGGTTTTACGCAAAGTCAGAAAGAATGACAGTGTAGGACTGTAGAGTTGTTTTAAAATCTTCTATTTTAGCTTATACTACGATCTACGACTCAGACACCTACAAGGTCAGATCAGTAACAACATGTATTTTTATGACGGCTGACTACCAGCTCACTGCGCCAATTAATTAAGGTGGCAACAGAATAAGAATGAGATCTTTCAAAATCATTGTATAATTTTCCCAGAATACTTAATTTCTACAAGAAGTAGTTTTCGCTTAAATGTTAAAAATAACATTATTCGTTTAAATTTCAATTTAAATTGTTAATTTTATCATTAAATCTTTAACGTTGCGAGATAAGTTTTTTGCACATTTTGACGATTTGGTTTATACCTGATAGATAAGATAACGCATCAAAAAAAAATGTGAACAAAATTTGCGGAAATTTATTTTTAAAGGCGTCATCGTCTCCATCCGGCGGATAAAGAAGTCACCAGTGCATTACGAGAATTCGTCAATTCCTGGTGAATGTCTGATGCCAAGGTCTGGCACTTTTTTCACATTATATCGAAGCTGCAAAGATCGGTTGTTTTTACTGGATGAAGGCCATTTCATTTTGCCGCCTCGAAGATAAAATACTTATTTAAAAAGTGACGGCACTATTCATTTTTCATTTCCTTCTTGTCTTTCGGCAATCGTTATCACTTAGAGCTCAAAAACACCGTTCTTCAATCCAATATTTTAACTGTTAGATTTTATGTTTTACATTGTAAATTACATTAAAATCGTATAAACGTTTTTATGTGCTGTTAGACTAGTAAGGGGCTACTTTTTATTACAATCTACTTTTTAATTCGAAGCCTTACTACAAATCATCTAAGTGCAGTACTGTAGTCGTAAACTTCGTAGAGGGTATACCGCAACGCACTCTTCGTACAAGATCGTATACCCTATAATATAATAATGTAATATAAATCCCACATAAATACCTTTTAACATATGTTCGTATCGTAGTCACCCGTAGAGCGGTTAGAAAAAGGCTAATGCATACTAAGGATAAAGATTAAAATTATTCTAATTTTACGGAATTTATTAAACGAAGAATGTTCAAAATATATATTCAATGAACGATCATTAAATATTTTATGTTTACATAAAATCGTTCTAAAGAGACGGATGATACGAATCTGTACCACTTCATTTCTTATTTTGTTTTAAACAAAAGGGTATCATATGCTGTTTTTATGATCACTGCAGGGACACAGCTTCCAATCGCGGTCATTGTTTGTCCCTGTCTTTTTTGCAGTGGCGGATTACGCACGTGGGAGGCCCCAGGCGCAATAAATTTGGAGGTCCTGTTTTTCGAATAACAAAAAAGCGATGAAAATTCTATGTAAAATTAGAATAATCTCAATTTAAAATATAGTATGGGCTTTGTATAAAAAAAAACTATTTCTGAGGCCCCAAGCACGTGCCTCCTGCGCTTATGTGGTAATCCGACACTGATTTTTTTTTTATATTTCCAATAATCATTACCATGAGGTTAAAAAGTTTACTTTTATTTTTTTTCAATCATTCAGCAATATGCTCTTCCACTGATGTTTTAGTACTTTTTATAAATCGTTTTCGTTATTTTCTTTGATTATACTACCGTATGTAGCAAATATTATAGCAAAGCTGAATTTCTTTAAAATGTATAAATTCCAATGCGATTTATTTATGGTACGGTTCTGTGTACATACGCCGTAGCTTTCCAATCAAACACAATTTATGATTTCATTATTCTATTACACGTCAGATTAATATATTTTCAAAAAGTCATTACTCATAAATGTTATTTTAACATTATTTGGCATGCATGTACGAATCAACGCAAACAAACTGCTTTGTTTGTTAATAATAATCACTGACAGTTTAGCGGCCATCGTGGATTTTCCATGTCAAAGATAATTTTCTGATGAAGTCATTTAAAAAAAGAACTCAATAGGTTATACTCTTTTGTTTCGTGATTAAGGACACTTGACAAAAGGAAGCGGAATAAATCTTTTTAATAAAAGAGTTACGATACGGTCTAAATATTATATTTCAACCGTTTGATAACACTGATGCGTTTTGATGCAAACCTATTATCTATGCGTTGTCAAATTGATAGGTTTAACAGCCTGGCTCAATTCGTGTCAGTCAATAAAGACATCCTGTTCATGATCGTTATTTGTTTCTATTGTAGATACAATATGCGTCCATAACAGTCGATGTCTCGCGATGTGAAAACAAGTGCATGCCCAATTTCACTACATGACTCGTTTGGAGCTCAAATAGTTTCATAAGGATTCATGACTCGTAAACAAAATAATATTTCTTGTTCGAAAATAATGCAGTTATACTAACAAAAAAAAGCAGTACCTTAACCAAACACTGAAATCAATACATACATAATAAAGTCACCCTAGAATTATATTTTTGTAAATTGATATACAATTTATTGTGTGTTCCACATTATTTTAAAAAAAAAACACCGTCTCCCAATGTGCAGCATACGGATGCACATTGACATGATGAATCGTGATGAACTATCTCAAGAGAAGTTTAAAAAATAAAATATTTTTTTACTAAACTCACAATTTTAATGAAGGCCAGGCTGGCTTTGGTCATCACAAGCATTAATCAATTGATAAGTGACGATTTATCATGTGGATTAAGTAATAAAAAGTATTTTCCTCACTGTCTTTCTAATTCTTTTTTTTCTATAACTGGTATTTATTATATCACTCTTGTTCGGATATAAGAGTGGAACAAGGAAAGGCAGTCGTTAACTAATCAGTATTACTTGACAGCGTTATAACAGGGAAAGAGTATATGAACATTACAGACATCGTTGACATTAAATAAAAAGTCAATATGTGAAAATTTTCGTACTGGAATTCGAGCTGGTCAACACCGTGACAAAAAGAATTAACGTTGAAAACTTGGCTACAATTCCGGAAAATATTACTTTTATTTATAATAAATAAAGCCTCAAGCGGCGGATAGTGCAATTAATTCACACAATTATTCATTGGTAATCAACGTTACTTTTTTAAAACATGGATGGATGGACATATGAATCTGAGATTTACAATGTTATGCTATTAGCATAACATAGCTATCTGCTCAAGTTTATTAAACTTGAGCAGATAATAATTATGGCAAGTAAACACTATAAATTCAGCTGAGAGAAATGCACAGTGACGACTGGATATTTTGTCATTGGTGTCGGGAACAAATGATACCAAACATTGAAGATTTATCACTATTGGAGTCAGTTCAGATTCCAGATTAATAACGAAATCAGATATGTCAATATTTGCACACATATTTATTTAGATTTAGAGAGTAATCAGCCTCCGGTGACTGCAAAAAACTGCAGCCCGAAATGAAGGAAAAACTGTCCGTAGTTATGCAGAAAGCAGAAAGTTCGTACAAACCAGTAACACAAATGTAATCTCATGTTTTTTCTGCAATCAGCTCAAGTGGTTGTGGCTGTGTTTTGTAGAACGTGTTTTCACAACATTGATGTTTTCTAACGTTGAGTGGTTGCTTTTGCACATCAAAAGTAGCTCTTTCGGGATTATTGGGCTGCTATATGCAGGAGGTAAAATTAAATACTATTTTTCGAAACGTGTGCTGTCTGATTTTGCATAAATACTCTCAGTTTGACAGGTCTTGCGGATTCAATTCATTAATAATATGAAAGAGCAATATTAAAGGTGTTGTAATAGTGAGAACGTGTACAAATTTTGATATATATTTCTTAATGTATTATACGTTTTATTCGAGTAGAAGTTATTTGTTAAAATCCTTGACTGCACTAAGTTGCAAACAAGCGGCTTGAGAACATATTATGGATATATAAGATTATTACAAATAAGTAACAATCAAATCACATGAGATTTTTTCAATACTTAAATTGCATAAATTTATCAATTTTTCTCATCAACACACGTCTTATAGCACGGCATAGTGTAAATATTTTCATTGTATCCAATTTCCTTCTTCTAGCATTCTCAATATTAAGAATATGGAGTAATAGCCGAATGTCTAAAACAGGAATGCCCAACTGAAATTGCTTGGTGGGCCAAATAAAATAATGCATGTCTCTGATTTTAAAAATCTGACATTAATGATAATAAAAATTAAAATATATTAATATTAAACAAACACCTCACAATAAAAATATATATATTTTGTAATCCTTTTACGATTTTTTTTATTATATGATATATTAAAATTTTAACCAGTAATTTGGACGTAGCGCATCACAGTAGATTAATTAAATTTTCATCAGTCTTAACTTATTTCGACACTTCGATTTTATGATTTTTTACTTTGAGAAGAATTACTCGCAGCGATATGTGGTGCCAAATGCAGCTACAATGCACATTACTAATTGCCTTAAATTGGGAAAGTTATCTTCAAGGATGTATTTTAGCTAAAATTCTTGTATTATGTTTTCTGCGAACATGGCTTTCATTGCAATATTTAACTGCAGGACTATAAGCTAGATTTGTAAATCTGGAGGTGCAGTATCGACCTTTACATCAAAGGAGCTCAGGAAATTTGTAAGCATTTCCTCATACTTTTAGATAAATGAAAATCTATCTTCGAACGCTTTGATTAGTTTTTTAACTTCATTAGCATATTTTAAGTAGTTTTTTCTGTCACTAGTTTATGTATTAAAAATTTAAAAATGTATTGTATTCTTTATCAGTAGTTGTTTTTCATAAAACTTTTATTTTATTACAAAATCTTTTACATTCTAATAAAATTCTTTATTCAGTTTATTTTCACCTTGTAGTGTCTGGTTAAATTCATTTAATATCATTTTTGTATGTGTTAAAAACATAAATTTAACGCCATTGATGACCGTAAAATTTAGATATATCATTACCATTTCCAGACATTTGAAAACCTTGAATAGGGCCACACGTGGCCCGCGGGCCATGGTTTGGGCATGCCTGGTCTAAAAGCTACAGCATTTCAGCTACCAAAAATTCTTTATCACGGTAGTAAAACACCAAATTCGCCATTCCTTTACTATGAAAAAAAAGCACAAGCTCCTGAGCTGTGTAGCCGTTGCACATCAGGCAAACGGGAGTGAATCATGACAATTATATGTACTACTGCTGTAGTAGTGTTATATAATTGTCATGATTCACTCCCTTTTGCCTGATGTGTAACGGATACACAGCTCAGGAGCTTGTGCTTTTTTTGCATAGTAAAGGGAGGGTTAAAAAGAAATACGTAATAATTTAAAAAGTCTCATACATATCTAGCAAAATCAGTGCTCCGCATGAAAAAAGTCAAAATCATAATATTTTTTATATTATTTAGATGGCAATATCGAGTTCATATGACGATCGTTTGACAGATAGGTACTAATAATTATTGGAATATCCAATTTCAGTGTTAGTCCAATCACTTGAAGTAATACTGTAACCTTGTCTATGTATGAGAGATACATATATCATTATTTTGTCTAATAAATTACCATGTTTATCCGTAAAAATGATTAATTTTACAACATATAATAATCAGGCAGGTTAAATAATGATCAAAGCAGTTATTGTTTCACAATAACAAAAGCAAATTCTTCTCTGTATTTGATTTGACCTTAAAATATAATTCACTACCTTCAAGAAAATAGCAATTCGTTTGACGAAATAAAATATGTAGTAATTGATATAACCTTGAAACAACCGATGATAAATTGTTTGAGAAACGATATTATATACTACGTGAAAAAAATGAAAGTTAGTAGATATTTTTACGGCCTCTGGTGTAAAATGATAATAGTGTTAAATACGCTTTCAATAGATTATCGCAAAATGAATGATTGGTTTATATAAATTGTATATTGCTTAGGCGTGGGAACTTAATTTAAGTTTCTGAAGAGGTATAAAGCAATAATTAAAAAGATGTCTTGAACAAAAAAGTTGTGTCAATACCTACTACGTTTTACAAATATGCATGTTCACCGGACCCAAAAAACTCGGGAAAAACTAACATGAAATGTTTGAAAGAGCTGTGGAAAACAAAAAAAAATGTAAATATTATGTATTGTAATATTTTTCTTGATAAAAAAAACCTGTTATAACCCTACCTATTCTTCTCTTCAGAAAAGGTTATAACAAACAAATGCAAATAGCATTTTCTGTCCTGATAACACTCTTCTGAATTAGAATATATCTTCTGTGTAATAATAGCACAATTTAATATATAGTCAATCTAATTCCTGGTAATCCATCGATCAATTCTCCTACAATTAAAGCACTCTTAAAAATTGACAGTGTATAAAATAATAAAGTTGATGATAAAATATACCATAAACAAAACATTATTTTAAATAAAGATAAGGATCGATTTTTTCCAACATAATCATCAACACCTGGTGAAAATTGAAAAATGAAACCTGCATCGATATTGATAACGAGCAACATACAAAAAGTTTTAATTTTTTGAAAGTTGTTATGCTTTTTATCTGACAATCTTTGGTAGAAATACTGCATCGTGGATCTGTGTGTGAAGAAGATTCTCTAGAGTCTAGCTAGACTGCTATCGTCACTTATAGCGAGTAACCCAATACATTTTATAGTGATTATCAACTTGTGCAGAATAGATAATTGATAAGCTGCATATTTCGTACGGTCATTATCTGTTCAAAGGACAGTTACAATGGCGTGCGAATCAAACCCGTGACCTTCTGGACACCGGACGACAATGTTGGCTTATAACAGTAGATCGGATTGATAATCAGATAACAATAACATTATTATTACAGTCAACAACAACAAAGATATTCTTTTAAAGCCATCAGTGATTCAATGTCATTTACATATTTGAAGTAAGATATTTTTCATACTTAAGTCACTCGAGCTTATGTTTGGCTTAAGCAATTTACATAAAAATGTGGTTAATGCATAATAAAATTTTATAGAAATTTTCGAGGGTCAACGGTCATCTGTATAATATTATGTTCAATTAGAAGTCATTAACAAATCGGTTAAAATAATAATAATACATCTCGCATTTCGTCATGGTTAATATGAGCAAAATCATATTAAATAAATTATTTTGAACGTCAGTCAATTTGGATCATTTATGAACCCGTTTGTTTTCTTGTTAGTCTAAAATAGTTTACCAGAAGGTTTCAAATATTTAATTTAACCAATGGTAAATTTCATAAAATAAGTATCTGTTTTTTTAACTTTATTATAAAAAATAATTTGTTTTAATTTTTCCAAAATTTGATAATACAAATATAAATTGTGGACTATTTTAATAATGCCCACGTATCTGTTCGTGAAATTTGACAGAATTCAGATGGTTATTTTGATATATGCAATTAATACTGCATTTATTGCACAAGATTAATAATAGTTTCCTTGTTATCTAATATTATTTGAAACAGATAAGGTAACTAGAGATTTCTACGAAGTCTTGTCTTTATAACTAGCTCAGGATGTTAGCACATTTCATTGGATATTTTCGAACAAGTTAGTTTGCCAATTATTATTATTAAATTGTGCTTTGCTTACTAGAACATAGACAGCCACCACGCCAGAGGCTGCAAATACGCTGCAGCAAAAGAACCTCCGAACAGCTGGCTTCATTTTGCAAACGAATCCGTTCCAATTTGCAATCAATTCACCATTTTCCACGCACAGCTCCATCTCGCCAAATGGACGGCACTTTACTCACTAATTCCACCATCTTAAGAGATGTTTCGATTTGAATTTAGAACTAATCGGCTATTACACGTAAATATTCATCTGTCAAATTTCACAACACTTTATTAAACATGGATTGAATCGATTTGAGTTGATTATTCACAGATTTTCATCCAAATAGTTTTATTTTGTCGATTATCGCTTTCGTTTACTTTCTATAAAAATTGTAGAAAAAGATACAATAACGATTTTTAAGGACTAAAAATATATAGTAAATTGCTAATTTGTACCGCTATCCATTGGTTATTATATTGAAATATTGTGTTACACTACGGTCGACTTCGATAGTATAATGAAACATGTATGCAGCGGCGTAACTAAATTGTGGGATGCCCCTTCAAATCTTCTTGTTTGTAATTGTTGTAGTTTGGAGTTTGCACTAACTAATTTACTTTCAAATGGACGTAAAGTGGCAAAAACGTAAATGTTTACTTTAAGAAAGCCCTTCGCATTGTGTGCATATGCACCTTATAGTTACGCTACGTCATACGTACCATCGTTACTTGGCTAAAATACCATGGTTGTACTATGAAATATGTATCTAAAGTTACTAGTGTTTAAGTGATTTAATATTTTTTAAATTATTTTTGACTACTATTGTTGTAAAAATAAAATGTACGATACATACTACAGCTAATGCCAAGGCGCCATGCATTTGAAAAATATAATAAAGAAATAGAGAGCAATCCGTTTACAAAACTTGATACTAAAAAAATTCACTTCTCTAGGATCAAAGCCGATTAACCCTTGCATCTGGCAACTCACATGACCGACGATAATATATTGTAGATGCATCGTTTAAGAACATGTTTCTCTTACATCTTTATTTTCTTGTAATAATAATGAGAATTGGAAAATTTTCAGAAGCTTGAATTTAAGAGATTTGCTTTTTTTATTATTCAAATATTTAAAAATAAATCTGTTATCAAAGTGACTTTTATGCCGCGTTTTTCCCGCTGTTTAAAAGTTATGGAAATTTTAATTTAAACACCAGTTGATCAAAATATTTGAGCGGAAAATTTATTTGTGGGTCTAGAAATAATTAATCCAAATAAATCAATATCTATGTTTCATCACTCGACAATAAATATGACCTTAAACTTTGTTTAACATTATTTTGGATTTTTTCACAAACTTTCGCTTTCACTCCTTTTAAAACACAATTTGTCGCAGAACAACACGTTTTTTTTTTAATTTGATAGATATTTTATAAATTATATGCTACCTTATTATTGACATCTATCCACTGATATCAAAATGCACATTCTATTTTTCACATTTCAACACGGTACTTTTTGCATTTATTAACTCACAAATAAACAATATTTTCAACTGGTAACACTAGATTGCAGTTGCGAGTTACACAAAGTTTCAATTATCATGCGGAACCGATGTTATTGCATTGTTTTTTTAATTGATTTGTCGTAAAATAAGGAAGGCTTGTCGTAATTAGATAGACGATTTCACGGCACGAAACCGAATTAACGTTGTGCACGGAGGTTGGCTCTAAAGTAAAACCATGAGATCACTTTGTGAGTAACAACGTAAGAAGGCAGTATTAAGGTGGGAGTTACTTGGACTGGTGCTTCTAAAAGTGTGTCCCTGTCGCTCAGCAGAGCCTTTTGATAAGAAACTCGTGAAAAATGTCACGTACATTACAGTGTCCTCAATTTCTAATGTAATAGTACTTTATTTTATTTAAAAAATCACAAAATAGCTCTTAATTTATATAATATGTTGTAACAACACAAATTTGAACTCGCTTATAAAAGTGTAATTACTCCGTTAAGTCCCGGTTTACGTTGTGGGTATGTTTTAAACTAATACGCGTGAAGGAAGAACGTGAAAATTGAAGTATAGGTTCGAGAATATTCAAATGATACAAAATGAATCTTATGATTCATAGAAAATTTGGAGACATGCTGGGCCAGCGCCACCATACAGCCGAAATAGGCAACCGCCTAGGGCGGATAAATGGGGAGTAAAATAAAATTTTATACTTAAATAATTTTAAGTATTTAAGCAGTGAGCTTCAAGCAGTAACTCGACAGCTTAAAAAGTCTTTACCATCACAAAAAATAGTGCCTTTAATAGTGTAACAAAATATATTTTAAAAATGTCCCGAATTTGTTCATTTTGGCAATTCCGAGAATTCCTGGTTTTTTTAATCGGACAGCGAGTGAAAGTGTTTTGAAAAATCCCCGCGAGAACTAAAATAAAAAGCTCTCACATTTTTTTTCTTTTTAGGAAATCAAAAAAATATAAAAAATGGGGTATGGTGTTTACTAAGATGCCAGTCGGTTGATAGAATTTTAACAGCACATCACTGATTATGTTTCATTTTCTTGAACATTTTATCTATATAAATCAATTACGTTCAAAGCATTTTTCTTAACCGCATTTTTTAAAAGGTTAGGCGTAAACCTTTGGTTTATTGTTAAAGTTACCCGTTGATGCCGATTTTAGTTTGAGAACATGTGCGCACGAGGTATTGAATCGAGGCACCTCGACATTGCACAATTCGTATTCATAAAGACACCTTGCCACTGCGCTCACAATAATTTGAAAAACACATACAAACCTTCTCGAATAAATGTCGTAGAAAAAAATGTGAAAAAACTATTTTTTCTACGATAACAGCGAAAGAAACTTAGGTTGAATATATTTCGCATTCATGAAATAAATGAGCAGTTAGGTTTCGACTTTGGTATCAAAACAATATTTTATTTCACGCCTTTAATTAAGTGATCCAGCAATATTGAATGTTTGCAAAATTATGGTGATTTTAATTAATTAAGGGATCAATTCCAATGTTAATTGGATACATTTCAGTCATATAATTATATAAAATGAGAAAATTATTTATAAAATAAATATTATTTCATGAATCTATACACACACACACGTTAAAAAATATAAATTTAATTATGAAAGAAAGTCTAATTTCAAACCAACTTGTAAAAATCTGAATCTTGGTTAATTTTCTAATGAATATGTCTCAATGCCAGACTCGAAAATATTTCCTTGTTCATACGATTCCTTAGCCAGGTTTCCATGCGTCGTAACGTGGAAAAACTTCTTTCGGTGGAGGCAACGCTGATCGGCAATAAAATTCGTAACAAAACCTAACAAATATGATATTTCCCAACTCTTGTCAGCTGGTGGCCATGGCCGTCATTGTCATATATTATTTCAATGATTTTGAAAAACCAATATAAGTATACATAACAACTATGAGTGTGTTATTTATGTGATTTATTTACAAAATGGTATCTGGAAAACAAACACTTTAAAGTATTTTTGCACCAAAATAACAACACTAAATAAAAAATGCGGTATTATTAATTACGTACACGAACGGTGTTATCTGTATTGCAATGAGAACATTATTTCGATGAAATGTGTACAGAATGTTAGCAAAAAAAATGACAGTAGTGCATTAAATGTATTTTTCAGTCTTTAACCTGCTTCTGCACGTACACTATTCTAATTAATAATGTTTTATTATTCAATACCAAATTACATTTCTTATTGTACCATTTGTATATCAAACTACTGCGTTCTATAGAAATCATGCTTTTTTTAAACCTGTTATGCACTTGGCTATTAATTTCATGTTATTATGCAAATGGTTTGATTATCGATTAACGGGAAAGAATATAGCAGGTATGCCGTTTAAATTTGACATACCAGACTAATTAATAAACATCGTTTTTTTATTCGTTCGTATTATACAAATGCTTTGATTAAAACCCTTTGCAAGTAACATTCTGTTTATGTTAGCGTTAAACTATTATATTCAATCTGAAAGACAAGAGAATCTTTAAAAGAAGCCATTCCATTGAAAGCGAAATGAACCAACAGTAAATTTGAGAGAAAACAAGTTTCACACAGATTAAACTTACGAGAGAAACGTTCAGTGGATAACAACTTTTTATGCCGACACATTTTGTAATGATACTATTGCACAGCTATTTTTTCACAATCAGTGTTTAAAAAGCATTGATAATACGTACGTATAATTGACAGTTTTCTCCGTTAAAGGTTTTTTAAGATGCCTTCCTACCTATAGCATATTTTTTCACACTATATTACCAATCATCAGATGATTGGTAATATAATTGGGACGGATGTATGTTGCTGGAAAAACTGTTATATAGCCTATTTATTATTTAAATATGTAAAACAGAGATTGACACTATGGCCTCCAATCCCGGAATTTCGGGATTGAAATTAGAGAAAGTTGTGCAAGGGCTAAAAATTAGTCCCAAATTTATTTATTTTGGCAATTTCGTAAATTTCTGGAATTTTTCATTCGAAGTTATGGGAAGAGCTAAATAAAAAAAGCTCTGGCGTCGTTTAATTCAGGGAATTCCGCAAATCCCAATTTTCAAAATTGCCGAGCAAAAATTTCTCAATCCCGAATTTATACACGATTTTATGTAGAATGTTCAATCCCGGGATTTAAAAATTGTCAATTCCGAAATCCCGGATCACAAAAGGGGTCCGTGATCGGATACCCTAATTGACACCAGTAAAGAACGCTTTGAGCGGAGCAACCATTTTTGCCGTCGACTTCTTTTGACGGATTGCTTTACTGTTACGCATCACTGCCAAATTAATGTAATATTTAATGCGTAACCATTGCGAAAGTCTATAGTAACTTTAATCAATTTATAAAAATTGTCGTGCACTTGTCTGTCATTAGTGTTACCACTGACAATACTGACACACTGGTTCAATTTTAATACATTTGAATGATATAATTGACTAGTTATAATTTTTATCCACTCACTATTGCCATATTTGTCAAACTTGTCTGAAACTATGTCGATTTTTCGGATTTTATTTAAACTATATTGTTATAAATTGCTTTACATAACTAGTTAGTTAAAATTTCCTTTAAAACTTCACCTATGTAGCTACTTACTGGAAAAACCATTTTCGAGCGGAGAATGTTTCCAAACATCTTGAAAAACGTGTCGAAATTTGCGAACAGTGCTGAAGAAGAAAATTGTGTAGAGGGTAAACGGTAAATTACTATGTGTGCAATATCGTTTACTCAGAGGTGGGCTGGATCGGGCTCGGAGGGGCTCTCGTGAGCCCCTAATCAAATTAAACTGAGGTCAACGAGCTCCTTCTTAAGTAAAGAAAAACAATACTCTTAGACCAAATCAGAACCATACTGCAATTTCTAACATAATGATAATATATATATATATATATATCTACGAAGGTTTAAGTATAACGTTTTAACATGGAAATGAAACGAAAATAATACTACCTATTTCTACGTCATGGATTCTTCACTCTTGCAATCTAACATTGTTAAGTACATCTTTTGTACTGTTACATAATGTAACATTCAGTACACAAAGTAACATTCGACGGCCTTAATAATTATTTCGTCGAAATGTAAAAGAGTGATAAAAAATTGCACCTTCTTCAGAACACCTCAAATAACTCTGATATTTAGTAAGATCTTTGCTAAAGTATCGGTGGCCCACCACTGCGTATAAAGTATATTTACACCTACATATAAGTATACCTTATAACCTATCACCTACTTACCTACTCTCTCTCTGCGCAACCACTAACAGAAAGATAGTTGTTGTGTGTTCTGCGTTACAGATAGTCAGATAAATCGTAACAAATAGAATAATTTTGTAAGAAGAAAATATCAATACTCAGTAATACGTTGTACATTGTAAATGCTAATTAAGCAGAGAACAGATGTTTTCTTTCTTCACATAGAACAAATTTTACTGTTGGGACGAAAAAAAAATTCAACGATTTTGGGCCAAAGTCAAAATATCTAATAAATACAACCTTGAAGTGCACAAAGACTTTAAAACTAGTGTTTTATTATTTTATTAATTCATTGTAATATGAATTTAATGAAAATCCTTTTTACTAGTTGCAATTTTGATAGGCTCTTCTTTTTTCAAAATTAAAGCTAAATTCAGACACTAATTCGGCATTTACAGCATACATCCTTGTGATAGAACGTGTATTAAGTATTATATATTGTGATTATCGAAAAAAAGTTGTTTTGAAAAATCTGAGGGTTACTGACTACAGTCGAAATCATTTTACCAGGCAATATTCGTTGACTCATTTGACATTTCATTTTCGTACATCTTGCTATTCATTCAATAAGACGAATTCTTGTAAAACACCATTGTTCCTAATGATGCTTGCAGTATTTCTGCTATGTTTACACATGGCAACAAACAATAAACCGAGCCTCGATTGTACAAACAAAAATGTACCCACTCATATTTGGAAACACAGGATATTACAAAGATGGTCGGCGATATGTCGTGACAGCTTTTTGAATTTGGAATGCCGCCATATTTGTATTAAAGGCGGGAATCGTTGAATCCTTATTGTTTTTTTTTGTTACCATTATGGCTGTCACACATTGCTATCTTATGACAACGTGAATGAATTTTAAAATAATTTTAATTTTTGGCAGTTCAATGCGCTACATTGCGATTAATGAAATTAAGTTTGTGTGTGACAGACATTTTCTTTACTTACAAAGGAACGCGTTAAACGGTAACAGGAATGTGATTAAAAATCTAGCAATATAGTTTTGAATATTTTTATTATATTACCGATATATATAATGATTTTCATAATTAGATGCGATATTGATTAAGGTAAACACATAAAAGGCAATATTGTATTGTTTGAGGCATGACTTGCTATGTGTGAACAGACTTATAAACTAAATAAAACATTTAATTTACAACTGGTTATCAAATAGGTTAGATTGTTAGCTTTTAAAACAATAGCAGCGTGAATGGGCACTGAGTTTTTATAAATTGCTCTAAATTGAAGCGTTTCGGCTGATCTCACAGAAAAACTTATAAAAAACTAGTAACAAATATATTTATGAATCAAACAATTTGACAGGAAATTCAACTGTATAAGCTATGTCAAAATCTACTTTAAAATCTTTTAAAACATCAAATGCAGTAACGTTGAATAATATTTAAGCTATTGACAGTGGCATCACCATTTGTAGATTTGGTTGTACACTTAAAGAAATACGTTATCTTCGTAATCTTTTAGATAGTCATTTTCGTCAGGTATCAAAAGATTTACTTTATCAACAATAGTAAAATTCTCGTTTGCCCGAATAAGCCGAAATAATAGCACAGATTTCTAATTTTAATAGTTATTTTTATTTTACCCTTTCAATTCTCTGTGGTAAATATATACTTATTTTAGTAAATAGTAACCCACATCGTGTATCTTTTGTATTCTACCTACACCACTAAGTAACATTATGGTATCAGGTATATAATAATTGTTGAATATCATTAACCCGCATGAGCATCATTATAATTCTTCAGAGATTAATAGTATTATTAAGCTCGTAAATACATTTCAAGATTGCAACAAATTCATCGACGCCTCTACGCTTTTGTGACGTCGAATAACACGGTGCACACAACTCGGATGCAGCCATTATAAATCTTGCTATTTTAAACTTTTTTTCGAAAACATAATATAGCCAATTTGATTCATGCATGGTAATGAAACGTAACTATATCTCAATATCAATTTAAAGATAATTTATCAATCTGTAAATCAACATACTTAAAACTAAATTTGAATCGTTCAAACTATGTACATTCTCACAGATTTTGTCACTAACGACCCGGGTTTCGCCTTTCGGCATCTTCAGGCGTTCAAGTGCACGGATGAACTTGAACTGACGCTTAGTAAATGAATGTTTCGTGTTTATATAAGAAATAAATGTATCATTGAGTTTAAAGCCATTGCTGGCGAAAAGGATAAGCTCATGGGAATGCCCACAGATTTGAGTAGTAAGTAGTTTCAAGAATTATATTTATTTGTTTGTCGGCAAAGGTTTTATGATTATATTTATATAGGGTATAAAAATGGAGATCCCGGTAGGTTTAGTATTTCATTTAAAATCGGAAGACTATGCAATTGTGCTCTATTTATTTCCAAATTTTCCTGGAAAAAGAGTTTATGACTGTCCGTATTTGGGTGTAACATTTTTATCCCTTGTTCCTGATTGAACACGTGTCTTTTCGAAATATAAGTGATATTCTAGTTGTGATGTCATTGGCTCAGAACACGAATTTCACGGGTTCGAATCCTTGTACGGGCAGCTTTTATAAATTGATTTATGAATTTCTGTCCAAAGGCGTGGATGTATGTGATGTCTCAAATGCCTTTCCACCCATCATATCCTAAAAACAGGACGTAGCGAGAGCGATTAGCTAACCACTAGTCCTCCCCTTGCCCTATCCTTTTATCCATACTCTCTAAGAAAAGTTGAGCAACTGAGTAACAAGCAGGTCTCGTAGACACTTTTCTGTTGAGATAAACATCGTTACTCCATATGCTCCACATTGTGAGAAGACATGGTAAAATAAAAAAAACATAAATATGCAATATGTTTAGATTTAAAACTAACAATAAAAAAACCAAGATTAATTATTTATTTTAATTGCATTGCTTCGTTTGTCCAACATAAATAATGGATTTTCGATACTCACTCTTGGTTCTTTTAAAAAAAAATGACACCAACTTATTAAGATTTAACAATTAATTATCTCACCATAACATTGGCGAATTTTAACAATTTAAATTTTAGTAAGTAACCTATCCCAAAAATCAAAAAACTTATATAAAACACTTTAGTAAATAAAATTATTTTTCTCTCCATCAATAGTGGTGCTTTGTCATATAACGATAATAGTTGGAACCAATCCGGGATATCTTTCATCGCCTAAAAAATAGCTTGCTAAAAAAACCCAGAATACCATTTTGTTAAGTATCTCTCATCACTAAATATAATTAATCAATGAACTATTGTTGCAACTCCTGCGTACGTATATAATAAACACATCATGGTGAAAAGAAAGGGGATTATTATTTTACAAGGCTCGCGTATAAACATTACGGCACTGTTCAGACACTAAAATTGTATGCAATATGAATTTTATATGTATGTACTATAAATAAGACTTACAATTTCGCGCTTAGACTTACAGTTGAACAGTGTTACTAAGATAAGCAACAGGAACACGTCGTCTAATATTTATTATAATGAACAACTCTTAATAGTTATTATTAACTCTCATAATTTATAAACATTTGTCGGTAGTGTCACCGGATTGTTTGAAGCACTCAATTTTTAAGGCAAACCCACGATGAAATCATTTTCTTAATAAACACCTTATGAATATCTTACGACATTAGAAAAACGTACCTTGGTGATATCACAAATAGTGTTACGGTAATCATTATTTACACCTGCAATGTCTTTTTCATTTTTTTTAAAACAAATATTCCTTAAAAAGTGTTGAAACATTAAAAAAAAAACAGCCATTGTTATATCATATTGACGCTGGAAAATTCGCATGGAAAATCCGTTTCAAAATATTCGATTACCATCGTAAGTATACCTTAGGCTAGTTGTGAATCCACTAATTTATATATATTTTGTCTATAACTGACTCTATAAATTAAATGTTTACAGTTAAGTTGTCTTTACCATAAAATATTTAAAAATTCTCGTTTACTTCTAAGCATCGCGAAACGTATAAAAAAGTGCAACTTGGCCTAATACCTCAATTTGAAAAATGATTAAAGATGTTTAATTTTACAAATGAAATATTATTCGAAATTAACTGGAAATAAATTATTTTCTGAACAGTGGTTAAAGGTGCTATGGAGTGAAAGTTAACTAGTTCCTTTCTGAGCACTTTATTTTTTTTTCATTTGTGGGGACTTCACAATAAAAGTTTTGAAGTTCTATGTATTGTCGGACGACGCAGTACCTTCCGTACGGATCAAAAACAAACCTGATTGAACACCGGTACAAGATATTTACTTACCTTAAGATAATTCGGAATATGGCTTTGAAATTAATACCTCCCAATTGCCACCCAGAAAGACTGAATCTGTATTTCTTGTACAGTAAAAATATATTCTTTTGTTTATATTACATAAGACAGATATTTTATTCTCATAGAAGTACATATTATAAATGATTGAATACTTTTCACACAGTTGTCAGAAAGATTTTGAGATGTATCATAGGTGTTTCGTATAAAACAAAAATAGTCGATAATTATCTCTCAGACAATAGGAGGAAATAACTGCAATTTACTTCACACCCACAACACAGAGATTGTCAAACTTTTGTCGGCCCCTATCAACATACACTTTATTTTTTAATAGATAAAAGTTGGCAGATAAACAAAATATCAACTTGTTCGGGTAGATAGTTACTACAAATACATTTTTTTGACAAATTGGTGTATTGATCATTCAGTAAGCTCGGCTCTCGGTCCTAGGCTAGTAGAAATTATCTGAAAATTAGGTGTCATAAAAAATATAAATGTTTTCATCGTTATATTAACAGATTTCCCTTATTCAAATGGCATTTAAATTAATTTAAATATCAATTTAATGATCAATCAGCAAAATTTTAGTTGAACATTTTGTTAATGTGTCATGTTAAAAATGTTAATTCATCTTGTAGATAAATTTAATCTTTAAAAACACATTGGTTAAAAACATAATACTTCGTAATACATACATTTTTCTTTTCATATTATATTTATTCATTATTTTTCCTTCTTCCAGTTCTTAAATAATGATTTTGGGAAATAGTCGTCGTCTTATTATGCCACGACACATATCTATTTAATTATCTTTATAATACATGTATAACAGTGAAAAATGCTGAAAATAAATAATTGAAAATTGTCCCGTAAAAATTATCTATTCGAACGATTCAAATTATAAATAAATGTATTTGATACGGATGAATTATATATCGGCAGCTGAAAAAAACATATTCGATGGTATATCTGCTGGTATAGACTGAAAAAAGTATTTCAATATTTTTAATACTACCTATCGAATCTGTTTCATTCGAAGCTATTTTTACGGGACAATTTTCAATTACATAAGCTGTTTTTGCCGTCATTTGTTTTCATTGAGGAAAGAATATATAAATAGTAAACGTTCAAAAAAGTCCATTAGTGTATTATTAAAAAAACATATTGAATATGCATGTATTGCTATTTTAAATCTGTAATGGAAATTTTGTTTTGATTCATTTTATTCTAATCATCTCATAATTGTGTAGGACGGAATTTAGTATTCGAATTGTTATTTGTTACTGCATACAGTAAAACGCTGTGCTAACGTTTTAAAATTGATTGAGAAGAAAATGCTTTTAGAAGGAAAACGTTTATTGGTAACGTCTCAGTTGATTTCATTCTGTAGAATTTATTTATTAATCTATTTGATAAATGGTTTTGGTTTAATAAAGTTGTATTGTTTTTAAAAGTATGAAATTATTTACGAAAAGAAGAGTAAAATAAAAGTGGAAAATACTATTCTCCGTTAATTTCGTGTGTATATTGTGTTTACTTAAGATTCTCGACAGTCATAGACAACAACTACTGAATAACAAATAAGTACAAGTCACTTAGATATACGTGGCATATAAATAATCACTCGTATTATCTAATTTATCATCACTTATTTAAATAAACACGATTAACTTATCAACCATACGATAGAAAAAAATTAAAATTCTGCAAAGTTTTTGCAGTGTAGTAGATAATAATAGCTTTAGTACTCAAAGAAATTTATTTTCCAAATGCATTGTCAGTTGTCTTTATTTCTAATAAGGATTTTTATTGTAATATCATGGATAATTTATATTTACCAATAAACCTAGTTATGTATTATGATATTCGTAAAAATCTTATGACACTCACCATTACCACCCACATATATATTAAATATAGGGGGCTATGCACTAACTAATCTGATTAATCGAATAAGCGGGGAGAGTTGGCCTGCCTCAGACATAGGGTTGCCAGGTGTCCCGGATTAGCCGGGATTATCCTGGAATTGGAATAGCTGTCCCGTATTTCGGATGAGTACTAAATTGTTCCGGAAATTTAGAGAACACTATTTAACTTCAATTCGAAAGTCTTCCAAAAATTGGTAGGATCTTGGAATTGGAAGAGCTAAAAACGAGTTTCGGAGATAATCTGGGGAAAAAGTAGGGTAAGAGGTTGAAAATTAATCAATCCCGGGATTACAAAAAGGCTTCGGGATTGGATACCCTAATGCTGGCATTTTGGGCAATTCGGTAAATTCCTCAGCAAATCGGACAAATGTCCCGGATTTACTTGCAAGGAATCTGGCAGCCCTACTCAGACACCACTAGGAGAGGATTTGAAGTTCCATGCTGATATTTTTGGTGATTTGTAAAACAGACGAATTAACAAAAAGTATTAAAACTATTTTACGTAAATAATTTTAACATTATTCTATGCATAATATTAATGTAGTGGATATTGCTTTTTTGCATAAATTTCGATAATGCTAATCTTATTGATTCGCCCTTTTTACAAAACACTGACATGTTACGCATTTACATAGTTGCAAATGATCAATGATGGAAAATTATAAAATAAAAAATATAAAATAATATATATTCGTTGCATATTATTTCTATGGACTTGACTCCAATCGTTTGATAGGGGTGGAGTTTCGATATAATGTGGAAATAGTTACAATTATAATACAATATAATTTGCGGTATTGACTACGTAAAAGATTTATTTAAAACATATATTCTTTTCTGAAAATTAAACTTCGAGGTGTTCCTTCATAAAGAATGTTCATATCTGCAGAGGAAAAACGTAGCATACACATTAGCGCACTCTGTCATGCGTACGACAACTGCATTAGAGAATAATTTAGGTTTTGTGTATTTCACGTAACTTGCCTGTGAATCTTCTTTTGTCCTTACGACATAAACATTTGAACACACCACTGATACGCTCGGCTTTAGAGTTGCCAGACTAAAACATTTTCCTTGGTTACAGGAATGCTTCCAAAAAGAAATAAGTAGGTTATATAAATATATTTTTTGTAATAAACAAATAATTAGCTTTTAACGTAATGGTAGTATTATATAACAAGCTACTATCATTTCATAGAGTCAAAGATATTTTTGAATATAAAATAACATACACAATCACAATATATACTTACATACTTACAGCTCACATCATTTTTATAAAATTATCTAGGTCCAACGCTAAATCAATATTATGATTGGTAGTGACATATCTTAAAACATCAAGATAAAAAAATCCAAATACTTTTTTTTATTAAAAAAATGTGTTTCATTTGACAGAAATATATCGATCAAAAATCTAAAAAACAAATTAGCACCATTACGAGCCACAGAAAACACTGAAATAGATAGCGGATTACGTAATAAGAAATTAAGCAATACAAGACAGTATCAACAAACAAAACTATTCTACATTCGACGTGTCAGACATTTCAGAGGATAAAAGATGTATGTCCAGTTTCCCATAAAAAACCCTGCATATAATGAAATAGTGGTGAATCGTTTTATTTTTATCTTCATTAAAATACATATTATGAATAACATTTTGTAGAATTTACTTTGAGGTCTTCTTTTTTACCTTGTTTACAGCATTTTATGTAGATATATATATTATATAAACTTTAAAGATTACCGAAAAAAAAAAATTGATTTAATAAATAGTGCAAATATTTTTTGGGAAAAATTATTTTAAGCATGGCAACATAAAGTGATGCAAAATTCGATGACGTGTAGACTTTTACGACTCTTGTTTTTGACAATACATTTTACGTGTACCTGTGATATGTTTTGTAAAAATACTTCATAGAACACAATAATCACAACACGAAAGATGAAAATTTTTATTTTTATTTGATATCACGTTTATTTTTACACAAATATTTATTTTGATATACAACAACTATCTATTGAAATAGATTTTTCATCATCAAGAAATAAAAATGTATTTTTGTAAACATTTTTTAGCATCTTTATACGCACCCGTGTTTTATACGGTGCCCGGAACTGATCTTTGGGATCTTTCATCATCGTGATTGGCGAACATATAATTAATAAACCAAAAAAATATATTCATTTTTTAAATTAACGTGTATAACGTACACACCGCGAGCCGAGTACTACAAGGTTCTATGTGGACAACTGCACCAAAAAAGATATGGACATTTGAAATTTTGAATGCTTGTATTTTCAAAATTGTTTCTTTTTGATTGTATATATCAATTATAGTACTGGCATGATATAACTATTTAAAAAATATTGTTAAAAATAGTTCTTCATAGTTAATTAGAAATACCTAAACTTCTAAACTCTCAAACTGTTGACTCGCATTTTCAAAAATTTCGTTGCTCGGGTTTCAAGCATTCGCCTGTTGGCTCCGTTACCCAATTTCCACTTGTTCCAGCGGGTGGTCGTTTATTTCTTGTCTTGTTTTATCAACGGCCGTTACGTTATTTTTGAATTGTAAAAAAATGTACACATGATCCTTTTTTTACGCGATACATTGGTTCTGGAAATTGACGTGTATACAAAATCGTGTAAAATAACTCTCATTTTCATATTATTTGATACTTTGGTTCCAAGAATTATTAAAAAAGCGCGTAAAAAGTATCAAAAATCAGTTTTCAGTGAAATCTCTTTTTAGACATCAAAGTCTTTATATCAAGCCGAATAAAGCAAAATTCACAATTTTGACAATCAACACTCAATTAGAGGGACAAGCCTCAATATGTACACTTTCAAAATATTATACATATTCAAACACACCGAAAATGTCCGAAGAACCTATTAAATAAAAAAAAATTCGCACCGTAAGCCACGATTACCGTGTGAAAATATTTTTCGCTCTGACTAAAGCTTGTACTGCACGGATAATTATCCTGATATTATTTTGTATACAATAAAGTATATTTCACAGCGCCCTATTGGTAAAATAAACATACAATTTTATAAATTAAAATTATTATTTTATAAAAGGCCAAACTGTTATTACTCCGCTAAGCAATCAAAACTTTCCATTATATTCTTGGCAAAGTAAAATCTCGAATCAATTTTACCAGTTTTTTAAAATAATATATCGATTTGCCTATCTAAGACATAATAACTGTACTGTTATGCTCCTTGAGTGAGATTAGAAAAATATTTGATACACAGATTTTAATACCTAATAATAAATTATTCAAACAAAATACGCTAGGTTCTATATTAGGTTACTCATTTTTTTTTGTTGTTATTTTATGTATTTATTGTATTGGTTTATATAAGTGATTATTTTTTCAGATTTTGTTTTTGCTTTTTACTATTCTACAATGTATGATTCAAAAATAATATTTTATTTTGGAAAGACTTTTAGAATTTCAATATTGATTATAGCAAATGGTATTATAAATAATGTGCGATGATCACATTGGCGGATCTAGGAAGATGGCCCCAGGGTTACCAGACTTCCGAAATTATAGATTAGGACATTCACTATTTCGAAGATTTTTATACATGTACACATTTTCTGAATTCGGGATTTTTAAAAGGACTTGCAATGCGAGACTCGGGATTTGTCTATTGAACCCTGGACAGTTCCGCTTAAATAGGGACGCCTGGCAACCCTGGATCGCCCTGACGGCCATGGCCACCCCCTGAGATGAATTAAGAGTCAACCAATGGTCGTAACTTTTCTCTATCTGTATCAGTAATAATTGATATATTACGTTTTGTTATTGTGTGTTGATATTTAATTTTGACACATTGAAAGAAAGCAGTGATGTTCAATTTTATTGTTAATCTAGCATGAAAAACATTCGAGAACGAGACAATGTGCCAAAAATATATATTATTACATATCTTTGGCACCTTGTCTAGTTCTCGTAGAAGTTCAACTTTATACTCACTTCCGCGTCAAATATATACAAGGACGCAATGGCTCTAATGACAGTTGAGAGAAAAATTCCTTGTTTGCCGGGCGGTGATAGATATATTAATCGAATATTTCCAGTCCTTAAAGCATGTAAATATACATTGATTATTTATTTATATTTCCTTTTTAAGAATGTGTTTTTTTAATATGCCTTACCTTTAAATTTTCATTGAACATTATTGGAAAAGAGTGATTTAAATAAATATAAAATACGTACGACATCTGATAAAGCTTATGAGATAAAATGTATATACATACACACATCAGTTGTATATCATAATCAGCTTACACTTGTAATTTATTTGTAAATAACGTTTCAGTAATTTGCTTTTGTAATATATTATTAGTTGTGTTTTCTGTTTCCAAGAGTTTACATTGATATTCTGGTTTGAAAACCAACATAGATAATCCTTTTGCTTGTTTTATTATACATATTTTTAAATTTACCTAAATTTTATTTGAGGTTTGAGATACACACACCATACGTAATGTTACATAATAATAACTAATTGATTTGGTGTTTTTTTAACCCGGTTATATGTAGAATTAAATTACTGTCAAAATATTTTTTATCATATCTTTTCTTATTTGTGTAAGTAGTTATACATATCAGAAAATGTCATGTTCAAAAATTTACATTGAGTGTCAGGATTGATTCAATTTCTTATGCTACCCTGTCTCTTTATAAACAATTTCTCCTTCATGATAAATCACTATTTTATAAATAAGCTTTGTAAGAATGTGTCAATATTTTTATGTTAAATGTTTTTTAGTGTGCGAAGATGGCTAATATTGAAGAACTTTTGGAAATCTCATCAGTATTGACTGTTGACTATCTCAGTCAGAAACTCTCCGACTGGTTTGGAAAAGACATCAAATACAATGGACACGAAGTACGTATTTTATTTGTATTTTGATTTTATGTCTAGTTCAACTAAAATAATTGTTTTATATTTCTATATTATTCAAATCGACAATTATAATGACATCAAATAATTGTATTCGTATCTATTTTAAAACAAAAAGAGAAGAGATCCTCTGGGGAAACCTTGTGAATCACCACTTTCTTGTAAAAAAGAGTAGCAATTTAAGGGCCAGTTTTTTTTTTGTTAATTATTTCATTAATTTATTTTATGATTTTTCAGTTTGGTGATGGTACTGGCAAGGGCGATTCTTACCTAAGTGATGTGTACCGTATCACATTCAATGGTATGATTGTATCACCGAAACCAGGAGAAAATCCTGAAGTGGCAATCAAAGCTATTCTTAAAACATTCCCCAAAAACATTGCCAGGCGAAACACTTTCCGATCCAGTGACTTTTTCAGGAATGAAATCAACTTCTATGAAATTATTTTACCGAGATTTATGGAGTTCCAGGCTACAAAAAAGATGACTAGCCCTTTCAATCACTGCCCGAAAATTTTTGCTTCAACTACAAACGGTAAAAGCGATTTCCTCGCTTTGGAAGACATGACTATTTACAATTTCGGCGGCGCTGTTCGGCAAGAAGGAATCGACTATCCTCATTGCCAGATGATCCTGGAATCATTCGCAAAATTTCATGCTCTCTCGTTTGCATTTAAAGATCAAAATCCAGAAGAATATGAAAAATTTGTAAAATGTGTCCCAGAAGTCTATTATGCTCCCGAGCATTGGAATTGGTACAAAGGGTTTTGGAAAAGTTTGTGCGCAGTTGCCATTGACGCTGTTGAAAAAGAACTTCCGAATAGTAAATATTTAGATAAAATTAAAGAATTTGCTACTGATAAAACCTATATCAAGATGTCAGCAGCTGCTAATGCTCACGGTAAATCAGCTGTAATTAGTCACGGAGATTCGTGGACACCTAATTTCTTATTCAAATATAAAGAAGGAACCACAACTCCTTTAGCAGCAAAAATGATTGATTTTCAGCTGAGTAGATCTGCATCACCAGTCTTAGATGTTTCTTTCTTCATATACGCTTGCTCATCTGAAAAACTGAGGGCAGAGTATTACGAAAAAATGTTGAAATATTATTACGATATCCTAGCTAATCAGATCAAAGAAATGGGAAGCGATCCGAATTCAGTTTACTCCTGGGATGATTTTATGGCAGAGATTAAGAAGTACTCGTACTTCGGACTCGGTTTCAGCATGGAGTCCACACCTGTTATCATTCTTGACCCGGAAGACGCCTTCGACATGGAAGCTATTCAGGTGGGAAACTTACTCATATACAAAAATATCTGTCAATCCTGACATCCTAGTTTTTTAATGTCCTATCTAAAAACAAATTGTCACCTTGAAATGCATAATACAGAACATAATCTATAAACAAACTACAAAACACACACATTTCCTTATTCCAGTGAGCCTTGAGGTTAAAGGGATTAAGCAGGGCGCAACTAGTATCATTATAATCTACTATCTAGTTCTGACGATGGCGAAAGCCGAAATAGCTATCAACTCATAAATATAAAAAACTGTAGAACTAAAATACGTTGATATTTTGACCTAATAATAAATGTATCATAATTACGATGGGGATTTTAACTGCATCAAACACTTACTGATAAATTTTTTATCATATCTTATCTAAAGAGAAGTGATTTCACAGAGGTACTTCTGTGTTAATTTTTTTATAATAAATACTACTTGAGTATTCAATTATCTGTAGTAAAGCAGATATAAGTCCCTTTAAACATTAAAATTTATTTGCCATATTTCAACGAATTCTTTTTTCATAATTTAATGAGAACAATTATTTTTTGTTCTAACATTCTACATTGCTTACTTCACTTCTAATGGGCTCATATCATCTGGCTACTTATGGAGGTAGCATGGTTTCGGCCAAGAAACAGGCAGATAGATCCTCGCGGATTCTTCTATTGACAACAGTGGGCAGTGCTTTTGATTAGATTTGAAGTATTTTTTATTTTTAAACATGCAATCTTTTGATTTCAAAAAAAATGTTACAATTTCTTTTTCTAGGGAACCGAAACATTCAGAATTGAAGAAGTTTGGACTTTAGGTCCGATCAAATCCCAAGCAGGAAGGCAAAGGCTAACTTCACTCGTTGTGCACGCTGTCGATCATGGATATATATAAAATATATATAGTTAAGAAAATATATTAGACAATAAAATATTGGGTATTATTCATATCATAAAATTTACAAACAAGTTTTAGCATAAAAATGAATTTGATAACTTTGTTATTCCACTTTTTTAGTATTAAAATAATTGATATGGTTTAAATATGATAGTCATCTCTTGCCATAGATGATGTATATTTATCTATAAATATTTTATAAACAGAAAGTAAATCAGTATATTGTTCTACTTGTTACAATGTTAATTTTGGATCAGTTTATGAACCTTGTGTGATACATTTGTAAGTAATATTAATTTTAATAGCATAATATATGTTTTGTATTATTTCTTTCATGCTGCTGTAGCATTCATTGTACAACCACATTTTTATTATCTGTGTTAATCATTTTGATATTCCAATGTCATTTATGAAATTCAATAAATTTACTACTAAGCACAACCTATAATACATAAGTCGTTTAGCAATAACAACAAATAAAACATAAGAAATTAATATTTTTTATAGATAGAATTTTTGGGTTTATTATGATACATTTTATTCTCCATTAGTATTTTGGCAATATACCTATTAAAAGATGATTATGTTATTTGAAATTTATACCGTTTTTATTAATGTGATTTTAGAACAATTTTATAGCAATTTAAGTTGTAAAAAAATTAGCATTCAATAAAAATAAATATTACTATAATTTTATCTGAAGCTGACATTTTTTTAATATTCCAACAAATACTTTCACGCTACCTTGCTCCATACTATAACTACTCCTCTCAGAGAAAACATTCTACATCCTAATCACAGAACTTGAGCAATACATTTCAAAGTGAATTCATTTGATTTGTCAGAACCACCAATATCACCTTCAAGATTGATCGACTGCTTATCGTACGACAAATACATATTATTTTAATACATGTTAACTTATTAATTTCAAAATAGGAATTGGGATTTAGCTTTCTACTGTATGCAACGAGAAGGCTAGTTACAAACAATAATACTACTAATAACAAATTATTAACTTGTGTTGCTAACAGTATATCCTGTAGTAAAGAAATCAGTAAATAATAGTACTAAGCAAGGGTGTGGAGTCAACTCCAGCTTAAATTAAACACTGACTCTGACTTGATTTTTTCAATCAATTTCGTTTAACTTACATATCTGTTTACCATGAGATCATTCTAGTTCAGGCCTGGGCCGCAACACATTATACAAAATAATCAGGGTAATTGTGAAAAAAAACAATACTACAAACAGATGTGAAAAGAAAACACACATTGAATCAACAAAAAAATCAGGCACATCAACATCATTTTGCCTTTTTCACGTAATTTTAAAAACATTATAGGTTTTAACTGCTTAAATGTGATTTTAAGTATATCCTGAATTACCCGTTACTTCAAAAAAACATTATTCGTTATATATGGCCGCGGGTTGGCCAGGCCTGTTCTAGTTATGTACTGGAATAACTAGTATATTTCACCAATCAATGTGATGAAGACTAATAATTGTTCAATATCTTAAAATTATTTTTCTCTGATTTTTCTGGCTCTGACTCTGGGAAAAAACAACTGACTCATTGACTACTGACGCCACAACCTTGGTAGTAAGTGATTCGGGAAAATATTAAATTTACAGATTTTGGGGTAAACAATAATTGGTTTTGTTTACGTTGGTAAGAATATATATAACGGGTGGCGGTGGGATAATCAACAACCAACTTGTATTGATTTTTTAATAAAATTATGTTTTCATTCTTTCCTACTCTTCCCAATTACTGAAGCCCGGTGGCGAATCCAGAAATTGTACCAGGAGGGGGGCATTTAATTTGAAAATAAACATGATACATAAATAATACACTAAAAAATACATTAAAAAATAGATGATTTTTAATAATATATCTATATAAAAGTATTCAATACATAATTAAGCATGTATTCTATAAAACATAGTAAACTTAACAATTAAAGGCCCATTTCACAATAAAGTTTTAATAACTTAGAAAAATGGAAAATATATTCTCCTTAGGGGGGGCTAGGCCCTCCCCTGGATCCATCAATGCTGAGGTCTGTGCATAAACAGTAACAAGAGTAACTACTAGTTCTCTCTAAACCAGAGGTGGGGAACCTGCGGCCTTTTGGCCACTCCGGTGCGGCCTTCTGACCAATTCTGGAAAAACGAGGTTTGGAGATATCTGGGAAAAAAGTATAGCAAATTTAGGATTTCAAATTCCTTGGTGAGCTAAAAAAAAACGAGGTTTGGAGATATCTGGGGAAAAAGTATAGCAAATTGAGGATTTCAAATTCCTCGGTGAGCTAAAAAAAAACGAGGTTAAGAGATATCTGGGGAAAAAGTATTGTGAGGAAAAGTAGGGTAAGGGATTGAATATTAATCAATCCCGTCCTATGTCGAATCAGAAAAATGAATGCGGCCTTTAGAGAAGAAAAGGTTCCCCATCTCTGCTCTAAACCTCACCCTTTAATTCTTTTTTCCTTGAGTAAATCGAAATCGGTATTTTGATAGTTCTTATAATATACCACCATTAGAAAATAAATCATTATGGATGGGTGATTTTCATAAATAACTGTCTTAAAATAATAATATTCAATAGAAAGGCTGATTAGTTCTGGAGTCCCTGTCAATATTGATACCACTCTTAGCAGATTTAAAATATTTCAATTCAACACTCCATGGAAATATAAGTCTTATATAACAGGAGATTTTGGGAGTGTGTATTTAAAAATACATCCAGATCTACGAGATTTGTTATTATTTAAAATATATTAACAACACCGATGGAAATATGGTCAACTTATTCCTTGTAATAAAGTGGAATATAATAAAAACTTACGAGATATTTTTTTTGATATTTATTTGTTTAACAAAAATACAAACACATCTTTAAAACAATAACTAATGAGATGTTTTATTTAAGTCTACATACATAGTATAAATGCCTCAAAAAGGAACACGTAAATCTTGTAAAATTTATCTCTGGTGTTGCTTGGGAGTCGACAATACTGCGTAACCAGGAAGAATTTGTGGAAAGCTTTACAAGTCCTAAGAATGGAAATATATTCATAATTGATAAAAAAAATATGTCTGCTTCGTCATCTTTATGAATTGGATTTAGCAGTTAAAAAGATAATAGGATTATTACATATAAGAGACCACCATCCAAATTATACTAACCATAAGCAAACATTAGAACTTAGCATACTGGTTTCAACATTTTTATCCCATGTGACAAAAAAGTTTGGTGTATGAGCACTCTAGATTTAATACCAAAACGTTTTTGATGGGACTCTCTTTTCTTCTATACCCATTTCTTCCATAATTTCCATTTCAAATGTTTTCAGAGCCGGTTTGAATGTTACCTAAAAACATTAAAAATAATTTTATTTCCATTGACCTTAAATGCTTGATAAAATGTGAATATTTCAGTGAAGGTATTCTTAGATGACAAAATATTCCTCAATGTGACGGCCAGCATAGAGTCTACGTTACACTGCAACATAGTGAAAAACTAACCTTTGCTATTGTTGCTGATGTAGTATCTTTTAGTTTACTTTCTATGTACATTCCGGGAGTTTTATAGTCCTTCGTTTGATCAGCTTGTTTAGGGGTTGGTATAACACGGTTTGTAGCTGTCGATACTCGAATCTAATAAAAAATAAATACATTGATACATATATTTTCCATTAATTTCATAAACATGCCTACTGTAAATGTCGAGCATATGCAATCACTCCTAAGAGAGCTTTCACAACAGAAGTTTTTCTACAAGAACTGCTTCGTACACATTTGCTGATTTCTTTTTTTCCAAGAAAATAATGACAGTAGAATGAGGCTAAGACAAGACTATTGATTAATTAATCACAACATATTTAGCATCAGATGGGGCGGACATCCACACCGAGATCAATCCATAATCCTATTGAAAAATGTATTTATGAGTGTCCATGTTAAGATTTGAACGTGTGGATACAGTAACGTTGACCAGCTCAGCTACAAGCTCAGCAAAATCTTTCAACACTATTTCCATTCAATTTTAAAATATTTCGCAGCAAATTAAGGTAACACAAATATTACATTTCTTTCTGACAAAAAGGCCTTTTTTACTAAAAAGAAAATGCTTTCAAAACAAACATTAGTTATTAAAGAGAAGTATATGAACCTGTCGCCTGTGTGGCCAAGTGCTTAAAATTGTTAGTTTCGAATACGAAGATCACGGATTCGAATCCTAGTATGGACAGTTATATAAATTGATTTATGAATTTCTGTTCAAAGGCATGGATGTATATGATGTCTTGAATTCCCCCCTCCCACCCATCATATCCTTAAAAAATTGTCGTAGCGAAAGTGATTAGCTTGCCACTAGTCCTTTCCTAGCCCTATTCTTCTATTCCTATTCTCATTGGGAAAAAAGAAGAGATTGAGAAATTGAGTAACAAGCAGTTCTCATAGAAACACTTCTGGTTAGATAAACTAAATTGGGAGACCATATGCTCCACATTGGTAGCGGACATGGTTAAAAAGGAGGTGAACCTTTTTTTTATCTCACCCTTTCTCCTGATTCTGCAAAGCGCCATTCAATCTCTGTTGGTTTGAGGGTCTCAGGATCGACGAGTTTAACCTGATGAGTGACTAGCAGTGGACTTTCTGATTTTACGACAACGCCAGGAAAATTCTTTTCTTTGCCCATCTGAAAGATATAATTTTATCAGTATTTCTGATTGAACTGTCAATAACTTAGATTAATTTCAGTTAAGTCAATAACCTAGACAATTGTAATCTTTTTACAACAATACATTGTTTTCTTTCTTCCAAAACAGAATGAGTAGTACGCATCATGCTTTTGCATACCATAGCTATTCCGTTGATTTTGATTAAATTCATTATAGAATAAATGATTAAAATCAATGTTCTGAACTTACAGTACGAAGATGGGTATTCAGTCCTTCAACGATGACCCAATTTCTCTCTTGAATAACTTGAGAAATGTTGCCCTGTTTGCCTTTATCTTTCCCCACCATTATTTCAACTCTGTCACCTCTGTAAATATCAAAGCAAAAAATAATTATAAAATGTTAATCTTTTTACTACATAGTTACATTAAATCTTCTGAAAACTTAAATTTTATTTAATCCTTTCGTAAAATTAGTTATTGAAACAATCTGAGGTTGAATGAAGTTTTACATTTTGCAAAGCCTTTCCTATCCTATGCCTTATTTTACTCAATGAAAACAGTTTTTCACAAGTGGACTTGATACAATGGTCGTCTATAATGTGGCTATCCAAACTGAGCTCCGTGGTTCTCATCAAGTTTTGTGCAACCCGCAGCACATCCTTCTATTATGTGCCTTTGAATATGGGGTGGGTGATATTTTACATAAAATATGAAAATGGCCAACATTACATACAAACGTTTTCAGATGCGATCAGGTGGTGTTAATGCTTTACAACAAAAGATCTTAACACACTGTGTCTCCACATTTTTAGTCGGTTTTAAGCATAGACAACAAAATCTCTTGTGAAAGTGCCTGTGTGTAAGTGTGGCTAATAGCATTGCTTACTTGAAAAACGACCATTCTCCAACGGGTTCAAGGAAGACTTTCTTAGTGTTCATATTGGGCTGATTTTGACGTCGGAATTGAAAGGTCCATGGCCTGTTTGTGGTGAACCGGTAGTTCTTCCTAGCCACTTCTTTTCTAAGATACTGAGGTCCTTTTGGGGTCTTCCAATACACCTAAAAGATCATTCGCATACTTTCCTTTACTGATTTTTATAAATTTTACTTTTCTATTATCGAAAAAAAATAAAATATTTTTTTTCTTAATTTTTACTTTCAATGAAATATTTAGAGCTCTTTACTTCTGGTTAAGGCTTACACTTTTATTGAGTTTTCCTGTGGTCATGTGAAAATAAATGATTAGACAATTCAATACTGATCCCATTTGCCAGTGTATGGCCATTCAATTTTAAAATATAGATCCTACATGATTAAATAAGAAATTTTAATAAAAATAAATAATTGATCATATATTGATTTTATTTCAATATAATCAATATTGGAAACTATGTGTAACTACTTATACATCTTAGTTAAATAGGGTTGAATATACATTTGTATTTTCATTTATTCTGACAGTAATCAGAGATCATAACGTTTCTTAGATTTGTTTGTGTGTGTACAATATGACAGTCAAATGCTTCACAACGTCTTGCTTTAAGATTACCCAGATACCTCCACTAGGAAACTATATGCTTGTCATTGAGAACTGACACAGATAAGAAAAAAGTCTTGACAAGAAGTGAGTTCAGTATCTTTGTTTTTCAAAAAAAAGCACTGTGTAGAACTATATAATATTTTGTGCCTCCATAACGAGAGAGATGCTTAGTTTTTGAATATTTAAAATATATATAGTTCTATAGCTTACTAAATTGACTAATAGGTGGCATTCATAACTCATTTCTTGATCTGGAATAGTTTTTGGAAAAAAAGGCTTCAATTATTAATAGCACCGTTCCCTCTAAGCTGCGGTGGCGCAGCAGTTGGCAAGCCCCCGCCCACTCATTCCGGGTTGGCGCGCACTACAAGACAGTTGTTCAATCAATATTTGATTGGTCCGCGCAGCTAACCTCTTGCCTTAGAGCAGTGGCTTCCAACCTATATGTTACTGCGCCTCCCTTTGAAGAAAAAAAGATTATCGCGCCTCCCCATCCTATATTTCATATAGTAATAAAGACACGTTTTAAAGGGGAAATAAATATTTTGGACTTTTCGCGCCTCCCTTTGCAATAGCTCACGCCTCCCTAGGGAGGCGCGCCTCCCAGTTTGGAAATCGCTGCCTTAGAGGGAACATTGATACAGATATAGAGAAAAGTTGAGATCATTAGTTGCCTCTTAATTCTTCTCATGGGATAGTCATGGCCACCCCCTAGATTCAACAATGTAGATAGGTTTTTTTTTTTTCAAAAACACTTAGGTAAGATAAAAATATGAATAAATTTTATTGTTATTCTAATTTTACACGAGAAATTATTTGTTTGACAAGTTTAGAGAAAAGTTACCTGCTCATAACTTCTTTTAATATATGACTCAGGGAAATTTGAAAATTTTTGAGTCAAATCACCCACTCTTTTCGCTAAATAAGAAAAAATTCTCATCTTTGAAGAAAATCACAGTAATTTAACCTAAAATTTAAGACTAGTTTGACAGAAGAGTAGAGCATAGACAATTTTACATAATATATTATGAAACAGTTTCACTAGCAGGAACTTTCCCTTCCGTTTATGTAAAATGTATTCTTAAAAACGAGAAAAAATCTGTCCAAACGAAACGTGTTACGAGTTTTTTCTCGTATTTAAGCATATTTGGTGGTATTTATTTTGCAAAATAAGAAAGAATGCTTGGAAATGTCGTTAACAAATAGTTGTTATCTCATGTGAAAGAGCTTGTTTGTACATCCCGCTATTGCTTATTGTGAAAAAAATATAATGTTCGTTCATATCTTGGATCTATAATAAATATAATAAAATAAATATAATATCTAAAAACAGTAACACCCCCATTTACACTAAAGTCGGGACAGTGTAATTCGGGGTAGTGTAATTGGGGGAGTGCATCTCATACAAAATTAGGGATTTGGATTTTTCCGCAAAAACGCAAAACTAAGATTTCCCTAAGTTTTTCAAAAAAAAATCGACGAAATATTTATTTACTAAGTGATAAAATGCGAAGCAAAATCCAACACAAAGGCAGACATCCGGCTATACGTGTATAGCCTGGCACGTGTTGAATACACTAGCCAAAATTTGACTGTATGCGCCACACAGACGACCGTCTCGTAGTAACGACAATGGAATGCGACAATGCAATTGGGGGATTTGCGGCGAATATTTCAAGCCACCGCGTAATTCGGGGTTGTGTAATTGGGGGTTCCACTGTACTTGTATATCTTACACAACAATAAATAACTTATTGCAAAATATTTTTTACAGTTTTCATTATCCATATATAATAAGGTTTATATTTAAAAAAAATGCAAAATAAAAATTTTATAAAAAAAAGTATAATACCAATCTCTGTCAGTGTAATCTTTAGCACTGCATTTCATTGGCCAACGCCTCATAATTAGGAATATATGATAATGTTACCGTCAGCAAACAATCATAAAGAGCTCATCGGTGAGTCAATATCTATACTTTGATTTCATAAAGTTCATGTTTGAAAATAATGATTTGCAAAGGTACGTCAAACTAAGAGTTGTATTTTGTATGCCGCTTTATTCAGCAATGAAATTTTATTTCTGTTCCATGTATTAGAAGTCCTTCTCTATTATTAATGATTTCAAAATATCATTCTTTAAGTCCATATAGTTAATCGTATTTATTATTGTTTGGTAATATCTACAATGGAAAATTAAGAACATTATTCACATTTTTACATTCGAACTTTTGCAGTTCAGTGACGAAGTTCGAAACTGAGCATTACATTTTTTTGAAATATTTTTCACACGTTGCATTTATGAATTTGCATTTAACAATAAATTCCTTTTAAGCTTTTCAATGTGCTTTTTGTTTTAATAATCATAATTTATTTTTCGATAAACAGTTTTATTTTTAACTCATTCACGTTCAGTTTACAACATTCATGACAAGACTGTATAAAATACGTTAGTAAAAAAATATTTCCAAAAATCTATTCAGCTTTTCAGGACTTCGCTACGCATTGCATGCTTGTAAACTTTATTTTTAAACAGCTGCTAATGTATGATGACTTCTAATCAGCGGTAGATTAAGCACATGAGAGACCCCAAGAGCAATACAATTTGGAGGGCCTGTTCTTGGGAGAACAAAACGTATAGAAATGCTATGAAACATAGTAAAAACAAATTGAAAATTGAACAAATAGTTAGTATATTAGGAGTTATATTGTAAACTCTATTTTTGAGGCCCTTAAGATTCGAAAACCACACACGCACGCTTCTTCCACTTCTAGGCTAATCCTCCACTGCTAATAATAATTAATCGAACGGACAAATCGCTGATGATAATAAGAAATATTTTTGTCAAGCCGTCTGTTCTTAATCTTCATAAGAGGTTATACGGCTGATGAATTAAAAAAATATGTGTATTTCATAGACAATAAAAACAGCTGATAGTGACAAAAACTGACGGCAGGGTGCAGCACGGCGTCACGTGAATTTTAATGGCGCTGGTCTGGGAGTGATCCCGTGTTGTCTTGTGATTTTTCTGAAATACTCTATTTTGGGTATAAGTGTTTATACTGTGACGTTTTACTTCAGTATGTAAGTTTGCGTTTTGAATATTCCAATGAAATCTGAACGCAATGCCACAGATCAATTGGTGTGTTATTATAAATTTTCTGTCAAATTTAGACGACCCCTTTTATTGTATGGTTTACTGAGACGCAGGGGATGAAAAGTAGACGATTTCGCCCTTTTCTTGGGACACAGTGTTCCTTATTGATTTATTTTGTAAATGTTGAAAGCATATCACCACAAAAGTCTGAACATATGCGTTTATCTTGAAATCTATTAAATATTGTACATAATCATTTAATTCCTGTCGTAGATCTGTTTATTTAGTTCATCGATTTTCGTTAAGGGCTGATTTTTACAGAAGTTATTTCCTTATTTCAGAAGCTATCGCAAACTAATCCAATTTATGATATACTATCTATAAGTCAGTATTCGTTTCTATCGGCGCTTAGAGAATTTAATAAAAAAATATTTCAATTAGAAATGTTTTTGGATACTTTCACGACTTTTTAATCTATTTTCCACACACGCCAAGCAAATGGTATTTTTTTCAATGAATCTATCGTTTCTTTGATAAACCGTATTTTTTTAAAATTAATTTAATTGATCACTTCAGTCAAATAGGTACCCCATATTTTATACAATAGGTCACATTTGAATTGTTGTAGTTTCTTATTATCAACATTAGAATTTAGAAATTAGTTACACAAATTAAAATAGATTAATTTATTATCTCACAATCATCTTAAATATAATTCACTCTGCGATATTAGAATTGTGTCTCCTTGATGATATTGTGTCCAATGAAATTGAAATTGGCTTTGGTTGCCTGATCATGGCCTGATTTTTTTGCACATTTGAAATTCAAGATTGTGTCATGGAATTTTGAACAGTCCGACATGTTTCTTGAAAAGTCTGGCTTAACTTGGTTTTTGATCATTTCATCAGTTAGTATGACTTAACATGCCGAATTCAAAATGTCATGGAATTGTATAAATTTCATCTTATTGGTCTGCGAAATGACAGCTTAAAATAGTGATTAAATAATATACCTGGATTCAAGAAACACAGAAATGAAATTTAGTTAAATTTAAACAAACTTATATTGGTTGGTTGCTATTGTATTGCTTGTATTCATATTTATGATTTGGCTTACTATTTCAGCAGATAAATTATCACGATGACTGAATACTGGCTGATCAGCGCTCCCGGAGACAAGACATGTCAGCAGACCTTCGATGCTCTCAACAATGTCTCTTCCAAACAGAATAACCTCAGTGCCAACTACAAGTTTCAAATACCTGATCTTAAGGTACATTAAATCAAAGAACAAAATGTTTTTGAAATGTAGGTCAAGACAATACAAACCTTATATGATGGATATGAACACGAAAAACAAGCCCAATAAGCACTCAATTTACACAGGCTTAACTTCAAAACAAATTTCTCTTTGTAGACCTTCATAGTTTGTTACCAAAAATACAAAACCTAGGAAAATGATTATAAACATCTAACATCATCTATTATGAATACATGGTATTTTAAACAACATTAAGTTATGTAATGTAAAAACAAAAATGATATTTTTTTCAGGTCGGCACTCTTGATCAATTGGTTGGGCTGTCAGACGATCTGGGAAAGCTCGATGGATTTGTCGAAGGTGTGACCAGAAAGGTCGCCCAGTATTTGGGAGAGGTTAGTTATTTATGTTTTATCAATCTACTGAATCAATCGGAATCCGAACAAAAGTCAAAGACTTCGTAGTAAATATTATGTTACGTAACAATTGTGAAATTTACGCACATTTATCGCGTAGTGTTGGATTGCTTACTACCTATTGCCATTTTACTATGTATGCTTTAAAATTCCTACACTCCTTGAAATACTAGTTATTAGAAAATTTAAAAAAATATATCACACGTTTGTGTGTAGTAATAATACAAATATTCAATAAATTTAATTTTATAGAAAATATCTCACGCATCAATGAGCTTACATTCATTCATATCAGTGCTGTAATGCTAAATTAAAAAGTGCCAGGGCATTATGCCTTCACGCTATAAATATTAATTTCCCTTTTTTCCAAATCAATGATAATTGTAATTTTTTCATTCTCGGGTTTTTTCATTATCCAACATTTCTCTTCATACTTGTGTAAATTTGATTTCATGTTCTTTAGAACGTTTTATGTACGGATTTAAAATAAGCAGTTCTATGGTTCCCGTTTGACTGTACAGTAATTCTACTACACTTTAAAAATACCAATAACTTGAGATTTTAGGTGGAAAGACTTTTCCAGATCTGCATTCAATCTAACTTAATGTTACTACGCATCCCTTAAAAGAAAAAAATATCTTCGTGCCTCCCCATCTTTATCTCATATATTAATAAAGACACGTTTTAAAAGTTAAAATAAATATTTTGGACTGTTTGCGCATTCCTTTGTAATAGTCTACGCCTCCCAGGCTGGAAATCGATGATATAAGGCAGGCGTTGATTTAAAAACTAAAATATTTGTCTACACATGCAGTAGCGTAGCAAGGGGTGTGCGGCAGGGGCGGCATTTTCAAAAATAAATACAATATTTTGCGAGAAATTATATTTATTCATAAAAACAATTAAGCCACCTGTGGTAAAACTTCACATTCATAGTTTATAAATAGTTGAAGTGATTTAAAAACAAAATTAGAGGACATATTGGGGGCGGCAAATTCAAGGCGCCCCGGGCGGCAGGACCCCTCCCTACTCCACTGTAATGACATGTGACCCAAGTGCGGCCCGCACTAATCCCCATGTAAAATATTTGACACTTTTACAACAGAAGGTTGCCGACCCTAGATCTAAGGCATTTTCTTTAGCTGTCAGACTACGGAGTAAATGCATTCAAGGATGAAATATTCTTTTACAAAATTCATTTTTCTTAACATTACTTTATGAATACAAGCGAAGTAATTATAATTCATTTTTAAAAAATCCCGAAAAATAACTGCCGCACTGCACTGATTCAAATGTATTGAAATATTTTTAATTTATAGTTATCGAGTATCATTTTTATGTTTTTTTAGGTTCTCGAAGACCAACGTGACAAGCTTCATGAGAATCTTGTGGCCAACAACGGTAAGTCGTTTAACAAATCTATTTTTGCGATTTTTATTTACTAACTATTGTTACCGTTCGACTTTACTAACAGTATTTATTAATGTATTTTGATCACACTAACAAAACGTGCTTTGAAAACTTTGTAATTTTTCAAACTACAGCACTAGAATATTATTTAATGCTCAATATTTATTTTTAAAATTCAAGCTTTCACGTTTTACCATTGAAGAATCTTTTGATTTTGTATTTTTGTAGTATTGATATTATTCAATTTTAATTTTATCAATCTGATGTTCTAATATTTGGAATTATCTAAAATTTTATGATAAACAACTTCTTCTTGTTTCGCATATTAAACTTGATTTTAGCTACAGTTCAATACTTTCTATATTTCGTAGTTTATTTGAAGAGACCTTTGAGGTGAATGCTTAGAAAGTTTTTAATTACATCAACATTTATTAGAATTTAAAAAAAACATTGTAGATGTTTTAGTTTAGATTTATAGGGCACAAATTTGTCATTGAGGAATGTTCATTTTTAGGTTAGTATCATACTATCATAATGCAGTTTGATGTTAGATTTTATTAGTTCAGTAATTAGACGATAGACCACGATAACATGAATGATTTTTTGAACATCTGCCTGTAAATCGATTAATAATCAAAAAGACTTTCGTACTTCAATCACTTGGAAGTTTTAAAGGATAAAATGTCTTCATAAATTTACAAATGCACTCGATTCTGTTTTTGCAAAATTTCGATGATCAAAATTTGTATTTGAAATTCTTTATTCAAAATAACAATGAACATGTAAAAATCAGAGTTACTCTAAATTGTCTGGAAGACAGAATAAAAATTAACATAAATTTCTATTCACACATATTAATGAAATCAGCATCAAAAAGTTCTCTGTTTCCGTGTTCAAAGAGAATTGTGGGTATATTGTTGTCATGGGTAAAAAAAGAGCTGTTGGCTAAACACACGTTTTAAGGAATGAAATATTAACCCTGATTTCAACCTTAGTATGCTTTTTTTTACCAAATTTTACCTATGGCAGTAATTCATGGAAATATTGTTAACTCTAGCAAACGATAGAATTTATGCAATATGTTTTTCTTAAGTTTAAATCGCAGTTAACATTCGGAATATGTAGTTTGCCGTTAGCTGTTTTTAACATATGATTTATAAGTTAGTAAATTTAATCGTCATTTTGATATTATCTAGTAAAATCTTCCGAACAAATATATACTTAAATTCTATGAAAACATTCATAACCGAATAAATAAAATATGACTTAATTTTGACATTAATTTCGTCTCTAAATCATTTACAAATTCAATGCGCATGCGGTAAAGATATTGAATACAATATAATTTTAAAGATTCAATTGTCGAATGAATTACATAATACTTACACCGAGCATCTTCAGTTAACAGAATCAACCTCCTCATCCTCTGATTTAGAACCCTGTGGTTTATTTTCTTTTGCATTGTTTAATAGTCTATGTATAAATATATATTTTTTTTGTTTCACTATATTGTCTTTTGATTGTTTCTGCACATTTATTTAGTCCAAATATGATTTGCGAAAAAGGCTTGCTTCGCTTTCGACCGCCACAAATACATCGGAAGTGTTTACACTGTATTACTATAGGTATACATTCACTTTTGAGAGGCTTGCGACGTGTCATATGATGTGCATTGCATGAAGAAATGGCACTGCCCTAGTTTTAGCGATTGATTTATGTAACATACAGGAAATCTGTCAAAATGTATGAATAGCAAATTTACTGCCAAATCTGTTATTCAATTTTTCGTACATCGCCCGTGCCGGTTTTCCTTTTATAATATATCTATGAAATGTTTAAAGAGGTGCTGTGAGAAAAAAAATGATATAGTGGTATAAGTGATCATTAAAAGGAGTATAGAAGGCCTGTAATCCTATTAATTTATTTCCGTAACGAAGATGTGTGAAATGGTGCCGCTATTTTTGTTTTTTTAGATATCTTATATTGCACTACATGTTAAATTAGTGACATTTTTGTTTGATTAGAAAATTATGACTGCTCAATTGAACATGTGTAAAGCTTCGTTTACACCGGTTCTGCAAAAATCATCGGTGGTAAAGTCTCAGTGTGTTGATGCTTTACAGAAACTTGAAGATTACTACAAAATTAAATTAATGTTTCAAAAATTCCCATAAAAACTACTGTCGGCAATGTTAATTTTTAATTTAAATGAGTAGAGATTATGTCCAAGGTTCGTACAGATTTACAATATTATAATGGATGCCTTTGGTAAAGGTCTTAATCGTAAATTTATTTTAAAAAATCATATATTAGTTTATGTATACAATAGAATTACAAAATTCGCTAGAATGTATTTAGCACAATGCCGCAAAATATGCGTTGCACTAAGATTTTAGTACCAGCCACTCATTTAGTTCTAAGTTTGCGAGGCGCCTCGCTCACAGGCGTAGAAATCCTCGATCCGGCCCTGATTGAGCATTCCATTATAGAAAATCTTTCATGGCGTTTGAGTCTGTTTGGGTTTCTGATCTATGAATTTTTTGACAATATTGTTTGTGTAAGAAGCTAGAAAGACGACTTACACAACAATCGCTTAACGTTGATCTTCGTACATTGGTGGAAAAAATGTATTGAAAGGAAAGGGAATACAAATAAGCTTTATTATTCACTTCAAACTCACTACAAATAGAAAATCACTCTTACTAAAAATATGTATACACAGATTCTAAAATAAAAAAAAGCACATGTCTGGAATTTATTTAAATTATCAGTCTTGAAAATTTTCTTGAACCCATAATAAGAAGAGAAAAAAAATCAATAATTCTAGACATCTAAATGTTCTGAGAAAAAAGGATTGTCCGATCTCAAGAATTAAAAAATCATTGCCTTAACTCAAGACTTATTAAATCATCAACCGATCTTTTTTTATCTATGGAATATACATAGGATTAAATAGTAATCTAAATATAACAACGAGAGGCTTTGAGGCTCCCGAGCACATGTGTGCATATTAACATCAGTTTTTTAACCCTTTCCGATCCTCAAAAAGACAATAGTAACAATTCAGTTTATTTTTGAAATGTAAAAATAATGACCTCATTATTTATATTTTAAAAACTTCCAAAGTTCGCCAATACGTAGTTCAGGCTTTCTCTCACATATTATACGTATCTATAAAGTTACAATTTTTTTGTAATTTTAGGCATTCTTGCAAGGTTAGAATTATTAGAACAATAGTAAATATCATTAATAATTTTCAAATAGCTGGCTCGTGAAATGGGCAATTGTAACTGTTGGAAAGAAGAATGCAGAACTCGGCGCCCGTGCGGCGCGGGCCGAGCCAGCCCTTAAAACGACCCTTTTGTATCCATTGCAGGTGAACTATTACACATTGCAATGTTTTTAAAAACCATTTGATATTCTGCTCGGAATACCGTTGTAATAGATAGGAGTGAAAAAAATGTGGGCTTGCAATCTAACTCAATACTAATAATGAAAAAAAAATCGAATGACACTCGACATAGGAGCCACGAGAATAATATCAATCTCCAATGAGATTCGACATAGGACCTAAAAGGGTTAATATTTTTCTTCTACTAAAATTCTACAAATACTTTAGTGAGGAACTATGTATTAACTAAGGCAGGCGGTGTATTGTTTTTCTACGTTCGCCATTCAAGATGTTCTGCCCGAGTGGATCAACCAAAGAATGCATCGAAATCTATCGCAGTGTATCAATGCACTCTGTACGGAGGTCCTCTATCATCCGATTACGTCAAAAAAACTATTGATCTGCAAAGCCAAGTGTCACAATGATGTTTTTAAACAGTCAAGTAGAATATTGGAAATAGATGTGAAATTTATTTGAATGTGGTTTGATTTTCCCGCATCCCCTATAGCCCTTTTTCATGAACAAGCCGTGCTTGGTAACTGTCATAGTATAAAGGTTGCTGACTAGTAATCTCAAGTTCTCATATATTCAATCTCAGCATCGAGTTTGACAGTAGAATTATTAGGAAACTTCAACGATTTTGTACTATCAGGTAAATTTTTTGGTCAGAAATTGTAATGCAGTAAAAAACTGTCTATTTATTAAAGACCTCTGAAATTATTTATATGACGGTATAAATGTTACCATCGAGAGATTATAACTGCTTTTTTGTTTCATAAAAATAAGCTTAAAATGTATAATTAGCATAAAATTGCTATATTATTAAATAGATTTGGTCAATATTCACCAGTAGACCCAATATATTGAATTATTTAAAAAAATGTGTTAGATGCGTTTAAATTGAAGGTTATATAACTGCAATTCGGGAACAATCCTGTAAGCGTTTTTGACTCTTAAATTTTATAATATGTATAACTTTTTATAAGAATGATTTTTACAAAACTCTTTTGTACTTACTTCATGATAAAAACATTGTTTAAATGATGTTTAATTATTTAGGTAAAGCATCTGTGTATATTTATAAAATGAACTAAATAAAAATATTAGGTTGAGCTATAAGTAATGTTGTATTTTTACATAGACTATGTTTTTTTCCAATTGACTGTGTTAACATCTGTGCTAAATGTTGCTTCTGTGTTATATAATAGAGGGTCTCTTATAACAAATGTTAAAGTTGATAGCCAGTGGTTGAATTAAACGGATCCCCTGTGAACTTTTAAATGTCTGAAATAGTATATGCTTGACACTGTTTACTTTATGAATTTAATATAGGCTATAAATACAGCCCTGGAAAAAGAAAAAATTTGCAATGTGCACGGTAGAGGTGCTATCATTGTTGAATTGGTGGTCGATAATAATTTCACAAGAAAACGAAATATATATATTGGATATTTATAGAAAAAAAAAATTGGAAATAATAAAACAGTTTGTTGCTAAACAAAAATGGCATTGAAAAATTTAAATAATCTAAAACAATCTAATAATAAAACATAATATTTCTTTGCATTATCATTGATAGGTGATAATTTAAAGGGTTAATTAACGTTAAAACTTCAAGAATAATAAAAGTTTTTGCCAGTGATGAAAGGTTGATTTTAATATTTTAATGTCTGTGTGTCAGGCAAATAAGATACTATTATAATTTACTAGAAGTAGCTTATTGTTTATTGAAAAAAAAAATAAGAATATGAGTTTTATTATGTTTAGTATAATGATTATGTAACATGTATATAATTTTATATTTGCTTTTCACTTGTGTTGATGTCCCCTAGTTTGTTTGCCTTTTTCATGTATATTTTTTTTTTTGTTGTCACACGTTATTAATTTATCCACAAGCTTATTTCTTATTATTTTTATTCACATTATCTTTGTAATTTTTTATGATGGCTTTTTCTTTAATTTCGGTTCTCCTTTTCCTAAATACCTGCTGATGCTGGGTCTAAGTGGCATAAATTTAAATTCATACAAAATTATACTTCCAATCAATTTTCAATGAATTGTTAAATGGGATCCTCAAAATGAAAAAAACACAAGCGCTTAGAGATAGTTACGGGTTTGTAGTGTTAGCGAAGTGAGAGGTAGCAGCAAACACTGGCTGGCCAAAGTTCACGAATCGCAGATATTATTGCAATGAAAAACGCATCTCTATTATTTACTTACAACTTTAAACTTTATCATGAACAAGAATATACCAAATACGACAATAACAACAAGAGTGATTGTGTACAAAATAATACTTTGATAAATGCTCTTCAATCAATTTTAGATATTTTATTTAAATTCTTAAAAGGTTTGAAATTATCTGTTTTAGCCTCAGTGCAATGAGAAAGTGCCTAAAACCCTCACAGAGCTGATCTATCGGTTCAAAACTTTAACATATATGGAAAACAATGATTATGATTTGCAATGCAATTAACTTAATTTCATAAGTAAATGTTTGTGCCGATAGGCGAACTCTGTGAGAATCTCTACGCCGTCTCTATGCACAGATAGATAGATGGGCGATGTAGATATTAAATGCTTCACAAATTGAAACTACTCTGCTTTATTTATCAGTTGTCAATTGGAAGTATTTAAAGCAGTTTTTTTTAAATAATTTTCCTTAGTAATATTTAATTTAAGCATTTGATGAGACGTGAAAGAATAATTGTTTTCCATGTTCAGTTTAGACAGTAATAGTTTAAATTGTGTAGAATAATATTCAAATCATCATCGGTGAATTTTCATGAATGAATTACAGGAATCGTATAAATCTTTCAAACATGTTTGATGCCGACTGTCACAGGGTAAAGTTTTTTAATTTAATTTAAGGTATTTTATAATATTCGTAATTCCTCTTGAACGGTGAAAAGCAGCCGATGATCTTAAAACACCGGAAGACGCGGCAGCGCCACTTCCAGGTCACACACCGCGACGGTGCTCATCCATCGAAACCGAAATGACAGCGACCACGGCTCACTCGTCAAAGCGACGAACTAAAAGCTGACGAAGACGTCTCTGCTGCGGTGGCGCTTCCGGTAGCTCCGACTGGCAAGAGGAAGCCACCACCACGGCCGGACTCTCCAGATCGGTGACGCCTCCCAGCGATTCCGCCTTCGGCAGTCAGGCCTTGACCGGCTGCGACAGAGATGCCGACCGATACTGCGGAACCGACTGCGATCGGAAAAACGCTGACAGATATTGCGGGCCCGACTGTCAGATGAAAAGTTTAAATCAGCCGCACAACAGAGATTCGTCACCCGGAAGTAGCGGGCGAGGATCGCCCCAGCATTGGCCGGAAGATAATAATATGCTCTCGATGCCTTCTCCCCTCGAACCAGGTTGTTTTGCTTTACGCCTCGCAACCTCAATGTTTCTTTTTGGGATTTCTCTTATACATTGCCTTATCCTATCGGATGCAAATTAACTTGCACCGCAGTGACCGAATATAAATCTTCTCTTGAAGAAGTATCGATGTATCGTTACTGGTTTGGTTAATTTGGGTGATATAAAAATAAATTAAGTATGCAACCAACACTTCCAATTTTATAAATATGTTGCTGATTTTTATTGAACAATACTCATTGCAACTTGTTCTTTTTTAAACTATTTTTAAGATGATTTTGAATATTCAATATCTGACATTGAATATTCAACCGTGAATTCGTAATTTGAAGAGAAATCCATCAAAAGAGAGTATCGTATTTTGTTGACTTGTGTAGTGCAATATTTCAATTTCTCTTGAATCGCACCACCGTAAAACCGTTCATGTGTCTTCTGATGGTACTGTAAAGTGTACCAAATGTATTTTTACATCTACTGCAGCTTTTTTTTTTTTTTTTACATCTTTTGCAGTATGATTTTATTGCTTTTCCGGCTCTCGATGACCTTCAGTGTAAATTTCGTTTTTACTTCCGCATATGTCGCTAAAAAATAAAATAAACCCACCACATTTGTGTCCTACACGTGTCTAGTAATATAAATTACGCCCCGCACATGTATTTGTTTTCTCAAACACGTCTCTATAAGCATTTCTTCTCACTTTTTAATGTCCGCAGCCCATAGCACCTGAATATTCTATCACTGTTTTTATTTTTATGTTATTTAAACGGAATACCTGTATGAAATTATGAATCAAAAAAGATTGTCTGAGCATAGTTGATTTTAGCTACAAAATTTTCAATAATATAGAATATTTTCAGTCTTTATTTTATAACTTATGGCAACATTGTTTCAGTTTTTGTCAAACCCTTCAACTGTGTTAACGAATGTTGTGTGCAAACTGTGCAAACGAATGTTAAGGGATAAGTAATTCAATATCATTTAAATTGTGTAAGAAGATAAATGAGTATGCTAGAATTATGCATGCTTTTTAATATTTAGCAAAAGCATTCGTGAGTTGTATTCTTTTTGTTTTAGTATAAATTATTATGTGCATATTAGTAAATGCTTAGATATTGTTTGTGCATGATGGAGTCTGATTTGTTAACTGAAATGTATTTAAGAAACCAAATATTTTGTTTATGTCTGTAAAATTCATGTTACGAGTTGTACAGAAAAATAAACAGTTATCGAATAATGAAATTGATTTAAAATAAATTATGTCTTGCATAACTGTCTTGATTTTTTGAATAACTAAATATAATCCACCAGTTTTTAACCTTTACTTAAAAGAATTCTAATGTAGACAAAATTGTATAGTGATAAATAAATTAAATTTTATTTAAAAAAAAGTAGAATTATACCACGCAATCAATATACGAGCGATATTGTTTGTGCTGAATACCATCTTTGAATTTTTGATGGAACTAAATGAAAACCTGTTTTTTTTGCGCTAGCAAATTCAATACTACTTATTTTTACCAAAAGATGAAATTATTATCGATGTCGAGTAGTTAAAAAGTGTTAACAATTAAATTCTATCAGCATTAACTGGTGTTTGTTGTATTGTGCAGGTGATCTACCTACGTATATCACCCGTTTCCAATGGGACATGGCCAAGTATCCTATCAAGCAGAGTCTGAGGAACATCGCTGACATTATAAGTAAACAGGTAATCATTTTCATAATCATCGCAATCCTCCGTCGCTAGATTTTTTTTCATAAGTTAAATAAGCACCGTAAAACGTTTTTTTTTGTTTGACATTCTTATTAGATTACATACTTGTAAATGATTAATATGGCTGAAATTCATTTGTCAACTCCAGAAAAAAGGTTCCTTCGATTGACAGTCTCATCTGTAAGAAGTTAATTATTTTGCTAAGTTTTAAGTCTTGATTTTTTCACAGGTTGGTCAAATTGACGCCGATTTGAAGACCAAGTCTTCTGCTTACAACAATCTCAAAGGAAACCTTCAAAACTTGGAGAAGAAACAAACGTAAGATGAAATCTTTTTACCCGCAATTCTTTTTGGTCAGACATTTAGTTCGAATAATTTTTTTAAAAGGAAGATTATCTGTATTAAAATTTTACCAAACTACAAAACCTGTTGAACCGAAACATGTTCAATTCAATGTATTTAAAACACATATCGGACTACTCGTGGTATGGTGAGAGTTTCCAAACAAAGGACTGTTTCCTTCATTTACTGTTAACCATGCTGGATTTTTTTTGTCATTTTAATGCTCATCACGTAGTTCTGCAATATTAAAAGTTTAAACGAATTAAATTAAGGAAGTTTTACAAAAAGTTGCGTTTAATTTTGATGAAGTGCACGGCATTTCTAATATGAGCTGGGGTCGCAGGCCACTTATTTAGGTCATAAATAATATACATAGTAATATATGATTCATGATGAATGCAGACTAGTAAAATATCTTCAATATTTCTTTATCTGCATGATTGTAAAAAGTATCTTTATGTTTACTTATTTTTGTCAACTGACTGACGATTTTATGTGATTTCAGTGGAAGTCTTCTCACTCGTAATCTGTCCGATTTGGTGAGGAAAGAGCACTTTATTCTGGACAGTGAATATCTCACTACTCTTTTGGTGGTTGTCGCCAAGTAAGTTAAAACTGACTTGTTTTATTAATTGTTTATATACTCTGCATCTGGAATTCTTTATTATTGTGCTGACGGAGCATGTAGATTCTATAATGTTTATCACTTTCTGTATCTTCAGGATTCAGATACCCGACTGGAATGCCAATTATGAAAAGGTGACGAACATGATTGTGCCTCGTTCCTCTCAGCTGGTTCATCAGGATAGCGATTTCGGACTCTTCACTGTCACCCTTTTCAAGAAGGTAAATCACTTTCTGTTGCGAGCAAATATTTTTATAGATCCAACCTTTCTTTTCTTCCCATTGAACTTTTTTGAAAAACTATAACTATAGTATTTATGAACTCGAGGTGGTAGATATGTAATGTCGAATATTTTTTGCAGGTGGTGGAGGAATTCAAGCATCACGCCCGTGACCGCAAGTTTGTTGTCCGCGATTTTATCTACAACGAAGAGGAGATGGCAGCCGGAAAAAATGAAATCACAAAACTTGTCACCGACAAAAAGAAACAATTTGTGAGTACACATTCCAATTTATATTTCGGTTCAATAAATTAATTAGCTGCCTTGTACATCATCCCCCACAGCTGTTCATATGTTATTTCTTATAATAGTCAAACTAGGCTCCAAAGATAGAGCAAAGAATTATCTATCATTTAAATTTAAAAATAACCCAAAAATAGTTGTATCGTCAAAAAATACTACAAAAAATATTGGGCGAAAGTTACAAATATATATTATTTAACATTTATACTCTACGATTTGGTATTTTCATGGTCTTGAAAGTAACAATTTGTTACAAATTTGGATTTCAATTTTTGTATTTATTTATTTTAGGGTCCTTTGGTGAGATGGTTGAAGGTGAACTTCTCCGAATGCTTCTGTGCTTGGATACACGTTAAGGCTCTTCGTGTTTTCGTTGAGTCTGTCCTCAGGTGGGTGTATTGATTGTTGTCCCCTTAAATTTGTCTGTATTAAAATATGAACTTTGAATTATGTTTCTAATTATGACCGTGTCAATAAAGGTACGGATTGCCTGTGAACTTTCAAGCAATGTTGATGCTGCCCAACAAGAAATCTTCCAAGCGCCTAAGAGACGTACTGCAGCAGCTTTACCAACACCTCGATGCGTCCGCACACCACGGGGGGCACTCCGCGCAGGATGTAAGTTGCCGCCCTATTTTAATATTAAACCGTTTTTAGAGTATAATTTGATTTATGTATATGAAATTACATTAAGTGACGCGAATCACCACTTTACGTAATGATACTTGTAGGCTAAAATCTAATGATGATAATTTGAAACGATTTAAAAAAATATATTTTCTGTAAAAAGTAAGCCTAGATTATGATATTATTACTGTCATTTTTACTCTGTAAGTGATGAGTCTGAAGAGATATTCAATACTTCTCTAGATGTTAACATAAAAATGTTAATATGTTACATAATTATTGTCTGAATTTAACTGAACTTCTTCCTTTATATATCTTCCCGTGTATCGTCAAATTTATGATACTACGCCTGTCTTCAAAAAATAAAATATCTTTGCGACTCCCCATCTTTTATTTCATATAATAATTAAGACACGTTTTAAATGATAAATAAATATTTTAAGCTGTTCGCGCCTCCCTTTGCAATAGTCCACGTCTCCCAGGTTGGAAATCACTGCTCTAGACAATAATAAAAAGTGTCTCCAATACTCGACATGATTATTTTGTTGTCTTACGGTTGGTATAACTTCAGTATAATAATTGTGGCTATGTTCACTGTTATTATAGACACATCAAAAGAGTGCGTTAGAATTAGGTTATTTTGAAAATATTAAGCAAGATATTTTACTTTTTAGTCAACCTTTGACTCTCAGCATTGGAAATGTAAGATCCGATCTTCAGCTGGAGTTGTGCGATTTGCAAATAGACTACGAATTGTAAAAACAAAATTAAAAAATCTTGTTGATTAAAATTTTGATTAGTGTTTAGATTCTAATAAATTCCATATTAACATCGCCGTTTAATTAATTGTGAAAATGTATTGACATTTTTTTTTTTTTTCAGAATGTGGATATTGCGGGATTAGGTTTCGGGCAAGCGGATTACTATCCATACGTTTATTACAAGCTCAACGTAGATATGATCGACAACAAGGTGTAACTTTATCACAAGTAGCGTTCAAAACCACAAATTGTCTACTTCAAGTTGTCACGTTCAACTGTCTAGCTATATCCGCATCAGATCTAAAGATCTTAATTACAAATCTATTAAATTTATTTATGAACTTTCTTTGCAGGAATATATGAAAATCTTCGACATTTATTTTATCGACTCTTTATTTCGCTGTGATCTGATGGAAATATCTATCATGTTGAACGTAAGGCTTCGTTGACAAAATATTTTGTTTTTAGTACATTGTTAAATATTGTATATTGATTAATTACGTGAGGAGAATTGATAAGTATTTTAAATGATAGTATCATATTGTGTAATTATTTCTTTTCCGAGCTGGTGCTTTTCGAAGGCAATGAAATAATAGATTTTTGTATTACATTAAAAAATCATCACTCAGTTATTATTATTTAAATGGCTGCAGATCACGCATTGAATTTGAATCATCTGAAATAAATCACGAGTGTGTTAAATTCACTGATGATTTTTTTTTTGTGACAAGTTTTAAAAATCAATTCAATCTCACGACTGGAAAAATTCAAAGGTTTGTAGCGATTTGAAAGGAATATTTTGTAGTGATTTTTTTATGGGGTATAATTTTATATTTTACAAAGTGCAATGAAATTGCTTATAATTTTTTTTTAAAAAGCCTATTGTATATTTATATATTTTTTTTCAAATTTAATTATGTATAAAATCCCTTTTATATTTATGATTTAATAGACATATATCGTTTGAGGTGTTAAGCAATGTTTCCGTTGCTTTTTAAATAGATTATTCGCAAACGGGGGCTAATAATATATCTTTACTTTGAAGGCAATATACCCTGTATTGTAATGCTTTAAAAAATATACACACTAAAATCAAGTTGAAAAATTTTGATTACATGGAAATAAACTTTTAAAACATTGTAACCTAGATTTTTATTTCAATTATCATTGAAGAGTGTCGTAGAATAATGCATGGTATTTTTTCCTTCTGTCTGTTTATCTTTCGAACGTTCATTCCCTAATGTTTTAGAGTTTGAATTGTTGATAGTCTATTTTTAATATATAAAAAAAAAAAATTTGGTATCAAATAAACCATGTCATTCAATATTATTATTTTTTATGAATTTCTCTTCTAAAATTTAAACACGCTCGATTCAACAGTCGTATCATTTTAAAGGTATAATAAACCAATGTATATGTATATATATTTATATATACATGAATATATATTTATTATAGAGTAATTTTCATGTCTGCCTTTGATATTACAAGCAGCTGTTTGCACAGTTTATTAAAAAATACTTTAAAATACACATACTTTTAATCCATATCACCTTTTATTTATTAAATATTTAAATCAGTTTTATGTTTTTGTTGTGTTCATAAAATCCTATAATTTTTAATTTAGAACTCGCTGACAATAACTTTTCGGTCACATTTTTAATAGTAATTATATATATACCATAAAAATAATGCTAATTACTTCCTTCCATATAAATTAAAAAGTCATTCTGTCCGTAATTATTCATCTATATTTACATACATGTAAAAGAGTAACAGTCAATTTATCTAATGAGTTATTTTAAATGTTGTTGTGGCCCGAGGCTTCCGCATAGGTCTTAAAATAAATGAACTATTTTTTATTCACATCGAGACATTTTTTCATCATAATATAGATAATCTACGTTTCGTTATCTAGTGTTGGGTCGATAAAACATTCTGAATATTTCCTATCAAATAACACCAAACTATGATAGCTGTTATCTCTGTCTGCTGGACAATAGGATTCTTTAATCTAGGAGATCTGATGTTTTTTACAACGTACGCTAATTAAGTATGTATATTTTCAGGTTATGCACAAAATGTTTGCTGTAGCAAAAATTCTGTTTTTGTCTGCTTCTTTTTTAAGTTGGCATTATTTTTATGGCACTGTTTAATAGAGTTAAATGTTACTTACGCGAGACACGTAAAGAGTATTTTTGTCAGATGAATATAAAATAACTTGTAAGGTAATTCTTAATTTCTCATCATGTGACGCTTAGGAGTTTGCTATTGTTCAGGGCCATCCGCTAGATTAAAAATGTATGAAGTAAGTTGGAAAATTGTACATTATATTATTAAACGTTATGGAAAAATATGTAAATAAAAACATTCCTCGTTAAAACATTGTGTAGTGTTATAATAAAGATTATCAAATCTGAATGTGTTTTTTACTATAGTATTGTATAATTTCACAGATTAAACTACCTGTTACCTTAATAAAGTACAATTCGAGGGCTTGAAGTCAAACAACGTTTAGTACAAAACAGGGTTTTTCGGTTTTTGGTTGATCACTTTATTTTTCATTATCGGCTACATAATAGTCAAACAACAGTATGTCAATATTTACTAGTTTCTTCTTTAATCACCAGTAAACGTTACTAGTTTAACGTAAACATTATAAAGTTATGATTTTTTAATGTTTTGTTAAGGCAATACCTAAAAATTTTAGTATCATATCGAAAGGTAAGGAAAATGGACGTAACCCACAGTTTTTTCAAAACAGCTTTTTTTTCGATAATAACAATGCATCAAACTTGATACACATTCTATCGAAAGGATGCAAGCTGCAAATGCCAAATAAATATCTAAATTTAGCTTTTAAGTTTGAAAAAGATTACCTTGTAAAAAATTAAAACTATGAAGAAAGACTGAAATAAAAGTTTTTCCTGGACAATTTATTTAATTAATATTAGATTATGTCAATTAAACACCGCCTTAGGAGTCTCTGTGCACTTGAACGTTGTGTATAATTCATAATTTGCATATGGCCCAAAATCATCAAAACACTTTTTTGTGCCTCCTGTAAGAGATTTGATATGTGTGTAATGTCCTTTTTCCTTTCCACAGTCGATATGCAATGTAAACACATTAAAAAATATGAACATTAGGTTTAAGATTAACATCAGTTTTGAATAGTTATAAAACAGAGAGCATCCTTTTTTGGCTTTCCTGAAAAGATACACTTATAGATAGATATTAGATAGATAGTGTTGTTTGGTTTTTACCCATTTTTGCCCAGTGTTCCAATATTGGAACATTAAGTATTTTTATTTCCACTCCATTATGCATGACGCAACAAAAGTTGAGATTGTGTCAGTCTACATTTAGCAAGCGTAGGGATCGTTTCGTGCAGTATTTTTGCAGGTTTGAACCTGTCTGAGTGAGCAGTGTTTTTTTATTTGCATCAATTACGGACAAAAATGGGTTAAGCCCTCGAATTCTTCTCCTACGTTGATGCTAGAGTTCAAGATGAGCGCTGACCACTGTTTTCCTCCATCTAGTACATTCTGATCCTCGCTAATCCTTTTCCAATTGAAATTTTTCAAATCTGCCAGCATCCATCACCATACTGGTCTCTCATCACATTTGCAGCTTCTCCAGTGGCATCTTTCCCTTAGTCCCCTCGAGGACTTTTTTGCTACGCCTGACTCTAGCATAGGCTGACCATGGTCAGCCCAGAGTAGCTTACAGTTACATGATGGTGGAATGGCTTGAATCCAGCTATGGAATAAAGTTCATCATTATATATCTAAATCTCTATTCTCCCACCTTAAAGGGCTGGTTATGCCCTTGAAATGAATGTAGGCTCCATTTTTTTTTTAACTTTTCCGTTTCTAAGCTCAAGAAATGCGACCCCAATACCAACATTTTCATAAATATCTATTTTAATATGGGTGATACAATGTTTATAATTAAGGTATTCTTATATCATAGTTTTTTGGACCTTTTGTAGTTTATATAAATACGCGATAACGCTTATCAGCTGATTAGCGCCCGCGATAACGATTGTTCGTATGATAATTTGGAACGCTGAGACACTCTTCAGTAGTCAATTCATATGTGTGCTGACATGACGTCTTTTTTACGCGCAACTTAAAATATGATTATTTATTAAAAAAACCACAGATTTTTATAAAAAAAATTATGAGGAAAGATGCAGAGAGATATTTTAAAGCCCGTAGACTATTTTTTTTTTTGAAATTCATAAGAATAAGGCCAATAATGAGGAAACCACTGGGGTCAAAAAAGACCCCCATCGCCTGCTAAGTATTTTTCTAGTCTCCGAGCCGCGAGAGTTAATCAATAATTGTTACATAAAACGGTTATGTGTTACTTTTATTTTAGAAATCAAGATACAAATAAGTTGATGGTACAATTTAACTATGGACATTTCATTGCCAATACTAATTATATAATAATCCTTACATGCAATACTTATTGAGTTATTAGTTAAATTTATCTGCTAAGGCGCTTTCAACAAATATAATTTGTATTATTTACCCTTTACTTACCAAGTTGGGATTAATTACCATTCACATTTTTTGCGAAACTGTCTGGTCATATAACCCTTATGTCAGGGGTTCTTAACCATGAGCCGTTTTTGTGAGCCCCGGCAAAGTATCAAATAAAATTTTAAAAAATCTATATATTTTTTAATAAAATCATTTATTGAAATCGCAAAAATATAACCATACCTATGTTATTTTAAAGAAGTTAAGAGAACAATAATACAATCAATACATAAATATATACTACTTTTTGATACTATGCATGAAATCTTGTTTTTTAAAAATCCGGCCTGCGCCCGTCACTTCTCCTAAATCTCAAGTGCGACCCCTCATCGTAATACGGTTAAGACCCCTGCCTTATTTTGATGCAATATAAAATTGCCTACGGACAGATACTGAACCCGTTATTGTTCTTATAAGCCAGTTTACACTCTTTTCTGTCATACTATGTTGGTAATTTTTTATATCCATGTCCGCTCCCAATGCGGAGCATATGGCCTGCTAATGGAAATATCTCAACAAAAGTTTTTTGTGAGAACTGTTTATTACTCAGTCTCTCCACCTCTCTTTTTCCAAGAAAGGAGTAGGGAACAAAAGAATAGGGCCAGGACAGGACTAATGGTTAACTAATTGCTCTCGCTATGCCCAGTTATTCAAGGATCGGACAGGGTGGGAGGGAATTTTTAGACATCACAAACACACCCATGCCTTCGAACAGGAATCGATAAATCAATCGAAAAAAAATGCTGTTCGTACTGGGTATTGAACCCGTGAGATCCGGCACAAAAGTCTGCAACGCTAACCGCTGCGCCATAAGACCCTCTTTTTATATGGTTTATGTATTATTGTTGAAACACCACTATAAGCTATTTTTGAAAAACTGTAAGTTACTTCCTTTTACCTTACTACAGTCACTTGGTAAGTAAAGGGTTAAGCAAATATCAACACTGGCATCTTTCTGTCAATAATATAACCAAAAATGTATTACTTTAGTTCACCACAGCTAGATGTCCGTATAATAAATAAATATAATTTTAGTCATTAAAAAATTTCTGTTCCATTGTTTTACAATTATGTGTGCTAAAATAAAATAGGCTTAAATTCCTTTTCTTTTACTAAATATTACGACACAACTGATAGCAGGTGATAAAAATATTGCGCTATCATTTATCAGTCAGATAAACAATTGATAAACTGAGTACTCAATAATATTTCTGAATAACAATAGGAATTATTGTTTTCAGAAAAATCACTATGATTAATTCAAAATATAACTTTTCGATGATGTTTCAATCTTGAGAGGGACAAAAAATCTCACATTTCAGTTGTAGTGTTATTTTGGTTTTATTATAGATAATCAATGATTTTATCAGTGTCAATTGTTCGTAAAGAAAACAGTAGTATTTGTCTGTGCAAATCATTTAAACATGGTGAATTATTATATTACATTGCTGAATTTTTAAAAAACAAACACCTTTGATCGGTCAAAATAAGTGTTTCTTCAATGTAAACGTGTAACTGTGTATGGTTATAAATAAAAATTGTTTGACGCAGTAGAGAAGTGAAAATAATTCAAAATGAGTAATGCTACTACATATTTTGTTTCGACTGCAATTGTCTTCCTCATTATTGTTGGACTCATGTATTTGTGTAATGGTCTCAGAGTATTATCGCCACACAACCGTAAGTAAAAAATAATTTATGAAGCCATTCTTAACTTTCACTATAAAATGCCATTTTCATTGAAGAAGCGTATTCGAAAATGGCAGTAATGTATAAGAATAACCAACAATCCAACAAGAAAGGGTTTTATAATAAGTTGTAATTTTGTAATGTTGGTGGTAGCTAAATTGTTATAAAACATCCAACTTAATCCAAGATTCAAACAATTTAAACAAGTCCCAACCAACGTTCCCTCTAAGCCAAAGGGTTAGCTGCGCGGAAGTTTCAAAGGCAGCGCGGACTGATCAAATATTAATTGAACAACTGTATTGCAGTGCGCGCCAACCCGGAATGAGTGCGCGGGGGCTTCCGAACTGCTGCGCGGCCGCGCACTCGCGCAGCTTAGAGGGAACGTTGGTCCCAACTCAGTTTTCTGATTAAAATCAATGTAATAATAGATTCATGATTTCACCAAATACTAAGATGAATAGGATTTTTTATAGATTTTGACTCGATGTTAATCACAGAGGTCTTTTGGCCCCAGAGCAAAGAGTGTATTCTGTTTTATGATTAAATTCGATTTTATCTAAATCATGTTGGCCAGATTTATTGCACATGTTGCATAAAATTTCGCGTGTTGAAAGCTTCAGCGAGGACCCTGTCAAAAAATTAAAGTAATAGACGCTTCATTCAGCTTTTCAAATCAAAATCAGCATTTGTGATAAAATGCTGTCATATACAGAACAACGATGGTTGTCGTCTTCGGCCATTTGGGAGACCTTCTGACAACATTTTGGTGTTAGGGCTGTCCCTTTATTAGCTTCCTTCCTGACTAACATATAGTATTTTTGGCCAGTGCTTAATTGAAAGCATTAAAAAAGTAATTACAGTAATAAAATGAATCGATGTAAACAGATTTTTGGTGATTGTGACTCAAAAACACCATCAATCCACATCTTCAATTCCACAGCCTTAATTATATGTACGTATATGTATATTACGTCCTCAATGGCATAAGGTCTCTCAAAGAAGCAGTTAGCATCTTACAGATTTTACGTACCAAATTCAACATTTTACAAATCAAAGTTAACAATTTACAAATAAAATAAAACAATTTATTGTATTTTGTTAAAAAAAAATGAGTCTTAAGAAATATGTACTTAAGATACTGTCAGTGGGAAAAAACCATTCATCATAGTCAAGAAGTGCGTGAGCTTGTCGGAGCCACAAATCATACTCTAATTTTTCTATGTATCACCCTATTCTCCAATGATGAATCCTATCAAAGAAGTTTTTTCAAAAATTAAATTTTCTGGTAGAAATTTGCTAGTGCAACCATCAAATCGCCTATATCCGAAAAACATAATAAATGGGACTTTTGCTACCATCACTTCTGCAAATTGCTATAAATAGTATATGAATATGTATATGAAACTACCTGCAGCTGCCACAAAAGAACATTTATAAATTTAATTTACAGATCTTTTTTGTGCATACACTTATTTACATACATAATATGTATGTAAATAAATTATCCAATTGTTTATTTTGATTTGTAACATTTTAAATTTGGCGAGTAAAACCTATACCTGACACGCTGAAAAAGACAGCTTAAGAAAAGAATGACATTAGATCAGGGGTTGTCAATCTTTTTATGCCTACCGCCCACTTTTGCTTATTTTTCATGGTAAAATTTCCTTACCGCCCACCAACATCCCTATATTAAATACTAGATTAAAATCTAGTATATGGGTAAAAATTTTCCAGAAGGAATTTAGGAAAAATAAAAATCACTCACCCCTTTACCGCCCACTAGCGGGCGGTACGGATCAGGTTGATGACCCGTGCGTTAGATGATTCTTAAAACGTGCAATGTTGACATTTATAATATCTCAATGTGCAAACTTATGTAGGAATTTTTTTTCAACCCATGTCTGCTTCCAATGTGGAGCATATGACCTCCTGATGGAGGTATCTTAATAGATTTTTGTTCTACAAGAACTATTTGTCGAACATTATTAATTTACGAACAGCATTTTTTATTGATTTCTGCTTGAAGGCATGGGTGTTTGTGATGATAAATTACCTCCCACTCTTCCAATCCTAAAATAAGAGGGCGTAATGAGAGCAGTTAGTTGACCACTAGTCCTATCCTAGCGCTATCCTCTATCTCTACTCTTGAGATGTTGAGCAACTGAGCAATAAGTAGTTTTTGTAGAATATACTAGTTTTGAGATACCTCCATTAGTCTAAATATATTTGAAGTCAATATAATGAGTTATAATATTTTTGTGTAATCAAACACTTACATATATAATTCAAACATTTATTTTCATCCACTTTTATTCACTAATTCTTGAAGTTGCTGACTAAATGATGAATTAGTTTTGTATCCATCAAGTAATACCATTTCACGTCTCTAACAATTTATATCCTACTTGCCTGGAAAAGTTTACCTATATAAAGTGCCGCCTGCTGTGGCCCAGTTGGTTAGAGCTTGCTCTACCGATCACGCAGGTCTGGGTTCGATTCCCAGTCAGATCACAGTGAATTTGAGAATTATTCAATTCAAAGTTGTGATCGAAGACTGGGTGTTTGTGATGTCAATTGTCGTCTGCTGTGGCCCAGTTGGTTAGAGCTTGCTCTACCAATCACGCAAGCCTGGGCTCAATTCCCGGTCAGATCACAGTGACTTTGAGAATTATTCAATTTAAAGTTTTGATTGAAGACTGGGTGTTTGTGATGTCAATCGACATCATTTCCTCTCCTCCCATCCTTCTGATCCATTAATAACTGGGCGTAGCAATATCGATTAGCCAACCACTAGTCCTGTTCTAGCCTTATCCTTCTTTCCCTACTACTGACTTTGAAAAAAGTGAGGTTGAGCGACTGATTAACAAACAGTCCTCGTAGAAATACTTCTGTTGAGATACCTGCATTAGGAGGCCAAATGCTCCACATTGGGAGCGGACTTGGATTAAAAAAAAAAAAAGTGATAAAATCTAGATAGAATACTTTTTATAGCATAGGAAGGATTCTTTTGGTTGAATAGTAATATTAGTTATCTTTGTTGATATTTAAAAACTTTTTCTTCTTTTTGATCTTCTAAATGTAATAAAACAAGCATTAACGATGTCATAAAAAAAGACATGTCATTTTGGTGTAATTTGCATCAGATCAGTAGTGTTATTTATCACTTTGTAGTGCCATTCAAGTGTTATCAAGAAATACCCAGGTGGTGTGAGTTTTTTTTATCATGATACTTAAGTCTTATAATTTTCTTAGAACAAATCTGTGTTGATAAATACTGCAGCAAGTCAATCATCAAATAGTAAAGTGATACCCAGAATATACATCAAAGCACAGCTTATACAATAATTATCAGGGCTGTGGAGTCGAAGTCGTGGAGTCGGATTGTTTTAACTGTAGTAGGATTTAATAAAAAATACGGGTTTTTATACGGGATTTAATAAAAAACGGGATTTAATAAAAAATAACAGGTCGTTAATGACAAAATTTGTGAGAATGTACATAGTTTGAACGATTCAAATTTAATATTGAAATTCCACCAAGCACCTTCAGTCGAAATCTTAAATTATAAAAAATAATAACTTTGAGTCCCTTTAAATAAAAAAATGTATTCCAATTGTTAAGGTCAATCTTGGTGTCACTTCATGCTGTTAAGTCTTATAATATATTAACACATTAATTTCGGGCGAGATTCGCGCACCGCTGATACCCTAATGCGGGCAAAAAATCGAGGTCGCGCGTAAAAAACACGTATTTACATAAAATGGCATAACTTTTAAAATATCCAACATATATATATATTTTTTTCGATATGGTACTCACCAAGTATAGCACCACCAGTAAAATCATCGAAAAGTTTTAGAACTTCTTACATTAATTTTTAATTATGTCTAACACTTAAAAATACACATTAAAACAATTACACATACGTTATTTAAATTAAAAATTTTCCTGTTTCTTGAATGTGTTCATTTTTATAAATCTAGGTCATATCAAACCTTATATGCTAGCGAATATGCAATATAATTGCAAATTTATGTGGATTTTGCAAAATAAATAAACATTATTTATTCTAAAAAATGAAGGTAGTTTGTGGTAACTCTGTTTCTTAAATATGTGTTTACTTTTGTAAAATTGTTCAATCGAACCTCAAAAGCAAGACAAAGTCAAATGCTTGTAGAAAAGAATGAGTATAAATACCCTACCCGACGTTAAACATCAGATAACATAAAAGGTAAAAATACCCTTCCCGCATTTAACCATCAGTTGAGATAACGGGTATTAATACCTTTCCCGCATTTAATGTGTTAATATACAGTAGGTCCTCTACATACATGGTTTTGTAGTTAGTCTGTTTCATATATCGATTTCTATGGATTTTGTAACTGAATTTGTAACTAAAAAAATTGGAAGATTGCTTTAATATGATACATAGAGGAATTTATAGTTTAGAACAGGGTTTCCCAAACTATGTTCCGCGGAACACTGGTGTTCCGCTGAGCCAGAGTAGGTGTTCCGAAAAAAAATGGAATTGTTTTATACGCACACAATTTTAAAAAAATCTTAAAAATTCAGCTAAGTGTTCCGTTATATTTTCCGAACTTGCAAAGTGTTCCATTCCAGAAAATGTTTGGGAAACCCTGGCTTAGAACATGGGTGTCCAACCGGTAGATCCCGATCGACAGGTCGATCCCAAAACCTTCCGTGAATTTCTAAAAATTATATAATTTAAATATAAAATATACAAAAATACTAAAATTTAATTATTCTGTAAGCACATACCTATCTAATGATATGTATTTCACATTTAAAATAAACATTTCTAAGTTTGAAGAAGGCAAAAACCCCTAAATAAATATATTTCTTATAAGAATCATGTTAGAAGTCGAACGCAAGAAAACTTAAGATTGGAATGTCGATCCCAGGGCGAAAAAGGTTGGACACTCTTAGCTTAGAACAAGGGTGGGCAAATATTTTGACTGCCGGTTAACATAGGGGATGTAAATTAAGTAGTTTTTTAAAAAAAAATTAGGATGGCTGTGTCGTAAAACTTACGCTACTTTTCCATTAATGAATTTTATTTTATCATAATTAGTGGGTATATTTATTTTGTATAAGTAGGTAGGTTCGTCATTCAGTTTGAAGAAAAAAATGAATACTATATAATAAGCAAAACCTTAAAAAATACAATTTATATTTATTTTACCTGTGGATTGTCCCGGAATTGTAATCGCTATCCTGTATCCTGGATGAATGCTAAAGTGTCCCAGAAATTTAGAAAAAACTATTCCGATTTTTTGTTGTTGTTGAAATTCACATTGTGTAAATTCGTTTAATATTCTTTCACCATACGTTCCCTCCCCCACTACTGTTAAGTCACATGAACGGTGTGCGGACGTAATATTTGTTTCTATATATAGGCAGTTTTATAAATTGATTTAAAAATTTCTGTTCAAAAGCATGGATGTATGTGATGTCTTGAATTCCCCCCTCCCACCCACCCTATCCTATGAACGGGGCGTATCGAGAGCGATTAGCTAACCACTAGTCCTGTCCTAGCACTTTCCTTCTAATCCTAATTTCTTTGGAAAAAGAGAGGTTGAGCAACTGTGTTACAAGCAGTTCTCGTAAAAACACTTCTGTTGAGATAAACTCCATTAGGAGTCCATATGCTCCACATTGGGAGCGGACATGGTTAAAATATACTTATATTGGGTTGATGCAAAAGTTATGACCGTTTTTCCATATACAATTAAACTTTTTTTTTTTTAGATTTGTATTATTTATTTAATCAATTATATAATTTCCATCCATTCTTATAACCTTCTCCCATCTTTCTATCAACTTATTAATACCATTAGTGTAAAATTCCGTGGATTTTGATGTGAAAAATGTAGTAAGGGATTTTTTTTACCTGCTCTATTGTATCAAATTTTTTATCATTTAAAAAATTTTGCAGTGATCGGAATAAATGAAAATCGGAAGGATCAAGATCTGGAGAATAAGGTGGATGCTTGATAACATCCCAATTCAACTCATTTAGCTTGTGTTGGCTCATCATAGCCACATGTGGTCGTACATATAACATATCATATATCACATACCTAACATAATCATCCCCATACGCTTCAAATGTCTTAATACGGTTGTTTGGTTGACTCCCATCATTGACGCGATCTCCCTGGTAGTTAGATGTGGACTGGTGTCAATTATGACTTTTAACTTGTCGTCATCAGACTTCAATGGCCGGGTGGTACGTGGTTTATCAATTAGTGAAAAATCCCCAGATCGGAATTTTGCAAACCATCTTCGTACCTATCAAACTTTGATGACATCTGCTCCATACACTTCGCAAATGTTTTTGGTTGCCACACTCGCGGTATTGTCTTTACGGAATTCATAAAGTAAACAATGACGTAAATGCACTTAATCGACCAACATTTTGAAAAAATACAAGGGCTCTTCACTGTACTCTGGCCAGGTCAAAACTGAATAGAAAGTAGAGGGAAAGCATCCTTTATACAATGGAATCATTTAAAAGAAGATACTATTCATCATTTCTGAAGAATTTTTTTTTTACCTACGATCATAAAAAACGGTCATAACTTTTGCATCAACCCAATATATATACACACATACATGTAGATAATATTCATTTGTTATAATGTTTTTCAGGTATCAAGAGGCGTGGGAACAGGCAAACTATGAATCCTACAATATTCGTAATGAGGCGAGCACCGCCGGCATCAGTGAGAAACGTTAACGAAGCCCATAGAATAGACATCTCGACTGTCTCAGTGGAAATGCCTCAAGTCCATGCACAGACTCCTCCTCCCACATATCTGGAGTCGAGTGGAGCACTTCGCGAACCAGGTAATTCGGTTTTTAACCTTTAGGCTTAGACCATGGATGACTGCCATAACAGTCCTTCTTGACAAGGCCCGATGATGCGTCTCGTTTTGCATTTGCAAAATTACAATATTGTCAATTTTAAATTTAAATTGAAAATGTGTTTCTTCAAATGAACTGTCAAATCCATTGTGAATATTAATGAGTTTACATTTGCTTAAATCTAATATTGTTTTTTTTATATTTCAGCTAATAAGCTGGACAATAGTCCACCTCCGTCCTACTCGGAAGCTACTAGAACTAACGCCTTCTAAAGCAATTTGCAAAAACTTCTAAAAATCAGGATTTTTTCATAAGAGAATAACATAAATTCACCAAGAAAAACTTGGCAATAATAACTATCATCATAGCTTCAACAAAAACTATTCGACTGAAGTTGCTTGGTGGAATTTCAATATTAAATTTGAATCGTTCAAATTATTATTATGATGCCATCAATAGTTTTTTACCTTTTGTAATTATATTATATAACAAGTTATATAAACACAATACACATATTTACTAAACATTGGTTCAAGTCCATTCGTGCACTTAAACGATGCCGAAGATGCCAAAAGGCAAAAACCGGGTCATTAGCGACAAAACTACATGCATGCTACAGGTGGTCAGGGTATCTTTTCAGCTGAGGAAATAGAAGCGCTTTCTATTCACTCGTTCAATTGAAATACTCGTTCGATCGCTCGGTTACGCTACGTGCGTCTCGTTCAAATTGTTTTATATTTGACCCCATTCTCAGCTTGTCTTAAATGTGCAAAATAAACAAGTGTGCCACGACGCATTGTTTCATAGTAAAAAAACAAATATTTTTTACGCTTACATCCAATACTCTGCCCACAGACATTTTTTTTGAATTTATGCATCAAAGATGCAAGGTCAAGAAACCTCGGCTAGCAAGTAGCATCAGGCTCTTTGCATAAGTGTTTGTAATTCTTCAGCCATTAACTCTTTAACTTATCAAGTTGTTTAGCCTAAGCATCCATATATACATAAATATGTACATATATATTGCATATTTATGGCTCTTTGATAGACTATCCTGTTTCCTTGACAACTTGGCTCTTCTCACTTGAAAGCTTACCAACCTCAAGCCAAATGTAACTTTTGTGTATATGATTTTACAATAATTACTTTAACCACTTGAATACCAAGCGGACACCGGTGTCCGGAACATATGCAAGCGAAAACGGATGTCCAAGACATTTAAAAAATCAAATACTTGGTATTCTAATAGAATATAAACAAAATTTTGATGAATATGTGTAGTGCCATCTATACTGAGTCAATATAGGTTTTTAAAATATCGAATTCGAGTGTACATATATTAGGCAAAATTATTTTTCTTAAAACACGCAATATCTCTGGGACATATTAATGATTTATTTGCGCGGTATTAAAACAGTTAATAAATAAATTTAAAAAACATTCAATATCGTAACCGTTTCAGGTATTTATTTTTATATGTCTGAGTTTAAGCATCATTTCCGAATTGGTCTTGGCTTAAGTCTTGGTCGATGTTTTTCAAATAGTTTTCGATGTGATAATATATTTATGTATTTAAATCAGGGCTGTGGAGTCGCGTGAAAAAAAGACGACTCCGACTCCGAGGAAATTTTTCAATAATTTCATTTTAACTTATATATATGTATACCATCAGATCATCTTTAGTCAGCCAAGCATGAAATGTTAAAACTTTTGACTATTTTGCTTAAATACACATCATTAACAATATTATTCAAAACAAACATATTCGAGCCGTTCATTTTTCACGACTCCGACTCCGGCCAAAATATCGCGACTCCGACTCCGACTCCACAGCCCTGATTTAAATAACATATCTTGTGGCTTCCTGTGACAATTATTAAGACATCATATTTCTAGTTTGTGTTATAAATAAATGGTCCTGATTTTATAAATCATGTAGTCATAAATATATTTATAGACCAGTTGAATTTTTGTAAATAGTGACATGATATATTATTATTAATAAATTCATATCTTTATAAAAATAAAACTTAAACAAAACTTTATAAATAACAATGTCAATATTTCCGATAATTTTTTCAATAATTATTACGAGTAAAATAGTTATGTTTGAGATTTTTATTTGGAATAATGCCATTGCATAAATTATTTTTCAAATAATGTATTTTTTTAATTAAAAAAACTGAATTTACTGTGTTATATTTACTTGATTGTTTTATTTTGATAGCTCCTTTCGTCCCAATTCCGAATAAAAAATTCATCCGTCTACCGACAGGTAATGCTTTTTATTTTGTGAAACATGGACGATGAGACAAAACGGTAGAATTTGATCTACAGCGACACCTATAAATAATAATATCATTCGTGTAATTCAGGGTTTCTCAACCGGGGTCCACAGCATGTTCCAAGGAGGCCAGAGAAAAAATGTTTTATTTTTTCTATTTTTTATTTCAAAAAAATATTTGACATTACAACTTACGCCAATGCGTCAAATATTTGAAAGTTTTTAAGTTGAAAGATCATACGAGATATACTCGAAGAGAAATTTTTGTAAGTCACATGAGATTAACTCAAGGACAATTGACGTCACAAACACCCATGTCTTGATCTCAATTGAAAAATTGAAAAAATCCAATTTCACATTGACCTTACTGGGAATCGAACCCAGACCCACCTGATCGGTAGAGCAAGCTCTAACCAACTAGACCACAGCGGGCGATTTTAGGGGAGCCACAGCACAATTTTGAGGAGAAAAGGTCTTCTTCTTCTTTGGCCATGTTCGCTCCCTATGTGGAGCATATGGCCGCCACGCGGCACCTCCATGTTTCCCTGTCTCCCGCCAATAGCTTTGCTTCCTCCCATGAGATGCCAGCATCCCTCAGTTCCGCCGAGTACATCCTATGGATAGTACCCGACGGACGTCCAGGACGCCGGAATCCCACCGGTCGAAAGAAGAGGCAGGCAGGATTGAGGCTTTCCGGAGGCATCCGCAGCACGTGACCCAGCCAGTTCCAACGTCTCTCCATAACCACTGACGTGACGGGACGCTGTCTTGTGCGCTTCCTTATCCCTGAATTCCTCACAAAATCAAACCATTATCTGACGCAAGCATCTGTTATCAAAGCTCAGTATACGGTTTTTCGGAGTCTTCGTCAGGTGCCATGATTTGCAACCGTAAAGCATTACCGGCAGAATGCAAGCGTTGAACAAGTGGCATTTGGTTTTAATCGAGTACAGCTGTGTGTCCCAGACAGTCCGCATTGAGTTGAATGTAGCTCCAGCCATTCCTAAACGAATGGCGAGCTCGTTTTTTGTACTACCGTCTTCGGGGATATGTACGCCGAGGTATCTGAAGCTGTCAACCCTCTCGATGATCTGTCCCGCGCTGGTAAGGGTCCTATCAGAGTCATGACAGGTTTGGTTACACATCACATTGGTCTTACTAGTATTAATTTTTAGACCAATGCGACCTGAGTTACACCCTAGGTAAATGTGCTAAAAACAAGAGGTCTCACATTATTTTATTTTGGAAAATCCGTAAATTTCCAGCTTAACAAAAGCTCGGTCAGCGAGCAAAAAAAAATTAAATCCACCAGTGAGATAAAAAAGCTCTCACATTTTTCATCGTGCTAAATAAAAAAAAATGTTTTTTCCAGTTGAAAATTATTTTGCAGTAAGTTAAAATGATTTTTAAAACATCCCAGTTGAGTTATAGCATTGTAAAAGAGTGGCAACATTATTGTTTGCTCGCTATTTACACTCTCCGATTTTAAAATACCAAACTGGTACTTTATTATAACAGTTAATCAACAATTAAATCACCAAATAATAATTGTAAAAAAATACAGAAAAGTCATTATAGATTTGTCAAAACGTATCTAGTGACATCTGTAAAAAATTGTAAAATTATTTACAAACAACAATATTATCAAATACACATATCCTGTGTAATTGATATGAAGTAGCTAAATAGAATCTCAACAACATTCCAGCTTATAAAAGAATTCGATATACATAATAATATGAAATATTCCATATAATATATATAATAATAATATTCCACTAACAGTTTACTGTATACAATAAACAGGGAGCCAGTGGCATGCTTTAGCAGTGACCTCTATTTTTTTTCAAATGAACTAATTATAAATCGTAGATTAATGTCACTATACATTTAACAATTTTCTATTTCAACACTTAAATAGCTGTGAATGTCTGACGAAAGCTGAACAAAAATTAAAAAAAAATATTTGTAATCAGGGGTGAACTCGGAGGGTCTCACGCGAGCCCCTTGTCAAATCAAAAAAAATATATATTCAGAGATTTTTATGTTAAATAATGTATAAATAAAGATTATAATTAAATTTAACTTTGAGTGGTGAGTTAATTTTTACTAAATTATATGTTTTTCGTATATTTTTATTATTTATACTATTACTACACACAAAAATATAAAAATATTTTATTTTTGTACGGATCAGTCTGGTGTACTTATTATTACAATAAGAATCTTTTTATAATACGGTCAACCATGTAGTCGAAGCGGAAAAAAATACAAGGTTTCCCAAACCATGGTACGCGAAAAAAAATTAGTAGTAGCGGACATACAGGAATGAATAATTTACAAATATTAAAAAATGGCGATTTAATATATATTTACATATATTGGTACAATTTACATACACGGTACAAGTTAGCGTAATGTACTACCAAGTGGTACACGAGTCAAAAAAAGGTTGGGAAACCCAGGAATAGTACATATTTTTACGTAAATCTTGGACCTCTCTACTCGTGCAATCTAAGGTAGGTATGTACATTTTCAGCTATTGATATTAATTATTTTATGGTGCATTGCGTATTGTTACAGATGATATGTTTATAAGATAATATTCTTTTACTCTAATAATAATTGCTTACAATTGTATAAGAGTGAAAATAAAATCCACCTTTACCACCGAAATGTCTCAAATAGTTTTGAGATTAAGCAAGCCTTTTTTTAACGTATTGGCAGCCCACCCAGTAGTTTAGGAAAGGGTCATGCCGCCCCCAATTTCCTTGAATTTTGTTTTTCAATCACTTCTACATTTTTTTATCAATGAGCTAAGAGTTTTTACTACAGGTGGCTTAGTTTTTATTATTTAAAAATATAATTTATCGAAAAATATTTTGTTTATTTTTCAAAATGCCGCCTCCAAAAATGTGCCGCCCGGGGCGATCCGCCCCTAACACACCTCCCTTGCTACACCACTGAGCCCACCACTGTGTGATATTACAGTATTTTAAAAAAAAAATAATATCATCGAATATGACTGGCCAAACATCGACGACACAAACTCTTCAACTTTCAAAATATTGATTTAGAAATACTGTGAATGCACGCAATCATTCCTTCAGACAACTTTTACGGGTTTATACGATAATTGACGCTAATCTATTGCTAAATTGTTGCATGACAACATTCATAACAGAGTGGTGATAATTACGCTGCACGTCTTCGCGGAAATATCATTTTCTTAAATGATTACTAATATTTGAATCACGATTCAATATAAACTTACTAAATGTTGAATACATAGTAATCGTTTCACATTTATTTTAATGCGAAACTTGCTAATCAATAGTGTAAAAAATGAGCATATTCTGCTGTTGAGTATACGAACAAAAACGTGTTTTCTTAATTATTATAAACAAGGAAAGACAAAGAAAATTAATTAAATATTGAATTTTTTAAGATAACATTCTAAAAAATATTATTTACTTAACTGGATATCAATATAAAACAAAAGTATGAAAACGATAATTATGTAAAAAAATAATAATCTTTTTTGTCGAGTCTGTAGCGCATTTGTTAACGTAATTGGCTTCCGTGACGGATCCCACGAGCAGGGACGTTCCTTGGGCATAGGCGAGTAGGCAGTAGCTTAGGGGCGGCAAGTCCTAAAGAGCGGCAAATGATCACAGTTTTTTTTTAAATGACTATGTATTTTTGACACACGAATTTGGTTTTTAATAAACATGATGTCGCCCCTCTTATGTCTTTGATAAAAAAAAATGCCGACAAAAAACATCTTTTAATATGGCATTTACCGATCTCAGAACGATAGGCGGCAGATAAGGTAATTTCAAAATAAAATGCGTAGAAAAATAGTAAAAGCTCTAACTGCTCACAAGTCATTCAAGTCCCGGTACAAACAGCATTAAACAAATCGACTGTGAAAAGGAAAAAAAAAACGTAACCCACACATATCAAACATTACAGGAGGCGCAAAAAACGTGTTTTGATGATTTTGGGCCATATGCAAATCATGAATTATACACAACCTTGAAGTGCGCGGAGACTTCTTAGCTGGTTTTTTATTGACATAACCTAATATTAATTAAAGAAATTATCCAGGAAAAAACTTTATTTCAGTATTTTTTCTTGGTTTTCATTTTTTACAAGGTCATCTTTTTCAAACTTAAATGCTAAATTTAGATAGTAATTCGGCATTTGCAGTTTGCATCCTTTTGATAGAACGTGTATCAAGTTTGATACATTATGATTATGGAATAAAAGCTGTTTTGAAAAAAACTGTGAGTTATGTCCTTTTTCCTTTCTATAGTCGAAATAATATAAAATTATGTGGAAGATGTAAAATTTAATTTGACAACTTTGTTATTCTACTTGTTGTGTTACAAAATGTAATACGTGTTTCGCCTCTTTGAGAAGCATCATCAGTCTTTATTTTGTAATTTATAATCAATTTTTAGTTTATTTGTAAACCTTGCGATTATCTAGTTCGAAGACTGATTATTTTATGTTATCAAATTTAATTTCCACAAAGTTACCGCCGAATCCATCGAATATAATATTATGTATATTATGACTAGAATTTGAATTATTGATATTTGAATATTTGATATTATGTATATTATGACTTTTTTTTTTTAGTATTTGAAGAATTTAAGCGACAGCTTAAATTTATATTTAAATTCACGACCAGTGTTTTAGTGAATTTGCAATTTAAATAAAAAATAAAACAAAACGTTTACAAAGAAATATTTTCGAAATTGATTAAAGTTACATGCATTCAAAATTTATTGGTGTTATGCTTTCAAAAATAAATGTGGTAGAATATTGCTGGAATGAAAGCAATATGTCATAATTCATTGATTACAATATGAGTGTTACGACATATTGCTGTTTGTCAAACTAACATATATATTATATATTTTTTTCCGATATTAAGTAATGTTCGCAAAACAGGACCCCAAATTATATTGCGCCTGAGGTTTTTAATATAAAAGTGTCGCAAAATTCCACATAAAATAATAAACATTGAAATCTGTACATACAAGTTAAAAAGCTTATAACATACCATGAACCTATATTGAATTAAATGGTTAAATAACTCATAATACATTTAAAAATATAAATACATCGTCGCTTTGATGCAAGACGTCATTAAGAATTAATTAATTTTGTAAGAATAACATTAGCTTGTTTTATGATCTCTTTTATTTCGGTATCTGCTGAAATAATACATAATTATTTTAAAGGCATGTCATTGGATTAATATTGGTTAAAGTTAGACACTACTTAGTGACTTTTTGAGTTCATACAAAATGAGAAAATGGACTTTGTTTTATGTAACTCAGTTTTGGCATCTAATCTCGGACCTTTTTGTGATCCCGGGATTGAAGATGAATCATAAAATCTTGTATAAATTGAGATTCAGGATTGAGCCCTATCAGCGTCGATTTCAAAATCCCAGGAATTTGTGGATTTCCCAGAACGAAACGACGAGAGAGCTTTTTTTTATTATTTTTTAGCTCTTTTGAAATTTGCATTGTTTTTACTCTTTGCTCAACTTTCCCTAATTTTCTTAATCCCGAAATCCCGAGATTAATACTGCCACAATCCCAGGATTTCGGGATCACAGAATTGGACGGGATCTGGAATCACGGGATTGGAGACCCTAGTTTTGAATTCTTGCCGCAATCTGGCGATATACATACTTATAAATTATATGATACAAAGAATACTTATACATTGATTTCGAACAAATATTTAGTTTTAAAAAATAAATGGGGTTATTCAAATAAAATATTATTTTCGTTCAAATACACAGTATAAATAAATAAAATAAAATGAGTGTCTACTAAATAATAAAAAAACATTTGAAGAAAAAAAAACCGGCATGTTTTTCTCGGTCAAGAGGCGCATAATTACTTGTTGGTAGAGACGTCTCGGTTCGATTCCCGCGTTGCCCTCGCTCCTGCGTCAAGCACTTGCAATGTATAATTAGCTGATCGAAGGTCAGTTCATGGTCATAGAAAACATAAAAGTTAAGTGCAATGGGTATAAAATCAAACAGAAATATCTTATGTAATAAACAATATTAATATTACGTAACTAGAAAATTTTTATACCTAATTTGCCGTTTAACTAACTAATGGTATCAGGGCCGGCGCTACCATACAGCCGAAATAGGCAATGGTCTAGGGCGCAAATCAATAAATTGCGTAATCAACTTTTTTTTTTATATTCTAATAATAGTTTATATTTGTTCGTTATAATCATGTATCGTATTCTATATATTTCGAAAAAGGTAGGTTGAGCAACTGACCAACAAAAAGTTCTCGTAAAAAACTTCTTTTGAGATACCTCCATTAGGAAGCCATATGATTCACGTTGAGAGCGGAAATGCATATAAAAAAATATTCCACAGTTTGTTAAAAAAGGGGCGCGCCAATAACCGATGCCTAGGGCGCCAAATAACCTCGCGCCGGTACTGATTGGTATGTATCATATAATTTATTTCCTAGCGAAGCGGCAAGGTTTTACCTAGCTTCGCGGTCATGGGTTCAGATCACGGAATTGACAGAATTTAAGCATATTTATTTAATCAAGCACCTGAATCTTGAATTTGACACAACGTCGGAGATATTATTAGTATCTAACTTTTAGTTATTTCTTAACCACATACGTCTATTTTTACCTTCGCCGAGGAGACAAGCATAGCATAACATAGGATTTTCAAAGAAGGTGCTTAGAGAAATTAAAGCCGGGTCGTTAACGTATGGAAATAACGTACAAAATTTGAACGTTTCAAATTTTAATAGGTAGTCTGTGTTAAAAAAAATCCATGATCCACATTGACAATCATTTATTTATTTATAATTCATTGGTCCTATTAGACGAGTGAATTTTTCTAAGCCCCTCATTTGATGATTGTGCAATGGATGTATTCATTTTTGAGCCTTTATCGCAGCGGTTAGCGTTGTTGGCTTCCGTGCCAGATCTCACGGGTTCGAGTCCCCCCAGTACGAACAGCATTTTTTCGAAAGATTTCTGTTAAAAGGCATGGGTGTTTGTGATGTCTAAAATTCCCTCCCACTCTTACGATTCTTCAACAACTGGGCGTAGAGAGAACAATTAGTTAACCACTAGTCCTGTCCTAGCCTTATCCTTCTATCGCCACTACTTTCTTTGAAAAAAAGGTAGAACGACTGAATAACAAACAATTCTCGTAGAAAAAAAACATGTTGAGATGCATAAAATTGGGAGCGGACATGGATTTAAAAAAATCGCATCCGAATGTAAAATCTGGACACAACGGTATATGGAAAAGTCTACATTTATTATTAAATTATATCCCACACTGAAGTATCTAGATCAGAGGTGGGGAACCCGCGGCCTTCTGACCAATTCTGGAAAAAACGAGGTTTGGAGATATCTGGGAAAGAAGTATAGCAAATTCAGGATTTCAAATTCCTCGATGAGATAAAGAAAAAAAAACGAGGTTTGGAGATATCTGGGAAAAAGTATAGCAAATTCAGGATTTCAAATTCCTCGATGAGATAAAGAAAAAAAAAACGAGGTTTGGAGATATCTGGGGTAAAAGTATAGCAAATTCAGGATTTCAAATTCCTCGATGAGCTAAAAAAAAAACGTGATTTGGAGATATCTGGGGAAAAAGTATAGAGGAAAAGTAGGGTAAGAGATTGAATATTAATCAATCCCGTCCTATGTTTATTGCGGCCTTATGTCGAATCAGAAAAATGAATGTGGCCTTTAGAGAAGAAAAGGTTCCCTACCTCTGGTCTAGATTTTCGTAGTAATGAGATTTCGCAGTTTTAAGTGTACATCGTTAGGGACAAGGATTGTTGAAAATAACGTTAAATATTTAGCCCATTATTCATATTACAACTGCGTTAATCTAAATACGCCCGTATGTCATTAAACATGGGAACTGTCATGTGTTGGAATTATAATAACTGACTACATTCCGTTCCCGCCATTAATACACCTGGCCAATCAGAAGATGGTTATAGTTTTGAACGCATGCGCAGAAGACATGAGACGTAGAAAGTTTATTAAAATTATACCGATCATGCGCAGTATACTAGCGACATCCGCGGCACTAGTGCGTATCCAATTTACGAGCGATATTGAAAATTAAAAATCAAAACATTACGAAGTATTCAGCCGCGAAGTTTACGTGAAAAGAAACACGTATTTCTTGTGGTTTGGCAATATAAACAAGTGAATCTGTGACTATTTTTCAGTGAATTTAATAAGTGTTAATTAAAACTACTTGATATTTATATCGATTTAAAAATAAGTAATATAGTAAGATTTTTTTACTTTATAGATAACAGTGATAATTGATTAAGTGCATCTTCAATACAGATCTATTCCAATTAAACCGATTAACTTTAATGTGATTGTGAAATACTTGTGGAGAAAATAAAGGAATAATAAACACACTTAGAAAGATAATTAAAAGACAGATAAATAAAGGTAAGGGTATCATAATATGTATTTGTGTTATTATATTGGCTATTTAAATAATTATAAAGTTTTCAACAAGGGTTTTTAAAATAGGGGATGCTGTAAAAAATGTGACAACTGACAATTATTAATTATTTTTTCCTGTGAATAAAATATTTCGTAGAAAAATTAATACGTGAAACTTTACGTTACTTCTACTGCCCTGCTTTATATATCTTACAAATTTATATTTTATTTATTTCCATAAAAAAATACTGTATAATGAAATACTGTATAAATATTGTGCAATATTTTATCCACAATGTGATGGAGTTCTTTTGTGGAATAGTATTTTGCGCATCAAACAAGTTTTGTATCAAATTTTGACAGAAGTTTTTATTATCGAATTATTTATATGTTTACATTTTGGAATATCAATTGGTTTCTAAGAAATAGTAAAATAATTATTGGTGAAAAAAGTACATCGCAAAAGTTGATGGAACTTTTTTTAAATATAAAAAAATAAATATAATGTCTGTATGATGATTATAGAAATAAAATACAACATAACGTGTAGTCTATACTTAAATCTTTATTTACAAAGACATGAAAAAGCGGTAACATTTTTGTTTATCACAATTTTGAAAAAATAATTAATATTATGCACCATCGGTCACTTTCGATGATTTGCGTATTTTTCAATAAATATTTTTTTTTTTTTTTCCTAAAGATGGTGAGTATGTTACACGAAATAAGAAATAGCCGGATAACGTTTTGCATACATTTTGCTCGTCTTGCTTAAGAAATAGCCGGATAATATTTTTTTGTAAATTGCTAGTCTTGTCGTTGAAATTAGTTGCGGATTACGTTTTGGGATGCCCCAGGCGCAATCAAATTTGGAGATTCTCTTTTTCGAATAACATCGCAAAATTCTACGTAGAATAAGAACAAATATTATAAATATACGGGCTACATATTATAATCATAATATATGCTATTTTTTGAGGTCCTTAAAATTCGGAGGTGCCCAAACGCGCGCCTTTTACGCTTATGGGGTAATCCACCACTGGTTTTAATTAGGTTTCATAAAATAAATGTTTCTTTTAATTTTTGTTGGTATTACAGCAAATGCCAATGCGCGAAATATTTTAAAATTTAAATGTCACAGTTGAAGTGCAAAATTTCGTTATTGTTTACAATAATTAACAGATTTAGTTGAAGCTGACATCATTTAAATTCACATCTTGACTATTCAATGTACGAATTACTTAGTAAGTGTATACACTTACTGACGAGCGTCAGACAGAGTAGAAATTACATTACGGTTTTGGTAATGATAGTATACAGACAAGCGATTGTCAAAATAGAAATGGCATTACAGTTATGATAGGTTAAATAAGATATATTGAATAGAAAAAATGTGAGAGGGACAACAAGACGTTGAAGTTTTTGAGGTTATGTGAAATGTTAGATCACAGTAAAACATAACAACTGCATGATTGCGTGCGCAGATCAGTGGAGAGTTTGTGAACAATTTAACAACGTCTGTGTAGTAAATGTGTAAATTGATGTTTATTTGTTCTACTGGCTAAAATGAACAATGTATGCATTGAAGAAGTGCATACTTGAACTGTAATATACATTTTACACTTCAAATTTAATGAATAAATCAAATATGGATATATATTGAACAATATTATATCGTTTTGAATCAAAAACTAAGTTTAAATAAGCGATTACACGTATCTAAAAAAACAACGCATAAATTTCAATCCTAATGCATAAAAAAATGGATGGAAAATATTAAACAATTGATATGCATCGTTGGTTCGTGTATTAAAATACATTTCCTCTTAATGTTTTCGTATTAATCGGTATATTATGTTTTCCGACATGCATAGAAAATATTAATTTTATACTACGAGAAAAGAAACTTTTGTGGAGAGTTATATTTTTTAAATTAGTTAATATAATCTAATTCAAGGAAGTCATTTGTTCCAAAGCTGGCTGCATAACAAAGAAGAATGAATTTATTTTTATTTCAACCTAATTACAATACGACTGGTTTTATCAAATCGTATTTCTATGTATTATTTTTTATCATGTCACTTTTTTTACGATGCATACACATTTTGAGTTTGATTTAATTTTTATTGTTTTTTTTATTACATATTCTTTCTTGACCTAAGACCGAAGAATGACATGCACAACATTTTCTTTTTGGTGGACCGCTTACAATAAATATGATGGGTTCGGCCCGCAAAGAAAAAAAAAATTTAAAGTACCTACATGTACTTATGAATTATTTTATGATTCGAAAGTTAATGCGTTCTTTGTCTTTGTAAATTTAAGGCTTATTATTTAGAAATAATAAATATTTGAGAATTGTTTACAGCTATTATACGCTCCCTATACAGAGCATATGATCACCATAACGTTCCTCCAAAATTCTTTGTCCCTCGCCAGTGTATTTGTCTCCTCCCAGGTCATCCCAGCGTCCCGTACATCCTATGGGTGGTCATTAGTGGCCTTCCAAGTCGATGGGATCCATGATCCATCCGGTTGGTAAAAGAGACAGGCAAGGATCAGTCTCTTTTGGGGCAAAAACATTTAAGCTATTTTTATTAAGAATTACTTACTTAGACTTAGAATCACTTAATAATAAGGAAAACATTGTATTTTTTCGACCAAAAAGAGTTGCTTTTAGAAATGACTTCAGTCATTGAAAATAATAAAACTTATATTAAATAAAATTACGCAATAGAATTCTTTATCCATCGTGAATATTTTAAATTGATGTAAAATCCGCGTTATATCAAAACGTGACCGTGCTCATCGAAAGACATACGCAACTATCGATCCTTGGTTAATCGTTACCGTGTACATCAAGGGTGTCCAACCTTTTCAACCTTAAGTTTTTTCGCGATCGACTTCTTACATGATTCTAATATTTTTTTTTATTTAGTAGGGTTTTTTCCCTTCTTCAAACTTAGAAATGTTTATTTTAAATGCGAAATACATATCATTAAAGGTATGTGCTGACAAAATAATTCAATATAAGTATTTTTGAATATTTTAAATTAAAATTAAATATTTTCTCGAAATTCACGGAAGCTTTCGGGGTCGACCAAATTTTGCTTAAGGATCGACCGGTCGATCGCGATCTACTGGTTGGACACCCATGGTGTACATCGAGTAAGAAGTGTGGTTAACCGTTTTTTTAGATCTGAATATACTGTTGTTATGAGTTGTTACTTTCATGTCCAGGGGTGGGTTGGAGCGACTCGGAGGTGCTCGTGCGATCCATTTGTTAAATTTTACTAAGGCAGGCGAGCCCCTTGTTAAATGAAAAAAAATGTTCTCAGATCAACAGTAATTGCTGTAAATGGATTATATTTTATATGTATTATGAAACAAAAGACTATTGCATTTGGAAATGTCTCGTAAAATACATTTATTTCGGGTGCATTTAAAAAGATATAACAGCATATTTTGACATGATAAAAGCATATCGATTTTTTTCATAATTGTTGTGAATAGCCTATAACAGTGATAAAAAACTAGCCCCTTATCTGGAACACCGCGAATATCTCTCATATTAACTGAGCCCCTTGTTAACATCTCGGCAGACCACCGCTGATCATGTCTACTACAAGGAATGAAACTACGATATCTTACAACAACAACAAAAAATAGAACCATGTGTTGTATGATATTTTTTATACGCTTCATCTTATACTTACTCATTTTACCTCTTCCTAGTAGTTGCATTATATAAGAATACGTTACCTGCTTCTAGACGGCTCTTTAAACAATTAATATTGCTTAAGTAACGTTATTTGTAATATGACATGTTTTTCTTGGAAACAACGATCATACTGTTCTGGAAAAATCTTCATATTTCTCGGAACTGTACTACCTAGTTCATATTTGAACAAGTTTAAACCTGTGGCTAGGTAATAATTTGAACAGGTATCTTGAAATAAGGGCGTCTGATATCGAGATGCTGTCATCCAGGGACGTACGTAAGAATCGAGAAAAGGGAGCTCAGTAAATACAAGTATTTATTACGGAGGAACACCTAATTATTGTTTAATTTAAACGGACCACATAAAAAGATGAAAACGATGAATTTAAGAATGATATTTCGGGGTTCCACTGTAGATATTTTTTGAAATTTGTACACACAATTATTTTTTATACGGTATATAAAAAAAAGAGATATAATGAAGACCCAATAATTTAAATACACAAAATATTTTTCATTAAATGTATATTAATTAAGAGGAAATAATACTATTTATCGCTACGTAATTATACACGGAGACTTTTTTGAGGGACTGGACATAAATCGTTGGAAATTTCTAAGACGGCTAATCCGCCACCCGCTTCTATGTTTTTTGTTAACGAGAATCATGTTAAAACATATAATTAGTCTTAAAATATGGCATCCGTTATTTTAAGTTGACCATGCTATTTCAAAATATAGTAAAGCAGAGTTTAGTGCAGTGCTTCCCAACCTCCGGTCCGCGAAAATTTTAATTCTTTAAACATTCTTTGTGATTAAATATGAACATGTGAATTTTTTTGTGGGTCCGCAGATTATTGTTTTCAGATTTAGGGATCTGTGTCATGAAAAAGGTTGGGAAGCACTGGTGCAGTGGATACTAAAATGTGTATTGTTTTTTTATATTAATTTAATACAAAAATCGAGTCGGAGACACCCGTTTTTTTACGACTCCGACTCCACCCAAAACACCAAGAAACCATGCCCTGCATTTATTTAAAGCACTACAATTACAAAGCTTGTATAATTGGATACGAATGATTCTTTTTAAATCTTTCAACCCTGTAGGTAGGGCAAAGCGATAGATAGGAATGACAATGCATCTTTTGAAATGATCGCACCGGGGATTTCCTGGAATTTAAAAGAACATGACGAAACCTGCGTAAGCAAGGTCAGTCTCTCATTCACAAAATATTATCATGCGTCATCATTATATTATCTCTGGCCATCATGCATCAATTGATTTACCATAGTATAAAACAAACATCACAAAAAATAATAAGTGAGGTTGAAATTTTATATTTATAATAATGTATACATTTTCCTTCATTGTAATAGACACCTGTAAGTGCTTAAGATTTGGAGGTAATTCAATTAGGCAAAAAGAGACATATTAGAGGTGAAGTGAAGTGGTATTTTAGAAAAAAAAATAGATGCGTTGTAATATTCCACACGTTTTTAAGAATCATAAAAGTGAAGTAACCACAGTTAATACACATCGACATGTGTTATCTCCGTAAAATAAAAATATTCAATCCACCAAAACACCAAGTAAAGACGTGATTGTACTTAGAAGAAGTTCAAGAACAAAAGCTTTACCATTTTACTAGTTGGCTTACTTCATCTCTCGGTGGCTCATATACGGAAACAAAAAATACTGTTTTTTTCTATGATTAAATACACCTAAATCTAGTGTCGCCTGCTGTAGCCCAGTAAGTTAGAGCTTGTTCTACCGATCACGCTGGTCCGGGCTCGATTCACAGTGAATTTGAGAATTATTCAATTCAAAGTTGTGATCGAAGACTGGTTGCTTGTGATGTCAATTCACATCATTTCCTCTCCTCTCATACTTCTGATCCTTTAATAACTGGGTGTAGCAATAGCGATTAGTCAACCACTAGTTCTGCTCTAGCCTTACCCTTCTTTCCCTATTACTCACTTTGAAAAAAAGTGAGGTTGAGCGACTGAGTAACAAACAGTTCTCGTAGAAAAACTTCTGTTAAGACACCTCCATTAAGAGGCCATATGCTCCATATTGGGAGCGGACATGGATAAAAAAAACAATCTAGTGAGGAACGTTTCTTTATACTCATCTAAGAAAAGCATTTTTTCAAAACACTGTGTTTTTACCAGTGCTGTTGAGTCATGTAAAAAAAAAGAAGACTCCGACTCCGTCTTTGACTCCAGCTTTAAAATAATGAACGACTCCGAGCAGATTTTTCAATAATTTAATTTTAACTTAAATCTATGTATTCCATCAGATCATCTTTAGTCAGCCAAGCATGAAATGTCAACACTTTGGCTTATTCTGTTTGAATACACATTTTTAAATATATTTTTCAATAAAATCGAGCCGTTCAATTTTCACGACTCCGACTCCGGCCAAAATACCGTGACTCCGACTCCAACTCCGACTCCACAGCCCTGGTTTTACTTAAAATGTCAGTAGAGCAAAAAAATGATTCGTAGTCTGACAACCCGCTCTGCGAACTCAGCATTTTTTTTATTAGAAAATTTTCTGATCCCGAAATCCCGGGATTGAGATGGCCGCGATCCCGGGATTCCGGGATTGAGAAATTTTGAGGAAATTCCTAAAATTTACACGAAATTGGCAAATTCAAGATTTCAAATTCTTCGGTGAGAAAATCTCAATCCCGGGATCCCGGGATTCAAAATAAATCAATCCCGAAATCCCGGGATTGGAAAAAGGCTCTGGGATTGGATACCCTAATTAGAATGACTAAGAAGATTTAATTACACATAGCTATAAATCTTGTTTCAAGGCTATTTTTATCACTGTAATAATGGCCTAAGATAAATACACACAATATTATAAACACGTAAAATTCACTGTATGTTTAATAATTTAGGTGGAACCTTCACACGCCCGATCAATGGCAAGTAATGTTGTTGAACCTCATCGCTGTATAATAGAGATACCCACGAGGTATATATATATATATATAAAGCCAATAATTTCCATATTATAATACTGTTGTTTAAGAAATTACATTACGCCAATTAAAACTAAAAATAGCATCACTGAAGACAATGCATATTTATTATGTATGCAAATAATAATTATTCTCAGACTAGTACGGAAAATTTAAATCAACCAAAATAGTGAGCGGGCTTTTCAACTTAGTTGCTCGATTCTTTAAAGTCACGGTCTACAGAGACACGTATAATTATGAGAAAATATTAAATTCGTTATTTACATAAGATCGTTTATTGATAGAATCTAGGTTAAAAAATCGCAATTAAAAAGCACTATTTATTTTTGAAAAAAATATCAAACATTAGCTCGTTAAACTCGTTTAAATTTAACATTTACATCAAAACAAACGAGAAATAGGGGAGTCCGTGATGGATCTGGGCACTTGTAGTTTTCACTTTAAAAAGTGTAATCTTTATATAATTAGTTTTAAAACCTTTTTTGGTTGTAAAAACTGTACATAATAAGATATTTATTTATGAAAAACTACTTCTGAGTTATTCGGTATAAAGCAATAATAGAATATAAAATTGAATACAAATTATTCAATTTACTTCTCGTTTTTTCGACTTTTTTTTTAAAAAATATGAATAATACGATTGCAACACCATGCTTGAAATAATGCAAAATTACTTTTTGAGTAAATGTCATGTACCAAAAAAGATACTCCACCCGTAGTCTCTTTCCAACTAAGGTTCCCCTACACATTAAAAGAATAAGAATCTTCTGAGAATCTGAAACTTTTTTAAGGATATCAATAAAATATAATACTTAACACATTTTTGAATTCTTTAATTAATATATGTGAAAAACTGTGTACATATTATGAATGACCACATTCGTCTTTACACCAATTACGTTTTGCAAGGCAGTAAAATAAAACACGTTTAGTTAACAGAATTTTATCGATAAGCCACATTTCATGATTAAAAAAATGTTAAATGAAGTTGTAGATCACATATTATTCGGTGCATATTTAATCTCAATGTATTAGGCATTGATTAGTAATAAATTAGATTGTAGAAAGAGATTGAATTTCTCCATTCGTGTTATCTTAATGCAAGTACTAAGAGAAGAGTTTGGATTAACGCGTTATACAAAATATACGACCTCCAATATTGACGAATTCATTGTTTACAATGTTTACATGATTTCGAAATATTATATGGTGCAAAATTTAGGTAATTTCAGCATGATTTTTTAAGCTTTTATACAAAATGAGTGTATAATAAACAACATTATTGTAGTCTACTTTTTTTTTTTTATTGTAGATTGATTTCAATACAATTGTACAGATTAAATAACGATATTCTGTGCAACACAATTTAAAGTTGCAGATTATTAAAAAAAAAAAAAATTGCAGATTATGCCTAAAGTGAAGCGATTTATTCGCAATTTTTTTTCAATTGAAAATCTATTAGGTTTATAAATCTTTGGATAAGGGTGAAGCATAGGAGAACAGTGGCGGGTTTGGTGTGACAATATTCGTAGCCAGGAGTTAAATGAGGACAAAAATAAATACTCAATGTTTACTAAATATTTTACTGATGGCGGATTGACCATATTGTCATTGAGCAATCTGACAATATGGTCAATCCGCCCCTGCAGGCACTTTTTCAAGTTTTGTCCTCGAAGATATCCTTTCGATATTAAGAATAGGGGTGCGATTACTTAACCGCTAGTCCGATCATAACCCAATCATTCTATCATTACTCCACCTCTTCGAAAAAAGAGAGGTTGAGTGACTGAGTGACAATCAGTTCTCATTGAATGCCTTCCGTTTAGAAAATCTCGATTAAGAGTTATACTTAAAAAAAAAATTACTAAAATACACAACTTTTTTATTTTTATTTATTTTGGAATTGAAGTCGCCCAATTCTTTATGACTCCTACTCCACAACCCTGATGATGACTATTGTAAAATCTTGTGACTTAGAAGTACATACTTTATATTGATTCTTAGATAAAGTAACATAATTCAATATATAAATATAATTACAAATATTACATAATATATACATGGGTTTTTGAAGTCAGCACTTTTAAATGTCGTATTACTTTGAGATGCTGTGAAATCATCGAAAGTGATGAGTATTTATATGATTTTTCAGGTGTTCCCAATTTGTGTTTCGCGAAAGACAAGTTAGAGATATTTTTGAAGTAATTGGGTAGTCATCTGTTCTCCGTAATATTTCATTATTTAGCCGTTCACAATTATTAATCTTACATATTGTAATTTACAATAATATTTATTAGGTTTACATTTTTACATAATTTACAATAGTAATCCAAAATTAGAATTGCTAGGGTAACAAATTTGTTATGAACGTGGAAAGGGTTACATGTCTAAATACTTTGGAAACCACTTTAGGGTATTATTCACTCGATGATCTCATCTTGAAGAGGTTAAATAACAAAATTAAACCCGTTCCACGCGAACAACTTAAATATATAATATTAAAAAAGGTTACAGGTGATTGCGGCTGCGAAATAATTTATTTTAATGTGTTGTATTTTTTAAATAATTACTGAAAGTGATGTTCAACACTAGGCTAGATCGTCATTGGCACGTTCGCCGAGTTCGTAAATTTGGTTAAAAAATATATTATTACAATATAACTGTTTTTAAAAGTATTTTGTATAAGATTTTTTTTTCTACATACACCCAGTCCTCTTTTTGCGTGATTTTGCTTTTACGCGATTAATTCATTGTTACACATTTTTTTTCGAACATTTTTACAGAAGAATGGTTACCCTATGCAAAATCATGTAATGCGATAACCCTGTTCTGAATCTTATAAAAAATCATTTATTGAATTCGTTAAATAGCACGTTTCGGCCATAAATTTTATTCAAACACAAGGAGCTAAATATGTATTAAATCTACTAAATAAAAGCAGATGGATTTTTTTGTCAAACGATTCCAATGCTAGGCGTGCAAAAATCGAGGAAAAAAAATCATCAAACGGGCCAGAGCAAAATTCAATACGTTCTTCGACGGATTCGGCGGTAACTTTGTGGAAACTTTTTTTTTTTGTTATTTATAACTTACGAATTATAATATTTTTTTAGTATATTCGTAAACCTTGCGATGTTAAGTCTGATGATACTTCTCAAAGAGGCGAAACACGTGTCACATTTTATAACAGAATAGAATAACAAAGGTATCAAATTTTATTTTATATTCAATAAATTCGTTCAAAAAATCGTAAACGATTATTTTTCGAATCCGACAGTGAATAAATCTTATATTAAAAACAGAATACAATTATGCATAATTTACAAAGATTATTTTTCTGTTTTATTTGTAAAGAAATTAATGGTTAATATATTTAAAAAAATAATGGCTAACATATTATTTTTTATGCGATATTTTTATTTTTGGAACCGATTTATCAAATTATATTAAAGTAAGGTTTTATATACGAGTCAATGTATTCTGAATTCTAATTCTGAAATCAATGTATCACGTACAAAAAGATTGTCATATTATGTAATGGTTTCTTGTATTATTTAAATTTAAACTGTTTTTTTTAATTGTATATATGCGCATTTGTCTTCTTGAAAAATTTCCAGTGTGGGAACTTTTTATGTCAACGGTTTAATATGAAGCAAATTTTTGCTTGAAGATAAAAAAAACGAGAAAAATTGTACTTTGATCAAATATTTTAACTGTATAATTTTTAAATGGTATTATAATGTTTGGCGTCTCTCAAATATCACTCAACAATGACAATATCAATATTCAAGATCGTTATAATTTCTCGTTCATTTCCTGATAATGCCATCATGACTTTGCAAACAATAAAATTAGCATCGAATGTTGGCCATCACTTCTTGTTTGCTAATTTGAATATTGTTTATCTACCGGTAAAGTTCAAACTCGTTTCAGACGCGACATAATTGCGTGACGATTCTTTTTCACGCCTCATTGTATCTTGAGTTGTTGATTGATTTAAACTAATTCGTTTTTCTTTAGATTTATGCATGTTTGACTGATTCTTCACAGTATTGGTTAATGGCGACGGTGACGTGTGAAAGATTGAGCCTAATTAGATTTAGTTTTTTAAGTAGATGATTATATTTTTTACTATTTTTTAGCTGCTTCGACGAACAGCTGAACTTTATATTCAACGAATTGGAATTAATACGTATAATGACCATAAAAACTACCGTTCACTTTGAAAAGGTATTGTCAAAAAGTGTACATATCTATTTTTATCCATCATTTAATAACCCACTGAATCTACGTGGGTTCTGCGAAGTAGATTCTCAATTTTCTGACTATTTATATTTCCTACGAAAAGGGTGAGTAGAGACACAACGATCTCCCAGTTTATTAGTTAGAGTTGGCTAACTGTTCGACAATAGTTTTCAACCTTTTTGTGCCCGTGGCCTCCTTTTGAGTCTCATATTTTCCGTGGCCCTCTTACCCGTACTAATTAGTGTTTTGAGACTTGGAAAAAATAAAATAAAAAATAATAAGAAAAACCACAACCCGCTACGGCTTTACACTCTTCTTTTCAAACTTTAGCCAGAGATTTGCGTAAATGAAATTCTTTAAAACTTGGTTAATGGACTGGCGAAAAAAGTGTCGAATTGAAAGCTTCTTGACTCGAAGACCTTCCATTTCCATTAGCTCAATTTCAATATGTTACGCCTGCTACAGTTACGAAGATATTACGAAATTTAGACGATTTTTGTTTATTATACTTAGACTAGCCGTAGCCCCCGAAGTCTGATGTGACTCCCCAATTCTTACATTTTCTCTGTGCCCCCCTTGAAACATGCTGCGGACCCCGGTTGAGAAACGAGAGTTAGACAAATCAGAATAATTTAAATTGGAGTTAAATATGCAGCCAAAAAAGTATTTTTTTTTTGAGTTTAGTAATTTATAAATAATAAAAAAAAATGTTAATGGCGAGATGCATCTATTCTCAAGAGTCTAAGTCAGAGGTGGGGAACCCGCGGCCTTTTGGCCACTCCGGTGCGGCCTTCTGGCCAATTCTAAAAAAACGAGGTTTGGAGATATCTGGGAAAAAAGTATAGCGACGAAAAGTAGGGTAAAGGATTGAATATTAATCAATCACTTCCTATGTTTACTGCGGCCTTATGTCGAATCAGAAAAATGAATGCGGCCTTTAGAGAAGAAAAGGTTCCCCACCTCTGGTCTAGGTCAACACACGAATTTGTCTTAATGTCCTACTACTGGACCCGATATCTGATGCTATTTTTTCAAACTTATCTTATTGATATTTGCAATACCAGTATTTGATATAAAATATCGATATTCCGGTATCAACATATTCGTCTGTTATTGCAACCTCTAACTGTGATTGATGTTGCGATATTGAACTTATTCGTATAATATTTGGTGACCACCCCTGAACCAACCTCACAGTGAAGAAAAATTAATAAGGAGAAAATTGACAGTTTGTTTTTCGGTACTAGTGTTTTGCCGAATCTACATATGTGTTACTGTAAAAATTATACCTGAAAGCTTAACTCGACAAGGTAGTTTTATCGAACTAAGTTCTTAAACTTTTTTCGTCGGTGTTAAGTTGTATTTAATTTATAATATGAAATAAATAATGCCGCCTGTGTGGTCGAGTGGTCAACGTTGTTGGCTTCGGCTACGGAGGGCCCGGGTTCAAATCCCAGTACGGACAGTTTTATAAATTGATTTATGAATTTCTGTTCAAAGGCATGGATGTTTGTGATGTCTTGAATTCCCCCCTCTCACCCATACTATCCTATGAACGGGGCGTATCGAGAGCGATTAGCTTACCACTAATCCTGTCTTAGCCCTATCCTTCTATCCCTACTACTCTCTTTGGAAAAAGAGAGGTTGAGCAACTGTTACGTAAAAAGCAGTTCTCGTAGAAACATTTCTGTTGAGATAAACTCCGTTAGGAGTCCACATGCTCCACATTGGGAGCGGACATGGCTTAAAAAATAAATAAATAATGACTGATGATTTTTCTCATAATCGTAATTGTATGTTGCGAGTTGGACAATGTTAAATAATGGATAACAGACATGCCATCTATTTTCTTATTTATGGCGTATATTGTCAAATATTATTGGGTGAACTATAATCAAAATTATTATTTCTTATCGTCAGGTTTTTTTTTATTTCCTGTTCTATTGTTTATGGTTATTTATAGGAATCGTTTTACCTCATTGGGAAAACTTAAAAAATATATCGAGTATTTATTGATAAGATAATCATTGGTGGATTACCCCATAAGCGCAGAGAGCTTGGATCGTCAAACATAATTTGTATATCAGCTACAAGCTGTATAAGGTTTTAATATAATTTTTATTTTTCAATTTAATTATACCAATATTTAAAAGATTATTGTTGTTGTAAATATCGACCCGTAATCGGCAGAACACCGTAAACGACTATTCATACATTTTACAAGGAAAAGATTTAATCATAACAAAAAGTTTCTGTTGAGGTACCTACATTAAGACACCATATGCTCCCCAGTGGGAGTGGACATGGATTTAAAATATTTATATATATAATTCAATAAACTTACATGTTCAAAATTAAGACAAAATATATTCTAATATAAAATTCAATTTAATAACTTTGTTATTCCATTTGTTTTGGAATTTACCAGGTGCTTTTTCAAAGATACCGCCCAATCTATCGAAGATATTAAATAGATTCTTATGGTAATATAATCAAAATCATACTATTAATTAATTATATTAAATGGCCACTCGCAAACAGATGGGCAAGTTTGATTCGAAGCAACAAAATGGTGACACATTTTTAAATAATGTGTTGTTATTTTTATCAGATAATTAATTACCTGTGTACTTTATCCATTTGTGAATCTTGCAAGAGTATGATTGTTATGATTATCAATAATAACAAAGTACGATTGAATTATTGTATCAACATAATCCTTATCAACAAGATGCTTTATGAAAGGTAGATATCTATCAAGTGTGCGTAGAAGTACAGTTCTTTGGTCGCATATCAGAATTAATAGATAACCAAGAATTCTTTATAGATTCTATTGCGTAGAAATGACACGAATTAGCGTCAAACATTAATAACATACGCGTACTTATTTCACGAGATAAAGGAATTGAGTGAAAAAATAGTTTACTTTTAAGGTTTTTACTGTCAATACTTGATGGAAAGATATTATATTCAAAAAATAAAAATACTCATTTGAACCAACTCCACTTTTATTTAATAAGATCACGACTGGTTTCAATCATGATGAGCATTCTCGGCTGATAAGAGAATACAATGTTACAGTGTTATTTCTACAAAACAAAATTAAAAATTAATAAGGTGTAATAAATAATTGGTATTGAAAGGAATTTACAAATAAATATACAAAATATGAGTAAGTGACACTAAATTGACTAAAATTACAATGTTTTTTTTACCCGTAAAACATAATTACAAAACTCATCAAAGAATAATTAAGTTAAAGTGGAGAGTAACGTTAAATTTGAACGTAATTTTAATTTCGGATTTTTTTACAAAATAATTTATAATGTTGTCTCCAGATTGTTTAAGAAAAACCTTTGCATTCGTCATTTTTCCTGGTTGCAATTTCTACGTGCCCTTCTTTTCTCAAAAATAAAAGTAAAATTAAGGTACTAACTCAGCATTTGCAGCTTACATCCTTTTGGAAGTCAACCAAGAGAGTCATTTTTATGATGCTAAGTTCGTTCTTAAATAGTGTATTAATTTTAAATTAATAAACTATTTAAGAACGAACTTAGCATAATGACATAGACGTCAGAGAAAAATGAATGAATGGCGATAGCGGGCAGGGCGGGGGGAAGGGGACTGTCTTTCTTGACGTCATCGAAAAGGCGAAATCGCGACCATATACGAAATATACAAACAAAAAAGTATGTCTTTAGTATGAATAAAAAAATGGCGACAGCGGGCCTGGGGAAGAGGAGAGGGAAGGGAAATCGGGGACATCCTTCATACAGACAAACAAACGGACATTATCGACTATTAATATATAGATTAATAAACTATTTAAGAACGAACTTAGCATAATGAAGATGTCTCTCTTTGTTTGACTTCTTTGTGTACTGTGTGTGTATATGTATGTATGCGCATGTGTGTGTGCGGATGTGCTCACTTCTGTAGTGATCACGCCCTTCCATCAGCATCTGCGGTAAGGGAATACAATTTTCCAAAACAGTAGCGATGAAGGAGACTCGAAGAACTTTGACACTAACTGTCAACTGTAACTAACTACGCCCTGGTACTTGAAGCTCTATGTATTTGATATATTAAAAAATACACCCTTTTGATAGTTATGTACATTGTGATTATCGGCATAAATCTATTTTGTAAAAACTTTGGGTTACGTGAGTTACGTCCTTTTGCCTTTCTACATTCGTTATGTATAATGTATGTTATTAAATATTTAAAACGTATCGATTTTATTCATGTAACCGCTCATTACGGTTTTATTTGGAGCACAAGGTTTTACGCGAAAAATTGGATCGAGGCTCCTTCCTGGCAAAAGTATTTTTATTTTGCATTTTTAAGTTAATTGGCACGTAAGGCAATAATATCATCACGGACGTTAACTTTGCAAACGAATTAGGGCTACATAAAAAAAATCACGATACTGGGTTAAATTTATTGCATAAACCGTAATATCATCTGAAAATAACAAACATTTACTTATGCATTTCTAAACCTAGTCCTAAAATATTAGTATGTTATAGTATATTTATATATTTTTATTACATTTATCGTAAACGTTATTTTAAATTGAACGTCAGATAAGTCAGATAGTAACAGATACAACGCACTGTTCTGTTCAATTTTTAAAAGAATTGTAAAAAAATGAAGTACACAATTCCTTCGTCGGTTCTGTATTCCTTCCAGTACTATTCTTATTTTGGCTAGTCTGAAATACCCAACACGTGATTGTGTTGGATATTTTTAGACCATAGTTTCTCAACCGTTTTGAGCCCGTGACCCTTTTTGAGTCTCATATATATCTAGGGCCCCCATCTTCGTAGTTATTAGTTTGATGACTACGAAAAAAGTGAGAAATCGAAAGATTCCAAAATAGTTTTCAACTCGAACACTTTATTTTTTTCACTTTTAGGGTGTTCACTGTCAATACTTGGTGGAAAGGCATTATATTAATAAAAACACAATATTCATTTGAACTTCATTCCACTTTATTCATTAGGTCAGGACCTGTTTCGCTCATTGCGAGCATTGTCAAATGATTGTCAGTTATTAATAAAGTGGAATGAAGTACAAAGGAATATTGTGTTTTTATTAACCTTATTTTTTTATTAAGTTTGACGACTTGTAAGTTGGGAATTGACAGACTGGACAATTATTAAAAAATGTGAGACGTTTTTTTTGTTAGCTCGCTGGCTTATTTTAAAAACCTGGGAATTAAGGGATTTCCCAAAATGGATAAAACGGACCCTTTTTTTTAGCTCGCTGGATCATGAATTATTTTTGGTCGCTGGTAGATTTCAAATACCTGGGAATTTACTGATTTCCCATTATTAAAAAAATGAGTAATCTCATTTATCTAGGGTGCCCATGGCCAAATGACTTAAAATATTGCACTGCTTTTCAGTTGAAAATATAATATAAATTTAAGTCTACAATATCAGACCGAAGATGAAGTTGATTTTTACATAGATAAAGTATCAAGGATGATATATTGTGATGTTGTTGTTTCTTGGTTGTAATCACGGCTGCCAGACTACAATCATTGATTGTTTACCTAGCAGGTTGTCTAAGATAACAAGACTGTGTGTGCATGATATATGATAAGGTTACTAGCGAAATGGTTCGTGATTTAACAAGGAATCACTTAGAGTTTTGCAAGAAGTCGCTGAAATCATAGTTGATATCTTTATTGTTTAAATGATATTTGTACATTATCTTTTCCAGATTTTTTATTATATGGTGTCCACCCTAATTTTATTGGTTCTTCTTCTGAAGTTAAAAATATCGAGAAATGAGAAAGACTAGTTGTGGTGCTGAGAACTAATCCCAAAAGCTAATTTAATGTAGATATGTTTAATTATGTGTAGAAATAGAGTTAACAACATCACCTGCATTATAAAAATCAGCAATTTGGCTACACGTATTAAGATATTTAAATAATAAATATTGGCAATGCTGCATTTGCTCCCAATTTTTCAAGATTTCTGTTTTTGGGTCTTAATAATTTAAAAGTTCTGTTTTCTTTCAAGTTATGTCAGGGAACTAACCACCATTTTAATAAAGTTTATAGAGATTGATTCATAATAAAACATAGTATTTTTTTGTTTCTTGGTATAAAATTTTTTGACAAATAATGAGAAATAATATTTTTTAAGAATTTTTATAAGAATAAAAGTTTTGATCTCCAAATATTGATTTACCATGTGCGCGATGAGCTATTTTATATTTCTGCATTCATAGGTTGTTTTTCCATTTTTTGCTACATTTACTTCTATATGCCTCTTTGGAGTTTATATAAAAAAAACTATAGATAAATAGAATGTTCTTTTTTTATTTGTAAATGTATTGCTGGTTAATATTTCTTTCCTCGTAAATTGATTCATTGATTCAATGGTTTTTCTTATAAATTACTATTTTACGCGAATCAATGACTCGGTTGTGATAAGTGATTGATTTTTAAAACTTATCTTGATTGTCAACCCAGAAAAAAAAAAGATTATAATGATTGGAGGTCGGCAAAGATCCATCAAACAGTGGGTCGCGGTTTTTAATATGAACACCCACGTTTGTAATTGTACCATCGGAGTTATTCTCAAAATAATTAAGACGTAGACACTATTAAGTCGGGTCCTATGGCGCAGCGGTTAGCGTTGGTGGCTTCCGTGCCGGATCTCACGGGTTCGAGTCCTAGCACGAACAGAGTTTTTAAATCGATTTATCGATTTCTGTTCGGAGTCATGGGTGTTTGTGATGTCTTAATTTCCCTCCCCTTCCTATCCTTCAATAACTGGGCGTAGCTAAAGCGATTAGTTAACAAATAGTCATATCCTAGCCTTATACTTCTATCCCTACTACTCTCTACGGAAAAAAGAGATGTTGAGCGACTGAGTGACAAACAGCTCTCGTAGAAAAAATCTGTTGAGTTACCTCTATTAGGAAGCCATATGCTCCAAATTGAGAGCGATCATGGATTAAAAAAAACTAATTAAGGGTGGACTTTAATACTTGACATGACTTTCGTATTTAGTTTTTACGGTTGGTATAACTTACAATTGCGGCTATGTTCACTGTTGTCATGGTCAATCCGCCAAACGCCAAAGATTAACATAATTTTGTTTAATTCTTTAAAGTTTGTTATGTTTGATAAATTATGTTCAATCACTGTAAGGTCTATAATAGTCTGAACCTAATAAGATAAATATGTTTTACAACTCTTTACTTGGCGAGCATGTGTTAATGTTAACAGTTTGTTTAAAAATAATCTCTTTTAAGCGCACCGTTACGATCGGTCAAATAAATCATAAAAGATCGATTATAACAGCAGTGAACATAGCCACAGATATTACATATACCCGTGAAATCATGCCGAGTATTAAAGACCCCCCAATAAAATTGAGAATAGCCTAGCATAGAGCGTCATTATTTTTCGAAGAATAATCTCTCAATAACGTCTAAAGTCTAAATTAAAACACAGCGATGGGTTTGTAGATAACTTCAGGGCCAGATAAGAAATACAATTTGAGAGCAAGAATCTCAATAAAGATCCCATGCATGCTTAAAAGTGAGCCACAGGTTAAAATCTCTCTTTTAGTAGATTGCTTCTCTGGTTCGATCATTTCAGTGGTATCACTGCGTCACGAAATCAAATGACCTTCGGTTAAATTCTAAATGGATTCTCCTCAAGATATTTTTTTATCTCATTCTGCATGCAATTGACAAAGCATTCATATTGAAATTAATGCATTTTGATTCAATTGTAATTGCATTCTCCGCGAGTCATTTATTTTGGCACTGTTGTTACTAAAACTGCAGTGTTAAGTGGGAAAGCAAGTGATTCGTGATGATTCTTATATTTCCATTCGTTCTCTACAAATATCGTTTAGATTTGAAGCGTCTACGAATATTTGAAGCGTCTAGTTACAAAACGCTGTATTTACACATGTACACAGGGTTGGGCTGGAGGGGGCACAGAGGGACTCGCGCGAGCCCCTCGTTAAGATAGAAAATCATTCGTCTTAGATTAAATCAACACATAACTGCAATTGCTGTAGATGATTAAATTTTATTATGAAACAAAACATAGTTGCCCCTTTATTTTTTTTATTTAGCGTTGTGGGCTTCCGTGCCGGACTTAACGAGTTCGAGTCCCAGGACGAAATAGCATTTTTTCGATCGATTTTCTGTTTGAAGGCATGGGTGTTTGTGATGTCTAAAAATTCCCTCCCACTCTTCCGATACTTCAATTCAACTTGGCGTAACGTGAGCGATTACTTAATCACTAGTCCTGTCTTAGCCTTATCATTCTATCCCTACTACTCTCTCTGGAAAAGAGAGGTTGAGCGACTTAGTAACAAACAGTTTTTGTAGAAAAAAAAACTTTTGTTGAGATACCTTTAGGAAGCCATATGCTCGATATTGGGAGCGGGGATGGATAAAAATATGGATAAGGTTTACCGAGCCCCTTGTTAAGATATTGTCAGCCCACCGTTGCATGTACATTTTCGCTGCAAGCATGACTTTTAAGATTTAAACCAAAATTGTTTGTTTTAAGAGAAGATTGTATTATATCTTTAAATAAAAAAATAATAAAAATTCAACAAACCGAAGTACATTTAAAATTCTTGCATGGCAATTTTTTTTGTAATACGATTATGTATCTATTAGCACTTCTTTTCAATACGCTAACGATAATTAATGTTGAATTTCGCTGGCTAGAGCGATCGCCAAGGTTTTTTTCATACGTCCTTAATTTAATTCTCGCCTCAATAGCTTCTTGTTTGCTTTGTATTGCGATTAATTATTTGATAAAAATATCAATTTCATAATAAACGATTTTGACAAGTCAGTCAAAGAAATAATATTTTTGATTTCCAATAATCTGTTCGATCCTAAGATCACACATTTCTTGTCGTGCCATATACACTGTTGAACGCAGAGACGATTGAATAATACTCTTTTTTTGACCACGGCATTCACAATTATTTCAGAATCCCGGATTGATCACTGGGGGAAAAGTGAGAAATTAAAAGATTTCAAAATAATTTTCAACTTGGAGACTTTTTTTTATCTCGATGGCTTGAAAGACTTGCGAATGAGAAATTCTACAATTATTTTTTTTTTTAGTTTTTTCATGTCCTTCCAAAAAAATTTAAATTGAAAGATTGTACAATTATTCAGAAGTGATGGTGTATGATGCCAAGATAAGCTATCAATAACACTACATTTTTAAACAGTAATACTATTTATTGTTTTCGTTAAATACCCTTCACCCACATGAGGTCAAAAACATCACTGTTATTTTTTATACCTCTGAACATGTCACCATATCGTTTAATATGAATATACATAAAATATTATTTAAGTGCAAGATAAAATATTGCGCCTTAGAATGCTGACGTGTGTTAGCGGCTGCATGTTAATAAATAATTGTGGAAAAATTAACTTGTTTTTCTTGGGCGAAACAAAATTTCCACCAACTGACCGTCCTTTATTAATGAAACGTTATTTCTTTTACTTCCAGAATAAACATTTCGTGATGATTTGAAGTATTACTGAACGTGAAACCTACTCTACTCTAAACTTCTTGAGATGTTGACTTCTTCTATGCTATGCGAAACCCATCGCAACTATGTGCAAGTGCTGCCAATCGTAAGAAAATTTGTTGGTTATAATAAGAATCTTTATTTTAATGTTGGACATCAATCAGTTGGCTCGTATTTACCAAATATGCAATTTCACCATAAATCGTAATAAAAAATACACCGTACATCATTGAGTTGCTTCTTTTGACTAATCCTAGACGATTATTCTTCTTGTTTAACCTTTTTTACCTTACCAAATGTTAAGATCAAGCGCTGACGTGACGCAAAGACAGGCCCGGCGCCACCATACAGGTAAAATAGGCAACCGCTTAGGGCGCAAACCATTAGGGGGGGGCACATAAATGGAGTATTGAAAATAATCTATTTTCTCAAATATTAATAATAAATAATAGTACATCCTATTTTATTGTTATGTCGTAATTATTTATCGTATTCTATATGATTCTAAAAAGAAAGGTTGAGCGACTGAGTAAAAAACAGTTCACGTAGAAAAACTTCTGTTGAGATACCTCGATTAGAATGCCATATGCTCCACATTGAGAGCGGACATGGATATATAAAACAATTATATATCTCATGATTCCAAATGGATTTTTTTTCATTATTTCAAAAAAAATGGACGATTTGCTAAAAAGGGGGCGCACCAATAACCGTTGCCTAGGGCGCCAAACAACTTCGCGCCGGCACTGCGCATATGCGCAGTAAGCCAACGCCTTTCGCAATGTTTTTTTTTGTTTAAATATATCTAGATCGGAAATATACAATCTTACCTGTAGCGGCAAAACTTTTGAAGCCTGACTTGAAAATTAATATACTTACTTACTTTATTGGTTGAAATAATCTGATTACAGGGGTGTATTTTTTTAAATAAAGAGTTTACTAATGACGCTTTTGAGTAAGCTGTGAAACAAAATAATTTCAGGGTTAGGTCAGCCTGGAGCGCTGTGACGCAGGCGTCACGATAAAAGAGACAAAATGTATAATAGAGATCCCAACTTTTATTCATTATCAAATTACATCGAATAGTAAAAGTTTAGTTATTCGAATATAAACGAATGTTTTCGGAAGTTTAACAATATCATTACAAATTAAATTTCAATAATTATTAATACAAAATTAAAATAGTATTAATAGTACAAAAAAAATTGTCAGGATATTTATAGGAATAACACGTGCATGCATCCCCTAATTACCGTAGGTAACTAATAATTTTAAAGACTTTTAGATATTATCGAATTTTATGTATTTTAGAAATCGTCATTAAAAAAATATTTTTATTTTTAAAATATTGCATTGAAAAATATAACGAATACTATTCGAATATCGAATAGTTGTAAAAGGGCCGAATATATTCGAATATTGGATTTAGATCCCTACTCTATACTAAGTAGGGATTCTGTGTCGAGACGTCCCGGGACATTTAACAACAAAGTCCCCGGGACTTAAGACAGCCAAATTGTACATTTTTAATTTTGAAAAACCCATTCTAACAAATAAAACTTGGATGCAAGCAATCGCTAATGTGACCTAAAAAGTTAATTTTGATTTAAAATAAAGATACATTGGTGTCTATCCGCGGAATCAGTTTTGAAAAAAATGCATTATATTTAGGCTAAGGATTAAAGGCCGGGGTTTTAACAAAATTAAGTATGCATATATAACAGGGATCTATAAGAAAAGAAACAGCTGTTTGGATTTATAATTGTAGAAGTTTTAAATAACATCTATTTATATATTGTAATACGAAACAACTATTTTTAATGGGTAGAGAGAGACATGCAGAAATACAAAAAAAAATTAGACACGTGTTCGCTTAACTATTTTTGCAGCATGGGATAATCGCACAGAATTCCAAGAAATAATGGAACCAATAGTTATTTCTAGAAAATTATGTTATAAATCAAGGCGGCTTATGTTTTATTACCAACCGTTCTGCTGAGACTAATTGATTTTCGAAAAGAGTACACGAAAGATTTTGACAAATGCTCCAAAACAATATATTTGAAATACGAAGATAATTTACTACAACGTCTTTTCTCCGTGAAAAAAGATATCGAGGTATCTGAAGAAAATATCGATGGTGAGATAAATATTGCAGAACTGTCACTGGAAGAAGAATTAAATAGACAGATTACAAAATAACAAAAGATTTCTCCATTAAAAACGAAACAACTAAACGATTTTAAGATTTTAAAATCAACTGGAAATGGAATCAAAGAATATTTTTTTATATATAACATTAAAGCAACATCGACGGATAATGATGATGAGCAACAACGTTTATTACAAAAATAAGAAATCGGCTGTCTATTTCGTCATTAAATTCATTATTATTTTTAAAAGCATATTTTGATAAGCAAAAATAAGATATTAACTTTTGTGTTAATAATACATACTATGTATGATTTGAGGTTGTGACTTTATTATTGAATTAATTTAATATTTTTATTATTAATAAATAAATGTGTTCAAAAGATGTATTTTTTTAATGAACGCATACTTTCGCCGCCCTTTTAAAGTACACATAAAAAAAAAATACGTCTAACTGCGTAAAAACGCTCAAAAAAATTAGTTTAATTGAAACGAAATATTAAAAAACGTTTGGGAGAAAGATATCTTCATTTATGTTATTAGAAATTCGTTTAAATCAATTCATAATCGTATTAAAAATATAACTGTAGCAAAAACAAATTAAAAAATATTATAATTAAGTGTTCATACCTGATGTTGTTTTATTTGGAAATGTTTTTCACTATTATACAAAGTTACCAATGTCTCAATAGGACAAAAAAGGTATAAAAATTGTATTGTGATTTGTGAAGTAACGGTCATAATTTTACCCAATTCATTGTTATTTTTTCAATACATGAACCGTTATCATCCCTTTTTAGTACATACATACATACAAAAATTTAATTTTAATAAATTTATAATTTTATTGAAGGCGAAATAAAAGTCCCAAGTCCCGGGAAGTCCCGGGACTTTGACTTTATCACGTCTCGTGTCCCGGGACTTTGAAAAACCCGAGACTTCAGAATCCCTAATACTAAGTTGTCTAAGTCTCTCAGATTCAATAGACACGTATAAATCTAGCACAGGCTGTATTACATTATTTGCATATGTATAATTTCAATTTATTCTCACATTTCATACAATATTTTAATATGGATATATTTCGGAATATTTAAGTGGAAAAATATAATTACTATTTCATATCCGCCCTGTTCGTACACTTTACGAGTTTTCGGATATCCGTTCTTTAGCATTAACAACTTAGTGACCTTTAAATAAGCTTGAGTGAGTTTAAATATGTATGGACTGAATTGCTATACGGCTAAAATGTGACAGTATGTCATAAACCTCATAAAAACCCACACCTTCATTTACAACATATAACAGATACAATGTATTTAAATAAAGCAATTATAATAAATTAAATTACAAACCCATAATGCATATTCCTATAGCAGGTTAGTAAAACACGTAGCTTTTTAATGAATTAAACACATAATAAAACATTTTTTAAAAAAAATATATAGATACCCTCGACACTTTCTTTACAGATTTTGAAATAACGCGGTCGACTAAAAATAAAAAATATGTTTTTACACAAATTATTTGTTCTAAAATGATTCCCAGAAACAAAACACAAAAGCAAATATGTAACAGATTTCATATTATAATAAAAATAAATTCAATAACACAAGACAGTAATAACAAAAAAAGGCTTCATTAGATCATGACCGGAATAGCAATGAAAAGTATTATTTTTTTCTCACTAAAAATAAATATTATAATTAATGTTTTGTTTACTTTCCTATTTGAGTTTTTATCATGACCTTTTGTTACACAATTTTCTATACCACAATTTTGTTATTTTTTCAAATAACACGATTTTTTTAAATTCAGGTAATCAATATTCTATTTTTCTTTAAAACTATAATCATATATAACTCTATAGATCGCTACTTGATTTTATACGGGGACTTTTATGAGCGACTGGACATAAATCGCTTTTATCGCTAGAAATGTCTTAAACGCCTAATGTGCTGAGATCCAACAAAGCCTTTTTTTATTATAACTGTCTTGTGTTGTTGAATTTATTGTTTTAATAAAAACACAATATTCCTTTGTACTTTATTCTACTTTATTTAATAGGTCAGGACCGGTTTCGCTCATTGCGAGCATTGTCAACTGACAGTCAGTTGACAATACTCGCAATGAGCGAAACCGGTCCTGACCTATTAAATAAAGTGGAATATTGTGTTTTTATTAATATAGTGCCTTTCCACCAAGTATTGAGAGTGAACACCCTAAAGTGAATTTATTGCTATTGGGAAATCATACATATATCCGTTTTTGCGTATTTGTTTCTGGGAATCGTGTTAGAACAAATAATTTATGTGAAAATATAGTTTTCGTTATTTTTAGTGGATTGTGTACAAAAAACCGTGTAAAAATAATTGAGTGTATATATACAACACAGTTCGGGAGCTAGATCTATCTTGTCTTTGAAATAAAAATTTAAACCAATTAATAAGAAGAATTGTTCATAACTATAAACACGCCGTTCCAATGAGCATAGTTTAAAGATCTATCTTGACTAAATTGGATATGCATTAAAATTGCCACTTTCATCATTGTTCGTAACATAGTCTTTGCCTAGTCACTTGTCTTAATGATCTTCTCTGGGCGTTGTGAGAGGGCAACAATTACTTCCTCGTTATTTTATATCATATTATTGATTGATGAAGCAGGTGTACTAGTTTCGTAATGATGATTATTTGTGAATGGCGTAATTATCAGCAATTTGTCAGAAGAAGGGATTTCAAATATTCGAATATCGAAGAAAGCCTTTGAGTATTCGAATTATTAAAAAAATAATTATGAAGAAAATCGTATAAATATAAAGATTGGAATATGTCAACAGTTTGAGGAAACTGGAAAGTAAATTAATGTCAAATGATATTTTTGTTTGTATTATGTTTATTAATATAATCAAATAATATTGAAATACAAATCTCAGGTACGAGAAGAATATATTCGAATAAACGATTAAAATCCCTAGTTAAAAGTGTTTTATGATTTGTCGATATTAAAATTTTTGAACCAAATGCATTACAGTTTTTCAGTAACTTTATTTATTAAAAATAATATGCAATTACTATTGATGACTCGATAAGGCGTTGATAACGAGACAAGCTTTCTCGTTATCAATGTTTCATAGTTCAGTGATGGTGAACTGTCTTATGAAGTGGGTCAATTAAAAAAAATATATAAATATAATCCGCCGGTCACCAAGTTAGTGGCGTCACTTGGAATGGAGTAGGGGAGGAAGCCTTAGCGGGTCAATGTCTTAATCGCGGGTCATAAGTTTGCCGCCACTGTCCTAGATCATCAATCATGGACATTACATTTGAAACTAAATTACCTTGTGAGACATACACCCGCAGATGATGATGTAATGACAGTAATAACGAAAGAGCCGAATTCTTAATTTTTTTCACGTTACAACTGAATTGTTTGGTTCATAACGTCGGTAATTTTCTACAGCCTCGTATTTATAAAGTACAAGTTTTGAAGAGACACATAAATGTACTTTATTCCATCACTATCGCTTTCTTTCCAGTGGTTTTGTCCTCAATATCTTTGAGGAAGTTAATATGGAAGGAAGCAAAGACGTTTCCGTCCATACAGCGATGGGCTGCCAATACGCTAACAAGGGGCTCGCTTAATCTCAAATCAATTCTCGGTATTCTGGAGTAATGACAATTCAGTATTAATAAATATTAAAAATTGTCTATAATAAAATAAAAATAAAGACAATAAATACACGAAGAATTTAAAATGAGTGAATTGTATAAATGTCATGTTTGAATATTATTTCACGAAATAAAACCGCCCGTGCATATAAAAGTGGTGCATTGATCTAATGCCACACATTGACCGGCTGCCACTGTTGTGTATACTGAAGCTATTGTAGATAATATATAAGTAAGAAATTTTAAATATGTCCTAATTTTATAAATATTTAATATTTGTTTTCTTAAATTAGCAAGGGGCTCGCCGGCCTTAGTTAAAATTAACAAGGGGCTCGCGCGAGCCCCTCCGAGCCCCCTCTAGCCCACCCCTGCGTCCATACCATCCTCTCCTTCTTGCAAAACATAGCATACGATAATATTATTCGTTCACTTATTTTTTCGCTAAATGGATCGAAAAATCCTGTTCGTACTGGAAACCCGTGAGATCCGGCATAGAAGCCCACAACCACAACGCTAGCCACAGAACCTGGACCTTTTATAACTAAGGTGGAAAAATATAATCTTGCTTGGTGCTGCCAAATTTCCAGCGACGGCTCTGCGTGGATATGTTTCGTCCATTGAGCATAATACCTTATTCTACCATGAAACTTTATTTAAAACCACTGGAATCTCAATTGCCATAAGTATTTATTTCTCATGAGAGCTACCGAAAATGCCACCGTAATGATGACTTGACAATAAATTACTGTTTAGAGAAACTCACGCAACATCATCCTTTCTCCGAAAATTTCTCCTTTCGTATGATGCATCTTCTATACGCTATGTTTTTTAAGCAGTGAAACAAAAACATCTTTCATTTCCAGTATGCGTGTAAAATTTATTTAATTACACCACGATATGACAACATTTTATTTAGGCATGTACACTTTTCGTTACATTTACATTGTAAAAGTAAGTAATGGTAGAAAATTTGAATTGTTCAAACTATGTACATTCTCACAGATTTTGAAAAAAAAAAAATATATCGGCAAAACAGAAAGACACGTCCACTTTTGCTAATCACTTAATTTCGGAAGGACACGTGTTCAATCAGGAACAAGGGATAAAAATGTTACACCCAAATACGGACAGTCATAAACTCTTTTTCCAGGAAATTTTGGAAATTAATAGAGCACAATTGCTTCTTCCGATTTTAAATGAAATACTCAACCTACCTGGGTCTCCACTTTTGTACCCTATATAAATATAATCATAAAACCTTTGCCGACAAACAAATAAAATATAGTTCTTGAAACTACTTACTTCTCAAATCTGTGGGCATTCCCATGAGCTTATTATCCTTTTCGCCAGCAATGGCTTTGAACTCAATGATACATTTATTTCTTATATAAACACGAAACATTCATTTATTCAAGTTCATCCGTGCACTTGAACGCCTGAAGATGCCGAAAGGCGAAACCCGGGTCGTTAGTGACAAAATCTGTGAGAATGTACATAGTTTGAACAATTCAAATTTAATATTGAAATTCCACCAAGCACCTTCAGTCGAAATCTTAAAGTAATGGTAGGTTTTCACTTAAAATTAGTTTGCCTAAATTAATGTTTCACATAATTTACAATTATTTTTTCATCCGCAAACGTTAATATAGTCGCTTCCACGGTAAACTCACTATCAAAATACTTGCTATGCTTCAGAAGAAGGAAAAACATAGCACACATCTTAGAAAAACAAGATGTTATATTGAATTACTGTTTATATATTAAATATTTTGATTGCGAATTGTTATGAAATGATGATGAAAAGTCTTTAGGTAATATTTTTATTTTCATCACTTTAAAAAGTTCGTAGAATATAGTTCACTATAAAATGATTAGTATCTTTATTTTTTTTTATCCACGTCCGCTCCAAATGTGGAGAATATGGCATCCTAATAGAGGTATCTCAACAGACGTTTTTTTTCTACAAGAGCTGTTTATCAGTAGTAGGGAAAGTAGTAGTAGTAGGGAAAGAAGGATAAGGCTAGAACAGAACTAGTGGCTAACTAATCGCTATTGCTACACCCAGTTATTGAAGGATCAGAAGTATGGGAGGAGAGGAAATGATGTGAATTGACATCACAAACAACCAATCTTCGATCACAACTTTGAATTGAATAATTCTCAAATTCACTGTGATCTTACCGGGAATCGAGCCCAGACCAGCGTGATCGGTAGAGCAAGCTCTAACTTACTGGGCTACAGCATGCGACACTAGATTTAGGTGTATTTAATTAAAATACACCCAGTTATTGAAGGATCAGAAGGATGGGAGGATATGAAATAATGTGAATTGATATCACAAACACGCAGTCTTCGATCACAACATCACAACATTGATTTGAATAGTTCTCAAATTCATTGTGATCTTACCGGGAATCGAACCGATACCTGCGTGATCGGTAGAGCAAGCTCTAACCAACTGGGCCACAGCAGGCGACAAATTAGAGCGTGCAAAATGTACATCTAAAACATATAAACATATAAACTAAAACAATATTTTAATTTAAAATTTCGACTGTAGGTGCTTGATGGAAATTTAATAATAATTTATAATTATGAGTGCATTCGCACACTAATCAACACCGGAAGATGCCGAGAGGCGAAACCCGGGTCGTGTTCGACCAAAGATTTAATGGAAATGTACAAAATAAAAATAATTCTAAATTAAAACGATATTTCCTGACGAGGAATAATTAGTAAAATTGTAGGTAATATATATATATTTTAATTGACATATTTCTTAGCTTCTCTATTTCAATTCTCCTTTTTTTGTAAATCCGGTTTAAGTCAGGTTTTAGTTAATATTTAAAAACGAAAACCGGTTAATTCAAGTCGGTTTTTGTATAAACCCTAGTCGCTTAAATTATTAACAAGTGGCCCGAGCGAATTGCCAACGGTCACTCGTTCGCTTTACAAAATAACCGTAATTGGAAATAATTACCCTGGTTGATACAGATCCATAATTTTATCATTAAGTACTTAGTGCGGGACCTTGTGATACGGCGAAATGATCATGGTATTAACTCATTAATGGCCTGATGATTTTTTATTGACTTCCATATTATTTTTTAAATTGGCGGCGTTTTATGACACAGATAATTGACGTATAAAAAGTATCCAGTGATATAAAACAAAACGGCGAAGATTACAATGATGAATTCACAGAAATAAATTAAATTCACTTTAAATAATATTTATTTCTAAAACAAACAATCGATGTTGTATCAAGGCATTGATTGAAAGAATTGATGAAATGCTTTGTATGAGGGCAAATTAATTTGCCTGATTTCTAGACCAGTCAGTTCTTTATTTTAATTACCTAACAAAAATATTGGTCATTACTGTTAATGATATCCAATTTGCACGATCATTTTAAATTCGATGAGAATTTTTAGGTCCCTCGAGATAAACTTGAACGTACGCCCAAGATTGAAGATGTAATAAGTATTGAAAAAATAATATTGTACAGAAACTTTACAATAAACTCTCTGATTACCAGGTAAATATTTTAACGCCGGACTACAAAGATTAGACTAGTCGATAAGGCTCTTTCAGTTCGCCTGGTTCTTATGGTTGTAGTTCAGGGTGCCTGTTTCATTTTCTATTAATGTTCTGATTAGGAAAAGAAGATCAGCCAGAGTCTAGAGAGTGATAAGTTAACCGGCACTACTTTTCTTACTCAACCCTTCCTTCCTGACCCTTCCCGAAGAGATAATGATAGTTTTACTCACACCATATCAAAGTAATTATGATATTTCATTAACCTTTTGCCCGCGTCACCAAATTTAGCAAGCATGACCTGTACGCGGCTGCTTTTTTGCGGATTTTTTTATCGCGTTTTCGACTATAAATATAGTTTTTAATATCAAATATGTTAATTGCCACCCAAATTAACTTTTTCAATAATAAAATACAATATATTTCTTGTATTTTCGGTTTAATTCAACAATAATCATTCTTCATACACCATATTGCAAAATAGCTCTGAGGGCATGTTCGCTAGGACATGCATAGCGGTCATACGCGGTGAGAAGGTTAAGAATACACACAGTGGTGGGCTGGAGCGGGCTCGGGGGGGGGGGGGGGGGGCGCGCTCGCGCGCCTTGTTAACTCAAGAGAAAACAATATTCTCATATCAAATTAGTTATAACTGCAATTTATAATTTATATATTATCTACGATAGCTTCAGTATACTTTAAATAGTATATAGATAGTATACTTAATAGTACATTTTTAACTATTTACATTGATAAGTTTACGGAAAATTGCATATTGTTACATATTATAAGTGTATTAAATAACAATCGATTGCTCATTAAGTATTGAGTATTAAGTATTGCATATAATTTCATAGGAGCGATTAGAAAATTCACTCCTTCCATAGAACAAAGAAAATTGGTTCGAGACTAAGCGAGCCCCTTGTTTAAGTTTTGGCTGAGTACACATTATTACATTTTAAAAGCGAACATGGCTAAAACAACCCTAAATCCAAGTATACTTTTGAAAATCTCGATAATGTTCCCTTTTATTAATTCCTCAGTTTTTATGTAATTATTTTTATGACCAACTTTTATATTACGTTGGATATGAACGTGTTTAAATAACACATATCACTATTTGTAGTAATATGGCCACATATGATTTGAGCGATTTGATCGCGTGCGGGCCGAATGATTTTTCCTATTTTTATTACCCAGTTTACCTTTGACGAGTCTGCAATTTTATCAATCGATATAATTTATTGACACACATAAAAGGAAGTCATAAATTTCGATAGCGTTATAAATTTATTGGATTTATAAACGAGTGTTGAATGCATGTCACATAGTCTCATGTCAATGTCTATTAAATTTATTGACAATTGTTTTATTTTAACATCATTTTTATAAATGATCGATATTGATTATATCAAATGAATCATTCACTAGCTGTCCAGTATTCAATCGAATACTGGACAGCTAGTCGAATCGATTCGAACATAATAATACATTGTTTAAGTCACAATAATATCTGTCATTTTTCTAAAAATATTTATTTACCTAATGTAGTAGCGCCCCACGATCGTTCACAGTATGTATTCATATTCCTCGCTCTTTACGTGTGCAGTTCACAGACTACAGAAAGCAATTCGAGCGCTGTCTTTTATAATTTTATACCTAATAATGTATACATATTATTAAAGCGACATTTGTCTCTATTCCAAACGACGGCTTTATTTATTTTCGAACAAATATTGCGTCTACGTTTGAGCGATTACACGTCCGCGAAACGGTACTGTTTCGCGAACATAGTGGATAACATAGCATTGTATTTTTATGAAGACAATTTTTTCTTTAAGCAGAGAACGTACTACACGAAAACTCATAAAGAATTTTATATACATATATGATTGAAGTCCTATTGAGTATTTAAGTAAATATACTATGTTCAACTGTTTGAAATCTCACTTAAAAATATATAGAACACATGACACTACTTGTCATATTAGAGATCGGACCACATCCATCAATGAAACACATAGTTTATAAGATATTATTTTTAATAATTTTCGTAGCAAAATTAGTATCAAGAAGGGTGGGTGAAAAGTTGTATCAAATCGATCAGTCAAATAATATTAATGTAATGCAATATGATTTTGTTATCTATGACCAATGGGTAAAAAAGACCATCGTGGTCTAAGTATGTCAAAATTAAATCGAACACAATTTTTGGACATTTATTATACGATAGGTAATAGGTACATATTTTATTCCGCTGAAATATACACATTCTGAATATTGATCATTATCAGTTTCCGGCAGAAGATCATCGCGGTATTTTTTGGAATGAATCTGTCAATAATGTTTTTATTTTTAACATTATTGACCTAAAATCATTTGTGAAATAATAATCAGCATAAATAGTTGTGTATTTAATTAGAGATTAAAAAATAAATATCACACTCACCTCTAAAAATAGAGGTATAAAAATACGGTTTCGAAATAACACGCTCTACTTTAAATAGCAAATACTATAATTTTAAACGAATTATTTGTTCTAAGACGATTTCCAGACACACAAAACACAGAAGCGTATAACGAGAAATTCAACAACACAACATGGTAATAACAAACAAAAAGTTTCATTAGATACTCACACATTAAGCGTGTCAAAAATTTGTATCGATATAATTGATTTATGTCCAGTCTCTCATAAAAGTATGTAATTGAAAAGCTTTGCTTATTTGGTCTTAATTTTTTTTTTAATGATTTTCTACTCCAAAATGTTGTTCTTTTTTCAAACACATTTTTTCAACCAATCTTCAATTTTTCTATGAGTTCTATCATTTTTTTGTGGCACGTGTCTACTGTGTATACCAAAAATATTATTATTTTTAATTTAAGCTTTTTTAATTTTAAATTTTAATTGTTTTTGTTTTAATGAATATTAAAGACAAATCCATTTTTTCCTTTCAATTTATGTCTATTTATTATTGTTTTTAAATGGCGATAGTGGGTTCGACCAATAAGTTTTTTTATCTAATTTAAAAAACATATTGTATTCTTAACTTGAAAGCCTCCCCTGTAGTACAGGGTGGGAATAAGGATTTTTTTTTAACCATATATATTTTTTATATAGTATGCAGTCTTTGTAATATTTACAACATATTAAAATTAAGATGTTGTTTATTTCAGATGCCTTGAATCGCTCTACTGGAATTGTTGCGAAGAGCGATTCTGTTACGATGAAACGATTGCTAACCTTGCAGACTACGGGCCGTCAGCGGCGTGGGACGAGAAGTGTTATACCAATGGGTATGACAATGGAGTTATCAACGACAATATGGGATACCCGCCAGTGACAATGCAGCCTGAAGGCAGAGGCGTATTGATAGAGGTGCCGATCTTAAGCCCAAACATATACGAGGTAGTTGAAACCAGTATTATCGTTAATCCGTTATGGAAGGGGGACTTATTTATTTGAAAACTATTTTTATAAAATCCTTGTCCTCTCTCGATGTGGAGCATATGGCCTCCTAATGGAGGTATCTCAATAGAAGTTTTTCTAATAGAAATTGTTTGTTATTCAGTTGCTCAATCTCTCTTTTTCAAAGAGAGTAGTAGGGATAGAAGGATAAGACTAGGACAGAACAAGTGGTTAACTGATCGAAAAAATGCTGTTCGTACTGGGACTCGAACTCGTGAGATCCGTCAGGATAGCCAATCATGCTAACCGCTGCGTCATAGGCCCGACAACAACACAAAAACTATTTACACTAGATATATCCGATTTTTTTTACCTTGTCTGCTCCTAATGTGGTGCACATGGACTTCTTATGAAGTTGAACAGAAGTGTTTCTAAGAGAACTGCTAGTTTTTTATTTGCTTAATCTCTTTTTTTCAAAGAGAGTAGGGATTGAAAGATAGGGCTAGTGGTTAGCTAACCGCACTTTCTACACCCCTTTTTAGGAAGATATGGGTGGGAGGAGGGAATTCGAGACATCACAAATATTCGTTACTTCGAATAGAAATTCACAAATCAATTTATTAAACAGTCTGTACTGGGATTCGAACTCGTGACCTCCATAACCAAAGCCAACAACGTTGACCACGTAGGTGGTAAAATGCTTTTTTTTTAGGAAGTGAAAAACGTGTAACAATTTGTAACACAACAAGTGGTGTAAAAGTATTAAATTTAATTTTATATCTATCAAATCATATTTCACGCTAGGGTTTGATCATCCACAGGAGCTGGTAATGTTAAAATCTTGCCAACGATCATTATTAAGATATCTTGAAAGCTATTAAATAAATAATTCTATGTGCGGGACACCTGCACGCAAAATGTATCATTAAACATTGAGAAACTCTGCCCAAGGGCATTGTCTCGAATGACTTTGCAATGATCTCTATGCATTTTTAAGCAATCTGTAGTACATAACCCATAAAAGATCAGTGGTAATCATAAAGTTAACCCATATTTAAGCCTTCGGCCCTAATAGCATTGACTTTGTTATGATTCTTTTGAGTTTATGTTTGATTCAAATTACAAAATAATGGATTGAATAGTATTTATCTGTAGAAAACTCTTTCTTCTATATTTTACAATTTAGACATTTTTTTTTAGTAAATCTTAGAACACGATTTTGTTAAAGCGAGAATAAAAAGAAAAAAACATGTTAGTAGTACAAGAATTATCATATATTTTTGATAGCACTTTCAGCATTACAAAATATTGAAAACGATGCTTAAACGCATAGATATGAAAATATATGAAAAAAAATTGAGATATGAAAAATAAATTCCACATTATTTTTAGGATCCTGTTTTCTGTAAGATGACCATAATCATTATTTTTTATTTTATTTTATTTTACCAATTGCTTGTTATTCCTCGTATTGATTACTTTGTATTGATTTTTATTTCCATTACGATGAACGAAACCGGTCTGGCTCTTAATACACAGTGTGAAATTAGTACAAAAAGTGCTTTTTTTTAATATAATGCCTTTTCACCAAAAATTTAGAATGAAAATCGTAGAAAAGATAAATATGATTTTAGTATCAGCTCACTAACGTAGAATAACGTATTTAATTTGAACTAAATGCTTTTTATTTAATATGAGCCCCGGAGAAGTGAAGTGAGCCAAGTAGTATTATAGAAAACAAGAAGTGAGTTAGATGCGTAATAACATTCTACCTATCCTTAACCTTTTGACCGCGGCTCGGATCCAAATCGGTTCAGATTGGGCTGCTATAGCAGTCATCCGCGGTCAAAGGGTTAAAATCCACAAAAACAATGAGTAAAAATGTGATTGTACTTAAAGGGCAATAGAAAAGTTTTTCATTATGCTACTTGGCACATTTCACTTCTAATTTCTCATACTCGTAGTTAATAGTTATAGTTAATAGTCACTCGCGGTTAGTATAAAACAATAAGAATATATATATATATATATACATATATATTTAAGGTCTTAAACATGAGTTTAATTAAAAAAAACTTATTGAAGGAGAAGTGATGCTTTGATATTGATTTGGTAATGACCAAATAAAGACTTAATGAAGTAGATTATTCATGGGAACGTATCACTTAAAAAAGCTTTCTATCTGCTCAACGGCCTTCAACAACAGTTCTTTGTCTGCAAAAAATATAAACAATTGGATGATGAATTATTTTTTTTTACTTCTGCAAACTTGATATGCGATGATTTGTAAATTTCCATATCAAATGTGTTGAAACAAATACCTTTACGAAATTCAATGAGTGAATAAAATTTTGTCTGTCAAAATTGGATATTAAAATATTAAATTACATCGCCTCTATTAACCATTTACCGGTCCAATTGATTTATACAAATGTTCCAAAAAGGATCACATATTTTTTATTATGCTCGAATATCAAACACAAGTGTTATATTTATTAAACATGCATATTTAATGAAAGAATTCATTGTTTTTTTTAATGGAATTTTCGAGTTATCTCCTGTGTCCGTTTTGACGACATTCAATGCCCGAGTATACTCGGGCGTGACCAGGAAGAGGTTAAGTCATATACATGCATGCAAAAGCATTGTTCCTCTCTATAATTTTCAATGTATACAAAAATACAATTTAAAAATTTCTATTATAGTTCATATGATTATTATTATTTATTAGTATTTGCGAAGTTCCACCTGAATATGATTGTTCATTCTTATAAGATATGTATGTACTTACATTCATTAAAATCTACATACATTCTCTTTATGCTATGCTAATCAAATAAATGTATTCAAATATTGGCAACATCTTATTGTTTCTGCATGACTAGCAAGATTTTGACATTAGAATTTTTATTTATCAATGGAAGATACCACATAAACAATTCTACATGGTATATTTCGGTCTGTATTGATTTGAGTACGCAACATTATGCAAATTTTGGTGTAGTCAGAAGTCCGAAATTCTATCCCCTGACAGAGGCTAGGGTATACCAAAATACACCCTGTGTTAGAATAACAATCTACAGAACATAAGGTTTTTCACAGTAGCTGTAAAATCCCCAAATTGTTCCTTAAATAATCCAACAATACAATAATCCAACATGAAATACAACATGACAGCAATAATAAACATGACATGGTTTTTGTTTTTGACAATCAACAAGAATTACACTCACTCTTAGATAAGAAAAAAATGATAACTTAAGTGGATCATATTCCTCTTGATTCAATTTATGTTAGAGATCCTATTGTTTACCAGACACATTATTCTGATGATAATCCACACCCCTGTAAATCTGACGCCGAAAGCATTGCTAAAACTGTCTCTCAACCAAACATCACTGGCTTCTAATTAACTAAGCATGATGTAAAATTAAGATTTTTAATTTAATTTTTTTTTCATTTGTTAATAGGTGTTTGCCAAATCCATGATTTTCACGAATGATTCTGTTTTCAATAAATTTGAAAATGAAGATGCTCTCAATGGTCACAGAAACTCAAACGGATACTATACTGGATCAGTCGGTAAAATGGTGTCATTCGAAGACAACAATAACACCAAAAATGATGATCTAAACAAGCAAAATGAAGATGAAAAATTACCAGACTTCTATATAATGTTCCAGGATGAAATATTTACCGATCATAAAATGACCAAAATAGAAGAAGAAGAGGAAGACGACAGCAGTGGATCGAAATCCCCAACATCACCCGAAGACATTGGAATTTCTATGAAGAGTTTAGAAAAAATCGAACCAAATAGGCAAGAAAGCGTTACAGATTTTGCTCCACAGCTGGCAGATCCCAAAGTATTGCTGAAGACTGAGAGTCTTAAAAGTATAATTCGAGTGCCGACTGAAAATAGTGCAAAACATTTACCAAGAGCCAAGAGCGCACTCTATCTTCCAAGGACAGATAGCTCTAAGAGTATCACTAGAAGTAATTCGCGTCACGATATGAAGCGAGTTGATAGCATGAAAAGTTTTGACCTCATTAAAAACATTTCTAGACAAGACTTAAGAAGAGTGGACAGTATGAAAAATTTAGATGCCAATATTAAAAATGTTCTAGCTCGTTTGCCTCAGAGAAGTGCGTCATTCCTCTCGATACCTCATTATGATAATATTCCTGACCAACCGAGAAAGTCCCAAAGTCAAGATGTCTTCGCTATTTCATCTGCAGAGTTAGATGCAAAGATGAGAGGAGAACCCTATCTTTTGAGTCGTGGAAACGACACCCCTGTAATCAAGGGTGGCAAATTCCCAATCTTTTATGCTGAAACGCCGGAAATCGGGGCTTACAAAGCTGATACAAGTCTGCAGAGTATTGTCACAACGCCTGAAGTAATATATACGGAGATTGACTATAGTATGCCAAGGTATTTCAGAAAATCAAAAAATATTGCTGCAGTGACTAATATTGAACCGGCTGTTCATCCCAGCAAGTCCATGCCTGATCTTCACTTACCTGATGGCGTTTCCAAGCGGTTGGCTAAATTTAAAACTAAGTTAGCACCTCTTATTATCAGAAGACATGATAGCACTCACGAAGGATCCAGTAATATTTAAAAAAAATCCCGGTTGTCCTATAGCTAGTGAAATATAAGTACTTTTTTTTTAACGCCAGGCACTGAAAAATGCAATGATCGTAAGTGCACCCCCATGTGCAGATGGAGTGTTAAGCAATCGAATTCGAAATATAGAAATAACATAAAAAACGCCCTTTTTTATGTGTTCTCGAACATCAACTTCAATGTGTTAGTTGCGCGATAATTATCGCAACGTGACCATTCATTGTTTCCTCAAAACGGGACCACGATACATGGATTAAATTGAAATAAACAATTGAAACATGGAATGGAAAAATTAATTATGTGTATGATATGAATGGGCAGAATTTTGTTATTCATAGATGTCACTAGCAGGAAAAATTTAGAACAAGAAAATGTATTTTATTTAAATAATATTTTGCCCCTCAAATAAATTGTTATTTTAAAAAGTTAACGAATGTAAATATTTTTTAATCTGTTGAACATATTTTATTACCTCAAGATTAATGGCTTATTTGAGAAACTAATTTTAAAATTACTTAATAAAATGTTACCATTGTAATTAAAACACTGTATATTACACTGTGTAAATATACTTAACTGTATATTTTGTTAATTTTAATTAAACTAGAGTAAACTGTTTCGTAATTATGAATACGTTTATGAATATTTAGTAAGTGATAATGGTAATTTAGGTTTACAACCATGGTATTAAAATTCCTTTTTTGTGATACAATTAGTCGATGTAATCAAAGATTTAGTAAATAATGAAATAAATAAAACAATTAACTATGAGGTGTGGAGATAAGAATATTTAATATGGTGCTATTTTTTATGAGTAGTACTGGAAGATATGAAACAAGATAATGCTATAAATTTTATTGTAAATATAGAATTATTAATTATATTATTATGAGTGTAATAAAATATCTGACGGAGACATCTGCTTGAACTTAATTTAAGATTTACTATAGAATATATTGCATCAATTAGTTTGTAGTGATAATCGACTGTAGAATACTATTGGCGATGTTAAATAGCTCATTGCTAGATATTGTTTCCAAGCAGCGTGTTGTGAAAATTTATATGTAAAAACAACACTAGCCTAAATAGGTGTCACGGAATTCAAATTAGTATTAAAGGTGGCAAGCTCAAAATGATTTGAAAATAATTTTCCAATTCCACAATTATTTAACTCTAAGGATATTAACAGGAAATTTGATAAATATTGAAAGACGTTCCAAGAAAAGGGTATCTGAATGGTATTAGTCCAGGGAATTTTTGTTTTTTGTGTGCTTTTGTCAAAGTGTGTTATTGGTTTGTCACAATAATTAAACAGTAACCGTGATTTCAATCTCGGTGACGTATTTTATTGGTCACATTGGATTATGACATTATATATGATATCGTAATCCAATAATAGATGAAAAGAACAGGTAGAGTTTTGTAAAATAAAAAATTACCATGGTTGAAATGTAATTAATTAAATTTCTTAGAATATGTTTTCAGCCATTAAGTTTCCTTCTTACGTATAACAGTAGTGCACTGCTCTAGCCGTATATGTCAGTCAAAACATAAATTCGTTATCACACCAAAGTAATTATTATGATTGATTTTTACCATTTATAAACATTGAACTTTTCAATGCAATGCTCGGGATTCGGCCGAGCAATTCGACGAGTAATTTTAAGTGAACGAGTGAATAGAAGCTGTTTCTATTTCCTCGGCTGAGATGATACCACTTGTAGTACGCCCTCGCTCAAATTTTTGACGTGTCAGAACATACGCTTTACAAGTGTTGTTAAATTTAATGAAACGCGTAAAAATGAATGAACAATTTTGAATGAATTTCACTTACTTAAGTTAATACATTTGCTTGACCGAATAATTGGTCAAGAATGCTTGGTGTCGTGCTCGGTTGGCTTAAGAGGTTTTACTCTGACTTGTATACGTTGTTATTCACAGTGATACTGGTTTGATTTTTAAATTATTTACTCATGAAATATTTACGCACAGTAAATAAGTAAAAGACATCATTAACGATTAGATTCCCTTTCATAGCATCTTATATTTTATTACAAGCATTATTCATTACCATAATTTTACAATTATAATTTTATTTATTTATTTCATTACTTAATTGTTTTAAGTTTTATTTTAATTTAATGTGTAAACGTATGTAGATGTTGTATATTTGTGTATTATTCATTGTATTTAATTATTGAATGTAATTTTTTGCTAGATACATTTACTGTACTTAATAAAAACTCACATTAATCAGTTAAAACATTCTTTTATTAATAAATTTATCAAATCTAATATCAGAAGTCTCAATGCCCAGCGGACAAAAAATACAGCTTAGAAACAGGAATTAGTATTCTAAATGTTATTCTATTCATATTGAGAAAGCTGCCAAACCTGATGATTCAACCAAATTACTCAAATAAAATGCAGTCAGTGTGTTGACAATAGTAGAGAGGAACTTTCCAAGGATTGATCTTGAGTTATCATGTCATCTTGACGATACACTCAAGAAGTTTCTGTGTCGATGACACTCAATAAATCCAGAAGAACATTTCAAAAGCATTGATAGTAGAATGTCTACTCTATTTTTCAGAAATCTTTTAACAACTCAAACTATGGCTTACTACCCAGGCTAAAATAAAAAAAAAATTCTTAACAGACAAGCAATATTTATTTTAAAAATTGATCATAGTGTTTTAATACCGCTAAACAAACTTTCTGCCAGTGGTGTATTATTTCTATTCTGTTGTCCTTTAATAATGGAGTGAAATCCTTGATGGCAGACCTTTTTTTTAACCGCTGTGATCCCAAGTGAACATGGGTGCCCAGAACATATGCAAATAGACACGGATGTCCAAGAAATTTAAAAAATTAAATACTTGGAATCACAATGAAATATAAGCAATATTTTGATGAATATGTGTAGTGCCATCTATACTGAGTCCATATAGATTTTTAAAATATCGAATTCGAGTGTATATTAGGCAAAATTATTTCCCTCAAACAACACGCGATATCTATCATATAAATGATATATTTGTGCGATATTTAAATAGTGTTTTAAAATTTCTTTATTTCCTGTAAAGGTGTAAGGGTATAAATAAAAGTAAAAGAAAAATTATTCATGATTTAAAAGAATTAAAATACTCATTGGGTTTTTATTTGACTAATATATCCATTATTTAACAATGATTATGTAGCTATAAGCTAGAATATTAAATATTTAAAAATAAAATATTCACATTTCACTAGGTATTCAAATAAAAATGTTAATAATTATTACACATTCTCGAATATATATTTTTTTACAATATTACCAACATAATTTAATATAATTCTTTCATTTTTAATTTCTAACAGAATAGGTCCCAAAACCTATGCAATAACAATAGCAAACTTAAAATTGAGTGTGGTTTTAAAAATAATGCGTAATATTTAAAAAAAAATACAAATATTTTATGGAATCACACACACAACTTATTGGAATCAATTAGAAATGATATTTATCGATAGCTGAAATTAAAACTATGTTAATCAGACGGTCCTGTATAATAAATATACTTATTTCTTCTCCGTAGAAATAAATTTCAGGTTGATCAAACACAGTATATTGAAGTTAAATTTAATTTAAGAGTCTCAAGTGATTTTATGCTTTATATCAAGAGTGGCCAAACTTTTTTTCTAGCAGTAACTAGTGATCTACTGATATCGCTTGTAATCATGTCATGAGAGAAAAATAAACACCCATTGCATAGGTCCACGATCGACTAAAAATACCTTCCCGATCGACATGTTGGTCATCTTCATATCATACTTGACGCTTTCTTCGCAAACTATTACAATACTTTTACGCTAAGCAACACTTTATATTGGGTGTGTGCAGTGTCTATTTGGCATTAGATTTGTCCATGCGCAAATGATATTTTTCGCCAATTTAAGAAAAAATGAATAAAACTAATTCATTTGCTAGTTTGTTTTAGAATTAGTTTACTCTCAGATTAATGCCAGTAACAATGGGGGATTAAACAATTGGCAGGCCCAAGACATAATTATATTTGGAGGCCCTCTTTTTCGAATGGATGATATGGGCTTTATACAATATATGTTATTTTGAGGCCCCTAAGATCGCAGGAGTAATTTGCCACTGGCCATGAAGTATTATTTTTATTATAACAAATGTGGACTTGATTTTGATGTTGTTACATTCAAATTGAAACTGTATTGATACAAATATGTCGTGTATTTTCCAATCGAAAATAAACAAAAAATATAGATTTTTTCTAGCAACGAAAAACAAAATAAGTAAGATAGAGTAAATGATATTTTGGTTTACATAATCTTTTAAATAAATGCAACAATTTAACATATTCGAATGTTAAGAGCTTATACAAGAAAATACTATATATAACATAAAGTAGAATATATATATATATATATATGTATAAAATAAAGGTAGACCATAATATATTATTTTGAAATATTTACTGCCATTGCAGTAAAAGTCTATATTTAGCAGTGTGGTAAAAAAAACATACATATAATGTTTTTTTATTGTTACCGATTACTTTTAATCTAAAAACACCTAACACACCGATTTGGAGATTCTATTATTCGGATTAAACTATTAAGTAGGAGATTTTTAAATATTACACAAAAACAATTTTGTCTATGAAAAGAATTATTACGCTCTATTAAACGTTGACAATCAGAGATAAATCATCAAAAACTTTATTTAAAATTAATACACCAAAATACATCAAAAACATTAAAAAATTTAGCGCCTAGATTATATAGATTTGAATTTAGGTTAAAATGAAAAAAAAAGGCTGCCATTAGAAAAAAAAAGCGTAGAATAACATTGTTACTTATTTTATAAAGTTTTTTCACTTAAAAAAGATTGGTCAAAACATTAAATCATCAAAGCAAAAAAAGATAATAAAAAATGATGTAATCTTAAATAATTTAATTTAAACTGACTCAGTTATGTAAAAAATACTGAAGAAAATATTTATGTATGTGAAAAACGTAATTTATAGATCTATTCAAATAATATATCTGAAATTCAAACCCACAAATTTACCATTTGAAAAGTGTTTTTTTTTTATCCATGTCCGCTCCCAATGTGGAGCATATGGCCTCCTAATGAAGGTATCTTAACAGAAGGTTTTTCTACGAGAACTCTTTGTTACTCAGTCGCTCAACCTCACTTTTTTCAAAGTGAGTAGTAGGGAAAGAAAGATAATGCTAGAACAGGACTAGTGGTTGGCTAATCGCTATTGCTACACCCAATTATTAGAGGATCAGAAGGATAGGAGGAGTGGAAATGATGTGAATTGACATCACAAAAACCCAGTCTTCGATCACAACTTTGAATTGAATAATTCTTAAATTCACTGTGATCTGACTGGGAATCGAACCCAGACCTGCTGATCGGTAGTATTAGTGATTATGTATCTAAATATCAAATCAGCTTCTGCATCCATAAGCATCGAAAGTTTGATTCGGATATTTGCTTTTGAATACCAAATATCAAAACCAATCATTATATTATTGACATTTTTTTTGGATTACGAGATTCCATTTATATTACTTTGCAAAGATGTTACCTGTACAGCATAAACCATTTTTCATATTAAAATTTTTCGAAATATATATTTTGTAAACTGCTTATCTCTGATTTTAATGAATTGTGTATTTTCGATACACAGCGCAGTAAAAAAATAAATATTTTGAAGCACGAAATGGGTTTTGAAATGAAATAAAGCTTACTCAATGGATATATTTTTGTTCTATTTGATACTGGCAACTGAATACAATACACGTTGACTGTTAATTTTGTAACAATTGCGATGATGAATATATCTGTTATGATCACTTAAGAGATATTATGATCAGTTGTATTGTGAAGCTATCCTCATGTGAAAAAAGGATCTAGACATGGTTGAAATGGTCTGAAATAAGCAACACGTCATAGCAATCGTAATGATTTGCGTCTATATTCACGTTTGTCATATTTTACCTGTCAAACGCTTCAAATCTATGATCATAGAAGAAACTTTGGTTCTTATAGTGAATCTGCTAAGTGCATACGATGTCAGAAAGAGTGGTCGTTTACTTCTTAGGCATTAAAAATTTAAAATAATAAAACAACAGTCTGTTTTTCTTACCTAATGCATTGACTATGTCAGGCATGGCTAACCTATGGCACGCGTGCCCAAGTTGGCACATTTAAGAACTTGGATGGCACGCGAACGAATTCCAAGTTCTTAAAAAAATATTTTTATGTTTAAAAGTTAAAATTTTGATCAATTAATCCGTGAATTTTTATTAATATATTCCGTTTTATATTAATTTTCAAATGTTTCCCAAGATAAACGACAATCGTTTAAAAAATCAAGTTTTGTTTTTATCTATTTTGTTTAAAAAAAATTACTGCTTAGGCACGCCACACAATCGAGAAATAATATTTGAGGATTTTTGGCACGCGGACCCAAAAAGGTTCGTCATCCCAGGACTATGTCATTGTATGCATTTGACAGATCGACTAAAACAACCAAGTATATAAATGACAGCAACAATGAATATAACCGCAGTTGATACATTTGTGTTATACAAACTGTCAAAAGCTATTACAAAAATCATTGAGTTTGCTGTGACGGTGTTGTGTATTTTCATACCGTTCATAATAAGTGTGTAATTCCTTATGTTCATGAGAATGTAACCGGTGTATGTAGTTGATAATGCACTACACTAGTTTTCGATACTGAATGAGTCAAGATACGTTGATGGTTTGTTAAGTGATGTCGGAATGACTAAGATGATATCCAAAATGCCATTATTAAGAAGAATTACAGTTTCCACGGTTTAGTGTTTTTTCTGTAATATCTTGCAATTCAGAGTTAGGCAATTTATTTAGTTAACATTTGTATGGCGTGTATTTTTTACATAAATGAATGTAGAGTTTAAACAGATATTCAACAATCAAATCATAAACATTTAGCTAATGTGAATAATAATATTACGATAATATTCAACTGCTTGATAAGTGCAAAAACAATTAATTATATTAAATATACATCTAATCCATTCATTGTTTACGACTAGAATCGCTAAGATATCAAAATAAATTTACATTTAAAATTTGAAAATAACGGTGTTAATAATAAATACTGGGTGGGGATTCCACCGAATCTAATTCATATAGTTTAGAATCATTTACACCATAATACAAATTTATCACTTTTAAATTTGGCGTTACGACAACAAAAGGTTTTTACTTTATGATTTTTTCCTATTAAACACCGAATAAAAAAATGTTAATCCACTAACCTATTCACATGGTGAAGTAGGGTATTAAAATATGTAAGCGTGACATATAAATATACATTTAATTATAATTAATGTTTGTATCAAACATTTTTTTAATTCTAAGCTGTCCTCTCGAGCTTAATTGAAAAAATATATGAGCAATAATTTAGATAGGAAAAAGTGTAGATGAAAAAAATTTGGACTGTCCCGATTGAATTCTCAAATAATATGTTATGTAATATATGCATGTTTGAAGAATAATTACTAGCCTTGGATTGTAGTGTAATGTTATTTAAGTTATTTTGTATTTACTAAATAAACCTTGAAATTTTACGACAGCATGATTTAATGCCTTCTAAAATTAAATTTTTCTACATTCAGGCAAAGTTTACACATCTGGTGTTAAATTTCTTATCAATTTTACATCTGTGAATAAACAATAGATTGACAATATAAAACACAAAAACAAAATGAATGCTATTTACATTTTTAAAATTATGTTTTCCTTTTTTAAATATCGTAATTGAAGTAACAATAATTCATTGAAATATAGTTAAATATATTCTTGTGCCAGTTGGTAGGAAAGATGGCTTCCATTTTGTTTTTGTGGAGATTTCCATTTGAATTGTAACCACACTTTTCCTAGTATTGCTCATAGAGATTATTCAAGAAATCACAACAATGATATACAATCGAATCGTTCAAGATATTCTCAACGGGATCACATCAAAACACTGGCAAAAATTATTATCACTCAATCGCCGATTGAAAAATATTTTTGACAAAACAAAAGAAATAAGATTCGCTTGCATCTATTTTTGTCTATGGCACACATGAGCTGTCAAAATACAAAATAACAGACAGCAACATTTTCCTATGTACGTCCACAAAGTGTGAACTTGTGTATGCGCGTGGTCTACTGCTCATTCCTTCATTCGGCTCGGTAAAGAGATTATATCTTAAATATATTTCTCTTATGCACTTCTTATCTGAGTCAAATTTCACTTGCGTCACATAAATCGTTCTTAAGTTTACCGCACTAGTTTATGACGGGCGACCTTAACGGAAACCTTTCCTTGGGCGCTCTTGAGAGCTGCAGCGGCTTCTTCACTTGTAGATTCCTTCAAATTCTGCCCGCTGACTGATATCACGATGTCACCCTTTTGGAGTCTGCCATCAACCTCCGCTGCGCCACCGTGGACCTGGAAATTAAATAAAAATTAGTGCTCAATTTAACTAATGAACCTTTTGAACGCAGTTACATATACCACTGAACATAAAATAACATAAAATAGGGACAGACAGACATATCAATAAAAGTAGTGGATGTAAAGATATTTCACTATGCATCTTTTAAAAACAAATTGACAAAACACATTAAAACATATAAAAAACATTTCCAAAATAGAAAATGAATCAGGAAACCAAAGCATCACCCTTTAAGATAATGATTAAATAATTCAAATTATTTGCAACTGTTTTACAAGAACAATAGAATACTGAGGTAAGCTGTTTTTTGGCTCTCCTGAAAAGTAAGGAAAAATGAGATATGATTTTTGACCCTAAGGGGCCGAAATATCAATTGATATAATATTTACGCTTATTTTCCACAGCAGTAGTATTCAATAACAATATAACCTCAATCTATCATTCTCATATTTATCGTTTTGTGGCATTTATCGTTTTTTCTTATAGTCCTTACAAATACAAACAGGTATCTTTAAATATGACAAATCGAGGTTCCACTGTACTAAGGAATGATGTGATATGCTATCAAAATAGTGAATTTGAAGTGCAAATGGCTAAAATTATGTTAAAACAAAATGAGAACATAAAAGATAGCATTTTTACTAACTATAGAATTAAAAAATAACTGCAATAAATATCTAAGGAATAAATTTTGAGTACATATTACCAAATCGGATATGTAGACTCCTGGTGGAGGCTTCTTTGCCATGACCGCAAGTCCAAGACCTTTGCCTGGCTTCTTTACTAGTTCAATTTCAATCTCTGTGAAAGCAGGTGTCTCCGACCGAAGAACGGTCATTTTCATCTGTAAACATTTTAATTTGAGAAAATAATTATTGGTATTCAGTAATCATGATTAGCTAGAACATGTAAGTATTAAGAAATCTGAAAATAGTTGCAGCAAATTTTAAAATATACAAAGGAACATTTTCAACGAATCCCCATTGATTTATTTAAAAATTATGGGAATATTTTTTACTTTCTGTACTTAAATAATTGTTGTTCACATTGTATTTTTTTTTGAAAATAGATCATAATAGAAGTGTGATACAGGGGAAATTTAAATCAACAACATAGTGCTCATGTAATATTTTTTTTGTAATTGTGATCAGAGTTTTAAAACATCATCAGTTGTCAATGGCAATGAAAGGAAAGCAGGCAGTTAAGATTGGAGAATTTTTGTTTTGTACAGATAGACCAAGACCAAAATATTTTCATAATAATTTCAATTTAAAAATAATAAATATGTAACTCTTTTTGTAATTATTTATAATGTATTGAAGTATGTCTCTCAAGATTTCCCATCAGAAAAAGTCTGTGTGCCCAAATTTGATGACGTCTAAGTTGTGTTTAAATACTCCAGTTTGACTGCGAAGTTTTTCAAATAGGAGGGTACAAACTATGATACTTGAACAATTTGCTTGAGAGTTTCTCAGCCATACATTGACAGTTTACTAATACCCAATGGAAGGATGGATTGAAAGCTAAGACAATGTTGATATGATATGTGACTCATGATGGAATCATTTAATTATTATCATTTTACCACAAAATGTAATTCAATTTAACCTTTTGACCGCGGCTCGGATCCAAATCGGTTCAGATTGGGCTGCTATAGCAGTCAACCGCGGTCAAAGGGTTAAAGAAGAATCACCCACCTTAGGAACTGTTTGCTTAATGATTGAAAGGGCTTTCTCGTGCTTCATTTCTGGAGTGATTTTGACGCCATTGCAGTCCAGAATCTGATCTCCAGGTTTTAATCGGCCATCTTTAGCCGCTTTTCCATCAGGGTACACTTCTAGGACCACCATGCCTCCCTATAAATACAAATACCAATGATTTAAGTGGATTGATATTAATTTTGCTTTTTCTGTTAAGACTAAAGCAATGGGTGACTATTTTGTGACGACCAAGAAGAAAATTTTCAGTCATAATCATGTTACAATGACAAAAAGTAATCAAGCATATTAAAGCTTATAATTTAGTCTCCAGTGTCTTTATGAGAGGGACTCACTGTGACAGGGAATCAGCAGCAGAGTAACTTAAACACTTGGAGCAGTTTTGTTCTGATGCTGATGTGCGAATGTAATGTGTATGTTGCTTTAAAGGTGTGAACAAGGTGAACATCTTCAAACTCTGAATACAGAGTTGAGACATTTCCATAAGACAGCTAAGGATTACCAATAGCTGTAGTGTTGTGATAAATTATATTTGGAATACTGCTGATCAGAAGTAAAAATTAATATACGATATTCTGACAGCAACAGTAAGCACTTCAGTTTTACTTATTATTGTATATGTGCAAATATGGATGAGTTTATTGCAAATAAAATGGCAACTTATAAAGTAATAACTGACATTTTGTAATTTTACAGGAGAAAAAAAAAATCTCATGTACAAAATATGAATAGCTTATAATTCGTAAAATTTAAAATTCACTTTAGAAATCAATTATTAGTGTACAATATATTATTTCGCTCTCCTGTAAAACTTATATAAGTCAGTTACTGCTCTATTTGTCCTTGAGTTGCAAAATAACAGGGGTGTATTCGGGCAATAAAACATAACATGATCGTTGATAATATATTTTTATTTGAAAAAAAGGTACTCACGGTAAGCAATGTGTCCTGCCCACCAACTACATTAATTCCTAATGGTTTGCTTTCAGTATGTATATCTATGAGATTGTCTTTCCCGGCAACAATAGCAGCTGTAGATGGATCAGCCACTGGTTCAGCTGAAAGAGGAAATTTAAAATGGATAATGATCTATGTTCCTTCAAAGACGAAAGGTTAACTACTGGAAAATTCAAAGGCTCAACAGGCCAATCCAACTAATGTGCGGCATAATTTTTCATATTTGATGTTAAAAGAAGAGTTTGTTTTGCTTTGCTTTGCATATTTAAAATCATTATCATTTAATACTTCATACTAATATGTGTATTAGGGCATTTTTTGAATCAACCGGATTCCATATGCATCCCAAATGCAGGTTGTCGGTTGTGTGGAGTCCGCACAAGAAACTGGGTGTATAGTCAGTTGTATGATGGTTGGCATTGCCAAATCGGCGCGGGACAGATCATCGAGAGAGTCGACAGCTTCAGACACCTCCATTTGTCTAGGAATGGCTGGTGCCACATTAAACTCAATGCGGACTGTCTGAGACACACAGCAGTACACGATTGAAATCAAATGCCATTTGTTCATCGCTTGCATTCTACCAGTGCTGCTTTACGGTAGCGAATCATGGCACCTAAAGAAGACTCATAAAAACCGTAATATACATAGATGCTTGCATCGGATAATGGGGGTGAGGTGGTTTGATTTTGTGAGGAATTTGGAGATTAAGGAACGTACAAGACAGCACCCTGTCACATCAGTGGTTATGGAGAGAGGTTGGAACTGGCTGGGTCACGTGCTGCGGATGCCTTCAGAAAGCCTCAATCTTGCCTGCCTCTTCTTTCGACCAGTAGGTTTCCGGCATCCCGGAAGACCGACAAGGAATATCTATAGGATGTACTCGGCGGAACTGAGGGATGCTGGCATGTCATAGGAGGAAGCAAAGCAATTGGCGGGAGACAGGGAATAATGAAGTTTCCGCGTGATGACCATATGCTCCACATAAGGAGCGAATATGGTCAAATAAGAAGAATATCCGCCACTGCCATAAAGGAGTATTTTATCTTTTAAGTATTTTTGAGCCAAAAAGTATGTCCTTTTTATCCTAAATGATAATGTTTATTGAGTTCTTATTAACGTTGCCGTGCTCAGATAAAAACAAAAAAACCATAAATTTTGACATAGAGAACGGTTAATGGATACATTTTAATATTGTCAAAGTATATCGCGACCCGAGAACTGCAAGGTTCTAAGTGGAATTTTGTCAAAACAAAAGTAACAATGAATACCATTAATGGTACTTGGAAGACTACCGTAATGATACTTATGTTTCGCAAAAAATCTTCACTTAGAACCTTGCAGTTCTCGGGTCGCGATGTGTGCGTGTCCTTCAGTGATCCATGTTCGCTATGTTTCGGTTGGTCTTATTTTAAACATCCTATGATACTTTTTCACTCGATTTAATTTACTTTTCCAATGAAACTACATCACTATGCAAGGACGTCTAAAAGAAAATTTGATACACATAATCAAAATTGTTATTATACCTTTAGCAGGGGAAGCGAGAGACAATTTCCCAGCAGGGGTGTTCGGTCTGGACACGTGCATACCCCCTGGTGTGGCAGCTCCGCTCTTGAGAGCCCCTGGGGTTGGCGCCAGTGCCGCTCCTGGGGTCACGGGCCCAATTCCTGGAGGGGGCCCTGTCACCGCGGGCGCATTTTCGTCCTTCTTGTTTGGATTGCATACTGTCAAGACCACAACTCCTTCAGTTTTTTTCAGCATAGAAGCAGCCTGAAGAAAAGAGTAGTTTATTTAGAGTTAAGGTCATACAATTAAAGCAGTAATTTTCAAGCTTTATCACGTCCCATGTTTAGAAAAAACACATGGCACCCCCTACAGACCCATTTTTAATTGATAAAAAGAGTTTTAGTAAGTCGCGAATTAAAGAATGAAGTACACGTCCCCTTACAGGGCCGGCGAGAGATTATTGGCCGCCTCGGGCAAGATTGTGTTTTTACGCCCTAATTATAAAATTCCCTTATGCACTGAACAATTTGCCCGCCTCTACAGATTTACCGCTACAGGCGGTCGCCTGCTCCGTTTGCACGCAGCGCCGGCATTGCCTCCTTGTTTATAAATTGTTGCATTAAGGAATTTGATAATTGAATAATTTGTCTTTATGTATCTGATGTGAATGATGTTATTTTTAATTATTTTCTCTTACAACGAAAACTATAAAATTTCAACAAACACTTAACTTTTATACGAAAGCATGGATGTCTAAATTCCCTCTTACAAACCGTATTTAAAAACAAGAGGCACAGAAAAAATTGGCTTAACACTAAACCTGTCCTTTACGCTATCCTTTTATCTCGCCAATTAGAGAGCAACTGAGTAACAAGCAGTTTTCGTAGTCCATATTATTTACGTAGAGAAAACATAAATTCACTAAAGATTTCGATAAATTAAAATCTATGTTACAAGTTATCAGCTTTTGAGATCAGGTAACAGAAGATGAAGGACGCCCATAAATAATTATTGACATTTTAGTCAATGATTATACAATATTTATAGTAGGTATTAATTTTGAAATTAATTACGAATTTTATTGTTATTTTTACGGTCGTAAATTGCTTTTGTACGATAAGTAAGAGAGGAAGCACGAAAATAAGCATTTTAACAAAACAAAATAACGATAGTAAAAATTAGGATTTTTTTCTAGAAACATAACCTACAAATAAAATATCTATTTACCAATTTCTTCCCTTATCAACGCCGGGGAATTGTTTTCCATTTCAAAATAAGGAATTATTGTTTTGTAATATTTAAACAACATCGTTATTGACCTATATTGAATTAACCATCTGTTTGACCAAGTTATCTTTCAATTTGCATAAATATTTTATTATTGACATATAAAGGTTAGCAAAAGATGTTTTTCAAAAATGTAAATTAGGTGCCTACTTATCTTTGTTGAATACATTTAAATGTAAATTAGAATGAAATTTTATCATGATAATATGAACCAATAATGATAAAATTTTAGCAGAAACACTTTATGTACCTATACAATTTATGCTTATGTGATAGATAAATGAAAAACAGATAACATTAATAACGCAAACACATTTCATAATATTTTAACTCTTGGATCCAGGTGCATTTTTTTATAAAAAACAAAATTATTGAAGAAAAGGTGATATTTATTTATATATATATATATATATTTATATATATATTTATTTATATAAGTTATATTTATTTTTATTACCAGGATCAGCACTGTGAATTAAAACGCCCTGCAGTAAATTTTTAAATAATAAAAAAGCAATAGTTTATTCATACACAATATTATGATACATAAAAAAACGTAAAGTAATTCTGTTTGGATTATTAAAATATGTTTATACTTTTTCATCGTAATAAAAAAATATATTTTATTAACAGGGTCAGCATTATGAGTTAAAATGCCTAATAGATATTAAGTATAATATACTACATACTAAGTATAATATACTATATATTGTATTATATATACATATTATGTTGATAATTTAGTTAGTTATCGAAGAGTACTAAAATAAGAGTTATCAATGTAATAAATTTTTACTTACTGTGTCATAATTTGATCCTAGAAGCGTATCCTTATTTACTGCAAGGATCATATCACCAATCGCCAGTCCAGCCTGTAAATTATTAAAGATAAATTAATGGGCGATGTTGATAGAGTATAGTACCAAAAACGACGGATGCATTTTGAAAACAAATATGATTCGTAAAAAAATCATGAAATACTTCATCGGTTAAATTATAAAAAATATATTTTTCAAGGTTATGTATAAAAAAATTAGAGCTACGAACTTATTAAAAAAATAGTATTTTGTAATATTACAATGAATCAGGGAATAATTTCGCAATTATTTATCTCATTTCACCTAGGAAGCTGTAATCCGTAAGTACATACAGTATTAGTAAGTCAAAATAATATTTGAAAATTATCTTATTCATCGTATTGAAACAATGACTGTATGTAATATGTAAAAGGGAAAGATTGAAGACTATTTGAAGGGAGGAAAAAAATATTTTTACTAATCGGTATCATTTTATTATTTAACGATTCCACAGCCCTGATATATACTAAAATATGCACTACAAAAGAAATAGCATATTCACAAAATTATAAGAGTTTATTAGATGGGATTTCATAAATTTATTAATGTATTATTATTGTTAAAATTATCATTTCTCCGATAAAGATTTTGTCTAACTATATAATCCTAAATCAACCAATTATGGTAACACTCAAGTAACAAAATAGGACGACGATTTATCTTTTGTTGAATTTATACATTAGGTGCTGTTTTAGAATAGCGATAGCCAATTTTTGGCGCACGCTGTGTTGCATATTGTGCCGTCTTTTTGAAACCGCAGCTTTACACATTAATGTCATAAATCCGGGTTCTAAAGCGCTCTCCATATACTGTAACTAAGGCATCCAATCCCGGGATCCCGTTCAATTTTCTGATCCCAAAATTCCGGGATTGAGATGGCCGCGATCCCGGAATTGCGGGATTGAGAAATTTTGAGCAAATTCTCGAAATTTACACGAAATTGGCAAATCGGAGATTTCAAATTCCTCGGTGAGCTAAAAAAAAAAAAACGAGTTTCCGTGAGATTCCTGGTAAAAGTGTAGCAAATTGAGGATTTTAAATTCCTCGGTGAGAAAATCTCAATCCCAGGATCCCGGGATTCCGGGATTCAAAATAAATCAATCCCGAAATCCCGGGATTGGAAAAAGGCTTCGGGATTGGATACCCTAACTGTAACGTCAAGGATTTCTGAGAATAACGTTCTGGCTGGTGGCTTTTTGAAGACATAAATTTGTACAATTTGCAAGCGTTGTTTTGGCGTATGTCGTAATCTATGGAGAAATGGCGAACCAAATCGAGAAAAAATCAGCTATCAAACCGTCTGTCGCTTGAAAGTGTAACTAGGAAAAATAATCTTTTAAAAATATTCTATAAAAACATAATTTTACGATTCTTTGTAGTATTAATGAGAGAGTAGCAGTTATGAAAAAAATAACGGTTCTTCTCAACATACGATTTAAACGATTGCCATAGAATCGAACAGTTCAGGATTTAAAAAAAAATACAAATAATTTGTTTATAAAGCACAAACATGAACTAGCTGTAAGCCCGTTGCCCAGCAACGTGAGATTTTTGTAGCATTGTGTTTAATTTTATTTAATTTAATTTAATTTATTTTATTTTATTTTATTTTATTTTATTTTATTTTATTTTATTTTATTTTATTTTATTTTATTTTATTTTATTTCATTTTATTGTATTGTATTGTATTGTATTGTATTGTATTGTATTGTATTGTATTTTATTTTATTTTATATTATTTTATATTATTTCATTTTATTCTATTTTATTTTATTTAAAAAAGTGGAGACTGGAAGGTGTGAAATCGGGGACACCTTACAAACACTCAAACGGACCTTATCGACTATTAATATATAGATGTTTATAAAAACTGTGCATTTTGCAAAGGCAACTAAATATACATCAATTGGAAGAAAACAAAATTTAATTTCCTCGTACCGCAATTTTTAAAAAAGATTGATAAGCACTGATCTACACTGCCTGCTTTTATTGGAAGAATTGAGAGGAAAGATTATAAGGGTTTATTAGTAAAAGTCGAACCTGTTCAGCCGCACTGCCTTCTTGGATATCCGATATGAATATTCCTTGCCCGACCTCCGCATGTCTTCCCTCGATGATCATTATCCCGAGGCTCTGGGTCCCCTGAAAATTATTACATCCAATATCCTGTTACATACGAAACAATATTGATGAGAAAAAAATATTTCACAATGAACTGGAATTTTATTTTAATTTACTATTAAATTTCTCGGTGAATGTTCTTTTTTTATGACGGTTAAGGAAGGTAGGTGAAAAAAATCAGATTTCGATACAGTGACATCTATTGACGAGACAAATTATTAAAACGTTTTATCAAGCTTAATTATAATTCTTTTAGTAACGGTTTAATTTATACAATTTTCAAAATGGAACATGGTGTTCTGGTTGAGATAATTTGGTTTTTTGAAGAAAAATCACTAGTGTTTAATCACCACTATAAAATACAAAGTATAATAAGAAATGCCCTAAGAATTTGAGACGTTTTAAAAATTACAGTTATCAGCAGCGGTGGGCTGCCAAAATGTCAACAAGGGTCTCGGTTAACCTGACAGATATTCGCGGTGTTCCAGATAAGATGTGGATTTTTTATCACTCTTTAAGGATGATTCGCAATAATTATGAAGTCAATCGAATGTTACCTAATATGCTTTTATTATGTAAAAATATACTGCTATATAAATTTAAAAAAAATCATATATTTTAGTATGCACCAGAAATTAATATAATTAACGAGAAATTTCCAAATGCAACTAAAACTAAGTCTTTTGTTTCAAAATACATATAAACCATCTAAAGCAATTGCTGTTTGATCTGACAATATTTTTTTACTTTGACAAGAGGCTTGCCAGTCTATTTCAGGCATTTTTACTATTGATTTAGATATACATATCGCAATATCGGTTCTCACTTATTTGACCCGGTATTGTGATCCGAATTGGATGTATTTTGATTAATTAATTTATGTCTCTAACTGTAAAATATCGACTGTGGAAAGGAAAAAGGACTTAACCCTCAATTTTCCAAAACAGCTTTTTTTCGATAATCACAATGTATACAACTTGATACACATTCTATCAAAAGGATGCAAGCTGCAAATGCCGAATTAGTATCTAAATTTAGCTTTTAAATTTCAAAAAATGACCTTGTAAAAAATTAAAACCAAGAAAAAACACTGAAATAAAGGTTTTTCCTAGACTATTTCTTTAATTAATATTAGATTATGTCAATTAAACACTAGTTTAAAAGTCTCCGCGCACTTCAGGGTTGTGTATAATTCATAATTTGCATATGTCACAAAATCATCAAAACACGTTTTTAGCGCCTCCTGTAAAATTTGATATGTGTGGGTTAAGTCCTTTTTCCTTTCCACAGTCGATATGGATTGACATATTCGTCCGATAGTGCAATCCGTAATTCCATCAGGATATTGGTCGTTTTAGCATACTTATAATTTCATTGGCGCTAGTAATATATGACTTACCTTCTTGATGGTGACAATTCTGACATTTTTGTAGGATGAATACCGATTTTCGTCAGTCTGAAAATAAAAGAAAAATAAGATTAAAATTTGTATAAACATAGTAGTTTTTTATATTGGTCGCAACAATGTATTTCAATTCAATTCAGCATTCCGGCATTATATGCCGATTTGCAACAAGATATTTTTTACAAAATCCACAGGTTCAATTGATAACAAATAAATTGTTTGAACAATTGACAACGGAAATTGGATGTGACAACACCGAGGAAACTCATCCAAATTCAATAGAGCTAAGAGCGTATCCACTAAGGAGAAGCAAGGAGTGTTACTGGTTTGCGAACATGGCATACGTGGCGTTAGGTGTGAGTTTCATTAGTTATAGTTTTTAAAAGAAATAACACATCACCAGGCCTGCGATTTGTCTTATATCCATAATAATATGGTTATAAAATAAAAGAATAAACATTCTGGTAAAGACTAAAGATGCGGAAAATTGGGAATTTTAAAATGGCGGAAAAACCGAGAATAAGCCCGGAAGATTGGGACAAAACAGGAGCAGTTGAAAAAAAAGCTGAATATCAAGAATAACTTGTTAACATGATATTTGTGTTAGCTTTTTCAATTCGCCCATGCGTACAAATTTGTGCATTTCAAAAAATAAAAGTTGCCGTAAATATTTTTTGTCGAATTCAAGTACACCTAGATGTCACTGGTCTAACTCACAGACTTGTCTTAGTCACAGACTAATAATAAGAAATTATAACATTCATAAATCATTTGTAGATAGAATATGTTATTACATATCGTGCTTATAAAATAAGTTTTAAATCAAAATGATACAAGATTATTAGTGTGAAATTTATTTGGTAAAATGTATAATTTCATTATAAATTATAAATATTATAATGAATTTTTTTGCTAATTTTTCCGTCTCGCATCACAACATAACACGATTGGTTATTTAGAAAAACGAAACATCAAAATAAACAATTTCTTTTGTCCCTATTCAATATTTTGTTGAGTTCGCAAACATACATAATAAATATGTTTCGTTTAACATAAAAATGTATCGTTTAACCAATATCTGAATGAAGTGAAGATTTTTCTTATATTCGTATCGAAAATATGTCATTTCTGTTTAGCGTATTATTATTTTACACAATATTTATACGTATAAAATTACCGACAATTAAATTAATTTACTGATTATTATTACTGAATTTTTGTCAATTAACCGGTTGTGAAATTCTAATTTGAATATTGCATAGTAATTCTGATTATGCTGTATGTCTGATTATGTTAAACTGTATGAAGCATTATCGAGTCTAATATTTTTTAGTGCGGCACTGTATTTTTTGTGTTTCTTTCCAATACAAACTTACAAAGTGAAGCAGTCATTATTACTGAACTATACGGACATTAACAGTATCTACGGAACGATTGTCAAAAATAAATTGTCAATAATGAGTAGGTAATCACAATTCACAATGATGCGAAGGGGGGTCTGTCAACTGGCGAAATCAAGGTGATTTTGTTATCTCTAGTTCCTGTCAGCTTTTGAACTCTGGGCCGATGTAGATAAACTCTGAATAACTAAGCAAGTGACAACATTTTTTCTTAATATAAGAATAAAAATACTGTTTTAATTTCAATTGAAACTATTGAAGTTTAAAACTGTAGTTTATAAATTAAGTATATGGTTGAATCTCGTAAGACGGATTATCTCAATAAAATATAGCTTAGATTATTTCACGTATTGTGCTACAAACTGTGACACTTGAGGAGCAAACATTCAAAAAGTGTGGAAAATGATGATTTAAGTGTTGCAAAAGAGACGGTTTGTATGGATGTGTCAACTTTATGATTTCATTTTAATATGAAAAAAAACCTTTTTGAACACTAATTTTGATTTCCATTCATAGGTTTTATTATGGGCTATCAGAATTGATATAAAACGCCATTTTTTGTTTCGCCTCTTTCAGAGGCATCCTCAGACAAACTTCTTCCACGCACGTTTTTTTTAATATAGAATTTCACCTGGCGGCCGAGTAATTTTGCGAAAAATTTGCAAAAATTGTAATTTTACTAAAATCACTATAATTTGTAAACCAATTGAGATATCTTTGCCAAATTTAATTTTCTTAGCTTCCAGATACTTCGCCTATACGCATATATGAGTCCGCCTGCCAGCAACCTTTGTTTTTCAATTACTCAAATACGCGTCCGCGGTCGTTAAGCTGTTTTAAGTACGAATGATTTTAATTTTACTATTCTGATATATTATAATAAAAATCATTAAAAAATGGGAGGCGATAGAAAAACAAACAAACGATAATGGTAATACAAATGACATTTACATTAAGAAATGATTAACTAATGAGTTGCATCAATTAGGACGGGTTAAACCGTTGGAAAATAAATATAACAGTGGCGAACCACCTGTTTTATTCAAGACATTATTTAATGGAGACTGCCAAGCTTCTGATGTAGGGCAGACAGGTAGAAACTTTAATATTAGAATTAAAGAACATATAAGGTGTCAAAAAAGTAACATAAAAAGTAACAATTTTTCAGAGTTTGCCAATCATCTAATAGAAAACGAACATAATTTTAATCAGAACGTAGAAATACTCCACCTAGTAAATAAAAAGGGTTTAAAAATGAATAGTTTGGAATTTTTAGAAAAAAATAAAAGTATGATATTAAAAATAAAGAAATATTATTAAAATTACCACACTCTTTCCACATAAAGTAAAGATTGCCACGTTAAAGCGGTCAAAGTTTTGGATAATATGTAACTGTATCAATGAATTTCAACATTCAACGAGAACTGATTGATAGATCATTATTTGGAGTAGGGAAAACATATCGAAGCATGCATTTAGTTGTCTTAAATATTTTTGTTACAATCCATTTTCACTTTTCTTTTAAATTTTTTAAAAAATATTTGACATTACAGCTTACGCCAATGCGTCAAATATTTGAAAGTTTTTAAGTTGAAAGATCATACGAGATATACTCGATGAGAAATTTTTGTAAGTCACATGAGATTAACTCAAGGAGAATTGACGTCACAAACACCCATGTCTTAGATCTCAATTGAAAAATTGAAAAAATCCAATTTGACATTGACCTTACCGGGAATCGAACCCAGACCCACATGATCGGTAGAGCAAGCTCTAACCAACTAGACCACAACGGGAGTGGGTAGAGTAGAAGTTTTAAAAATTAAAAACAATCATACATTTGGATACAAATTCATAAAATAGTCGAGCGTGTATTTCAAATCGTGGTTGAGAAGAACGAAGCGATAACAGTCGTCCAAGGCGATATTTGTAAATATAATAAGTAGTTAATTTCATATTTTACATACTTCAAAATCTACAAAGCAATTAAAATGTTGTGTGAATGGAATTGAAAAAAATGCAAAATAATTTCCAAGTCTGCTCGTATTCCGGTGGTTGTCAATCCTTTCCCGGGCGGTGTTATCATTTTCAAAACAGTCAACATTTGCAAAGCTCTACAAAATCGAGAGCATGGCAGTTTTTTGTTTCGGCGATGACAAAATATTTAAAAGTGCTGATAGCTAGCTCGCTTACAACAATGGAGCAGTCAAATATTGTTTTTTCGAATATGTGTGTTAAATTTCTATGGATGTTTAATTGATAAACACGTTAAGGTTTGAATTTAACCATTACAAATGAAGTAAGATAATTTTCTAAGTTTACACTAACAACACATTACATATTTTTTTTTTTTGAAAACCGACAAGCCCTACACATAACCCGGTGATCACCTCTTTTCATATCCGGTGGAGAGTAAATTTCCTTCCACAGGATGTTTACAAAGATGTGGTTAAACATGGATCTGAGCAAGCCATGTTCATTGCGTACATAGGCAACACTTATATAGCGATAAAAGATTGTGATAATAATATTCTATCTAATCTATGGCATTTATTCACATTAGTATACCATATGGTTGCATTAATGTGAGTTAGAATTGTAGGCTTTAATTGAAAACAAAAAGCTCTTGCTTGGAACCAATATTGATTATTAAGATATCTGGTAACCATTTCTTATCTCATTTGTGCGATCATTGGGATGATGATTGTACGACGTGTGAATATACTGTCATATATCAAAGGATAATAATATTATAACCGGTAAATTTGGCGACAAAATCATTCTTTTCACGCAACGCCTACTGAGCCAGTGGGCTGTATGCAGTTGTATGGGTTGGCAGGCGAAAATATATCCGATATACTACCGCCTACAAATCCACTTTAAATATATCATGTTCTATATTTGTGCGGTGCACACCTAGTACACCTAAAATCTGCACTCTATCAATTCTTTTCAAGTGTTTTAACCGAGTGGTGACTCGTTGAATTAAAACGAAGGTTCAATATTTATACTATACGATGATGAATCGAAGCGAAAGGAAATCGAATAGCTATTAAGGTTTTTCTTAGAACATTTTTTTTTCGATTCTTATTATATATTTAATTGTTATTGTCATTATTGTTGTCTTATTATATATGTAATTGTCTACATATGAAACGGACATGGTTAAATAATTATTAACCATTTTAATTATAATTAATGAACAACCATTTCTTAGAAAATTCAACGCCTTTTATAATAGGTTCACTTATGTGCAATGGTAGTATATTATGACACATTTTTGTTGCCATATATAAGCAAATTATCTGATATATATACTTGTTGCAGCCACGTGTGGTTACGTACAAATTGTGTTTTAATTATTTAAAAAAAATGTATATTTACGATAACTTACTTTTCTCTGGCTGAACCAAGATCCAGTTCTTCGCAACATGCTGCCTTCTCTTCTCTTCATTAGCACCATTTTATGTCTTATGTTTCAATTGACATTTATGTTTCTTTTATTCAAAAATGTATGATGATATCATAATATATTTATTAACAACAATATATTAAATTATAGCTGTATTAATCAGCAATGGATATGTTAATGAGAACAATTATTTTATAATTCAAAGATTTTTTTAATTTAAAATAATAGCTGATATATCAGAAATATGCATTGCCGTCAATGTTCCATAAGACGAGAGGTTGCGCGGAAAATTTAATAACTGCGCGGGGCAATTCAACAAATGTGCGGCACAATTTGACATATTTTATATTAAAAATAGTGTTTCTTTTGTGTTTTGATTTGCATAATAAATATTATCATTTCACAAAAAATAAGAAATAACAGAACCACTTAATTCTATTTTTTAACATAAAATAAAATCAAGCACGAATTAAGAAAATGATCAGAGTGAAACAAATAATCATTCGCTAATATATTTATGAACATATTTTATAAATTTATAGTTTTTTACGTCGTTCCTTACAACAAATCTTTATATTATATAACATTTTTTTTAAACCATGTCCGCTCCCAATGTGGAGCATATGGACTACTAATGGAGTTTATCTCAACAGAAGTGTTTCTACGAGAACTGCTTGTTACTCAGTTGCTCAACCTCTCTTTTTCCAAAGAGAGTAGGGATAGAAGGATAGGGCTAGGACAGGATTAGTGGTAAGCTAATCGCTGGCGATACGCCCCGTTCATAGGATAAGGAAGGTGAGACGGGGGAATTCAAGACATCACATACATCCATGCCTTTGAACAGAAATTCATAAATCGATTGAAAAATCAATTTATAAAACTGTCCGTACTGGGATTTGAACCCGGGCCCTCTGTAGCCAAAGCCAACACCGTTGACCACTCGACCACACAGGCGACGAACATACTCCATTAAAATTAATTTCGTGTTCTTATAAAAGATGATAATTTTATTCTAGTCAAATTATCTGAATGTTCAATTTCCAATTTATATCGGTCAATTAGGTCTATTCAAATTTATATAAAATATTATTTGAATAGTTGTTTTGGAGTGCGCGACAACACGTCATGAGTACGCGGGGACTTTCAAACTTCTGCGCGGCCTCGCGCGCGCAGCTTCGAGGGAACGTTGATTGCCATACCGGTATTACCGAGACCAGGATCCGGTATTTAACCAGCATTTGAAAAAGAGAACTACTGTCATTTCCATATTAAAGATGAATTTTATTCAGAAATAATATTTAAAGAGCGCAATGTTTATGAACCGGCAGATGGAAAATTCTGTCATAGGCATCCTTGAAATCCGGTACGTATCGTTTGTCACACAGGCGCCCTGTTTTTAATCTTAGGGTTCTTATGGGGTACATTCACATTTCGAAATTCTTGCTATTTAGCTGTTATTTATTGTAATATACATTCAATGATATCTCAATCAATACAATGCAAATATTACACAAACTTGTCTGGGGTCACTTTGTACCCCATCGCTCCTCGATCCTATACGCAGATATTGTGTTGATATCACATGCACCGAAAACATATTTCAGATATTTTTTTAGTCAAAAATAATAAAATATTTTTTTGCGCTTATTTAACAAGTATTTATTATGATCAGGATACGTTTCGTTAGATGTTAGTGATGCGCGAAACCTGTCTTGATCCTAATAAATAACGGCAAAATAAGTACAAAGTAGTGTTGAATTATTTTTTATAAGCTTTTTCTTAACTTGCTCTGTTAGTCGCCAAGGCGTGACCCTGCTGTCGGGATTATTGAAATGTCAAAATTTAACACAAACGTCAGTAGTTTTGAAATGATCTCACGCCTTTACGAAAGCATTAATCGGTCTCAATACAATTACAAATATTATACTGTACGATCAGTTGTACATGAATATTTTCGTCCAGCTTAAATTTATTTGATATTATATTGTACATTAAGTGTTAGATAAATATTTTTGCCCGTCTTAAATTTACTTGATATTATATTGTAGCTTAAGTTTTAGATACATATTTTCACCCGTTCTATACTTATTTGATATAATATTGTACATTAAGTGTTAGATAAGTATTTTCGCTCGCTTTAAATTTACTTGATATTATATTGTACATTAAGCTTTAGATAAATATTTTCGTCCGCCTTTAATTTATTTGATATTATATTGTACATTAAGTTTTAGATAAACATTTTCGCAGCGCGCTTTTACTTTTAGTCATATGAGACAATTATTCCTAAATTAATAACTCTAATCTACCGTCGACTACTAGCGATAGTAGAATGTGAGAGATGGTTTGTTTCCCAATTCTTTGGAGAGTCAACGATCCGACTTACTGTGCTGAAGAGTGTCATGTGGTCAGGATTTTGCTCAGACGAGGGAATAATTTTGAGGGAATAGATATCGGAATTATTTTTACCTTTTTAGTACACTTAAATAAAAGCTTATTTTTAAAAATATTTTTTTTACAATTTATTTAATATTAGTTTATATTTAGATTTTGAATGTTATCGAGATGCTATCTATAAAGCTATCAGTGGCGGATTAAGACCACGAAAGACCGCAGGAGCAAAGAAATTTGGAGGACATGTTTTTCGGATAACTTAAAACATTTTCGAAATTCCATGTAGAGTAAAAATAATTTTATAAAAAACTGAATCGAAAATACTATATGGATTATTTATCATACGAGCTATTTTGAGGCCCATACGATTCGGAGACCCTGAGCTCCTACATTAAGACAATGGGAGTCCAAAGGCGCAATGAAATTTGGAGGCAACGTTTGCCGGATAACTTAAAACAGTTGCAAAATTCCATATAAAGTAAACATTAATACAATAAACAGAATTGAAAATATATGGATTATTTATCATATGAGCTAATTTGAGGCCCCTAAGACTCGGAGGCCCCAAGCGCGCGCCTTATTAGCTTATGAAGTAATCCGCCACTGATTTGTTCTGAAGGCGTTAGTTGAACTAACTTCTAGTTCAATATGTTGGATGGTTTAATCTTATTTATTATTTATCAGATCAAGAAGAAGAACAAAAAATGCGATTACAAGAAGCAAATTGAAAAAAAATGCGTGATCTACTTACATTATTGACGCTGAGGCAAGCGATTTTTAAATGTATGATTTTCGTGACTGCCCTTGCGAAGATCATTTTGACTTCTTCTTTTGTTTCCAAAGTTACACTAACAACATCATCAAGAACTGGCGACTTATCAGACTACTCCGAGCCCATAGTCTGTAATAACTTCGTCATAATAACACTAAATCCACATGATCGTTGTGATGATATTTGTTCATAACGCCCCAGCCAACGCACATAACTGTGGCACAAACAATTTTAATATCTGCACGCCTACAAAAAATATAGAGATATGTTCAAAATCAAGCACGCATAAAATCTTTTTCTTATAGAGGGCCGCATAAAAAAAATTACAATGGTTTCGAGCCACAAATAAAAAATAAATTTAAAGTAAAACAGCCGTGTTAATAATATTAAGTGAATATATCGATGGCTTAGTGTGACGATACACGAGCAACATAACTACCGCAGCCGACAGCTCGCATCTCCACGATCTCCGTTTTTTTCATACAAATCTCATATCCTGTCGTCCCCAATATTTCCTCTATTTTTTTCTCATTTTTACTATTTTTTATCAATGAACTCGGATTTTTTTAGTATAGGTGGCGTAATTTTTTTTTATGTAAAAATATAATTTCTCGAAAAATATTGTATTTATTTTTGAAAATGCCGCCCCCAAAAATGTCCCGCCGGGGGCCATGGTAACAAAAATTAAAAACGGTCCGCGAGTTTTGCACACCTTCTCCAATTATTACAAACCGAATTATGATTGGATACATATTAAAAATTGTGTTAAAACGCAACAAAAACGAGATAAAATTAAGCAAACTTTTAATAAATGTGTGCCAAGGTCAATAATGCATCCAATCTGTTTATATTATGAGTGTGACCTTGACATTAGCCACAGAATGTTTGCCTAAGTTGTGGCCAGTATAATATCACTATATTTTCTTGGGTTAAATTGAGCAACTCATAACAGTTATATTCAGACCTAATATAACTTTTAATGGATTAACAATTGCTTAAATATTACACATATCTGTGAAGAAACCAGTTAACGGTCTGTAAACTTACAAAATATTGTTAGTCAACTGATCGTCAGTCGTTTATCAACAGATTCAACTGTTTGACGAATGGATTTCGTTAATTTCACAATTTTTCATAACATAAATTAGACACGAAAGGAGTCAATGTATATAATTATAATAATTTAATAAACATAAATAAAAAAATAAAATAAAAGAACTAAATAATTTTATTCAAGATTGCTTCCGCCTTCTTTCTTAAGCAGCGGTCGCCAACCTTTTGGACTTCACAGAATACTAGTCCTGCAACTTTGAATTTCGCGAAACACTCAGACGCAAACGTAACATCTATGTTATACTTATAACGATTATAAAAGTTTTTTTTAAATGGTTATAACGTTTGTTGAATTATGAAAAAATAATTATGTTTGAAACAAGTTTATGGATTTTTGGCTCCAATATCGTTACTGCAAACACTCCGAAGACAACCATTTTTTTGGTTATCAACCACTGTTCTAAGCAACTGTGGTTCAATATCACTATAATTATCACTGTAGTTTTTCATTAATTCAAGCAATCGACGGATCGGGAATCATTTAATTATGTTTATAATTACCATCAGTCACCACTTAAAATTTTAATTAAGTATTTCGACTGAGGGTACTTGATGGAATTTCAATATCAAATTTGAATTGTTTGAGTTTTGTACTTTGCCATGAGTTTTGTCGCTAACGACCCGGGTTTCGCCTTTCGGCATCTTCAGGCATTCCAAGTGCACGGATGTACTTGAACTGACTTAAAATTTATTGATCTTTGATGATTTTTTAATTATATATCAGAGGTGTTAAGCATTAAAATTTTGTGTAATTATAGAGTCACTGTAATTTGTAAATTATGTTCAATGTCAATTGTTGTTTACACCTTTTTATTTTTGTATGAATAGTACTGTTTAAATATTTTTCTTATCAGTTGACAATGCTATGAGGAAAACCGGTCCTGACCTTTTAAATAAAGTGGAATAAAGTGCAAAGAAATATTGAGTTTTTATTAAGGATTGGGAACCCTAAGATTAGAGCCGGATGATTTTTTTAAAACATTGGAGGGCCGGACGAAACATATTATCGTTGCAATCCTGATAAATATTTACGTGTGAAAATTGGGGGCCGGATGAAAATCTTTGGAGGACCGTAGTTTGTGACCCCTGGATTAGACATTAATGCAACGCGTAAATTAGGGGTTGAGTGTCCTCGTGAATACGAGAAATCCCCGAATCTGACAAGTCGAATAAATTCACAAAAAAACGACGTCTCGCGCTAGAAATAATGAATATTAATTATAATATTATTAAAATCAAGCTCGGTGAATAATTTAAATTTTGCGAAATGACGGCAGACTCGCAGAAATTTAAATATTTCATCGATAACAAGACATCGCATCCATTACACTGACATGACATTTGCAGTGTCAAATAGGGATTACTGGAATACCAGCGATAGTCAACTTTGCCCAACATAAAGTATTGTGCTTATTAAAGTTGTTACTATTTAAGTTTAAGGTGTCTACTGTGAATACTTGGTGGATAGACACGAAATTAAAAAAAAAGACAAATTTGGACCTGTTTTACTCAGCACGAGCATTTTTAATTGAAAAAAATATATTAATAATTAGGGTGTAAAAATCGATTGTGGCATGGATGTTGTGATGTCTAAAAAATCCCTTCCTATGCTAAATATGTACAGTAAATTTTGATACATTTATCAGATATAAAATATTAAAATTTATCGCGAGTAAATTTATTATTTCGTTATAGTTGATAGCCGCCAGTGTGGTCGAGTGGTCAACGTCGTTGTCTACCGCTACGGAGGTCACGGGTTCAAATCCCAGTACGGGCAGTTTTATGAATTGATTTTTCAATAGATTTATGAATTTCTGTTCAAAGGCATGGTTGTATGTGATGTCTTGAATTCCCCCCTCCCACCCATCCTATCCTATGAACGGCCATATCGAAAGCGATTATCTAACCACTAGTCCTGTCCTAGCCCTTTCCTTATATTCCCTACTCTCTTTTGGAAAAAGAAAGGTTGGGCAACTGCGTAACAAGCAGTTCTCGTAGAAACACTTCTGTTGAGATAAACTACTTTACGAGTCCACATGCTCCACATTGGGAGCGGACATGGAAAAAAATATATTAAAATACGTGATGAAATTCTAAACGTTCGGTTTTGGTTTATTTTCAATTGGAACAAATTAAATAAACAGAATTTAAATCAATTTTTGGTCAGCATAAAACATGAATGGACAGAATAAAAATATTATACGGTCAGAATATTTTATAACAATTTTCGTTAGGTTAGGTAAGGTTTTTTTGAATTGCATTTCAATTATGACTATTTATTTTGACCGATATATAACGACCATTTAAAAATAAGAGCCATATTTAATATGTATATACCGGTGTTTTTGCGTTTCCAAAATCGGGATTTCTGTATTGAAAAAAACACCATGAATACCGGGATCCCGGGTTCGGTAATACCAGTATTGCTCTCCCTATTATTGGCCAAACGTGTATCACACACAAAAACGATCATTGAATTGATATATCGGTAAATTATTGCGGCCCCGTAGGCAAAGCAGATTACTGCTTGGAAATGGCTGGCGTATTGGATTTATGCTGTCTTATTTATTAGTTATGCTAATCGTGCCTTTTTCTCTTTTTTGTGGCACTGAGGCATGCAATTTGTACAATGCGAAAACAAATTTCATTCAGATTCTAAATTTATACTTAACAGATGACAAAAAAAAAGAATTGGATAAAAACATACTGCAGACGAATTAGTCACCTTTGATTGTGTTGTCACGCGATAATCATCCTACGGTAATCGTTTCAGAGTTATAGACAAAGCTCTACGGAATGATTCTCCATTAGGTCGATTATTACGATTAGGGATTGTATACCAGACAGACATATCAATACCGGTTTTGTGAGTACCAATACCGGTATTACAAAAAAAAATAAATAAAGCAAAACAAATAAAACCATCTCGGGCGATAAAATCAAAATGGGCCCTCTAGGGGTGAAGTGAGTCAACTAGTAAAATGGTAAAAAAAAATTCTTGGACCTTTAAGTAGAATCACGTTTTTAGTTGAGGTTTTGGTGGATTGCATATTTTAATTGCACGAAGATATACACTATTGCCGTGTGCATTAACTGAGGTTACTTCACTTTTACGATACTTTAAGATGTGTAGAATATTACAACGCATCTAACTTACTTTTTTCAATAATACCGCTTGGCTCACTTCACCTCTAATGGGCCCTTTAATACACAGTTTAATGTTTTTAGTCTCATCACAATTCGCGTCTTAAGTATTCAAAATTCAAGTAAAATTACATATGGACTGTGGAAATGAAGAAGGACGTAGCCCTCTATTTTCCAAAACAGCTTTTTTTCGATAATAACAATTTATATAACTTGATCAAAAGGATTGAAGCTAAAATATCGAATAAGTATCTAAATTTAGCTTTTATGTTTGAAAAAGATGACCTTGTATAAAATTAAAACCAAGAAAAAACACTGAACTAAAGGTTTTTCCGAGACAATTTATTTAATCAATATTAGATTATGTCAATTAAACACCAGTTTAGAAGTATCCGTGCACTTCAAGGTTGTGTATAATTCATAATTTGCATATGTCACAAAATCATCAAAACACGTTTTTAGCGCCTCCTGTAAAATTTGAAATGTGTGGGTTACGTCCTTTTTCCTTTCCACAGTCGATTTGTATAATAAAAAAAACAATTCGCAGACTTTTACTAGTTTGACGACGGACACGACTGAATTTTCAAATTAATTCATTTAATCGAAAGCGTCTCATGTAAACAAAAATGAAATAAATATAATTCAGTAACATTTTTCCACTATTTACGTTTTTTTCCGTCAGTTCCTACAAAAATGTTAAATTGATGTGGAACGTAGTTCTAAATCTTATATCAACATTGTACAGATTGAAAAAAATATCAATCAAAAGTTAAAATTAACTACATTTAAATAAGTGCAAAAAATATTGAAATCTATGTTTTTTATGACAGCCCTCGAATACACACATGCATAGAATATCAATACACACATACATATTATTTGCATGTGTGAGTATTTTTGTTTATCAACATACGTTTTTATAAGAGTATCCATTTATTTTATGTATGTATGTATTTACGTGCATTCATAATATTACACCTCCCAGGTGGCGAGGTATTCCATACACAGAAAATAATTATTTTAACCTTCCCAAACTGTTTAGATAACGCGCGTTACGAAGCTTCGCGAAATGAAAAAAATACAAATCAGAAATTTCACGAAAATATTATGAATAACGAACGCTGCGCTGACAAATTTAGATATTTGGAGTTTCGATCTATCCGGAATCAAGACCGTTCTGCAATAGGGCTAACACAAATTTGAAAACGGTTTCTAACGGTTTTCAAATTACAATATTTATTAAAAATCGGTTATCAAAATTTTACAAAAAAAAAATAATACTTTAGATGGCGAAAATAAGTTTCAGATTGTTTTAGCTTCTTTATTTTTATTCTTTTTGCTCGTGAGGAAATATGCTTTTAGAAAACATAAAATAAAATGCGCAGCGAAAATATTTTCAAATTAACCTAAATATAATAATCAGTATAAAACTATATATTTCTCGTTTTATAAGTAATCATTGGCGATTTCATGTAAAAATAACAAGGTTTTTAATTTTATTGCTAATATTTGAAACAAAGTAACGTTGGATTTTTTTTAAAAAAAAACCAGCTTTCGAATGCCTCAAATTTAATAAAAACCCATTTTTTCTGAACCGATTTTTTAAATCGACAAATCATAAATTGTTAGAGCATATCGACTGTGGAGAGAAAAAAGGACGTAACCCACACATAACATGATTTTGGGCCAAAGGAAAATTATGAAATATACACAGCCTTGAAGTGCACGGAGGCTGATAAACTGGTTTTAATTAAATTTATCTGTTTAATTTTTTTTTTTTCAAAAAACTTTTTTAAGTCTTTATTCTTGATTGCAATTTCCACGAGTCCTTCTTTTTTCAAACTTAAAAGTCAATTTTAGATACTAATTCGGCATTTAGTTGTATACATTGTGATTATTAAAAAAAGCTGTTTTGAAAAAACTGTGGGTTACGTCCTTTTTCCTTTCCACAGTCGATATCATATCAGCGTTTGTTACAGTTAAAACTTTTATAGTTTCATGAATTGCGAATTCCTTTAATAGATTGAGTTGCCATCCATTATATACAAAATACTTAATCGGAGAACTGTGTTAAATGTACATTTGTTTTGACTATTACAATATAATTATATTCGACTACTGGTCTATCTATTTGCAATGTAATTTATCTTTTAGTATGAAATCGTGAAATATAAATATCGGTTATATTGAATTTGAATATTGATTATTGAATTTGTCAGTATCTAAACAGTCAAATTGCCAGTATATTATTAGGCGATTGGTCGGTACTAGGGCATCCAATCCGGGGATCCCGTTCAATTTTCTGATCCCGAAATTCCGGGAAATGGCCGCGATCCCGGGATTTCCGGATTGAGAAATTTTGAAGAAAATCCGTAAATTTACACGAAATTGGCAAATTCAAGATTTCAAATTCCTCGGTGAGCTAAAAAAAAAAAAACGAGTTTCTGTGAGATTCCGGGAAAAAGTATACCAAATCGGAGATTTCATTCAAATTCCTCGGTGAGAAAATCTCAATCCCGGGATTCAAAATAAATCAATCCCGAATTCCCGGGATTGGAAAAAGGCTCCGGGATTGGATACCCTAGTCGGTACTCATCTTATATTGGGCCACTATAAATATAACGTTTACTCAGTATTTATTTTTAAATAAGACAATAGCCGTGATTATAAAAATGTGAATAGGTTAGATTTGGTTGTCAAATACAAAACAATAATATAAATACTGCAAATTCTAAGTAAATTGAATACCTTGTATTAAAAACTGACCAGATATACAAATCTCTTTTTTTCCATCATTGACTTAAAGGACTATACTTGCACCTAACTGCCCTGCTGAATGATATTTTATTTATTTTTTGATAAACTCTTTTTTAGACATATTACATCATATTGTTTTATTTATTTCATTTTTTAAAATATATTGTTGTCAACAAAACATATTGCTGCAATATTCCAAGTTAGTTGTTGTCTCCATACCAACAAGAGGTCACTCATAATGTATTTAAATATATTTTTATTCGACCTAATGTCACACATATTTCAACAGTGCAATAGATTTATGATATCAAATACAATCATTATACTCTCCCACTGTTTTATAAGCACTCGATTAGCACAACAAGCGCATTGCTTCATAAAATTAATTGATTTGACTGCGAACCAAAGTCATTAATTTTATTATTAGATAATTGCGAATTTGTTAGTATGTATTCCATTGATAGATTCAGACACAGAATAAGTATCTCGATAAATCAAAATGGACACATTGTCGATGACAGTCTTATTAAAAATACTAAACAAGAAATTATCTGCTTGTTTTAGGAATTTAAATGAGTAATTCAGCAGATTGCAAAAATTAAATTATTCCCACCGTTGCGCTATGATAATGCAAAAAAACATTTTTTGGTCCGCTTCGATTTCATTATGAAGCTAATACATTTTGTAACAATAAATTACTATGACCAGGGATCGAATAATACCGAGTGCACCGGAGCGGCGTGCTGTTTTGTTTATTCCGTAAAGACGTAAAACATTTTTTTAAGGTTTGTTATGGTCATAATATGGTACGTTATGGTCAATGCGGAATGTCTGGGACTCACGGTTGTACTCGGTCAGAACCAAGTGCCTCCTGTTTAATGCATGCATCTTGACAGTGCTACTTTACGGTTGCGAGTCATGGCACTTTATGAAAGGACAGAGTAACCGTAAACTGTGCTTTAAAAACAGATGCCTGCGGAGAATGTTAGGAGTAAGAGAGCTGACTAACCAACCTCTTATTACGTCCAAAATAAAAAAAAGGCGATGGAATTGGCTTGGACATGTGCAGCAGATGCCTTAGGTGAGTCTGAACCCTGCATGTCTCTTCTACCAACCAGATGGATCCCGGCGTCGTAGAAGGCCACTGATGACTATCCACAGGATTTACTCAGCAAAGCTACGGGACGCACAGAGACTGTCGGGGGATAGATAATCTTGGAAGAACTATGCGGCGACAATATACTCCGTATAGGGAGCGGATATGGATAAAATAAAGTTTAATCTCGATATAACGGACACAATGTTCGATCATCCGAAGACAAGTAAGCGCGACTTTGTATTTTTAATGATTATTTAACATTTTTTTTACCATGTTCGGTCCCAATGTGGAGCATATGGACTCCTAATGGAGTTTATCTCAACGGAAATGTTTCTACGAGAACTGCTCGTTACTCAGTTGTTCAACCTCTCTTTTTCCAAAGAGAGTAGGAATAGAAGGATAGGGCTAGGACAGAACTAGTGGTTAGCTAATCACTCTCGATACGCCCCGTTCATACGATAGAATGGGTGGGAGGAGGGAATTCAAAGACATCACATACATCCATGCCTTCGAACAGGAATTCATAAATCAATTTATAAAACTGTCCTTACTGGGATTCGAACCCGTGACTTCCGTAACCGAAGCCAACGACGCTGACCATTCGACCACACAGGCGGCAAATTATTATCTACATACAATTACAGAATATTTTCTATTTAATATGACTGATTTGATAGATAAACATCTTTTTAATGAATTCAAGTTTTCACACCTACCTCATCTCTGTTTAAAGACACATTACGTTTTAAATCCATTAATGAAAACTTCGCTGGCTCTGTATAAACTGTATGTAAAAAATCGCATTCGGAAAACTAATTAGTAAAACAGACATTCAGCTTAAACGCCCCTACACCATCCTCATTATTTCGTAATACCAAGGTTTAACTGTATTGTTGAAGAACATATCGATGTTCATATTAAGGAGGAGCCGTAAAAACGTTTCGTGAAATTTTACATTTCGAGCTCTGTTATTGACATGATAGATAGAAATTCATTTTTTAACCACTTGAATACCAAGCGGACACAAGTGTCCGGAAGATATGCAAGCGAACACCGATGTCCAAGACATTTAAAAAATCAAATACTTGGTATTCTAATAGAATATAAGCTATATTTTGATGAATATATGTAGTGCTATCTATACTGAGTCAATATAGGTTTTTAAAATATTGAATTCGAGTGTATATTAGGCAAAAATATTTTTATGAAAAACACGCAGTATCTCTGGGACATGTTAATGATTTATTTGCGGGGTATTCAAACGGTTAAATTGAATATCCTTTTCTATTTATATAAAGTTTTTTAACAAATAATTGACAGTAAACTATTCAATTTATTATATTTGATTATTCATTAAGCAAGTGAATATTTGTTTTTCCTTACTTAGTGTGTAAAAAATACATTTGAATTTTCAATAATAAAGTATTTTTAATATTGTCTTGTCATATTTTAGCTTGCATCCAATTGGTAAACACGAATGTAAAAGAAATCAAGCAGAGACAAAAAAAAAACATTAATCAAATAAATGATAATGTATTTTTGTAACGTAAACATAATTTATTATGCTTTATTGTATTTAATTTTGTTTACTGTTAATCTTTTGGGAAATTGCATAATTAGATATTATTTACTAAAAAAAATTGTTCATTTTAAATATTCGGCATTTTCTATTGGTCTAAAAAAATATTTTTCAAGGAATTTGCACTATTCATGTATGTGTATACAATTTTATCTTATTTTGTTGTTGTACCAGTACATTTATACAAGGGCGTTGGAAACAAAAACGGCAGTCTCCATATTTTATCGAGAATGGGTTAGATATGTCATCTGGTGGAAATCCACATATATTCCGAATATAACATTAAAATATTTAACAAGCGAGGCAGTTTAAATAATCCTCTATACTCTATAGTGAACACGGCAGTCATAAAACGGATTTTCTAAGCAATTTAAATTATATTAGAATATCAAGGCAATACTAATAAGAATATTTAACGTTACTTTTTTCAGATGTTTTGTCTTAAAAATAAGTGCTATACACGCGGGAATAGTTATTATGTTTCATAATACAAGAGTCAAATAAACTGAAAAAAGGCGTGTAACAAAAAATGTTACACATTCATTTTTATGATTGTTTATCAAATTATTATTATAATTAATAGCTAAAATAGTTATTTGTATAGTTTAAATAAAAAGTGTAAAAAACTGTCATATTGCAAAATAAATAACATCAGTATATCCATAATACGTGATCAATTAAAATTAAGCACGTGTTTTGTTGATGCACGTGTGAGAACTATTAAATTAATTCCTTATAAATATTCAAGAAGTTAACAGTGGCGTGCGGGGGGAGAGCGGTTCAATGATTGAATGAGTAATAATAAATGATAAGCCGCAAGAATGTAAAATATCAAGAAGCAGGCGAGACGCAGAGTAGTCAAGCAGAAGGTGTTAAGGTAAAATCACGTAGGTAATAATTCATATTTTTCCATTCAAAAGTAATTATATTTAAGTGATTTATAAGCGGTAATAATATAGGCTTACGGCATCGCGTTTTGTTATTTTAATTTTGAAATTGAAGAATAAAAAGTATTTGGAGTAACAGCTTACAATGACAATGCGCTAGATATCTTAACAGCGAAAAAGCGAAAAAATACATGATAATCTAAATCTACAAGCACTGCTGTAGGACAATATGCAATTTTCGAGTAGTCCGATGAGTCCCAGATTAAAGAAATAAATTATATGGCGGTTATAATTAGTAATTTGAGACCACTATTCCTGCTCAATCCTATTCTTCTGTAAAATACTAACCTACTGCAAATATTGAGTAATTGAGTAAAAAGCAGTTCTCGTAGAAAGAAAAACATCTGTTGGGATAAACTCCACGTAAAGCGGACGTAATTAAAAAAAAAATGCTTTTGCTGTCCTTAGTAATGTAAGTTTCTTTATGTTATATAAAATATTTGATTGAAATGATATGCAATAAAAAATTAATTATGGATTTTTTGCAATGCAACATTTTTAAAATATTGATTTCGTATGACTTTAAATTTGAAAATTTCAGACCACTCGCCTACCGTGTTTACAACTTTACAGTATGGCTTGTTGACTAAAGGCGGCTTTGCACATGTACAGGATCTCAAATATTAAATTATTTTCAACTTAGAACAATCTGATCACTAATGTAAAACTAAATTCGCTAGACCACGGAGGATAACATAACGTTTATAGTATAATTATATAATACATCTACAGAGGAATTTTAATATTCAGGTGCTGTTACCCTACAAGTGTGATTAACATTATGATCATTATTTTATAGCTGTCTGTACCAGTTAGTAGTCCGTGGTAATTGCCCACCGGTAGGGCTTCCAATTAACCGGACATTTAAACTGACCGGTTTTCGGTTTATTTCAAATAAATAAACCAGGTAACCGATTTAAACCGGATTTATTTTCAAAAAACCAATTTTAGTAGCACACTTACCAATGTTTCAAAAAAAAGTATTTTGATTACTTAAAAACAGTCAATAAGTGCAAACAATTAGAAAGTAGATAACAATATCGCTGTTTTCATTTGAAAAGGTCACGGAATGGAATCCCGGCACAGATAGTTTAATATATATTTTTTTAATTTATAAATCAATTTATACCCTACATATGTAATAGTTAAATAAAAGCTCTTGGTGTTCAAAGCAGAAAAAGATTTTTTAATTATCCCGGTTAACCGCCCAAAATGAACCGGGTTTCGGTTTATTTTAAAACACCCGAAAAACCGGCTAACCGGTTTGGAAGCCATACCCACCGGTAATAAGCCCTTGGTCTAAGCGTCCGTGATAAAAATTTTAGAGTGCTATATTTTTTGGGGCCTGTGCATTTTAGTGTTTTGACTTGATATGGAGAAACGCTGATATGGAGAACTGAACGTAGTCGGACAATTCTATTATAATTTTAGGATGTAAGTACATTGACCATAAATTATTATTTACTAACCACACTTAAGGAAATCCTTTTTTTATATATTTTAACGGTCCGTTATATCGAGGTTTTAGTTTACTAACTTTTACTTAAAAATGTGTAATTTTATATATACATAGGGCATTGACTCGTAATAAACATCATGTGTTATTTATTCGTGAAGGTAAAGCAGAACAAGCGAGGTCTTCTCGGAATTTCATCCGGTTGGTGGATCAACCTTCAGGGATAATTCCCAATTATTTGTATTTACATAAAATATCAATAAAACGTATATTTTGTAAATTTACAACCGTTTATAATATGCTGTAAATGGTAAGTAAAAATGATTGTTCGAAGCATTGTATGAGGTGTAATTTAATAATAAAATTTGTAAACAGTTTAGTACTAAATTGAAAAAGAGTTGAGTTAACATTATTTCAATACAGAACAAATAAAACATAATGAATATTTAAGATAGTTTAAATTACGGTTTAATTCAGGATGGGTTTAATCTGGGTTCTTGACATTAGAATTCATGGAAGATCCAAAAAAAAGTCTCGCGTCTTTTCATTTTTGGAAATCCGTAAATTTCTGGGTAAAATTTTTAAATCTGCCAGCGAGAAAATTTTTCAAAGAATTGAAAATTGTTTTGGAATCTTTCGATTTATTCACTTTTTTTCCCAGTCATCAATCCCGAAATACTTGTTTCCCCAAGATTTGAAAAACTTATATGCTTGTATTAAAATCGTGTATAGGGGCCACGGGCCCAAAAAGATTGAGAAACTATGTCGTAGAGCAGTGATTTCCAACCTTCATGTAACTATGCCTCCCGGGTTGGAAATCGCTGTCGTAGAGAATACTCTGCACACGATTTTTCCAAACATGAATTCTCCGTAAACCAGTGGTTTCCAACCTTTATGTTACTGCGCCTCCCTTTGAAGAAAAAAATATCTTCGCGCCTCCCCATCTTTTATTTCATATAGTAATAAAGACACGTTTTAAAGAGTAAAAAAGTATTTTGGATTCCTCGCGCCTCCCTTGGCAATAGTTCACGCCTCCCAGGTTGGAAATCGCTGCCGTAGACTCTACGTATGTATGGTATACAAGCGTTAGTTCGAATTCATCCCTGCATTTGAACGCCTCAATTTGCCAACAGGCGAAACACAGGTCCAGGTGACAAAACTTGTGGGAATGTAGAAAATTTGAACGATTCAAATTTAATATTGAAATTTCACCAAACACCTTTAGTCGAAATCTTGAATTATATCTTATGTAGATAATATATATCAAAAGTATCCGCAGAGCAATTTTTTCTGGTCTCAGTTTGCACACCTGAGTTTACACTACTGTTTATGATATCTGCATTGAGGCGTCTGTTTACGTACTATACGTTAATATATCTTAACGCTGTGCTGGTGTGTGTAAAGATACCGTAAACAATGCTATTCAAATATTCGGGCTATAAACTTTATATCCATAGCGCGGAAAGCCATGGTGGCAGGAAAGCTCTGCCAGACAAAACCAGAAAAGTCACGATTCTGAAATTCGAACCCAATGTGATTTTTACAATTGAACCCATTAGAGGTCAAGTGAGGCAAGTGTTTTCCCAAATTTTAGTTGGATGCGTTATACTTAATATTCTACGTGTCTTAAAATACCGTAACAGTCAGCTCAGTAAAATATATACACTGCAATAGTGTTATCTACATAAAATAAAGTATGCAATTCACCAAAACACCAAAACACCACGTAAAATCGCGATTGTACCTTAGTCCAATAGATTTTTTTACCATTTTACCACTTGGCTCACTTCATCTCTTGGTGACTCAATTAGATTGTGACAATTTATTTGTTTTGATTCGGATGTCAGATTCAAAAGTGATAAAATATTAAGTATCACAGGAAAGATATTTCAATTATTTTAAAGTATTTTTGTAATCCGTGTTCGCTCGCAATGCAAAGCATATGACCTCCTAGTGGAGGTATCTCAAGCGAAGTTTTTTTTTATAAGAAAACTGCTTGTTTTGTCGAAGAGAGTAATGGTACAAGAATAGTGATAGGTGGAGGGGGGGAGGTATTTTTTAAACATCGCCAATATCAATGCCTTCGAACAGAAATCGATAAATCAATTGAAAAAATACTGTTCGTACTGGGGTTCGAGCCCGTGAAGTCCGGTATGAAAGCCAACGACGTTGACTACTGTGTCACGGAACAGACAATTAAAATCACTCGAGATTAATTCGAGAAGAAAAAAGATCACAAAAACCTATGCCAAAGATCGCCTAATCGGCATAAGGAGCACACTTCACCTATTCGCGCATGACTGCGCCCCGGTGTACAGCCTGCTAATGGTCTAGCAGGGACTTGAACTAAGATAATACTTTGATCACAAGGGTAAAATTATTTCCACTAGAGCTCGTAACTCATAAATGTAAACATAGTATTTGCTTTTTTCGATTGATTCTACAGAAACATTGACAATATATTTTTTAATGTATTCCTCACAGATGAATCTTGTCTATTTGTAAATTCTTATTTGTAAGATTGAAACAAAAGTTAATTACATTTTTTTAAATATTGTTGTTGAATAATTAACATAAGTGACATACATATCTATTATTATAATATGAAATTATTCAATTAATATTTTCTATTAATAATATAATTAGAGAATGTTGTTTTTCAAAATTCAATATCACTTATGTAATCAATTGAAGGTTAAAAAAATATTTTATAAAATGCATAATAAATAATGAAAGATTATAAAAAAGACTAAACAGAAAATATTATTATTTCATGTAAAATGTTTTTTTTTTCTTAAAATAATAATTAATCATTGAAGTCTAATCAATTCTGGAAACTGTCAACATATACAACGCTTAGTAGATGCAAAATATTACAATCCATCACGAATATTATTAAGGAAACAAATTAAATGGTCAGAATTTAAATCAATTTTTGGTCAGAATAAAAATATGAACGGTAAGTATAAAAATATTAAGCGGTCAGAATATTTAATAACAATTTTGTTTAGTAGGTTAGGTTACGTAAGGTTAGGTTTTTTTTAAAAAAAAACATTTAAATTATGACTATTTATTCTGACCATTTAATAAAAATTCTGACCAGCGTTATTTAAATTCTGACCAGAAAAAGTTATCAACATTTTTTAATTTCTATCTTTTCGATGACGTCAAGAAAGAGGGTTCCCTCCCCCTCCCCAGCCCCGCTGTCACAATTTTTTTATTCCTACCTTTTCGATGACGTCAAAAAGAATCGTTTAAAAACGACAATCGTTTAAAAAAATCATATTTTATTTTTTCTATTATGTTAAAAAAAATATTGCTTGGGCACTCCACACAATCGAGAAATGATATTTGAGGATTTTTGGCACGCGGACCCAAAAAGGTTCGCCATTCCTGGACTGGGGCATAGAATCCGGACACTTTTTGTGATCTCAGGATTGAACATTCAACATAAAATCGTGTATACATAGGGATTTGGAATTGAGAAATAATTGCTCGGCAATTTTGAATTCCCGGGATTTTTCAAACATTTGCGGATTTTCCAAGATTAAACGCCGTGAGAGCTTGTTTGTTTACCCCTCGCTCAATTTTATCAATCCCGGAATTGGTACTGTCACAATCCCGGGATTGAAGGCCGTGGTTTGGACACCTCAATTATAAAACGTAGAGGTAGAAAAATAAATCATTAACAATCGATCGGAGCAAATAACTAAATAAATGTAAGGCTGATGTAATATCTATTAATGATGATAGGTATTGTAACAAAAAACCGGTTTAGTAAAACTCAGAGATTAACCGCAGCAGAAACGGAAAGTAATTGGTCAAAATTGTAGCGCATTTCAATTATTATACAATCCATAAATGGATCAAGGACAGCTTTAGTAATTATTGTTACTAACAACAATAACAAGTGGGTAAATATATTCAGTATATATTTCGGGTCCAATGGCGCAGTGGTTATCGTTATTGGCTTCCGTGCCAAATCTCACGGGTACGAGCCCAGTATTCCCATTTTTTTCGACCGATTCATCGGTTTATGTTCGAAAGCTTGGCTGTTTGCGATGTCTAAAAAATATTTCCAACAACGGCATAGAACAGGCGTGGGGAACCTGCGGCCTTTTGGCTACTCCGGTGTGGCCTTCTGGACAATTCTGCGATTCTGTATTTTTTTTTATTAATTCGTTAATTCCTGAGATTTTGGATTTGAAAATTCCTGGAAGACCTGAAAGAGAAGAAAAAAAGGTCCCACGCTGGTAATTTTGGGAAATCCGCATATTTCTGGGCTTTAGAAATTAGCATGAAATTGTTTCCGACCAAAGATTCCCCAGTCAATGTTTACTGCAGCCTTACAATACGAAAAGGTTCCCCACCCCTGGTATAGAACATTGATTTAAAAGCGTTTGGACTTAAAAATATACCTAAACTAAGAAAAAGACATAAATTGTGAATTTCAATTCAAAGTTTCTTAGTTTAGCAACCAAAATAAAGTAACGTCTTCGATTATTGTGGTTACAGGATATGGTAGTTTCCAACCTCATTGAATGTGCATTGAATTTAAGTGATAACGTGTTGCAAGGTAATATAGTGTGACAGATTTAATTCTAAGAAACCAACCACGTTGTAATATATTGTATTTTCAAAATTGAACTGCCAAAAATCTCTTAATTTACTTATGAACCATAACCACGAGAATTTTCCACTTCGGTGACCCCTTTAACCCTCAATGTACCCCGCATGTGAGGGTATTTACGCTCTAATTAAGCCAATAGCTTAGATATGGTTACCTTGATATAGAAATATGAGCCTAAGTCAGTCAATGAGAACGCGCCAAATGCATATATGACAAACTAGTACCTATAAAAAAAATAAAGAATAAGTTATCGATAGTAAATGAGGAGTATATTTCCTAAGTAAACTTATTCCTTTTTTACAATTTGATGTAATGTTGATTTTAAATATTTTGTTAATATTTCTGTTGCAAACTGTACTTAAAACCAATAAGTTATCTCGGCACGTTCGCAACTAGCTGCTCATAGTCTTAAAAATATCTACCATCCGCGAGTTTGTTCGTGAGATCTCTCAAAAGTTTTGCAGCGAGGTAGGTACAATTCTTAAGAATCGTTTTAGACCAAGAGCAGTTCTGCTCGACGACCCTCCATGGATTTACTATCAATTGCTTGAATAATAGAATGTTGCAAATACATTATAGACTACAAAAGCTGTTTGCAAAAGTAAAAATAAATTGTTTTTTTTAAGAAACTTGACTACGTTCTTCATTTCCAAATCTTCAAAATATAAAAAAACAATGCCGTAGAATCGCAAAATATGATACCTGTTAATATAGGATCCCTATAAAATAGATATGGAAAGTACCTACACTATAAAAAAGGGTTTCACCGGTACCGCCATGAAATGAACTACATTAACTATAAACGCTGCTCTGGGGAAGCATAATATATTCGGCATCGATTGTTTTAACCAATGAAATAATTAAAATTAATCAAACGTTAAAAACACTCCAATTTGCCAAATTTAATAACTGTGCAAACTATTGCAGAGGAGGCGTTGAATAGTATATGTGGAGTATGGACAATGGGCAAAAGGTTCAACGAGGTGATAATCCAGCTGGGTTCGTTGAATCTTAAAAATACAATACAAAATGTTTTGAGACAGCTGCATTCAGAGGCCAAGACCTAAACTAAGATCGTTAATTGAAATAGGAATAAAAAATAATAAAAATACATTGTTTACAAATGTGATTTTCCGGTCATATTTAAAATATTGAAAGTAAATAATAATATAATAAAGAAAGAACACACGTATCACAATTCTGACTAAAAACGATATACGGTAATACTAGGGCTATCGTAAAAAAAAAACGTAAATATTAACTGAGAGATTGGCAACATTGGAATGCATGCGAATCTAGTTATAAGATTACAATTTAAAAAAATATATTTAGTAGTTTGCATTTTTACACGTTTTTTGTCATTTTTGCTTTTTTGAATATTGATTACAATGAATTTGTTTATTTTGCCAGACGATAGATTGCAAAGCATGCAGAAAGAATGTTTTGTGTAAATTTGTAAGTAAATAAAATAAGTTGGTAAGTACTAGGTAAGTACTGTAAAAATAGATTTTTTACTTTTGATGCTTCAATTTAAAACTGTGATTGTAAACGAAAAAAAAAACGGAATCAAATCAGAATTTTCAAAAATTCAATATTTCTTATATGTAAAATATTAGATATCGCATTGAAATCTTTGGAGGGCTGGATCCGGCCCGCGGGCCTTAGTTTGGTGACCGCTGCTTTAGATAATACATATAAGTAATATAGGCGAGGTGGGTTGTCTAATATTCAATATTATTATGTTGATTGTAAAGTTTTTTTTGAGAGGTATTCGGGGTATGCCAGAATTTAAACGATGAGCGAATGAGACAGGCGTACATACGAATGGACAATTTGTATCCCAACTGCCATACTTTTTTTCTGTGAGTCTTTTCACGCCAGTCAGGATATGAGTGTACTGCTTACGTAAACCAGGAGGCTTGTAAAGCGAGTAGGAACTAGACACAACAGCAATATATAGTAAACAATGAAAACAATCATAAACGTGGAAAAAACGTGAGTAATCTTTTTTTTTGAATGACGATTGTGTTACATATATTTATGCACCATTGGCTAGTACTACCGAGTGACCGTCAATGGACGATAGGATACAAGTAATACGATAAAATCCCCAATCCCGACAATGTCGAGTGTAAGGAAACTATAGTAACCCGTTGTTCGCCGGGAATACGCTTTGTATGTGGTCGCAATATGGGAAATTTAACGTTTGTTAATATTTAAAAAAAAAGTAAATTTAATTCATAAAATATTAGTAATATATCTTAGCGAACGAATGAAAAATGATGATTATTTTGTTTGGCTTAGCGAAAACTAATCTAGATTACCGTCCATGCCCTGCCTTAGTTTATTATGTAAAATTTGACGATAAGATTTTGGCGATTAAAAAATTTAACAAAATAAAATTAGATTCGTGCATGTAACAATTCGTTAAAAATAATATAAACTTTAAAAGAAAAATAAACTTGTCGCCATGTATAAAATCAGTGTTAGCTATCAATATATATATATATATTTAAAATGTAAAATTTCAATTAACATATTTGTTATTTCAAGTGTTGTGTAACCATAATTGAAACAAGTATGTATTTGGCTTTTAAAAGTACATTTACTGATTTAATTTTATAGTGAAAATGAACTTCCACAATGTTACCGCACAATCCATCGAAAATACATAGTTATCGGTGTCTTTGTAGTAGAGGTCTGCACGGGCCCGGGCCGGGTTCGGTCGGGTAAGCGCAAATGAGATTCGGGATCGGGTCGGGCCCGGGTAAGGAATTTATTTATTCGGAAAAATATTTTAGACTATTTTCGTGTCATAAGTCAGCCATGATGATTTTAATTATGACCAGTTCTATAGACAATCGTAAATTGTTGTAAATTTGTAAAAAAAGGGTTTTTTTCGGGCTGAGTAGTATAAATCTGGACTTTGGGTCGGGTTCGAGTAACAAGTGTGGTATTAGACTCGGGACATTCGGGCTCGGACCGGGTAGTTTTGTAAAATTTCGACCCATGGAGACCTCTACTTTGTAGAATGATAATGTTGCCAATTATTTCCCGCTGTGGTATATTAAGTAACAGCTCGACCCTTCGATCAGGTAGTTTGGGTTCATGTCCCGATAAGGTCAATGTCAAGTTTTTTACAATTTAATTTTGGGTGTTCGTCATGTCAATTCTCCTCGAGTTGATCTCGACTATCGAGTAACTTACGAAAAATTCTCATTTGTTTATCTCGCATGATCTTTTACTTGAACAATATTTAGTGCATATCGACTGTCGAAAGGTAAAAGGACGTAACCCACAGTTTTTTCAAAACAGGTTTTTTCGATAATCACAATCTATCATAAATGATACACGTTCTTATCAAAAGGATGCAATCTAAAAATGCCGAATTAGTATCTAAATTTAGCTTTTAAGTTTGAAAAAGATGACCTTGTAAAAAATTAAAACCAAGAAAAAAGACTGAAATAAAAGTTTTTCCTGGACAATTTCTTAAATAAATTTTAGATTGTGTCAATCAAACACCAGTTTAGAAATCTCCGTGCACTTAAATGTTGTGTATAATTCATAATTTGCATATGGCCCAAAATCGTCAAAACACGTTTTTCGCGCCTCCTGTACAATTTGATATGTGTGGGTTACGCCCTTTTTCCTTTCCACAGTCGATATGTTCTAATATTCATTTAAATTCTAAAATACATATTTTTTTAAAAAGTACATAAATTAAATTGAATGAATTTTTACAAAAAAAACCGCGGAGTCAAACTGAAATATTTATTTTGATAATATGTTAACATCAATCCGTAATAAGCAAAAAATCGTAACTGACAATTTATAAATTTATTTATCGAAAAAGGAATTCCTTAAGTGCGGTCAGTAAATAATAATATATGGTCAATGCCTATCCTGATATTATAATAAAATTATCTGACTACTTTCAGTTCTCTAGATCAGCGTTTCTAAACCAAGCCTCACGTGGAACAAACGGTAACAAGTCAAAACACTAAAATACATAGGCCCTAAAAAAGATCAGGTGAATGAGATTACGCTCTATTTTTTTGTCACTGTCAACTGAGACAAATATCAACTATACAACGATTGAAATATCTTTTGAGAGCCAATTTTTTAAAACTTAAGCTGAATAGGTAGATAAATTATTATTTACTTGATTAGGATACTCCTAAGCTGGCTTTTTTGCTTAAAAGGTTCTCAATATGATTGAGGTATGTTCGCTGAGAACGCCTCTTCCAACTAGGGTATCCAATCCCAGAGCCTTTTTGTGATCCCGGGATTGACTAATTTTTGATTCCGGGAACACTCCCGGGATTGGGCACTCAACATGAAATCGTGTATAATTTGAGAAAAATTTTCATTTCCAATTTCAAAAACACAGGAATTTTTCGATTTACCCAAAATGTCACCGTGGCTCGTTTTTTTTAACTCTTCCATAAATTTAAAAATCTCAAAATCCTATACATTTTCAGGATTTGCTGAAAAATTCTCAATTCCGAAATCCCGGGAGCGCGACCGTACCAATTGGACGGGATCCCGGGATTGGAAAGCCTATTTTTAACTCTAAGTTTTAAGATCAAAACCAATTTCTGCGCGTGGGACACGAAGTTTCAATCGCACTGTATGTGGTATTTGGTGAGGGAGCCACACTTAAGGGACCAAAGAGCCGCAGTTTGCCGACTACTGCTTTAGGTAACATTGAACAATTATTGGCTTAAAATCCAATTTACCGAATTGGGTTCTTTTGCCGATTATGATTCGATATTAATAACACATTTTAGTTGCAGGGAAAGAGGGCTAAAACGTCGCTGTTTGGGGCCTTATGTGTCTTAATAACCAACCTCTGGCTACAGGTATTACACGTTGTGTTAGGTACAACAACCTCTCATTCTCTAACGACATTGATAACACAAATTATTCTAATAAGTATGAATAGAAGAATTTTTTTTTTTTTATCTTTAAATATTATAATATATTCACAGATTTGTTTAGATGTTGCTGTAAGTGTTTTAATAAAACTACTTTGCACATGTTGATGATTCACATTTCCATTACAATAGTTGTATCAAATATAATAGACTTATGTATACTCTGCAGTAAATATTGCGGAATTTTACCTCGTCATTTATTATGATATATTTTCACTAACATTATACTTATCTAAGTTAGGGAATGCAAAATCGAACAAATGAGTAGCTAAGAATCATAACTCACATTATATGAAAATCGGGTTATGAGAAAATCGCAAAACACCATAGGAGCACTATTTTTTGTAGTTAAAAAAAAGTAATATTTTTTTCTATAAATATTTATGCCGAGTGAAAGGTAAGACTTTTTTAAAATTCAAAATATACTATTAAACTATGAAAAATACAGATGGCCGATTGCTTCTTCTTATTTATTTTTTTTATACCATGTCCGCTCCCAATGTGGAGCATATGGACTCCTAATGGAGTTTATCTCAACAGAAGTGTTTCTACGAGAACTGCTTGTTACTCAGTTGCTCAACTTCCCTTCTTCCAAAGAGAGTAGGGATAGAAGGATAGAGCTAGGACAGGATTAGTAGTAAGCTAATCGCTCTCGATACGCCCTCTTCATATGATAGGATGGGTGAGAGGGGGGAATTCAAGACATCACAAACATCCATGCCTTTGAACAGAAATTCATAAATCGATTGAAAAATCAATTTATAAAACTGTCCGTACCGGGATTTGAACCCGGGCCCTCTGTAGCCGAAGCCAACGACGCTGACCACTCGACCACACAGGCGGTTGGTATTTTATTAATACATCTTATTTTAAAATATGAGCTCGACACTAGGGCTAGTCGGTTTTCAAAAACCGGTTTTTTGTCTAAATTTGTGACATTCGAAAACTGATTTTTCAACATCGTAACCGGTTGTGCCAAGTTTTCCATAAACAAAAGGACAGAAAATTTGGATCTTTTATTTGATGGCTTAAAGACCATAAGCCCCAGATCATTCATTAACGAGCGAAAGGGTATTTTCGATATAAGGAAATTTTGTTACAAAACGATCAGTGGACGCTTTGTGTTTTCCTAAATCATATTTTCTGAAGAGTAACACCAAATAATGGCTTGTGTATTATTCTGTATATAAATAAACATCATAAAAAGAAATGAACTTTTTCTCGCTATTTTAATTGAGTTATCAGTTTTTTTATAGAACTTCGAAAATCGGTTTTTTCAAAAGTCGGTTTTTGTATAAACCCTACTCGACATCAATGGTTAGCTTTGGAAATGGTTTTGAAATTGTTCAAAGTATTTTTTTGAACACAATTATTTTTGTTTACATGATGATTGATGCATTTAGATTTATTTGGCATTTAACTCAAAAATTTAAAAAATGCAAAATGTTAAGTTTTGATTCTAAGCGCTATAAATATATCATAAAAAACGTTTAAATTGTAGCACTCTTCATGCATTTTTTTTACTGATATATTCAGGGGGGGTATTCGTCAATTTATTATGATATAGACATTTATTAAAGGGGGGTTTTAATACTCAACATTTTTATTTATTTATTACGGTTGGTATGTCCACTGATATTATTGTAGATATGTCAAACACCAACGACTAACATAAGACTATTTCTGATGAATTATGTCCATACATATTAGAGTGATTGTAGTGCAATAAATATAGCTTAAAACGAGATTGTGTTCATTTTGGCAGTTTGTTATAAACTAACTTCTTTCTAACGCACTCTTTTGATTTGTCGAATAAATCTTAAAATATCGACGATAACAATAGTGAACATTGCCGTTATTATTAAATTTGTGTAATACCAACCGAAAAAGCCAAATACAAAAATCTTGTCAAGATTAGAGACCTTCTATTAGTGCATCCTTATGTATTTGAGAATAGCCCCCCCACATTCGATAAAGCTGGTTGAAATACATATACCTAAGTTAATGAGTTAAGTTTAATGTTATTGGAATTCTACACATTTCTTTCTGATGAACGAAAATCAAATTGAAATGGCTTATTTTAGTTTTGTTACGGTTTCTCACAGCGATACAATGCGTCTCAGTTAAAATGTAATTAATATCCACCTTTGTAACACTACAAACGTTCGTATTCAAAACAAGTTAAAACTGACATAAATCATTGATTATTCGTCAATATAAGTAGCACTGCGTTTTACTAGACTTTGGCACATGTCAGTTTTAAATTTAAACCGCGGTTTAATGCACGCACTGTTTTATTTGGGTCTAATTTTCACACTGTTTATAAAGTCAGCTATTGATTTCTGGACTTGTTCGTTTTTACCGGCTGTATCTAATCAACAGCTGACGAATTTTAACGATTAATCCGGAATTGAACCAACAACCTCCCGTCTCGCGACCGTTTTCAATACTAAAACGTTTGACAACACTTCGCGAACGCACACCAACAAAAGATAAATAAACAAATACAGACACGAGAAAAAAATACATTCGCACTAATACACCGGTATTAATCGGCAACAAGTGTTTTTTTGTGTATTACATTATAAGTTCAGTTACCCCAATAAAAATATCAAAGCAATAGATTTTCGGACAAAAATACAGCACTAATAAATTCAAAAGTTACGGCTATGAGAAAGAATAGATTCGTTATAATTTAATTATATTGTGGTAATAATATTTTTTGCCGATAACCTATGGTCAGAGAGAATAATAATTGAGATAAATCAATTATTCATACACGAAAAGTTAACATTTCCTGTACTTTTTTTATGGAATACCACTATTATTTCATTATTGATATGAAGAAATAAATACAGACTGAAAGATAAATGAACATTGTCTAATTCATAAAATCTTCGATGGTAAAAATATTTTTTTTTGTGGAATATTTTAACTATTTTTTATATCTAGAGTAATTCATAACTACCAGTTTTCAATTATTTTTTAGTTAAACTGTTTTATTATGAAAACTAATTGATTAACCTTCATTTGAAATAGTTTCATAACATTTCGAAAAAAAAAGTTAGCATAAAAAACTTTTTTAATTACAAGTACGCTTAAATTTTTTAGCATAAAAACTTTTTTACTCACCTCAAATCAAAAACAATATAATTAAAATTCCCCGTTTTAAATTTTTTGAAAAGACCAATGAAAAAAAAAACAAATACTGAGAAATCGTAGATTGGTCCTCATATATTTTTGTGGTCACATATATTTTTTTGATTTATTAAGTTTAGTTGAAGGCTTGCTAGTAAAATAGCAGTATATTTCTTCAGTTCACAAACAATTAGGAATATTTCGAACCCAAATTGTGGGAAATAAATGTACTAAAATAAATAAATAAAGCAAATAGCTTGAAAAATAATTTGAATTCTGGCCACGTAAAAGTCCTCTGTATTTTGTATTCGATTGACGAATTATTATTTTGATTTTTTTTCTCGCATTTTGCTTTTTCATAAATTATTTCAAAACATTAGCTAATATTACTTATAATTACTTTATGTGTAACATGCATCCGATGGTAAGAGTATCAGGAATAATTGTTTACTTTAATTATTTTAAATAAGTAGGCGGGCAATTAGGGCGCCGCCTGAACTGCGATATTAAACTTAAATTGTGATAAGCACCTGCAGATAAAACGGCGTGGTGAAAATAGTTTGTAAAGGCCAGAGAGCGTAAACAATTTAATAGGTTGATTTTCCACTCATAAATTAAGCAAAATAAATTGTAGTTATAAGGAAATAGTATTGGTCCATGACTCAATATTAGTATTAAGAAAATTGTTTATCAGTTTAAAAGTAGCGAGAATTTTGTTTTTTAATAATTCACATCGCAGGTATTCATTGCCGGTGAGTAATATGTTTTTGAATTTTCAAATAAGTGTATCAAACCAGATCTATTGGTAAAGAAAAATCTAAATATATTCATTTCCTGGAATCTACGTACATATAAATAACTGTTTTTAGTAAATATATTTTATGATAACAGATTAAAATAACAAAGTATTTTAGCTCTACAGTTTTTTAATAATTTTATTCGTTGATAGCTATTTCGGCTTGCGCCATCGTCAGAACTAGTTAATAATTTAATAGTTTAATAGTTAATAGTTAATAGTTTAATAGTTAATAGTTTAATAGTTCTGACGATGGCGCAAGCCGAAATAGCTATCAACGAATAAAATTATTAAAAAACTGTAGAGCTAAAATACTTTGTTATTTTAATCTGTTATAAATGGAGTTCTACCAAGTAAATGCCAAATCAATTAATAATATTTTATGATGATGAAGTAACCGGATATAAAGTTTAGTGGACATGAATTATTCCGATATGCTGAAATAACTTGTTAATGCTGTGCGAGTGCAGCGGCTTAGAGCGACACCTATAATGAAGACAAATTATTAAATAGCTAATTTACAAACATTCTTGTTATTGATATAATGTAGCTTTTTAATAAGACTTTAAAAACCTCCAAGATAAGTTAAGCATTCTTTATTATTATATTGTAATAATATGTATCGGTAAAAAAATGAACAGAGATCCAGTGGCGTGCTTAAGTAGAAGCCTTTTTTTGAATATGAATTAGCATCTCATCCAAAAAATACTATTTATTGTTGAAAAAAATATTTAACGTTAACAAAATCTTTTTGTTTTTACTGTAATCATGTACTCAAAACTGAGACCAAAGTACAAACTAAATAAAAACAATTAAAAACAATATATCTAATATTGGGTGACCGAACGTGAGTTTTATTAAAACTTGAAACGTATAACTGCTCTACCTGTTTGAGAGATGATGATTAATTATCACCCACTGTGTTCTCGTTCAGTGCTTTCCAAACTTTTTAATGGAACGGCCCTTGAAATCTGAAAAAAATAAACCGCGGCCTCCCTGAACAAAAACGCCTCCAAACGCGGCCTCTAGTTTGTTAAGGACTGGTCTAGTTGGTAACAGCTTTCTTTACCGATCAGGTGGATCTGGGCTCGATTTACGGTAAGGTCAATGTCGATTGTTATTGTCTGAACGATCGGAGAAGTTTGATGTGGTTTGTCCACATATGCCCCCAATTTAACATGAAGGTTGAATTCAAAAACAAGGCAGACTTGAAGCATCTGGTTGATTTGAAGCATAGTATCTTAGTTTTTTTTTCGATTAAACGCAAATTGGACACAATTCTATTGCCACGGTAGATTTTCAGTAATATAAGGATAATTGGAATTATCAACAATAAACTTTATTCCAGTCTGAAGCTGGTCACTATAGTTCAGTGCTTGTTAGTTGCTGTTAGTCCAGTGCAGTTCTGGATCTGCATTATTATTCTGGGTAAGGCGGGCATAATTTTAACGGCTGTAACTGTAACCATTAAACAGGTGGTGCTGGAACAATCAAATTATATTTAAAGTTGAATTAAAAATTTAATACGATTTTCAAGAATAAAACAAAATTCTGTTTATCGTTGGCGTTTGAGAGATTTACTATAACAGCAGTAAAAATAGCCGCAATTATTAGACTTGCGATAAAACCAAAACGTAAAAACCAAATACAAAAATCATGTTGAAAGGCTCGGTGTGTTGATCGCAGCATAGATCTATTCGAAGGCCAATAGTTGTCATTGCATGCTTGGCCAAGAATACATAGGATGTGGTAAACACGTTTCGTGTGCGATTATTTCATAAATTATAACTGCAAATAATAATGTAATTGCCTGCCCGAGCTGTGATAAAATCATTAAAAAATATGAGTTTTCGCTGGAAGTGCTGATAAAAAAACGCCTCCGCGGATTTGGACGTAATTGGATTTACTGTGATCGCAAATACTTCCATATCCATTGTGACTTTAAAATAAGTTGTTTATCTTTATTTAATGCATATAATATATGCATATTTGATATGATGCGACACCTTACGATTGAAAATGAAAATAGTATTTTGATTAAAAATATATTAAAACTGTCTTACTAAAACTTCATTCAGATTAAGAGTGGAGGGTTAAAGGCATCAATATTTTTAGCTCCTGAAAACCACATGCAGAAGAACGGTGAATAAAAAACGTATTTACGCTTTAGGGCAGTGGATCCAATTCAGAAATCAAAATTGACTATAAATTGTGTGTAGCAAAAGTGATAAGCCAACCACTAGTCTTGTCCTACCCTATCCTCTCTATTCCTACTAATGTCTTTAAAAAAATGAGCGACTGAGTAACTTACAGCTATTTTAGAAGAACTTCTGTTGAGATTAGGGTTGCCAGATTTCTTGCAAGTGAATCCGGGACACTTGTCCAATTTGCTTACTTTCGAATCCAAAAACTCAGGAATTAGGGTATTCAATCCCAAAGCCTTTTTGTAATGCGCGATTTTATGGATTGATTAATTTTCAATCCCTTAGCTCGTTTTGTTTTATTTTTAGCTCACCGAAAAATTTAAAATCCTCAATTCGCTATACTTTTCCCCCAGATTTTCCCTATCAGTTTTCGGGATTTGCTCAAATTTCCGGGACAATTTAGTACTCATCCGGGATACGGGACAGCGATTCCAATTCCAAGACAATCCCGGCCGATCCAGGACATCTGGCAACCCTAGTTGAGATACCACATTAAGAGACCACGTGCTCCACACTTGGGGCTGCCAGATATCTTGACATGAAAACTGGGACATTGTTGATACTTACTCACAGTGCCCATGGCATTCATTTCGGTGATTGGACGAGAACCAGTGTGTACAACATCCTATGGCTATTATATTCGCTAATGCTTCCCAAATTTTTTATGCCACGACCCCTAAAATTTGAAAACCTGCGCGCCCCATCTTGGGAATCATTGATATATACCATCCGACGATTTGTTTGGATGAATATATATTTTTTTAAATATTTTACTTGGATTATTTACCCTTTCGTATTTTTGTATTTGGTCTGGCTTTAAACATATGATTTTTTTATATTTCATTATCTTTTTGCAAATTGGTAACTGCGAGTACTCAGTATAACTGAATAATGATAGTTTAACTAAAGCCGGGATTTTAGGCTGTCCCGAAAGGTCTCTTCGGGACGCCGGGCTAAACACGGAATACCGGGACGCCTGGCAGCCCTATCCGCACTGGGAGCGGACATGGATTATAAAAAAATGTAATTGCTCGAGTATTGAAACAAAATAATGCTCAATATATTACATTGCTTATAATAATAATATAATATATTCATCAAAATAAGCGCTGTGGGCTACCAGTAGCTCGCGATTGACCGCATTTTAGCAATCACTGCGGGGCTATTCACATTTTTTTTTAAATGTAGGCAATTATAATCAAACGAATCTCTAATTCTTAACATGTTTTTTGAATTTGGAATTGTAGGGTCGGTACTAGGGTATCCAATCCCGGACACTTTTTGTGATCCTGGGATTGACAATTTTTCATTCCCGGGATACCGGGATTGAATACACATAAAATCGTGTATAGATTGGGATTCGGGATTGATTAAAATATTTCAATTCTGTTAAAAGTTTTTTCAATATTGACAGGTTCCAGGAGTGATCATCTTTCTGTATGTATTATTATATAAAGTAACCGTAAGTTTTTAATGAGAATCACCCGTTTATGATTAGTATATATTTTTTAATGAAATATATAATTGTATATGAAATATCAAACTGGCGATGTTTATTTACTAGCCCGGAACTGCGATCCCGATTGCCAATATTAATTTGAATTTTTTAAAACTTTTTTTGTAATACCGGTATTTATAATGAAAAACCGAAATTCCGTTATTGATTCGTTCGTCCGGTTTTCCAATACTGAACTGCACCCGATTAAGTTTTTTTATTTAAGCCACTGTTCATCTCCAATTTAAGAAAAAAAATGTTTAGTAAAAAAATATTTGCACACTGTGGCTTATTTTTTCCATCCTCACCACGTTACTATTCAGGGATTTGTAACGTATACTAGAAAATTCTAGTTAAATTCTGTTTTAATCTGGCTTTTTAATTGATCAAGATAAAAATAGTTCTATTGGCTTTAAACAAAGGTATACAACAATAAAAATGCTACGTTCACGAGTTGTTATAACAATTATTAAGTTTCAGTACTTGTTGGTTGACCTTCCGTCGCCTATCGTTATATAACGCCGTCGTTAAAATAATATACATTTCACCATATTTTTTTGTTGTCATAACATATTATGTCTAAAATAATTGCATGTGATTTGGGTTAAAGGTTTGTGGGTGAATACGGACTAGTCTGCATCTATTATGTATTATAAATAGTATTTAACCCTTTTTACTTTTTGTCGATAACATGGATAGGACATTCCATTTTGTTCTAAGTAACTGAATGATATTATTCAATTTACACACTTAACAATATTGTTTTAAAATAAAAAAAATAGCGGTCAAATTTAATGGCGAGTGAAGTGGTGTACAGCGACACCTACAATGAAGATGGATTATTAAAAGACTTAATACATTAGTGTTATTGATGAATTGAGCATTTCTTAATATTCTAATTAACTTAATGTTATCTCTAAAAAATTAACAGGGAGCCAGTGGCGTGCTTAAGCAATGACCTCAATAAGCTTTAGCAATGAATTTCAATAACAAATCGCATCTCAACCAAAACTTACTTTTTTTTATTTAAAAATAACAAAATAAAATTTATTGATATTAATGTTAAGTTTTATTGGACATTCATAGATTATTAAATGTTGATATAGTGATTGTCAATTAGAAACGACTATACGAAACGAAATACAAGATTGTCAATTAGAAACGTTTTTGAAATTTATGTAGGATAACACAGTTCGCCCAGGGCTTGCAATTTACCGTCAAATTGCAATTACCGGTAAACGGTAAATCATTTTCCCGTTTATTTACCGGTAAATGAAAAAAAATAGACGAATGTAGATAAGATGATTAACTGCATGTGTCTATATTAACCAAAAATCTCGCCTAGATTGAAAGCTAAATAGCTTTAAATACGTTTCAGGTGAATAATATCATATAAATCCTTAATATGTATTTGATGTATTTTTTGTTCTTACTGAAATGTGGTAATGGGAGATCAGATAATCACTTATGTATATATATGCCACGTCGAGCTTGGTTAATTTGAATTACAACTGTATAGTGTTTGGTTTATTTGTCTGTGAGGAGTTAATACTATTAACTTATTAGTTTATCCATTAACTTATTGATGTATGTACTTAGCATATACCTAATATAAGTTAAATTAAATAAAATAACAATTGTTTTTTTTTATTGAATTCAATAAAAAAATGTTTGTTATAAAAAACAATATTTAAAAGTATGTTGGACCAGCTGCAGAGTTAGAGAGGTAACTGTGATGGTGATGACAGTGCTGACACCAGTATGACCAGTATCAATCTGTGTTTTAATGTTGCCACAGGCGAAAAAACGAAACTCCTAATTTTGCATGAATATCTAAAATAAACTTTCGTTATAATATGCCTGTATTTATTTATTCTTGATTCACGGCAAAATAATTTCCGGTAATTTTTCCAATTTATTGGTAATTACCGATAGTGCGTTTTGGATGATTTGCCGGTAAACCGGTAATGCAAGCCCTAAGTTCACCACTAAGGGGAAGAGTTACTAATGCTAAATGAATTACTTTAATAATGTGTGAATGGAGGAAGTTGTGTTAGTGAAGTAAAGCAATAATTTCATACAACTTGGTAAGTATGATAATTATAATCAACGAGCGATATTTTTACGAGCAGGTATTAATATCGTATTACGATCGACGCTCGGTCACGCGCTAGTGTTTGTTTTACCAAGTGTCATAAAGTCTAATCGGGACTTTGCATTCTCGCAATTAATATCACACACACAAAGCTATTAAAAATTACATTGTTTTTAAAAGAAGTTGAATTTACGATCCTTGATATCAGTATCGCATTAAGAGAAAACAAAATGCTTTGGAATTTGAAATAGTGACATCTATAATAGTGCTTCTCAAACTTTTCCATACAACGGCTCCTTAAATCTGAAAAAAATAATCCGCGGCACAAATCATGTTCTGCGGCGTCACCCGGAGAAAACCTGTGACCCACAGTTTGGGAAGTATGTACAGATCTATAAAACAAAAATTTTAATATATTTTTTATGAACATTTGTGTAGGTCAGTGGAGGGGAACCTGCGGCCTTTTGACTTGATCAAAATATTCACTTTTATCAAAAAATTATACGCAAGCGTTTGGAAAAAAGCGTAATCAACCGTGTCAGCGTTTTCTTTACTGCGGCCTTATGTTGAATCAGATAAATTAATGCGGCCTTTAGAAATGAAACGGTTCCCCACCCCTGGTTTAGGTTATTCATAAAATATTACAAGATACATTTTGGTTAAACATCTCTGTTGATTTAATTATTTTTTGTGACACTTTTTTACGTACTGTCAGCTGTTTAAAAAGACAAGGCTCCAACTTCGTAATTAAATAAATTGATTTCCAACCACCACCCGTTGTGCCTTCCACAACGCTATCGATAGAAAAAAAGGAGTCCACGCCTCACATTCATGTCCCGAGCAGAGTTGCACGGGACTGGTTTTGATTCATGCACTAGTGCAGTCACGGGGAACCTGCGCTCTTTTGGATTCTCTGGTGCGGCCTTCTGGCCAATTCTGTAATTCTGTAAATTTATGTAAATTCGTAAATTCCTGACATATTCTGACCGTAAAGTCTTGTTTCCGGACAAAAACTTCCTAGTCAATGTTTACTGCGGCCTTATGTCGAATCAGAAAAATGAATGCGGCCTTTAGATAATAAAAGGTTCCCCACCCATGCACTAGTGTGTTTGGAAACAAAAGAAAATATGAATAAAAATAAAAGTGTGACCAGCTGGGGCACTTTAATCATGTTGATACTTAGACGTATCCTAGACAGTGATCTTTATGTTTTTCAGTACATAAAGTACTATTTAAAATTTGTATACATATATTTTAGACACATTTAACTAATTAAAAAATTTATAAACTACTACTATAATATAAACCATATTATACTGTCTACCACGAATGACCAATGCGTTAATCACGGATGTATTTTTGATCTATCGTGGACCTATCAAATGGGTTTATATTATTACATCATGATACAATAACAAGCGATATCGATCCATCGCTGTCAATAATTCAACCAATCGCCTCTTGACAAAATAGTGTGGTCACCCAAGCTGTATACAGCGGCGTCGTTAGGATTTGACGTATTCTTTTTTTAATAAACTACAGTGAAACTTTATTTTTAGTGCCCGGAATTCAAGTTTTCCCGCCGTTTGCATACAATTTTAAGGCTACATTTAATTTTACGTAATTTTAGTACGTAATTTAACTCTTTGAGTTTTTATTTCCCGTCGAAACACGTCCCGTGCATATGAAAATAACAAAATTAAAATGTCTAGTAAATATTAATGATAGCTTTGTTTAAGGCAGTTAGCTCTTTTATTTATTGCTTTTCCATCTTTACACCTTCTTTATTTAATAGACGAAAATAACGCCCCAAGTATTCTAGTGTAGAAATTTGAAAAAGTCGATTCTTTTTTTTTAATATTTTTCTAAGGCTTAGACATTTGAGAGTATATCCTGAAAGGGATTTTTCAAAAATTCAATTATTTACTGAGTTACAGCGGTTTTGGTGACGCAGCAACTAAGCTGGTCCGACCGGAACAGATCGAAACTCAAAACTTTAAACGTGTTTTTCTCGAAACCACTTTTTTCAATCTGACGTACATAATATCTCAAGTTCTACCGAACCGATTTATTTGAAATTTTGTGTGAACCTTCTATATACATTTTTCTAGAGCCCGTAGCAGATTTAAGTAAAAATTTTAAGGTTGGGGCTTTAGCGACATTTTTATTAATTCAGAATCCGTTATTTTTTTTTTCAAATGACCAGAAAAGTTGGAATCGTGTACGTGAGGACACCATATTTTTTTAGGACCCCTCCCTTTATCAGCCGATAACTTTTCGAGTTATGATTTTTTTTTAAAATTTTTAATATTATGGTATTTAATTTTGTTAAAGTTTAATAAAAGATTTAAAATTAAATAGCGAGTTTTGGTTGAAACACAATTTTTCTTTGAAACAGAATAGGTCACTGTTTAAGCACGCCTCTGTCTCCCTGTTATAAATACATTTTATTGTAATAGAATAACAACAAAGAGTGCTTAACTCAACCAAAATGTTTTGAATATCGTATTAAGCTAGATTTTATCAATTACAATGTTTGTAAATAAGTCACGAAATAATTTGTCTTAATTATAGGTGTCGCTGTACACTAGAGGTCTGCACGGGCCGAAATTTTACAAAATTACCCGGTCCGAGCCCGAACGACTCAGGTCCGACCCAGCCCAGGCCCGATTCTGATACCACAATTATTACCCGAACCCGACCCGAAGCCCGGATTTATACTCAACAGACCGAAAAAATATCGTTTATTACAAATTTACAACAATTTACGATCTTCTATAGAACTGGTTATAATTAAAAACACCATGGCTGACTTATGTCACGAACACAGTCTGAAATATTTTCCTTAAATTCCTTACCCGAACCCGAATCTCAAATGCGCTTACCCGCCCGAACCCGGCCAGAGAGCTAAGCCAGGGCCCGTGCAGATCTCTACTGTACACGGTTACACTAGCCCTTAAGCAAAGCTTCATTCACAGTATTATTTTTGATCCTTAATTAGTTATTAATGTCATCAGCTGGAGATTATAAATTTTTCCTTTCTTTCGTCATATCATATTAACTAATGTAAACAACGTAAAAAACTTGCATGGTTTCGTTTACCTTATCAGTACATTATTACATTGATAATACCTAGTAATAACTTATAATATTTTTCAATTGACCTAAATAAATATCTACCGTAAAATTATACAGCTAGCGAAATCTGTGTATAATATTGAAATACATTACAATAAAAACGATAAATTAATCTTGATTAAACAATTTCATAAATTGATAAGATATCTGATCCTAGTTATAAATACTTTTAACAGATGTCGCGCTCTTTCATTTATAACGAAAGAAAAAATATCTATTAAATCTATTAAATATCTTAACATTAATAGCCGATAAAATAATCACTTTTCACAAATGTGTGCGTACTGATGTCCACTTCGCCCAATGATAGCGCTTTATTTTGAACACCAAACTTTTTCGGCCAATTGGAATGGACGTCTTTTTATATTCAAAATTCAAATTTCCTGGCTTAGAACTAAAGCATTGTAATAATATTGAGAGAACTTTATTTGAAAGTTTGCATGGCTACGAAGTTTTTTAAATAATCAAATGTACTGATTCGATTTTTTGAAGCTACAATTATAGGGCTAGGAGCTGATTTGACAGTGATTTTGTTCAGTGTCATCTTCTATTTATTAATAGTCGATAATGTCCGTTTTGATTGCATGATTGTCACTGATTTCCCCTCCCCCTGAAGACGGTCCCCTTCCCCCCACCCCTCTGCCCGCTATCGCCATCCGTTCATTTTTCTCTGGCGTCTATTAGTGAATATTTGAAGTCATGACAAAACAATTAATTTTCGTACTGACCAAAAATATTCTGTCCAGCTGAGGATCGAACCCATGTCCCTTTTTCATTCTAATCGTTTGCACAAATATCCATTGTTCCACAAAGCGATTAAAATTGGTGAGGTGGAACATCTATTTATTTTAAAAATTTCAAACCAAGTGATTTCTTAGTGACCTTACAATGACATCTGTGAAGCAATGCACTAAACGAATTTGAATAATTGAAAATAGAATATGTCAAATACTTATGAGATATTTTTCTTTTTCTACGAAATATACTTGAACGTTATTCCAAATATTAAATAATTTACGCAATTTCTGCTCCTACGAAAAATGGTTGTTAGCAAACTTGAACATTATTCTAAATATTAAATAATTTACGAAATTTCTGCTCCTACGAAAAATGGTTGTTAGCAAACTTGAACATTATTCCAAAAATTAAATAATTTACGCAATTTCGGCTACTACAAAAAATGGTTGTTAGCAAACATAAACATTATTTCAAAAATAAAATATTTTACGAAATTTCTGCTACTACGAAAAATGGTTGTCAGCAAACTTAAACATTATTTCAAAAATAAAATATTTCACGAAATTTCTGCTACTACGAAAAATGGTTGTTAGCAAACTTGAACATTATACCAAAAATTAAATATAAACGAAATTTCGGCTACTACAAAAAATGGTTGTTAGCAAACTTGAACATTATTCTAAATATTAAATAATTTACGAAATTTCTGCTCCTACGAAAAATGGTTGTAAGCAAACTTGAACATTATTCCAAATATTAAATAATTTACGAAATTTCTGCTCCTAAGAAAAATGGTTGTTAGCAAACTTAAACATTATTTCAAAAATAAAATATTTTACGAAATTTCTGCTACTACGAAAAATGGTTGTTAGCAAACTTAAACATTATTTCAAAAATAAAATATTTTACGAAATTTCTGCCACTACGAAAAATGGTTGTTAGAAAACTTAAACATTATTTCAAAAATAAAATATTTTACGAAATTTCTGCCACTACGAAAAATGGTTGTTAGAAAACTTAAACATTATTCCAAAAATTAAATATTTTACGAAATTTCTGCTACTACGAAAAATGGTTGTTAGCAAACTTAAACATTATTCCAAAAATTAAATAGTTTACGAAATTTCGGCTACTACGAAAAATGATTGGTAGCAAAATTAAACATTATTTCAAATTTTAAATATTTTACGAAATTTCTACTCCTACGAAAAATGGTTGTTAGCAAACTTGAACATTATTCCAAAAATTAAATATAAACAAAATTTCGGCTACTACAAAAAATGGTTGTTAGCAAACTTGAACATTATTCTAAATATTAAATAATTTACGAAATTTCTGCTCCTACGAAAAATGGTTGTTAGCAAACTTGAACATTATTCCAAATATTAAATAATTTACGAAATTTCTGCTCCTACGAAAAATGGTTGTTAGCAAACTTGACATTATTCCAAAAATTAAATATAAACGAAATTTCGGCTACTACAAAAAATGGTTGTTAGCAAACTTAAACATTATTCCAAAAATTAAATAATTTACGAAATTTCTGCTAACTATAAAAATAAAATAAATAAAAATAAAATAAAATACAATAAAATAAAATAAAATAAAATAAAATAAAATAAAATAAAATAAAATAAAATAAAATAAAATAAAATAAAATAAAATAAAATAAAATAAATACCATAAAAAAAAAAAAATACTTTGCAACAAAAATCTCACGTTGCTGGGCTTACAGCTAGTCTATATAAATATACCAAGAAGTGACAACTTCTTGGACGAAATATATTAAACTCTAATTGATATAATCCAACTCAATATGATATTTAAAACATTTCAGCTGAGTAAAGCATTCAATATTATTATATTGTAATAAAATGTGTCTGTAAAAAATGAACAAGGAGCCAGTGGCGTGCTTAATCAGAGACCTCTTATTTTTTCTCGACCAAGACACGCTACTTTAAAAAAAATAATTAAACGTTAAAACGTAACTTTTTGAACCTTAGCGCATTTTAAAATATTGATTGGGTGGTCTTGGCGATCACCATCTATTTTTATAAGGATATTTATAATTGGACAAGGATAATAAATAATATTAGAGATAATAATAGGTAAGAAATGCTTAACACAACTGAGATGATTTGAAAATCCTTTAAAGCCAGATTCCTAAAAATAAACGAATGTTTGTAAATAAGCCATTAAATTATTTGTCTTAATTGAAGGTGTCGCTGTAGACCGTGACACTCGCCCTTAATTAAGGGAGAGAAACGCAACATACCCGTATAAAGAATAAAATTGGAAGTCCCGCACCTATTAAAGGAAAGGCGATCATCCATTTTTGTACGAGGTATAAATTACCTCAGAGGAAATTATATCACCTCTTCAGCTGCTGAAAACGAGTCTCGGAAAGAGGGATCAATTTCAGAAAAGAGGGCAGTGTCGGCCGATGGACAATGCCGACAGCGAAACCACCCCCTCAAAAAAGGTTTAACCCCACGCTTGAAATCAGTGGGTCGCGTCAAATATATATATCGTCGAAATACTTTTTGGTCTATTTTTAGCAGATTTAAGCAGGGGTGCCTGGGTGACGGAACATTGTTTAGAGCGAATAAGAGATACCGTAGGTAATGTATTATATTTTGTATACACTTAAAATTCCTGTATACTTTATTGTGAAGGATTTATATTATACTAGCTGACCCGACGAACTACGTACCGCCTCAGAATCAATAAATGTTGTAATAAAAATAATAAAACATTTTTAGTACTTTTCCCACTGAATAAAATTTATTTGATCAGGACCGGTTTCGCTCATCGCGAGCATTATCAACTGAGTAATTATCATCTGAGCATTATCATCAGTTAATAATGCTCGCGATGAGCGAAACCGGTCCTGATCAAATAAATTTTATGTGGAAAAAGTACTAAAAATGTTTTATTATTTTTATTATATTGCCATTCCACCAAGTATTGACAGTGAACACCTTAAAAGTGAATAAATGTTCTGTTAACTTGATAACTTGAAGCATGATGACTACCGAGTCAACCTTCAGTTGTAAATTGCGCGGTGGCAAGCCAGGCAGATCCAATAAGTTTAAAAATTAAGTTGGATAGTTGGTTGCTTCGTCTTCGTTTGTTACACGGTCGATAGATTTAAAGGAATGCAGTGGACCAATGATTTGATTTTGAATTGTGAAGTTTAAATGATCCACATCTTTGTTCTTTGCCGCAAGAATTGCTCGTTCATTCAACCAATTGTGATTTTTGTGATTAGATGTTCGGGAACATTTTGTTGAATGAAGTGAAATTGCAAAAATTCGGCGGAAACAAAATCAATCCGTTCGATTCGTCGACAGGAACACCCCCGTTACCGATAGTCAGCAATTGCTTCGGCAGATAGATCGTTTAGCAATGCAACTCGCATGTTTGTCGTCAGCTGAAGATTCTTTACATAGCGCCAGAGTCGTGATTTGAGGTAAGCGTTTATTTCATCGGAAGCGGCAAATCTTGGAATGACTGGTAGTGTTTGGTGGAAATCGCCAGATAGTAGAATCATTGCGCCTATAAAACATCTTGAGTCATTGCACAGATATTTCATACTTTGATTGAGTGCTTCCAATGCGCATTTGTGCGCCATTGTCCATTCATCCCAGGTGATGATTTTACTTGCTACCAAAACTTTTGTCATTGGTGAGTGTTTCGCAATATTGCATGTCAGTTTTTCAGTCGTTTAAAGCAGTGCTCCGCAAGCGGTGTGCCGCGAGGCGATGCTGGGTGTGCTGCGGCGCGAATCTCTAATAAACGAAAAAAAAAATAGTTTGGTCGATACTACAAACTATTTCTGATGACACTATCATAGAGAAGCAGAAATAATTATTTTTTGGTTGAAAGAATATGTTATATGTACAGTCTGCGCAAGAATGTTTCGCGCACCTTGCGAAAGTTCGCTAGATTTGAAGGAATGTAGTGGACCAACGATTTGATTTTGAATTGTGAAGTTTAAATGATCCACATCTTTGTTCTTCGCCGCAAGAATTACTCATTCAATCAACCAATTGTGATTTTTGTGATTAGACGTTTGGGAACATTTTTTTGATGAAGCCGTCCTTCGTTGAGACGAAATTGTTAAAATTCGGCGGAAACGAAATCAATCTGTTCGATTTGTCAACAGGAACACGGTCGTTACCGACGATAGTCGAAGATCGTTTTCAAGCTTAAATCATTTTTCTCTTCTCCTTCGGGGCCGAGTTAATAATCCTCAAATTCTCATGACTATTAATTTATATGCTCCCAATTTATTCTTGCGTGGGCGTAACTATGAGCAAAAACTTTTTTTTGTAAAAACTTATACCTCGCTTAAGAGGTTTAAATCACCAGTTCCAAGGGCCCTTAGATTGATCAACGCATTGCCTAGAGAAGTGGACATTTTTATTGATAGTATTTGTGAACTGTTTGTAAAATTTCACTATTTTATTTCTTGATTTTTTATGTTGATTTTGATTCTGATATATTATGTAGTTTTATTTTATATTTTGTCTTATTATATTTTTCAAGTACATGGCGAATTGGCGTCAGCTGTTATGTCATGTACTGTAATTTTAATTTTGAACAATGAATAAATAGATAGTCAGCAATTGCTTGGAGAAATCTTCGGCAGATGGATCGTTTAGCAATGCAACTCGCATGTTTGTCAATTATTTGAGGCAAGCGTTTATTTCATCGGCAGCGGTTGATCTATCTACGTGGCTGCTATTCCAGAAGAAGAAACTGTTACAGCATTTTTTTATCTCGCATGAACAGTGGCCATAATCAATGACATGAAGAATGTCTTCCCAGCTCCACCGGGTGCATCGAGGAAAAATAAGCCACCATTTCCATCATCAATTACCTTCATTAACGTATCGCTAATTTCCTTCTGTTGAGGGTTCAACAGTGGTACATTCGTTCAAACTGATTGGTTCAATACATCTCGATCATATTCACGTTCACGTTCCAATTCTCGATTGAAAGCGTCGTTCATTCCACGATCTGGCGTTGGCATTCCTAACATGACTACCAAACTGCCGCACATGAGGTAACACATGTCTTCGATCTAAAGCAAAGCCTGGTTATGTATCTCTTCATTCACCTCGAGATCGGGATTCCCCAAACTGACACGAATTCGATGCAAAATGTATTCGGACATGTCATCCTTGTACTTGTTCCACAGTTCACGGGGATTCGATGGGAAGCATGTCAAAATAATGATAGAAAATAATGTGCGTATCTGACTTGGAGATTCAGAAACAATTTCTTCAGCGATTGTAATGAGTATCATTTTTAAGCAAATTGAGCTGTTGACATGCAAGTAGAAGCATTCGTCATTTTTCGGATGAACTGTGTACATGCGACCAAGAACATCAGTAGTCATTCGGATGAGCAGGAACCGCATCGCCTTGCTTTCGACGTTAAAATTTCTTCGATGTAGCTTTCCAAGTGTAATAACGTGGCATCTCAAAGTAGAACAACGTTCGTGCAAACAGCGTAATATTTTTGTCAAAAAAATTATCATACCTAATTAAAAACATAACCTTATTTCAACATTATCCGATTTTATTTCGTTTTCATTTTATATCATCGATTTGTTTTATTCTAATCCATACTCTAAATTTAAAATTATTTAGAAGTCAATCGTACACAAAAGAAGCAAAAACAAATGAATTTTGGAAAAATTGCCACCTAGCGGATGAAATCTGCATACAAACGACATTTTCATTATTTCAAGGTGTTCGCCATTTGAAAACTGTATGAGAACATTAATTTTCTTCATAATTTCTTTGCCGTGATATTTTTCCGATGTTTTAATGCTTATTCTGCTATTCTAGGCGGTTACGAATTTAATAAATCAAAGATCATTAAAATCCGAGCTGTTATTCTCGAGATATACGTGGTGTAACAAACCCCACTTTGTTTTATATATATAGATTTTAACGAATTTAAAATAACAACTCTATCTATAGAATAAATGGTTTATTTATTTAAACAATCTTAATTTTATCAACACTTCCCTTTACTATTCAAGAAAGTATTTATATTAATAAAGATCGATTATCTACAGCTTGTATATATAAAAAAAATACACTGCAGCATCTGAAGCGAGCATGGTTAAAAAAAATCGATATGTTCTCCCTTTTCAGTAGAACACCTTTACACTGAACTCCCCATTTACACGGTAGATACGCTCAACGCGATACCGAGTAAAGAAAAAGTGTAAACAATTATATTAAAATTTGTGGTAGATAGGTTTCCTTGCATAAAAATAAATTAAGGATATCAAAAAATTAAATTCATTATCGCTTATTGTATCTTAATGTTATATAAAAAATACTTTAAAAAAATCAAACGTAACAAAAATTATTTACTATCACTATGAGACAATAGACGAAGCCTTTTACGAAAATTTTGAATGACATATCTCTCATCTCTTGAGATATCCAGAAACTGTGTAATATTTCTGTCCAAATTTTTAAATGAATAGTCGATTTATTTCTCTTTTTTTGCACCGTGTTATTTCTAAATCGTCTTAAAACAGAGTTCAGTGTATTTTAATCGTTAAGTTGGTGTATTCTATTCAAATCAATGTTATGCGTTATGCGTAATAATTCATTAAAAACGTTATGCGTAATAATTCATCGAGCTAACCTTCTTGCTGAGTAAAACTATTATCATGTTGAAATGAAAATAATGATTTCGATACCCAACGCTCAATAGGTTTATCATCTTGATATTGAATTGATATTCATCGTCTCTTTGCCAAAACATTAGCGAGTATTGCAATGCATTGTATGAACGGTGTGCTTCGTATCCAATATCGTTTAAATACTATTTCACAGAAGTTGCGCCACATTATAAACTAATTAAAATACACTGTTCCCGCTATGAGCCATGAATCCCGTGTTTGACCATAATTGGATAAATAGATTTTGACATCAGAATGATTTATCGGAATTAAAACCTAATAAAAATCGATGAAAACTCAAAATAACGGCGCATGTATACCAGAGATAATAATGTATACCTACATAGCGAGCAGTCAACTGTCAAAGTATAATGTAATCAATGCCATCTGGTGGATTTACTGGAAAACAGCATACAACGTGTCATACAATGTCCACGTTCCATTTGTATTTTTCAAAAAAACAAATTGTATGAGGACATTTATTTTCTTAATAATTTCTTTCCCGTGATATTTTTCCGATGTTCTAATGCTTATTCTGCTATTCTAGGCGGATAAGAATTTAATAAAACAAAGATCATTAAAATCCGAGCTGCTATTCTCGAGATATACGTGGTGTAACAAACCCCACTTTCTTTTATATATATAGATATGTGAAACTCTGTAATTCCATAAAAGGTTTTTTTATTTTTTAAAAGATTTTCAACATCAGACCATTGGCAAAAATAAAATTACATATATGATTAGTTCTAAATAGGGCTTGTCGGTTTTCAAAAACCGGTTTTTTGGTAAAATTTGTGACATTCGAAAACCGGTTTTTCAACATCGTAACCGGTTGTGCCGAATTTTCCATAAACGAGTCTATAAATAAAAGGACAGAAAATTTGGATCTTTTATTTGATGGCTTAAAGACCATATGCCCCACATCATTTCCCAGCGGAGGGTTTTTTTCGATATCGATTTCTTGCTGTGCATTATTATGTATATAAATACAACATAACAAAATTGAACATTTTTTCGCTATTTTAAATGAATTACCCAGTTTTTGTAAAACTTTGAAAACCGGATAAAACCGGTTTTCGAACAATATTGACATTCGAAAACATGTTTTTTCAAAAGTCGGTTTTTGTATAAGCCTTAGTTCTAAGGGTTGTTTATAAAAATTCATATTAAAAAGTCGTCGGTGTGCTGTAGGAAGTCAGTAATTGAAAATTTGGTCAACACTTAGTTACATAAACAAAACTGATTACTGTTTCATTTTGTATAGATTAAAAGAGTGTCTTAACTTCAACCTATATTGTCCTATGATATATCTTTAAAATTATTATGTTGTATTTTATGTACATACCGGAATGAAAGACATCTTGCGGAATATAATACATTTTACTGACTTCTTGCACCAAATCAACGAAGTATGCATTTTAATATAATGTTTTAATTTTATAATGTTTCACAAAATTTAGTGACATAGTGTTTTTTTTTTCCAAATCGAATACTGGAGAGCGTATTTATTTTATATATTTATAAACATATTTTATAGCAAGACATTTTGTGAAAGTAAGCATAAAAACATTACTGCAATTTTTACTATCAATAATTTTTATACCAAAAATATTTTGTCGCCTGACAAAGGATAATTAATAAGAGATGTAAAAAAACCGCGTTTCGTAGCGATGCTATAAGTTGGCTTATGTATTCTATTCTAAAAAATATAAATTCCTAAATATATAATAATTCATATTATTCTTTCTTTTGGTACTAGATTGTAAGTGGGTTGAAAAAAATAGTATCCGTTTTTATGTTTTGAATTTCCAAAAAATCAACCCACTTAAAATATTAAAATATTTTATAAAACTTAGGCAAATGTATATTTTTGAAAATTGTGTTTCGTAATCAGTTTTATATGTTTGTTTGGGTACAATAAAATGTTAGCAAAACAAAAAATTGTTCATTAAGATTGTGGATTATTAAGTATGTAATTTGTATTTCATTTTTAAAATCCTGATATCGACCGTCCTGTCCTGTTCATTATTCAGACAACTTTGAAAATCGCAGTAAATATGCAGTAATACATTAAAAAAATACACTAAAAAAATATATTGAGTCATTACATGAACATTTTTTAATGTCCTACTAATAAACCCTACCTAATTGCCTTATATAATATGGAAGCACCTGTAGATGTGCAGATGAATAATTCTTGATTTATGGATACCATTTGAATATTGTTTTTCCTGTTATCTGAAAGCAAGTTATTTGGAACTGTCTGATTTATGACCTGGACAATCGATGTGTTTATTTGTTATGATTTAATTATAAATTTAAATATCTATATTAAAGAATCGATTGCACACACCGTAAAATATTTCTCGCATGAAATAAACATATTATTTTTTTCATGGATATTAGTTACAAAAAATATTTCTTAAAATTGAAATACCGTCACTCGAGAGGATTTTTCACAGTCACGTCACGTACGTAAAAGGAGTAATAAATGAAATTAAAAAGAAGATTAAGTTTGAGAAAAAAAAATCACTCACCTCGTCCTCCAGAGAAACTGGAAAATGAGTCAAAGGCTTAACTGCGATGTCTTCTATAGCCTGACTTCTTCTGAAAAGAAAATTCAAAATGGCATAAATAATTAAAGATGCAATAAAAAACGATTTGAAAGAATTATGTTAATTCTGTCACGTATTTTTTACCTAGTGTATAAGGATTGCTTCCTTTAAAAAATAGTAAATTGAACTTCCTCGAAAATATTTATCCCTTGCCTAAAAGCATAACGTTTGAGTTCGAAATTATATAATATAATAATTATATTATACTAGCTGGTTCCCGGCAAGCGTTGCAATTAGGCTTTCCCATCCCGGGATCCCGAATCCCGTAATCCCGTCCAATTTTGTGATCCCGAAATCTCGGGATCGCGACCGCACGATTGAAAAATCTTTAGCAAATGATTTTGGATTTGGAAGAGCTAAAAAAAGACACGGTGGTATTTTGGGTAAATTGGTAAATTCCTGGGTTCTGAGATTTTGAAATTCTTGGAAGAGCTAAAAAAAAACGAGTCACGCTGACATTTTGGGCAAGAAATTGAAAATGAAATAGTTAAAAAAAATCCATGACACCAACAGTTTGCACAATTTATACGCGATTTCATGTTGAGTGCCCATTCCCGGGATCCAGGGGTCGAAAATTAGTCAATTCCAAAATGCAGGGATCGCAAAAAAGCTCCGGGATTGGATACCCTAGTTGCAATGCTATTTAAAGAAAGAAAGTGTTTTAATTGTGTTTATGAAGTGAATGTTTTATTTTTTTCTGTTTGACGTTTGCTGCCGATAGTCTATGATACGACACACGCGCCATCTACTGGAAGTTAATTGTAATGTAACCTTCGTGCAAGTGCAAGCATACCTTGTCAAAATGAACTGTATGGCAGACATATAAACATTGATGATTATTCAGCACGATTTCATATTATCATTTTTTTACGTATCACTTATTTTAATAAAAAAAACTGGCGTTACAGCTAACGGCCAAGGTGACATTGCTTGAGATAAATTCGAGTAGAATAAATATCACAAGCACAAACACCCGCGTCCAAGATGTCAAATTAAAACTGATTTTTTTTTCACTCTTTTTTAGAAAATAAAATTCTGTTGAAATGAACTGTAATGAGTATATATATCGTTGGTTTACTGCTAGTCATTAAGTGATATGTTAGTCAAAACTGAGTTAGATGTCACAATTTACCTTTTTTGACACGTAATTTAGTAATATGTCGAAAAACATGTTTTTTAAAGCTTAATTGCATGCCCACAATGCATTTATTGTTACGTGATTTCTGTAAGAGGTCATTGATTGTGGTAAATTACTATTGAACTCTGGAATCGAGAGAATAAGTATTTGTGACACTTTTTGAAAGCTTTCAGATGACGCAAGGCAAAAGAATTTCTTATTACAGTGGAACCCCCAATTACACTACCCCGAATTACGCGCTGGCTTGAAATATCCGCCGCAAATCCCCCAATTGCACTGTCGCATTCCATTGTCGTTGCTACGAGACGGTCGTCTGTGCGACGCATACAGTCAAATGTTGGCTAGCGTGTCTATTCAACACGTACCAGGCTATACACGTATAGTCGGGCGACTGTCTATGTATTGGATTTTGGCTCGCTTTGCATTTTATCACTTAGTAACTAAATCTTTCGTCCACATTTTTTTTTGCAAAACTTAGGGAAATCTTAGTTTTGCATTTTTTGCGAAAAAAACCAAATCCCTAATTATGCATGAGATTCACTCCCCCAATTACACTACACCGAATTACACTGTCCCGACTTGAGTGTAAATGGGGGTTTTACTGTATATTATTTAAGTTTGAATATAATTCATAAATGTAATTAAAATTTTAATGTCGATTGTCTTAAAATCAACATTTTGTCACTTGACGAATTGCGACAGTCAACAGTATTATGATCCCCTGAGAAGTGAAGTGAGCTAAGTGGTATTTAGGAAAAAAAATGCGTCATTATATTCTACATGACTTTAGAATACACTTAATTAAATCTCTTTTTACACGTTAGATACGTTCCACAAAAAAACTGTGTATAAAAAAACAATCTTAGAAGTGAAGAAAAAATAATACTATTCATTGCTACTTCATTATACACGGGGAATTTTATGAAACCTTTTGTTTGTTATTAATGTCTTGTGTTATTGAATTTCTTGTTATTAAGAAATCCATTGGGAACCGTGTTAGAACTAATAATGTATGTAAATACAGTATTTGTTATTTTTTGAGGACCGTGTTACTTCAAAATCATGTAAAAAAGAGTTGTGAAAATATTGTAAACATCACAAATACAAACATGTAATAGTGATTTATCCCTAAAATAAAAATATGTTATCCACAAAAACACTAAGTAAAGACGTGACCTTACTTAAAAAGGAAAATAAGAAAGTGTATAAGGTTGGAAAAAAACTATTGGAAAATTTAACGAATAATCTATATTGATTTTCATTTAGGAAATTTTTGGAGTAACGAGAAAATATCTTAAATCTGACGCTATGTAAAAATTGTGCTTAAAATTAAAGACAAATAAAGAATTGAGATATTTATTTTGTGCGTTTGTTTGTTTGGTACAATAATGCTTATAAAACACGAAGTCTGCGGGCTATTTGTATGTTAAGCCCGCCGCTGGGCGTACGTAAATCTCTTTGTCTGATGCTTACCTGAGCAAGATGACTTTGAAGATGGGCCCCGCTAATCCTTTGATTATCGCCGACGCGTTCAAGTGACATCGTCCGTGAAGAACCACTCCGTTAACCTGGAACAAAATTATTACAACATTATCGTTATGCTACCTCCAAAGCCTTAAGGCGCTACAATTAAGTCTTAAGAGTATTTGATAGTTGAACGAAGTTAACGACAAAAGAAAATATAAATTTTCTTTTACAGATTTATCTATCAACAAAACAAAATGTTAAAAAATACATATTTTAAGGCTGAGTGTCACGGTCTACAGCGACACGTATAATAAAAACGAATTATTAAATAACCTATTTAAAAACATTCATATAATTGATAGAATCTAGCTTAATAAGATTTTAAAATCATTTCAGTTGAGTTATTCGAGAAAAATAATATAATGATGAACATACCTCTAAAATTTCGTCTCCGACTTTCACCCCGCCAGCTCTGTCGGCTGCTCCACCCGGTCTAAGTCCACAGACAAAGACGGCCATCCTGGATCGATCACGATGGCCGGCCAAGCTGAGACCGAGACCTCCACCCTGGCGTGGTCTCTCCAACTGTACGCAGACCACGGCGTGACCAAGGCCAGAGTACTTCTTTTTGACCTTATCTGTAAGAAAAAAACGGCTCGGTTAACATCGATGTCTAACTTACACGCCATGCCAACAGGTGGGCAATTAAAATACATTATAATATGCTTATATATTATAAAGCATTTAAGCAGTTAAATAAATATACGCTATTCAGTTATCAACAGTGGCGGACTACCCTATAAGCGCATGAGGCGCGCGCTTGGGGCCTCAAAAAAAGCTTATAATATACAACTCATATTGTACTTTTTGTCCAGATTTATATAATTTTTTACTGTTTTCCATGTAATTTTTATGTTGTCCGAAAAACAGGGCCTCCAATTTTTTTTGCGCCTGGGGCCTCTCGTGTGCTTAATCCGCCACTGGTTATCAAGCATTACGATGACAAGATCGAAATGAATTTTCGCGATGTCTTCATTCTTTTTCATCTGCCTTCTATCAGATCATGAAAATACAATCTGGACACATTATTTTAAAATAAACTTTGACTTATTTTAACAATTTTTTCGAAAAAATTGTGTATATGTTACAAAACATATTTCTTTTATCATTCCAAGGACGAGTGTTTTGCCGGAAATAAAGTTCTTCGGTTAATAAAAAAATAGTATTGGAAATATGGAGTTTACTGCATTTCAATACCTGAATATGCTGAAAGGAGAAACCTTGGTCGTTAGTGACAAAACGTGTAGAAACGTACAAAATTTGAACGATTCAAATTTTGTATTGAAATCTAAGCAACTTCTAGTCTCTCTAAAATCTATATTGGGGGATGGCATTGTTGAGAAAACTGAGCTAGTTCTCGTACAAATTATACGATAATACTTATCTCTAACAAAGCTCAAATCTAAATGAAATGATTATAGTTTCAAGGAAATACAAATAACTTGGCTACATTTATATTTGTTCTTCGGATTTCCGAAAAAAAGTTTGGGTGAAAATTTACTAGTGTTGATGAAGCTAAAGTTTTGTAAAATAAGATCTTACTTCTAATTTGAATTTAGAAAGATTTTTTACGAAAAAAAATTAAGCAGAAAAAGCCAGAATTAATAAATGGTATGTTTCTAAAAATCCTTGATTCTTCCAAATGAATAGAACATTAAAATCATTCCCGACACAATCCTGCGGGGAGTTGCGTCGAGTTACAGTACCTATCATCAGCTTTCCCCACAGTGTCTTAATCCCATTTATTAAATTAATCCATTCGATCTAATCAGAATATGGAGCTGGAACGTAGCGTGACAATGCCGTCCTCGGGGAAATGTTCCCAAGTAGGGGCATTAAAGTTTGACCTGGCATTAATTTGCCAACAACGGCGAGGGTGTGAGGGTAATGTGCTTTTTAATATTTATAGGGGTTGAAATTGAAGCTTTGAGTTTTCTCACATGTAAATAAATTAAAAACGTACAAAGAAGTTTCACACTAAAAATAAGAATTACGTAATCTATATCATATAGAGAAGTGTCCAAATATCACGAAAATAAAGGCGCCGGAACTCGACTCTAGCCAAGATTTTTTTAAAAGAGAGTAAGGATAAAAATATAGGACTGGTACAGAACTAGTGGTTAACTAATCGCTCTCACTTTGCGCTGTTAATTTTAGGATTAGAAGAGTGGGAGGGACATTGATCACAAATATCAACGCATTTAAACAGAAATGGATCTTGTACGTCTAATCTTAGTTCTGATAGTTTCTTTTTTTACTGTTCTAATAATTAAAAACAATATTTTCACACGATTTTTAGCATAAAAAATCGAAGTTTTTCAAGGAAAATTAAAATAAATGCGAATATTTATTTGAAACATTAAAAATGCCGAGAAAAAATAGTAAATAATAGTTTGAGTTATCACCAAATCGCCAATATTTATTGATGTAAGATTGGATAAATTGTATTTTGTTTGTACACTGTAATTAATTTAATGATTGAACCACCCATAATAACCAATATCACAATGTATTTCCTCAGGGCACAAACATTCAATTTCTTATACCTGGTTATCTAACACGAAAACCGCACGCAACACCCAAAGGATATAACAAACAAACAATGGTGCAATCGACTACGATCCTTAAAAGTTTCACTTGACCTTATTTGACATTTATATAGTTGCGTAACAGTTTATTTATCGTTAGCTATAGTTTTGTTTTTTACTGTTGGGAATATTAAAGGCAAAGACTACTAGGGGACGAAATGCACATTAAATGATTTAGAAAGATATTCCTATTAAAAACGAATGAATGAATAGATCTTATGTAAAATATGTATTTAATCATAGTTCTGACGATGGCGGAAGCCGAAATAGCTATCAACTATTAAATATATTAAAAACTGTAGAACTAAATATGTTGCTATTTTAACCCTGTTTTAAAACTGTTGAATTTAGAAATTTCTCGTAAAATACATTTATTTCGAGTGTTTACAAAAATATACCTTCAGTTTTTGTAATATATATTTTTGAATAATAAATGCATATTGTAAAATTCAATTGGTTTCATAATTATTGTGAATCGTCCTATAAAAGTGATAAAAAAATCCACCAATCCTTTTCCGGGAATACACTGCGAATAACTAACTCTCAGATTAGCCGAGCCACTTGTTAATATTTTGGCAGCCCACCGCTGAGCGTGAGCAGTGTTTTTTTTTTAGATATGAGAAAGTTTTCCTTTCAAGTATTTTGTCTAACTTTTTTGACATATCCCAGTATATTTGAACGCTTGAAAATGAGACATGCAACGGTTTTTAATCGTTGATTAATTTATCATTAAGCAAAGCGCGGAGTCATTCATTATATTTAAGCCGTAAAAATCCAAAAAAAAAAAAAATTATGATAGTATTAGGGAACTGTATAAAATCTTGTGAAATAAATGTTATAAAATAGTAAAAACTGCAGGTTAGATTTAACTACCCAAAATATTATTACAATTTCTAATGGTAGCTATCTTTTGACTAATGATTTTAGTATAGACTTATAACAAAATACCTGTATATTTTTAATTAAAACATATAATGATATTCTAATTAATTAGCATTTTATTGGTTAGCCAATAAAATGCTACGACATAACTGTGCTTTATTTGAGCCCACATCATTTTCACATTGAAATAAATCATTTTCAAGAAATCGAATATCCGCCATAATTCATTTTTCAACATTTTTGAATTATTATTCCTTTCCATCTTTATTATACAAAAATTAAAAAAATATATATTACACAAATACCGAGAAACGGACGGAAGATTTGCGAGGCGTGTCTTAAAAAGCGATTATTTAAAGATAATAAAACAATAATGAAAAATTGTTTAAGCGGTCATTAAAAATTTATTACCGTCTACGGCGTAGCGACTACGAAGTGGATGCTACGCCGTAGATCGTAGAGGTCGAATGCCAAATTGAATACATTATCGTGCAGAGAAGCGCCGAGAAGTGTGTCTCAAATTGTGAAAGCACATTGTATTCCGTGAATGCAGAGATAAAAAATAAAAGAGCGAGAATTTGAAAATGCTATAAAGCTTTAATACTATGCAAGTGTTCGCGAGTTTTAACCCGCTTGTGACGTTGTCGAAAAACGACACATGAAAGAAAACATTCATTATATAACTTTTAAATTAATTCATGGATTTTTATAAAGGTACACCAGGTCTATGATTTATTTAAGCAATCGAGATAAAACAGTAGTATCCCCAATAACACTGGCCCGAATTACGCGCTGGCTTGAAATATTCGCCGCAAAACCCCCAATAGCACGGACGCATTCCATTGTCGTTACTATGAGACGGTCGTCTGTGCCGCGCATACAGTCAAATGTTGGCTAGCGTCTGTGTATTCAACACGTGCCAGGCTATACACGTGTGGGATTTTGGCGCGCTTTGCATTTTATCACTTGCTAACTAAATATTTCGTCAATATTATTTTTTATGCAAAACTAAGGGAAATCTATATTTTTTGCGAAAGTAACCATATTCCTGATTTTGTATAAGATTCACACCCCCAATTACACTACCCCGAATTCCACTGTCCCGACTTTAGTCTAAATGGGGGTTTTACTGTACATATTATTATAATGTAAAATAATATAAATAAAAACGGTCAACCAAAATGGACGAATACTTTTTTTTACACGACACAACAAAAATTACAAGAAATTCAAGAAAACAAGACAGTAGTAAAAAACAAAAGACTTAATCCCAAGACATCAGACGTGTCAGAAATTCCTAGCGATACAAGCGATTTATGTCTAGTCCCTCATAAAATTCTCCGTATATAATCAAGTAACAATGAATATTATTATATAAAAAAAATACAAGTGACGAATGTTGTGTAATTTACTTATTGGGTCTTCACTTTTACCTTTTTAACACGATTTAATGTAAAAAAATGTTCTAATGTACCAATCTAAAAAAATTCTATGAAATCTATCACTTTTACGGTTTTCTGTGTAACTTATCTACCGTGTAAAAAAGAGTTAAGTGTACTAAATAGCGCGATTTTTTTACACACGCTGTCTGCAATAAAAATAACGGTGAACTATACGATATTTTATATTTCATTATCTAGTCCAGTGGAGGGGAACCTACGGCCTTTTGACTTGATCAAAATATTCACTTTGATCAAAAAATTATACGCAAGCGTTTGTAAAAAGAGCGTAATCAACCCATTATATGTTCGACAGTCGAAAAAAAAGGGGAGGGGGGTGTTAACGTTTTCTTTACTGCGGCCTTATGTTGAATCAGATAAATGCATGTGGCCTTTTGCAATGGAAAGGTTCCCCGCCCCTGAATTCTAGCCGATTTTCGTTGTTTAGCATTTTCAAAATATGCGGAATTTTCAATTTTTTACTATAATGTTAATCGTAAACAAATTTGAGTTAGTTCATTTGTGTTCGATCTGCGGTTTTTGCTGTCCGTTGCTTTGTATATGATACGCCAAAACTTAGCGTTTATTAAGTGGTTTATATGATTGGTCGGTCGGTCGGGCTATCTGTCTGTCCAACTGTCAGTTTAACTGACGTGCAGACACTCAACTAAAGCGCATAGAAAACTTAGACCAAGATTTAGATCAATGAATTCGCTCTACTTTATTCGTTTCGCTGTCAATTAAAATGAACGTATAAACCTATCCCGCCATTTTGTTAATTTTTATGTGACTTGTCATAATGTTAAGCACAAGTTTTGTTTTTTATTAATTGATAAGAATTTTAAAAGGTTTATACATCATGAAATTATTAGAATGCGATATTGTATAACAACTTAAACCACGGACTATATCTAAGTAATATAAAATTAAATTTAATATCGTTGCTATTTCACGTGTTGTGTTACGATTTGTGACACGTGTTTTGCCTATTTGAGGAGCATCATCGAACCATCGTATTATTTACGAATAAATAAATTAATACATATTTCTCGACAATCACATCACATGTATAACTAAATAAATGTAAAATGATACAAACTGTAAATGCGAATCAGTATCTAAATTTGGCTTTTTTGGAAAACGAAGAATCTGCAAATATCGCTACAAAGCGACTTACACAAAAAAATCTTATATAATTTACTTAATTAGTATCAAAGTGAGTAAATAAAAAACTAATTAATTAGAATTTGTGCACTTACAAGTTATGCTTATTTAATATTTTTACTTTGACCCAAAATCATTAAAGCTTGATTAAACTTTTTCCCTTATTTCATTTAAGTTGCCTTAGATGTGAATAATTATGAGTTCTTCACGAATATTTTGTCTTATTATTTCGAAGGTTGTAGATTGTAAGAAAAAAATGCAATTTTATTCTTTGCTATACATATATGTATCTACCAGTCATAAAAGAGTTATATTCATTCGAAAACCAAACCATCCATTAATTGTAGAGAGAGAATAAAAAATAAAAAAAAAACACCGCTCACACATAAGGTGTTCCGTGAAGCGAGAAGAATGATGAAAAGCAAGAGACGGAAGTGTTTTATGAAGAATTGACTCAACCAGAGAAAAATGGAGTTGACTGAATGTGAGAGACAAAGGATGCGTTATATTTTTATCATAAATACAGAAATTAAATTACGTATAAAAGGAAAAAAAGCATTTTTCTATACGAAAAATTGGTAATTTATACTCTAGTTATTGGTTTCTTTATAAAAATATATTCTTCCTTGAATTATTTAGTAAGACGTATCTTGGTGTTCGATTATTTGATATATTGATTCACAAGATACAAAAGATTTTATTTTTTAATTACTATCGTAGATAGTGTTTCGGAAATCAACCAATGTAGATCTACACTGGAACAATGGCCGAAAACCAGCGTTGGGCGTCCAATACGTTAACAAAGGGGCTCGCTTTATCTCAAACTAATTCTCGGTTTTATGGGGAAGGAGTGAATTGTTTTATCACACCTATGCAATACTTAAATCTGCAATCGATTTACCGCGTAAATTACGTAGATTACGAAAAACGTACTACTGTGTATACTGAAGCTGTTGTGTATAGTAAATAGATGTCAGAAATTGCAGTTAATGACTAATTTGATCTGAACATATTTTTTCTATTAAATTAACAAGGGGCTCGCCGGGCAAAGTACAATTTAACAAGATAATCGCACGAGCCCCTCCGAGTCCCCTTCAGCCCACCCCTGCCTAAAACGATCTACCGTTGTTGTTATTATTTAAAAGGTAGTCGCAAATTCAGTAAGCGTATAATTTATTCATGTGGTTTAATTTTAAAGCGGGTAAATTTAATAAATGAGATCTATAACGACGATTAAAATAAGCCAAGGATTAAGTCTATTATAGAATGTTAAAGATTCATAACAATTTAAACGTTAACAACTTTATCCATAAGCTTTCTTAAGCCAATCATTACTTAGATTTATGAAAAGTGCTGAAAAGTTATTGCAAAGCTTTTCTGAATAGCATGCTATCATGTCAAAAGCACTCCGGCCTCAAGATTGCTGATTTCTCAAACTTTTGACACTTTGACAGGACAATTTGCTACAGCTCAAACCATACCGTATTTGGACTCGATACTCTGCGGTTGAAAAATAATTCACAAAACAAATTATTAGCTACTTATATCGCTGCCTAAAAGCAACAGTGAGATAAAATGTAAAACATCGATTTTGAGATAAGTATGCCAATTCTTATCGATTAAAAAAAACTAAGCCAACATAATTCAAAGATGAGGTATTTAAAAAATATCGCTGTTATAACAGCAAAGTTATACTTTTGTTACCCTATAACTTTAAAACTGCAGTTTTACTAGATACAAACCATATTATAATGTATACAAACCTAACTATTATTTTCTATCATTAAGTGCAAAAGAAGCTCATAAAAACTGTGTTTAACTATATTTTTTATGACTATTAAACAAATATAATACTTTTATTACTTTGAAACTATTATTTATAATTTATCTCACTGCTTTTACGTAGGTTTCACGTGTACGGACAAAATTATACGACTGCAAGAATATTTTCGATATCGACGTTACCAGAACTTGCATTCAAAGCTTTCTTACCAATAAGCATATAATTAACCGAAATACTTTATTTATAAATAACTTATAATTATAAATAACTTATTATAAGATAATCACAACGTCTTAGTTTCAAAGAGTGGGTTACAGAGGCTCCTATTATTATATAAAAATTATTATATTAATAGCTGAAAATGTCTAGTTTGAATCATGAACGATGACTAGGGGTTATACAAAAACTGATTTAAAAAAAAACAATATTTTCAATAAGACTCAAAGTTTAACAAAAAAAGAATCATTCAAATAAAATCTTTTTAACGAACGTATTTTAATTTAATCATAAAGAACGCTTAACTCGACTGGGATGTTTTGAAAATCTAATAAGGCTAGACATTATCAAATTTACCAAATAATTTATTATTATTAAAAAAATATATATTTGGCATTACAATGCGCCAAATATTTTAAAGTTGAAAGATCATACGATAAAAATTGTTTTAAGTCACTCGAGATCAACTCGAGGTAAATTGACATCACAAACACTCACGTCTTAAGTCTCAAATTTAAATTTGACTTTGACCTTATCGGGAATCGAATTGAAGCCCACCTGCTTGGTAGAGCAAGCTCTGACCAACTAGACCACAACGGGCGACAATGATTAAAGGTAGACCGCTACACCCACCCTTAAACTGTATGTATTAAAAAAATGTTTTAGATTTTGTTAACACTAAATCGTCAGTACATCGAAACTGTTTTTTTTAGATTGCCCTACTGTTGCTTTGATGTAGCGATACGGTTCACACAAGTAGCAGATACCAGATATGGCTTGAAAAAATAATAATAAAGAAACGTTTTAGTATAATACTTAACGAAACAAAAAATACAAGTTTCGCAATCCAAACACAAACCTAGCCCAGCGAGCTTCAGTTTATTTTATGTTATACAAAGTGTACTTGATATAATGAAGGGGAATCATCGAGTACTTTCTGTGTGAAGGTCAACCTCCTCTTATTTTGTTTCCAATATCTGGAGAAGGTCCTCGCTCGACACCACTGATAATCGTTCATACACAAGTGCTATTTCGTTTGGCAGAAAGTGGCCAGAGATCTATTTAGTTTACCAATAACCAATTTTCAGAGAGGTGAAACATTTTATGTTGTGAGAGATTTTAAATATAAGATATGTTAAATTACATAAACGCATGAATAATATTAAATAAACGGTGGCTGGCATTTTTTTTCAGTATTTCTTTAAATAAGAACATGTTATATTTATAATGAGCGTTTAAAATAAATTATTATCTGCATTATTTAAGAACTGAACTCGTCAATATTGCCTGTTTAAAAGAAATATTAGTAATAAACTTGTACTCTTTTTAAGTAACTAGAAAAAAATAAATACAAGTCGAGATTTATTTAATGGTTTAAATATCGCTATAATATTTTGTTGAAAGAACAAGAACTCTATTATAATCTTGAAGTGATTTTTTTATTTTTGGCCCAACGTTGCACGCAAATGTATTATCTAAGAAAACAATGATACTTGACAAATTGAATTACACTTTCTCAACTGATTTACGATCTAATAATGGTTGATAATAAATCAAAAATTAAATCTTAAAATTATTTGACTTACACACGCAAAAAGGAATTTGTTTTATTAAGACTTACTTAATCTTCAATTGACTAATCGAAATAATTATTCTGCTTGGTTATTTAAAATTACTTTGGAGTCTGGATACGAGTTTTACAACCTCCAAAATTTTTTAAAATTTATTTCAGTAATTAATGTGGTATTTTTTTAACGTTTTTCATTAGTCAGATTGCATACATGAATACAAAAATTAAATTCAAATCCCTATAGAAACTCTAACAACATCATTTGATTTTCTCTTTTGTTTTTGGCGCTTTTGAATGTGTCTTTATAAACAATGTTTTCCATCACTCCATCTTAAAGTAGGTGGCGCCAGGGCTCGGTAGTTCCGTCGCGCGCAGAAAACTGCGATAAGCCGCGTCTTTCCGCTTCCGGATTCCATAGTACATAGAGCCTTCGTCCTTGGCCTGGAGGCTTGCGATTCTACTACTGACTGCTTTGTGAGAAAATTTCGCTCCAAAACTACTTGCGGCGACCAAGCTTACATACTTCCAATAACTTGTTCTAAGCTAAGTAAAACTCGTTTTAGACTTGAAATGAAAAAAAAAATACAATTCACATTTGCTTTTCTAAATGAAACAAACAAATATAGTACCATTCATTTTTGACTTATTAACATCAGTTTATCTGACAGTTAAAAATGAATCATTTATTTATAAAAAATAAAAGCCCAAAAGGGTGAATAATATTAAATGTAATTATTCGAAGAATTAGATGATTTTGTTCGCTAAAGAAATCATTATTAAATTTGAATCGTTCAAACTATGTACATTCTCACAAATTTTGTCACTAACGACCCGGGTTTCGCCTTTCGGCATCTTCAGGCATTCAAGTGCACGGATGAACTTGAACTGACGCTTAGCAAATAAAAGTTTCGTGCTTATATAAGATACAAATGCATCACTGAGTCCAAAGCCATTGCTGGCGAAAAGGATGAGCTCATGGGAATGCCGACAGATTTGTGTAGTGAGCAGTTTCAAGAATTATATAATCTGTTTGTCGGCAAAGGTTTTATGATTATATGATTTTATGGTTATATAGGGTATAGAAGAGGAGATGTGGGAAAATTTGTTATTTCGTTTAAAATCGGAAGACTTTGCAACTGTGCTTTATTGATTTCTAAAATTTCTTGGAAAAAGAGCTTATGACTGTCCGTATTTGGGTGTAACATTTTTATCCCTTGTTCCTGATTGAACACGTGTCCTTCCGAAATTAAGTGATTAGCAAAAGTAGACGTGTCTTTTTTCAATCTAAAGGCTGCCATATGTTCTAAAACTCGGATGTTCAATGTTCTTTCTGTTTTGCCGATATAAAACTTTGTACAACAAGAGCATTGCAATCTATAAATCCCGGATTTATTTAAGTAATGTATTTTATCTTTATTATTAATTAATAATTTGCCTAAAGAGTTTTTACAGTAAAAAGCAGGTCTAACACTATCAGCTAGCTGTTTTTTAATTTTGAGACTTGTATTTCCTAAAAAAATGATTCTACGCCAATACCTAGTATGATCTATGTCCTTTGACACTATACCTTTAAATAACATTTTTTCTGCAAGTTTAGCTTGTTTTTTTGATAAAAGATTGTCTATAAGAGACATATCGTATCCATTGTTTATGGCGATTTGTTTGATGATTTTCAATTCAATATTAAAGTTTATTTCGTTTAAAGGAACACTCACAAGTCTATGTATTTCTGAATGAAAAGCGGCTAGTTTATAAGAAAATGGGTGCATTGAATTTTTATGGATTACAGTGTCAGAGAATGTTGGCTTCCGAAATATTTTAAACTCGTGAGAATGATTTTCAATGTTAATATTTAAGTCAAGAAAGTTAATATTTTTGCCTCCGACTTCTAGAGTAAATTTAATATTTTTATCTAATGAATTTATAAAGTTATGAAAGTGAGTTATTTGTCTATCTGTTCCATTAAACAGGCAAAGAATATCGTCTACATATCGGAACCAATAGACTATAGGTTTATAGAAATAACAAATTTTCCCACATCTCCTCTTCTATACCCTATATAACCATAAAATCATATAATCATAAAACCTTTGCCGACAAACAGATTATATAATTCTTGAAACTGCTCACTACACAAATCTGTCGGCATTCCCATGAGCTCATCCTTTTCGCCAGCAATGGCTTTGGACTCAGTGATGCATTTGTATCTTATATAAGCACGAAACTTTTATTTGCTAAGCGTCAGTTCAAGTTCATCCGTGCACTTGAATGCCTGAAGATGCCGAAAGGCGAAACCCGGGTCGTTAGTGACAAAATTTGTGAGAATGTACATAGTTTGAACGATTCAAATTTAATATTGAAATTCCACCAAGCACCTTCAGTCGAAATCTTAAATTTAAAAAATCATTATTACTTTATGTAGCCATTCCCTTTTGTATGACCTTTCAAATAACAATTTTAACGAAAATCACTCGTAATTTCAATAACCTATATTTAATTGCTTATGTGATTATTGTGATATGTGTATTATGTGGCTGCCGCCTGTGTGGTCAAGTGGTCAACGTCGTTGGCTTCGGTTACGGAGGTCAGATACGGGTTTGAATCCCACTACGGACAGTTATATAAATTGATTTATGAATTTCTGTACGAAGAAATAGATTTATGTGATGTCTTGAATTCCCCCCTCCCACCCTTCCTATCCTATGAACGGGGCTTTTCGAGAGCGATTAGCTAACAACTAGTCCTGTCCTAGCCCTATCCTTCTATTCCTACTCTCTTTGAAAAAAGTGAGATTGAGCAACTGAGTAACAAGCAGATCTCGTAGAAACACTTTTGTTGAGATAAACTCTATTAAGAGTCCATATGCTTCACATTAGAAGCGAACATGGTTAACAAAAATTGATTACTTATCCAATTGATTCTGCGCCATTAAAATCAAACCATTAGTAAAATTAGTCAAGATCGCCATCAAAAGCTTTTGAATTAGTGATCAAAATTGTTATTCTTATGTACACAGACTACAACAATTTACCAAGCGTCAGGTGCTTCTCCGTGCACTTGAATGCTTGAAAGAGAAGTGAAGCCCTGGTCGTTAGGGACAAAACGTTATTGTTTCTTTGAATTACAATATTATTATCCCGACAACACCAATAAAGGAATCTGTCTGATGATTCAACAGTCTTTAGTCAAAGTCATTAAACGATTACGTACATATTGAAACACAAATCGGTTTAAAAAAAAAACAGTCAAAATTCTAAGGTCTAGAACCTTGCAGTCTTTGCCTGAGGTAAAATCGTTGCAGGTTCTTTAATAGATTCTAGAATACTGGGAATTAAATATACACATTTACGTTAAATGGAATAGTGTAGGAGGAAGCTGGACGTTATTTTAGAGGCGTCTATTTTATGTGAAGTAAGCTTTCTTCCAGTTCAGACGCGAGGCTCGCTGAAATAACGACGTCAGTGGCGTCTCGAAGGGGCGTCGATATCCGAACTTTGACTCGGGAGATATATTGAGATGATGTAAATTGCGAAGACACTAATGAAATGGTTCGGTCAGAAAAAAGACAAATGATGGATTTTTAGCGAATATAAATGAAAGTGGCTTGAGAAAATTGAACGGTTTATTTAACATAAAAAGATTCTGTAAGAAAACATCTTTTTGTGAGTAAGTATTGTATTTAATATAATAAAAAAAGAAATATTGATCTAGAAGAAAAAAGTAATTTGCCATCATACAATTCTCTTTTTATTAGTGGAATACGCTTCATTCAAACAGACGTAAAATATAAAACCGTGTAAAAAAGGTAAAGTGAACAAAGATAAAAAAAAATTCGGCATCATTGGACCGTGTAATTTCAAAACCGTAAAAAAATAAATTAGGTGTATATGTTACAGTTCCAGTATGCACTTATCTCATTTTAAATGAACTAGCCAACGTATGACAGTATACGCGAGAATAAATACTTTTTTTATATAGTAAATGTGTAGATTAACTAGATATACGAAGTTAAATTGTTCACAACCTTGCCAGACACTCTCTACTGCTGTGCACGCGTAATCACGCAGTTGTTGTGTTTTACTGTAATTTGTCATCTAAACTTCCATATCACTTCAAAGTTGTCAACGTCTTGTTGTCACTTAATTTCGGAAGGACACGTGTTCAATCAGGAACAAGGGATAAAAATGTTACACCCAAATACGGACAGTCATAAGCTCTTTTTCCAGGAAATTTTGGAAATAAATAGAGCACAGCTGCATAGTCTTCCGATTTTAAATGAAATATTAAGCCTTCCGGCATCTCCACTTCTATACCCTATATAATCATAAAATCATATAATCATAAAACCTTTGCCGACAAACAAATAATATAATTCTTGAAACTACTTACTACTCAAATCTGTTGGCATTCCCATGAGCTTATCCTTTTCGCCAGCAATGGCTTTGGATAAACACGAAACTTTCATTTACTAAGCGTCAGTTCAAGTTCATTCGCGCACTTGAATGCCTGAAGATGCCGAAAGGCGAAACCCGGGTCGTTAGTGACAAAATCTGTGAGAATGTACATAGTTTGAACGATTCAAATTTATTACAATGGAGTTCTACCAAATAAATGGCAATTCAATCAATCAATAAAGTAAATTGCATTAGAGATTCTCTTTCTTATTTGTTACATGTCGTTTTCTATCCTGTCTTGAAATTATGAGGTTTTCACATATATATTCAATACAAGCTCACTGTATTTATCTGAGAAATCGAAAGCATGAAGATACCATACGTTCAAATAAACTATTCGATTAAAAACAATTCTAACTTAAAATGAGGCGTTCATTATAAAAACAGCCGTGTTATGTTTTTGCCATCGTATACTGAATTTTAATACCTGTAATTCAATATATATTTTTTACCAGTTGAAAATAGTCCCACGCTGATCATACCCTCTACTGACTTCACTCTTATACTGTGGAATAAGTGCTGCATGTATAGTTTTTTATAACCTCACTTTCTTTACACCAATATTGACAGTAATCAAATGGAAAAAATTAAATGGTCTGAATTTAAATCAATTTTTGGTCAGAATAAAAATATGAACGGTCAAAATAAAAATATTATACGGTCGGAATATTTAATAATCATTTTGGTTAGGTTAGGTGAGGTTTTTTTTTAATTTCATGTAAATTATGACTATTTACACTTACCGATATATTATGACCATTTAATATAAATTCTGACCGGAAAGATACGAGCAGCGGTAGGCTGCCAACACATTAACAAGGGGCTCGCTTAATCTTAAAGCAATTCTCGGTGTTCTGGGGAAGGAGTGAATTTTTTATTACTCCTATGCAATTTATATGCAATACCTAAATAAGCAATCGATTTATACTTAATACACTTATACTATCTAACAATATGCAATTTACCGTGAACTTATCAATGTAAATTACTAAAAATGTACCACTATGTATACTGAAGTTGTCGTAGATAGTATATTATTCAGAATATGCAGTTGTATACTAATTTTATCTGAGAATATTTTTTTCTGTTAAATTATCAAAGGGCTCGCCGGCCAAAGCAAAAATTAACAAGGGGCTCGCGCGAGCCCCCTCCAGCCCACCCCTGGCTACGAGCCGTAATCAAATAACACTTAAGTTATAGATCAATAAGAACGAAGAAAAATACATTTTCGCAACTGTCGGCGATTAAATTTTGTGACATAAGTTTATTCTTTGTTAGGTTGGCAAATAACTGTACAATAATATTATTTTTTATGTTCAACGTTGCGATGGCAACATTTGCCAACTCGTTTACAAAGGAAAACTTTCCGCACAGCTAGCTATAATAATCATCACAGACAAGTAAAAGACATACTTAGAAAAAAATACCACCATTTAAAAGTGTAAGAGTGGAACAGTTGGATGACAGACAAAAGAAGTGGTGCGTGTTTTGAAGGTATTTTTCGCTCGGTAAACATTTCGTTTTGACTTTTTCGTTTGTTTCACGCTTTGCGAGTTTTTGAGAGGTGAGCTGGCTGGTGCTCGTTCGCTCGTTGACTCTATTGTTGGAAAAGTTGGCTCGTTACTAACTTGTATAAACACCTGACAGATGCTTATTCTGTAAAGGGTTGTACTAAGCCAGTGGTTTGCAACTCTTTTGGAAATGCGAAACTCTTTGATCATTTTAACCGTTTCCTTACTATGCAAAAAAGCACAAGCTCCTGAGCTGTGTAGTCGTTACACATAAGCAAAAGGGAGCAAATCATGACAATTATATGTAGTACTGCTGTAGTAGTGTTATATAATTGTCATGATTCACTCCCGTTTGCCTGACGTGTAACGGATACACAGCTCAGGAGCTTGTGCTTTGTTTGCATAGTAAAGGAAGGGTTAACAGGGCAGAGAATCAATAAAAACATATATTCTTTTCAAACAAAAGTTATTCAGTTTAAATTATAGCTAGTGACACCTACCCCGTTTTGCAAGACCTTGGAGTTGACCGTTGGCACCTTTTACTAACGTAATTGATGAGTATAGAGATTATCAAGAAAATGCTATCTGCGAATTAAATGAGTTTAAGTTCGATTCATTTATTTTTTTAGTTTATGTTTTTATCGATAACACTATGGCATCCAATCCCGGTCTCTTGTTGTGATTTCGGGATTGACAATTTTTCGATTCAACATAAAATTGTGTATAAATTGGGATTCGAGATTTTTAAAAAATTGCTCGGCATGTTTAAAATCCTGAGATTTCTCAAACAATTTAAAAAGCCCAGAAATTTGCGGATTTCCAAAAAAATACCATAATTTCGAATCGTCTTATTTTTCTTTTTTTTTACACCTCGTAATTACTGTAGCAAAATTACTCCAGTATTTTTCTCGATTACCTGATTTCAAAATAACTATCAATAATGAATTCAACTAACAATATAAAACGATTCCCAAAATGCGTGTCCCTTTATTTATTATTAAAATTATTATTAAAATAATGAGTGTTGGAATATTTATTTTATTTTGACCCAATGTTTACCGCATCAGATTTTTCACAGGACAGTTACATTAATTATATAATATCGATGGCGTGGAGGCGAAATAGATATCAAAAATATTTGTTAATTAAAACGTTCCTATTTTTATTTTACACTATCACAGTATATTAGATGTATGAATACAAAACAAGTAAATGCAAATTTATGTAATTAGAATGAATGATAATGTTGTTTATTTTTTTTATCCATGTCCAATGTGAAGCATATGAATTACTAATGGAAGTGTCTCAACAGAGTTTTTTTCCCATTTTTAAAAACAAATTCAATTTTCAAGACGTCACCTCATATATCCATGCCTTCAAACAGAAATCCATAAATCGACTGAAAAATCAATCTATAAATACTGTCCGTACTGGGATTTGAGCCCGTGCCCTCCGTGTTCCAAGTCAGCGACACTGATACTCAACCATGCGGTCGGTTGTATATAGTTTATCAAAAATACATTATTTATCGATAGTAAAAAAAAACCAACGGTCTCAAAATGAATAAACATGTATGATGTAATAAAATCTGTCATCCGTATATAACTTTCTGCTGAATCTTATGAATAAATACGCGGAAAATACATTTCATTAATATTGCTGATTCGGCAATCAAATTGCTGTCGTTTCTTTTATTATTCATTACTTAAACAGAATTATTCAAAATGGTTGTGTCAACACTGCATAAAATTATCATAACATCTGAAGTCTCCATTGGCAGGGTTTCAGGGATTTTCCCGAAATTCAAACCTTGACCTGATTCTCCGAGGCCGGAGCGAATGATGACCTAAATCCTAAGCCGTCCTTTAACCTTTATGGAAAAAAACGGCAAGGATTCGCCGAACGAAGGCAGATGTAATTCTAAATAATACCTTATTAAGATTTCAGTATAGATTTATTGTAATAATATTCAAAAAAGCTTATTGATTTTAACCTTCTCACCGCGTATGACCGCTATGCATGTCCTAGCGAACATGCCCTCAGCGCGCGTGACACGTATAGATGTCATGAAAATTTCAAACCCTATATAAGAGCTATCTTTTGTGTTAAAATTGTATAACTTGGTTGAAAATATTACTAAATGTATATTTTAGTAAAAAAAGATTCAATAAACGATAAAATAAGTTATTTATGGAACACGCCGTGAACATACGTCACCAATGCAAGATTTTGGATAATGTAAATAAGCGATCGAGTGCGGGTGAAATTGATATTTAATATTATAAGCATATGGTACTGTGGTGGCGCAGTGTTCTCTGTCGCGCGTGGCGGTATTTTGCAATATGGCGACGTCACGCCGCAATTGTATGAAGAATGATTATTGTTGAATTAAACCGAAAATACAAGAAATATATTGTATTTTATTATTGAAAAAGTTACTTTGGGTGGCAATTAACATATTTGATTAGTCGAAAAAATATTACAACCTATATTTACAGTCGAAAACGCGATAACAAAATCCGCAAAAAAGCAGCCGCGTACAGGGCATGCTCGCTAAATTTGGTGACGCGGGCGAAGGGTTAAAAATATATTTTTAAATAACTCACTGTAAATATTTTTGTAAATAATATATTTTTTGATCCATGTCAACTCCCAATGTTGAGCAGATGGCCTCACAATGGAGATATGTCAACAGATTTTTTATTCTACGAGAACTGTTTGTTACTCAGTTATTTAACCTTTTATCCAAAAAGAGTAGTAAAAATAGAATAATAAAGCTAGGACAGAATTAGTGGTTAGCTAATCGCTCTCGCTACACCCAATTATAAAAGATCGAAAAGGGTGGGAGAGAATTTTTAGACATTGCAAACACCCAAGCCTTCGAACAGAAATCGATAAATCAAAAGTAAAAATGCTGTTCGTACTGGGACTCGAGCCCGTGAAGTACAGCACGGAAGCCCACAACGCTAACGGCTGCGCCATAGAACCCGACAAATAATAATAAAGACAACAATTGATTAGGCACCCGTTGTGTGTATGCAGTCGCAGTTTCATGGCCGCTTTTCATAATGCAATATCCTTACTGCTTTACTTCACTGTTAATCACCTGATACAGAACTGCACGTGACCGATATTTTAAAATAACGATGAGAATGAGAAATACGTGAAATTATTGAATTTATGTATTTCGTAACATGATGGCTGTGGTGTTTGGTGACGTGACAGTATTAATATAGATAGCAATGAATGCTGCTAACTTCATGCCATTTTCATGCATCTCATTTTGTTTTCTAAGTCAACGTCAAATTTTACACTATAGGCGTAACATGTAATGGATCAAGTCGTAGTTACGACTGTTTAACGATAGAGATATTACGATGCTCGGAGCACAAGAAATATGCCTTGTCAATAGTATAATAGCTTTTATCGTTTATTGCCATGGCACTAGGACATTGTTATGATGCTTTAAAACCAATATACTATACCCATACAGCAAATTGATAGTGTACAGTTAGTGGCTCAACTTATATGAGTTTACATGAAGTTTCTGTGATAGTTAAAAAATCATGTTTTTATTTTGTTTGTTTAAAATAAAAAAAATACAAACTACTTTTTCGGAAATGTTATGATTTCATATTTACAATAAAAAATTTTACACGTAGAAAGGTTACATGTAAAAAAGTGTTAAAGAATTAAAATAAAATAGAAATAGAATGCCCGAATAAAAAAAAACCGTGTTATTAGAAAAAAAGTGCAACTGTGTTGCAAAGAAAATCGTGCAAAAAAAAGTTACAATAACAAGCAAATAAATACGATTCATCGCTACTAGATTATATACGGAAACTTTTATTTATAAAGGACTGAATAAAACCCGCTTTCATTGTAAAAAAAATATTGATACGTCTAATGTGTTTGAAATTTCTTTTTATTATTAAATCAGTTTCTGTATTTTTTGTGTCTGGTATCCGTGTTAGAACAAACTTAATAATTTTTGAAAAAGTACAGAATTCGTTTTTTTTAGTGGACCGTGCTATTTCAATCGTATAAAAAAGAGTTGAGTGTGCTTGATAGTTGTTTTTAATTTAAAAATATTTTCCCGTTCTTCAAGTTATCAAATTTACAGCACTTAACCTCTTTCTTATGTTTATAATTTATCTTATTCAACCTCTGCGGTCTGGTGGTAAGCAAATTTCACCAATCATACTTGAGACCAAGAGAGAAAACCCAAAGGCTAAATAAAATATTTTTGGCATAAATTTAACCTTTTTGCATAATTTTATTTTAAGAATATTTGTTACTATGATGCGTTTTTCTTTTTCAAACATTTAACCCATTAATTGTAATTTGAATATATTTTTTATTTTTTTATTACATATTTTAAATTGCATCAATCATCTTACTAAATAATAGTTCAATTATTATATAAAAAAAACATCCTCGTTTTTTTTTTTTTTTTTTTTACACCAACAAGCAGTCGGCACACATACAAGTTAATTTATTTTGTTTGTATTTGTGAAATAACGTTTCCCGCGAGAATGGCTAAAACGTTTTCTGCTATTGACACGTCCATTTGTTATGGGGGCGAACTGTGGTGAAGCTGTTTGGAATTTTACTTTGAATACTGTGGAATACACCGCACACCGATAATGGCGAAGCTAGCTATATGGCAGTGATGCACAACCTATTTACCAGAAGAACCACATAATTATTCATTTTTCGATTTTTTACAGGCCGGAGAATTTTGCTAACAGTAACTATTGCTTACTGTGCCGCTTGTATGGTCGAGTGGTCAACGTTGTTGGCTTCGGCTACGGAGGGCCCGGGTTCAAATCCCGGTACGGAAAGTTTTATAAATTGATTTTTCAATCGATTTATGAATTTCTGTTCAAAGACATGGTTGTATGTGATGTCTTATCCTATGAACGGGGCGAATCGAGAGCGATTAGCTTACCACTAATCCTGTCCTAGCCCTATCCTTCTATCCCTACTCTCTTTGGAAAAAGAGAGTTTGAGAAACTGAGTAACAAGCAGTTTTCGTAGAAACACTTCTGTTGAAATAAACTCCATTATAAGTCCATATGCTCCACATTGGGAGCGGACACAGTTTAAAACTATTGCTTACAAGTGTCAATTTATTTTAAATAATAATTACGTGCCAACCACTATTTAAATACCCCCTTTAATACTCTGAATAACATGCTTATACTTCAAAAAAAATCAAATTTAATTGCTTACAAAGAGACTTTTGATTTTTTTTGCGGAGAACTAATAAAAATGTGCATAATAAGGTAAGTATAGATTTAAAAAAATACGCATAAATTTGCTGCATTGTGTACACTTAAAAATCGCACATATTTTTTTTTAATTTTATCGTGGTGAAACACGACCTCGGTGAGAATTGAAGACAACTATGTATCACATGTTAATTTTCATTTTTTTCTTCTAGAAACACATGTGTTTCTTTTACAAATTTTGATGAATATTTTTCGGATTATATTTGTGCAAGTACCATAATACGTATTCATTTTCAAAAAAAATAATTTTATTGAAGTGGCAACTTTAAAACAGCAAACAAAAACGAAAAATGACCAGTACACTGAAAGTATTTTTTAAATTCTGGCATTGGAGTGACAACTAACCAAAAAACTCTTGGCAGTTAAAGAGTTAACGAATAAATCAAATAAACTGATAAAACCACTTGAGCAAGAATTAAAGCACACACCTTTTTGGTCTTCAAATATTTAGTGTCCAGCTTTATGAAAACAATAATCTTATAAATAATAACATCTGAATTTGAGACACTGTTTTTAGTTCTTAATAACTCTATTGATGAGTCAGAATATTTTATGTGGAAAAAGTACTAAAAATGTTTTATTATTTTTATCAGAATATTTGTTATTTTGATCCGGTTGCAGCCTAATATCTTCGGGTTGTGCATCGCTGCTCCATATGTTAGAAGATATATTCTTCAAACAGCTGTAATAGTACACTACCAACGTATACTTAATATATGATATGCATATACATTAGTAAAACATGTTTTCGGAGTGGAAAGAGATACGAAATTTGTCAATCGTATAATTGAGTCAGTTAGATCTAGGGGCTTCAATACCGGAAAGATAAATCTATACCGGTATTTTGGTATTTCATACATCAGTTATTAATACCGGTATTGGAAAAAAATACAGCCGATTGGCATCGCAATACACCGGGAAAGTAAATCAAAATTGATATTTCGATACGTCATATAAAATATAATTTATTTTTATTATCGTGTGATTTTTAAAAATAATTTATGATTTCAAAAAATAAATAAAATATACATTTCTACTAATTCCCACGTTTAATTATTAAGATCAGGTCCGGTTTTGCTCAAGACGAGCTTTATCAACCAGTCCTGATCTTAATAAATACAATTTGGAATTAGTAAAAATGTATATTATATATTTTTTTTAACATAATGCCTGTCCATCAAGTATTGACAGTAAATACACTAAAAGTAATTTGGAATTAGTAGAAAAAAGTATATTTTTGACAACTTATGATTCCTTTAATGAGTATTATAACATTTCTTGTGAGGTATTACTTTTTTTTTACCATGGCCGCTCCCAATGTGAAGCATATGGACTCATAATGAAGTTTTATCTCAGCATAAGTGTTTCTACGAGAACTGCTCGTTACTCAGTTGCTCAACCTCTCTTTTTCCAAAGAGAGTAGGAATAGTTAGCTAATAGCTCTCGCTACGCCTCGTTCATACGATAGGATGGTTGGGATTGTGGAATTTAAGACATTACATACACCCATGCCTTGAACAGAAATTCATAAATCAATTGAAAAATCAATTTATAAAAGCTGTCCGTACAGGGATCCCGTGATCCCGGGAACCCGTGATCTCCGTTACCAAAGCTAAAGACGTTGACCACTCGGCCACGCAGGCGACGCTTTTACTTTTTTTGTTTGTATTAATTATTTTCTCGCATTTATGTATTTGTTTAAAAAAATGAATATCGAGAATCTACTGCAGTTGTTTTACTGACAGCAATTTACTCAATTTAAATATTATTGAGCAAATCATTCGAAGTATATAACACTGTTTAACCATTATATATCCAGCACATGTGTCATTGACAGTATCATTTCAAATAAGGGAGGTCACTGGGGGGTGCACTACAACCCTTCCCGAATGCCTACATCTGTTGTTCTCTAAGTGAGATTAATTATTACGTACGATTCGAAGTAGTGACGTAACCCGATAATACCTAACGCACCAACGGCGATAAAAGTGGCCATGAACACCCTATAGTTTGCATAATAATGATTTAATATACCTGTAAAAAGATAAATTAATAATTATTTATTATCAATTACGTTAGTAGACGAGTGGTAAACGCTATTTGACGTTTGTCTTTCTGGGCTGTGGTGATAATCAATCAGGCACCTAAATTATATCTACTAATCAGTTGTAAATGTTCGTAATGATTAAAATCGATCCAGATAATATTAAATACATGTGAAATTAATACAAAATACTGTTTTTTTTTTAAGAATAATTATTATCACAAATCATTGTTATGGGAATGATGAAGTTTTCAAAAATCATATGTTATGCAAAAATACATGTTTATACACAAATAACAGCAATATAAAGAGACAAAATAATGTTCCCTCCAGAGGTGAAGTGAGCTATCTATAATAGTAAAACGGTAAAACTTTCTTCCTTGAGTTTTAAGTGCAATCACGTCTTTGCTTGGTATTTTGGTGGATTGCATAATATTTTTTATTGGGAACAAATTAAATGGTCGGAATTAAATCAATTTTTGGTCAGAATAAAAAGGGAGTCGGTAAATTGCTCGAATTACAAATTATTCAAATTGCTTGGTTATTTAAACGATTTTTCAAGACTTTTTCTACGAATTTCATTTTTTAGAGAGTTTAGAGAGTGAAATATAAAAATAATTTTCGTAAGTATTTATTTTAACCGTGTTCGCTCCAAATGCGGAACATATGATCTTTTAATGGAGTTTATCTCAACAGAAGTGTTTCTAGGAGAACTGCTAATTAATTAGTTACTCAAACTGTTTCTATATATTTCCAGAAAACATAGAAGACTAGGGCAGAACAAACGGAAACAAATTGATTATCTTGTTATTCGAGCAATTTACCGGAAACCGAATAAAAATATGAACGGTCAGAATAAAAATATTATACGGTCAGAATATTTTATAACCATATTGGTTAAGTTAGGTTGGGGTTTTTTCTTTAAATTTCATTTATTTATTCTGACCGATATATTATGACCATTTAATATAAATTTTGACCAATGATATGTGAATTCTGATCGGAAAAATACGAGCTTTTTTATTTTACGAAGATAGCACTATTGCAATTTGTATTAATTGAGGTTACTTATTTTTTTAAGATGCTTTAAGACGTGTAGAATATTACAACGTGTTATTTTTTTTTCTTTCTAAAATACTACTTGGCTCACTTCACCTCGAATGGGACCAATGTTCATCTCATCTAGAGTCGGAACCCATGACGCAAACCTGGATACTAGCAGTTGAGCTATTGTGGCCGGTCAGCCATTTTATAATACATACATATAATTATTTATTCGAACTAGAAGATTATCTTCTTATATAAATATTAAACCAAAACAAACCTAAGCCACTGGTGTAATAATTTACGCTAGAATAATTAAGATAAAAAATACTTGTCATCATTTTATTGTATTCTTTTGATTTATTTGCATTTTTTATTTCATTCGCTGTTTTTGTTTTTTTTGTGCGCGCTCATCTTTGTTCGCGTTTTCGTTATTATAATTTAATTCAAATTACTTTATTTTGTTTATTGAGCGCTGACGTGTGGCTATTTAAAATGTCAAATTCTAATCCGGCCCTGTCTGTTTTCATATTGTACGAATGATTTATCTATTACGGCGGTAATAAACATTTTAATATTTTCTTGTTTTTGTTTTAAATTAGCTTACAAAAATTATAAATAGATGTCTGTAAAGCAAAACTTTGAATACGTACATACAAGAAAATAATATATCGCTTTTGGATTTATAATAATTTGACCACTATTGTTAAAATTCAGTTCATCTGTAGAAGTTATTCAATTACTCCCAAATTTATTTATTACACATTAAAGATTGGTATTTATTTGTGTGACATTACAAATATTTTCTGGAACAGTGTTTTATTTATGAATTTAATATTTAAATGTAGATTATATGAGCCCTCCAGAGGTGAAGTAAGCTAAGTAGTAAAATGGTAAAACTTTTTTTTTAACTTGTAAGTACAACCATGTCTTTATTTAGTGTTTTGGTGGATTATATATATAACAATATTGCAATGTGTTTTAACAGTGGATTCTTCAATTTTATGATACGGTTTTGTCTTTTTGAGAAGCATCATTATACCCAACATTGCAAGGTTTAAAAGTCGTAATATTGAGAATATTTAAAATCACTCAAAATTAAGCCGAGGAGAAAAATCACCCAACGGGACTTGAGCCCAGACTCATCTGATGCTCTTAATTCAAATTTTATATTAGATACAATTTAAAAGAACAATAATTAGGCTAGCTTAGGTAAAATTCATATTGCACATAAAAACATATAGGCAGTATTTATTCGTTTATGAAAAATTTCAAGTGATATAAATAATTTTAAAAAACATTATATTCTAAGCAAAAAAATAATGTTCGCTTTTTGACCAAAAAAATGATCAATTGATTTTAGAAACGTTCCTAATTTATAATATCAAATTGTCATCAGATTGACGTTTAAATACTGACAGATAGATTGTTTCAAACATATTTTCCGGTTGTGGATTCAGAGTTGGTATTGAAATAATTCGTTAAATACACACCAGTAATAATAAACCAATGGCAGCGGTGACCGCGCTTAATTTCGACCCGTACTACATCTGTTTTCAGCGCCAGACGAAGTTTTTCCTAGCGGTGGAAACTTCTAACAAGGTTAAACAAGGAGTAAAGCAGTAATGAGAGAAACCTGAGAAAAGGTTAGAGTGCAAGGTGTCCCAGTTTGAATAGAATGCTGGAAAAACTTGCGGACACACAACCGAGGACTCCGCTATTGTTACCAGAATTCACGGAAAAGGTCTCCCGTAACAGTGACAACTGAATGTAACAAAACCATTTACATAAACCGTGGTATTTTGAGTATTTTATTGAAATACTATTTACGATGAACGCTTACGTTTTATTTCATTCAAAACAAACTTTAATATTTCACTTTTAGGGTGTTTGTTACAATACTTGTTGGAAAGGCATTATATTAAGAAAAACACAATATTCCTTTGTATTTATTTCCACTTTAATTTACCAAGATCTGGACCGGTTTTGATCATCAGTTGACAATGCTCGCCATGAGCGAAACCGGTTCGGAAATAATTACAATAGAGTATTGTGTTTTTCTTAATTTTATATTTTAATTGATTTCTGAAATGATATCTTATCATTTTCAAAACATCTTACTCAGGGTAGCTTTATAAAATTTCTTAGACATTCTCAGTAAATACTGCCTGTATAATATTCATTTGTAATACATTGATAAATTTAAACAATTACTAATTATTTAAAACCCTCAACAAAAATTAAGAATTCTTTTTCATTTGTAAAGATGTTTTTTTTTAATTTGAGTATGTCTTTAAAGTGACCCAAGTTTATCCCAAGAATGTATTTAAAATTTCTTTGGCTGATATCTCAAATATTGCAATTTATAAACAAAGAATTTGACAGAAGTTTATCTGTAATTTAATCAATTTAAAGAATACGTACTTTTCATGTGCAAACTGGACTATTATAACTCACATTCTCAAAATATCGATTTTTAGAAAATCGCAAAAAAACATGAGCAGTTTTTTATTAATTATAAAAAGTTATAAATTACCGTGAATATGCATCGCAAATAAAAAGAAGCACTTTCTCAGGATAAAATATTATAGTTCTTTCAAACCATATTATCAAATTATTCATTTAAAAATGTGAGCATAGACACCACTACAGTGATTCTTAACTGTGTTAAGTAATATTGTTTAAATAAAATTTGAATAACCAATTTTTTTTTGTTATGTGTAATAATTGTATTTTTTTGTCAAACTTATCTCATAGATATCAAAAATGCACATTATGACTTTTGATACCAAGCTCCTCATATAATACGCACATACATATGTATGTGAAAAAGATTTGCAATGATTTTTTCATTAAGAAATAAACATTAAGTAAAACACCTGCTGTTGCCCAGCTGTGTCGCCTGCTGTAGCCCAGTTCGCTAGAGCTTGCTCTACCGATCACGCAGGTCTGGGTTCGATTCCCGGTCAGATCACAGTGGATTTGAGAATTATTCAATTCAAAGTTGTGATCGAAGACTGGGTGTTTGTGATGTAAATCCACATTATTTCCTCTCCTCCCATCCTTCTGATAGCGATTAGTCAACCACTAATCTTGTTACAGCCTTATCCTTATTCATTGATAAACAGTTCTCATAGGAAAAAACTTCTGTTCAGATACCTCCATTAGGAGGCCATATGCTCCACATTGGGAGCGGACATGGATAACAAAAAAGAAAAGTAAAACAAAGAATTATGAATTTCGGGTAGAGTTTTTTTAAATGCCACAGTTGAAACTACTCTTCTGTCTTCTGGACTTGAAGCGTATTTGAAACACAGCATTGTATTAATCTTTAGGGTATTATAGTGATACCAGCTTCGCGTGTGAGTTCGCATACTCGGTTTAAGCCGCTAAATTAGTCCCAGTGGAGATACGATTATCATAAAGTGTAAGCATATTACTGTTATTAATTTGTTTCGAGTGTGGGAGAGTTCTTTCAGCGGGGTGTAGCACAGCGAGAAATTCGTCGATTCGAATCGCCACTGCGACCGGGAGAAGCGGTGTGGGGATGGTGAACGGTGACCTATATACGAAACGCGATCGGCACAAAATCCATAACACTGTCTAAATGTTCTATTTTGTGTTCTTATTATGGCCACAATAACTCTGTTCGGAATGGCATTGTTGGATGATAGCGAGACGCGACCAATTATTATGCAATAAGGACGAGGGGACTTTACGGCTTAACAGAACGTAAAATAAACCGACGGCTTTTTTTACGGATTTAATCGGCAGATTATTCTTTGTTTTTTTTTTTAAATAAATTTATCTTTCGTTTTGATTATTATTCAATTTCGTTGCCACGTCAAGCTTACTCACTTGTAAGGTTTTTACTGTCATTTCTTACTGGAAAACACTACAAAAAGTGTTTCATTGATATACATTATTTATGTATAAATTCTTCCATATTCATTTTGCTAATTGAAGAGTCTAGAATCATAACTCACATTCTACAAATACCTTGTTTTGAGAAGATTACAGAAAGTCACAAGAGTACGATTTTTCTTAGATTATAAAAAATGTTATAAACTACCATCAAAAATGAAAAGCACTTTCTTAAAATGCGATTGTCGCCCGCTGTGGTCTAGTTGGTTAGAGCTTGTTCTACCAATCAGGTGGGTCTGGGTTCGATTCCCGGTAAGGTCAATGTCAAAATTGGATTTTTTTCAATTTTAATTTGAGATGTAAGACATGGGTGTTTGTGAAGTAAATTATCCTTGAGTTAATCTCATGTAACTTTCAAAAATTCTCATCGAGTATATCTCGCATGATCTTTCAACTTCAAAATATTTGACGCATTGGCGTAAGGTGTAATTTCAATTTTTTTTAATTAAAAATAAATTACAACATAAAAAATACTGATCGCCAAATGGTTCTTTTTAATCATATTATATCATTATTCATTTAACAATGTGAGCTTAGAAACCGATAGTGATATTTGGTTGTGGTTTTGACAGTGTTTAAAGAAAGTTTTAATTCCCAACTATTTTTTGATGTGTGTAGTAATGAATTATTTAAAATGAATATTATGAGTTTTGATACCAAGATCCTCAATTGCCTGTCACGTTATATTCTTATAATCACGTGATAATGCTCGCCGTGAGCGAAACCGCTCCTGATTTAGTTAATAAAAGTGGAAATATGCACAAAGGAATATTTTGTTTTTCTTAATAACTCAAATTATATTCCCTAACATGACCGAAGAGCTGAAGATAAAACCTCACGCAGATGACTGCAGTGTAAAGGTATCTGTACAAATTTTAATTATTTCCGCGTGTAATTTACAGTAATAAATTTTGTAGAACACATTGTTACTGCGTAGCATTGAATTCAATCGCATACAGTGGTAGATAGAAGTTGTAGAACTAGGCACCATTGTTATATTATCAACGCTTACAATGGCCATAAATGATTGTTACGAAAGTGTTATCGTTGAGTCAGTTCTGTTCCGCCTTAGCAGAACAAGGAACAGAAATATATTATAGTCGTTGAGCAGGGTCGGATTAACTAACTCGAGTAAATTTTGTCAGCGGCGAAGTGTTGCTGGCTGAGAAAGGAAAACGATAGATTACCGAAAAAAAATGAGGAACAATTAAGCTGTCATACTTAGACATATTAGTAGTTAGTAGGGTATGCAATCCCGCAGTCGTTTTTTTCCACATTTTTTTCGGGATCTGGGCTTCCGGGATCTCGGGATTAATTCCGATATCAGGTACCTTTTTATTTTATTAATTTATGTTATGGTTTCTATACACTCAAACTCGATTTTGGTTATAATGAAATGAAAAGCTTCTGACTTAGTATAGTTATATTTTTATCTAGTAAAAATATAAAATTACTAAAATTTAAAAAAATAAAATACTCGATACGAAACACGTGTCACAGTTAATAACACAATACGTGGAATAATCAAAGTTAATTTAAATTTTCTAATAAAATACTCATTTGTATTTGTTCCGAACATTTTTTTTTATAAAATTGTTTGTTTAAATAACACTGTGATATTGTATTCTTTTATCAGTTGATAATGCTTATCATGAGAGGAACTGGTTCTGGAATTAGTACAAGTAAGTATTTTATTTTTTGAAATATAATGCCTTTCCACCATTGAAAAACTACCACGGTATTTAAAAATCCTAAAAAATAAATTATTAAAATCTGACATTTCATCAGAATATTTTAAAACTCAATAAGATTTTTTGTACCAGCATGATACAATCTTCGGGTCTCAAACTCTGACACATCTACTTGCTATGGTAAAACTTTTACCAATATTTCACTGCGACCAACTTTCTCTCATACCGGAAACAACAAAATTAACAAATTTTGATTAACGACAATATGTATTCAATTTCTTATTAAAATTTACTTGGTAATAAGAATGTATGGGTGTTTAATTATAACAATCTCTCCAAGCATTGTGATTTGAGGTAATGGTAGAAAAGATAAGGTTTGAAAGATAGCAGCCCTGTTCTAGTTTGCATTTATTATAAGGGAGCAAGCCCCTTGACCCTGCTATCTTGATGAATCTTGCTAGAGGGTTGTTGTCCGTTTTCTCTCTATGATGTTTTTCATCTACGTACAAGTTATGTTTGTAAATGTTATGTCCTTCTTAGTAAGGTTTGAATGATAAGTGATTCAAAGGATTACGAGTATTTGATACGTTTATCTATATTAACTTATTTCATATAAAAAGATAGTCTGTGATTGAAAGACGTTTTACGACATTTAAAAAAACTATTTCTTATTTTTTTTTATTGAATTTTCATTTCTGACTTCGTTTGGTCGGTGAAAGTTTTCAAGCAAGCAATAATAAAATATAAAAACATATTTCTACATATTGTAAATAATTGAATCATTGTTTAAAAAAATATTTTAATCATAAACTTTGCTGTGAAATCGGCAATTAATTTTATTGACTGATACTATGTTTGACGATCATTTTATTTGTGTTATTATCGCTATGGTCCATGGAGAAGCGGTCAACGTCATTGGCTACTGTAATGGATTTCACGGGTTCGAATCGCAGTACGAACAGCATTTTTTAAATCGATTTGTTGATTTCTGTTCGATGGCTTATAAAAATTTCCTCGCTACTTTTCAGTCCTTAAACAACGGAGAGTAACAAAAGCGATTTGCTTACCACTAGTTCTGTCCTTACCTTATCCTTTCTTTATACTTACATTCTTCGAAAAAAAGAGATGTCGAGGAACTCATCAGTTCTTTTAGAAAGACTTCTGTTAAAATATCTTCGTAACGAAGGTATATTCTTCACGCTGAGAACAAATATGGACTAATAAGAATTTAAAAAATCATAAATTATTAATAAATAAAAGAAATCAGCTGAACGAAATCAGCCTCTATTATTGCTATTATATCAATATTACTGTAATGATAACATGTGTAACTAAATAATTTGGTTTCATAAATTACAAAGATATTCATAATTAATGGAAATTGTTATAATTACAAAAACGTAACGATGTGTTTCTACAAAAATATAAAACATTGTAAATGTCTATTTAGTATCGACGTTGGCATACTGCTAAAATAGCTATCAACGACATAAGATATTTATCGTCGAACTTAAGTAAAAAATTATTCACCATACAATTCTGGATTCACCTCTGTTTTTAAAATGCAGTGATTCCCAACAATCAAGCTGTCTCCGCAATAATTCATTCAAACGTTATCTGAAGTAAGAAACAAATTGTATGCAAGCCTATTTAGGTCAAATGCTTTCCAAATTAACATATTATTTTTCTTTTCGATTCCTTCTTTTAGCCTATTCACGGTATAATTCATTCCACGAAAACACAATATAATTCGAAACGTCGTATTTGTTATAAATGGAAATGATATTTCTAAGAAACGAAATTCGACAGTTCCCTGGAATTGTATTTTTATTTAGATGATGGCGTTGGTCGGAAGTGTAATATAATATATGTATTAAAAACAGCTGATTTTTACACTTTGGATTTCAAGACCTGAGCACAAAAGAAAGTGCACAGAGATAAAAATAATTCGCATACAATAATAAAAGATAGTTTTGCATCGAACATATATTTTATTTCATATTGTAAATTATAATATTTTGTCTACAGATGTGTACGTACACATTTGTAGCGGTTATAAAAGTATACACAACTGTTATTAAAGCTATTGAATGTTATTATATTCGTTTATAGTATGTAACAAAACGCAATTTACCGTTATTTTATTAATATAGATAGCTAAAAAACGTATTCACCTACACTCGATTGCAACAGTGAAGATATACTAGATTGACAAAGAAATGTATTCAATTTTTTTGCTCCAATTGCAAGCTTTAAATGTTATTCTGAAACCGTCGTAGATATTATATTTTACTAACCGGTTCTCGGCAAGCGTTGCAATGCCACTCAAAGAAAGAAAGTGTTTGTGTTTTAACTGTGTTTATTGAAGTGCATGTTTTCTTTTTCTGTCTGTTTGACGTTTGACAATTGTCTATGATACGACATACGCGCTACCTACTGTAAATTAATTGCACTATAACCATCACGCAAGTGCAAGCATACGTTGCCGAAATGAACTGTATGGCAGTCATACAAACATTGATTTTTATAAATGAGACCTAATGTAAGTTGATTTAACTATGCCTCTAGCCTTCCCGAAGTGCAAGCAAAAAGTTTTAGCGGTGGGGCAACGCATATAGTACGAACAAACAAACATTCATTTTTATATATTAGATGTCAGAAACACTAAATGTACATCGTTGAGTTCTTAAATTAAATTAAAATGCATATCTATAAATTTTATAACGGATAGATCTGTGAATATTTTTGTCTTAATTTAACGAAGGGCTTGCCGGCATAAGTCAAATTTAACAATAAGCTCGCCCGAGCCCCTGAGAGCCAATCCCTTCAAACGTATATGAAACATTTTCATCTCTGATTTGTGCAATCGTTTTTTGAGCGTATATCCGGTCACTATTTTGTTGCTATGGATAAAAAGTAGTATTAATTGTTAATTAAACAAGATTTAAAAATCCTTTTTATTGAAGGCCAAAACTACATTTGTTTTTAAAATGCACTATTTCTGTGCTATATTAAAATATTGATCAATTTGAAATCCACACTCAGCGTCCAAAAAGATAAGATTTTGTAAAAATCTATCTAACGTTGCGTAGTTATTTCATTTATTATTCGTAATTATCTTGAATTTATAATAATCAATTGAGAGCAAATTTTAATTAAAAAAATAAAAATAAGCATTGCTTGTCCCTGCTTAGTTATGTATATCGGCAATTGTGTGGTTATAATGCAAAACTAAGGGATCCAATCCCGGGATCCCGATCAATTTTCTGATCCCGAAATCCCGGCATTGAGACGGCTGCGATTCCGGGATTGAGAAATTTTGAGTAAATTCCGAAAATTGACACAAAATTGGCAAATGGAGAATTTCAGATTCCTCGATGAGCTAAAAAAGAAACGAGGCTCTGTGACAATCCGGGAAAAAGTATACCAAATCGAGGATTTCAAATTCCTCGGTGGGCTAAAAAAAAAACTAGGTTTGGAGATAATCCGGGGAAAAAGTATAGCGAATTGAGGATTTCAAGTTCCTCGGTGAGCAAATCCCAATCCCGGGATTGAAAATTAATCAATCCCAAAATCCCGGGATTGGATACCCTATGCAAAACGTAATATTTCCAAAACTCGAACTTTTTAGTAGAGTCAAATACTATAACGAATAACATAAACAAAATAACATTTGCATACGAATATGATTTCCAATTTGAAAACGACAGTGTTGTAGACAGTTTATATTAAAACTAATATTATCAGTCGATTCCTTAGGCTTGAATTATCTTTTCTGCATACTTAACTCAATATCGCTCATTTTGGAAATAGTACGTAATAGTGCATTATAGCTCCCACAATTATACATTGTATAATGTATATCAACCAAAATTCATAGTAGCTGCGTATCTGAGAGGCTTTTTAAATATTTTTTATGTGCAGCTGATATCAGAATGAGTTTTGTATCATTGCATACAATTATGATACATTAACTCATTTCAGCTTATCCTTGTTAGATGATAGCATTTATTTATTTGTAGCATCCTCTGCACTAAATCAGTTTGTCATAAAGTGGCAATAATTAAAAAAAAACATTTCATGAGATATGTGTATATTAATTGTATTTTAAAACATTAATATAATGCCTTTCCACCAAGTATTGACAGTGAACACACTAAAAGTGAACATTAATGTATATTTGATATTTCGGTTGTTTACTTCACTACCACGTGGAAAAGAGGGTGAAATTAAGGTTAAAAAAAAATGCTATGAAGAATAATAAGCCCGCCTGTGTGGTCGAGTGGTCAACATCGTTGCCTTCGGTTACAGAGGTCACGGGTTCGAACCCCAGTACGGAAAGTTTTATAAATTGATTTTTCAATCAATTTATGAATTTCTGTTCGAAGGATGGATGTATGTGATGTCTTGAATTCCTTCCTCTCACCCATCCTATCCTATAAAAACGGGGCGTATCGAGAGCGATAAGCTAACCACTAGTCCTGTCCTAGCCTTATCCTTCTATTCCCACTCTATTTGGCAAAAGAGAGGCTGAGCAACTGAGTAACAAAAAGTTCTCGTAGGAACACTTCTGTTGAGATAAACTCCGTAAGGAGTCCATATGCTCTACATTGGGAGCGGACAGTAAAAAAAAATGGAGAGTATACATTATATGCACTGAATTGTTTTGCAAACCGAGTGTATTGAAATTTAGGTAACGTGGATGGATTCATTATTTTTGTGAGAAGTAATGATTTAATTTTCGGTTAGAATTTCCAACCTTTGTTCCATAAATAAAATATCTTTACGAAGTGACTGCAACATTTTGTTAGGTGGATGTAATATTACGCTACAGCGTATTTTGCAGCTGGAAACATTTTTAATCGAATTCAAATAAAACGTTAATTTACTAAGTTGTTTGATAAAACGAGAGTTTTAAATGAAAGAATTAAGCACTTCGTGTAACATGAGTGATCTATTTTCACAAAAGCGTTTTCCTAAGCAAATATTTACACATGGATAAAACTTAGTTCTTCATGAAAAACATTTTGCGAAAAATTTCCCCGAGCAAATTTTCATTGGATTTAGCGAGTTTTGTAACCAGATCTCTGAAAAGGGATAGCGAATATTCGTTCACTGCCAATTCGTACAAAGATTCTTATAAAATAAAATCATCACTTGTAAAAACATGCCACGCTGGTTTATACAATTATTTTGTTATGTATAAACTTTCTTAAATACAATCAAAAGTAACTAAAATTAAATAAATAAAAAATGTTTTATAATATATCGTCATCGATCGTACAAGCAGAAGTTGGTGAGTAACAAATTGATTTACACAAGTTCTTTTGTAAACAGCGAATGAAAAATTAGAGCTTATGGAATAAAAGCTTTTGTCTCGGTATTTACACTTTACATAAATAATTATATTATCGATCTTATACAGATAAAATTAGGTATTGATATGCATGAATCCGTCTTTAAATATGATTAAATAATAATTGCCGACTAAAAAAACTGTTTTTGGAAAAACGGTACAATATTTATGCACTAACTGAGTTATCCCAGGCAAAAAATTGATACGAAAGAATCTCATTTTATATTTACCTTGATTTTGTCACTCACCGATTTTTGCCATAACGTTGATGATATTTGAAAATGATACGCAAGTGTATTTTCGTAGTTTAATTGAATTAATTTAACATTTTTTTCGAATTCATTTATTTTAACAAAAATTAATCTTCATCTAATATCTAATAACTAGTCATTTATCAATAATATATCGTTTTGCCCCATTTAATCTGAAGTATTTTTTGTAGGGTTGCTACATTTGAAAAACACTTTATATAGTATGTCTTGATTTATTTATTGCAGTACACATCCTTACGTACATCAGATATTTGATGGCAATTTATATTGTTGCTATATAAGGGCACGATATAGGACTGAATTGATTTTTGTAACAATTTATAGATTTTAAATAATTGAATTTCTGGTGTAAGTGAACGTACGTTTTATTAAATATTAATCTTATGATTTTGAATTTAAAAAATATTGAACAATTTATACTAACCGATGAATGTTGCATACTTTAAATCGATTTTAATGTTATGCTACAAAAATATTCATTTACAATTGAAAAGAAATGTGAGAGAATTGTTGGGATACAAATTTGAGAGAACCCTCTCAAATACATTGGCACATATTTACCTAGCTCATAATCCGCTTCCAAATCCTCAGCTATGGTCTCCATTGGCCTGCCAATCCAACCGTTGTGGAACGGTTGCACACGGACTCATTTACCATACCAAGTCCCGTACCTCGCGACCTTCTCATCCCAGATGCCAGCTGGTAGAGTAAAATACCCGAACTCTTCCGGAAACTCTCGACAACTTGCGAAGCTCAATGTTACAAGGACAAATAATTTAATGGGTTGTCCTTGAGAAGGTGTGGCACTATGGAAAAATCATTTCCCTTCAATTTTTGAATTAATCGTATTTTTAATTTTTTACTCCGCTTCTCTTTGTGAAGTTTGTGTTATGCTTAATTCACTTTTAGGGTATGTATCATGTATTTTACAATATGTTTTTGTGTTACTAACAATTTTTTAAATTATTTTTAAAGGGGCACTTTTGTGAAGGTTTTTATTTTGTGTTGAACATTTATTTATTTATTTTTAAATATTAAAATTTTAACACCACATCTTACGACTAAATCACAGTTGGAATTTTATCTAGAATATGAAAAAAAAAACATTTTTTATTTATCTTTACAAAATTGAGATTATATTTTCATGATGCTCTATGGTTTAATTTTGTATTTCAGACCCATTCAAGTAATTCTAAAAAAATATATAACTAAAATTATTCAGGTAAAAATATTGTTAATGGTTATTTTGATATCAAACCATCCTGAGGACTATGATTCAACAGCTTTTCATTTGCTTATATAATATATCGACTGTGGAAAGGAAAAAAGACGTAACACACACATAAGAAATTTTACAGGGGGCACAAAAAACGTGTTTTGATGATTTTAAGCCATAAGCAGATCATGAAATATACACAACATAGAAGTGCACGAAGACTTGTTAATTGGTGTTTTATTGGCTTAATCAATTATTAATTTAATATATTTTTTTTAGATTAATCATTTTTAAGGCCTTTTTCCGGGTTACAATTTTCACAAACCCTTCTTTTTTAAAACATAAAAGCTAAATTTAGAGAGTAATTCGTCTTTTTCAGCACACATCCTTTTGATATAACGTGTATCATGTTGTATACACTGTGATTATCGAACAAAAGCCGTTTTAAAAAAACTGTGGGTACGTCCCTTTTCCTTTCTACATTCGGTATATATTATACCACAAATTAAACACAATTATTTTTTATCAATTCAAAAATTTAGCTAGGCGTATGTATTACTGTTATATAAATAACTTACATTCTTTAAACTTATTTTTAATCAGTCTTAAATCTTGTAATGATCGAAGCAAGTTCTGATGATTATATTAAATAAAGTAATTACATAATCAGTTCAAATATGATTGTTTTTTATTCATATGTGATCTGATCCGTTGACCATTTCGCCATAAACCCGATTTTTTTAAATACAGAAATAAAATGCATTTTCACTAAAAACTGTCAGTCAACATAAAAACGGTTAGTAAAACATTGATTTTTATTTGAATTGAATGAAATTTAACTAATTCAATAATCATAGGTACCTAGATTATTTTTTAATATATAATATGTAAAAAAAATGAGGAAAAGTTTTGTACATTTATTTTGCAAAATTCAGGGGTTACTTTAAGAGAAATATCATTTTAGTCTTATGATGCTAAACAGCGAAACACGTGGCATAGTTATTTATACAGCCGATGGAATATTTTTTTAAATTTTACATCCTTTAAATCTTTCTTATTTCACTAGGGTAGTTTGTGAGCCGATTTCCCAACGGCTAAAAGTTTTATTTTTGGAGATAGAAAGATATATTCTGGGAGTTCAGAAGAATACACTTTTTTTCAGCTTTACATTATATTTTCTCGCTGGGCTTTTTTGCTACATCTATAGTCACATAACAAAAGCGATACATTTATAATTTGTAGTTATAAACAACATGATAATTTATTTTAAAATAAACATTGTATCTACAATATTGCAATGGTCAAAAGATACTTCTTAAAGGGTTCACTGTCAAAACTTAGTGAAAAGGCCTTATAATGTAAAACACTTTTTTACAATTTGGATCAGGACCGGTTTCGGTGATCACGAGAATTTTCAACTGATATATATATATATATTGATACAGAGCTATTTATTGATATTGTTTACTCCCTATTTTGATAATTTGAAAATTTCTTTCGAATATATTATTACTAACCGTTCTTACTTTATGATTGAAAATTAGTAATTTCGATTTTCTAGAAGTCTTCAGTTCATATTGACTGTGGAATATATAAAATATAACATATACAATTTTACAGGAGGCGCAAAACACGTGTTTTGATAATTTTGGGCCATATGCCGATTATGAATTATACACAACCTTGAAGTGCACGGATACTTCTAAACTGGTGTTTAATTGACCTAATCTAATATCAACCAAAGAAACTGTCTAGGAAAAACCTTTATTTCAGTCTTTTTTCTTGGTTAATTTTTTTTAAAAGGTCATCTTTTTCAAACGTAAAATCTAAATTTAGATAATAATTCGGCATTTTCAGTTTCCATCCTTTTGATAGAACGTGTATCAAGTTTGATACATTGTGATTATAAAAAAAACGTGTTATGAAAGAACCCTGGGTTACGTCCTTTTTCCTTTCCACAGTCGATATCTTTTATTATTATCATATAGAAATTATTTTCACATTTCTTCAACCAATTGTTTGTTTCACCCTAATTACTTATTAGTCTAGCTTGGTTTTTGTATACTGTATAAATTTATTTTTATATCAGTTGCAAATGCCTGTTATAAGTATTTTTTCATATAAATCAAAAAATAGATTTTGGTACTTTTATTTAATTTTTTAATTATTGGTGTTTTTTTTTTAATTATATAAAAGTGCAAGTAATATATCGTTGCTAATACTGCCAGAATATAAGTAAAAAAAACCTTGTTTTGTGATAATCGACTCATTCAAATATCATGAAACGATCTCAAATGTAGCGTGGCTTTACACAACGAGACAAATGAATAAACAACAATTGAAAAAATGTTTACAGCTCAAAAACGTTCAGTCGCTTAATCATCTTTGGGTATTTGTAAAAATAAGAAATCACTACAGCTAAAAAGCGTTCAGCTATTTAAAGGTTTTTCCCAGTAATAACTGTCAACAAAATTTACTTAGTTCATAACACTACTTCTTTAAATATCGAAACAAATAAATTTTATATGAGTAAAGTTGTTTTTTTCAGACGATAGAACATGTTAAACCGAAACGTCAAAAACAGGAACGAGGAGCGACGGGGTACAGTGTGACCCCAGAAAACTTTGCGTAATATTTGCATTACATTTATTAAGGTATCGTTGGAGATTACAATAAAAAGGTAGCAAACATTTAAAAAGTGACTTGTCACACAAATACAGAGCTTGAGAAATGATAATTTGAGTGTTGGAGAAATCAAGGTTTGCTTGAATATGTAAATTTTATGATTTAATTTTTATATAGAAAAACTTTTTTTGAGCACTAATTCTGATTTCCTATCTATGATATTTCCTTACTACCAGAATTGATATTAAACGGTATTTTTAAAAAATTGTGACAAACCACTTTTTGAATGTTTACTCCTCAATTTAATATTAGCCTTTTCAAGCCATATGGCCCAGCTGTTAACGTTGTGGGCTTACGTGTCGGATTTCACGGGTTCAAGTCTCAGTACGTACAGCATTTTTTCGATCAAATTATCGATTTCTGTTCGAAGGCATGGGTGTTCGTGATGTTCAAACATTTCCCTTCCACTCTTTCCGATACTTTAAAAACTGGGTGTAGCTAGCGATTAGCTAACCACTAGTCCTATCCTAGTCTTATCATTATATCTCTACTACTCTATTTGAATAAGATAGGTTGAGCGACTGAGTAACAAACAGTTCTCGTAAAAAGCTTCTGTTGAGATACCTCCATTAGTAAGCTATATTCTCCACATTGGGAGCGGACATTGACCAAAAAAATATAGGATATTATTGGTATTTAGCGAATGGTTGAAAATAAAATAATTTTGTTATGTAAATCAGTGCTTCCCAAACTTTTTAAGTCCACGGTCCCCTAAATCTGAAAAAAATAATCCGCGGCCCTCCTCAATACAAAACATATTCTGCGGCGGGCCCCAATCTGGGAAGCACTGATTTAAATGACCCCATTTGAAACTCAAATGTTAAATCTATTGAACTGAATTCAATATGCAAAACACCCTATTTTTGACTCAAACTTTTCTGGCAGTATAGCGATAAAATAATAGGAATCAATTTACTAAATGAAACGATACCACCCTGTACACTGCACAGTGTACAGCCAATGGTATCACTAGTAGATAGAGTTTTATCAAAAATATATCCGATTGAACAGAAAATGGTCACGCGATTTCAATAATGATGACAACAATGACAGTCAAATCGATGGATATATAATGACATAAACTTATTATTATTATGTTGCCTTCTCGTAGATAACTGATTGTTAAAATATCAAATGAATCGAAGTTTTATCATGTGAAAAGGAAAATTATTTTTCAATACGGTTGATAAATATTTGAAAATAGAATTTTGTGTTTATTAAAATTCTTTCATAGATACATTTTTAGCGGTTCATTTGCTGTGATTGCTTGTAAGTGTTTCGAATACAAAAGTTACAATGGCAGTGAAGTGTTGTCGATCGCGAATCTTCTTTTAGTCGATTGCAGATCTATAAAATGGGTTTAAATTGTTCTCTCGTTATATGATTACAAGTGATAACAGTCGATCGCGAGTTTTTTTGACACTTTTTATCAATTGATTATGGGGTTTTGTAAACTTTGTATTATATGTTTAACCGCTTGAATACCGCGCGAATAAATCATTAATATGTCCCAAAGATACTGCGTTTTTTTAAGAAAAATAATTTTGCCTAATATACACTCGAATTCAATATTTTAAAAACTTATATTGACTCAGTATAGATAGCTCTACATATATTCAGCAAAATATTGCTTATATTCTATCAGAATACCAAGTATTTGATTTTTTAAATGTCTTGGACATCTGTGTTCGCTTGTATATGCTCCGGACACCGGTGTCCGCTTCTTATTCAAGTGGTTAAGAATAAGAATCGATGTAAAGCTTATTAATAAACAACCTAATGATAGTTTGGTAGCATGAAAATGCTTATCAAATAAACGAGAAACGTGTCAAAATTTGTAGTATGATGGAATGACAAAGTTATTAAATTTAGTTGTACATTAAAAAAGAATTTCCACTGTGTTCGATAAATTTGGCGGTATCCGTTGATGAAGATGTTTTTAAATATAACATTATATTTGATGAAATTATTACCTCACAGTGTTACAGATTGTACCACGTGTTTTATTATGAAAAAAATAATGTAATATAATTTAAACATAAGAATTATAATCATTTTTAGTTTATTTGTAATCCTTGCAATGTTCTGTCTGATTATGCTTCTTAAAGAAGGGAAACATGTTTTACAAATTGTGACACAGCAAAGTTATCAAATATAATTTCATTCTATTAAATTATGAAATGTAGCTCATACGAAAATAATGTTTTAAAAAATGAGTCGGTACTTTTATATACAATAACAAGTAAACTTATTTTTTCCATTGTTAATCGCTAGATCGACAGCATAATTAATGCCATTCCGCTAATGCCTTCACAGTCTGTGTAAGAACAAGTTAGTGCCAATTCTTAAGTGGATTTGAGGCGCTAAAATATTTTATGTGCGATATTTTCCAATAATTTTCTTCAATATTATTTGAACTTTGATAAAATCGACTTGGACGAGGCTATTTTTGGAATTGGTCTAAGTAAACATTACCTACAGCTAAAACACTTGGAAATAGTACACTACCGATGTACACACCGCGGAGCTTTGGTATTGATACCTAATAACAAAATGTATATTATGACATTACAAAGTGAAGTTAATTAATATACAATAGTATAAATATGATAAAATAATTCGGAACCTAAATATAAAAGAGTGGCCAACCTTCTCCGATTTCGTCGTCGTCAGACACTAAACAAAGCATATTGTTGCAATATTATTTACTAAAGATTTGTTTACCATAGAGTTATTTATATTACAATTACTTCGTTGCAGTAAACATCGTTGGCAACCGTGACGGATCTCGGGTTCAACTCCCAGAACATACAGACTATTTTTTCTGTCGACTAATCAACTTCTTTTCGAAGGCATAAGTTTTTGTGATGTATAAAATTCCCTATCACTCTTCCAATCCAAGATTCGCAACCGATCATTCTCGCATATCAAGTATTTAGTTAAACAATAATACATCTTGTCAAAGTAAGCAGAAGCCTATTTTGATATTTTTACTTAATTCATATAAAAGAGTGTTACTTATAAATAACAATTCAATCAATGACATTACAATAATTGTTATCGCATTGATCAGGATGTGTGTTTTGCTGTTTCTTATGACGACGTATAAAAAATCGATGGCATTGATAGTTAAGTGAATTTCCAAAATCAGCACAATAAAATGATGGCTAGGGATTCTGTGTCGAGATAACCTTAAAATAAACTCCTGGAAAATCAACGATTTTCGCAAGTCTCGATTCTCATGGGACATTTGAATACAAAAGCCCGATACATGAGACTTTTGCTAATTCATCAAAAACATTAGTATAAAGAAGATTTTATTCATTCAAGACAACTATAATTTGAGAATCTTTGTACATTTCGGAAGCCAATAAAAAGGCAGATGCTAGTTTGAAATATGTACCATAAAATTACTAACTCAATGTACTATTTTTCAAATTAAATGGTTTCATCGGCAAAATCAAACGAATCCCTCGAATGATGTGTAATAAAAAAGAGTATGTGTTTACATATTTACAATAAAATATTATCATATTTTTCATATTCAACAAACAAAATGTTTGCATGAATTCTGAGTTACCAGCAGTATTCATGCCTAGACGTTTTTTTCTGAAATATTTGTCCCGGGACATTCCACGGGAAAACGTCGAGACATCTGAATTCTTACTCAATACCATAACAGCTTTGGAAAAACGGTTAGAATTGTTGTGTTAAAAAATACTTTGCTGTAGAACAGTGTTATAATCGAGTGCTATCAAATAAATGCCAATTCAATCATCACACAGTATGACATAGAAATAATTAAATAATTAAAACTGAAATCATTTCCAGGTTATAAAAATAGGCAGCCCTAGGATAGCAAGACGCGTGAGAAACTGAATACCAACTGGAAATATGTGATTGAAAATAGCCCGAATATTATTTATTATTTATAATTTCGACTGCTAATACATACATTGGTTGGTATGTTTAATACATATTTCTTTCCTAACTCATCAGCTGTATTGATTTCACCGGGTGGTCGCAATGTATTTATGTAAATTATAAATTATTCAAAAATAAAACATGGAATTCGTTTTGATAACACCATTTCTACTTGTAATAATTGTGATTACGTCATTTGATTTATAAATCAGATGGGAGTATTATCAAAAGTTGAATAAATTTATATTTATTTTTGTATTGACAGAAACGTTGTTGCTATTATTAAACGGATGTCAACATATTTCAGACATGCTTAGAAGAGTAGCTATTATTTTTTTTATTATTTTTAAAAGTAAATGTTTTTTTTGCTTAGTAGACTTAGAACTTAAACATGATAAAAAAACATTGATTTCTAATTTTTTTTTTTACACAGCTGTATTTATACTTCATATACCCTCTGCATTACTTGAACGAACAGTGATACCCTCTATCTTTTATCTATGTAAAATCAAATTATTCTATCGTCAGACAAAAAATAAAATTCTTATTTGGTAAATTATGTATATTGTAAATACAATTTAAATTTAATTTTTGTTGATACATTAAGTACGAGAAAAGGATATTAAAATAATTAAAAATGGCTTTGCGACATAACAAACGGTGTCTTACCGTATAACTCTTAAAATTAATCTATTTTTCAAAGAAAACTAAATATTATATAGTACAAATAAATGTATTATTAGATTTTTTCTATAGCTATTCCCTATAGAGCTATGAACACAAAAATATCACCCGATTCAGATTGTTTTTTTTAAGCATAACGATTAAATATTAAGAGTTTGGTTGTGCTGCTCTTTATTACTCAATTTGGTCACTTTTAGAGTGTTCACTGTCAATACTTGGTGGAAAGGCATTATATTAATAAAAACACAATATTCCTTTGTACATCATTCCACTTTATTTAATAGGTCAGGACCGGTTTCGCTCGCGAGCCATCAGTTGACAATGGTCGCAATGAGAGAAACCGGTTTTGACCTATTAAATAAAGTGGAATGAAGTACGAAGGAATATTGTGTTTTTATTAACTCAATTTGGTGGCTAGTTGATAGCATAAATGCTGAAAGATTCTTCAGTAAATATAATTTTATTGAAACAAATCGCCGCACCTACATGTTCTGTTTATTTTCATAAATTTAAGTATTATGCTATATTTTATTTACATGATGGTAAAGTCTATTTCAATTGATAATTATTTGAGATTAATAATTAATACAAGTATAAGCTATAAATAAACCACTTTTAGGGTGTTCACTGTCAATACTTGGTGGAAAGGCATTATATTAATAAAAACAATAATCCTTTGTACTTCATTCCACTTTATTTAATATGTCAGGACCGGTTTCGCTCATTGCGAGCATTGTCAACTGATAAGAAATATAATTTAACAATGCTATTTATACAAAATTGAAAAGTTATACACAACAGTTGGCATTGAAAAGAAATTGCCAATTACATTAAAGTGATTCTAAAATAACACAAAATTAAAATGTTCAACACATCTAACATATAATTAAAAAGTCATCCTAGATTCATAAATTCAGAATGCGATTGAAAGTAATTACAAAAATTATTATGTTTGTAATTATGTTTGTAATTACTTTCAATCGCATTCTGAATTTATGAATCTGGGATGACTTTTTAATTATATGTTAGATGTGTTGAACATTTTAATTGTGTGTTATTTTAGAATCACTTTAATGTAATTGGCAATTTCTTTTCAATGCCAATTGTTGTGTATAACTTTTCAATTTTGTATAAATAGCATTGTTAAATTATATTTCTTATCAGTTGACAATGCTCGCAATGAGCGAAACCGGTCCTGACATATTAAATAAAGTGGAATGAAGTACAAAGGATTATTGTTTTTATTACTATAAATAAACATTTTTACTGCTGAAATTTAAAATCAAAATGCTTAAAATATGAGTTTTTTGTATTATGTCAAAACAATAAATAGAGAATATTATAACAGCATAGATTTAATTAAGTGTTCAACGAATTAGTTCCTTCTACATTGAAAGCTTGTGTTTGATTAAGTCAAAATGATTATAGAAATTATATATTTTTTTATCCAAGTTCGCTTCCTATGTGGAGCATATGGCCTCCTACTGGAGGTATCTCAACAGAATTTATCTACGCGAACTGTTTTTTACTCAGTCGCTCAACCTTTCTTGCTCAACGAAAGATAGTAGAGATATAAAGATAAGACTAGGATAGGACTAGTGGTTTGTTCAAGGATCAGAAATGTTGGGAGAGACATCACAAAAACCCATGCCATCGAACAGAAACTGATATATCGATAAAAAAAAATGCTGTTCGTACTGGGACTTGAACACGTGAGGTCTGGCACGGAAGCCCACAATGCTAACCGCTGCGCCATAGGACCCGATTATATTATAGAAAAACACTACAGACAAAAAACATAAATCTTCTTTACAATGCACTTCAGGGATATAGTGGCAGCGTCGAGTCCAAACCTCTGTATGTGCTCCAAAAACAAAAATATTTCAAGATCACCTATATCGTGATAGATTTCTTTTAAGATTTTATGAAAAATTAAACAAAATTTCAAACAATCTTTAAAAAAACATTTTTTTACTGAAACGTCAGTTCGTTAGTAGCATTATTTTTAGTGTTATGATTCTGTATTCATTGTTTAACCGTTTGAACACCGCGCAAACAAATCATTAATTTGTCCGAGAGATACTGCGTGTTTTTGAAAGAAATAATTTTGCTTAATATACACACGAATTCGATATTTTAAAAACTTATATTGACTCAGTATAGATAGTACTACATATATTCATCAAAATATTGCTTATATTCTATTAGAATACCAAGTAATTGATTTTTTAAATGTCATGGACATCCGTGTTTGCTTGCACATGTTCTGGACACCAGTGTCCGCTTGGTATTCAAGTGGTTAAAACGACTCTTCTGACGTAGGTATTCAAATATGAAAAAAACTATGCTCTGATTTAAAAAAAACACACGTTAAAGTAGAGTTTTGCTGGATGTGTAAATTAAGACAAAAAAAAATGATTTAATCTAATAAAAACTAGTTTACAGCCTTCTAATACACGCAATAAAAAAATCTATCGTCATTACAACGAACATATTTGATAGAAAATTTACGCCTTATTTACGACCGATACAACAGTTAAACAATCAAGAGATTGCGGTTGGAGTTTAAATAATTGAGATGTATTCAAATAAAAGCGAATTAAATTTGTAGACTGTAATGTAAATCAAAAATAACCATGCACCAAACAGATTTAAAATTATTCAGAATTTTTCCTGGAACATGAATCACATGGTGCATAACAATTTGAATTTTTAAAAATGTTAATGTGTTGTATTCGCTAACAAAACAGCTGTGTAATGTTAACCACAGTTGTCTTAATTTAAACATTGTGGCATTAAGATTACATTGTTAATTATAATTGTATATTATTTTATGTATTGGTGAATAAATTATTCGAATGCCCTTTTTTATAATATTTTTCTAGGCAATTTGGTTTTAATTAGATTTGTAGTGTATATTTGAAAGTTGTTTTAAATTCATATTTCAGAACTATGATAATGGTGTGTTGCCAAAATAGGGAAAAAGTGAAATTAGTCAAGTAGTAAAATGGTAAAACTTTTCTTTTGGACTTTTAAGTACAATCACGTCTCTATTTAGTGTTTTGGTGGACTGCATATTTTTATTTTAGGGAGATGTTACTGTTACAGTGTGTATTTAATGAGCTCATTAACTTTTATAATACTTTACGACATGTAGAATATTATAATGCATCTAACATATTTTTTCCTAAAATACTACTTGGCTCACTTAACCTCTCATGTGCTCAATTAATGTTAAACAAAGTAGTAGTAACTATATTGCTGCGAAACTAAAAAGCTGTTTTTTACGTTATTTGAATTGAGTTCTACTAAGTAAAGATATATTAAATCGAAAATTTGGTTTTAGTTTGTGGAATATAACAAATCGAGTTTTGACATGCTTGCATTCAAAATTGAATCAAAACATACCTAACATAGGTGACTAGAAGGGAAAGAAAGATAAGGCTAGAACAGGACTAGTGGTAAACTAAACGCTTTTGCTACATTCGGCTATTAAAGAACCAGAAGGATAGGAGGAGAAGAAATAATGTGAATTGACATCACAAACACCCAGTCTTAGATCACAATTTTAAATTCAATAATTCTCAAATCCACTGTAATCTTACTGGGAATCAAACCCAGACCTGCGTGATCGGTAGAGCAAGCTCTTACCAACTGGGCCACATCAGGCGACTTATTCCTATATTATTAATTTCAGATTACTTATTCCAATTACCGATTTCGGCATTGACATTTTTTTAAATTCTCACGGATTTCACAAAATGAAACGACGTGAGACCTTTTTTTATAACCTCTTCCAGGATTTGCAATTGCAAAATTTTCAACTCTTTTTAGCCCTCGTTCAACTTTCTCTCATTTTCTCAATCCCAAGTTCATGGAATTTGTACTGTCACAATCCTGAGATTTCGGGATAGCAGAATTGGACGGGATCCCGGGATTGGAGTCCCTTCTGCGGACCACAGAACTAGAAGGTCAATATGAATTATCTGGTATTTTATAGAATATGGAAATAAGTTTATAGCTAGATATACACTTTTATTATAAATGTACAATTCTTTTTTGTACATTTGTACATTCACTGTAATAATAACATGATACATTCATCGAAAAGAAAACCATCGCCACTTCTGTGATATCGTTGACTATAAAAATGTAAAGAATGAATTATAGCATCGTAAAAAGGCAAGTCGTCATAATTCATAACGTTTTAAAAGTTTGAAGCTCATGTTTGAAATACATTAACATTTTCGAAGCTCACTTTTCCTCGGCGATATCATTCAAAACCTCTCTACCTTTACGTGCATTATGTGAAATAATAAAATTCTTCTTTTCATACCTTGAGAGATACATACATACATGTTGAAGGAGTTTTAGCACCATTCTGACCTATATATTGTTTAAGATAACTTTGTACATAATATTATGTACTGACAACCCGTCTCAACTCTTCTGAAGTAGGGTGACCATATTGCCAAAGGTCAATGCATATACGTGCGATAAAAAATATTCATATACGTGTTTAAACATCCGTTAAATATTATAATGGAAAAAAATATAATTCTGAATATGGAGAGAAATAAATTATATATTTGTGTTAAATTGACATAATCTAATATTAATTTTTAAAAAAATGTTTTTTTCAGTCTTTTTTCTTGGTTTCAGTTTTCTCAATCTCTTCTTTTTCAAACTTAAAAGCTAAATTTAGATATTAGTATTAATATATTAGAATTAGTTCGGCATTTGCAGTTTACATACTTTTAATAGAACGTGTATCAAGTTAGATACATTCTGATTATTGAAAAAATTCTGTTTTGTGAAAACTATGGGTTACGTCAGTGGTTTCCAACCTTTATGTTACTGCGCCTCCCTTTGAAGAAAAAATATCTTCGTGCCTCCCCATCCTTTATTTAATATAGTAATAAAGACACGTTTTAAAGGGTAAATAAATATTTTGGACTGTTCGCGCCTCCCGTTGTAATGGCCCACGCCTCCCAGGCTGGAAATCGCTGGGATACGTCCTTAAGCTTCGCTCATTGCAAGCATTGCCAAGTGAGACAACGCTCGCAATGAGCGAAACCGGTCATGACATATTAAATAAAGTGGAATGATGTACAAAGGAATATTGTGTTTTTATTAATATAATGCCTTTCCACCAAGTATTGACAGTGAACACCCTAAAAGTGGTTACGTCCTTTTTCGTTTCCAGAGTCCATACGTTTTCACAGTATCATTCTTACAATTCAATCTGGAAATTAGTACATACCATTCCTTTAGTACACACAAAGTCGAAGTAGTTAATAACCAAGAGGTAAATTTCAATTAAAATTAGTATTAGCGATCCATGATATTATGATAAATGGTTTTCACTTGACTAAAAATGATTGTCACTCCAGTTTACTCGAGTCACGAGACTCGAGTGGAGTACAACTCAGAGACAGACACTTTCAAGTTGAGTAACTCAATTTATTTTCCTAAACACAGTCTTGAGCTTTTGCGAACACAGTTTAACAAAATTATATCTAGTAGAGTAGGGCAACACAGAAAATCCGCCTTTAAGTATGGAAGTGACAAAGTCTGTCCATAAATAATTATTCTATAAGAAGTATCGTATACTAGTGCCAACTAGGGATTCTGAAGTCTCGGGATTGACATCCCAGGACTCGAGACTTTTATTTCCCTTTCAATAAAATTATAATTTTATTAAAATTAAATATTTGCATGTATGTATGTATGTATTACATACACTCGGCGCCTTTTGAAAGTACGCACTAGTAAAAATCGCGTTTTTTTAATACAATGTTCAATAATTATTATTGTCCTTAAGTAATGGATATGTGCAATGCTTACGGTTAATTTTTACTAAAAAGGGATGATAATTTTACATCTAATGAAAAAATTTCAATGAATTTCATTCAATACACATCAGTCCTTTTGAAGGTTTCTTAACCACAAGAATTGATTTTTTCAAAATTTAAATGTACATGTTATTATTACATTTTAAATCACAGTCACGATTCCCGGGACATTGTCCAAAAAAATCCCGGGACTCAAGATAGCAAAAACCCGACAAGTCCCGGGACGTCTCGACACAGAATCCCTAGTTCCACCGATACCAAGCGGTATTCTTTCATGTAAGATATATATATATTTTTTTTCCTTTATTTTTTAAGGTGTTCGTTGTCAGGTCTTGGGGAAAAGCCATTATATTCAACAACAAAAACATTCTTTTTTACTAATTCCACATATAATTGGTACACTCAGGACATCATTTGAAAACGGCTATCATGATTGAAACCAGTCCTGGTCATATATAATAAAAGTAGAATTACTACAAAAAAAATAGCTTTTACGTTTTTAATATGAAGCATTTTTTTATATAGCATATTATTAAAAAGTTTCAATTGAAGATTTGTTATACTTATTGTAATTTAGCCATTCACTAATAGGTTATTCTAAGAATTTTCAGATTTGTTGAAAATATAAGGGGGTATGAAAATAATGGCAATTGAAATTTACATGAATGCAGGAAAGTATTATTAACATTATACAATAAGAAAAAAATGCTTATTTACATTAAAAAAAACGTGTGAACGTCAATAATGAAACAAATTAAATGTTTTGTAATGAACTTTGCATATTGAGATTGATTGTTAATAGTTCGCAAGTAAGTATGTAACAAATTTTAATATTGATTCGTCAAATTATTATCATACTTAAATTTTGTATATTTCCATACAAGCTCAGATTTTTAGTGGCACAGCGCCACTAAAAATCTGGGCTCCTTCTTTAGAAATCTCCAGAATAATTAATTTTACTTTTTTCGGTTAGTTTAGCCTAAAAGTGGTGAAACCTAGGTCCTTAGTGACAAACCGTATAGTATTATTCACAATTCGAATGATATAATTTTAATATTGGGATTCCATTCAGCGCCTTTTGTCAAAATCGTTAATATTGTGTAATATGTTGAAACACGTACATTATATCTCAAAAGAAATTCGAAATAGAAACTATTCAGTCAAAATAAAAAATCATGTTTTTCGAGTAGATTCAACTATGTATGCATAGTTAGTAAGTGTTAATATGCAAAAAATTATGTCACACCTTTATGAGTTTAATCAGTGAGATAAAGATTTTTTAAAAAAAAATAAATAAATAATTGAAGAAAATAATCGCCGTAAACTATAGAAAAATGTTTTTGTTTTAAAAAATGGTTAAAAATAAATGAACGTCGAATATGTGATTCAAATGTTTTGTTCTATTGGATTGATGTGTCATTGTAATTAATAATGAGTAATAGTTTGACAGCTGAACAACTGTGAATATTGTTTTATGCCGTGTCTTATCGAAATATTCATTATTCCGAAAATATGTATTATATTCTACAAAAAAACAATCTAGGATGTGATATACACGATTTGGTGTAAGCGCTTATTCAGAGATTCTCGAGTACATTTGCGAACACAATGGATAGCATGCGTGTTTATAAAAATTTTGAAAAACTGCTCAGCGTTGGCAGTATATTGTTCTCGAGCTGTGTTCATTGTGTCATGGGAAAAGATTTCCTACGGGATGTGCTGGAGAATTTCCCGGTAATTAAAGTCGCCCCCATGCCACCTCTACCGGTAATTAATACTGCTCTTCCCCTCTCCTAACTTTTGCTGGCCGCAGATGAGTTTACCGGTTAATTTTCACCGATACAGAATGTATCGGAAAACGCTAGCTTAATAATTAACCGTTTTAATTAATGAAAAATATAAAAAAATAGCAACGAGGGAACTTTTATCTTAAATTTATTACGCCATTAAATTTATAGCAGGTCTATAAGTTAAGCCAAATTATAAATATAATATACATACACATATGTACTTGCATGTTTTTTTATCGACATTTGTGCTTCCAATGTTCGCATATTTTTACACCTTGTAGAGCATATATTTAAACAAGTTTTTCTACTAGAACTCACTTTTTTGAGATAGTAAAAATATACGGATGGAGCTGTTAGTTAGTTTGTCACTCTTGCATCTCTTGGTTCTGTTGATTAAGGAGAAATTATGAGATCACATACATTTATGTCTTTGAATCCATACATGGAATAAAAAAACTATTTATTATGCTGTATGTAATAAGATTCAAGCCCATGAACACTGTTACTGAAGAAAACAACGGTGGTTATTTGGCTACAGACCCAGAAAAAAATCAAAATGCTTATATTATACATTATTTTATTTTTATTTAAAAAATATTTATACAGTCAATGTAAAGATTATCTTATATTATTTACACTGAAATAAAAAATATTATGAAATAAATACTACCTTTGTATTCTAATATAAGTTCTGGTTAGCAATCAAGAAGGTTCAGGATTATTTTTCTCTCAAATGAAATATGAATTTTAGATTTGTTCAATTTACATATGAGATATAGGGCAGTGGTAGTTGTTATGTCATTTTAATTAGTTTGTTCGTTAACAAATAAGTTGTGATAATTCTCCTTGAATTTATTTGAATAGATTTAATTTATAAAATATATGCTTTATAAAAGTTTGTTTATTGAATTTGCATTTTTAGTAGAATTTTAGAACAATTCTTGTCGTACTGAATGCTTTGATATTTTAACAGCAGTTTTTTTTAGTTACTAGCAACCAACTATCATTAGCATTTCATCAACTGTTATTAACGTGAAACGTGAGTAGCCCATTTAAGAATGATTTTAAGATATTCTAAAAATGTTTTTTAAATCGGCGAAACACGTACCAAGCAGAGTTACACATAATTAATTTTAATATTGATTAAGCCCAGAGGTGGGCTAGAGGGGGCTCAGAAGGGCTCGAGCGAGCCCTTTGTTGATTTTTAGTAAGGTCGGCGAGCCCTTTGTTAACTTATGAGAAAAAAATTGTACCTAACTGCAATTTCTGAGATATATATTATCCACGACAGCTTCAGTATACACAGTAGTACATTTTTAGTCATTAACATCGATCAGCTTACGGTAATTTGCATACTGTTACATATTATTAAGTGTATTGTAATAATCGGTTGCTTATTTTAATAGTGCATATAATTGCATAGGAGCGATAAGAAAATTCACTCCGTCCTCAGAACACTGAGATTAAGCGAGCCCCTTATTAACGTATTGGCAGCCCACCGCTGAGTAAACCACAAGAGTTTAATAAAATTGCTGCAAAAAATAGTTAAACCTAAAGTTAAATGCCATTGTATTATTATCATTTGACATTTACATGATAGAAAGCCATTCAAATCATATAAAGTTTAAATTTACTTTGAGTTTTATACGAAAATTAAAATATTGTTAATTAATGTTATTTTATTATTGTCGTGGAATTAAAAAAAACGCTGTTTTTTTACTTTATCTAACTGCTTCTGCTTACATGTTATTTCAGGATTCTAATGTATATAATCAAAATTATATATAACTGTATTCAGTCGCAAAATAGTATTAATTAATTTTTATTTTAAGACGTGTGGTAACCCTAATTTTCGCGGTTAAATAAGACATTTCGCATCGACACGCTACGATTTGGCATATGAATAAAGAAATATGTTTTCAATTACGACCGGATACCACACACTAAAGACTTATGACCGCGGCCATCTTTAGAGTGATCGGTTGATATGATAAACAAAATAATAAAGCAAACTCGAATCTGAATTCCTCGTTAAAATTTCTGGCAAAGCATTGTGCAAAGTCGTAAAATCAATTTTGTTATTTTAGCCAATACTGTGGTATTTTTACTTAAGTATTTATTTTCATTCCAAGAAGGAGATAATCTCTTTCAGCGTCGGTACGCCGACCAAACCCGCTATGTCGTTATAAAATTTTCTACTCGTGATTAGCTACTACTAGTCTTATCCTAGCACAATCCTACTTACAATCTTACTGTCTTCGAAAAAATGAGAGTTTTAGCAACTGTGTAACAAGCAAAGCTTCTTTGACAGTTTATAAGCCTGACATTAGAAGCAGAAATGGCTTAAAAATCTTAATTATTCGTTTATATTCAAGTGTGCTTAAAAAAGGGAAAATATTTTCCCTACTTCATATATTTTTAATGAGTTTAGATCTACTCGATCTCCGTACAGCGTAGCTTAGTTAGAATTAATAAACTGCTACAAGCTTTTAAAGAAACCAACTAAATTGATATTAAATTATCTTTCATTGTTTATTTTCAGATATTTTTAGAGTCGAAATTCAAAAAACTCGATGCAAACTTTATATATAGAAGACTGAAGAAAAATGCGCTAGATAGAGGTGGGAAACCTTTTCATTTCTAAAGAATTTCATTCATTCATTTATCTGATTTAACATAAGGCCGCAATAAAGAAAACGTTGACATCCTCCCTTTTTTTTCGACTGTCAAACATATAATGGGTTGATTACGCTCTTTTTTTCGATCAAATTGAATATTTTTATCAAGTAAAAAGGCCGCATCAGAGTAGCCAAGGGGCCGCAGCTTCTCCACTGAATCAGTTAAATAGAGTGATAAATATAAAAAAGCTAAATCAATTAAAAGAGAAAGAAAGTAATATTTTTTTAATATTCGTGTATTTAAAATGGTATAAAAAAGTTTTTTTGTAATCCATCATCTCTTCTAATGTGGAGCATATGATCATATAATGGAGATATCTTAACAGAAGTTTTTTCGAACAGAGTAGGAATAGAAAGGATACGGTTAGTTCAGGACTTTTGGTTAATTAATCGATTTCCATACACATCCATGTCTACGAACAGAAACCGATAAATCGATTGAAAATAATTCTGTCTGTATTGAGATTCGAACCCTTGAGATCCATCACCAAAGCCAACGAAGTTAACCACTGCGCTACCGATCCGACGAAAGTATAATGAAGTTTGTTAAAAGAAATATTAAATATATTTTTTTTATAATTCAATCGATCTCAACTGACGATGAACTCCTCATAGAATCACTCTTCGCTCCAAAGAGTTTGTAGAATAGGAAATATTGAAAGTAATGAAGACATTCGTTTGTTTGGGTGTAGATTTATATAGGACAGATTTACTGATTGATCAAAGTACCTATGTTTATATTTGTTTTGAATACGTAGCTCACATGTTGCAAATTAGTCCACAATTCTTGAATATTTAAAGTGAACTGTGCACAATAAAGCATGATGCTTTTCACAAACTTCATATTACAAATGGCAGAGGTGTCCAAGTGTATGGATACACTAATACCAAATCAACCTTGATTAATGAAGATTGCATTGCTCACTGTAGTCGAACGTTGATTTTGTTATATTTGATTGTGCTGTTAAGGGGTCGAGCCCCGAATAGAAGTTTTGACGTAGTAATTTATAGTTTTGTGTACAAAATACTAAGTATTTATTATAAAGACAAAATTTGAAAAAATGACAGAAGCGGTATCTATAAGATGTTCTTAGGTTCATGAAATTCAATATACGTAGAACAACTAACAACAAGTTAATAGACATAATCAAGCCAATGACATTCTTAATGACTGAAAAAATATTAATCCCTTACCGTTACAAGAAGCTTATGTACTTATATATACTTACTAGCTGACCCAACGAACTTCGTTACGCCTAAGAATCAATAAGTGTTATGTTAACTTGAAACATGATGACTACCGAGCCAACCTTTAGTTGTTAATTGTGCGGTGGAAAGCCAGGCAGATCCAATGAGCTTAAAAATTCAGTTGGATAGTTGGTTGCTTCGACTTCGTTTGTTAAATGGTCGATAGATTTGAAGGAATGTAGTAGACCAACGATTTGATTTTGAATTGTGAAGTTTAAATGATCCACATCTTTGTTCTTCGCCGCAAGAATTGCTCGTTCACTCAACCAATTGTGATTTTTGTGATTAGATGTTTGGGAACATTTTGTTGATGAAGCCGTCCTAAAATTCGGCGGAGACGAAATCAATACGTTCGATTCGTCAACAGGAACACGGTCGTTACCGACGATAGTCGAAGATCGTTTTCAAACTTAAAGCGTTTTTCTCTTCTCCTTCGGGGCCGAGTAAATAATCCTCAGACGTGGAATATTTTTTGTGTATCTTTTTGAAGCCAGTATATATATATGACCAAATTAATACGCGATAAAACACAGTTCTTACGAGGGTGTAAGCCGAAATAGCTCTGAATATATTATGTGTAGATTTTCCTTCTACAGTTCATACGATTCACGATGTAATTTAAAATCAATTCTGTTTTATAAATTTATATATATATATAACTGACATTGGATTATATTTTTGGCTAAACATCAAATTATCCATTATGATTTCAAACGCAAATCTACTGTTGATTGCACGATTTATTTTTCCTTTCTTATTAACTCCCCTTAACTAGGGATTGTAATACCGGGCGAATATATAAATACGGGTATTTTTTATATTAATACTTGTGCTTTAAAAAAATGTTTCAACAATGAAAAAAGTTAGACTTCTTAATTCCAGTGGTTTACATTTAAATCCGTATTAAAATATTTCCTAGAAAATACCGTAATTAAATAATATATCGTGATCGGGTGTTTTTTATAATTAGCTTACAGTTTCTTAATTTAATTAATAGCACATCATTAACAGACTCACCAATTCTGGAATCCGTCAATATTGGTATAACTATTGGCTGATTTAAATTATTTGAATTTATCTCGAATAATTTTATTAAAATATACAATTGTTAAATATCAAATAGCAATTGTCGCCTGCTGTTGCCCAGTCGGTTAGAGCTTGCTCTATCGATAACGCAAGTCTAGATTCGATTCCCGGTCAGATTGCAGTGATTTTGAGAATTATTCAATTAAAAGTTATGATCGAAGACTGGGTGTTTGTGATGTCAATTCACATCATTTCCTTTCCTCCCATCCTTCTGATTCTTTAAAAACTGGGTGTAGTAATAGCGATTAGCCAACCACTAGTCTTTTTCTAGCCTTATCATTATTTCCCTACAACTCACTTATAAAAAAGTGAGGTTGAGCGACTGAGTAACAAATAGTTCTCGTATAAAAAAAAACTTCTGTTGAGATACCTTCATTAGGAATCTATATGTTTCACATTGGGAGAGGACATGTAGAAAAAAATAATAATTGATTCTGTACATTCATTATTCGATTTCGAATAATTTTTAATACTGAAATACCGGTGTATTAAAATCCCTATCCTAAATGTAGTGTGGTTATTAAGTAAACAAAATCTTATTTTCATGCATGTGTGTAAGGACACATGCACGTAAAATAATCGAGTAATCTCTGCAATTGAAGGTGAAGATTATGGACCAAGATTAAATGTTTAAAGAAATTAAAAAGAATGGAAAACAGGCAACTATTTATCAGGTTTGTAAAGATTTAGCGTGTATTGCGGTCCCTGATTTTGGAACACCCGATTTAAAGCCTGTAGTACAGTGTGGGCCATTGCAAATGGTTGCATAATTTATTAACATCATTACTGGAGTTAAATTGGCGCAGTTTTGACGGTATACCTGCTGGGTATAAAGTATGATGTATACTGCATACATAGGGTAACTATTAACATACTATATCCATTTACAACAACGCCGATCTTGATTAAAACCTTGAGCTGGGTATCATGAAAGTAAACGTAACGAAATATTTTTTTAGCATAGTTATGACTTTTCAATAATTAAAAATATACCTATATATTGATAATTTTTGTTTTGTTTGGTGGTGGTTTTTGAGTGGTTTTTCACAAACATTTACTTACCTGTTTTTTTTTTTAAATAATTATAAATTTCCCGATTGCCTAAAATTACTAAAATTTACATTTTTACAGTATTTATTTTATATATTGCTACACATAGATGCATTTATATAGTTGTCAAAAATAATTTATCACAAAACGATGATTGACTACAGATTAATAATAAAAAGCATTATGTATGCCAGGGTTTTTGGCCGGAAACCAAGACTTGGGTTGTCAAACATACAGATTTATATTAGAATTTTTCAATCATATATTTTTTTAATGTCTTCGTATACATGTCTTCATAAAAAATAGTAATAAGATATTCTAAAATTCGATCAAATATTTTCAATAAATATTATCGATGATAGAATGCAAGAATTTAACAATATTATTTAAATAGCTTTTGCTTCTAAATTCAACATACAATATCAATGAAGTCTACGAAAGTAAGTACACTAAAAAGATTAATTCAACATGAATAAAAACACCTAGAAATTTAAAATATAAGAGCATGGTTTAGAAGTATGCCAAGATTGTTGAATAATTATATAAAGGCATATTGTTTTAAAAATGTTTACCTTGACCACTCTGTGACTTACTTCCTGATCGATTTACTGAATCTTATACATATAATATTGAATGAATTTAAATGTATTTATCATTATTCAAATTTATATGATATGTGGGAAGCATATTTGAATATGTGTTATATATAGTACGTTTGTTAGATGACTCATTCATCATTCATCAAATATTATACGAAGAAAATCCCATTCTGACGTTTCCCATTCTCTAGCCGTTTGATTGATTTGGGAAAAAAATGCCAACGGAACAGTTTGAACGTAAAACTATTTTTAGTAGATAGATTAGTAAAATATAACACAGTGATATTCATGAAAAGCTATGTATTTGTAGATGTTTAATTTATGTTTAAAAAAAATCGTTTATCGAGCTGAGAAAAAAATAGAGATTTTAAGCAATTTAAAGCTCTCCTCCAATCGAGATTGGGAAAGTTGCGCGAGAGTTAAAACATAAAAGAAAAGGGACCAATTTTAATGATTTTAGCAATTCCGAAAAATTCCTGTGTTTTTGAAATTGTAAATCTGAAAAGAGCTAAAAAAGAGATCTCGCGTCTTTTCATTTTGGGAATTCTGCAAATACCTCGGTTTTTTAAATTCCCAGGATTTTAAAAACGCCAAGCAAAAACTTCTCAATTTACACACAATTTTATGTTGAATGTTCAATCCCGAAATCCCGGGATGACAAAAAGGTTCCAGAATTGAATGCCCTAGTGAGCTCCCAGTGTGTGACATATTCTATCAGTGAAATCGTTCAACGGAATTCCAATATTAATTGTGTATGTCCTTGCAAACGAAACGGATCAAAACGAATTATTTTACCTCTTATTATCCTAAAACCACTCGTTCAATAATTAATACACAATAATTTTTCCACGAATTAGTATGTTTAAATCGAAGCAGCTTCGTATTTTGCAGTCAATGAAACATAACATATACTGCAAAATTCAACATTAAAAACAAACTTAAAACGATCCGTTCTTAAACTATTATTTGTATATTTTTTATCATTTATTTTATTTTCGAATACTAAAACAAGTAACTTGCTCAAAATGATACCAATTTTAGAAACTCCGAAAAAAACAAACCCTGCGTAGTGTTTGGATTACTGTAAATCAGGCGTGTCAAACATAATTTACATTGCGGGCTTTATTGGTTAATTTACATTAGACGAAAGGTCGCATGTTTTTAATATTGAAAAAATACGTTGCTTCGAATCAGAATTATTTCACATTCAATTAAAAATATCTAAATAGTAAAACATAAACATCACAGCTTTTAAATTAAAAATTATATTTTTTAGGAGTGCACGAATGCATCTTGACATTACTGGTTTACGATTGCAATTCATGGCACCTTACGAAAGACCAGAGTAACCATATACTGTGCTTGGAATACAGTGGCGAGAGAAACTAGGGGTGAGGTGGTTTGACTTTGTCAGGAACACGGAGATAAGAGAATAAACAAACCAGCCCTTTTTTATGTCCAAAGTGAATAAACGTAGATGGACCTGGCTTGGACATGTACTGCGGATGCTCTTTTTATTATCCGAATGTATCCCGCCGTCATGGAATGACACTGATGACCATCCATAGGATGTATTAGCGGAACTATGAGACGCTGGGATGACATAGGAGGATGCAAGGAGTCTGGCAGAAGACAGAGAATCTTGGAGGAATCATGTGGTGGTCCGGATAGGGAGCGGATATGGTAAAACAATATTTGAAGACACAGCATCGCTTTCCGTAAAGCAATTTATTAAATATATAATTTTTAATTTACGATTACTGTTTATCAGATTATCTTAAACTTTCTAGAGTATTGTTGTATCTCAATAAAAAAAATGGGGTTTTGATAATAGTAAGGTTTGGTTAGGTTAGGTTCATGAATGACAATATTTTGACAAACTGATTTGTAGGTCAATTATATTCTGCTATATTTTAAATCACTGGAACGCAAAATTTAATCAAAATAAACTGGTGTGTTTTACAACTAACAAATCGTCAAAATTTCAATACAGTTGGAGGGCCGAGTGTTTGTAACGCCTGTGTAAATAATATTTTGAACAAGAAAAAATAGATTTTTTTTTCGTACGAAAAATTCGAGTAAACGCCACCCCGATTAAAACATCTGAAACTAACGACCCATATGCCATACGTAATTTTGTTATGGTCTAGCGAAATTGACTATTTACATATAATAAACTATCCTACACGAAAAAAACATGTACGCATAAAAAATACAATGTTTTGTGGTATTATTACTATCATGGAACAACTTTTGTTCGGCATAATATAGCATTAAATCAGCTGTTTTATTGATACAATTTAGAATCTGGAAACTATGCCGATTACAGAATTTGTATACAGTTAATATTTTTTAATTTGTGATATATTGTAGATAAATATCGAGATAAAAAAATAAATACGGGATATTAAATATTTCGTATTTTCAAAGTTTATCATCATTTTTTTGAGTCGCGACTATTTTGGAATCTCTCAATTTGTCACTTTTTTCTCAGTCATCAATAAAGTGATCCTGAAATAATTGTGTCCCGAGTCTTGAAATAATTATAAGAGAATATGGGAGCCACAGAAAAATATGAGATTCAAAAGATAAATTGAGATTTGTGTGTGTACAGTTACATTTTGAAACTTGATAAATTTAATTAAAAAAAAATGTTGTTTGACCTTTTTTTAATACTGTACACTCCATCATAGTCCAGCATATTTGACAGCTGACTGTAAATATGTGTATCTGGTTGAAGGTGGTCCGCGAAATATTTTTACAATTTTTACCGGTCCTCGAGTGTAAACAGTTGAAGAACGCTGGTATAGAAAGCTGCTAATTAAATTATAAGCTCTTTTTGCAGTCACTAATTCTTAGATTTGTGAAATTCTTCGACATTGTAAATATCGATTTCTTTAATCTTTTTGCAGTATGAAACTAAAATAAATATAATAGTCTAATAATAGTCTAAAACTAGGGGTGCGATATGTTTTAAAAATAATATATCAACTTGCTGAATAGTATAGCCTATTGAAATACCATCTCGTTTTAATGGACGGGGTAACCAAATAGGGTCCGTCAAAATTAACGATGCACGGTTGGCGTGAATGAAAAGCCGGATAAACACGAAAAAAATACCCGGAAATAAACAACAAAAACACTCCGGACTTTCCCATTTCTCTCCCACACAAGTGAAAAGGGATTTTTTCTTTTTTTGTTTGCATTTCTCAGACATTGATTCATTATTCTTTTTTATACAATCCACTAGTAGGGATGTGTGTGTGTTGTACCATTGTATAAATAATTTTGCAGTGATGGTTGAGATTCTAGACTCAGAGTAATTTTTTGTCACTATCAAATTTCATAACTGTACTATATATTTAAAAAAAAAGCTTTTATTTAAAAAGTATGTTATAGTTAGGGTATGCAAAAAAGGTAAAAAAAAATGTGCTGATTCGTGTCGTATCATCAAGGGTTTGTCCCTCTGAATAGATATTTTAACTAAAGTATGCACTTTTTTTCCATGTCCGCTCCTAATGTGGAGCATATGGCTTCCTAATAAAGGTATCTCAACAGAAGTTTTTTTTACGAGAACTGTTTTTTACTCAGTCCCTCAACCTGTCTTGTTTTCAAAGTGAGTAGTAGGGAAAGAAGGATAAGGCTAGAACCAGACTAGTAGTTGACTAATCGTTATTACTACACCCTGTTATTAAAGTATCAGAAAGATGGGAGGAGAGGAAATAATTTAAATTGACATCACAAACACCCAGTATTCGACCACAACTTTGAATTTAATGCATTTCAAATTCACTGTGATCTGACCGGGAATCGAACCCAGAGCTGCGTGATCGGTAGAGCAATCTCTAACCAACTGGGCCACAACAGGTGACAACATACACTTACTCAATCTATAAATTAGCTACAAGTTAGTTGTTGATTATCCCAACACCTATAACGTATAACGCTCAAGAAAATAAACGAATTTACTCCTCATGTTCTTGGCCCGATGCCGAGTTGCACTGTATCTGTCGTTTATCGTTCATATTCATACCATAAGATTCAGCAGAACTTCGTGAAAATTAACTTCAATCTCTATTTTGTAATTTATAAATCAATAATATGAATCAAATTAAAGTTTGCTCGTAAATCGTTTCAATATTTTGTCTGAAGATGCTCCTCAAAGAGAAACGTGTCACAATTTTACACAAGCTATGGAATAACAAGTTTATCAAATTTTATTTAAATTAACAAGAATCTATTTCCTTATAGATTATACCGTAGCTTTAAAGTGAAAATATGTTGACATATCGTAATGAAAGTTCGATTTCACGAGCAATCGTTAAAAACTTTCTGTAATTAATACATTATTAGCAAGTAAGATTTGAAAACCTGGTCGTATAATGAATAACGACTTATTGTGATTGATTTGTGTGAAAACGGATTTTCTGAATAAAATTATTTCAAATTAAGGAAACCTGATGTGCATTACGGCTCAAATATAATATATTGATGATACCAATACAATAATAATTATATTATTCATTAGGTCATCCGATGCCGGACTATTTTTGTGATTCCGTATTTTAATTTAAATATCCGAGGAATGATTATTTACCAATATTAAATTTCTTGAATTATAGATATCGGCCAAGGCGACAGATTGTGTTTATTTTTATTTTTTATGTATCTTATTATTGATGTTGAGTTTCATGAGAGTTAATTTTATCTATGGACCTTTTCAATACTTGTTTGAATTATTTAACAATCAAAACAAGTGTTAATTTAATAACAAAAGCGTCACTGTTAAGATCTCCCTGATACGCCATAAAAAGAAATGTTTGCTATTGAGTTTTAAATGAAATTATGGAAAAAAAAACAACTGTTCTTATCTACGACAGTTGCAAAGTCTGAGAAAGAGTAAGATCAAAATTAATTTATTTTTAATTTAGGTATTATACAAAAATACTTACATAAACAAACAGCTGTACAATGTCATGAATAATTTCGTTTTTAAATATGATAATAAATTGAGAAGTATTTAAATTTAAAATGTTATTTTTTACATGCTATAGCGAACTACGAAATCTCGGGCTCAGTAATAAAACAGTCCTGGGATTACGGGATTGTAAGCTTTTTGAATTTATTTAAATAGTATCCAATAGTAGCCGTAGCCGGGATGGCTTTCGGCTTGAATTTCTATGCAGATATATCCTCACATTGATTTTCTCTATCAATTTATGGACGTGTATTTGAAAGGATACATGCTAAATATTATTTTCTTTTCATTGAAACTATCAAATAATTCAAGGGATATAGAGAGTTTTAAAATAAATAATAGTTATTTTCGAAAGCTTCAAATTTTACCTCGCACTCTTCCAAGATATGCTGAGTTACAAATTTATAAACAGTCCTAGTCAATATATTCCCATTTAAAATGCTCAATTAAGAGTCCAGATTTTCTGTATTGGAACCCAAACATAGTTAAGACAGAATAAAAATACATTTTTTTTTGTACAAACTTACTTACTTACTTGCACTTCTACAAACATAGTCAAGCAAATTAATGACCGCTCAATTTTATTGTTAATATGTCAGATTAATTAACTGTATAACATGAATGTCAAGTCCATGACGCAGTGGCCAAGGGTGTTGACTTCGGTGACGCTAAATTCCCACTTCAAACAACATTTTAAAAGTCGACTTATCGATTTCTATTTGAAGGAATAGGTGTTTATGATGTCATAAAATTTTCTCCCAATCTTCCAATTCTAAAAGAACTGTTCGTAGCGAGAGTGATTAGATAATTAATAGCCTCTTTAGAGAGTAGGGCTTGAAAGATCGGACTAGGACAGGACTTGTGATCAAATAATAGCTCTCACTATGCCCGTTTTTAATGATAGAATTTGTAAGGGGGAGTTAAAGACATCACATAAATCCATGCCTTGAAAAGAATATCTATACATTAATTGAAAATTAATTTATAAAAACGGACAGGTTGAGCAACTGACTAGCAGTTTTTGTAGAAAGCTTGTGTTGAAATAATTTCGGTCGTATGCTTTGCATTGGGAGCGGATATGGATTTAAAAAATATATGTTCTTATACTATAAATACGTCTTAAATATCAGTGGTTAAATACTATCCACTTTTAAAACAAAAACTTATAAATATCAGCCCAATTAAACTGATATTAATAAGTTATAACAAGTGATTATAGTTACAATAAAAATAAAAATAGAAATTAACTAAGCAGTTAATGAGTTTTTAATTATATAATTAAGTCTAGTACAGATATAGACGTAAGCTAATATAAAGTCATTAGTAAGTCAGAGTGATGTGAACATTAGGTAGGCAACGATGCGTTAATTGAATCAGTGAATGACATTTTGTAAAACCAATTGAAATCGATTTGTAAGAAAACGCAGTATTTAAAAAAATCAATGTTAAAATGCCTCTCCCAATTCTATATTGTTTTCGTAGACATCCTGAGTAATTTATTTCTACCAGCCAGTTTTTTTCAAGCTACAAAGCACGAGCAAAAACTCTACGACAAAAGAGCTTTCAACGGAAAACGGTAAGGGTTGAAGAAATTCGAGACTGAATTAAATCTGGCCGGGAATCCTAAACTCTTTTCTTGTTTAAAATTCAAAGAAAAAATAAACTAATGATTTTTTATATTAAACATTTAATTTATTGAAAACAGCGCTACTTTTAAATCCATAACATTTGGTCATATATTTCAAACGGAGATTTTAAGGTGAAAATAAAAATATATTGTCACCTTACTATTCAAAACCTCTTAGGTTTGTTTTATAAGAATGAGTGTTTAGGGTTAGGAAAATATAAAATAAAAAAATATCATTGAATTTACCATCATTGGCTGTCACCGAAGCCTGTTCTATTTTATGTGGAAAAAAATGTTTTATTTGAAATACAATATGTATTGTATATATGTAATTAAAATAGTTATTAAATTAAATCTAAAACAACTGTTAATATTCCTGACATCTTTTGAGGTTACCAAAATATTGTTTTATATCCGTGGAAATTGAAAAAACTTAATATGTATAAATATTTAAAAAAATCGGTGGACTATTTTCGAAAATCGGTATACTAAACGGGTATTCATTTTCTCGTTATATTAGATAGAAAATAAAGATAGAAATAAATTGAATGGAAAAGATGCGATAAAAACAAGCCCTCGGTATTCGCAATATCCCGATCATATAATCGGATAAAAAATATGAAAAAATCTCGAGCATAAACACTTTCATTACTTTGATGTAAAACGCTAAGCGCTGAGTACACCTGGGGGTATATTTAGCTTTCGAAGCAACATTGAAGTTTGCTATTTTTTTCAGTGCATATCAACTAATTGCTTAAAAAAATCTATAACATAATATAGTTTAATAATTGTAAATACAGAAAAATTCACAATTATTACGTAACAGCTGCGTAAACGAACCTTTATGAGAGCTTAAAAAGGCTGGTCTGGGGTTGGTATGAGATATTTGGGACGAGTTGCTAAAATATGAGCGTGTACCAATAGATGTTTATTTGTATATATATAGATATAATATTATATATATAAAATCACCGTGACCGCTCGAAATATGGAGTATATGAACTCCTAATGAACCTTAGATCAAAAAAAGTTTTTTTTGTACGAGTATCACTTTTTACTCAATTTCTGCTTCTTTCTTTTTTCCAGGAGAGTAATAATAAAAGAATTGAGTAATTGCAGGCTAGTGGTTAACTAATTACTCTCACTTTACTTCGTTTTTACGACCGTAAAGGTGGAAAGCAATGAGAAGATTACAGAGATCTGTATCTGAGAGCATCTGCATCAGCTGGCAGGGGTGTTTGTGATATCCAAAAATTAAAAAAGAGTAGTGAAAGCGATTGATTAACCACTATTCCTGTCTAAGTATTATCCTTCTATTCCTACTCGAGAAAGAGAAGTTGAGCAACTGAGTAACAATCAGTTTTCGTAGAAAAACTCTACTATATTAAAATACCTCCAATAAGATACCATACGCTACACATTGGTAGCGAACATGGATTGAATTATTTTTTAAATGAAAACAAATAACAAAATATGTAGTCCATAATGATTTGAGAATTTATTTTAAATTCAAAAGTTATTCTTGTAGAAGAACTTTTGTTAAGAAGCGATATACTCCGAATTTGGAATGTCCATGGTTTTAAAATCACGAATGTTAATAAAAATCTATAAAGGGATCAAAGATCGAGAATTAAAAGCCTAGGCCACGTAATTAAAATTCGTTGCAAAAGCGTTGATCAATCGACTACAAGACTTAATTTATAGACGCAGAATAGTGGATATATTTTCGTTTCCATAATGCGCGAGCAATTTATTGTCGGCCAGTATTACTCGGCCTTTATGTTTCTGATGTTTCCAACTTTATATGAACCATTAATCTTTATCACGCCTCCGTCCTTTTCTAATGGCACTTCAATCGGGATCTATCTGAATTAGCATATTCTTTAACGACGCATAATATTTGGGACACGCTGTGGCTCTATGAACAATAGATTTTTTTAAAAGAATTTCATGATTTATTATATTTTTTTAACATTTTTAGTTAAGCGTTTTCTTCAAAGAGTTATTTAACAATGGATATTTTTTCCTCAAAATATGATTATTAAAGCTATTGTAAAACCTGCATTTAAAAAAAAACAATGTTTTATCATTTTTTTGACAAAAAAAATTAAAACTTAAATTATCTTTAATCTTATTATTTTCAGTCGAACCTTGATATAACAAACCTCAATATAACTGTCTTAAAATATATTTTTTACCATCTCAACAAAAGTTATTTTTCACAGAGAGCAGTAGGGATACAAGCATAAGGCTAAGAAAGAACTAGGGATTAACTAATCGTTCTCACTACGCCCGGTTATAAAAGGATTTAACGGACAAAATGTCTGGTCAAGTGTGAACATTAAAATAGTTGTATCAAAAAATATTTAAAACATACAAAACTACAAACGTTAATATAATTTAAAAAATTGCAAACAAACGACAGTTTAATTAAGCTAATAATATTGTTCGTGTTTATTTTTCATTACAATATTGACAAATTAAAATTTTCTTAAGCTTCTTAGGTCTTTGAAGTAAAGAAAATTTTATTTACAAAGCACAAAGTACAAAAAATTCTTTTCAAAAATTTTCTTATAAATTACACCCTGGTTATATTTGGACTTTTAAAACGTCAAAGAGTTTGTTTTTGTCAAAATAAACAGACCATATTTTGAGTTTTTTTTTATCCACAAAGCAACGCTGTGTAAAGAAAGTTATTTTTATTTTGATTCTATGGAGGTGTGAGAACAAAGGCGTCAGATTTTTTTTTATATTGCAATATTTTTGACTGGCGAACCATTTATAAGCGTCCATTACTTCGTAGATTACATGTTCATTTTTAATTACACTAAATCAAGAATGTATAGATGATATAAATAAGGATTTATAGATAAAAATTAAAGAATTTAAACATAAGAAACCCTTTTGAGTAAATTACTAATGTTTTTAAAATAATAATCCAATTTGACATTGACCTTACCGGGAATCGAACTCAGACTTACCTGATCAGTACAGCAAATTCTAACCAAGTAGACCACAGCAGGCGACTGATGCAATGACTGAAAATATGCCATACCGTTTGATTTTGTTTTTACCTCTTCCTTTCCGGATGGCCAACATCAAAAATTCAGGAATTTACGGATTGAAAACGAAATCACGTGAGGGTTTTTTTCCAGCTTTTACCGGAATTTGATTTTTTTTTGTCGTTGCCCTATTTTAAAAACCTAAGAGTTTATGGATATTTTCCTGTGGCCCCACAAAACTGTGCTGTGGCTCACCTAAAATTATTTTTTCTCTGTGACTCCCTCGAAACATGCTGTAGCCCCCATTGTGGCCACTTGTCCTCTGTTTGAGTAACCATGCTGTAGATCGTTTAGATCAGTGGCTGGGAACCTTTTCTTCTATAAAGGCCGCATTCATTTTTCTGATTCGACATAAGGCTGCAGTACACATTTGGTCAGAAACAGGAATTTACGGTCAGAATATTTCAGGAATTTACGAATTTACAGAATACCAGAATTTGCCAGAAGGCCATACTACAGTAGCCGAAAGGCCGCAGGTTCCCCACGCCTGGCTTAGATACTTTGTATTAAAAAAATATCACATTTCTCTAGGCACTGTGACAATTTATAAAATTTATAGTTACATTTTAAAACTAAAGGAGCGTATCGACGAATTTGCAAATACATATTAACAACATCGTTTTGCCTTCAATTTAAGTTCTACATTTCACAGTAGAAGTGTTTCACAATATGACAGGACCGAATTGTAACTTAATTATTTATTAACAACTGCTGTGCGCTAAACTTCATAGATTCTGCGTGACACTTATCCTTTGTCGGTGTATGAGAGAATATTTTAAAGCCTGCTTGTAAATTAATGCATAGGTCGATTGTTCCCTTGCTAAAATTTTTGGCGTACACTTAGTGTATACAACATTATTTCAACAAACTTAAACAATTCTTCATCGAACAATAATTTTTAAAACGGATGTATTTATTTTACGCAGTTCAAATTTAAATTAAACGCAACAATAATTTTAAAATTTCAATAAAAACCAATAAAAAAATGTTTTCCAATAAACAGGCATAGATCTAGTAATATTATGTAATAAGGGTTTAGTTTATTTTAGTTGGCTAAATACAAATAATAATAGTTTTTAGTTATCTCAAGGAATTTTCGGCAAAAAAGCTTTTATATGCGCTCAAAAAATACCTTTCGAGAAATGCAATACACACCAAAGGGCGCCAAACATATATTTTCTTCCCAGACGTGACCTGGAAACTCAATGTGAAGTCTTTGCACCGAGATATTGAGTTTTCCAATTCATAACTGGCCATGGAAAATTCATCGGCACACATTTAGACTAGGCAAGTTGGCACAGCCATCAGAACGCTAATCACACGCTGTAGGACTGCCCCGAAATGAACCCCGAACAAGCAGAGCTGTTTGCTGTGGGTACGTCCTCATACGGGCCCAATGGGCCACACTGATCAAATCTCAACTAAGGCCAATTTAGTGGCTGCATACGTGGCGTGTGTTGGTGGGGCAATTAACAGCTTGTAAATTGAAGATAACGCACACTGTTTCACTGGCATAATTATTGAAGGTTAGCCAGTACATAGGAAAGACGAATAAATTATTTGGGTTAATAATCAAAGAACTTTTTCATATTAAAACTTCATAGTCGACATTCGTAAGGGGTTTTCTAATTTTTTTCATTTCAGCTGGTAAAAACTAAATTTTGTATCCATCATACCAATAAATTAAAAAGAAAGCTGGGTATAATGACGTCTAAGATGAGTTTTCCAAGCAATATTCAGCTTTCATTGAATAAATATAAATGTACGTGGTAACTATATATCGATATTTTTTTCAAGTTTTTCAGTAACAAACTTATAATTTGTTTTACACTATATATAATATTGTTTTAATATATATACCAATCAATAATGAATGAATGAAATATATGTCACTTTATATCATTTGCAATCAAAAGTTTTAAAAGTGAAGTACTTTGTTTTTAAACATTCTACTTGGCAAATCCAGGTATATTATTTTGAAAAGAAAAATACCACTTTACGATTTTTACTCCTAATTATGTATTTTTCGTCTACGCGCTGACATAAATTAAACTCAATTACTTTGTTTCGATGACGAACCCATCATAGGCTTAAAGCTCTCAGCTCTTTGAGTGCATCCCCTTTTGAACCCTTTGTATTTGTTTGGAGGCGAGTAGGGTCAACGGAAATCGTTTTTGAGGGCCGAGCTGACAAATAATACCACGGCGGTAAGCCCCATTTTGTTTTTAATTTGACAATATTAGTTTCGTAATTATTTTTGCCATAAATGTCGAGCTTAATACTGGTACTAAGTGAATTCAAAAATACTGATTAATGCAATGATTTTTTTAACATTTTTAACATAACATCACGTCACATGTTTTTATTTTTGTTTAAAGTTTTTTCAATGTCCAGCCTGTAGCTTTGTCGTTGTTTTTGGTTACGGAATTCACCAGCTCATGGACCAGGGCAGGGGTGGGAACATTTTCTTCTCTAAAGGCCGCATTCATTTTTCTGATTCGACATAAGGCCGCAGTAAACATTGACTAGAGAATTTTTGGCCGGAAACAGGAATTTACGGTCAGAATATGTCAGGAATTTACGAATTTACAGAAATTTACAGAATTACATAATTGGCCAGAAGATCGCACCAGAGTTGATAAAAGGCCGCATGCGGCCTTAAGGCCTTAGGTTCCCTACGCCTGGACTAGGGTCTCCAATTCTGGGATCCCGTCCATTTTTTTATCCCGAAATCTCGGGATTTTAGGATTAATGATAAGATGTGAAAAATTCATTAAATCCCGTAACAAAATAATTTTGCGACAGTCGTAACGTTTTGAAAAAAAGTCCGTGAATTCGCAAGTTTTCGAAATATGCTAGCGAGCAAATGTTTTTAAAATGACCCACCAAGATAAAATAAAAGATGTTTCGCCCTTTTTTCTTTATTATTTTAAAATCACTCAGTTTTTGACTTTTTTCCCACTGATCAATCCCGGGATCCCGAAAATCTACAACCCTAAATAATTGGGAATCCCGAAATCCTATGAGAATCTCAAACAATTGTGACACGATTTTATGGTAAAAGATCAGTCTCGGGATCTCGAGATCCGAAAAACTGTGAATCTTGTAATCACGGGATCATAAAAAGGGTCCAGGATTGGATGCCCTAATATTGACTTCTGTAACATTTGATTTCTCTTTCACAATGCGGTCCTTAAGCGAGGCACAGTAAGAGCCATTAGCTAACCACTAGTCCTTGAGTTGATCCAAAAAAGAGACCATGATAAACTAAATAACACATCAAAGATAAACATATGTTGAGATAAGCACCATAAGGACTGTTAGGAATAAATATACTCCGAATTAGGTTATGACAATAAACCTGAAGTAGAATAGGTTAATCTTAAATATTATAAACTACATTTTTTTGTTTCATTAATTGTTAAAAAATACGTACACAATACATTTATTAAAGATCACGTTGTTATTTATCGTATGCCCATAGAGTTTCTTAGAAAAATGAAAAAAACTAACCATTTTTTTTTAAATTATTGTTTATTGTTTAAAAAATCAAATTTACAGTACATGCCATAACAGCTGACGCCAATTCACCATGTACTTGACAGAATGTTAATGAGACAAAAAATAAAACTACATAATACAACAAAATTAATAAATAAAAAAGAAAAACTTAAAAAACAGTTCACGAACACTATTACCAAAAATGTCCAGTTCTCTAAGCAATGAGTTGATCAGTCGAACGGCCCTTGAAACTGGCGACTCATACGTCCTAAGCGAGGAACAAATTTTTAGAAATAAAAGCCTTTGGTCATAGTTTCGCCCACGTAAGAATAAATTGGGAGCATGTAAATTAATAGTCATGAGAATTTCAGGATTATTAACTCGGCCCCGAAGAAGAAGAGAAAAATGCTTTAAGCTTGAAAAAGATCTTCGAGCTTCAAGAGAGTGAAACGATAACATTCCTAAAAAGAATTTGGTGGGGTAGTATTCCTTTAAGGTATTATCAAAGGGGAAGAATTTAAATTTTTTGAAATAATAACATCTTAGAAATTTATTATGGACTCTCTCTAATTGCAGCTTGTATGAACTTTCATATGGGCTCCAAATGATGGATCTATATTCAAGCGTACTTAAGACCAAAGAAACATAAAGCGTGCGAAACACAGTTGGGTTTTCAAATGGTTTGCTTTGTCTAACAATAAATCCAAGGAGTTTGCTTGCACGCAGTGCAATATAAGTGATATGCGAATGAAAGGTGAAAGAAGAGTCGAATCTTATACCAAGACCAACAACTTCAGACAAACGTTTTAAAGCATCATTAGATATTGCATAGTTACATATGATAGGAAATTTTGAGCGAGTGGAGGAAATACAAAAACACTTCGGAATGTTGAAGTCGAGCTTGTTATTTATAGATCAATTCAAAATCGCATTCATATTCTGCTGCAGAATAAATAGTAGTCAGATTCTTTACTGATACGTAAAAACAGTTTAATAGTAATCATAGCTTATCCTTATTGATTAGCTTCTCTTTAGAGTATTATCTATATTAACGATAATACCGGATAAAAGTTTAAACATATTCGAAACAATGCTATTATAAAAAAAATGATCGGTGTGAATTATATGGTTGGTTTCAAAAAATTAAACCAATCACTGAATAAAACTGTAAAACGGAGAGTCATGGCCTAAAACAATCGCTTATATTTTTATAAATAAATTAAACGAAAATAAAACAAAAATTGATTGACGAGAGAAGACATCACAAACAATGTTTGATTGAATCAACTACAGTTATATCAGTGACAATAATAGATAATGAATAGTTGAACCGATTGTCATTTAAAAAGATATACTTGTCAAAACGATAGATCGATTTGAAAAACGAGTTGGAATGAATGGCATTTTTATAAATTCTCCGCAAATTGATCACTAAACATGAGATATTTTACGTAAATTAGCCCCGGTGTAAATACGGTTTTAATATTTAATATAAATCCAAAAATTAAACTTTTGACAATCGAGTATAAATATTTATTGAAAATTTAATGTACGCAAATTTTAATCAGCTTTGGATGGTAGAATGCAAAAAGATAGCATTATAAGTCGGTCAAGAGAACAATAAATATATACGATAAGTGCCAAAACACAAGATCTTAAATATGGATTTATTGTGCCGATTGTCAGAGCATTGAAGTGAATCCAATACTCAAGTAGAAAAATGATTTGTGTTAATGGAGTCGAGTCACCGAACGTTATTTATTATGTCTTAGTTTCATAGAGGACTCTTCTCAACACTATTTATCGGTATAGAATATTAAGTACACGAATTATCCGGACAAGAAGATTCCGCATATAGAAAGTTTCGTACACAGAAAACTTCGGACACAATATTCCGTACATTTAAATATATTTTTACTAGCTGACCCGGCATGCGTTGCAATGCCACTCAAAGAAAGAAAGTGTTTGTGTTTTAATTATGTTTATTGAAGTGCTTTTGGATATATTTTGTTTTTTTGTCTGGTGCGTATATGAATAGATCTTAAGGTTTAACAACGCGTGAGCAGGCCAGATATAGCTGTCCATGTGTGAAGCATGGATTTTTAAAATTTAGTCCACACACTTGTAGCGATTGTCCAAATGCGAGTCGCACCGGAAACTGCAAACATTTTAATTCTAATGGCCCATCTGTCGAAATTATTGGAATGCTTGGCAACAGTACATCGTTTCCTTTAAATTTTCCATTTAAAAATTGAAGCTTAAATGATACTGTTCATTAATTTTTCACTGAAAGCCTGGTACCGTTGCAAAGTCGTGGTGGATTTATATTTCGGAGAAGAATGATAGGTACGCCAATTTTCAGTGTTATAACGTGCGGTAGCATGCCTGGCAAATCAAGTGAGTTTAAGAATTCAGTTAGATAATTGACAACTTCGTCTTGATCAATTTATAGTATCGATGGACTTATACGTTGTTTCTTTGCCTGGTATTTCGTTTGGATTCCTGAAGTTGATGGCATTACCATCGTTGTTTTTTGACTGCTAATATAACACATTCACTAAGCCACTGATGATTTTTGTAATTCTGTGCGATATTTGGGAAAACTTTGTGTATCAATTCGCTTACGGTTCCTGTAATTTTACAGAAGCTTGGTGGTAATGTGTGGATTCATTGATTTCTATTTTTCATTACCAATATCTGACAATTGTTTTTTGAAACGATCAGCGGATGCATCATATTGTAATTCTACACGCATGTTAGCTTTCAAAGTCAATTTCTGCACATGTCACTATAAAACTGATGATTTGAGACATGCACTTGATTCATCAGCAGCTGTTGAACGTGGTATAACTGGTAGTGTTTGTCGAAAAACACCAGACAATAAAAAAGGTTCGCCACCAAAGACCTGTTCATTTCCTCTCAATTCTTTTAGTGTACATACAGTGAAGATTTTTCAATGCCTTTTTGTGCGCCATAGTAAATTCGTTCCATTTAATGAGTTGATATGATTAAAGTCCTTCATCAATCATTATTTTTTTTTGATATTGCATGTTGGTGTTCAAAGGCAATTTCTTTGCTGAATGCGCTATTTGACCACCATCCAAAAGATGTAATTGCAGATGAAGCGATTGCCAACAATATTTTTTCGTGATCCAACATTTTGGTTTGTGTTTGATTGCATGCATAATTCTGTCTTACGCTATGCGTTGTTCTGGGACCAATTTCGGAAGATTTGTTTGAACGAATATACCCAATTTGTCGACATCAAATTGTTTCTCGTTCCTTATCACGGTCAAAAGGGTTGTTTGCATATCATTGTATCAGACGATGGGGCTTGAGCAGTGAGAGCTCGAACGGTTTTCAAACTCGCTCGTCTGTTTCTGAAGCTAGTGATGCCGTTTTCTTTCGTGCTTGAGGTCTAGATCAACTAATAGCAAGTCTTTTAGGTGGCATAATTGTTTGACAGCGAAAGAAATGCTTTGTGACGACTATTACAAATTCACTTGATAATTGTTTACAATACCCTTTGATTGTTTGACGTAACCATGGCACGTATCAAACTTAAAAAGACTTAAGTCGCTGCGCACTTAGCGCCATCTGTCATTCAACAACGTTCGTTCTGTTTGAAATACGAACGACGGACGTCAAAAATATTGAAAAAAATTCGGGATAGAGACATCCTTCACCTAGCGGGACCTAACAAATTTATTTCGTAGAAAAAGAAAAAGATCTCGGGATATATAACGACAGTCCTTCAGTATTTAAATTGTAAATAATATATTTTTTAGAATATTTGAAATGTTTTAAGTTTGCTAACAAATATATTTCGTAGAAGAAAAAGTAGATCTCGGGACATAATATATTGACAGCCTTGCAGTATTTAAATTGTAAATAATATAATTTTTAGATGAATTAAAAAGTCTACAAATACATTTCGTAGTAAAAAAAAATAGACCTCGGGGCATATATCGACTGCCCTGCAGTATTTAAATTGTAAATTATTTAATTTTTAGAATAATGTTTAAGTTTGCTAACAATCATTTTTCGTAGTAGCAGAAATAGACCACGTAAATTATTTAATTTTTGGAATGATGTTTAAGTTTGCTAACAACCATTTTTCGTAGTAGCAAAAATTTCGTAAATTATTAAATCTTTGGAATAATGTTCAAGTTTGCTAAGAATCATTTTCATTGTAGCATAAATCGACCTCGGCGCATATATCGACAGCCCTGCAGTTTTTAAATTGTAAATTATTGAATTTTTAGAATAATGTTTAAGTTTGCTAACAATCACTTTTAGTAGTAACAAATATTTTGTAAATTATTAAATTTTGGAATAATGTTTTAGTTTGCTAACAATCATTTTTCGTAGTAGCAGAAATAGACCACGTAAATTATTTAATTTTTGGAATGATGTTTAAGTTTGCTAACAACCATTTTTCGTAGTAGCAGAAATTTCGTAAATTATTAAATCTTTGGAATAATGTTCAAGTTTGCTAAGAATCATTTTCATAGTAGCATAAATCGACCTCGGCGCATATATCGACAGCCCTGCAGTTTTTAAATTGTAAATTATTGAATTTTTAGAATAGTGTTTAAGTTTGCTAACAACCATTTTTCATAGTTGCAGAAATTTCGTAAATTATTGAATTTTTGGAATAATGTTTAAGTTTGCTAACGTTTGCTTCGTAGTAGAAGACTTTAAAATAAAAGTGTAAATATAGTTCAATAAAATATCCATACAGTCATTAGAATATTCCTAATGCATGTAAGAAATCAAAAAGATTTTCAACGCCAGATGCAAAATAAACCCATACCTTCCAATAATCGAATCAATGACACTGATCAAAATCTGTCAAATCAGCTCCAAAAAATCTTGAAATTGTAAATTATTTAATTTTTAGAATAATGTTTAAGTTTGCTAACAATCATTTTTCCTAGTAGAAGATTTTAAAATAAAAGTCTAAACACAGTTATTTAAAATATCCATACTGTCAGACTATTCCTAATGCATGTAAGAAATTAAAAATATTTTCAAGGCCAGGTGCAAAATATAACCATACCTCCAATAATCGAATCAATGACGTCACTGATCAAAATCTGTCAAATCAGCTCCAAAAAATCGTTTCCCAGCCCTATAATTATAGCTTCAAAAATCGAATCAGAATATTCGATTATTTAAAAAACGTTGTAGCGATGCAAACTTTCAAATAAAGTTCTCTCAATATTATTACGATGTTTCAATTCTAAGCCAGGAAATTTGAATTTAAAGACGTCCATTTCAATTGTTTTAAATTGGAATGGAATGGATAAATTGGATTGAATTGGAAATTTCAAATAAACAAAATGTATGAAAACATTTATTTTATTCATAATTTCTTTCCCGTGATATTTTTCCGATGTTTTAATGCTTATTCTGCTATTCTAGGCGGATACGAATTTAATAAGACAAAGATCATTAAAATCCGAGCTGCAATTCTCGAGATATACGTGGTGTAACAAACCCCACTTTCTTTTATATATATAGATTTAAACGAATTTAAAATAACAACTCTATCTATAGAATAAATGGTTTATTTATTTAAACAATCTTAATTTTATCAACACTTCCCTTTACTATTCAAGAAAGTATTTATATTAATAAAGATCGATTATCTACAGCTTGTATATATAAAAAAAATACACTGCAGCATCTGAAGCGAGCATGTTAAAAAAAATCGATATGTTCTCCCTTTTCAGTAGAACACCTTTACACTGAACTCCCCATTTACACGGTAGATACGCTCAACGCGATACCGAGTAAAGAAAAAGTGTAAACAATTATATTAAAATTTTAAATTTGTGGTAGATAGGTTTCCTTGCATAAAAATAAATTAAGGATATCAAAAAATTAAATTCATTATCGCTTATTGTATCTTAATGTTATATAAAAAATACTTTAAAAAAATCAAACGTAACAAAAATTATTTACTATCACTATGAGACAATAGACGAAGCCTTTTACGAAAATTTTGAATGACATATCTCTCATTTCTTGAGATATCCAGAAACTGTGTAATATTTCTGTCCAAATTTTTAAATGAATAGTCGATTTATTTCTCTTTTTTTGCACCGTGTTATTTCTAAATCGTCTTAAAACAGAGTTCAGTGTATTTTAATCGTTAAGTTAGTGTATTCTATTCAAATCAATGTTATGCGTTATGCGTAATAATTCATTAAAAACGTTATGCGTAATAATTCATCGAGCTAACCTTCTTGCTGAGTAAAACTATTATCATGTTGAAATGAAAATAATGATTTCGATACCCACCGCTCAATAGGTTTATCATCTTGATATTGAATTGATATTCATCGTCTCTTTGCCAAAACATTAGCGAGTATTGCAATGCATTGTATGAACGGTGTGCTTTGTATCCAATATCGTTTAAATACTATTTCACAGAAGTTGCGCCACATTATAAACTAATTAAAATACACTGTTCTCGCTATGAGCCATGAATCCCGTGTTTGACCATAATTGGATCAATAGATTTTTACATCAGAATGATTTATCGGAATTAAAACCTAATAAAAATCGATGAAAACTCAAAATAACGGCGCATGTATACCAGAGATAATAATGTATACCTACATAGCGAGCAGTCAACTGTCAAAGTATAATGTAATCAATGCCATCTGGTGGATTTACTGGAAAACAGCATACAACGTGTCATACAATTTCCACGTTCCATTTGTATTTTTCAAAAAAACAAATTGTATGAGGACATTTATTTTCTTCATAATTTCTTTGCCGTGATATTTTTCCGATGTTTTAATGCTTATTCTGCTATTCTAGGCGGATAAGAATTTAATAAAACAAAGATCATTAAAATCCGAGCTGTAATTCTCGAGATATACGTGGTGTAACAAACCCCACTTTCTTTTATATATATAGATAGATATCCGAGTTCGAAAATACATATTATTTAAAATTTTGCTTGTTCCTAAACTGTATTTTTTCTATGAACGGAATTTTCCACATAAGAAAAATTGTTCTGAATAATCGGTATGCGGTGTTTTCTTGAACAGATTAATAGATGTACTAATTATTCTGAATGGAGAATTTGTGTTCGAAAAAATCTTGCAATGAAAAATCCGTTCACCGCGCCTACAGTAATTACATAGTTATTTTATATTATCATTTTAGATAAAATAATTTTAGAACCTTACGACTTATTTTGTAATTTATAATTTAAAAATTAAATTAAATTATAGTTTATTAAGTCTGATTGCTTCTCAAAGAGGCGAAACACGTGTAATAAATGTTATCATTTTTTTTAATATAAAAAATAAAACACAACTAGAGACGGCAGGCGAGAAATCGTTGAAGCTTTTGGATAAAAGATAAATTGTTTCTGATAGAAAAATAATAATAATCCACCAAATATAGCGAAAAAGTTATTCTGAAAGCTCGTCTATATAAATAGTATACTGATATTAACGCCAAGGTAATTCAGCATCACCCCGAAAGCTCAGAGGAAACTTTTCACATCGGCTATTAAACCTGATTTATAGCTTTTTTATAGCTAGCGAGCTGTAAAATACCTCACTTGGTATAGGTTCGAAGCAGTTGCACTAAACGCTGTACTATAAAGATGTATAGTTAAATATATTATAGGAAAAGTATGTAAGCATGGCGAAATATGGATGACTTACGGACTTCAGATTGTATTTAATGAAGTATTAAGCTCGCTTATATTCGTTGTTTTAAATAAAAAACAATACTTACATAATTGGCAAATATATATTATGTTTTAAAAACCAATAACTGTTCAATATCGCCTAAGGCGTCAGTGACAAAATTTTTAGAACGCTATTTCATTCGCACGATCTTTTTTTAGGGCCTCTTCATTTTAGTGTTTTGACTTGTTATTGTTTGTTCCACGTAGACCCCGGCTGAGAAACGTTGATCTAGACTCTAGAGAACTGAAAGTAGTCAGTATAATGTCAGGATAAGCTTTGATCATATGCTGTTATTTACAACCTGCATTTAAAGAATTTCTTTATCGAAATTAGTACGAGAGTAATTAAAAAAAACCTTTTTCTGTAAAAAAAATAAATTATCCGTTATGATTTTCTGCCTATTACGGGTCGATGTAATAAAATCAATAATATCTCTTTTATATTATATTAGATTTTACTGCTTCAGTTTCGGTTTTTTTTTAAAATTTTAAACCAAGTCCGCTCCTAATGAAGAGAATATGGACTCCTAAACAAGTTTATTTCAACAGAAGAGTTTTAACAGTTGCTAAGCATCTCTAAGAGAGTAGGAATAGAAAGATAAGACTAGGGAAAGTATTGTGATTAGCTAACTGCTCTCGCTACTCCCCATTTTTTTTAAAGATATGATGGATGGGGAGAGAAATTCAAAATATCACATACATTCATGCTTTCGAACATAAATCCATATATTAATTGATAAATCAATCTATAAAATCTACCCGTAGTGGTATTCGAACCCGTGACAGCCGGCATAAGCCAGCCTAAGATTGCTAACGAAAAACTGTCGCCATGTTTGATAACTTTGCGTAATAATGTTAAAATTTAAAAAAAATCTTATCAAACACATTTCATTGATACTAACCGATTTTGATCTACTACCGCCATCTCTCTTAGTTTCATTAACAACGTTGAGCTAATTCTATGGTTTGCAATTTGGCGTCAAATTTCAATTACCCGGTAAACGGTAAAAAAAGTCAGAATTCTGAAAAAACATACCATAAGATATGTGACTACTTTTTACTAAAATCCGGGTCCTAGATTAAAATATTTTCTTAGACATATATTTGTCTTTTTTGAGATATGGAAATGAGTGATTGAATTATCAATAAATATGTCACGTTGTGCTTGGTTAATTTGGTGATACGTTATCAATTGACTTATTGATTTAAATATGTTCAATGTATACTTTGAATACAGTTAGTATAAATTCTTAATTACAATTTCATGAAATAACAAAAAAATGTTAAGATTGAAATAATGCTCTCATGAAAGAAATTATTTTTTTCAACATTGAAAATTATCCTGAAGTATATAAATATTTGTCCCGCAGATGAAAACGATCGTTCTGATTCAATACTATTATAGTAAGGCTCGTATTTTTCCGGTCAGAATTTATATAACGTTGGTCATAATTTATATTAAATGGTATTAATTCAAATGAAACCACCTAACCTAACTTAACCAAAACTGTTACAAAATATTCTGACCGTATATATTTTTATTCTGACCGTTCATATTTTTATTCTGAACAAAAATTGATTTAAATTTGTTTCTTTATAGTAAGTCAACAGGTCATATTGTTTGCAGGATATTTAAATAAAAAAAAACATTACTTTTCAATTAAAAAGAATTACAATACACAATCGATGAATTATATAAACAGATACGTAAGTTCTTATAATATGCTTATGATATAATTGCAGATACAGTAATTTTATGACTATATTGTTTTTTAAATCGACTTATGGATTTTTCTCCTAGGACTTCTTGTCTTAAGAGTTTTGTCTTAATGTCTTGAATTAAATTTCAATAACCTTACTCCAAAAACAAACGTAACACAAGCGATTATCTAAACACTAGTCTTCTTTTAGCCCTATCCTTATATCCCTACATTCTTCGAAAACGAGAGGTTAAGCAGGTTGAGTAGTTGAGTTGCAGAAAAAATCTATTGAGATAACTCCATTTAGAAGTCAAGTAATCCAAATATGGGAGCGGTCATGGATAAAAAAAGTAATTTTTGTGATGAATAACAGATGACACCAGTATGACCAGTAACGATAACAATGAGTATTCCAATTTTGCTAAAGTTAAAAAACAAAACTCCACAATCCGAATTTATATATGCAATAAACATTCGTTTTAATTAATCCTCAAAAATGGTGCAATGCTTTTAATACTTTCCATTTGATTCACACTAGAATAAAATATAGTCGAAAACAATGTTACAAAATAATTTTGTGTAACAAATTCATTGCTAATGGGAATACAACGGTCCAAACAAATAAGACAGCAAATCTATGTTTCTTAAAATCACTCTCGATTTCTAAACAAATAAATCAGTTTGATTAATAGAATTCGCCCGGATTGTTTATCCAAGCAGGAATTCCAAAGAGCCGTGACATAGGAAAAAAGGTTTACAAACCGTAACGCCGCGCCGAGAGATAAAATAATTTAGTCCATTTCTTACGCGAGGAAAAACGAAATAATAAATGCTGGAATTGTGCCGCACGAATAATATTTGTCCCAGATTAATGGTTAATTACATTATATATTGACAGTTAATATGAACTACTGAATATACTATTATTGCTTTACTAAGATATGTTTTTTTTATTGAGTTTAGTTTTTTTTCAGGGGTTGTAAACCTTTTTTGTTGGAGAACTTCTCATAATATATTTTTAACAAAATCAAGTCCGTTCTATTAAAATAATGTTGAACGTACATACTATTGTAAAATATGTTTTTTTTAGAAGAAATTTAAGGTATTTTTTTTTATTTATTTAAGTGCACACTATTTGATAAAGCACCATAAATTTAATGATTTGTCTGTATTATATTTTTTGATTTTGGCATGTATAAAAATAATAATTTTGTCATGTGCTATTTAGGTTTTAAGTACTTATAATTAATTTAGAACGTCGCTTACAAAAAATAGTACAATATACATGAGGCTATATAGAAAATTTAAATTAACTTTGATTATTCCACGTATTGTGTTACTAACTGTGACACGTGTTTCGCCTCTTTTTAATTTAAATTTTCTATTAAAATGAACTTCCACAAAGTCACCGCCGAAACCATCGAAAATATGAGGCTATATGTTCCAAAATCTACGTGTAATATGATGGAACATATTTTGGTGTTTTTGTACTATTATGCTCAAAAACGCTTTTTTTAATTTTAATATTTTTCTTCGAAAACCTTTCTGATGATTAAAGGGTCTTGTAAACCTCAAAGAAATTTTCAGCATCTTTCACCTCTCTGATAATCTCGGCGTGCAATTTGAATATTAACATTATTTTTTTAATTCTTTGGTATCTACATATTTATATATAAACCATAAAGCATCATGTATTATCCTCTGTTGGCATTTATACTTACATGGTCAAATTTAATTGTATTGAAAATTGACATAATTATCAATGATACTATTTTATTAAAAACACGATATTTAAAAATTCGACTAACACCAAAACTGCACTTAATATTTACGACAAAACACACTATAATTCAAATTTCGAACAAAAATATCGTACGAAACTTTTCAAAAAACATTCGTATAATATACACAAATAAATTAGTACACCACACACAAGCGTTTAAATTAAAGTCTGAACTTCGATTTTTAAATAATTATTCGCTTTTAATTAGAGTGCAGCCGTTCATAATCCGAAAATTTGAATTTGGAAAGCGCGCCGAACGTTAAAATTAAATTCAAATTGGCGGCGTTCGAAATGTCACCGTTTTCCCGTATGAACGGATTTTCACTCCGAAAATGTTCGAAGCGGAGCGCGAAAAGTTTCCTCCGGACACGACATGCCCCTCCCAAGGCAGGGACCGCACTGACTCTATTCTTCCACTTCCAGTGACGAAACGGATCGAGTAGGGAAATGTACAGGGCGGCATAAAGATCGACGCCGTTTCAGGAAATTTTCCCGTAAGGTTTTCCGATGCGAAGTTAAAACTTAAAAACGAATAAGATGTTTGTTTAAAATTATAATTAAAAAATACCCTGCTTAGGCTAGCGTTATAATTTAATATAATTGATAAGAATGTTCTAGCTTAAAACAACAATTGTTATTTTTTTCATCAATATGTTTGAATTATAGTTTTGTGATTTCGTCCCACAGCGTGAATTTATTAAAATATAATATATTCCAATAAAATATTCAACTTTGGTGATTTAAAAATATCTGATGCATTGGCAATAATCTTAATTATTCTACCTATTTCTACGTCATACAAATGAAAGTAAACAATTTTCAATTCCAATCAAATATATAATGATATTATAGAAAAAAATATCACATTCATAGTTTATACACTGAAATAATTTATTTTTCTCAAAAGATTGCAAAGAATAAATAACCAATTTCAACTTATAACTAAATTTAGAACAATGTAATGATACACTTGCTTAAATTCCATCGTGGATTAAAAACATACATGAATTAAACGCAGCTTAAAAAAAAGTTATATATTTTTTAGTTGCAATATATCTTTTTTGAAATTTATAATTTAATGTCCATTATTGATATTTTTTAAGAACCTCAGACGCCCCAGCCTATATATCTCACCCAAGAAAAACACCACCACAACCCCAAATGTAATTTTATTATTAAATAGCATATGGAGTTTTCAACATTCCTTATTAATTTGTCTTATCACAAATTAAAACTTCACTGAACTAAATGATATTGATAACGTATTAACATTTTGGTTCTAATTTTTTTTATATATATAATTTATAAGTGCTCCAAAGAGCATGGATGGATTATATTCAAAAATATAATCCATTTTTAAATAATAGCATTGTTGTTCCAGATTTAAAAAAAATATTTGAGATTGCAATACAGCAATAATTCGTATAACTTAAAAATAGTACTAACTAGTCTTATATTATCATAAATACTTACTAAGCAATTGATTTAAAATTCACTGCTAAAACTGTCATTTTTATTTTTGTGACGGTGTTGTTCCAAAAGTCTGATATACTTCAAAAGAAATTTTTAATAAATTTATATCAAATTGTTGTAAAGGTAACATTTTAGAAAAAATCGTAGGAAATAAGTATTTCGTTTCAGATTTTACGCCACACTGTAGTTCAGTTATTCTGTATAATGTAGGTACTTTATGGTATATCTTTAAGCCGGGTCGTGAAAACAGTAGGATTCTTTTACAGTAACTACCAACGCTTTAATTGATCATTAAAAATGTTGAATTACTACTATAACAATAACATATAATTCAATTGAAACGAACCCTCCATCGTTATCATTATACAAACACCACCAGCGTTTACGCTTTCACTAGTAAAAAACCAAAATCACCACAAAATTTTCCTGGAGAATAAATTAATAACAAGAATTAATTGTAATCAATTGTGAACACGTCTTGGCAATTGAGTGTACAATTTGGAAGATATTATATGAGCCCTCAAGAATTAAAGTGAGCCAAGTAGAAAAATGATCAAACGTTTTATTGGGCTTTAAAGTACAGTCCTTTCTTTACTTGGTGTATGGTGTAATAATATTTTTATTTCAGAAAGATAACTCTATTTAGGTGTGTATTTATTGAGCTCACTTCATTTTTACGATAATCTAGAACAGCCATACGCAACCTGCGGCCCAATAAGCTCTTATGTGTGGCCCAAAATAATTATAGTCACCAAATATTTTAAAAAGATAGTTAAAAGTTTGACTCAATCAAAATTCACATTAATTTTTAAGTAAACGATTAATATTTTGTGTAATTTTTATGTGTTATTTATTGTTATTTTTTAATATGAAAAATACATGAATACATAAATGTTTACATATGTATATATTTACATAAAATAAAATAGTTTTATTTTGACACCATAATACATACATTGTATGTGCACTATAGTACGTGTTATATTTACAGTTTACTATAAATATGTGGTGGCTCACGTAGAGAAACAAAAATCGGAATGCGGCCCGGAAAAAAAAAGGTTGAGTATGGCTGATCTAGAATATTAAAACGCATCTAACTGAACTTTTCCTAAAATACCACTTGCCTCACTTTACCTCTAAGGGGCTCATATGATACCTTGTTATCACATATACCTAGGTTACACTATACTTTGATTCTCTATCTCTAACAAAGTGGTAGTCAACCTGCATCTTACTGCACATTACAAAAAGATTCCATCTTTAACGGTATGTGGTTGGTTTAATTTTTGAAATTACTACAAAATTGAGTCGTCTGGTATCAAAAGCAGAACTATCCATGTTTAGAAGTTAGGAGAAAAACAAGTAAAACGTATTGTTGGCTTTTTGAGTTTTATCAATTTAAACTCAATTTTAAACATAGCTCATCAACGAGTGCAACTTAAAATTTGTATGGTACATCACTTAAAGTAACTCTGTGATTTGTCGAAATCCTGATTTACCAAACTGTTCTACTTTTGTTTACAACCAAGCATAAAAATCTTTTGCGTTTTTGTACCACATGTATTTGTTTGTTTTTGTTTTTTTTTAATTTCTAGCCATACACTATAACCGACAGACTAATGTGACAGCATTAGTTTAATTTCGACATATATGGGATAGTTCTGCTTTTGATACCAGACGACTCTAAATACTGTTTAAATTTTGAAATTTTCTCTTGCATTTTACATTGATAACATCATATAAACTTTTTTATTGCATAAAGCAGATCCCGCACTGGTGGGTGCTGCATCAATGGAAATACAGAAATTCATTAAGTTTTTGTAAATATAATTTTTTTTAACAAACCCAACATTTCATAAAAAAATATTTCATCCTTGCGTCCATCTGAACTACTACAACGTTGGTGGTTAACGAATTTTACCATCGACACATATATAAATGTGGGCTGCAAATAGTAAAAGGTGGACGACCGCTTACAAATTACAGAAATACTCGATGTTATGAGATAATAAAATGTTTTTGATTTTGAAAACTTTTCATCGATCGATTTCACTTTTTATAAAAGTTGGTGCAGGAGATGATGTTTTCAGTCATGACTGTCCGAACGCTCTCCAAGTTTAAATGATATGCAATTGATTTGAAAACAGAAAAAAACATTGAAAAAAATAAGATAATGCATTAAGACTCAAGAAGTTAAATGCTATTTATAATTTTAAAAATAGAACCAACAAAACAATGAACTAGCTCTGCCCACCACTGAAACAATTCATCTTTCCGATGAAAATATTATTTGAATTGATATAAAAAAAAAAACAACAACAACGCCTTATAAATATCGGTGAATGTGATGTTATTTTCTTTTCATTAACTTATTGGCTAGCAACCAATCATGGGTATAATTTTTCACTCGAAAGCATTGAGTAGTCTCCAATAACGGTGGATTATTAAATAATGTTTTTTTGATGGATACAAAAAACATAATTACTGAATTTGCACCGGATATCAAAAAAATATTTTAAATATTCTCTTAGAAGAAAATAACATATTTTTCCCTTCTGCTCCAAAATCTGCTCCAAAATACGTATTTTATATTCGTTTCTTTCGATTAACATATACATTCAATCCACCCATCTCCCTCGCTTCGATTGAATTGGGTTGAATTTTCCGCGTGACGTACGATGATTCCCTAATCGCATGTGCTTTGCTACACGGTGGTTGAAAAGTAACTACTTCTTAGATATTATAAAAAACATGATAAAAATTTTGGCTAAAAAAAACTGATACAATATTATATTTTATTTAATTATAACGAATATCTGTAAGAGCCTTCATCAAAGTGAATGGATTTATTATTGACATAAAATATAGTATTATTATAGTCATCATACCTTTCCAGGTTATTTTATTTATTTTATTTTCCACAATTTGTAATATTTGTATAATTTCCTTCAAGATTTATTGTGTAATCCCGTCAAAAAAATCAACTTAGTCTTAAATTTTTTTTAAATTAATAAATTGTGGCTTTATGCATGAGTATTTTTAATGTATTTTTTTTTCGAGTTGACCTCGATTAACATAAAAAATCATCGAGTTACCCTCATGTGTAATTCATGCAATTATAAGCTTCCAAGTCATTTTTTAGTTATTAAAATTTATACACAAGGAATTGTCGTAGAAATTTTCAGTTTTGATAAAATCCACCAGGAATCCATATACTTTAAATTGAGAGCGGGCATAATTAAAAATATACAGTGAATCCTCGATTCTAAGTTTTTCAAGGGACCGTAAAAAACAAACGAAAAATGCGGGAAATCTTCAAATAATACCAAAATAAATGTTTAATTAAAAAAACGTACTTTTTTATTAAAGATTGTAGTAACATGTACTATATTTAAAATATTTTTTTATATATGTTGCTTATTTAATTTACTTTTCTAAATTAACTCTTTTCGCTATGTCGACTGGTTTTTTTTATTTGAATTTTTGTCAACGTCTTGAATTGTTTTCAGTTTCTCAGCGATAGTTCTAGTTTTGTTAATTTAGGGGCATTTTAGTGGTGAGTTAGAAAAAATCGCAAAACGAAATGCGAGGCCAGACTACATATTCATGAGACGATAGAAGAAATATAAAACAAAAACGATCAATCGGGACAATATTTAGACGATAGATCGAGGAAAAGGATAAATCGGGGAACGATTAATGCGGGATTAATTAACATTTTTCTTATGCGTGTTTTGCCGGGATTATGAAAAATTAACGATCTATGCGGGAAAACGAATAATGCAAAAGCAATAGATCGGGGTTCAAATGTATATTTGTAATTTTTAGTATATAGCAAAAACCCGAGATGAATAGTTTCCATTAAACTAACGTCAGCGGTATTCAGGAGCTCAGCAACGGCTCTCGTCTTTACTTGTGCATTATTTAATATGACAGCCTATTGTTTGTGTAACAAAAAGGAGATAATATAAAAAAACAAATGAAAAAATAATATTTATGGTTCCACTCACAGCTCGCGAACAATTGCAATTTATAAATTTATTCATGATGTATTTTTTTTTGCTACAGAAGCACTGAGCGAAATAGTTTCAAAACGTCTATATACTAGTTGGTTGTTGATTATTGTAAAAGTTTTAAATTTATAATTTCTCAACCTTGCGTAATGTTAATTAAATAAATAAATAAATCACTATCCCACCACCAGCGGCTATGTGTATGCAGCCGCTGTTTCGCGGCCCCATCCCATAACGCAATGCGATCAAGAAAAATAAAAAAAACACTACTTATATGCTTGGCTCGATACAGAGCTTCAAGGAATCTATGTTTTAACCATGCACTATTGTGCTTCAAATAAATAAAGAAAGGAAGAAAAAAAAAGTAAATGTGACTTGCTCAGCCATTTAGTTGAAGTGATATTACCACTTCCCTTACGGTGCTAAATAATACGTCCGATATGTTGCTGGCCCTTAAAGAACCAAGTGAAAAAACATGTTTTAACACTTATCGCCCCGCCCCGCCCCGCCCAGCCCTTAGACGGACGCTAAAACACAGCACCATGCACACATTTTTAAAAATACATGTTTTTGACTTAGTTTTTTAAAGGACAGCAACATATCCGAAGTATTTTTTAGCACCGTAGGGAAACAATTTAAATCGGTATATCTAATATTTGATTGATATCTATTTTAAAACAAAAAAAACAATGTAAATTTAAACATAGCGCTGTTTACTGGGCAACGCTGGAATCTATCACTGAATAAAAATAAAATAAAAATACATTACAACTTTTGACGTATTATAACGGAATTCTTAATAAGTAAATCTACTGATTCAATCAATAGATTGAAAATAGCCGGTATGGCTACTCAAATAGTAATATTTGTTGTTGCTTTTTAATAATATAAATGCTTCTTAGAAGCATTATTGGGATATTAATTAATCTACGGCATTGTTTCGCAAACTTTATACATCTGTGTGGGGTACACAGATTATACATTAATAATTTTCGTGACACCGAGTACCCCTCGTCAAAAAATATATATGTATGTTGGTAATTGAAAAAAAAATAAGCCTATTCAACGCTAAGCAGTATGCAGCTTACCCCCACGTACCACACTTTGAGAAACACTGACCTACTGTATGATGAAAAAAAAAGTATTTAAAAAACTACTAAAGCCAGACAGTTGTCACTTTCTATTAATTTTAACCTCATAAAAGAATTTTAAACAAATAATTGTGTCAGACCGTCATTAGTGCATCAATATTTGTTTTTTTTTATTATACAACATAAAATATCAATGCTAGAAATGTATTCTAAATCTTATCGAAAAGGTGACATATTTCATCAGAATTATCAATCTTTTACCCACCAACTTCTGCCAGAACAATGACGATATGTTCATATGAATGCATCATAATTGACGCTCTTTTTCGAAACGAAGCACTTCAAAATATAATTTAAAAAGTGGTGTCACTTCTCGGTTCATTTCCATTTTGATGAGACCGGATTCACGTGACCGGAGTGGTAAATTTGAAACTTTTACACATTTACATATTTTAACAATACTCTCACTCAGCCGGCACTGTGGGAAAATTTAAAATGCAAACTCGCCATAAACCCAATGGCTTTTTTTCACGGGGAAAAATGAACTCCACATGGGATTTTGAATTTTATAGCGTTTTTAACAGTGAACAATTATTCGTTGCGAAAAGCAGACAGAAAAAAATCATAAAATTATATTCCTTTAAAAACTGCACACAAGAAAGTTATGTTTAGACAATCTTGATTATATCACATTAAATGTATTCAGTCACTGTCAATTCTTGGTGGAAAGGCGTTGAATAAACAGATAAGTTACACTTATTTTTATAGTAATTCAACTATCAACTTTTGCTTGCTCGTGATGAGTGGAACCGGTCGTCATGTTTAATAAATAATTTGGAATTATTAATTAATGTTTGATCGAAAGCATTGCTGATCATACCTAAGTAAAGCAAGACTTCACATGTAATATTTAAATATACTGTTCAATACAAGTGGAATCTTTGTGAGTCAATTACGAATCATTAAAATGGAAACATCGTAAACCTTAAATGGGTATCGATAAAATAAGTAATTTATATAATTATGGAAAAAGGTTTACAATAAAAATTAGGTATGCGGTATGTTGAATAATTTATTGTATAATATAGTTTATAGCTGTTTCTGCATCATCGATACGATAGCAAATAAACCGCCAGTGAAGTTTCCATATGCATCGATTAAAAATGTCATCTGTTTTAAAAAAGTGTGCATGGGATTCGGATAAGAAGACTTTCGATCATCGGTCTGTACGTATTAAAACTGGTGCAGTTGTGTGATCACGTGGTTATTAATGCAGACAATTGTCGACGAGCTGTGAATCTTAGACTTAATCATAAATATCATTAATACAATGTTTTACTATTTTTCCATTTATATAACAATGTTTCTGTACATATTTAAAATCTTAAATTTATATATGAATCTATATATTAATAGTCGATAATGTCCGTATGATTGTCCGCGATTTCCCCAATTAAAATACTGCAGGGCTGTCGATATATGCCCCGAGGTCGATTTATGCTACTACGAAAAATGATTTCCAAAAACTCTCCCGTTGAGGTCAACGGGCTTACAGCTAGTTATTAATTATTACTATTATAAAACATATAACTTATTTGAAGAGAAAAAAACCATATCATTTGAATAAATACTACATGTTGATTTTTTTTTGTAATGTGTTTCCCAAACTCTCAAAATTAAGTAGATCGCAACGTTTTGCAATTAAATCTTAACATGGGGCAAAAACTTTTATAAAGATGCTTATCACAGATGTTTTCAACAACAATTTTCAGGCACAGTTCCAAAATCTCATTCCAAAATCATTATGGGAGAGTATCCAAAAAAACTCTACAATATCCGATAATTTTCTCCGGTGTTATTGAAATGATTTGCATAATATTAATTCATTATTCATTTTTCATTTGAATGCCATTGTTTTGTTGCTATGCTGCAAAAAAAGTAGCCGCTGTTATATAATACAACATACATATTTGTTGAATTATTTTTTTTGATTTCTGGCTTTTTTCACGGTGCTGCGATAATTTCGTATTTTATTGGGATTAAAAAGGCTTAAAAGTCGTGTCAATGCGCAATGGTCAACGTCGTTGACTTCCCTGACATATCTCACGGGTTCGAGCCCCGTCCCAGTACCAACAGTACTTAATTAGTCGATTTATCGTTTTCTGTACGAAAAAATAGGTGCTTGTGATGTCAAAATGTCTTAGAAATATACATTCTATCTCTACCCTTGTCGGTGTTAACAGTAAACGTAGTTTAAGCAGTATGTTTCGGCAGTAAGCTTACTTAACCCTTTCTTAACTAAGATGTGTAAATAGTATACATACTTTCTAATAATTTACTTTTCTCTGTATATATAATAAATACTCTGCCTGAAATTCAGGTATTCCTCCCTTAAACATTTACGCATTGAGTAGTGCAATAATATAAATATTGTAGTAGTATTATATAATTGTCATGATTCACTCCCGTTTGCCTGATGTGTAACGGATACACAGATCAGGAGCGCGTGTTTTTTTTTGCATAGTAAGGAAAGGGTAAAGGTAGTAGATATTTTTTTTGCCTATGCCAAAATTTTGTTTGTGGTCGAACCAGTGAAATCTTTTATGAAAAAAAAAAATTTTTGAATTTGATTTAAAAAAGTACTTTATTGTTCAAGGATGCCAACGATGTCCTATCCACGCAATAAAACATACGGTAATTGTAATGTGCGCATTAATTAACTATCTTCAAATCTTATTTAAGTACATATTACCAATTGCTCACATATTTGCAAAAAAAATCTATCGTATTTTCCACCGTCAACGAAACTGGAACTTTTCATCCACACTTAACTATTGTTATCTATTGTTATATCTTGTTATTTAATTTAATTTTATATAAACGTGGAGTTTTCTATATTTGGATATAAATACCCCGAACAAACATGATTCCCAATTGTATTTTCAACTAACTTTGAATGTATGTTTTTCCACTGGCTCTGGATACTTTTTGCAACATGTTTCAATTAATGTTATTACTTTCTATTTTCATGCGAACCCGGAAATCAAATACTGTCACTAGTGATTCTGTGTCACTCTTAATAAGTTTAATATAACCATACTACTGGCTTGATAATACATATAATTAAATACGGTAATATTGTATACTATAGTAATTACTTCGTTTTATTTTATCAAATATTTTTTTCGAAATAAAAAAAAAATATATGAACGACTAGATAGAGAAGTATATTATTAAGCTATTGATTTTGATTATTTCGGTATATTGCTTGTTGTTACATAATATAGTCTAAATAAGTCTGTAACATCAGATTGCTTTGATAATTTTTGAGACTGGATATTACCCATGGCTTTATCCAACTGGTTTTCTCTTAGGCATGCTTAACTTTAATAGTTTGGAAGTTCGAAGAGAAATGTATCTGGTCATATATTTCATTCGACTTATACGAGGCCAAAATAAGAATTCCACCATCCTTGAGAATATGAATCTAAATGTTACTGATTATTTTTTAAGAAATCGTGGACATGAATTGTTTTTTCTCCTAAGGTGTAGAACCAGCCTGCCAATGGGGATGCCACTGGGGAGAGCTTTAACGGTGTTCAGCATTATTGCTTCGGATGTCGACATAAGCCACGTAGACGTTGGTGAGTTCAGACGAATACTATGGAAGTAGACTTCGTCGGAGCTTAGTCAGTTGACTTTCTTGCCATTTTTTTCTACTGCTTTTAATATTAAATTGTACTCTTTTTTTCTTCATTGTTAAAGTTTTAAATTTATAATTTGTTAACCTTGTGCAATGTTAATTAAATAAATAAATAGTGATTGCGTATAATTAATTGTAAAATAATTATAAAAAAGATACTCAGAACACCGCGAATATAAGATGAAACGAGTCATTTGTAAACGTATTGGCAGACCATCGCTGTTTACAAGATTTTTTTTTTATAAACATAGTACAAAGAGGTTAATAGTACTCGTTAAGGAAAACTATGCACTTACTTGCAGTGTACCCAAAAGAATCTTCTTCCTCAGGATCGGCTTCTTTCTCCTCTTTGGTGCGTTTCACATTTCCAGCACTGGCTCTATCAATCTGAAAATAATAATTATTTTACAACAAGTTATTATAAAAATATGAACTAAGCAAAAAACAATCAAATTCTTACATTTGTTAAGTGGTTTTGATGCACTTTATCTTTTTTTTTTACTCGGTAAACTAGCTCCAACAACTGACACGTAATTATAAATTGTATAGAAAAATACAAAGCCTTTACGTAAATATTATAAATTGCTACAAAAAATCGCGTAAAAAATAAACCATTCTTCAATTTTCGTTTCACATACAAACATATTGGAATCACTCGCAGCTTTCACTATCGGTGGCAAAATATAATACATTTTCTTTGAAATACTTCATTATTTTTTGCCTTAATATAATGAAGTTCTATTGAGTACATACCCAGTACCGGCACGAGGTTACTAGGCGCCCTAGGCAACGGTTATTGGAGCGCCCCCTTTTTAACAAACTGTGGAATATTTTTTTTATATGCATGTCTCCTCTCAATGTGAATCATATGGCTTCCTAATGGAGGTATCTCAAAAGAAGTTTTTTACGAGAAATTTTTGTTAGTCAGTCGCTTAACCTACCTTTTTCGAAGTATATATAATACGATACACAATTATAACGAACAGATACAAGTATAAACTACTATTGGTTATTAGAAAATAATAAAAAAAAATGATTACTCAATTTATGCGCCCCCTAATGATTTGCGCCCTAGGCGATTGCCTATTTCGCCTCTATGATAGCGCCGGCCCTGTACATACCAGCATAACCATCATGTATTTCAATAAAGGGCTTAGTTAATTTATTTTATGAAGCTTAGTAACTCCATCTGCCATCATTCTCTATCACTGAACAAATCGCTTTAAAAAAACAACGGTATCAACGGTACAAAAAATATTGTGTGCTAATATTACCTCGACTCCTTTTTCAGTGCAAGTCCTTCCTTCCAATTCTCGCCTGTCTTCTTCCTCGTCATCTTCACTGTCTTCGTCGTCAGAGTAAACCACGGGTTCTTTTTTTTCCACCGGGGCAGGTGCTGGTTCTGGAATCGATGGAGTCACAGCTTTGACGGGTGTCTCGGATTTGATACTCTTCGAAGGTGTTTGGAGAGGCTTTTCATCAGGCGATTCAATGCCGTCGCTCTCTGGCGCTGTAATCTGTAGGCGAGCAAAAATAGGGTCATTTATAATCTAAGTTAGTAAATAAGTACCGGGTGGAAGTGCCACATGTCAACATTCACTCAATGTGGCTGTATAGAAAAATCACCAACACCATCACATTGGACTTGTCAGTTTCTAACCAGCCATGGCAAGTTCAATGCAAAACTATTCGCGCTGGGCATGTTGCTTTTAAGGCCGGACTGCTCTTGTGGGTATGCCGAGCAGGACGTTAATCAGGTACTGTGGGACTACCCTGAGATGGAGTCCGAACGAGCAGAACTGTTTGCTGTGGTCCGTCCTCACACGGTCCCAATAGGCCACGCTGACTTGATTGCAACCAAAGCTAACTTTACTGCATTTGAAAATTTTGCCAATTTATATGGGGATTGTCACAAACTTGATTCCTCACTAGAGTCATTAAGCTCGTCTACATCGGCGAGCTCTCAGTATACGGACTATACACAAGATACTTAATATCAACTTGATTTAAGTGGCTGAGCTAGTCACATTTTTTGAAATTATTATTTTCTTTTATTAGGCATATTAGTGCATGGTGGTGAGTTTTGTATTGTGCCTAACAGACAGACAGGTAAACTAATTATAAGTTTTCTTTTCAAACATTATTTATTTATTGTGAACACTTATAAAAAAGCCTTAAATTTTATTTGGTGTTCCTTTTTGGTGGTTGATTAATTCTACTTACCTCCAACTTATGAAATGTATTTGAGTCAAGAAACACAGTAAATATATTTTTAAAATAATAGTAAACCAAGTATCTACATAGTATTAAATATCGCTTTATTTGTAACCAATGTTGCTTTAAGTAAAATCTTTTACAGTTTTAATGAAATAATAAATAAAAATAAAAATGAATTTGAATATTTTAGAACATTTTATTTTAGACAATAAATACATGAAGAATTTAAAATGAGTGAATGGTATAAATGTTATGTTTGAATATTATTTCATGAAATATAACCGCCCCCTGCATATATGAGGGGTGCATTGATCCAATGCCACATTGACCGGCCGCCACTGCCCTTGTACATAATTAATTACATGAATTTTCTTACTTATCAACTTCTGCCGGTAAAGTGACAACACAGATTCATAACTGTTCGTAGGGTTTTACTTTTTTATTTCTTGATTTTGTATATTGATTTTGATTTAATATGTACTGTTTTTTTTATTTTATAATCTTTGTCAAGTGCATGACGAAACGGCGTCAGCTGTAATGTCATGTACTGTACTTTTTTTATTTATAAACAATAAATAAATAAATAATTGAGGTTATCTCAAACACAACAAAATCTACGAAAAGTTGTGCAAGCTCTCTTTTTTGAAAAGTGTAGGGATGTTTCTATTTTCAAATAGGTAATTTTGAGTTAAAAAATATGAATAATATTAATAGGGTAAAATAGCAAAGTATTTAGTTGTACAGTTCAAAACTGTACAACTAAATACGTTGCTATTTTTACCCTATAATAATGGATTTCTACTTACTAAATACCAAGTCAATCAATGAATAATGTAGTTATAATTTATTTTAATGTGTATCGCATATGGCAGTTTATTAGCTTCGGATAGCTTTGCTATATACAATCGATTGCTTACAGATGATAGTCATTTTAGAAACAATACATTTGGTATAATTGGATCTATTTTGGCTTCCAATTTGATAAACTATCTACACGAAGTTGGTTCCCTGCCGACGATACGTGAAATGAGCATAATCAAAGCCCCCTATAGTGAAAGCCATGCTATGGAGTTGAAAACAGGTACTTTTTTCAGATAAGAGGGCCGGCGTCATAATTTTAAAAGTTATATCACATCATTATGAAGCCATTTGTTCCTGATATAATGTAGGAAATACATATTTATATTGTAATTATATATCTTGTCAATTAAATATTTTTCAAAATAAGAAAAAATCACATTTTCTAAGGTTTTTGAAGAAAAATCTCGGAGAACAAAAGCAAACAAAAAAGGCAAATCATTTTATTAAAATTATTTTTTTTTACAATATTTCAATACAGAATATGAGGTTGGATAGTTCATTAAAAAAATCAACGTCATTATTGGGATTTTAATCAATTAATAATTAATCTCAAAATTTATTTGTGCACACTGGTTCGTTACTCAATCTTTCCAAAGGATTTCTCAAGTCATATCAGTAATCAAAAATCAGTAAGTCAAACTAGGGTAGCACATTTTACTTCATTATTTTTTAAATATTATTATTGATTAAATCATCATTTACTTGGTATATTGCCATTATTATATGATAAGACGCAGCATTTATTTCATAATATCACAATAGGCGTCAAAATCGTATATAATATAATACGGATTCCGCTTGTTACTGTTGTTTTATGTAATTTATAATTAATATTTTATATAACTGTGATATTTAATAGTGGGAAGTTAAATTTTATTTGTTTTACCACACATCTCATTTCTTGCCATTCGCTTTATTTCTTACAATCATTACTTAATTTGCATATGTGACCCTTCCGATGTATCGTAAATTGTAAATTAATAACACCAAAGAATCACAGAATATCCATACAAGAAATCTTTCAAACATACATGTTATATTCAACGAAAAATAAGCTCATAAATTGGAATTTAGAGTTTTACAATTACAATTTGTTAGGAGTTTTACAATTACAATTAATTACAAGTTACAATTTGTTAGGAGAGGTTGAAATTTCACGGCCCGGTCTTTTTTGCTGTTTTTTCTACGACACTGCTTGGAACTTAAGACTGCTATGGCATAATCCATCAGCACGTCTGTAACACAATTTATTGTATAGAGTGAACAATATTATTAATAGTTTTCAATGGAAAAATGTCAGACGTATGACGAAAACTGGCTTAGAAGATGGCCTTAATTCCAAACAGTTGTCTTTCATATAACATCTTTCTTATAGATCTTTTAACATTGATTTTTTTAAATCATCAGTTCAATTAAGCTGTATTGAGTTGAATGCCAATTGGTAACTAGTTAATTTTGAGTGGTTAGAGTCCCAGTACAAACATCATTTTTTCAATCGATTTATTGATTTCTGTTCGAAGGCATGGATGTTTGTGATGTCTATATAATATATATTCCCTCCCACCCTTCCAATCATAAAATAACGGAGTGTTGTGTAGAGAGTAATTAGTTAACCCTTATCCTTTTATCCCAACTCTCTTCGAAACAGAGAGGTTGTAATGAGCAGTTCTCGTTGAGAAAAACTGCTGTTGAAATACTTCCAGTAGGAGGCTATATGCCGCAAATTGTGAGTGGACATAGGTAAAAAAAAAATACTGTATTATTTAACCACTTGAATACCAAGCGGACACAGGTGTCCGGAACATATCGACCTTGGAAAGGCAAAAGGACGTAACCCACAGTTTTTTCAAAACAGTTTTTTTTCGATAATCACAATGTATCAAATTTGATACACGTTCTATCAAAATGATGCAAGCTGCAAATGCCAAATTAGTATCTAAAATTAGCTTTTATGTTTTAAAAAGATGATATTGTAAAAAATTAAAACCAAGAAAAAAGACTGAAATAAAAGTTTTTCCCAGAAAAATTCTTCAATTAATATTAGATTATGTCAATCAGACAACAGTTTACAAGTATCCGTCTACTTTAAGGTTGTGTATAATTTTCTAAGCGCCTCCTGTAAAATTTGATATGTGTGGGTTACGTCATTTTTCCTTTCTACAGTCGATATGCAACAAGCGAACACGGATGTCCAAGACATTTGAAAAATCAAATACTTGGTATTCTAATAGAATATAAGCAATATTTTAATGAATATATGTAGCGTTATCTATACTGAGTCAATAAAGGTTTTTAAAATATTGAATTCGAGTGTATATTGGTCAAAATTATTTTCTCAAAAAACACGCAGTATCTCTGGGATATATTAATGATTTATTTGCGTTGTATTCAAACGGTTAAAAACAGTTGCAATAAGTTTCAAATAATTATTAAAGTTATCGACCCCTACTGTTTATAGTGCGATATGTTATTTATAAAACGCCTACATCATACATTAAAAATTGCCTAATAATTTGATGTATAATTCGGCTTGAAAGCTTAGGAACGTGGAAAAAAATCGTACATTATGCCGTAAGGAGATATCTCGCATAAAACTACACACCTCCTTAATCATTCATATCTGGATGTTCATGGAGTCGTGAAACACGCCAAGCGGAAATTCAAAGCCTTCAACACAGCCTCCAATGAGGAGGCAGGCTTACGGGGGTAATGGATATAAATGGCATGCGACAAATTTCGTTGCGAACCGGAAGTAGGGAAGGAAAATCCGCTTGATAAATGTACGCAGTTTCACGCATCGCAAAAAAATGTTTTCTTTCACTAGTACTGTTCAACTGATGAAGATTGATCGATGTTTGTCTCTTCATGTATTTTTTTTTATACCATGTCCGCTCCCAATGTGGAGCATATGGACTCCTAATGGAGTTTATCTCAACAGATATGTTTCTACGAGAACTGCTTGTTACTCAGTTGCTCAACGTCTCTTTTTCCAAAGACAGTAGTAATACAAGGATAAGGCTAGGACAGGACTAGTGGTTCGGTGCGGGATTCGAACCCGGGACCTCTGTTACCGAAGCCAACAACGTTGACCACTCGACCACACAAGCGGCTTATGTATAATTTTTAATAATTTAAATGAATGTCAACAGAAATATCATGGAAGTATCATATTATAACCTTTTTTATAAGACGTCTTATTTATTTTCTTACTTTTAAGATATCAGTTATGCAATTATGTCTACTACTAATGTGTAGTATATAAAGCCAACATAAAACATATCTAAAGGACCTTTTTTATGAGAACGGCTTGTTATTCATGATTAGTGTCTAGCTAATCGCTCTTGCTGCTTCCCGTTTGGATAGGCGGAAAGGGAAATCGATAAATCGATTGACACATTAACTTAAACTATCTTGAAACTATCCGTACTGGGGTTCGATCCTGTGGGTATTGACGCCGAATCCAATTTCGCTGACCATTCAGTTACAGGGTTGCCAACATTTATATTTTGAAATTAAATTGTATGTGTAAATTAATTATGGTTAAAGTTTATTACCGGATTTTACATATATGTATTTGTGATTTATTTTATTATATGATGCCAGTAAAAACAGCATTTTTTGGATTGATTTTACATTTCTGTTCGAAGGCATGGATGTTTGTGATGTCTAAAAATTCCTTCCCACTCTTCCGATCCTTCAATGACTGGGCGTAGCGAGAGAGATTAGTTAACCACTAGTCCTGTACTAGCTTTATCCTTTTAACCCTATTACTCTCTTTGAAAAACGAGAGATTGAGCGACCGAGTAACAAACAGTTCTCGTAAAAAATCTTCTGTTGTGATGCTTCGATTAAGAGGCCACATTGGGAGCGAACATGGACAAAAAAAAATTCATGTCTGCAACCAATGTGTCATGGACTCCTAATGGAGGCATTTTAACTAGGGTATCCAATCCCGAAGCCTTTTTCCAATCCCGGGATTTCGGGATTGAATTATTTTGAATCCCGGGATCCCGGGATCCCGGGATTGAGATTTTCTCACCGAGGAATTTGAAATCCTCAATTTGGTATACTTTTTTCCAGAATCTCACAGAAACTTGTTTTTTTTTTTTTAGCTCACGGAGGAATTTGAAATCCCCGATTTGGTATACTTTTTCCCAGAATCTCACACAAACTCGTTTTTTTTTTTTTTTAGCTCACCGAGGAATTTGAAATCCCCGATTTGCCAATTTCGTGTAAATTTCGAGAATTTGCTAGAAATTTCTCAATCCCGAAATCCCGGGATCGCGGCCATCTCAATCCCGGAATTTTGGGATCAGAAAATTGAACGGGATCCCGGGATTACGGGATCCCGGATCCCGGGATTGGATGCCCTAATTTTAACAGGTGTTTTTATACAAAAACTGTTTGTTTCTCAGTCGCTCAACCTCTCTTTTTTGAGAGAGTAGTGGTGATAGAAAGGATGTTTTCAGGACAGGACTAGTAAATGTTATACCTCATATTAAATGACACAAGCTTAAATTATGCAAAACGAAATATTAACTAAAAATAACCCAGGATCTAAGTCGTACTACACACAAAAATTGAAAAATAGTTCGAAAGTTATTTGGAGTGCGACACGGTCATAGCTATCGTTTTGTTTCGTAAACTACAACACTTGTTTATGCATTGTCTAAACAGCAGAATCTAGTGAAATTGTAATAATATCTCATAGTTTTATCTTCATTATTACTGTGTTAGAAATTCTTTACCAAAACAACTACAGCATACAACAACAGCAAAAACATTTTTATGTGACTTATGAATATGGAATACATTACTATTTGTATTGAAAGAGGTGGGTGATCTTAGGTTTAGGCTACATGCTTGGTATAATATCTCTTATGGTATTAATTCAATGATTTTTTTACATATTTGATTATTGAAAATGGCGATTTAAAATATATTTATATATTTCCTGAATAGGTCCACGAATCGGTGTTAGTCAACTAAACTTTTTTGTCAGTCTGCAAATAGCTGTTACTCAATGCCTATGCCAAAAACTTCAAGCGAATAGTCTCTGTTAGCTTAACTAGCAAATCAAAAATTCATATACTATTAATAAAAGAGCAATGTGTAATAACGTATGCCGTATTGATTTTAATTAACTGTTATATTACCACTTGAAATTCGACTGTTATGATATGTATTTTTTAAACTATTTCCGCTCCCAATGTTGAGCATATGGACTTCTAAAGGAGATTATCTCAACAGAAGATTCTTAGCACAACTTTACTGGCTGTTACTCAGTTGTTTAATCTTTATTTTAAAAAAAAGAATGAAATATAAGATAGATGTAGAATAGGACTACATAGTGGTAAGCTAATCAGTAATCACCCTGTTTTTAGAATTGAATTGGTGGGAGGAAATTCCAAATATCACAGGCATTTGTGCCATTAAACAACATCAAAATAAATTCACAAAATGTACTGCTCTTTATAGTGTTAAAAAATATTGGGAACTTTGCAAATTCCTGGGTTTTTGAAATTCGAAATTCTGGGAAGAGGTAAAAAAATGGCTCACATTTTAGGAAATCCGTAAATTCCCAGGATTTCAAAATTTCTCAATTCCTAATTCCAAAATTCTACACGATTTTATGGTGAATATCGCCTAGGGTGCCAAATAACTTCGCGCCGGTACTGCCAATGACGTAACGGACTCAACCATGTTATAATTTTAACTTACCTCAAAATCTGGATTCTTCGGTGGAACCGGTGCTTTATTCTTCTTGATACTGGGAGACGGTGACGGCGGAAGAACTTTTGTAGGCGCTGCAACTTTAGCTGGCGTGCTGGCGCCGACTGAATGACTAGGAGTTACCATCACGGTCGGGCTCGGCGATACTACTGCACTTGGACCTGGCTTGGAAGGACTCGGTCCGGCTCTAGAAGGGCTCGGGGAAGGCTTGGATGGGCTCGGTGCCATTTTTGCTGGCGGACTACCGCTAATCGTGTCCGTGGAACTGGTCACCATCTTTTGGCTGTCCACGTCGCTCGAGTCCGTATTCTGAGGAGACAGAATTCGTTATAAAAATAATTCGTTATAATAAATAATATTTTGAAAAGGGCAAGAAAGTTCATGCGAAAAAGGCATTTTTGTTATCAGACTTTTAACTAACGAAGCTTTTGCATGCAAAGAAGACGATTTATTTTCTTTTATGTGTATAAAAAATTCCAAGATGCTTAAACCTTAATAACAATGTCACCCTGTGTCTTGATGGTTAGGGCTTGCTCTACTGACGAGGCAGGACTGGGTTCGAAAGTCAATGTCAAAATAAGATTTTCCAATATAAATTTGAGACTTAAGGCATGTGTGTTTGTGATGTCAATTTATCTTGAGTTGATCTCGAGTAACTTACAATTAATTCTCGTATGATTTTTCATCATTCAAATATTTGGCGCATTGTAAATAACTGTAATGCCAAATATTTGATTTGATTCTATTTTCGATTTGTAAAAACCAGTTCCTCATCCAGACTATTTTGGGGGAGTAAAAGTAGTGGAAGTCCGGGAATTCAATCCTTAGTTGTTACAGAGAACATTAAAACAAATATTTATTTAGGCTCATGTTCGGATTTGCTATAGCAATAATTTACCAAAATTCAGTCGTTTTGTTTGACCATACATTGAGAGTCCATTTCAAGGAGTTTAAATTCTAAAAACACTCAAATCATACTCGCTAAAAATGTGGATCGAACGCCCTTATAATGAAGTTGATCTTTTTTGCTTTATTTTATAGAACAGTTCTAGTTTTTAACTAATTGCTTTCGCTGTAAATTTTAGATGTCACAGACAACGATGTCTTCGAACTATGAATCTATAAATCGATTAAAAAAATCTGTCTGTACTGGGATTTTAGTCAGTGAGCTACTCTACCGAAGCCTGCGACGTTGATCACTCGTCCACGAACTCAGTAAATCATACGGATTATTATTTATGTTTTAAATAAACACAAGGTGTATCCAAACGATTATTTTACGATTGATTCATAAAGATTTTTTTGTATAGACGACTTTAACCGTTTGAATACCGCGCAAATAAATCATTAATATGTCCCAGAGATTCTGCGTGTTTTTGAGAAAAACAATTTTGCCTAATATACACTCAAATTCGATATTTCAAAAACCTATATTGACTCAGTATAGACAGCACTACACATATTCATAAAAATATTGCTTATATTCTATTACAATATCAAATATTTGATAAATGTCTTGAACATCCGTGTTCGCTTGCATATGTTCCGGACACCTGTGTCCGCTTGGTATTCAAGTGGTTAAAATTGCAATACTTTATTTAAATATTCAATACTAATAGCTGTAAGCCCATTGACCTCAACGGGCGGATTTTTGTTGCATTTTTAAGCAGTCAGAAAATTTACTGGAGTGAAAAATAACTATTTATTGAATAAGCCAGAAATTCTGATAGTAAAAGAAATATATCTCGGGGCATATACCGACAGCCCTACCCTGCAGTATTTAAATTGTAAATTATTTAATTTTTGGAATAATATTTAAGTTTGCTAAACCTCGACGCCAGACCTCGTAAATTACTTAATTTTTGAATAATTTTTAAGTTTACTAACAATTATTTTTCGTAGTAGCAGAAATAGACCTCGTAAATTATTTAATTTTTGGAATATTCAATACTATTCTTCACAACAAAATACAGATTTCGCGAATGATTTTTTTTAACAAAGATATTTCGTCGGATATAATCCTTCTAAATATCCTTTATAGTATGCGAACAATGTATTTTCCTTAACAAACAAAGGCGAATAAAGGGTTATATTTGCTCGATTGCTAATTTAAGGATTAACTCGTACACTGACTGTCACAGTCAGTTAGTATCTTGTTTATTATTTTGTCTAGAATATTATCCGACATTTTTTTCACTGCAGGAGCTGTAAACCAGGACAAGTTTCTTTTCGGTTTGCCAGTGACGTATTATATTGATTGCCAAGGAACAGAAAACATCTTAACACTTATTTATAGGACCATTGTGTAAAGTAAGATAGTGTGGTAGAGTGACCAGGTTAAGGAAGATTTTGGAAACCAACTAGCACCTCTTTCAAGGTTAGTAGAAGTTTTAATGAAATAAATGCACATTCCCGGAGGTGTGTTGTGTTTAAGAGACACAATTCTTAGGCTTGAGCAAAAATTTTGAATTTTGACCCAATTTCTTATTTGGAAAATAGTACGTAAATATTTTTTTTTTTTTTTGATCATATTTGCTTCCAATGTAGAGCATATGGCAGCAATGCGACACCTTCACGATTCCGTCTTTCGTCAATTGTTTTACTTTGTTCGATAACATGCCAGCATTCCTCAGTTTTACAGAGATAATCCTATGAATACTTGACGATCATCCAGGACAATGAAGTCCCCATGGTTGAACGAATAGACAAGGATTATTAATGCAGCCAGTTCCAATGTCTCTCCATGACCACTGACGTAACAGGGCACTGAAGTTCCTCGCAAAATCAAACCATATCACTCCCCATAGTATATCCGATGGAAGCATCTATTCTCGAAATTTATTGTACGGTTTTAATAAAGTTTTCATCGGGTGTAATGATTCGCTACCGTAAAATAGCATTGGTAGAATGTACGCGTTGAATAAATGGTATTTGGTTTTCATCGTGAACCGCTGTGTGTAAACATTACATTTTACGAAACAATATATTTACGATCTTAATGGTATCTATCATGAATTTCTGAATTAAAGGTAGTGTTCCTTTTAAGCATATACATATATATTTGTTTTTTAACGGTTTATTAAGTGAGAATAACCGACCCATGGTAGTAAGCTTTGCACCATAAAATTGACAGGATTCCCAGCTGCTCTTATGATCTGAACAGCCCTCTCGTGAGATGCAGTCCTTACGTCTACTCCGTCCACTTCTAGGATTCTGTCACCAGTCTGAAATAAAAAAAAATATTCAATTAATGCTTGAAGATATTTTATATAATCTTGCCAAAAAAATTCATTCGAAATTTCATTTTAAGCATGTACCAAATTAGTATCAATTTCCACGTTATAAATTCAAAATCTTACGATAGAGTTTATCTGTAAATGAAAAGAAAAGAAGCACGTGTCACACATTACAACACAGTCGGTAGAATAGCAATGTTATCAATTTTAATTCAATGTTTTATTTACCCTTAGTTGACCACACAGCCCGGCTGGACTTCCAGGAACAACATTCTTGATAAAAATTCCAGATATAATAACGTCACAGCTTGCTGTATCACCGGAGCTTCCCGAGTTTGTGATGTCCACCTTGAAAAAATATAATAATACTAAATTTTCGAAATGTCCCAGTACAGATCTCATTCGGCGAATTATATCGCATTATCTTTCAACTTCAAAATATTTGGCGTATTCGCTTAAGCTGCGATGACAAATATTTTAATATGATAACGCAACAAATGACCCATCGAGAGGTGAAGTGAGCCAACTATTAATATAGTAAAACTCTTTCTTAGACTTGTTCAATCACGTCTTTATTTGGTGTTTTGTTGGATTGCGTATTTTCAACACTAGATAACACTATTTCAATGTGTATTAACTGAGGTAACTTCACTTTTACGATACGTTTATACGTGTATAATATTACAACGCATTTAACTTATTGTTTTCTAAAATACCATTTGGTTCACTTCACCTCGAATGGGCTCAAATTTGACGTTGATTAGTAATTTTAAAAAAATACCTTTCCACCAACAATACTGATTCCAAGCGAAGTATTTGGTTCTCTGGTGACTGCGACGGCTCTCGACTGTCCCCAGTGCTTGTCAACCGAAGACGTGGGAGACTTGGAGCGGCCGCGACCCACAGTTGGGGATCCAGAGTACTTATCCCTTGATACGGTCATCGCGGGGACTGGCGAACTAAATGAAGAACACAATAATTTAATTTAAGCATCACTGAAATGAGAGAAAGAGAGAAAAAAGAGCGGCTGAAATATGAGTATTTTAAAATTTTATAAGAAATTAATATAAGTGTCAATAAATATTCGAAAATCGATAACGAATACGTTATTTTTTAAAATATCTATGTCCGCTTCCAATATGGAGCATATGGTCTCCTAATGGAGGAATCTCAAAAGAAAATTTTCTACGAGAACTGTTTGTTACTCAGTCGCTCAACCTAAATATCTTATTCAAAGAGAATTAGTAGGGATAGAAGGATAAGGCTAATGAAGGACCAGTGGTTAATCGCTCTCGCTATGCCCAGTTATTAAAGGATCGATAAGGGTGGGAGGGAATTTTTAGACATCACAAACACCCATGCCTACTCTTGAAAAAATCTGTTCGTACTGGGACTCGAACCCGTGAGATCCGGCAGTAAATAATAATTTTAATCTAAATACTGTATTTTGTATATAATTTCATATCATTCAGTATAACATGAACAAACATTACTATTTAGTAGAGGAAATAAATTAAATGGTCAGAATTTAAATCAATTTTTGGTTAGAATAAAAATATTATACGGTCAGAATATTTAATAACAATTTTGGTTAGTAGGTTAAGTTAGGTTAGGTTTTTTTTTAAATATTTCAATTATGACTATTTATTCTGACCGATATATTATGACCATTTATTATAAATTCTGACCAGAAAAATACGAGCCTTTAGTTGATGTATTGTATTAATATGAGACGTTTAAAACGGCGCCTAAAAGTGTTCCGGCTTGGGGAAAAATAAATGACCACATACAACATGAAAATAAAACAAAAGCACACACGTTGCATGATATTTAAAATTTTGCTCTTAAAACAATTTGCGCGAATGAAATAACGCAGTGCCTACGGGGGCAGTCGGTCAGCTGTAACTCGATATTAATTGAATTGATGGTCGGGTATCATTCAATTGTTATTAATACGAGAAATTTAAATTGAAAGTGCGGTATTTCAAATTGTTGCTCTGCATTGTTTTCAACACATTTTACAAAACAATAGACGATTCAATTTCATATTCGAAATGTTTATTTTGATTCCAAATTCAAATCATAAATTAAATTTGAAATTAAATATAATTCGATACCATACATATAAGGCGTTTAGTTACAAAGAGCGACATATATACATTTTGTTAAAATCGAGAAAAAAATATGTACTTATTGTACGCGAAATTTTACACTGAGTATTTTTTAAAATATATTTGAGGCACCGAGTTGCAAACCCCGCTCTGGAGGTTTTTTTTTTTGAGTTTTGAGTGATTTTAAGTGTTTTAAAAGTTATTTTTAGCGAGTAAATGCTGAATCGGTTAAAACACAAATTCTTAATAAACCAAGAAAGTTTCAATTTGTGTATGTTAATAAAAACTTTTCAGTATGATAAAAATTTACAATTCACCCGTGTGAAATGAATTTAAATTCGTAGTTATGGATAAAACATCGTTCATTCAATGTATAAAGGATTTTTATTATTACACGTTGTCGATCAAAAGACTTGGACGTGTTCGAAAATCTCCTTTTAGAACAGGAAATAGGCATTTTCTACGAAAGGCTCGTTAACACGCTCGAATAGACGCTGTTTCCGGTCGACGGGACGCCATTTTCTATTTCCGGGCGACGCCAACGCCTGCAGCGGGTAACGGATAGCCGCCGACCGGTGCATCAAAGGACCAGCTCGAGAGAAGCGAGACATTTGAGCTCATTCAATTGGTTGAGGTGAAAGATTCATAGGCAATATATATGCATATGTTCAATTGGATTATTTGTATCACCATATCGATTTTCTGGGTACGAACTCGAAATTGAACAAAAGAAGCATTTTTTTTACTAAAATTAGCTCTTTTTACACGGTAGATACGTTACATGTAAAAAATGACAGAATACGCAGAAAAATTGAAGGTTATTTCAATGAATTTAAGAAACCGTGCTATTTGACAAACTAACAAAAAAACTTGGAAATCCAACAACAAAAAAACTTCAAAATATGATTAATACATATCTATGTACTTCATTTGAGAAAAAAATACTATTCATCATTACTTTTTATGAGGGACTTGACGTAAATGGCTGGTAAGCAATTTTTCAATAAATTTATTGACTTCTGTCCGATTTATTGAGTGTTTGTGATGTATAGAAACCAAAATAACGGATAGTAGTGAGAGCGATTAATTATTTACCAACACAATCCTGTATTAGTTCGTTTCTATACCCGCTCTCTTCGAAAAAGAGAGGTTGAACAACGGATTAACAAACAGTTCTTGTAGAAAAACTTTTGTTTAGATACGTCTGCATGTCTTGATATCACATTTCTCTCCCACAACCTATTCTAGAAATGAGTTGAAGAAAGAAATAAGTAATTGGCTAACAACTGCACGTATTGTATTATTCTGGCTTCAACCGAATAATTATTGACATATTTACATTCAATGGTCTGAAAAAAATTCTTTTAAATACATAATTAATAAATAATTTGCAATGCTAAGAATCATTTAAAAAATATATATATTTCTTTGTGATTAAGCACTACCATACAAACAATTGAACAAATTGAACAACTGAAGGTACATATCGACACCTCATACGTAAAGAATTGTAACTTTATACTTGTAACATCACAGAATAGTCTTTTAAAGAGACAAAAGCTTGGTGTGTGTCGAGCTTTTGATCGTTGTGTTCCAAATACTATTTATAATTGACAATGAACGTCCTAAATTCGGTGTAAAACGATCAAAAGCTTGACTAACACTAAGCTTTTGTTTCATTAGATCACTCCTCCGTAATGTTCCGATTTTGAAGTTACAACACTTAACGTAGGATGTGTCGTCATTTAAATTTGAGATATGTATAGTTATTTTAAAATTTTAATACCATAAATATTATGTTGATATATTTTTGGTGAGAAAGTTTTTAATTTCGAATGAATGCGGCCTCTTAAGAAGTTTAATGAAGTATACAAGTCTATCTAAATTTTAGAAATTAACGACAAATATTAATAAAATGAAAAATGACCAAGAAAAACGTAGGTTTTACACCTTTTTGTTAAACAAATAATATTTAATGATTAATCAAGTAAGTCATTACAGATAACATCTTTCAATATGATTCATATATCTCGACGAATACAATTTATGAAAAATCGTTATTTCTCTAAATAAGAAAACTCTTTTGCTGTGATCAACATTTATGTTATATCAAAATTGCAAAAAGTTAAATAAACAAAATAAAAATCTCTGCTTCTCAATGAGTCATGAAAAATGAGCAACGACCTTACGTCAATAGACCGTCAAAAAGGTAGAAGTTTTATTTATTCTAGTTAATTTGATTTCATCACAGAACATCAAAGAATCTCCCGTCCAGGAATCGTATTTCAGATTGCACATAAAATTCGTAATATTTATTGAAATTATTAATTGGAATGTTTGTTTTTGCTATTAATTAAAATCCAAGCATTGGTCTATATTTTATAATACATATAATCCGCTAGAAAACATTTACAGATATATTTAAAATATAGTAAGCTCTCGAATATCCAGGCTAATGCTAGGGAGGGCTCGCAAGGATAATCCAAATATTAAATGTTCCTTTCTTTAAAAATCTTTTATAAATTTCAAAGGCAGGCTATAAATTTTGCTATGGTAAATACATATTCTTTATGAATCCAGCATAAATGTGGCTTTGTTTTTATTTTTAAAGAATCTTCTAAACGCTTTTCTGATATTATTTCCAGTTCCCGAAGAGCTATTTGTTACTCGTTGGTTGATTTACTACAATAAAGTGTGCACACAAGTTTTTACCGTGTCGTAACAAATGTTATTGATAGTTTTGTCTTATTTTCCTGCATCTTCATTATTTTTCTGTCCTGGTTGAGATTTCATCTCCGCTGAAACACTCGCAAAGCCCGTAAAAAATAACAAAGTTTTCTTTATGGACTTTTCAAAACCATGTCAGTTCACTAGCTCCTATAGGTTCAATGTCTTAACAGAACATGAAAAAACGGAAGTTAAAAATATTATTTTTTATCGTATCTATTTATTAATTAAATATCAAAGAAATGTATGTATACATTTATAATTTATTTAATGGCTGGATGTTGAAGTTGATTCTCTGCATAAGATTACTATAAAATGTACTCATATATCAATATTTAAATTATTTAAATTTATATTAATTAATGTTATCAATGTATAAGAATTATTAAAGATTTTATCTTAATGATTTATTTTGTATTTTTACAAGAAAACATATTCCCTTGTTTGATTTAAGACTTTAAAGATTTTAAAATAAAACAATTTAGTAGTCGAAAGATGTCACTGTCTTAGATTCTGGCAATTTTCGTTGATCATTAATAAAAGACAATAAAAATTACTCTTAGCAAACTTAGACAGTATTAAAAATGTATTGAATTATTAATGTATATTTAAGAAAATCTTTATTATATATTATAAGTAACATTTTGTCTAAAATAAAATATATTATGAATGCTTACGTAAGCACGTGTTGAAAGAATTATGGCAACGAAAAATTTTGAAAAGTAATCCTAGCTTGCAAATATTTCAGACTACAGCAAAAGTATAAAAAGGGTGCTCTGAATATTTACGACTAATCCTCAAAGAGGTGAACATGGCCAGGTATTCGATCAAAGAAATTAATAAGCCCTACGTATTGTGGTAAAAATGTTATACGAAGCCCGCTCTCGTGTTCTTTCGACTGTAAATTTAATCATAGCTATGATATAAAATAGTGTTCGTAGGCTCTTATGCTGATTTGTTTACAATACTTTTAGCGAACATACGGCTTTCAAACATACGGAAACAATAAATCGCGGAGACATCATTTATGGAGATTTTGCTTTCAGATAGTTCGCCGTTGGTCCGGTGGCGTTGTTCACGAATTCGAGTTTTGAATCACGTTCATACAATTATTTATTGTATACCTAATATAAAGTAAAAAATCGATTAATGTTCAAAGACATGGTTTTTTCTATTTTCTCCAACTCTTCCGCATGACGTGTGTAATCATAATCAAGCATCTCAACAGGAAAACTGGTTGTTATTCAGCAGCTCAACTTCCCTTTCCAAAAAGAATTTGAATTAAAATAAGCCAAGTAAAATTAATAATGAGTAGTGAACAGCGCCGGGTCCATGGCAATATTGTCAACGTCGTATGCTTCCATGTCGAATCTAAAAGGTTCGAATCCCAGTACGAAACACATATTCAATCGGTTTTTCGATTTCTGTTTGAAAATATTTTTATGATGTCAAAAATTTTCCCCCAGTATTCCAATACTTAAATAATGGAGTGTAGCGAGAATGATTAGCCATCTAAAAGTCCTATCCTGCTCCTTCCTTTCTATCCTTATACTCTCTTCAAAAAAAAATCGTCGAGCGACTGAGTAACAATCAGTTCTCGTAGAAAAACTACTTTTGAGATACTACCATAACAGGACATATGCTCCAAATTGGGAGCGGACATGGATGAAAAACAGCGATGGGCTACTAATTCATAATTAGTAAAGTGCACGATTTCTATCAAATTAATCCAGCGAACAGGCGATTTTTTAAATCATTCTTTATAATTATAAAAGCCATTAGCTGTTACTATATGAAGTTATATTAAGAAAAAATATGCAATATGTCGTAATAGAATAATTAATTTCAATAGCTGAATAATGTATTTACTTATATACGATTGCAAGAGCGAAGAGTTCCAAGATTGGCTCAGTTCTAAGTTCTATTCTTGACGCTCCAATTCCATGTTACAAGCGTTATAATTAAACTGTTTAAGATTAATACATTATAATACATATCAGAAAAAACAAATGTTAATCATTGCGTTCTTAAATTTAGTTCAAATACTGGTTTATATATTATATAACATAAAGACTTGAAATATTGTTTTAATTAATTTTGCTCGAGGCCCTGCTAGCCCCCTCCAGCCCACCTCTGCTAGGAAAGGACTTTAAGTTAGTACTGAGAGATACGAAAAGATCATATAAAAACATGTCTTTTAAAAATAATTGTTTGAAAGTTTTCATTACAGGGTTCGAATCCGTAACCCTCAGTGCCTATATGCCGTTAAGTTCTCAGCTATTCCTATTCTGCATTATTTTAAAAAGAATATTAAAATACTTAAAAACAAATAGCTATCAAAATTAATCTGCATGTTAAAATCCAATAAACCTAAAAGGAATGGTTGAAATTATAATTTAATTAAGTGTTACGTAAGCACAATACGTACATATTATATGTATTCCAATTGCATTCAAAGATTTATAATTAATTAATTACCTCTAGTTCCAAAACAATACTATGCGGCACATCATCCCGTTAAGTCCTTTGCTTGCAAGCACTTGTGCTGCACTCAAAAACACTGATTATGTGCTTTATTCACGATTAATAGTAGTTATAAGGTAACCGGCAGCAATTTAAAAAATCACATGTATTTCCCGTCAGCCTACCTGACGCACTGGCTAATAATTACATTATATTCAATTTGAAGGCAAAACTACTTAGTTACAGAGACGGATGGAGACATTTTTAATCAAATCACAATACACTCAACTCTTTTAATAATACGGGTTTTTACACGATTTGGAAATAACACGGTCATTAACAAAAAAACACAGAAGCGGATAACGGATTTCCTAATGACAATAAATTCAACAAAACAAGACAGTAATAAAAAACAAAAGGCTTCATTGGATCCTTACACATCAGACGTATTAGACTTTTTAGCGATGAAAGCGATTTATGTCCAGTCCCTCATAAAAGTCTCCGTATATAATCAAGTAGCGATGAAGAGTACTATTTGTTTTCATTATATGAATAATATTTTGTATAATTTTTGTTCTTTTTAATGAAACGTGTAAGAAAATTATGTGTTTTTACCATATCCGCTTCTAATGTGGAGGGTATGGCATTCTAATGGAGGTATCTCATTAACAGTGTTTTTACGAAAACAGCTTGTTACTCAATTTCTCAACCACTCTTGTTCAAAAGAGTGTGTGAATGAAAGGATGGAGCTAGGACAAGAGTAGTGGTTAGCTTATCACTCTCGCTACGTCCTGTTTTTAAGATAAGATGCAATCGAACATAAATGCATTTATCGATTGAAAAATCATTTTTTGAAACTGTCCTAACTGGGACTCGGACCCGTGAGCTCCGTAGCTAAAACCAACGACGTTTACCAGTCGACCACACGATGGACCCAGCTAGTAGATGTAAACTATTAAAATTGGTTGTTACTAGTTTGTAAATGCTTATTTTATTAAATGACAATAGTATCATTAAACTAAATCGGTCCTGGAATTGATAGTTTTATCACGTGAATTTTTAAAATGTCATAAAACTGAATATTTTAAATCATTTGCGGTCAAAATTCAGTAGGTAAAATTAAAAAAATAAATTAAGTCATTTGAATGTTTTTATCCTCACATAAAAAATTGAGAGAAGTAGTTACCTTTTATTTTTTTATTATTAACATGTATTCTAAACTGTTAAAATATTCCATATTTTACTTTAAATATCTGTAAATTGATAAAATACATTTACATAAATCGATTGAAAAATTAAATATGCTACAAAAGGCCTCCAAATAGAAATAGTAATACTTTCATTGATTTTTGAAATTGTATTCCCAAGGCAAATAATGTGATGTTTTTATACACATATATCCGTTTTTGATTCCGAAACTTTAGCTTTGAGACAGAAACTACTAGCCCTCTTTTTACCCTTTCCGACGATGGTATATCGAATTATAAATACTTGCTGTAAGCCCGTTGCCCAGCAACGTGAGATTTTTGTTGCATTGTGTTTAATTTTATTTAGTTTAATTTAATTTTATTTAATTTAATTTAATTTAATTTAATTTAATTTAATTTAATTCAATTTAATTTTATTTTATTTTATTTCATTTCATTATCTATTAATTTGAAAATTTACGCAAACAAAATACATTTCGTAGAAGAAGAAGAAGTCTCGAGGACATCGGTACGCACACATTTGTGAAAAGTGAAAAGCGAGTGATTATTTTATCGACTTTTAATATATAAATTTAGTATGAATAAAAAAGTGGAGACTGGAAGGTGTGAAATCGAGGACACCTTACACTCACTCAAACAAACAAACGGACCTTATCGGCTATTAATATATAGATTAATTAATTTGAAAGAGATATAGTACTTGGACTGCTGTAAAAAATACTGTCCAATTACTGTGTAATACCAAAATCTGTCATAGTAATTGGATCCTCTTACTGTTTATGTTATTTTTTAACTACTGCTTAAATTTCAATTGTTATTGAAAGTTGGTAGTTTTGCACGATTCCATGAAAATTTTCGTTCCGAAATTTACAAAAATTTTATAGAAAAAATGGTAACAAAATTTTACTGTTCCTTAATGGTTCTCCTAGGACAGGGATGGCGTGGCCTTTTTCGCAAGTGGGTCAAATTTGATTTTAAAAAAATTAAAAAATCATTTCGCGAGTTATTAAGGCTTTAAATTAAAAAAAACATTTCTAAAAGTTTGAGCGGGTAAGATAATTTCGAACGCGGGTCACGCATCGCCATCCCTGTCCTAAGACAACTAAGACAAACACGATTTTTCACTTTATTGATGTGACATTGCAAACAAATTACATTTATTTCAGTTTTTTCTTCTAGTAGTAAAACACTAAAACAGCATTCATTTAGAAATGAATATACTAGATATATTTGTGGCCATCACACCAACAAGAATACTATGCAACTCTTATTTTGAATATGTTTAAAGTTGAAGTGTCCAATAACGGTAGCTGTCCAGCTTATTATAGCAACCACCCTAGTCTATAATAAATAAGGAATAAGGACTTCTTATGTGGTCATCAAACTTTTATTTAAAAAAAACAATTTCCATTTACCACCTACGCTTAAATTTTCAATAAATCTTTATTCATTTTTTGTTCTACCTTGAACCTTACAGAACCTTACAAGTTTCCATTGTCTTTTATTAAAGAAGTAAATAAAAAGAATTCTAGCCAAAATAAACAGAACTATTTTTATCAAGAAAATTATATTGACATAACGCTATGGGTCGATCGATACTCAATACCAAATAAAACATTAAATCAAGGTTAAAGTCAAGTCAATCAATCATCGACTTCAGCCCAATCGAATATGAACAAATGAATTATTAAACTTATCGCTTAGATCCGCCTCTGCAGTCCCATTTGTATTACTGTTGTACTGAAAGCGGTCAAAGAAGCCTCAAAGGTATAAGAACCCCCCACCCTGTCACTCGTAAAGCGGTAACCAGGGTTGTACGTCCGTCAAATATAACCCCATAAGCCTGGAAAAATAGTTGAGTACTAACTGAAATTGAATAATTTATTGTATGTACATATGAAATAATTGATTCTAGAAAGGTTTTTAAATTTTTATATTGAGTAACTTTTTAAATGAAGAAATGGAGAAGTCTTCATTTGTTCCCTAAATGTGGAAATAATCAATATCGGAAGGCAAATTTGGTTTTTGTTAGTTTATTATTGTCATTACTTCGTTCAACATATTTAAGATATTCAAAAACTAAAACACTCATTTGTACTTTTATTTAATGCGAGCAAAGTCGGTCATGGTTATATTAAATAAAAGTTTTTCCACCAAGTATTGACAATATACACATTAATAGTGATATTTAAGATATCTAGAAAACAAAACGTCAATACAAGAAAAAATACATCTGTAAATGATTGAGACACGTGTCAGAAACAAATTGGGGGAGCGACGGACTTCCGATGGGCAGTGGGCACCAAATAGTGATTCAATATTTAGTTTATAAACGTTGTGATATATGCTGTAATGACCAATACATACTAAAAAGAGTCGTATTCAAACTCAACTTAAAAAAATAATGCCGTAGATAGCAACATTAATGCGTATTTGTCAAACACAATTTGCTTACTGTTTCAGAGTTTTTGTGTAACGGTTTGATACGAGTAATTCCTGTTTTAGAACCAAGTCGTATTTATACATTATAGTAGCCGGTTCCCGGCAAGCGTTGAAATGCCACTCAAAGAAAGAAAATGTTTGTTTTAATTGTTTTTATTGAAGTGCATGCTTTATTTTTTTGTCTGTTTGACATTTGACGTTTACTGCCGATTTTCTATGGTACGAAACACGCGCCAGTTACTGTAAGTTAATTGTACTATTATAACCTACTGTAAGTACTAGCGCAAGTCAAGCATTCGTTGTCAAAATGAACTGGATGACAGACATACAAACATTGATTTTTATATATAAGACCTACTGTAAGTAAATTTTACTATGCCTTTAACCTTTCCAGGAGTGCAAGCAAAAAGTTTGTCAAAGTTTTATTGCAACCATTCGGTTGTGTGGCATTCGAGCGGTGTGGCAGCGCAAAGAGCATGAACAAACTAAAATTCATTTTTATATATTAGATTGAATTTAAGATTAAAACAAATCACAGATTGGCGATATATTAGAGAGACAAGAGTTTTGGCGAGAATAGATTCCAACGGATCATATTTTAGGGAAAACGGGAAGATTTAAGAACGTATTGCCAATTAGTCCGTGAAGAAAAATTTCAAAATCTGTCTTTAGTATCTTAGATTTTAATCTCAATAAAACAATACCCTTCGCTACATTACAAACAATGCAAACAAATCATTGCTTTTATTTATATTTTTAATCATATCATCTTAGTTGAGTATTTCCTGTTCAAATATTTTCCGATAATTTGACTTCTGGATGAAAAATAACGGCTTTATATTATGTAATAATAAGAATGACATGTTTGAATCAACAATGCTATCCAAAATGTTACAAAACGATAAGAAAAGTCATCTTTTTACTATTTGGATTGTAATTAATATTCATTATTTTATATATGTAGCTTTTTGTTCTAAGATAATCCATTATAATAAGAGTTGACAGTGTAAGGGTTAAAATACCGGATAGCTAACATTCACGTGCAATAAGAGTCCCCGGAGGTGAGTTACGATTCAATCCAATTTTTTCATAGACAATATTCCACTAAAGGCAAAATTTTATAGAAAACCTGATCCGACAAGTACGAAGTTTCAGCCGTCATTTAACAACCCTGTAATAATCAATATTCAAAGAATATAAAATAAAAATACGAATTCGTACTTAAGCAAGCATTTGCAAAAGTAGTTGTCTGAGGATGCCTCTGAAAGAGACGAAACACGTGTCACAGTTTGTAACACAATACGTGGAATAATCTAAGTTATATTATTTTATATTAAAATGAACTTCCACAATGTTACCGCTGAATCCATCGAAAGTAATATTCAAGGAATTGGTGATTTGAAACAACTCGCGTTCCAGGAACTTCAAGATTCTAACTGTACGTCTTATGTGAACGAAATCAAAGCGAATGGAAAGCGACTCGGTGCGGCATGAAAATATCAAATGGTCTCCGCCACTATAGAGTGTCCGAGTGACAAAACGCACTCCGCGATCAGTTTGTTTGATTCGCTTTAAGCCGTGTTCCAATCGCGTTCGCAGTGACTTCACCCAGGTAAGACGTAGCGTAAATGTATATTTCTTGCGAAACAAAAGTAACAATGACGTAGTCTTTCAAGTCGCATTAATGATATTCATTTTTACCTTTGTTTTGCCAAAAATCTACACTTAGAACTAGGGATTATACAAAAACCGACTTTTGAAAAAACCTATTTTTGAATGTCAATATTGTTTGAAAACTGGATAAAACCGGTTTTCGAAGTTTGACAAAAGATGGATAATTCAATTAAAATAGCGAGAAAAAGTTCAATTTTGTATGTTGTTTATTTATATTCATAATAATACACAACAAGAAATTATTTGGCGTTACTCTTCAGAAAATATGATTTGAAAAAACACAAAGCGTCCATTGATCGTTTGGTAACAAAATTTCCTAATATCAAAAATACCCTTTCGCTGGGTAACGATGTCGGGCATATGGTCTTTAAACCATCAAATAAATGATCCAAATTTTCTGTCCTTTTGTTTATAGACTCGTTTATGGAAAATTCGGCACAATCGGTTACCAAGTTGAAAAACCGGTTTTCGAATGTCACAAATTTAGCCAAAAAAATCGGTTTTTAAAACCGGTTTTTGAAAACCGACAAGCCCTACTTCTCTTGTAGCCCTTGTAGTTCTCGGGTTGCAAACTGTCTCATGGTAGACAAACTTATGGAGAAATAGGTGAGTCATCAGCCAGACTACCAGCGATCGAAAACACTGCATGATAAAGTTTGAAATGGATGGGATGCCCAGGGACAAATCGTATTCTGAGCGAAGTATGTACTAATGCCAACTAGGATAAAAAACAAATATATTTACTACTAAAACGCCATTAAATCTTCTGTTCAAAAATTCTCAAAATGTAACCGGGAGCTAAAATGTTAGAAGAGAAATGATAAAGACGGTTCCCACATTGGATGAATTGAATAAAATATTCATAGTTTAAATAAAAAAAATGTTTCACAGTCGCTAAATCTGTGCGTGTATGGCTAAATTCATTATATCCAATCAAATTTTTCGTGGTCGATGGATGGGGTATAATCGAATTGTAGTTAAGTATTTTTGTCTATTTGCTTTTTCATCACGCGTGTAAAGGATTATCTAACTACATACAAAGTAATGTTTTTGTTATGGCAAATCTTTTTGATATAATTTTTATAATTTAGTTGGATGTTGTTTTTACGCAGAGAAAAAAATATTACGTAAATAAAAAATAAATTAAATTGAATCTGAGTAACGCCGCCTGTGTGGTCGAGTGGTCAACGTTGTTGGCTTCGGCTACGGAGGGCCCGGGTTCAAATCCCGGTACGGACAGTTTTATAAATTGATTTCTAAATCGATTTATGAATTTCTGTTCAAAGGCATGGATGTATGTGATGTCTTAAATTCCCCCCTCTCACCCATCCTATCCTATGAACGGGCGTATCGAGAGCGATTAGCTTACCACTAATCCTGTCCTAGCCCTATCCTTCTATCCCTACTCTCTTTGGAAAAAGAGAGGTTGAGCAACTGAGTAACAAGCAGTTCTCGTAGAAACACTTATGTTGAGATAAACTCCATTATGAGTCCATATGCTCCACATTGGGAGCGGACATGGTTTAAAAAAAAAAAACTACTTCATTTTTTTAATTGATTGGCTTATTATAATAAGGATATATAAAATTAAATAAAATTATGTTAGTATAGATGTCATTAGAAATATAGTGACATCTAGTGATAAGTAAATATAGTAATTTAATGACTGATTTCAATAGGTCAGTTATATTAAATAGTTAAACGGTAAGTGCAAATGTTCAGTTTACATATTATATGTATATTATAAATAACATATAGAGATCAGTATTTGCTTGGAATATTAACATTTTGTTATTGTTCACAATTTCGGCAGCCTTTACTTTCAACTCTGATGTTTCGAATTTCCCTCCAGAGAATCTTTTTTTCAAACTATTTTTGAAAGAAAATCAACAGAAATGCTAATTTTTAAGTGCCCTGAAATTCGAATTTTGTCTGTAAAGTTGTTTTTTTCTTTTCAGTTATCAGTTCTTTTAAAAAACCTTCCGTGGACAGTTACTCTTCGATAATATTGGAGAGATAAGATTAATTAGTAAATAAAGAGGTCTGAGGGCAGTAAACAGATAAAACAATATCAGTGCAACCTATTATGACCCATTACTTACTCATTTACTAAGAGAACTTATAAGGATTCCTTTGCAAGTTTGCAATATTATTACGGACTTAAAGCAAAGTGACTTAAAAATTATATGTTTACATCGGTCTGTGGTTATTTGTGTTGTATATTAATATTCTTATTTTTTAAAATCATTTTTATCCCCAATGGAGATCAATGAACTTCTAATGGAATATTTTAACACAGGCTATTGTTACAAAAACTCGTCGTTAATTAAATCCCTCAACTTTTCGTTTTCGAAATAAGTTAATAAAGAATGTTAGGTCTAGAAAATGACTGCTAGTTAGCTAATTACTCTCCATACAATCAGTTTTTATTAATACCTTTTTTTTTATCCATGTCCGCTCCCAATGTGGAGCATATGGCTTCCTAATGGAGGTATCTCAACAAAAGTTTTTTTCTACGAGAACTGTTTGTTACTCAGTCACTCAAAGTAGCAGGGAAAGAAGGATAAGGCTAGAACAGGACTAGTCGCTATTGCTACACCCAGTTATTAAAGGATCAGAAGGATGGGAAGAAAGGAAATAATGTGAATTGACATCACAAACTTCCATTCTTCGATCACAACTTTGAATTGAATAATTCTCAAATTCACTGTGATCTTACCGGGAATCGAACCCAGACCTGCGTGACCGGTAGAGCAAGCTCTAACCAACTGGGCCTCAGCAGGCGAAAGTAGTGATATTATTTTAAAAAAATGGTTTAAATATTCTCTTTTTCAAATTGAAAAGTAACACTCTTGCCAAATAATTATAATAATAAATAATAAATAATTTGAGAATGAAATGAATTAAAAAAAAAAATTCATGACACCACCTCTCTTGCATATTTACTGTCTCAAAAAAATACGTTGAATATTTTCTTAATATAAACGATTCAACGATTCAAGGAAACACTGTAATTTAGCAATTAACAAAATTTTCTAAGGACAACTAAGATTCTCATTCTCTTTTTATTCAAGACCTGTTGCATAACAGAATACAAACGATATGGAACCGACATCCAAAAACAAAATTGATGATTTTGGCTCACCTCTCCATTCTGCAGGGAAAAAACTTTAAAGGTCCGGCTGATTTTCTTCTGTCCTTTGGTACACCGGGAACTTCCAACAGATTCAAAGTATTTCCTTGCCCAGGTGGCGGCTTGACTTTATAAGTGGCATCGAGTAACGCAGGAGCTGAACGACTTCTATCTGGTAATCTCTTCGGCGGCTCCAACATTTCCCTCACGACCGCACAGAATTTACACTTGCTGGCTTCTGCATAATACGCTTGAGTAATTTCATACGCATAGTTCTCCAAAAAACACTGATGACATCCCACGATTGGGAAGTTAATTTCTTGATCAGTAGATTCTTCACTTTGTTGTTTTCCAGCCAGAAACTCTTTTGATCTTAAGATTCTCTGCTCTTTCTCCTTCTCTTTCTGTTTTGATTTTGCTTTCGCTTCTTCTTCTAGTTTTAATTGTCTTTTGTATTCTTCCAAACATTCCGCTTGGTCATTGTAGTATTCGACTACTCTAATTCTATGAACTTTCGATTTAGGTTTGGGCTCAACAATTTTTTCGTGAAATTTGTGGTCTAATTTCTTTGTTTCTTGTTTCGATTCATTTACTTTCTTAACATTTTCGATTACGATGTTATTATTGATAATATGAATATCAGTCTTTTGAATAATGGTGGGATATTTCTCAGGTTTGACTATCAATTCGATGATTTCATTCACTTCATTGCTGTTTAAATTTTGACTCATATTATCGACTATTGTGCTAGCTAGTTTGGGAAAATTTACATCTAATTCACTAAGGTTTTTCGTATTTTCTAAAAGTGTCTCAGGTTTGATAGGTTTGGAATCGTTTTGACTAATTGATTGAACGTTAGTGTTTAAGTTCGAATTGTCTTCTATTTTATGATTATCACTTGGCGATTTATCTATTTCACTTGCCCCAACATTGTTGTTAATAATTGTATCATCGATTCTAATTGAAAGGGAATCGTCTTCCAAACACGTATCATAACCGTCGGTCATGTCATGGTCTATAAAAAGAAGACTGTTCCCGTAATACGCATTCCTAAAAGATTTATCACCTATTTCTTCATTTGGATCTATAACTATTTCACTTGGAGTCACTATTCTAGAATCACAGTCCTTCCAACTTTCGTCACTTTTAACACTGTCGGGATTCATTACCTTCTCCGATTCTTTTGATGATTCTTCGATGTCGCCCTCTTTCCAATACTTATCAAAACTGATTCTTTCTAAGCCTGTTGGCGTAACAGCGAACACCATTTCATCAGACGTGGACAAATCACGGCTTTGGTCTTTTGAGAGACTTTTTCTCCTGACAATATCAGCCGGGCTCTTATCACTAAAGGAAGTATTATTTTTTGAACTATTATTAATATTTTTAGTCTCAGAACATAGTTTTGATAGATGATCGTGATCATCTTCAGTGATTGTCATATCTTCGTCGTTTCCATCCAAAGAATCGTCAGATCGTCTGATATCAGAAAGCTTTACATCGTCTCCATTATATTTCATATTATCACTTATAAGGTCTCTGACATTATAGAATTCATTTCCAGCATTATCCTTAGATATTCTTTCAAATCTGTTCTTCTCTCCGTTGATCATATTGTTTGATTTGTGGTTACTCTTAACATTTTTCAAGCCATTCACCACTGTTGGGTCATTATTCATCTCTTCAAAGCTAAAGTCTTCGAGATTTGACATGTCGTCTTCACGTAACGATGGATCTTCTGGCTCCAAACAGATTTGTACAACCTCCAGACATTCTTGGTACTCCTGAAGACATTCATGATAGGAATCGAATCCAGTGTGGTCGTCAGATGCTCCTGAATTCACACATTCCTGCAATTTCAAAAATTAAGTATAATTGACATTAACGTATAGTTTTGGCTTAATCTTCTAGTATCACATATGACTTTATGTATAGTTGAAATGACTTCTTTCAGAAAGATATGAATGAAATAATATTCAGTGAAGGCGTATTTTATTCACTTAAAAATATGTTTTTTGATATTTCAGGGGAAGAGTTATTTATTAAATGCATGCAAAAAAAAAATACATTTTATTGAAGAAATAAAAAGAACGAATAAAAAGAAGTTTGTTTTAAGCACATATATTTCAACATTCTTTTACATTCAACATATATTAACAATACAACATTTCTTTTACATAGTTGAAAAGCATAAGCATAATTTGACAAATATTCAATGGATAAAACATTTATTTCTACCCCCTAATGTGAATATGTATCAATGTTAAATAAACTTTCATCACAGGTTGTCAATAAGTGACAGTCTTAAATCAAAAAATTTAAGCCAATAAATAAGCCAGCTGACATATTGCAAGGTAGCTACTATCTAAAGCAATAATTTTTGAAATCATTAAATCTTCGCTTGACTCAGATTACATTAAAAAAAAAAAAAATTTTACAATTAAAAAAGATCTTCATTTTTTAAGACAGTGGTCAGCAAACTCATAAGTCAACTGAGCTAAATATCATTTATACAGCGATTGAAATTTCTTTTGAGAGCCAAATTTTTAAACTTAAACTATATTGGTAGGAACACTATTATTAACTTGATTAGAGTACTCCTAAGATGGCTTTTGCTTAAAAGGTCCTCAATCTGATTGAAGTAGGTTCGCTGAGGTTGCCCCTGCCAACTGTAAGTTTTAAGATCAAAAACTGACTTCTGCGGTACTTTGTGGAAGAGCCACACTCATAGGACCAAAGAACTGCAGTTTGCCGACCTCTGTTTTGAGAGAGTGAAGTGATAGCATTTCAAAATTAATTTGGCATTCAATACTTGATCGTTGAATTATCAAAAGGTAACTATCAAATATTTTTTGAAATTACGACAATGGTATTATATTATTGTTTAAATTGTGTGTTACCATTGTGACTTAGAGATGGGTTGAAATAAGTGCTACACTATAATAAATGACCTGAGTAAAAAATATCGTTTATATCCACCATTCAAGTTTGTAAGAGTAATAATAATTTAAAACAGATTTTTAAAAATACTTTGTTAATTCCTTTGGCTGATCTAGCAAATTATATTATGGCAGGTACAATATGATTAGTTTGAACATTGAGAGATTAAAAAACTTAATAATATTAGTTTTATAGCCACATCAATTAACAATATTCAATACCCTTACTATTATAATGTAAGCAACATTTCACAACTTTATATATAATTGACATTTATTAACATCTAACGATATGTATTTTCATAATATTTTATATAAGCTAAAACCCTGATGTCCTAGCATTACTCTGATATTACACATCATTGTATTATTACAAGAAAGATAGAAATATTTAAGATAATGAGATGTGAAACTGACATTTTGACATTTCGTATTATTTAAGTTTCTCATAGATGGCGTAGTATGTATGTTAATAAATTTACAATATTCTTTTTTGATTATTCAAGAATAAATCGTTATGTAACGGTGTAAATTTACTTAATCAAGGATAATGCTAGGTAAAGCAAGTGAAAAATATCCGGCTCTATATTAAGTATTCAAGATTTTAGACAAAATGCCATTGAAGAATTCATTAATATATTCTTTATTTGATAACGCGAAATTAAATGGTTATTTTCTTTGAAGATGTTTAAATATACATAATAATAAATAGTGTCATTTTTTGCTATAATGACATAGGATTTTGAAAAAAAAACTAGTTAACATATTCATTGCTCATTAAAATACGCCAATAAATTCTAGCACCCTTTGGTACTGTTTTACACAAAAACATACAAACGCATCCTGTTTGACCTAACTGTATAAATTTTGTAGTAGTTTAGTACTGCCCCAATGTGATGTGTTGGTATTGTTATTGTGACTTTTCAAAGTACTTTTGTTTAATTGTAGCATTTTTTTTTCAATGTATGTCCCTCCAAGGACGAGCGTCACCATATGGTCACACAAAACACCGTTGTCTATTGATCCCACTATTCATACTTTTTCTACCTGAATATCGTTGCTTTTGCTCATATTTGGTTAAGAAGGGTACGGACTACAGTAAGTCATCAGCCGTAGGAACAGGAACGGTCTCCAAAAGCACATGTGAATTTTTGAATTTCCATTTTTTTTAATTTACTTTTTGAAACTGTTAGATATTTTTTTATAAAAACATAAAATTATTTACAGTTATTTTGCTAATATATTTGTTTTGAAATTATGTTGATCTAAAGAGGTCAAATTGTAAATATTTTTAAAAAAATCACGTTTAGCTATATTTCAACCCCGAATGTTTGCAAGCCCATACGGTCACTTTTGTCCTTACTACTGTCGGTACTCAATATTACACGGTAATAAAAGGATGAGCATGACCATATAGTCATGCGGGGTTTCTATACAACGACTTTGCGTTTTTTTTTTTTTAAATTTTGGATAGGAATAAAAGTTATCCGTGACTTCAATATGGCTTAGAAAATATTTTTTTTATCGGAAAAAAGCTCTCGTCTCTGGAGGGTTAAATTATCATCACTTCTCTGACAAAAGTTAGTAAGTAACAGATTAAATATACAGGAAATAAAAAAATCAGCTCTTAGCAAAAAAAATTCATATTACATAGATAATTGTAATACAAAAATATAGATTCATTAATGCCAATCGCACACAAATAAGATATAAAAATTAATTGTCAGGGATAATAATAACCTGCCTTTAAATTGGCAATAATAATAATTGCGTTTAAGGATTTTTTTTTCAGTTTTGCCTTTTACCATCATCTGCCAGAAAGTTGAAAATATACGGTGTGGTTTCCATATCATGTACAAGCTTAGCAGTCAATGTTTTCCAATTCCAACTGACGGTTTATTCTGATTTATTGTCTGCAAGTAACAGACGGCACAACACTACTTGTATTACTGAATATATTTTATAATCATAGTGATTTGATCAATCCATCATGCATTTCAAATAAAATTCAAATGAAGTATGTAATAGGCTATTGAGCAGTAAAATGTTAAGGATTCTTGAGATTTTTGTATAAAAATAATCTAAAAATGTTTTAGGCATAATTTTGGATATACAAAAGAAAACATGCATAATAACTGCTGAAGTTCATAGGTAGTTAGCTAATTTCACCATTAAAATAAAGAAAAATGATTTTTCTATTTATAAATAGTCCTCCTTTTTGTTATTTCAAAATAACCAACTCATGTGGTAAACTACCAAAAAACATTAAATTCAAAAACCTCGATTTGAGATAATTGACTTTTTCTAATATTATAAAGCAAACTAAAATGTAGCTTGGCCATATGTATTTATGGGTTTCTGTCAGCTATAACTGACTTAGTTAATATTACTTATTTAATTATAAAAATAAATGAACTTAATATGATTAAGCTTGTTTTTTCAGATGATAGAGTGTGCTTAAATTTATCGATCTGAAATCATAAATAACACAAAACACCCAATGTTTGACTTAATATTTCCTGGCAGTATACCGACAATATGATATCACACTCTAATTGTGTAGGATGTCTAATGTAATGAGATGATTTGTGGTGAAGAAATTAAGAGTGTGTTGTGTAAAATATGACATCAAGAAATCACCAAAATCTTCTGAAACTGAAATTCATTAGAGTAAATCAGACAATTACGAAACACATAATAATATGATTAGCTTATAGGCAATACAAATCTCATGATCTTGCTTGTGTTTGTCTAAGACCACAATTAATGTTTTTTTAAGGAATAGAAACCAATATATTAACTTAAATCAATATTAGGCCTGTCATATCATATTATTTTGACATTTTTCTAATCATTTATTTTGTATCACATCATTTCATTGCATTGTAAATATTATAATATGTAACAACCGACATCCAAAAATATTTATTATCTACATAAACATGGAATGATTTCATCACAATCATATTGCAGCTTATATTATATTGCATACATTGAATATTAATTTCTAAGACAGCTTAAGTTAAATAATATTTACGTATATGTTTTAAATACTTCTTTCCGATGGTGATGATCTCAATTTTATACAATAAGTTATACAATATTCTGAATATTATTAATCATTATTCAAGATAATATAATATTTTATTTGCAGTGACACCTGTTAATAATCTTTTAAGATATAATTTAAAAAATTGGGTACAGGTATCTTCTGCAAAATCATCCGTTTGTAAATGTTTTTTTTTTCTAATCTTTAGACACTTATGCAGTTATTTCCACGCAACCAACTTTCGCGCACACTGTCAAATAGATGATTTTATGCAGCACATATTATAAAAGCTTTAGTATTAAAATTCAAGCCTTATTTAAATGACATTTAAGATTTTTTTAAATAAGCTTCACAAAATTCATTAAAGTAATCAATAGATTTTCGTACATTCGAAAGTATGATGAAACGTGCTATGGTTGAAGAGAATAAACGTGAATGTTATAAGAGAAAATCCTCAAAGATATTATTTTAATTTAGGTAAGCTGCACCTAGAACCACATATTGCAGCAAATTGTACTTTTACAATAAAAAAATAGTAAAAACGACACGCTGTGATGACCAATCTTCGAAGCGCGTTGGCCAAATTTTCAGCAGAAATAAACAAATATAAAATCAAACAATGAAAACAAGTGTGTAATAAAATATTTCAATTTAGTTCATTGTTTGTTTTTTCATATATGTTATGTGTCTCACCAATGATCCGTTAAGTTATATTTAAGTTGGGCTACCCAACAATTATAGTTGGACATTGATGCTCTTATTGATCAATAACTATTGATATTGATCTTTACTTGTTGATCCATTAAAAAGAATTGTAAAATATTCAGTTATTTCTTGGATTGAATTATCAGAATTATTGAAAGGTAAATCAATTTTTGATGTACAATGTGTGACAACTTTTAAAAAATTTTGTTGTCTTTTATGTCATGACAACATAATTCTTTTCGGGAAAATTTTCACATCATAATATGGTATATTGTATATTAATTTAAGTAAGCTTTCAGTATCAGCCATAAAAATCTTATCATGGAATAACCTTATAGACTAGATAGCAATTGGAATATTTAGACATTGACAATTTTAAAAGAAGTGAGTACATAATTTTAGACACGTATTCATTATAAATACCCAGGATTTGTCATAATATGATACATTGAAATTTTCCAATTCATAATAATCTATCAAATTTTTATTATTATTAAGTAAATGGAATTTTAATACGAAAATCAAACACATTTAACTATATAGTAAAATATAGCTGCCTACACAACATGCAAGCACAACACAAAACAATGAGATAATACTCACTGTATCTTCCTGTCAATGTTTAGTTTTTGATACAATGAAATTACTGTCTTCCGCTTTCTGGGAGTGGGACATTGAGGACTAAGACGTCTCATTTCATAATTACATAATTTAAAATACATTAAAAATCATCATTTTTATAACTCAATATATTAAAAATCTTCATAGTTTATGATCTAAATGAGCAAATGAACTTTTATTGTATGAATAAAAAGTTTATCTTGTCATATTTTTCATGGAATTATGTATGAAAAAAGTCGGATCCTATATGTACTGATTATTGTATTTACCACCACTAACTGTAGCATAGAACTCCTCTCATATGAGGCATTCTGTAGTATAGTATCTTTAGCAATTATTGCCAGAATGCATGAAGTGAAAACTATCTTAACTTATCAATGCATTCATAAAATTTATTATCATGTGCTTCTGAGAGTGCCTGCATTGACAACTCTCGTTGATGTACATAAGCAGCTTGTTGCCAGCATAAATTCTTAAATGTTCTAAGCCTTTGTAAAAGACAGCATAGTTCTTTTTTGAAAGATATATCCATGTGATTTGGCTGTATGCAATGATTATACATTTTGCAAAGCAATTTCTGTGTAATACAAATAGTAATGTAACTGAATAAAAAATTCAAGACAAATCTCTAAATGACTCATTAAACTTTTCAATAACAACAAATCTTTTCGGTAGGTTGTCATCTTTTCTTCCTGAGTCATCATACAGTTTTCTGATGTCATTCTGAAACCTCAGAAGAAGTTTATAAGTTTGTAGAAGAGCTTCATAATGCTGAAACAAAAATAATCATTACTATTGTTAGATTTTTTTGTTTTAATTTTATGTATTGTAATAATAAAATATATTAATAATTCTATTTTCTATTCTAGGCATGCTTTTGTTTTGTAATTGTTTTAAATATATGTTTTTTGTTGATTTTAATATATAGCCATTTCTGGATGTGATAAAAAGAAAACTCTTAAAACCATCAACTGGTCAACAGATGGCCAACATAACTAGGAGGACAGACATGGATTGAATATTTATAGGTTTTTGTAAATTGCTGTGATTTTTAAAATAACATCAGTATAATAACAATGTTTGTAAAAGATAGTCCTTGTTTGTGTAGAAAAATATATTATTTAATGCTCTCAAAAACATTTCTTAGTCTTGTCAATTTGTTATTGTTAGGTAATGTGGTTGATATTCGATATGCTATTATTTAGAAGTAGAATAATTTGTCATTATTTAGCAAATAGTGTTGTGACCGTGAACAATATTTATTTTGAGTTGTATTAATTACTGACGCAACTTAAATGTTGTTTATTTTCTTGGAGTAAAAGAAAAAGATATATTGTAGATAATTAAATAAAATTTATTTTATAAATGAGCAATTTATTTCCTTTTATGCAGTTTTTAAAATAGAATTGTTACATGTTAAATCTAAATAATATTAATTCATCATTTGAATTATCAAAGTTGTGATAATAATGGTTTTTCGAGGAAAAGAAAAGTAATTGTTTCTAATTAAAAGTAACATAACTTGCTCAATTAATATGGTAATAAATTAGAATAATTCTTTTTAAAAAAATATATTTTGTTAAATTGTAAAATATCTCTAGCAGATTAGCATTATTTAAGGCCATTTTTGAAGAAAGATTCAGAATAAAGGTCTATCATGCATAATTAAAACAAACATTCTACCTATTGTACACTAAAGGGAATAAATACATTTTTAAATAACTCAAAATAAATGGAAACAATGAAATTAGATTGTCATTTTACTAAATTCCAATAAAATTATACAAAATAAGAATGTCTATTAAAGTTTTGGTACTTATAAAAATTGGGGTTTTCATGCAACAAATTGAATTTCTTGATTTGTTTTGATTGTGTTTCATAATTTATTTATTCCCTTTTAGTTTGGTATTTGAAATACTTGCAATTTTTCAAGTACCAGTTTGATGAATAGTCATCATTAATTATTTCTAAACAGAAAAATCTACAGAAATGTAAAGAAAAGTAAAAAATCATTTGAAACTTACTGTTTATTTGAAACAAAATCATCGCCTTGAGTGTACAATACGTCTGATGACATCATAGGTAACTTCCGAAAACGTTATTAAGCGGTTTTAAATAACCGAAAGAAACCGAAAGTACCCAAATAAAGAAATAAATAATTTATTACAAAAGGATAATTTGCGAACATAACAGCATCTGCTCCTTACGAATAAAACTTATTTTGCTTATAAATATTATTCATAGATGTCAGTAAAGTATAAAAAATAAAATTCATTTGTAAAACAACCAAATTAATGGTGAATTGTTATAAGTTCATGAAAGATGATAATATTATGTGAAAAGGGTTGAAAAAATTGAATTATGAGAGCATCAGGAGATAATCTGACTCAATTTTAAATGTTTTCTAAAATTCTTTTGCGTTTTATGGTTTATATGGCTATGGAAATACTTGATGACTTCTTTTCCGTTGAAGTTTTATTAATTGACTTATAGTAATAACTGAATATTATTTTGATTCTAAAAAAAATAGAGAAAAGAAAATGATTCATTACAATCTTATCAATATTATCAGGTATTTCCAAATATGCCTGAAGTTTCTAGAATATTGGGTAGATATTGTGAATGTGATTGAAGTTACGTGTTGATTGGTATTGATAATTTTGGATATTGCCTTTGTGTGAAGTATATAATACTATTCATTGAAGTTGATACTTAATAATGAATATTCATTTACCTGACTACTTAAGCTGTCATTTCGTTTACACTTGTCACCGCTTCCTAAGGAACTAGACGGCAGTGGTTTAGCTACTCCAATCCTGACGACTCCTGTCAATCAAAACAAAATAGCATTATTTATAATCGAGGTTCTTAAAAAAGTTTCGGTAAATATGCTTTTTTCACTATATATCAGTTTTCTCCGCGGCGAAAAACTACTTAATGTTGTTGAAAATAGCCGTGTTATTTAGACACTTTTATTGCGGATTTGATTAGAGCAATAAATCACATTTTTTACAGAGTATACTAATAAATTATGTGAAATAAGATATATTTTCATGAAAACGCCGTCATATTATAAATCTTCTTCTATGGTTTGTTCTTTTATTTTGAAATGAACAGAGAAAGAAATATTAAGCACAAATCACTTATCTCAAACATGTAGAATCTAGATAAAAGAGCGAAGCCATCAAACCTTTAAACAGGTTTGTTGAGTTGTTAAGAAGTCAGAAGACTCCGACCATAGCTTAAAACACGACTTAATTTTTTTTTTAGACTTAGTAGCATGCAGTGGCGCCACTTTTAACCGTAACAGTTTGAATACACATTTTTTTTTTACAATGACTCGAAGTTATTATTATTTTTTTTGAGCATGATTCCAGTAAAAACAGTCCGAATCCACAGTCCTGTATAGTGTATTTGACACACGACGATGACTTTATAATACTACATTTCATATTTCGCATAATTCATAACAATATGTGACTTATTGCAAAAATCGAATCAGCATTAAATTTTTATTAATAGAAACGTGTTTTTTAACAACATTAATTAATATAAATAAATTTAATTTGTTTCGTAATATTTTCAAATTTATGTAGAAGGAAATTTGATCCTGATTTGAAAAATGATTTATGAATGGATTTGATTTCGAGTAGCAATTTCTATATATAACTAGGATTTTACATATTGACCATTGAAAATGTGCCTTGTGCTTGAGCATTTTTCTTGAACGCACATTAACTCGACCACTAAATTCAAAAACAAAAAAATATGTTTTTGGAGATGACCGAAAAAATGGCATCAGTAATCAAAGTGAAAAGCTGTTGTATCTCCACTAAACAAACCTTTTGGTGCAGCCTTCAAGGCTTGGACAGCTTGTGCGAGTGATGCTGAAGCTAACTCTGTCCCATTAACTGACAGAAGTCTGTCTCCGGGTCGTAAACGACCACCTCGAGCTGCAGCTCCTCCCGAAACAACAGATCGAACAACTATCACCGTACCACGTGGTTCAACAGGATCCTGAAATATTTAACAGAGTATTTGGTATTGCTTATTTATATTTAAAATGTATGACACCTCTTCATTTTTCAGCATTATATTTTTTTTTGCATGTAATTTGTTTGGTGTAATATTTAGTTATAGATAGAAATATTTCAAAGATATTTATTGCAGATCTTTGATTATCCGGATTTTCAATTGACTAAGATTGTTCAAAATTCTGTGTGGTCGAGTGGTCAACGTCATAGGCTACCGCTACAGAGGGCACAGGTTCGAATCCCAGTACGGGCTGTTTTATAAATTGATTTTTAAATCAATTTATGAATTTCTTTTCAAAGGCATGGATGTATGTGATGTCTTGAATTCCCCCCTCCCAACCCATCCTATCCCATGAACGAGGCGTATCGAGCTAATCACTAGTCCTGTCTTAGCCCTTTCCTTCTATCCCTACTCTCTTTAGAAAAAGAGAGGTTGAGCAACTGAGTAACAAGGAGTTCTCGTAGAAATAATTCTGTTGAGATTAACTCCATAAGGAGTCCATATGCTCCATATTGGGAGCGGACATGGTAAAAAAAAAAGATTGTTCAAAATTAGCAAAAAATTTGCTGTCATGCACGTGTTTAAGTTTACCAATATAACACAACTGATAGGTCAGGGTGTAATTGAAACATTCAAACGCTTATATTGAAAACAGATGATTCGACAATTATTGCTAGCATATATAACTAATGAAGAAGCCGAGAATTCTAGGATTATAAGATTGCATTGATACAGTTAATCTTTAATTAATAAAGTCCAACTGAACGTAATACAAAAATATAACATGCGATATTTAAAAAAATGTAAATTGTCTACCTGGTAATCTAAGATGGAGAATCCAAGGCCTCTGTCGCCTTTCACAAGTTCGATGTATTCTGGATGATCACTCCACATTGCCAAACCACTCATCGGTTCCAAGGATCTTGATCTACTTTTCAATGAAGGATTAGCTGAAAGTGCAAATAAAGCATTTATTTAGGAATATATTATTGAATGAAGTGAAACATGTAAAAAATAGTTGAAACATTCAAATTCTTTTTTTAATAATACATAATATTAATATTATATTTACCAACATCAATTTGATAAAATCTATTTCTATATTTTGACTTGTTAGTATATAACCGGATCTGCAGACAAATGGTAAAAGTTGTTGTCTTCGGTTTCAGTGGTCATAGGTCCCACTTCTAGTACGGTCAGTTTCATATATTGCGTTTTCAATTGTTCTATGGATTCGCATTGGGAGGCATGGATGTCTCTAATGAGTAAATCTACATTCCACTAATCCAAATCTCTTAACAGGACGTAGCAAGAGTGACTAGCTAACTAAGAATATTCTACTAACTCCATCCTCTCCAGAGAGCAAAATTGAGCGACTGACTTACAACTAATTTTCATAAAAAACATGCATTGATAAGAGGCTCCTTGAAGAGTCAATACAATAATAAAAATAAAAAAGTGGAATTATATATTTTTTTTACCAATGTTTGTTGGTGTAACTGTGGCATTTGTGCTGCATAATGATGCTATTGAACTCTCTGATTTAGCTTTGATCATCCTCTCTGGAGGTGGAAGAAGGTTTTGGAGACTTCCTCCAAGAATATTCTGGAAAAATAAAATAAATAGTTGTAATTATTATTCGTCACTATTCACATTTAACTATTTAAGGTTAGGTTACTCAATATACATTCAAAACTGTTTAAAGTTATAAGAGTAGTTCATGATAATGTGTTAATAAGTTATTGAAATACAAAAAGTCATAAACCATATTGGTAGGTATATACGATGAACATAATTATTAAAATATGCTAACTTACAATATTTTATGCCAGATATATATAGCGATACATCTCTATTCTACTGTTATATCAACCTTATCTTCCATATCAAGGGCTTAAAAGCCTTAAAGTCAAACAACACTATCTACAAAAGCGTAACTTTTCAGGTGAGCCAAAAATCTGCTTACAAATTTTTATTAATTTGTAAGCAGATGTTAATTCAAAACGTAATATTCATATTTTACAATTTATTGTATACTGCACGTTTATATTGCATATGGTGATGATATAACTTTTATTCATGATCTTAAAAACATTTTTATCGTCAACTTTTTAAAGTTAACTTTAAGCTTCACTGGTGATTTAAGAAGAAACTAGAAAAGATTGTCATAGCGTTCTTTGGCTATCACGTAGCCAAGAATTAAACATAACATACTCAACAAAAAAAGGAAAAAAAATTTTTTTAGGTTACATTGTTTCAAGTGAAAAAAAACATAATTTTTCTACTTTGGAAATGGTGATTGAGAAAATAATCATTAGTCTGCCCATGCTAGAACGTCTATTGTTAGAAATCCTTTCATTGGGGTTCATTATTAGTTTTTATTGCAAGTGAAAATTGTAAAAAAACCCTTATATGAAACCAAAGGAAATTTAAGAAAATTTAGTGAAATTTAGTAATTTTTCACTTCTTATTAGAACAAATGGCTTAACAAAGTCCTTGGAGAAATTCCATGAAGAAAGACACCAGTGAGGATGTCATGGATACGATTGGAAGATAATGTGGTGATGGATGTCAAGATACTCTAACGAAAAAATAGCAGGCAGGTTGAAAGAAAACAGTGGAGAAGACCAATTACAACTTCATCTGTATCATGTTAATCATCGATAAAGAAATAGAAGCGTGTTAGATTATTTACAATGTTGTTTTTGGAGTTGTTACATTATAATGTTAAAAATATTTTTAGGTTTTAGTGGTTTTTATTGTAATTCATTTGTAATAAAAATTATTCACAATGAATAATAAAAGTCTGTATATTTTATATATTTCCAATAAGCAAAAAGGGTCGAAATTATTAAAAAAGCAAAGTATGCTTAATTTTTCTATTTTGCTGTTTTATAATCTTGCTTTTTGTTTTTATGTCTTTTACCTGAAAATCTTAAGGCAATTTTAACAAAAAAATAAGTGATTCCCGTTTTTATTCATTTCAATTGTTCAATTTGTTAATCAAAGGTTGTTTCTGAGGCAAAATTCATAGAAAAACATCTTCGAGATAAATCATTTTTAAGAGAAAAATGAAACATCAAAGCTTTATTTTTTAAAGACGAAAAGCTCTCAAGAACAATAGATTTTCCTCATCAATGCCGGAAAAGGCTTTTGCGCTCATGTGGAGGCAGTATTTACAGATACAGGTTTTCTTTTATGAATAAAATCCCAGTTTGGGAAAACAATTGTTGTTTTTCTTTTACATACTTAGAACAAAAGAGTTATTTTAAGCCCACAACAGTTTTTTGTAAGATTATTAGAAAAATAATTAATATTTAACGATGAAAAAAATATCGTTACGAAAATATAAAATGTTTGACATTTAATATTTTAAAAAGTATTTTACGTATTGACGAAACTGAGTCAATAATGGGATGACTCGTGATTATTTCAAACGAAAGTAAGATAGTCAAAAAAGACAACTTTACAAAGAGCAACGAAAAAAAACGAGATGAAAGGATGGAATCAAGGGAATGAATATTAAACGTACAAGCGTCCAAATTTGTGATCCCGAAATCTTGAGATTATGACAGTACTTATCCTGGGATTTTGGGATTGAGAATAAGAAATGCGAAATTCTCGATAATTTTAGAAATCCGCGTGAGACCTAAAAAACGGTCAGTTTTTTTTGTCATTTTGGGAAATCCGAAAATTTCTGGGTTTTCGAAATTAGGCAGTGACAAAATTTTTGGAAATCCCCGAAAGAGGTTTTATTCAAATCTCCAGAAGAGCTAAACAAAAAATGGTCCAACATTTTTTTCATTTTCGGAATTTTGCAAATTACTCGATTTTTGAAATCGGTCTGTGACAAAAATTTTTGATCCGTAGATTACCATTTTAAAATCAACCACCAAAAAATTAGGATATCCCGAATTTGTCCACGATGGAATCATCCCGGATAGGAAAATGTGAATCCAGAAATCCCGGGATTATAATAAGATTACAAATAATCCGGGATTGGATGCCCTAGTTGGTATACTTGTTTTGAACATGATACTAGACTTCATATCCTAAAAAAATATGTTTTCTTAATCAACAGTCATACCTGTTATAGCCTTATCTTTCTACCCCTATATTTTTTAAAAAGTTTACGAAAAAGCACTTATATTGAGATAGACTCATTTAAGATCCCATATGCTTCCCATTGTCAGAAGATATGATAAAAAAAGAATATGCAAAGAAGCTCTAAAAGAATATATATATATGACGTTGGTGAAAATTGTCCCTCACGAGGTACAACACGCTGAACCACAAACATAACTATCATTTTTAAATTTATAATACGAAATAAGTATGTAGTGAAATATCACGCACTCTGGCTGCGAAAGCTGCCTTGTGCTGGGCTGTGTCAATCAGAGGTCGTCGCGCAGGTGCCCTTGCGCATACTAAGCACACTTCCGCCGGAAGTTGCTTCAGCGCGCGAACAACCTCCAGATGGTGTAGCCCCAGAAGTCTTCTACCGTTCACCTGAAAAAGAAATATTAAACTGTAAAATAATTTCCGTAAACATATTTTTGGAAGTAAATTAATTAGTAACAACACTAAAAAGTTTCAAATGATAATGCTGCGTAATCTAGTAAAAATGTCATATCCCCATGAATAGTTGAGGCGTGAAGTTTCAAACATTATGAATTAGCTTTTATAGCTACGACACCATAGCCAACTTATTAAACATTGCTCGCTTACATTCCATACAAAATACAGAATAATCTTCAGTCAACTGATTCGAATCATGCGATCTGATTGGCACTCAATGAAATCGCCAGTATGATAACAAGATTCCTTTGACTTGGCCACTTTTGATATTAAAATCATTATTTAAACCTGATTTTCATACACTTGCAGTATGAGTTTGAAACTGAAAGAAAAATTGAATTGTAGGCATTCAAATTCTTTACTAAAAAAAGTGTACATCGGCAAAAGCATCACTTGGCCGTGTTTGATACTGGACGCCTCGATTATTGATCATATTAGCAATTTTCATTATTTGTAGCGCTTAGAATCAAAACTCACATTATGCATTATTGTCATTTTTTAATTACATATGACAAATGAATCTAAATAAATGCATCAATACATGTATACAAAAATACTTATGTTATAAAAAATACTTTAAACATTGTTTACACCACTGCCAAAGATCACAATTGATGTCAAGCTCACAATTTAAAATTAAACAATCGACAATTTGTATTTTTCATAGTTTAATTACATAGTATAATTTAATACCTCGAGAAGTTCGTCTCCAGCCTTTAACGCTCCGCTTCTTCCCACAGGTCCGTCCTGAAGCAGTGATCTGATATAGTGATGAGGCCTGACTTCCCTACCTCCTTGAACTTCCACTGTTCCTTCGAGAGATATTCCAAGTCCACCACCAGGTTCTTTCATCATTCTGCCGACCTGTATAAATACAATTAATTATTCATTTATTATCAACTAATCGTTTCGGGATAAACTTCAAAAACATTATTGCTGAGATTGAGGCATCGCATATTTTAATCAAACTGTTCACGATGAATATTGAAATATTTTAAACCTGCTAAGATTTATTTCATATAGAATTGAATAGACTTGACAGGTTTCGAATTAATAAACTAGTTAAAAGTATTTATAAATATCACCCGTTAATGATTATAATGTATTTTTAATGGCGATATTATATGACGCTAATGTTGAGTCGGGTCCGCAGTGTAATGCTCAACGTCGTTGGCTTCTATGACGGAATCTCAGTACGAATGGCATTTGTTCAATCGATTCATAGATTTCTGTTTGACGTCATGGATGTTACAACTACTTCTTCCTTACACATATTTTTCTATCCTTAATCACTGTGAAATATAAGAGTTAAGCGACTGAATAACAAACAGTTCTCGTAGAACAGCTCAATTGTTAATATGGTCCACATCGGAAACGGATATGTGTAGTATAAAATGTAACTATTTACAATCGTATTTGTAAATAATATTTTTATATGTAAAATATGTGGAACACGTATCTCAAATTTTTCTATAAAATTGGCGATTAATGTACTAATTAATCATATGAGGGTATTTTTCGCAAGCCTGGATCATTCCAAAATTGGTGAAACCTTGAACCATGAATGTAATTTAGTAAATAAAAATACATTTTAAAAGTATTTTTAGAAGGTTATCTCAAAACTGGCTTGATAGCATACAAACTATCATTCCAAAGTAAATTAAAACCAAAAGTATTATACTTTTAAAATGTATATTATTTTAAAAAATGAAATTCAAGCTTTATTTTTCAACCATTTTGGAATGAGCCGGGTTTGCAAGTAATAGCCCCATATAAGACTGGAACAAAACGAAGACACCAACATCCAGGCAGATTTCATGAGTTTTGCGTTTCAAAGTCAAAGTGGGAAACTTGGAAGCAAATACACATTTTAATATTTAATATTTATCGGTTTCGAAAAGTTTGAACCGAGCCAGCAACACTCTGAAATATCGATAAGTTCAATCGGAAAGCACTTTGAAACTTCCACTCTGTTTTCGCAAGGACGTCGCGCGTATTTTAAATATCGACTTGCTGGGGGTAAAGTAAAAGCCTCAATCATTATTATTTCACGAGAGTGAAGGCTTCGCGGGTGATGTTTTTGTAAGCAGTGACGGATTTACCTGTTGGCGTAATCGATGGGCTCCGGGCGTCACGTTTCAAGGGGCAAATCGGTTTGGGTAACGTACAAGCAATATAAGCCACAATTTGACCCTATTTTAAAGAACAGAGATTACGAGAAGGGACGGAGTAATCGAAGAGAATTCGAATTAACTTCATAAATTATCCAAGACAGTGGACGTAAATAAAAAGCAACGAGTGTCTTATCGTTGCGAAGAAATTGAAACAATTTGTATACCTTTATACAGACAAAAGTTACAAAGATCTAGCTCCGAATCAAAATTAATGGTCTCTAAAAAATGACTTTAAAATTAATTGATTAATTCACTTTGTATTCACGTATTCATGTATCCACGGCTTAAAATAATAAAACAAAACTCTTCCCAGATTGACTCACAACATTTCTTTTCTGTTTTAAAGTGCAATAGTATATATAATTAAAATATACGAAAAACTCAAAATAAAAAAGAAAACCTTCCACTCAAAGTACCACCAAAAGAGTTCTACACTTTAAAAAAACCGAATTTATCCTAAGGTATGATAAAACAAATTTCTTAAATATTTATTACACATAACATTTTCAACAAAATTGTCAATATATTATATATAGTCAAGTACGTGCATAAACAAAAACTAACTAGATTTTTTAAAAGAAATCAATGTAAAATTATCTTTATATGAATATTTTAACGTGCCATTTTCTTTAAACAAACAAATATCAAATCACAGTATGTCTATCGACTTAACATTTATTTTTTTCAATAGTGGATTCTCGTTGAACACTGTCATTGTAAACCTTCTTGATGACACATCTCTTCGTTCATTTATTTAGTTTTTATCCCAGTTGATATCATTTACCTTAAGTCTCAGAATTGATTATGTTGCTATAGATTACCAGGGATATTTATCGATTTTCTGATATATAACAGAAATGTTATCGGTAAAAAGCTTTAAGGCTATCCAATACGTTTTTAGTAAGGGAGAATCTATAAGTGTTACCGTGAACTTATAATCAAAGCACCTTGACCTGTAATTTGATGAAAATGCCTAACAAAGTAAAGGTATTGCTTATACTCAAGCCATACTCTATTCATGAAATTCTAAGAAATACGAGAGGTTGCAATATTTTTATTTGTGAGCGCATTTTTCTGAATGTGGATTTCGAGCGCTTTTTTCGTGAGTGCTTTAGAAACTTAGCCGCATAACCAATGTACGTCGATTGTTTCCTGTGTCCTGTAAAAAAGGAAACAACTCCAACTTTTGTAATTTATAACTTAGGAATAAAAATCAATTTTTAGTTTGCTGTTAAACCTTGCCGTCTGTTTGGTCAGTTGCGGAGGTCACGGGTTCGAATCCCAGTATGGACAGTTTCTATAAATTGATGTATATATTTTTGACTGCAGGCATGGATGTATGTAACGTCTTAAATTCCCTTCCACTCTTCTTATATTCAAAACGGACATAGCGAGAGCAATTAGCTAACCAACAGTCCTGTCCTAGTTTTATCCTTCTACCTTTACTCTTCCTGAAAAAGAGAGGTTGAGCAACTGAGTAACAAGTTGTTCTTATATAAACACTTCTGCTGAGATAAACACTATTAGGAGTTCTTATGCTCCAAATTGGGAGCGGGTATGGGGGAATAAAAAACGTTGCAATTTTCTGTCTGATGATGCCTCTTAAAGACTCAAAACACGTGTCGAAATTTGTAAAACGACAAGGCAAGTGAAAAAAATATCAAATATAATTTTATATTACCGATATAATCAATCGCTTCATTTTATTTAATCAAAAAGATTTGAATAAAAAAACAGAAGAAAACTCGGTTATCACTAAATATTATTTTGTACAGTAAGAAAAAAAAATACTCATCAAATAATTGGAGAGTCTTTTTAACATATTTTTATTCGGCAAGCGCAATGACTAGCTGATATTAACAGCTTATCTCTCTCTCTTTGTCTTATAAAAGATTTTGTTTTCATGGGAAGATGAAAAGATCACAGATAAAATGTATCAATCGGCTAAAGAATCAATGGTTATCTTAAGTACGAATCAAAAATACGGACATGAATTCTCTTCGCTTCGTTCTTAATGATTTGTTTATACGCGCAACGATAACAAATCACCATTCAATTTTAATTATATTCTCTAAGTGTTTTGTCTTTTTAAATCGGTTTGCTATTGAAGAAGCTGTGTGAGAAGAGAATCAAGTGATTTGCGAGATTTTTTATGGTGTGTTGACAATTACTTTACTATTATACAAAAATTAGAATGTTTAGATTCGTTAATTCGCAAGTGACGTCAATGTCTTTGAATAATTCTATTGAGATATTAGATAATTTTTAGTTCGTGTTATGTAATGCTGATTGACAATATCACTCAAGAGCTCATTCCTAATTCGGGTCATATATTTAGTAACAAAAATGTAATGTTTCTGTCAAATATAAACATAATCAAATCAATCCATTTATTGGCTGTTTTTGTGAAATAAACGTATTCAGGCGGGACTAGTTATTTGCCTCAATTCCCATTGGGCGAATGGTGTGGCACGTGGCGGCCCTTAATCCATCACTGTCCAAACCGTCCTCCGTCACAATTCGCCCAAAATAGACGCCGCCTAATGAAAACATCAATAGTTGAGTACGAATCCTTACGGCCACAATGTAATGCGAAATTAGGGCCACCATAACAAAGAAATCTTAATCTTTAAAATTGATTGTTTTTTGTTTTCTTACACGTCTTCTGGAGATGGTTTTTGATATCGAAGACGACGTTCGGAATTATAAAGATCATGCACTTTGTTTATATGAGTCTTCAAACTTCCTGGTACACATTTTTTCTCATAATCTCAAGTCTGATAATCGTTATCCAAAGACTCGGTTGGAAATGTAAAGACATTTTTTTATATTTGTCCCTATAGAGTGCTAAAGAAAATTACTTGAAATTAATTCGTGGATTCATCAGATAAAATCTTGATGTTTTTCTTTGTTAGCTTGAAAATTCACCATTGTTATTTATTTTTTATTTGTTTTTTTGCTCTGCAACAAAGTGAAACATACCATAAGACTCAAATTAGGGCATTCAATCTCGGACCAAATGTGTGATCCAAGGATTTAGGGATTCACAATCTTTCAATATCAATTAATCATTTTTTTACAGAATTTTTCATGTTGCCAAATTTTAATACAAAAAAATAACTGGCATTACAGCTAAGCAGCCAAGGTAACAGTTTTATTTTTATTTTAAAACGACAGTTGCTTAAGATAAATTTGAATAAAAAAATATCTCAAATCAAAATTGAAAAATTCTTATCCCGCTCTAAAAAAGAAAAGATTGCGACTGAATTCTGTATAAAATAATTACAAGGTTACGGGATCGCAAAATTGATTAGGGTCCCGGGATTTGATGTCTCAAGATTGATTAGTCAAATTAGTTGTTATATGAACGAATGAACCGTCAACGTACTAGCAGAGTTTGGTAAGTAGTACATTTGATAGATCTGAGTAAACAGCAAACAAAAAGTAGAATATTTAAGGAAAACAATACGTTTAACAATTTAGATTTTGCATTGTTATAAAAATGGAATATCGTAGTTATTATATAATATAATGTCATTTAATTTAGTTTAAGATGTACGGTTAATAATAATAAACGTGTTGTTAGATAAAATTCACTTGCATAATAAATTGCCAGCCCTATTTTCAAACAAATTTATCGCCTTTTTCCTATAGCTACTATACAATAGAAGATCCTTTCCGTAGCTTTACAGTACAATCCTTTTAAGAGAAAAAGGTTTTTTCTGTTTCGGCCGTAATCAAATGTTTTTTTTACGCAGGTTAATAATGTAATGTCTTTAAAGAAAGTAAATAGGAATATAAAATAAAATGGTATTTTCTTCGTATTATATGCACAATAACAGACGATTCTAAGAAGGTTGCTGTTATCTGTTATTTTCATTTTTATCTATTTCGTGAACTCGAAAAAGTAGCACGAAGAAGAATTGGAATGGGGAAAAATACTTAAACTTTTATTAAATTATGTCTGATATCAATGTAATTGATAAGAGTTGAACTTATATTTTCAGGAAAGAAACGAATAGAAGGACACAAGGATTGATTGTTCGAGACGTAAAATCGGTTGACTGCGTTAAGGACGGTTGAGAAAAAGGTGGATGGTGTGGACTTGTGTTCTGAAACCTTTTTAGAAGCCTGTGACGAGATTAGTACAATATCAAAATTTGGCTGGATAATTTAGGATATCAACTGAGGGTGCTTGATGCGTCTTTAATATCACATTTACAAAAAATACACTAAAGGGAACTCTTAAGCTTTGAGCTGTCAACAACTCGCTAAAACACTTGAAAATGGCGGTAAAAAATATGAATCGATGGAGAGCTATCCCTAAGAAAGTTAAATTTTAGCTTGAAATATATGTAACTCCAAAGAGATGAAAATTAAGAAATTCATAAATCAAAAGATATACTGTTAACCAATGGGGGGGGGGGGGGCTTCGTCACAAATATTCGTACTCTTGTGCAACATCGTTTATTGATAATTTGAAGAACCTTTTTATATAAAATTTATGGTGATTTAAGTCCTATTACGCATTAGTTTCAAAGTTCTCCGAGCCTCCTTCATCGCAAATGTTTTCCATCGCTGCTAACGGAAGAGCGTGATCGTTACAGAGGCGAGAAATTCTCAGTGAAGCCAGTTAACGTTAACACCGTATGGATTCATATTAAAATTATATTATATAAACCCCCGCATATACTTAACTCATACATATCCATACACATGCGAATACATACAATAAATAAAGAGGTAAACTGAAGATTCATTTTCATGATGCTAAGGGTCGTGTTTATACCCCGTATTATTTTTTATTTTTTAAACATTGTAAGCCTTCAATGAGTAGCATATGGATTTCAGCAAAATTTTGTCCCAAAAGAAGTTATGCACCGAGAACTGTCTGTAGTCGCTCAACCTTCTTCTTTGAAGAGAGTAAAGAGAGTAGTATTGAGGTATGGCAAAATTAGTGATTATTTTCAATGTTGCATTACTTTATTCAATGCGGCATTCGAATATTAAATGTCCCTCATCCCTGCTTTTGGTTTTTGGTACAAATACGAAAACTCAATTGTTTCAGCCTTAGTAAGAAGAACCGACCGCTAGCTACAAATACTTTTCAACGTTTATTTATATACACTTACCACAATATCAACATCCTTGTAATCCCCCTCGGGCTGTAGCGATAGGATCTCCCGCCATTTGTCCTGTATCGCCCGAAGAGTCGCAACGCCACCGCCCTCCCTCCCTCCGATGACTATCTCCACGTCTTCTAATTCTGCCGCGACAGCAAACCCTGACGGAGTAATTCCTGAACAGATACTGACGCTGTACGCCGTCACTGGGGATCCGGGGATCGCTCGAGACTCGGGCTCTGGTTCGATTATTGAAGATTCTTCATACTACATAAAATAACAATACAATACTCAGTTGTCCAAGTAAGGGCTGTGTAATCGGAGTTTGCATGATTCTAAATACAAAAAATATTACATGTCCGGACAATTTATCTTTTCAATAAATAAATAGTATTTTGTAACATTACAAAAAATCAGGAAAGAATTTTTCAATTCTTTATCGTGACAATGAGATAACATACTGATATTATGAATTCACACCCCTTTTCACATAGAAAACTTTATTGTATTATATTAGTAAGCCAAATGTATTCTAAAATAATTTTTTTCATAGTATTAAATTGGTGAAATAATGACGGTAGTAACTAGAAGAAAGGAAAATGATTGAAAAAATTGTAAAGCATTAAATTTAGAGTCAGATTCTGAATCGGAGTCGTGTTTTAATTTAACGACTTCACATATATATGGTAATGTATATTGATGAAAAAAAAGCTAAATGAATCGAGTAGGGAATATGTAAAAGCTGAAGTTTCTGCGACGGAGACATCGTGAGATGAGCAAAATTGTGACAAATAATGGTAATTATATTGATGTGAGTTAATTTTAATTTGTGAATTCTATTTATAAAATATACCACACTAGAATTTTAAAAATCTCCCAGTTGATTAAAGTAATCAAGCTAATGCATATAAATGTCATCCTCGGTGGTCTTATTGCAAAAGCTTTACTGGTCAGTTGATCTAAGTTCAAGTTTCAATTAACTCTATGATATATAATGTATAGCATTTAATCTTCATACAAAGAAATAATGTTTTTTCTTTTTATCAATACAAAAAGAAAATATATAATGTGATTTAAAAATTTGGATATTTTAAACTGTAACATAACTTTTATGATAGTATTGTTATCAATTCATTATTTTTTCTTAACCATATCACCATATTTTCCATTTAAAAAAAATAGATCAAAACTACTACCTTAGAATTTGATGCATGACAAAACTACATTTTTAAAGTTGCTGTTTGACTATAAATTAGATTTACATGTATAAAGAAGGCTAATACTTATTTTAAGAAAAAAGTAACGTGTTATCAGTTACCATAGTTGCTGTGCATCTCGGGAGCGACGTGACAGACGGAGATGGTGGGTCGATGGGTTTGTTGTGACCCTGGGCTTTGATAGCGAGCTGGAGTCTCTCGTATCTTGGACCTCTGAGGAACCTCTCCAATTTAAGCTTCACTACAGCCCCTGTGCATCTAAGGATTTCAACTGCCTGGTGATTGCTGACCTCGTGAAGGGGTTTATCGTCAACCTGAGATAGAAATATATATTATGTAATATATTTGCAACAATAATATTGAAAAAAAAATAGATATAATAAAATATCGTTTTTGTTATTGTTTTCGGTTATGTGTACATACAAATTCTTTCAAGCAACAAAAGACATGTAGTCATCGATACTAAAGTTCTATTAAAAAAGCTCAATAAAAAAGCACAAAGTATTTGTTGCTTATCAGCTATTTTTACTAGTCGTTTTCGATTGAGAGTTTCCCAGATAATGTTCCGTTGAATATTGGTGAATTGTATTAATTAATCTTTTTATTATTTTGGCTAATATTAACAAAACTTATAACTCATTGACTAGGAAGCATCGAAAACATTGATAACGTAATTTTACGATAGATATGTTAAAGGTGCCTTACAAAAATGGCAAATTAAATAACTATGGTGATACCCTTTTTTAAATAATTGATTGGAAACACAATTAAGATTAAGCACTCTTTGTCCTAATCAAGCGTCTGTGGATGCCTGTGTAAGTAAAGACGTTGCCGACGACTGCTCTATCGTACCAAAACATATAAAGGCTTAGCTTTTATTGAAACAGGTATTGAGATTAAGTGTATGTATGTAGTCTAAAAAGAAAAATGTGACATATCTTATTATTATATTTCTTACCTCAACAATCCTATCGTTGATCTGAATCTTGTTACATAAGTCAGCAGAACTTCCTGTGCTGATGCTCTTGACGAAAATTCCCGATAGTTCTTCTGGAAAATAAATAATTATAGGAATGAATTTATTTTGTTTTGATTCTTCAATAATAAAAGTCACAATAAGCATCCACAACCCACAAATGAAACCTTTGAATATTTAAATTTTTAAGACACTGAATGAAATCTACCCTTTTATCAGATTGACATTTATAGCTACTGTGATGAAAAAATTAAACCTTGCGGCAGTCACTCGGAATAGACGTTGGCTCAACCTTACAAAGAGAGTTTAAACTCAATAATCCAAGTAAAAATCTGTGGTTTATTTCTTTATAACGTCCGAAATCTTTATAAGGAAAAATCACGTGATGAGTAAGCTCTGGCTGCAAATGTTGTAAATGTAAATTTTAAAATTCACTCTTAATATACTGATCTTTAAAATATTTAAGACTTCGTTTCTGTTTCATAAACATAAAAATAATTCCGAGAAATGGGTCAATGAGTAATTATTTTCAACATGACCTTTTTCAGTATCTTTAAACTTTTAGAAATTTAGTCTTAAAGTACAAATGGTTTCATCTAATGATGGACTGTGACATATTTTTATATGAAACGGCTTACGAAAAATACTACATGTATATATTGTATACATGTAAGATCGTATGATTTTTATTTTGAATAAATTTGAAATTCAAAAGGTAATTTCAAAAGACCTTGGTGTTTTACTAAGAAATACATATGTATATAAAAAATGTACTCACTAAAAGAAGGCGAGTCTTCCGGTGGTGAAAACATACAACCGATATTGATTTGAGGATTTTAAGTGATAGTGTTGAAGAAAAATCGATATTTTTAACGTATTGTTATTGGGTACGTTTTCTTAAATATTATGTTTTGTTGACCGAAACACACACTAGTTCTGTATGAACATCGAACTTAGTATAACATGGATTTGCATCACACGGTGTGTTTGTCAAAATGTAGGCTAGGCGTTTATTGAGTATAACACCAATAAGAAAATACATAAGAATGCTGCAACGTAGGCTCACGCAACAAAGACATGCGTATGCTCTGATCTACGCTCCGTTGTTGCACCGGCATAGATTCCTGCGTAACGTGTGCACGTTTGGACGTGTTCTTTTGATTTTAACGCCAAGATGACTGAGAAACCTATGAATTAGTGTTTATACGATACTAACCATGTAGAATAATCTTAAAAGAGGTATTTTTGGTTCTTAAGTGTCTATATATATAAATGAATGTGTGTTTGTCCCTTATGTGCTTCTATACCGTTAATCCGATTGCGATAAAACTTTGGCGAGTTATTGTGCGGATGCCCGAAAAAGTTTCTGTACTCGCTACTCATTCATAAATGTCACTTTTGCGATGCAGCTGTCACAGCATACGCTCGTCGCAAATGTCTGCTTTGCCTTCCTGCGCCAATTGTGTGATGCATCACCTGCGTTAACCTTATATTCGTGTTACTTTTACCCCGAATATCAAAGAAACTCTTGTCATTTATATACTAGGTTTGGCAAATGAAATTTCGTAATACATAATAATAAACAGTCAATAAAATGATTGCCAAATCCTATTACGCATTTAAACGAAACGTTATTATCCCGCGATCAAAAATTCGGAAAAGTTTACGCAAACTTTTTGACAGTTGACAGTTTGCCGTATTAATTTTGAACCAAATAAATCCAGCGACAGTGTTGAGATTACGATTTCAACTTTGTCTATTTATTTTGTGATTAACACGTTTTCCGTCAATCGTAGAACATTTTTGCGCTCGTAATAAAGTTAAAAATTTCGTCAATTTTTATTCATTGCATATTAATTATTCGCTTAAATATTTCAAACACTTCGACATGCATTATAAACTTAATCAGTTGATAATTCTAGTCGTAAGCGAAGCCGATCCTGATTGTTTTAAATAAAAGTAGAATTAGTACGAATGAATATATATAACATTAATATAATGCTATTCTACCAAGTATTGATAGTTACCACCCTAAAAGTGACTTAATATGTTGATTCACCTTATCCTATCATTGAAAAAAGACACATTTGTTCTTCGTTTTTATTCGTACAACAAAACCTTATTCAATTTGCTGTACTAACATATACGACATAACATTTAATTCGTTGTGAATTTTCAACTGCAGAGAACTTTCTGTGACATTTTTTAATTACAGTACGGATATTAAAAATGTTGTACTTAAGCTCCAGAGATATTTTGTCGTGCATTATATTATGTATATCGAAGCTAGTTAAATCTTAAATTTCCAACTTTTATCACGTCTTTCGTATATTTCATTATTAAATTACTTGATGATGCTCAATATCGTTTTACTAATTCCAAGTTTGTTTTATTATCAAAAAGTATGCTCACTTTTAGGGTGTTCACTGTCAATACTTGGTGGAAAGGCATTATATTAATAAAAACAATAATCCTTTGTACTTCATTCCACTTTATTTAATATGTCAGGACCGGTTTCGCTCATTGCGAGCATTGTCAACTGATAAGAAATATAATTTAACAATGCTATTTATACAAAATTGAAAAGTTATACACAACAGTTGGCATTGAAAAGAAATTGCCAATTACATTAAAGTGATTCTAAAATAACACAAAATTAAAATGTTCAACACATCTAACATATAATTAAAAAGTCATCCCAAAATCTGGGATATACTGTTGTGTATAACTTTTCAATTTTGTATAAATAGCATTGTTAAATTATATTTCTTATCAGTTGACAATGCTCGCAATGAGCGAAACCGGTCCTGACATATTAAATAAAGTGGAATGAAGTACAAAGGATTATTGTTTTTATTAAAAAGTATGCTTTTAAGAAATAAATTTTCATTTAATCTTTTATAATAGTTCTTGATAGCCAAATATTTCATGTCAATTCCACGTCGTAGGCTTCCAGGACGGACCTTACTGGTTCAAGCATCAGTATGAAAAGATTTTTTTTAAATAGATTTATCGATTTCTGTTCGAGCGTTTGTGATGTTTAAACATTCCTTCCCACCCTTCAAATACTAAAATAACGGGGTGTGGCGAAAGTGAATAGTTAACCAGTCATTTTTTATCCATACTCAATTTTTCAAAGAAAGGTTGAGCAACTGAGTAACAAGTAGTTCTCGTTGAGAGTTTTCTGTTGAGAAAACCTCTGTTACGAGACTATATTATCATAAACATGAATTATAACGGATCATTATGTATATTGTATGTGATAATTAATGTCAGTGAATTGGGTGAATTTAAAAATAGTCTCAAAAATAGCGTCGTAAAATCGAAAAAAAAGATACTGGTACTTCATATGATCCGAATTCTACTCCGATTTTTTTAAAAAAAGTGTTTTTTTATTATACATTTCCGTACTGTGATTGAAGATGTTTTTTTATTGTATTTTGATTATTTTCTTTGTTGTGGTAAAATATTACATCAACCACCAACTTTTAGTCGGAAAGTCGTGAATTGGAGTTATACTAGACAAAATTATAAATTGAATTTGTTGAAAGTACATCATTAGAGGTTTGTGTTAGCATGCTAATTATTTTGATAAAAAAATGCTTCAAAATATCTTATATACTTGATTTCAAAATTTTATTTCGCATGTAAAACTGTATCACCAGCAGGTAAAACTGATTTTTTTTAAACAAAACCGATCTATTAAATTGCATAGAATTTTGCATTTTTATTAAGCTAACAAAACAGTCGAAGTGTCTCGTATTTTAGGAATTCTATGAACTAGAAAGGAACAGTATCGAAATTATTTGTTGGCTACAAATTGTTCATTCGATTAATTGATGCGGCGGGGGGTATAACTATTAGCGATTAATTACTGGCGGTCAATTACGGGAGCTAAATTTTACGATCTACGGGTACAGATAACGATTTGCAAGATAATAATATTTATTGATTCTTTTCTGTTGTAATTGACACATCATTAAAATTATTATTAAAGATTTTTTAAAAAATAATTTCATTTATTTGTGATTTTCCACTGTTTCTCTTATGTCTCAGACACATTTATCCTGGGCTGTGGAGTGTGGATCATTTCATTTATCTGCGTTATGTATACCGTCTGGTTATCTTTAGTTAGAATAGCATGCAGTGGCAACACTATGGTCTATTGTGGTTTGAATACACATATATATTTATATATATTTTTTAATGTGTCAGAGTGGTAAAATTTTGTCGACTCCGACTCCACAGTCTTGCATTTGACAATGAGACTATTTACTCTGTCGTATACCGTAAAATAAGCAATTATATTGTTAGATTAGGTTAGGTTGTTTTGCTAATTTAATTTAAATGTTATAGAATGTACTCAATTATGTTAGGTAAGCTTAGGTAAGTTTTTTTTAGTATAATTTAAACGATTTTTCCATATGCCAGAAAAATACCTTTTTTTAACTAATCTTTTACAAAAAGAGACTTCAAGTGTAAATTTAAACGATTTCTCGTAAAAAAGAATTTTGTAAGATTCTTCATAAGATTCCCACCTTGGTAATAAAGAAAATAATAATTCGATGGCTTAGAGCTAAAATATTGTACATACATCGAATTTAGTCGAAGATGAGTTAAGATCGATAAAAAAATGTACCAAAAATCAGGGCTGTGAAGTCGGAGTTGGAGTCGAAGTCGGAGTCGTGAATAATGAGCGGTTCGATTTTTTTTTGAAAAATATTTTTAATGAAGTGTATTCAAACAAAATAGTACAAAGTGTTGACATTTCATGCTTGGCTGACTACAGATGATCTAATGGTATACATATATATAAGTTAAAATGAAAATTTCTTCGAAGTCGGAGTCGTCTTTTTTTACACGACTCCACAGCCCTGGTTAAAATATTGCATTTTCAAAACATTATGATATAATCTTATACATATTAAAATATAGTATTGTAAATCCTTCATGAAATATATTTATGAGCACATAAACTTTATTTGCTTAACGTTATATTGAAAGTTTTCATGAATTTATGTTAAATAAATCAACATTAATACGAAACTAAACACTCACTTTTATACCACAAAGTTTAATTTGCAAACTTTCAAAGTCAGTTTTCTCTATATTGTGATTTATGGAGATACAATATTTTAACTTTAAGCCACCGTTCACCACATTCGATGTGTGTTTTTCGAAAAGCTTAAAATCGTTTACTTACACACGTTTTTGAAAGGGTAATCTAAGCACTGAGTACATAGCAATATCCGGTTAAAAAAATTACAAAGCATACAAAAAACCTTTTTTTCTCGTCATACTGAACACGCCCAGTTTCTGGATTATTCTTTTATAAAAAAAATATACTCCAAAAAGGAGTGACAAATATCCGGTAGACTTTTTTACATCAATATAAATTGTACCCAATTTGTAAAAACGTTGCTACTATTTATGTAATATAGTGCAACCATGGATAAAATGGTATCCGAATAAAACAGAACATGAAAAAACAGAACATCACAAAACGTACAACATATCTTTAGAAAACACTAGTATTGATATGTTTTACAATCAATTAGTAATCTCTGTCGTATTAGATACAATAAATAAAACAGCAATCGTGCATATCAATAACACTTTCAATCTGAAATTGTCGTAAATACACTTATATTCGACGATTATAACGGACTGATAAAGTAAAGCGCACTTATAACATACTGTTCTGAAATTATTACCTGTATGATATTCAATTAATCTATAATATTTTTCCAATAAATAGTTGTTAAGAAGAAGCAGATATCATTCAACTAAAAATTGAATGTGTTCTGAATTGTCTATGTTCTATGTTCTCATGTTCTGTTTTATCATGTTCTGTTTATTCGTGGAACCCGATAAAATACCTCGTTTCTTAAAAATAGTTGTCTTAGAGTTAAACATAAAACTTTGTATTTTTTATCAAATAATACATTTAAATTTTAAGAACAAAAGACGGCAGATAAAAAAAATGTTTAAATATATTTTTTTACTTTTGCCTACAATGATAACCAAAATTTAGTGTGTTATTTGAAGATACAAGCCTTATTTTTGTAAAAAAAATACAGCACAAAGATACGTGGTATTTGAAGTCTTATAAAAAATTTACTCAAAATGAAAATGTAGTACAGTTAAGGAAATAAATGTCACCGTTCAAATACAGCTCAACACTTCATGTCATTACCTCAGTTGGTCTCAACCTTTTTCGTTGGTTGTTTATATATTATATATATAAAGTAAAAACATTATCCAATATCCGGCATGAGGTTAAATTGTGGAGTCAGTAGATTGACTGATTAATTGACATTTAAAAATAAACTTAAGCTCGCTATGGATTTAAAAATAATAATAATAAATATAAAAGAATGTGTAATAACATAACTTGTCGTATTGCCTTTTTTTCATTGCCGTCTCTTATTGAACTATATACCTAGGTATTTGCTATCGTATTTAAGAGAATATTTTCATTTATTTTTTAGTTAACATAACTATTACATGATTAATCGATCCGCATTTACGTAAAAATAAATAAAGATTCCCTAGTCAATGTTTACTGCGGGCTTATATCGAATCAGAAAAATGAATGTGGCCTTTAGAGAAGAAAGTTTCCCCATCACTGATCTAGGCTATTGGATATCGAGACTTGGCTTCGTCACTAAACATAAATCACTTGAGTTTGACACAAACAGTCGTGATTTATATCAACAACTAAAAATTGGCTTGGAACGATAATGAATGGCCACCATTACAGCTACACAATGGTTAAAACAATAAAATGCAATATCTAAATTAAGATATTAAGATTCAGAGACATATGGTGTCTAGGAATAGAACAAAAAAGCTATCTATCGATTCAGTATAAATATTGTATGCTTAATTCAAGAGTTACCAGTTACATAACTTTGTTACTATCGACTGTTCACAATTGATGAGCTATTACAAATGCCTGAATAAGAAAACCCAGTTTCAAAATGACTTTAAAACAGTTAATAAAAGTGTGACTTTTGACTTCAAGGACAGTTAATAATTGCTTTTCTATTGTGCCACATTGTGTTATGTAACATATAAGTGATTGATAGTTTGGTGCTGACGCTGCAGTTCAGAATGATCCTTGGCTACATCAAACAGTCTAATCCACTCCAATCTCTTCCCCATGATTAGGCAATGCGAGGAGTTTCGGAAGCTTCTATTTATATATGTGTGATATATTTCTGGCTTACTCTAGGCGCTGAGTTTGGTCAAATTTGACAATTGTAATATTTATATTTTTTTATTATTGAAATCAAATAATGCCTTCCTTGCAGACAGAGTCAACATAATTTTCAGAAACTTTCGTTTTAATTACTTCTGAAGCACTAGGTTGTTTGATTTAAGGTTTAAAACCAACATAATTATTTCAAGTCATTTCATGGCTCTTTGTATTTATATTCTGCGGATAAATTATAATTGTATTATTGAAAAAAATACGGGTAATTAGTTGAAAAGGGTAAACATATATTACAGTTATTATGAATATATATAATAATTTGTGAAAATAGACGAAATAAATGTTTTTATCCACTGGTTTGTCAGCTCAATATTATCTTATTCCACAGTGCCCCGGAAAAGCTTTCATATTACTCTACGCGATAAGCCCCGGAGCTTAAAGCACACAGCCAGATATATGCCTTTACTTTTCTTTCTTCATTCTGCGCGAGAGCCTTAATAAGACAAAGCCTACCGGAAGCGCCACCGTAGATGTGTGCCAGGAATCCAACACATTTATATTGTATAAATAGTTTCTATTTCAAAGAGTTTGTTTTTACAGTGTTTCCAGCAGTAGAAAATACACAAGAAAATTAGAAAATACAATTTGAATACTAAGTTACTCTGATGAAAGATATGTATTCTATAAAACGTGTATTTTGTTAATTTGTCTGCTGTTGCGTTGATGTAGCGATATGTTAAAGAGATGATTAAAAAAATACGAGAACGAAAACACTTTAGATTTTCAACAAGTGATAGAATACATCAAAGTTGAAGTATTCGATGTCAATATCGATTTTATTTCAAAGTCAAATCACAGTTATTAGTCTTATTACTGGCGATAAAATAAATATCGCTATTTAAATATGACTATTTACACAAAGATGTCGCAATATTGACAGCTACTTGAGTTGAATACCTGATCATATTTGCCATGATTAATATGAATGGTAATATGTCAATAATAGCCACTCGGAATACGATACAAAATAGACATCGGAAATTACACAACATTTGCTATCGGGTAACACCAGGTACCGGAAGCAGCACAGAACACACCGGATGTGCCACAACCCAATGCGACATATAAGATTGTGTATTGTATACGTTATATTTGTATTTGTAATTCCTACTCTAATCGTAAAGTAAAAAACATTGCTGAATAGCCACTTAGAGTATGTAAAAAAAACTTCCAGGGTGATTTTCATTAATTCGTGAGTTGTCTGAGTGTTCAAGTGTTATTTTTAAACCTTATAATATTGTTCAAGTGACCATTCGTTCATCAGTTAGTCTTATTTGAAATGAAACATATGTTTTAATAGCTTTTTTACACGTAATCGAAAAAAGCCTAAATACGAAACTAAGTGATAAAACAATGATTATCATACCCTCTTCGCATACGTAGCCAGCCACAGTAATTCCGAGACCATATACATCTTTTCCAAGCTGAACGCTGAATGTTTCCACTTCTGGTTGGTTGAAGTTCTGGTTTGGAGCTGGTCTTAAGGCTGCATCCAAAGGCAGGAGAGGAGCTGCAGGAGGTCCGCCAGCAGGAGACACCCTCACAGGCTTTGGTATTGCTGCTGGACCTACGGCTACTGGATTTCGAACAACGTCAACAATACTGATGGGCTGTAATAGAAACAAAAATAAATATTATAACAACCATAAATATGAAACATAATATAGTACGTAGAATGCCAGAAAACGTTGTCGAAAATTGGGTGCTTTGAATTATGAATGCATATCGATCAATTTAAACACACTCTATCGTCTGAAAAAAACTAGTTCAATCATTTTACATTTATTTATTTAGATATAACATGATACTAAATTGTAACAAACCAAATTAATTTCGTTTACGGTAACTAACACTTTTTAGATATAAAGTTTTTTTATTTTTATAGCTACCCTGATTTGTAGACGATTGAACGTTTTTGGGATGTAAATATTTTATTAAATTGTTGTTTATTCTTTTATTTTATTGTCTACGGTCACTTTACATTTCAGTTCGCTTCATGATATTCGAAAAAGACAATTATCTCAAAACAAAGTTTTTTGACTGATCATTTTCTGGTAGTATACTGACGGTATTGATGGCTTATTTTCATAGTGCTACAAAAAGAAATTGGTAGTTTTGAGATGTGGCTAACCAAAGTTTTGACGCATCTAAACTGAGTTGTAAAAAAGTGATATAACATGTTTATTTGTCTCATATTTTTATTCATTTATCCTTATTTAATTCAAATTTATTAAACCGTTTACAGAACCTATAAAACGATATTTCGAAGTGTATTTTTATGTAATTGAGAGATGGTTTATATTTCTTTATTCCCATTTTGCAAATATCTACCTACCAAGAGAAAACTAGTATTTTTTCTAGGTGTAATTTTGTGGAGCTATAGAATAGATGTATTCAAATATAATTGGTTAATATAACTGAAAACATCAATTTTTTTTTATATATGTATTTTTTATAGATCTAGACCAGTGTCTGCCAAACTGTGTGCCGCGGAGGAAGACGTCTCAAAAATTTTAATTTTAAATAATGCCTATTCATTTAAATTTTCTTCAATTTTAAATTAATTCAACATCTACGTATTCAAATAAATATTGGTCACGTTCGCATATAAATACATATATAGTGGTCGACTCGACACATTTTCCACATTTCCGTTTTTAAAGCATTTTTATTTGGTGTGCAGCGGAATAAATCCCATTCACTAGTGTGCCGCAAAGTAAAAAAGTTTGGCAGACGCTGATCTATACAAATGGTGTATTGTTATATTTTTATCAAAATGAAATGATATACAAACATGATTGTCGAAATCTGCATTAAAAACGATGTCAAGAAGAAACGATATAAGCATTAAAAATTATAATAAAAAAAACCCGTAACGATAGCTTTTCCGGCATTAAAATACACGGCCAAACCTATTCTGAGTGCTCTTACAGCAGTAAAACCACCAAAGTCCTGACCTCTTGAAGGATTTAAATTTATTATTCCTTGACCCTCCCGATGGACAAAAAGGGAAGGCATTTCAATTTTACAAGTTATAATAGGAAAACCCTTTTTCAATCACATTCATGTCCCGAGTTCAATTAACACTTCAAAGTTAGAGTCACAAAATTTCATGATGGATATAAACGAAGTATAGTTAACATTGGCACTCGCTGAAATTTCGTGGATTTATAATTAAAATTCATATCGTGCAAACGAAAAAAAAACTATCGAGGTAAATTTTTGAGTACTTTCAAACTATTTTTAACCAAGTTTAGACCATATGGCATTTCAGTAAAATCTCTCAAATATAACTTGTTGGTGATGAACTGAATATTAACTTATCGTTTAACGTCTCTTTTTCAAACACGTTAAGGATATATAATATGACAAAACTAATTGATAGATTATCATTATTAACATCTAACGGGTGGAAAGTAATGAAGTATCACACACACCGATGGCCTAGTTCAGGCGTGGGGAACCCGCGGCCTTTTGGCTACTCAAGTGCGGCCTTCTGACCAATTCTGTGAATTCCTGATATATTCTGACCGTAAATTCCTGTTTCCGATCAAAGGTTTCCTAGTCATGGTTTACTGCTACTTATGTCGAATCAGAAAAATGAATGCGGTCTTTAGAGAAGTAAAGGCTCCCCACCCCTGACCTAGTACCATAGAACGAGTCAAGAGAAAAGTCGAGAAAATAATATTTATATTAATATACCCATTATATTCAAATACCTCTCTAAAATAACTCCACAAAAGTACAACTAGATATAATGACTAGTTTTCTCTCTATAGGCAGATATTAAATACAACTTGAAATATCATTTTATAGTTCTGTCAACGTTGAAATAGATTTGAATCGAATTGTAACTAAAAATATGAGACAAATAATAATTACAACTTTTTTCAACTTAGTTTTTATGTGTCGAAACTTAAGTCAGTCATATCTCAAAAAAACAACAAATTTGTAGATGTTGCATCCTGGAACTTTGTTTGATAGATTCGACGGTAACTTTGTGGAAGTTAATTTTTACGAAAAGGACAAACTTCGACTTCTATTTTGTAATTTATTACTTAAAATTAGAATCATTTTTTAGTTTATTCGTATATCTTGCGATGGTCTGATGATGCTTTTTAAAGACACGAAACACGTTTTAGATTTTTTAACACAACAATTGGAATAAAAAAAATGATTTTATATTAATTATCACACGTATTAATATTTCTCTACGGCAAAAATATACACATTAAAGTATTAATTAATCGATTTGAACCGTTGAAGTTATTAAATTTAGAAGTGATTTAGTATCTACTGAATTTGAATCGTTTTAAACTACTATACATTGAATATAATGTATTGTCACTTTTTCGCCTAAAATTTTTTCTCAATCTTTAATACGCAGTTGAAAATTAAGCCGGTTTTACATTACCATTTGACGACAGCAGTCGATCAAAAACAAATACTAAAGACCCCGTTAAATAATCACAATATCGATAAATTTTCTCTTAGCGTTCATATTAAATTAAATATAAAACTGTGTACTTTATACTAACGTAAAATATTCTGATAATAAAGGTGTACAGTCCACCAAAAAGATTGAAACAAAACTGATTAAAATATTTTCAAAGCACGGGTAACGATAAAACGACATCAATTTACGCGATTAAAAAAATGCGGGCTCAGCAAAAGCGTTTTCTTTTTTCGCATATTTCGATAATATTATTTTGTTCCTTTTATGTATTTCACAAGCCAGAAATTATTAAATTTCGCAAAAAACATCTTTGTAAATTCATTAAAAATTTGCTGATAATAAATATTAAATTTATTATTAATTGCCATCGCTGTGAAATTGGATTGTTATAAAAAAATGTCGTTTGATTTTTAATATTCAAAAGGTGGCCATTTTTTTGTAAAACGTGATTGAAATTTTTGTAAATTAACAATACGGGTCATTTTAAAATTAGTCATTTTAAGAAAATGTGAATTTTAACTTGAGCTATAAAATATTTATAGTATACATGAAATAAGAGGCGATGGATACACGTGATAACACAAAAAGTTTTTTTTAACCTGTAGAGGTTATAAATGTGGGCTCTAGAAACAAAGACGGTAGTGTCCATGTTTTGTCAAAAATGAGTTAAGAATGAGCACCTAAGAATTAATATTATTTTCCCCTTAAAATATCGTAAAAATAAAGTTAGCCCAGTAAATTACACACTAAAATAGTGCTATTATTCATAAAATACAAATATTTACTTCATCAAAACACCAAGTAAATACGTCAGGGATGGCGAACCTTTTTGGGTCCGCGTGTCAACAAACTTCAAATATTTTTTCTCGATTGTGTGGCGTGCCCAAGCAGTAAAAAAATAGAAAAAATTAAAAGTATTTTTTTATAAACGATTGTCGTTTATCTTAGAAACATTTAAAAATTAATAATTCAAGGATTAATAAGCAAAGTTTTTATAACTTAAAAATAAACTTAGAAATCGTTTGCGTGCCATCCAAATTCTCAAAGTGCTACCTCGGGCACGGGTGCCATAGGTTCGCAGTCCCTAAAATACGTGATTGCACTTAACAGTCCAATATAAAAGTTTTACCATTTTATTACTTGGCTCACTTCACCTTTCGAGGAATTATATGTCATCGTGTAAACTCTACACTATAGAGCATGGAATTCTGCATATAATATAGCAAGCTAATTTTTTTAAGCAAATACACTTTCTATCAGGTAAATTGTTGAATAGTTAAAATAGATCTACTCCTAATTTGGAGCATATTAAACCATAATGAAACTTATGTGAAATATAAGTTTCCTAAAAGGATTGCATACACTGAATAAGGTTAGAAATAGTAAAGTATTTAGTTCTACTTTTTTTTTATAAAATTAGTTGATAACTATTTCGGTGTATACCTTCACCATGACTATGTTTAAGCCTGCATTTGATTTGTTATATTATATTTACTGGCTTAGAAGAGATACACAATACATCCTGTTATTTACTCTATTTACTCTATCAATTAATATGATAAATTCTAGTATTGCATTTATTAAACTTGATATTAGTGTTTCTAAGAACGATAAGAAATGTGGGATTATTGAAGATGAATTCGTTTTTATTAAACTGATATGTAGTATTAGCTACATTTCGAGTTTGAGTAGCGGTAATGGATTTTATAACTGTTTGTTCATTTAAGATGTCATTGGCTTCACACTGAGTTTATCAGTCTCTTTTTTACGAAGAGAGTAGGGTTTTGAAAGATAAGATTGGTGGTTAGCTAGACTCCGTATTTATTTATCTTGGATAGGACGGGAAAGAAAGAATTTCATACATAACATACATACATTCGAATGCATTCGAAAATCAATTCTTAAGTCTAATGAAAAACTAGAAACAAAATTTGACGCTTTTGTCAAACTGGTAAAATAAATAAACTGTGTTGCGCAATTCCAACCGTCACAAATAAGTGTCTAAATCTTTATACAATGAGAATAGCTTCGCTGGTCTAGACTGACAAATTATACGATTTTAACCATATTATATTTGTCTTTGGTATGTCGGTTGAATTCTCTTTCCCCCCTAACATTTGACAGCTATTCGCCAGTAGAAGATATCAAACAAAACTTCCAGTATAATAAAAATGTTATCAAAGTATTCCATTAGACCCCACAATGGAATCGGTCTACTGTGGTCCATTGTTAGAGCCCGATAACTTTGAAATTAAATAATGCTTAGCAAGGGACCATAATGCTCTGAAAAATTTCGCTTATGCTATGTTAAATCGCCTATGCAATCGCAACGTGTGAAGTTTTTTTTGTACCGAACTCTCATTGTTAAAAAATAGCTGCGGCTGCTAATATTATTTTTTTATGGCTCGGGAAAAAAATATTTTTCTATTTAGACAGAACACTAAATAGGCCCTTATCATTTTGTATATGTTCGATAAATTCTACAGTTATTTTGAGAAAGTTTAGTTTTTTTTAAAAAATGTAAATTTATGACAATCAAATAATTCATATTTATATACCTACACCCATACCTTGGATTCACGTGTTGGACAGGTTTCGCAAAATTCGCTCAAACCGAGACACATAAAATATATAAAAATAAAACAGGTTGCAAAAAAAAATATTCGTGATAGTCGAGGAATAGAACTCATACAAAATTGGCAAAAAAAATCACATACAATTACATATAGGTACATTTTATATACATAATTATATACATACATATCGACTGTGGAAAGAAAAAATGACGTAACTCACACATATCAAACTTTACAGGAGGCGCAAAAAACGTGTTTTGATGATTTCAGGCCATATTCAAATTATGAATTATACAAAACCTTGAAATGCACGGAGATTTATAAACTGTTGTTTAATTGACATAATCTAATATTAATCAAAGAAATTTTCTAGTAAAAACTTTTATTTCAGTCTTTTTTCTTGGTTTTAATTTTTTACGAGGTCATCTTTTTATAAAAGATAAATTTAGATAATAATTCGGCGTTTGCAGCTTGCATCCTTTTGATAGAATGTGTATCAAGTTTGATACATTGTGATGATTGAAAAAAGATGTTTTGAAAAAACTGTGGGTTAGGTCCCTTTTCCTTTCCATAGTCGATATGTTAATACGTACATTCTTGTATGCAATCGATATATATATATATAATTTTCATCCATTTCCTCTCCAAATGTGGAGAACCTAATGGAAATATCTCAAAAAACAATAATTCTTCGAGAACTGTTTGTTACTCAGTCGCTCAACCTCTCTTTTCTAAATAGGGATAGAAAGATAAAGCTAGAGCAGGGCTAGTGGTTAACTAATAGCTCTCGCTACGCCCAGTTATTAAAGGATGGGACGGGTGGGAGGGAAATTTAGACATCACAAACACCCATGACTTCGAGCAGAAATCGATCGAAAAATGCTGTTTGTCTTGGGACTCGAACTGAGAAAATATTATTTGTCAGCTGTGTTTCTAAAAAGATTTGATGTTAAATGTAAGGTTTTCGAATAGGCCGTCGTCTAATGTCAAAATAGCAACCACGGAATAATACACGTTATGTTTCGTAGTAAATATTTCATATTAAATAATATACTGACATGAAATTACAAATAAAAATAATAACCATCTGACGGCGGCGCAAATATCAAAGTGACAGTCCACTAAACAGAAAATGCAAATCCATTTTCCGCTCGTGAATGGAAAAAGCTCCGAGCATTTCCATATTATTTGCGATCGTATTTTCAGATATGCTACTTCCAGTAAAAAGGACTTCCTTCAATATGTATTATTACATTGAACCAGAGTTACTTAACTCTACGCCCGCGACCATTTTTCATGTGGATTTAGAAAGTATGTAATAACAAAAGAAATTAACTATCAAAGATTGAACTAATTGTGCTTTGTTTTTTTTAAGATATTTGGTGGAAAGGTATTATATTAACTGCTCACTCATTTAGATTTATTACTCTTTGAAGATCCTTGTAATACATGTAAGAGGTGTTAAATATTTTAATTTGTGTTAGTTCAAAGTCACTTATTCATAATTTATACTGTTATTTTTAAATAATATTCAATGTCAACTGTTTTTGACACCTTTTTTCGTGTAAATAACACTGTTAAATTCTATTTTCTATCAGTTGATAATGGTCGCCATGAGCAAAACCGGTCCTGATATTGATAAATAAAAGTGGATGGAATATTATGCTTTTCTTCATATTTGTGTACACATTATTGTATTTTATCTTTTTTATTTCGTAGACACATACATGTGTTTACCCGTGAATAATATAGTAATTATGTAATAAAACAGTGCTTGAAACACATAATACTGGAATTATGTTTTTTTTAAATCCAGCGTGCGCCCGTCACTATTATCCCAAGGTTTGAATGCGCCCGTTGCTGCAATAAGGTTACGAACCCCTGCTCTGTACGAATACATATGTATGTGATCGCAGTGGTGTGTGGATTAAATACACACAAAAAAGATATGCCTTCTTGTCTCGGTTCAATCTGACATAGGAATGTTTTTGTGTTAATCTTATTTAAAATCCATTAGAAATACAACGTTAGAAGAATGATATAGCTACCTACCTACATATATTAAATATCACTACTAATTTTTAGTTAGTTCTGATTTCTTCATAGTCAAAAAAATGAAAATCAAACATTATTTGATGTTCGTACTTCTAAGCTATAATAATTGTTTAAAATAAAAATGAACAGTGATGTTTTCGCTCGCGCAAGCCCCTCCGGGATCCCTCCAGCCCGTCCCAGCGAGAAGACAAGACACATTGAAACAATATGAAATGTAAATATGTATTTTACCACTGAATGTAAGAATAAAACGTAAAATCGATTTCTATTTTTCGAAAAAGGTAAAACAAAAGTTTGTACTTTTCGTAGTCATCTATGCATTTAATGGTTAATATAGCTGACACTAGTATCTGCTGGTAGCATACTTATATATTTTGTATCTGTTACTTACTGTACGAATCCCCTACTTGTATTTGATCCGTACAATACATGGCTGCAACGTGTATCCAACATATTATAGTATCTACAGTAAATACATCGAACGTAATATCGCGAGTCCAGTTTTTACAGCTTTCCGTTTATATCAAATCGCTTTTCGATCGCTACTTTTCTATCGGGATGTCATTTTCACGTAATCACGCGAACTTCACTCTTGTTCCGGGTATTCGTTCTTTTTTAAAGACGTTCGAACGAGCTCGTTTTATGGAGGGAACTTTATATATTTGGAAACGTTGAAAGAGTGTGTAGAAAACTTCAGATTCAGCAACAGCGACATCTTTTGATAAGAAAAATATTTTACAAAGATTTTTGTAGCTTAGAATATCTAACTTGTATTTGAAAAAACGTCTGATTTGATTGAGAATGTCCTAGAACACGGGTTCCCGACCTACGGGTCGCCAACTATTTTCGATTTTAGTTTTGAACAACAAAACTAAAACTACAGTCAACTAAAATTACCTTATTAAAAAAATGCCATCTTCAATTGCATCGGGGTCGCGGTTCACATGGATTGTATTAACCTGGTTGGGAACCTATGTCCTAGAACGTGGCTGTCTTAACTGAGGCCGAGACACATTTTAAAGAAGTGAAGATTTTTTAGGGACAATAATTTTCTTGATTGAATTGGCATTTAATTGTTAGAACTCTATTGTAATACGGTAAAAAATAGAAAAGTATTTCGTTATACAAAAAAAACCGTTTGATAAGTATTTCGGCGAGTGTCTTCATCATAACTATGTTTAAATCTACATTTACTCGGCTATATATACTGGCTTAGAAGAGATAGAAAAGATACACAATATATCCTGATATTTACTATAACATCCAAATTAATATTACATTTAATAAAGATGACATTATTGTTTCTAAGAACGATAACAAATATGGAATTATTGAAAGTAAATTAGTATAAATTAAACTGATATTTATTATTAGTTACATATGGGGTTTTAGTAGCGGTGATGGATTTATATTTTTTTTTGTTCATTTAAGATGTCATCATTTTCAGCTCATGTAAAGTATTTTGAAGATATCATCAAGAATTTTGAGAAACGATGTATCACTATTAAGCAAGGTATTTTACTTTTTATTCAACCTTTGACTCTGCATTACTAATGTAAAATCCGATATTTAGCTGAAGTTGTGTGATTTGCAAACATCCCATTTTTAAATTATATTTACAAATTTGAAACAGGAAAAGATTTTTTAAATTATTACCAGAAGGTAGGTACCCTAAATTGAGGAGTTTTTGTTTAGAAAAGGGCTAAATGCTTGAAAGCACACATTTTTGTGAGAACATCTATTCAATAATGAAATTACATCACATATTCGTTGACAGATAAATCCCTATTAAATTTGGTGTGTTTGGGAACATCAAACATCGAAATTGATATGAAAATAATTGAACCTCGTGACTTCTACTTCTTGTTTTTTATAAGTACTTACGAAACTTTAATAACATAAGACTTTTAAAATAGTTTCATAAATGAACTGTGCTATTTTTGATGCGGCCCGCGGATACATATATTTTTGAAAATGTGGTCCTTGGGTTACCTGAAGTTGGACAACTCTACCCTGGAACATCAATCTGCAACCGTTTTGCTTCCACGAACCCTTCACAGAGTTTTTTAATACTCGCAACTCCATTCTTTTGTTTTGCTTCAATTGTAGTCATTAATAAAAACTCTTATTTCACAAAAATATGTTGACGACAGTTAAATTAATATTTCCAGAGTTTTTCGACCGGTGCAGGATATTCGGAGATAATTTTCTTCCAGTAGTTAAATTTTTACAAAGAGATTCATAATTGGAATTGATACTTCCATATGTTGACAAATTATAATTCATATAGGCTATATTTGTGAGTCCGAGAATTGTTTCTAGTGTACTCATTGTTTTATTTAAACCTATTTCTTCGATAAGGTTTGAAGTTATATATGTGATATTATATGAATGATTTGGCTAAGCAGCTTGCAGACTTCCTTGACAGAGCTAGCGTACCCCTATTCCCAAAGCACTACCTTATAAAACTATTTGACTTACTGTTTACAGTATGCCTTAGTTAGGGTGCTAAAGGCGAGTTGAAACAATGATATATAAATTGTATGTCTTGAAAATTGTGTAGCATATGCTTGACTCTTAATTGAGAATTTCAACCGAGGATGTTTAACGAGAATTGAATACAAGTCAGGGGTCCAAGCTCTCTATTGGGACCAAAGAAGGGCCTATATAAATCTTACTGTGCTCTTTGTGTTTCGTTTTTACTATCTGATAAGGGGTGAGAATGAAAGGACGAAAAAATTACTTGTTTAGACTAGACTAATTTAGCGATTAAAAGTGTTAATTACAGAGTAATCACTTTTTTACACGGTAGATAAGTTCCACAAAAAAATTGTGTAAAAAGTGATAAAATTCTTAGGACTGGTTATTTGAATTTTAAAAAATCGTATTCTTATTTAACTATTACGACATAGAATATCGAGTAAAAAAGAGAAAAAAATATTTTTCATCGCTGCAAGATTGTATACGCGGACTTTTATTAGAGACTGGACATAAACCGTTTTCATCGCTAAAACTGTCTGTGACGTCTAATTTGTTTGTTATTTCTGTATTGTGTTGTTGAATTACTTGTTATTGGGAAATCTGTTATTTGTGTCTGAGAATCGTGTTAGATAAATAAATAACTCGTGTAAAAATAAAGAATTCGTTTTTTTAGTGGACCGCGTTATTTCAAAATCATGTATAAAAATAATTGAGTGTATAATAAAAAAAAACTTCAATTCTGCTGTCTCACGGTATGCCAAAACTTTTTTATTCAAAATTACGACGATTCAAAAGAGATTTTGAAGTTAAGGCTAATACGAATACGCGAGCATAATAATATAATGAGTGTCTAATTTTTTCGTAAAATTATAACGAACCAAGACTAAATTTCGTGTAACAAAAAAAATATGTTGGAAAAGGCATTTTGAATTCTTTGTATATTTACCCACTTAAAAAATGTCCGTATATATGTAAAGTAATGTAAACAACACATGCAATTAAAACAAAACAAGAGCGGTAAACAACAAAAACATGAGAGGAAAATAGGTCTGCTTTTTATAGGCTTTTCATTTCACAATGGATAATAAAAAGCATACAGCCCCGAGCTTAGCAACGATGCACGTTGCCAGCAGGTAAATGTTCTATTGTTTCATGTCAGTTGCATGGAGTATTGACACAAAATTTCATTCGCAATTATTTATGCCACCCGTGATGTAACGCTGTTTTGTGTAAGACGTATATAACAGGGGTCAGGGTTTATATATTATTTCAACATTCAAACTAGATTAATTGCCTTCCTGTATAAAATCTAAAATAGAAGCTTTGTTTTAATCAATAATTGCATTTTAAATATTAAAAATAGCATATGATTTATATTGTTAATCACTTGACAGTTTTGCCCGAGCGTGACTCGAGCACGGTTCAGTGTTATCACAGTTCAACAATTATTATTTTATATACAGTTGATAGCTATTTTGGCTTACGCCCTCGTCAGAAGTATGTTTAAACAGACTAACGTAGAAGAGATAAGTGGGCAAAAAGCTATCGTAATTATACATAATCAATTAAATCACAAATTACAATTCTAAGAAGACTAATTACAATTCCATATTTGTAGTCACCACTTAAGCTTTATTACTCTTTGATAATCTTTGTAATTACATGTAAAAGGTGTTGAACATTTTCATTTGTGTTGGTTCAGAGTTACACTTTTTTACTTCAATTTGTTTTGTTTAAATAACACTGCTAAAATATTTTAATTATCAGTTGATAATGCTCGCCATGAGCAAAACCGTTCCTGATCTAAGTAAATAAAAGTGGAAATAAGTACAAAGGAATATTGTGTTTTTGTTAATACAATGCCTTTCCACCAAGTAATGACAGTAAACACCCTAAAAGTAATAAATGAGTACATGACATACACATGTATTATATAAAAATAGTATTTAGAAATATTGTTGCTGTGAGATTTAACATTTAAAAAAGTGGTTTTATTCTTTGCGTTTCGTTTTAACGAGAATTTTGATGTGATTGTCACACGGCTTTTGCGTTGTACGAGACGATGACATGTAGTATGAAAAATGAACGTTTCGTTGTAAATAAAGCATGACATTTTTGACAGAAAGTTTTTGCCAGAAAGAAGAAGATATATGAATTGAAGCCAAACTACACAACTGAATCTATGTACATAAAACAACGTTCTATGTTAAAAATTCTTGTCATTAAAATAAATGAGATGCAAGTTTGTATTTCGTTGTCATATGTTTGGCGTACAATTTTATGCGCAAATTGTAAAGGCTTTGGTTATAAATGATAACTGGTTGTATGTTAATCGTTTTTTTTAAAAAAGGAAAGAAAACATAATAGCGTTGTGAAAGTATTAGTGGTTAGGTAACCGCTACCTTTTTAAAATTTTATTTTCATATGGTGCAGCGGTAACCGTTGTGGGAGCCGGTAAATTGCTCGAATGGAAATTGCTCGAATTACAAATTATTCGAATTGCTTGGTTATTTAAACGATTTTTCACGACTTTTTCTACGAATTTCATTTTTATCTTGTGCTACACTTGCTTAGAGAGTGAAATATAAAAAGTATTTATTTTAACCGTGTTCGCTCCAAATGCGGAAAATATGATCTGTTAATGGAGTCTATCTCAACAGAAGTGTTTCTACGAGAACTGCTTATTAATTAGTTACTCAAACTGTTTCTATATATTTTAAGAAAACATAGAAGACTAGGGCTAAGACAGAACAAACGGAAACAAATTGATTATCTTGTTAATCGAGCAATTTCCATTCGAGCAATTTACCGGGAACCATCCGTTGTTATCTTCCGTGCCGGGTGTCACTGGTACAAGTCCCAGCATGAACAAAATTTATTTCGGTCGATTTAACAATTTCTGTTCGAAGATATGGGTGTTTGTGATGTCTAAAAACTCCCTCCAACTCTTTTTGATTCTGTAATAACTGGGCGTTGCGAGAGTGATTAGTTAACCATTAGTCCTGCCCTAGCCTTATCCTTCTTTCCCTACTACCCTATTTTTTAAAAGAGAGGTTGAGTGAGTAACAAACAGTTTTTGTAGAAAAACTGCTGTTGAGATTATTCCATTAGGAGGCCATATGCTCCAAATTGGGAGCGGACATAGGTATAATAAATATGAATGTTTAATTTAGTGACTTAATCATATTACCGCGGAATCGATAATTGTGGTGAAGCATATTACATCTCAATGGAGAAATATCAACAGAGGTTTTTCTACGAAGAATGCTTGTTACTCAGTTGCTCAACCTCTCTTCTTTAAAACGAGTAGCGATACAATAATAAAGCTAGGATAGGACTTTTGGTTAACTTATCTCTCTCGGAAGTGTAGGAAGGATATTTAAGACATCGCTAAAACTCATGCAGTCGAACACATTTTGAAACAAAATGCTGTCCATACTGGAGTTCAAACCCGTACAATCCGTTACGGAAGCCAACAACGTTGAAAACTTCACCACGTACCCAGAGTAATTACTAATTGGTACGTTATATATATATATATATATTTTTTTAAATACATACGTATTTTTAATATTTAAAGTTACATTGTTATCATATTGCAATGACAATATTAATTATTTATTTTGCAATGAAAATGCATTTAATAATGTATGGGCGATTATAAGAATATTTGTTTGAGATTTTTTTCAATGCATTATTATTATAGGTGTAACTTATATACTGATATATAGAAATCATTTATCGAGCGAATATTTAGTATGAATCTAATATTTATAAATATTATGTTTGGTCAATATAAACATATGAAGTTGAGTATTTCTTTTAAACTAGGTCGATAACTGTGAATATATAAACCTGATTAGATTAGGTTTGGTTTTAAACATATAACTGACTTGAGGTTAAAATATAAATCTTTTTAAAAACAATGGTTATTTACAAATTACCATTGTTTTTAATACGGATACTGAGTGTCATATATAATATTGTTCAAACGTTTATTTTGATACTGACCACATAAATACAACCCTTTTTATATTATCTTGCACCCGGTCGCATTTTTACAAGACGTCGGAAAAAAGTTGAAGGTTGCGAAATCTGTTATTGGCCGTTCGCCCAAGGATTTTATTTTAAATGTGAAATTGTCAGTGGTGAAGAAAGACATAGAGACTTTCCCCGGGGACGAGTGTAAAATGACATACAGATTACTTGTGTTTGTTTTTACGATCTTCGATTTGTTTTACCTAACCATCACTTATTGTGTACACGCAGTCGCCGTTTCAAGGAAGCTTTCCAAATTGGAATAAAAAACAACTTATTTACTCAGCATGCTCTTGGCCTGATACAGAGCTGCACTGGATCAATAATTAAGCCGTACATTATCAACGGATCAGCTAAAAATTCCCGCGATTAGCAAAACTGGTTTTGATCTTAAGAAAATAGTCTGTTAATGAGTTATATGGTAGTGCCGACTGCCGAGTCATAGCTTTAAGTCCCAGTACAAACAGCATTTTTTCGATTGATTTATCGATTTCTGTTCGAAGACATGGATTTTTGTGATGTCCGAAAATTCCCTCCCGACCTTTTCCATCCTCTAATAGCTGAACGTAGCGAGAGCGATTAGTTTACCACTATTCCTGTCGTGGTCTTCTCGTTCTGATTAAAAGGTTGAATAACATAAGCTAACCGAAGCGAATAGATCTAGTGGTAACGCATCGCGTTCCCACTCTGAGGCGCAGGGTTGAAGTCCCCTGCCAAAAACGCTCAAATATTGATGATATCTAAGGGTACGGGTATTTATTACCCAAAGTAGACTGAGTAAGGGTCTTCGCTCTTATCAACTTTCGTCTATTTTGTCAACATGATGTCTAAGAGGATTTTAGGCGATTGGTTTATAATCAGTCATAATGATATATATATATATACGTGTATTTTATACAGAAAATTTATATTTTTTGACAAATATTATTGATTACTTAAAAAATATATTTATTTGTACATATAACTCATAATTCAAAAAAAAATGATTGAATTTGATAATATGTATGTTAATATAGGCTGAAAATACTTTAAACACTTATTTGTGTCACGTCGGTAATAATAGGTATCTATCTAATATATATAAATTAATGTTTGTTTGTTTGTACTCTATGGGCTGCCAAGCCGCTGATCCGATTGCAATAAAACTTTGACAAACTTTTTGCTTGCACTTCCGGGAAGGTTTTAGTCATATTAACATTAACTTGCAGTAGGTATTGTATATAAAAATCAATATTTGCATGTCTGCCATACTATTCATGCAACTTTCGCGAAATATATAGTACAATTAACTTACAGTTGGTGGCACGTGTGTCGTAACATAGAAAATCTGCAGCAAACGTCAAACAGATAGAAAAAGAAAAAATATAATTCAATAAACACAATTAAAACACAAACACTTTCTTTTTTTGAGTGGCATTGCAACGCTTGCCAAGAATCGGCTAGTATTATATAAAATAAATTAGAAAAATAAAAACGGGAAGCAAGGAGGGGAGTATAGAAAACAAACAAACAATAGTGATACTACAAATTGTAAATGTCATTATTGTTTGTTTGTTTTCTATCCTCCCCTTCTTGCTTCCCGTTTTTTATTTTTATAATATATCATGTTGGAATATTACAATTTAAATCATTCGTACTTAAAAAAGCTTTGCGAAAATAAGATTTATTGAGGATATCTCTGAAAAAGGCGAAAAACAGTTAGTAGCACAATATATGGAATAATCTATGTTATTTTTAATTTTATGTTAAAATGAACTTCCACGAAGTTACCGCCGAATCCATCGAAAGTATTAATCGTAGTCAATTAAATTAACTCTCATCCCCACGTGAAATACTCTTTAAAGGTTCCAAATGATTCACATTTGGGTTGGATATCTCAAAAGCACATATATCCGCGGTCCCTCTGCCACTGTGTATTTTTATATTTTGAAAACGAGCTTGAAAAGTCCAAATCCTATTGGACGGTTTTGCGAGAGATTTTTATGTCAGCCAGTAAATTTTTTACGGCTTTTTCTGCATTGTCTTATTTACGATACCCGCCCGAAAGTTTAATGGAAAACGTATGTCAGTAAATTCGATGTAAAATGCTTTTAAAAAAACTGCCCCTTTACATAATATACATTATGGCGGGATGGAACGTTTTTATATAAGGTGTGTTTGCTACATTAGAGTAACTTCACAAAGTACGCTTTTATTGGACAGACAATATTCACAAGCACTTCAGGAAATAAATTCTAAAATTTTGTTTATTGTATTTTTTTAACACCTTTATTTACCAAGTGAATTCATGAGGAACCGGCCAATACTGATTTTGGGTTTAAAGTAGGATTGTGGAGTAGTGAAAAATAGCGCAAATTTACAAATAGTCTGACACTGAGTTAGAAAAAAAAGTTTATATATAGTTTAATTTAATTAAGTCTGATTCCACAACCTTAATAGTATAAAATCAAAACTATTCAATTATTATCAAGATTTGTTTGTATTGTGATAGTGTAAATCTTAAAAAGCTAATTTTGATTTGCCTCGTTTAATTATTTAAAAAAGCCTTTCTTTTATCACTTTATTGGTTTTTCATTTTCACATTGATTCGATTTCTAATATGAATTAAGGTTTTTTTCAAATTAATTGGTGTCTCAATTTTTTTTAAAATGTATTACTCAATTGATTCTTAAAGCAAGATGCAGCGACATCGATTCGGTAACTGCCAGTCTTTTTTTAACCACATCATTATATCCTTTCCATAGAGAGGCATTTTTTAAGAATAAACGTTGACCAAGTATAATAATTTCTCATTGCAATACTTCATTGTATTTCTATAAGCCTAAAAAAGCACTGCTTCAATATATCGATTTGATCGTTAAGAATATTTGAGGAGGCTAGCTTGGAATAATAGCAATACAAACAATTGATAACTGGTACAAAACATACCGCAAAATTGTGTTATTTAAGTATAGTTGTTATATGTATATCGACTGTGGAATGGAAAAAAAACGTAACCCACAGTTTTTTCAAAATAGCTTTTTTCGATAATCACAATGAATCAAACTTGATACACGTTCTATCAATAGGATGTAAGCTGCCTTTATGTTTGAAAAAAGATGGGCTTGTGAAAATTGAAACCGATAAAAAAGACTGAGAAGAAGTCTTTTTTAACAACTTCTTAAATTAATATTAGATAATGTCAATTAAGCACTAATTTAGAAGTATCCGTGCACTTCAAGTTTCTTGTTTTTATTTCATAATTTGCATATGTCCGAAAATCATCAAAACACGTTTTTGTGGCTGCTGTAAAATTTGCTATGTGTGTGTTACGTCCTTTTTTCTTTACACAGTCGATATGTTATATAAGGTAAATTTATAAATTTAATTAACACTATCTTTGCTGTTGAAATTTGTTTTGTAAAATCGTATTATATCGACTGTACGTTATATATATTTATACTTTTAAACATATAACTTTCGCTCAGCACACACATTCTGACGATATTAACATGAAAGCTTCTTTTGTAAAGCCCTCCAGCTTCGGGCTTTCGAACTGTTTACAACCATGAAACATTTTTCGTTTGGTATTGTAGCGCAAAAACTTTTACCGAGCCCGCATCACGAATATCATAAAGGTTACCACACAGTACTACCTCCCTGGAAGGTGAAAGGAAACGTTTTATTTCACAAAGATTTCTTTGTCAATCGCCATTTCAGCATCACGCCATTTATGTTACGGACGGATTATATTACAAATTAATAATATAGCTCCTAACTAAAAAGTTATTTTTTTTTATAACTAACAAATTATTGAGTACTGTTGTTTATGTACTCAAATGACATCGGGTCCGTAGCGCAGTGGCCAGCGATCCACATATTTGAATTTCATTACGACCAGCACTTCAATCGATTGATCGACTTCTGTTCGAAGACATGGATATTTGTACCCATCCTTCTAATCCTTAAATAACAAGTCATAGCTGGAGCTTATTATTTAACCACTAGGCTTATCATAACTCAATCCTTTCTATCCAAACTCTTCAAAAAAAGAGAAGTCCAGCAACTGCAAGCAGTTATTTTATATAACCCTTCTGTTAAGATTCCTCCATTAAAAGTTCATATGCTCTACATTGGAGGCTTATGTGAATTAAAAAAAGGACATCACCTTGTCTCTCACTATCTAGGTCGTATTTTGCGCCTAATTGGGCAATAAATGAATTTAGAGTCAAGCTTGTAACTGGATGTAAGATCACTGTAAGATGGCTGTAAGTTGCGTAAGGTTAGCTTACAAGTTGTATAATGAATTATACGAAACTTTGTTTTTGCTCTCAATAAAATAATTGTTATTTTTCTTGTGGGTCAAAGCACTGAGCAATGATACTATCCATGAAGCGGGCATATTCGCTCCGAAGATCTGTTTAAATATTCATTAATGGATAAAAGTGGAAAAGTTGGCAAACCTACTTCAGACATAATTCTCTTTTGTTTTTTCATTTTCTTATTTCTTCTCCTTTCAATGGGCGATAAAAATACGATACGCTCAGAATCTTTAATATGTAAGAAACCCGCCAAAGTTTCATTATAAGGAATTATTGTATTCCTCGTCAATTACACTTAAGTCAGTCCATCGATTGCCAAATAGCGTTAAATGAATATAATAATTATACCTTCACACCCATCTCCTACTAATGTCAAAAATGGCATTGAAAGAGTGTTAAGATAACGGTGTATATTTTTGTGGCTTAGATCAGTGTTTCTCAACGAGGGGCCGCAATATATTCGAATTGAAAATTAAACATTATTGAGCTAATGCATGAAAGCTTATTTTGAATCAATGTTAAATATTTGATTTATTTAATAATAGGTGTTTTACTATAAAAACATGTATTTTTATTGACAAATGTAAGTAATGTTGTACATAAGTTTGAGCTGATGGTGTAAATATTTAATCATAATTATTTTAAATATTGAAATGTATTATTTTATTTTAACATTATTTTTCACATTTATTTTTGGCTCGTATTTATAACCGGTCTGAATTTTAATACAGTTTTGGTCATAATTTTTATCACATTGGTCATAATATATCGGTCAGTGTACGGAGGGAAGAATAAATATTTAATGGTCAAAATTTATATAAAATAGATATAATTTAAATGAAATAAAAAGAACCTAACCTAACCTAAACAAAATGGTTATAAAATCTGACAGTATAATATTTTTACTGACCAAAACTTTTATTTTATTCAGACCGAATTGAATAACTTATTAATTATTTGAATTCTGACCAATAATTGATTAGAACTCTGATCATATATTTTGTTCCCTGTATTTTTGACAGTATCGTTGTTATTTTATTAGAAAACATGAATAAATGTTTAACTTTTGCAATTTACTGTTTTTAAAGTTCTAAATATATATCATACAAAAATACGAAGGAGAAACACATTGTCCTTTAATGTTTTATCTAGCCATCAAAAATGTTTCTATGTTGTGGCTAAATAAACAAATATAAGTAAATAAACATGTTTTCTAGGCCAAGAAAATATGCGAGTGGCAATAAATAGTACATACTTCTAATAACAATATTTTCGAATATACAATAAATCTAGAAAAACAAGAAAACTTTTTTTTATATTAGCATATGAATTGAATAAGGTCATCCGAAAAAATTAAAATTTTTCGCAACAAGGAAGAGAGCCAAGTTTTCCAGAACGGCTTTTATTTATGAAAGAAATCTTTGTAGAGGAAATTCCACTTCCTTTTGATTTTTTTTCAAAATTATTATCACAGTATACCAACATAAATATGCGTTAAAATTTATTGTTTCAGTACCTATAAACGTTTTCTTTGTATCTATGATCTCCTCTTCGTTTAAAATGATTTAAGAAATATTTTATATGGTTAAGTTGCAACAAGTCAAAAAATGTTGTAACTAAAAAAATTTGCAATCAATTTATCACTCTGTCAATCATTTCAATCGCATAATTGAATCTGATATGTTTGTTATGTATAAAATTGTATATGTTTTATTTTTACGATTGTTAAACAACATTTTCCGTCATCATTACTGTGACATCAAATAATTATGTATTGCTGCTGAACAGTTTACGACAATTGTTTTTTTTATCATAGAAGAAAGATCATAAACTTGATAAGAGGTCGCACAATTTTACCTTCAATATAAATTATTTCTCAAGCATCAATACAAAGGTAAAAACAATATTCAGTTCAGCTCGATAGCTCGCGAATGAAGTACATACTTACAGTGAATTTATAGATCTATTTCCGATTACATGAGAACGAAAAATACTCAAGTAGCTGGTTTAAGTGTTCTTCCTTATTAAATTTTCATATGATATATTATACGATATGAAGATTTTGACGTCGGCCGGATGTTGAACGGAATTTATTGCAGGCGTTCAGCGGATATTAAGGGAATTATTCAGGTCAAGCTATAAATTGACTACTATTACAGCCATCCGTATTGTGGTTTCAGCGGCTAGACCCATAAAACATCGTTCCAGCGTTCACGCAGCACTCAGCTCGATTCGTAGAATGGTGGTATTTAATTACATGAATGGAGGTGGCGGTCCCGCGTTGGGTACAATCAGAACCTTTTCAAGGGGAGAGAGAATGAACGACGATTGACTTGGACCCTAAGATATCAAGAGCCTCGATTTTGGTTACCCACGATAAATATTTTTAAATTACACATGAGAAAGAAAAATACAATATTCTTTTGTACTTATTCCAACTTTTATTTATCAAGATCAGGACTGATTTCGCTTATGTTGAGCGTTGTCAGCTGATAAGTAATAGAATTAAACAGTGCTACATATACATTTCAATTGTATTTCTTATCAGTTGACAATGCTCGCCAGGAGCGAAACCGGTCCTTATCTTGATAAATAAAAGTGGAAATAAGTACAGAGTAATATTGTGTTTTTTTTAATATAATGCCTTTTCACCAAGTATTGACAGTGAACACGAGAAAGACGTAAAAATCTAACATTTCTATATAGTTAACTTTAAGAATGCTTACAGAATATAGCGAATTTTGACCATGAATAATGAGGAATTAAATGGACTGATAACGTTGAATTATCATATATTATCACATAATAGCGAATCGAATTTTTGACTCCGCAAGTGCTTAATGGCGTTATCCTCAAGTAATAAAAGTAATTGAATTTTATTAATATTAAAAGCATTCATATTTTATAATTTCTTTTCTATAGTTTTGAATTGTGGAGACTTTTTTTTTTAAAAAGAAATTTTAATAACGATTTTGTGCATTCATTAAACTTAATTATTTATATTTTAAACGCGATATATGCTTACAAAATAATTCAATTGTAGTATTTTAGATTTTTTATTTTTTTTGAACATCTACATTTAGACGAGAAAATAATAGTTTTCAGAATCGACCAATCGACCAGTTGGGCATCCTCGTAGTAGTACAACCACTAGACAAGCAAAGTTTTCTATTTCGTTTATATTAAAAAAGTATATATTGTGAAAATTGTATACATGTGGTAAGTTATCCCTTTCATGGCAACAAAAATTAATATATTATAATATCGTTTTTAATATCAAATCAATTAATTCCCCTTTGAGTGAGTACGAAAAATCTAAAATGAAAAAAGTTTTCCAAGCTGTAAGATATTATTAGATGGGAGAGAATTATGTTTTCCTGATGAAAAAAGCTGGCAATTGAAAAGAAAAAGCTGTCAAATATGAAAACAAATTTTGATTTGCGAAGAAGGCAAACGAAGAAGGGGTGGGTTGGCATTGTTCGGAAGAGAAAGTTTTGTCTTCGCTTTGAACGAATCTTGAGATTTGGTGGTCTGATGTTAAACTTTATTGTATCAAAAAGTGCTGATTCTACGTTTCCTCGCGATTTTACTTCAAACGTATTTTTTGCTTAATAACATAAGGGTATAAAAACTGCGTTCAAATAGCAAAAAAGTGCCATTATACTAAAAAAAACCTACATAGTAACTATCTTACTACTATTACGTCTGTAGCTATGCAAACTTTTAAAAATGCTTAATCATATGTGACAAGAAAATGTATTAAAATTATTATTAGGTAACTACTTAACGTAACGCCTGTTTGGTGGAGTGGTCAACGTCGTTGGCTACCGCTATGGTGGTCACGGGGTCGAATCCCAGTAACGGGCAGTTTTATAAATTGATTTTTCAATCGATTTATAAATTTCTGTTCAAAGGCATGGATGTATGTGATGTCTTGAATTTCTCCCTCCCACCCATCCTATCATATGTACGGGGCGTATCGAGAGCAATTAGCTAACTCACTAGTCCTGTCCTAGCCCTATCCTTCTATTCCTACTCTCTTTGGAAAAAGAGAGGTTGAGGAACTGAGTAACAAGCAGTTCTCGTAGAAACACTTCTGTTGAGATAAACTCCATTAGGAGTCCATATGCTCCAAATTGGGAGCGGACATGATAAAAAAAAACTACTTAAGGCGTGGGATAGTCTCTTTTGTCAAATGATAAGAGGTTAACTCTAGCGATTAAGGCATCAAATCCAAGAAATTTGAAATCCTGAGATTTTTTAAACAAACTTTTGTCGATTTCAAAAACCCAGGAATTTAAAGAATTCCAAATATAACAAAACTCGTGACCTTATTTTTTAGCCCTCGCGTAACTTTCTCCAATATTCTCGATCCCGGGATTATAACTGTCACAATCCGGACTACAAAATTTGACGGACCCGACTAGCTATCATATAGGACTGGAATCAAGCCCTAACAGTTTTATTTACAAAAAAAAATAATTTGATAATTTTTGCGTTTGTTTGTAATGTTCTTAATTTCAGTGACTCACCCATCTCACGTTATTGAAAATAAATCAAAGTACTTAATTGTACATTATGTATAAGCTTTTATACTTTTTAAGTCCATGTCCGCTCCCAATGTAGCGCACATTACCTCATTATGGAAGTATCTTTACAGAAGATTTTCTACAAGAACTGCTCGTTACTCAGTGGCTCAACTTCTATTTTTTCGAAAGATAGTTATAGAAAGGGTATAGTTGGGAAATTACAAGTAGTTTTCTAGTCGCTCTCGCGACGTCTTGTTATTGTACGTTTGTTAGGTTGGGAGTGAATTTTTCGACATCACAAACATTAAAATCATTGAACAGAAATCGATAAATCGATTGACAAATGCTGTATGAACTGGGAATCGATCCCATGAGATCCGCCACAAAAGCCAATGACGTTGACCACTGTGCTACGGATCAGAGGTATATGACATAATTATAAAATTGCTTCCTAAAATACCATTTAGCGCACTTCACCTCCCAGGGGCTCAATGTCTCAGTCAAGTGATTATGTAACCTGCTAAAAAATTCAAGCTATTTTTATTAAAAACAAAATTTATTTAGCTTAGCAACTGAACCGTTGAGAAATGCGAGAAAACGTGAAAAGAATGAATCACTAAAAAAAGCCTATTGTAATCGAATATTTTAATAAACTGTAATTTTACGTTATTGATATTGTTTCAGAGCTTTTAGTCTAACGCAGTTACATAACGGGCTCATAACGACCACTGCAAATCCCATAAATATAGAAACATGGAAACTGGTGTCTGGCTTTGACATAAATAATCTACATTACGTTGTTACAAGCACCCTTAAAATATTACCAGAACTTTGTATACAGAGTGTTTCCTTTGTGCCATGAATTTGTTTGTTAAAATAAAGATATTTAAAACAATTCAATGCTTCATAAAATTTATTTTAAATGTATTAAGTCAAACTGGTTGTAGTGAACCTGCTCTCTTTTCGAAGGAATTAGATATATGTATAGGCCAAAGGCGAATAATATTTGAGATTTTTTAAATATATTTTCCACAATAGAAATACATATTATAAACAATAGTAATATTTTGTTTTGGCCGTGTGTGAGATTTATTGAATTTCACTATGGGGCCAAAGCTCTTCGATAAGGTAAATGAACTATGACACAGCTTTACTTCTCATGTGTACTCTAAAACAGAATTTTTCAATAACTGAATTATATATAATCTCTATTAAAAAAAAACACTCTTTTGTACTTATTCGAATTTTTTTTTGTTCATTATGAATATCTTAAAAAGTTTATACAAATCAAGAAAGACTAATAACAAAAATCAATAGTCAATAGAAATTTGAAAATAATTCGTAAATAATAAAACAAAATATAAATAATTTACACAAATATTAGCAAATATCAAAATATTTAACAAATATATCAAATAATACTTTCTAAATTTCATTCACATAAAAAAAATATTTAAAAAAAAGTCACTTACTATAAAATTGAAAGGCTTAACAAAAATAACTACTGGGGGTTTTTAGCAATATAATTTATAATATCACGAAAAAATAGTAAAGAGGAACAAAAATATGTTAATGTTCATATTTTTAATTTGACTTTGCTTGTAAGAATTGATATAGTGTCGATAAATTATTTTTCAATAATTCTCATGACCCCGGCGGTCTGGAAAATTATTTTACCCCACTTTCCCCGCATGCATTTTACATTCATTTACCAAATGTTTGAAACAGCCTTATTCATCTTTCGTATTTTGTATACATAGCTATTAGGGTATCCAATCCCGAAGCCTTTTTCCAATCCCGGGATTTCGGGATTGATTTATTTTGAATCCCGGGATCCCGGGATTGAGATTTTCTCACCGAGGAATTTGAAATCCTCAATTTGCTATACTTTTTTCCGGAATCTCACGGAAACTTGTTTTTTTTTTTTTTTAGCTCACCGAAGAATTTGAAATCCCCGATTTGGTATACTTTTTCCCAAAATCTCACAGAAACTCGTTTTTTTTTTTTTTTAGCTCACCGAGGAATTTGAATTCTTCAATTTGCCAATTTCGTATAAATTTCGAGAATTTGCTAAAAATTTCTCAATCCCGAAATCCCGGGATCGCGGCCATCTCAATCCCGGAATTTCGGGATCAGAAAATTGAACGGGATCCCGGGATTGGATGCCCTAATAGCTATGTATCAATGTATATTTTGTATCACCTAAAAATTCTCGTTATGAGCTCAATCGATCCTAATTCTAATAAATAATTGTGCAATAAGTAATGTACAAAAGATTTTTTTTGTTATTTTTAATATTACGCCTCTACCAAGTATTGAAAGTGGACACCATAAAATTGATATTATAATCTATGTTATAGGAATAGACACAACAATGTCAAGTATTCCGAATTCAATAGTAGTTTCTGTTTAGTTGTTACTTACTTATTACCTTTCCTTTAGCATTGGGTATGAATACAAACCCTTTGCCTAACCTCTTATTCATATTTCACCATTACTGAACAACGAAGATGAGTATTGGATAAATCATTGTTATTCATTTACTTTATAAGAAAAGATAATGAAAATGTAACATATTTACTTTCCTGTGATATAAATACCATAATAATTATAATATTAGTTTAATGCCCTATAGGTGCTTATCTAAGATGTATCATACTATCCTTGAGGTTTCGAGAGTTTGTAAATTTAATATTAATTAAATATTAAGGATGCAAAAAGGTATGTTGTTTTCATTTAAGGAACCTTGCGTACCGTAATACATCGCAAAGAAAAATTCCTCCATTCTTTATTAAACAGATATCCGGAACCTTGACGAAAAGAGTGACGCGAAGGAGAACAAGAAGAAGAAGAAAAATGTCAGGAGAGGTGCCAGATGTTCTTTGTTTACGACCATCGTAAACTTCCTCTTTGAACTAACTTCCTAGAGCAGAAGTTGGAAACTTTTTAATTGTGGTCATTCAAAATAATAATCATTTTTCCTTTTTATAATACCGATGGAAACAAAAAAAAATACTCAATGGGTTTTAATGTTATAATTCAAAACATTCTACCTACGTGACAGCGATTGTAACGTGAAACATAAAAATCGAGTTTTTTTTAACGAGTATTGTCATTTAATAATATTTTTAATAAATCCAAAAAACTATTTTTTTAATAATTGAAAATATGATTATATTTTAACTGCGCTAACAGTTTTTATGACCAGTTTACATATTATGTATTCTTTTATTTTTATACTTGTCACATGAGCTCCTTTTTACCGCGGCATGCATTTATACTGTTTATATTGGAGCGTATCAACCGCGTTAATTGAAAGTATATAATTTTAGACAAATGATTTTGCTGAATGATTAATCCCAGGATACCGGGAATGAATAACCACCAATCTCGAGATCCCGGGATTAGAATAAAGATGCCCTAATCAAGACTATTTTTTCCTTGCTAGCTAATAAAGTAATTATAATATTATTGTACACAACACAAAAATCATTATATTTTGTTACCTAACTCAGAACAGTAGCATGTTATGTAGTTTATAATCATTTTATTATTTAACTGTTCCCTTTTTCGATTTATTTTAATTTTAAAAGAGTATCAATCTATCAATCAAGGATTAAAAACTACTCAAAAACAAAAACATAATTGCAGCTGGAAGAATTGGTCAAGTTGATTTCTATCCAGTTATATAATACATTTTTTTTTACAAAAACTGGTTGTAACTCAGTTGCTCAACCCCTCTTTTTTCAAAGAAAGTATTGCTAGAAGGATATGCATAGAACAGGAATAGTGGTTACCTAATCACTCTTACTACGTCTGTTTTGATAAAATAAAGGGTGAGAAGGAATTTAAGACATCATGCCTTCGGACCGAAATTCATAAATCAATATATAGAAATTGTCGTAGTGGGATTCGAACCCCTGACATCCGTAACCAAAACTAACGACGTTGACCACTCGACCTAGCAGCCGCTAATATGGGCTGATCCTTTTCACCAGCAATGGCCTTAAACTCAATGATACATTTATTTCTCATATAACAACGATACATTCATTTACTAAGCGTCAGTTCAAGTTCATCCGTGGACTTGAACGCCTGAAGATGCCGAAAGGCAAAATGACAAAATTTGTGTGAATGTACATAATTTGAACGATTCAAATATAGCATATATGATATAAAATAGTGACATTGTTTTAGTACGCGTACTATAGGTTGGTTATATACGCTTTTGTCTTAGCTTTCTAACAACACAAGAATGCTTCTTTGGCAAGCGCGAGAGCTTAAAGCGCGCATATGCTTCGTGAGCATAATAAAAAAAATCTACGTACCGACTGCCGACCCAAAATCTACACTGTTACAACTTGACAATGTTCTTGCCTTTGAAAATATTCCTATTTCGTAAAATTACGTAAGTGAAAATCGAAATGTGTTTTATCAAATCAGCTTCTATTAAAATATTCTTCTCATTGATTGATTTAAACGCACTCATAATAAATAATATAATATAATTTTAATTTAGAATTTCGACTGAAGATGCTTGATGGAATAAAAAAAATATTTGACATTACAGCTTACGCCAATGCGTTATATATTTTTGAAGTTGAAAGATCATACGAGATATACTCTATGAGAATTTTCGTAAGTCGCATGATATTAACTCAAGGGGAATTTACTTTACAAACACCCATGTCTTAGATCTCAAATTAAAATTGAAAAAATCCAATTTGACATTGACCTTACCGAGAATCGAAACGAGACCCACCTGATCGGTAGAGTAAGCTCTAACCAACTAGACCACAGTGGGCGACACTACTTGTGTAGTGTAGTTCAAGTACATTCGTGCACTTGATAAAATTTAAAGATACCGAAAAGTGAACCCCAGGTCGTTAACGACATGATTAATGGAAGAGTACAGCATTCAGCCAATTCAAATTTAATATAAGTTATATTATATTTATACTTATATTTTGCAACAGATTTTTTTTATACACGTCCGCTTCCAATGTGGAGCATATGGCTTTCTAATGGAGGTATCTGAACAGAACATTTTCTACGATAACTGTTTGTTACTCAGTCGCTCAACGTCTCTTTTCCCAAGGAGAGTAGTAGGGATAGAAGGATAAGGCTAAGACAGGAGTAGTGGTAAACCAATCGCTCTCGCTACGCTCAGTTATTAAAGGATTGAAAAGATGAGAAGGATTTTTAAGACATCACAAACACCCATGCCTTCGAACAGAAATCGATATATCGATCGAAAAAATACTGTTCGTAGTGGGACTCGAGCCCTTGAGATCCGGCACGGAAGCCAAACACGCCAATCGTTACGCCATAGGACCCGACTGCAATAGATTGTACACATTATATTGAAATATTACTTTTTTAAATTTCTTATAGCTCTAATGTCAAAGAAAAATAACAGAAATATGTATTTTAAACCACAAAGCTTTGAAATAGTCTTGAAAAAAATGAGAACAAAGTCCCGCCTTGGTCCATTTGTCAACGAAATGAGAAAGGCGAAAAAGAAACTTTAAAATCCACTAGAATTTTTTTACAATTTCGTAAAGTGCTTTCGTTTATTTATTTTTTGTAGTCATTTTCTTTGAACACAGCTATTTGCCTTGGAAGTACAACATATGCGTTATATAATTATTGGATTTCTCTTACGTTAAAGAACAAAAATGATGAAAGTGATTATTGACGAAATAATTTTAACGTTTCAAAATATTATCGGCAATATTCACAAGTTACAAAACAAGTTTTATGTATTTAAAAAATACCTCAAAGAAAACAAATCTTTTTCAAACTTTTAAAAAGACATGTTATGTTGTTTGTATTTTTATTCATATTTAGATAATATGTCAAAGTTTTCAAAACTTTTTCAATTCTCTCGTGTGTCAAAATGCGAGTGTTTTCCAAATAACTTTTGATTCTAATACAAAATCAAATAAGCTGACGCATAAAATATGAAGAAGTCTCTTTTGACAGATATATCACTGTCAATTTTGAAGTTTTGCGAAACATACTTTTTCCAATTTTACAGTAGATTATTTATGCATAAGAAATTACGAAGTATTACAGACTGTATGTGTCTATCTTATTGATAATTTATTATTTCGTATCCAGTGCTTCAACATGAATTAAACGAAACGATAATTTATATCAAACGATTGATAATCTTGTAAGCTTGAATAGTATGAATTACGAGAATGAATACAGAACATATTTTTTAAAAACTGTTAACTTATTTGACTTTATTTTTTGCTACAATCTTTTTATATAATTGTATTGATTTTACATAAAAATTAAATTTTAGCAGCTCCACCATGGTTAAAATGAATAGTTCCAGCTAGGGTATCCAATCTCAGACCCGCTTTGTGATCCCGGGATTTTGGGATCGAAAACTTCAATCCAGGGATTCCGGGATTGAATACTCAACATAAAATCGTGGGATTTGGGATTGAGAGAATTTTTGGTCGGTGATTTTATGTAAATATCAAAAACCCATAAATTTACGGAGTTGCCAAAAACAGCGCGATATCCGTGTTTTATTTTCTCAATCCCGAAATCCCGAAATTGGACGGGATCCTGGGATTGGATACCCTAGTTCCAGCGTATCATCAATAAAAATTATATTAAGTTTACAATGATGTATTCCAGTTTATATTATTGATTGAATTTTTCATGTTATTCAGTAAAATAAAATGACTTTTTAAGGTTAAATCAACACAATAAAAGGAACGCTTACAATAATAAGAAACAATATTTTAAGGTACAAATTGTGTGATATATGAAAAATATCGTATTTAATTCTAGGTAAAAAAAAAGTAAACAATATCACGACCTTTGACGGTGTAAGGTTATTTCACCGCTGAAAATAAACTGCCTCCATGACAACGTGCAGAAAAACAAAGCCTCCAACATGGCGGTGTCATATTCCCTCATTCACTCAAAGACGACAGGTGGGTACCAGTCTGGTGGGTTATATTTCATATTGTTCCGAACAAATAGGGGCGGAGGGCGGCGATTGAGTCTTTTTTTAGTAAACAGTCAGGTGGGAGTAATGGATGTTCTCTTGAAAGCAAGGGTAGAATAGAGATGTTATTTTTTTTACGTGTTGGGTTTTTCCACTGCTTTTCATGAGCTCTGTATCACAGTGTATATTATCAATAAACCTTTAAGAGAAAAATAAGTCTCGACCTTGTGTTGTATTTAAAATACACTGGGTATTTTTCTTAATATTTACATTAACATAGTATTAGCTTAGTGTAGTAGCTATGTTCAAGATTTTACTGTTACAATACTATTTGAATTTGATTTAGGATAATAACTTCTATATTAATCGAAAAATCTTTGGATACAATATATTTTAAGATACTAATGAAATTTACAGCATCCCAGTTTAACGTTCTACATATCATGTCATTCTGCGGATATTAAGAACTATTTTGGAGTATCTCTATACAGCATCGCTTAGAGTGCTTAAAGTTCATACAAGTACTTAAGGTTAACTGAGGTCTGAAATCTTAAAGTTTAAAAAAAATATTTCTTTAATTTTAGGTTGAAAATTTGTCGAAACACCTTGCTGCCGATTTATATAATATCTAAGTGTTTATCACCATTATCTTTTTTCCTATTACTTCCGTCATTTACCTCATTATGAGACGACAATTTTAAGATATTAGAGAAATGAATATATCCAAGAATGAACTTTGTTGAAATTATGAGGACGTTATACAAGATTTATAGATATATATATATTTAAATAAAAAAGATGTGTAAGGCTGTATTGTCTTTAAATCTTCTTACCCACCTCTATACGTTCCGGAAAAAAAGCTGGACGCAAAGAAAGTTGGGTTTGACGGATTTCTAAATAAATGATTTTAACAATTTGATCATTTTAAAATACTACAATTAATATTAATTGAAACCCAATTAAACCAAATAAAACAGGATGAAATATGTAGTTGAATACACAATAAATACGGTGAAAAAAATATATTTAGATTTATTAAAAAATATTTTTGTGTGCAATTTTGTTTTGTCTAAAACAAGGGTCGGCAACATTTTGTTGTAAAAGTGCCAAATATTTTACACGGGGATTAGTGCGGGCCGCATCCGCGTAGACACACGGGTTGCGGCGAGAATCTTGCGGGCCGCACCACGATGTCTCGCGGGCCGCTGGTTGCCGAGTCATAAAACATATTTCCTGACGAGGAAGAACGAATACAATTTTAGGAAATTAAAGCAGGTTTTTATAACAGTGATAAGGTATTCAATGAATTATCTTTTTCGAATTAATTTCGAAAACCGGTTTAAACTGAGTCTTAGGAAGTATTGTTATTCGAAAATCAGTTTTTTTCAAAAAATGGTCTTTCTATAAGAACTAATAGAGAGAGGAGAATAATGTATTGACTAGTTTTCTCCGATTCATTTCTTTCTAATTTTTTTCAAAATGTAAGACCTAAGGTCTGCCTTCAGATTGTTTTTAGACAATAAAAATACACACTTTATTAAAACTACATATTTATGCATCCCATTAAAAGTTTAAATTTTTTTTACAGACAAAACTTTCTACCTTAAACATTATAATCACAAATTTCACGCTTCGTATGGTTTTGTGTATATTAATTTGTTGCCAAAGCCGAGAAAAGTGATGAGAGGTTGGAGGTATGCTAGTATGGCATCTAATTTTGGATTGTTTACGCCAACATGTGTGCTCAGAGAGTCAACATTCGTGCTGAAAACAATATTACCTGGAAATGCGGTATTATAATGCATCGAGGCTGATTGTTTTTACAATATGGCAAAAGGTAAACAACAGCTCTTTTATGACAGGACCCCGGAATGTTAAATATTCATCAAAAATAAACTTCGATTTGTAATAAGATTTATTGGATTTTCGTTAACGTTTCAGCTGCTTGCTATCTAAACCGAGGGCAGCTTTTCCTAAAGCTAAATTTGATTTTTAAGCTAAAAATTCACCCTTTTCTTACTATGCAAAAAAAAACACGCGCTCCTGAGCTGTGTATTCGTTACACATCAGGCAAACATGAGTGAATCATGACATATATATAACACTACTACAACACTTCTATTTTTGCATTAATCAATGCGTAAATGTATAAGGGAGGACTACCTGAATTTTAGGCCGAGTATCTTAACATTAATAGCCGATAATGTTTGTTTGAAGGATGTCCGTAGTAAGGTACAGACCAATGATAACGATTTATTTTGGAAAGCACATTTTTGAAATTTTGTTCTATCCAATGGAAGCGGCTTATTTTAAACAGCACGTGAATGTTCTGATATCGCCACGTTTGAAAATTCGATATTTCTTGGTGTAGAGCTGAAGTATAGTATCACCATAGATCATAATATTCGAAAATTTTCGAATAATATAAGACTTTTATTCGACTATTGCAAACTATGATTATAGGGCTATCGAAATGAATCGTTTGATCGTGTGAGTCGATGTGAGACTAATATTCTTTGGAGCGGATTTGATCAATTGAATCATAATGATTAATCTGTTCACGTCTTACCTTGAAACTCTTTTTGAATTTTTTAATACATTAAGAATATTCTAATTATGATATGGATATATCATAGAATAATATTTTTCTTTTTTGGAAAATATGTGCAACTGATTTTTTATTGAAAAATTGCATTTCTGCTACTACGAAAAATGGTTGTAAGCAAACTTAAACATTATTCCAAAATATAATAATTTACGAAATTTCTGCTACTACGAAAAATGATTGTTAGCAAACTTAAACATTATTCCAAAAATTCAATAATTTACGAAATTTCTACTACTTCGAAAAATGGTTGTTAGCAAACTTAAACATTATTGCAAAATTAAATAATTTACGAAATTTCTGCTACTTCGAAAAATGGTTGTTAGCAAACTTAAACACCATTCCAAAATATAATGATTTACGAAATTTCTGCTACTACAAAAAATGATTGTTAGCATACTTAAACATTATTCCAAAATAAAATAATTTACGAAATTTCTGCTACTACGAAAAATGATTGTTAGCAAACTTAAACATAATGCCAAAAATTAAACAATTTACGAAATTTCTGCTACTACGAAAAATGGTTGTTAGCAATTCTAAACATGATTCCAAAAATTAAATAATTTACGGAATTTCTGCTACTACGAAAAATGGTTGTTAGCAAACTTAAACATTATTCCAAAATATAATAATTTACGAAATTTCTGCAACTACGAAAAATGATTGTTAGCAAACTTGAACATAATTCCAAAAATTTAATAATTTACAATTAAAAAACTGCAGGGCTGTCGATATATGCGCTGAGGTCGATTTATGGTACTATGAAAAATGATTGTTACCAAACTTGAACATTATTCCAAAGATTTAATAATATATGAAATTTCTGTTACTACGAAAAATGGTTGTAAGCAAACTTAAACATTATTCCAAAATATAATAATTTACGAAATTTCTGCTACTACGAAAAATGGTTGTTAGCAAACTTAAACATTATGCCAAAAATTAAATAATTTACGAAATTTATGCTACTACGATAAATGGTTGTTAGCAAACCTAAACATAAAGATTTAATAATTTCCAAAGATTTAATAATTTACGAAATTTCTGCTACTACGAAAAATGGTTGTTAGCAAACTTAAACACCATTCCAAAATATAATAATTTACGATATTTCTGCTACTACGAAAAATGATTGTTAGCAAACTTGAACATTATTCCAATTATTAAATAATTTATGAAATTTCTGCCACTACGAAAAATGGTTGTTGGCAAACTTAAACATTATTCCAAAATATAATAATTTACGAAATTTCTGCTACTACGAAAAATGGTTGTTAGCAAACTTAAACATTATGCCAAAAATTAAATAATTTACGAAATTTCTGCTACTACGATAAATGGTTGTAAGCAAACCTAAACATAAAGATTTAATAATTTCCAAAGATTTAATAATTTACGAAATTTCTGCTACTACGAAAAATGGTTGTTAGCAAACTTAAACATCATTCCAAAATATAATAATTTACGAAATTTCTGCTACTACGAAAAATGATTGTTAGCATACTTAAACATCATTCCAAAAATTCAATAATTTACGAAATTTCTGCTACTACGAAAAATGGTTGTAAGCAAACTTAAACATTATTCCAAAATATAATAATTTAAGAAATTTCTGCTACTACGAAAAATGGTTGTTAGCAAACTTAAACATTATGCCAAAAATTATATAATTTACGAAATTTCTGCCACTACGATAAATGGTCGTTAGCAAACCTTAACATTAATCCAAATATTAAATAATTTACGAAATTTCTGCTACTACGAAAAATGATTGTTAGCAAACTTAAACATCATTCCAAAATATTTTACGAAATTTCTGCTACTACGAAAAATGGTTGTTAGCAAACTTAAACATTTTTCTTAAATATTATTATTTTAATGCAACAAAAATCTCACGTTGCTGGGCAACGGGCTTACAGCTAGTATATTATAAATACAGATAAATGTAAACTATTAGTTAAGAAAGGGTTTAATACAACGTCTAAGCAAAACGCAAGGACAAAAATGTATTTTTGTGTTTAAGAATGCAGAATTGTTCAGTATAATCAGTTTTATCCAGTGGTGGGCTGAAGGGGGCTCGGAAGGGCTAGCGCAAGCTCTCAAACAAAGACCGGCGAGCCCCTTGTCAATTTAAGAGAAAACAATATTCTAATATCAAATGAGTACATAACTGCAATTTCTGAATTATATATTATCTAGTACAGGCATGGGCAACCTTTCATAGGTCTGGGGCCAAATTATCATTCTGTCTCCGAGTCAAGGGCCGGACCAAATTATTAAACATAATAAAGTAATATTAAATTAAATAAAACATGTTGACACTTCTTACACATTTTTTTATTTATATAATGAACGACATAATATTAATATAATATACTGATTACAAAATTTAGTGTGAAGATTGGCCATGTACTTGAATTACGAGACTATCAATATTAGCGTTGGTATTGCATAAGGATAATCAGGGCCGGACAAAATAGCTCGGCGTGCGGTGGTTGCTCATATATGATCTAGGACTTCAGTATACAAAGTAGTACATTTTTGACCATTTACATTGATTAGTTGACGGTAAATTGAATATTGTTACATATTATAAGTGTATTAAGTAACAATCGACTGCTTATTTAAGTATTCCATCGGAGTGAAAAAAATCTCACTGCTTCCCTAGAACACCGAGAATTGCTTTGATATAAAGCGAAACACTTGTTAACGTATTGGTATACCACTGCTGATTGTATCTTTTACAAAAAACATATCTCCGTTTTTACAACGGTTAATTAATTATGTAAAACGTATCTGATAATTTAAATGTAGAAAAAATGCACAGTAACGTATCAGTTGTTACGTTTTCAGATTAATGGTTTTTTTTCCTAACGTGTTAGAAAAAGACAAACACATCTTCACATTATTGTCGAAAGGACTCGATCTATAAATGGCTTCCTAGTGAATTTTGATGTTGAAAAAATGTTCGAGTTATGCAAAATTAAATGTGAAGATTGCAGTTCAACAAACATATTTTGTTTACAAAGATGCATTTAAAACATATATTCATTCATTAATTCATCTACCGCGAAAAGATTTTTGTGTCTTTTTTAACAATCATAAATAAAAAACCGATAAAAAATTTCTCAGAAGCAGTTCTATGCTCACATTCAAAAAATAATTGAGGCACATAATTGTTAAACCAGGTATTTTAAGAAAGTTGAACTATTTGGCTTAAAAATCGTTAGATATCGATCACCGACGAAATCAAATTGATTGTTTTATTAACAATCATTAGACATTTATAATTACAAATCTTTATTGTAGCTACAAGAAAAAATTTCAATAATATGGAGTCAAAGTAATTATAAATCGAGATTCCATCGAGGTTGTGTCAATACATACTTAAAAAGTTCCTGTGCAAATTTCATTAAATTAAAATTATGATATACGTTTAACATTGATTTATTAACCGTAGTGAAATCTTAGTAGATATGTTTTTTTGTAAGATATAAAATCGGTCATAGTGAATGCATACTAAACTCGCTCGCGTTTTTGTGTTAATCACCCAACGGTTTTTTCACCACAATTCTTTTCATCGCATTATTAGCCTCAATACCCCCGAAATTAAATTTCATTATCATTTGCTCATTCAACCGGTTTATGCCACGAAAATAGTGAAGATAATAGTTTTATATATTCATGTACCTTCAAAGATCTAGTAAAAGTTTTTTTAACATAGAATTAAAAGGTTTTTCATTTTTTGTATCAGTCATACACACTTTTATAAAGTCATATTCAAATATTGTGCAGTACTTATTAATCTAGTTATAATACTTTATTTGAAAGTATTTCGAAGTTTTACTTTAAACGCAGTCAGTGCTTAATGTAGTGCTTTTTGGTTGCGATTGTGGTTCGGTTGACTGCTTAATCAATTTTTTGTTGTCGTTAAGGGTATAAAATCTTAAAATTACTGGACGTAGAGCCAACTACGAGTCCTGCCTAAGTCTCATAATTCTAGCCTTAATAATTCAGAAATAGAGACGTTGAGTGACCCAATAACAATCAATTTTTATACAAAAGCTACACAAGAAGTCCAAATGATTTCTTATTGTGAGCAGACGTAGTTAGAAAAATAATGTTGTAATATTGTATGGTTTTGACTGGTGTCTTACAAAAAGGATTTTGTCTCAACAGTTTTTAATTAAACCGTGTGAGAGTTCGCTAGAATTTCACTAGCTTAGTAAGCATGTAAATGTAGATTGGTGTCTTACAAAAAAAAATTGTCTCAATATATTTAGGTGTCTCGTACATCAAAGAAGTTTTTAATAATTCGCTAGTTTGCAAGAATTTCACTAGCTTATTAAGCACAATATGTCGTGTAAAATACGTTGACTTTTCAGGATCCAATTAACGTTGGAATTACTATTGTATAAACAATAAATCATCCGTTATCTAAAGCTTTATCGTTGATTTGATTAATCTGAATAACAATGATTTCAAAGCTTTGAAGTATTGTCTTCAAACAAGCTGCATCAGCTTGAATAAATCAAAAGTTCGGCTGAGATGAATTTATTATTGTAATATGTGAAATTTCAAACGTCAATTATTGGCGTATATATCATAGCGCGAATGCTTTGAATATCAAAGCTACATAACAATACAAGAGGTGTTCCCATTATGTTCTGACACATTAACGAGCTAACGTCTGCCTTTATATTTCAGACAGAGACGTGCATAATTATGAAAATACAAATATGGTTTGTGTATGTTCGCTAAACAATAATAAAACTGTTGTTTGAATTGTTTGAATTTTGTACTGTTTCATGAGTTGTGTCGCTAACGACCCGGGTTTTGCCTTTCGGCATCTTCCGGCATTCCAAGTGCATGGATGTACTTGAACTGACGCGAAGTAAACAGTTTGTATCGTTTATATCTCAAGAGGGGCTACGGACCCAAAAAGGCTGAGAAACTATGCTCTAGACCAGGCGTGGGGAACCTTTTCTTCTCTAAAGGCCGCATTCATTTTTCTGATTCGACATAAGGCCGCAGTAAACATTGACTAGGGAATCTTTGGTCCGAAACAGGAATTTACAGTCAGAATATGTCAGGAATTTTCGAATTTACATAAATTTATAGAAATACAGAATTGGCCAGAAGGCCGCACTAGAGTAGCCAAAAGGCCACAGGTTCCACACCCCTGCTCTAGACAACGTATGTGTCTTAAAATTTTTCGCGATTTGGCAGCTTCAAAAAACAGCTAGCTTTAATCAAAAGTTAATAAAATTGTAGTTATGTATATTTTTTTGATTGATTGTAGCTGTAAGTACCTATCTTTTCATGTCAATGATGATTTATTCGATTATCCGGATTTTTCATTGTCCGGACTACCTCATCTCTAGTTAATCCGGATAATCGAGGTTATACTGTAATTTATAAATAACTATTAACTATATATTTATATCTTTAATAGGTTAGGCGGTAGCTTTGTAGAAATTAATTTTCAATATAAAATTAAATTTGATAACTTTGTTATTCCACTTGTTGTGTTACTATTTGTGACACTACAATTGGAATCTAAAAACAAAATCTTATAATTAATTGAGAGCTGTAAATTATCGGCTTAGTGTTAAACAACAAAAGTAACTTTATATGAGAGACAAAAAACGTTTTATTTTATTATTTAACTTAATAAAACAGATATTTATTTGTAACTTCATGTTCATATTTTATAATTTATTGTGTATGTAGTGTATAATTTAAAATTTATTTTTAATTTGAATTACCATTAAGATATCTATGTGTTTCTTTATAGTAATATTATTGTGAGTAACAAAGTGTTTTATCATTCATTTATCTCTCCGTCATTTAATAATATCAACCCCTAATAAAGTGTTTCACGATCCCTTTGGGTCGAGACCGACCGGTTGGGGAACAGTGTTCTACAGGGTAGAATTCACATGGCTTGTATAATTGCAAAAGTTATTCACCAAATGGAGTTTTCCTTTGCTACTGAGCGTACAAACAACTAGGATTTTCAAAACCACAACAGTTAGCGCACGTAGAGCGCCTTAATCTATACGAAATTTGGATTGCACTAATGAGAATAGCCCCCCATCGTATTAGGAGTTTACATTAATTTACATAATTGGATTATACAACGAAATCTGTCCATACTTGAGCAACATACATTCAATAAATATCAATTATTTTTATTAAATAACAGAAAATTTTAAAAGGCTAGCAAAAGATATATTAGATATGTAAGAAAGCTTCTAATAACATTTTTTAATATAATGAAGTAAAAGATACATTCCATTCCCGCTCGCAATGTGGATCTCAACAAATTTTGATTCTACGAGATTTTTTTTGTTAATCAGTTGCACAATTTCTCTTTTTTAAAGAGAGTAGAGATAGAAAGATAGGACTAGGATAAGTCTTGTGGTTAGCTAATCACTCTTGCTATCAAGGATAAGATGAGTAATAAGGAATTTAGGACATCAAATACATCCATGCCTACGGACAGAAATCCCTGATTGAAAATCAATCTATAAAAACTGTCCGGACTGGGATTTGAACCCATGACTTCTGTGTTCTCGACATTTGATTAATATAACGGGTAAAATAATATTAAAATAGTTACTATAAATCAAGTATTATTCATCTGTACCCAAGATTTAACATTTTTGGGAAGCAACTTCAGATTATAATAACTCTTGTAGGTACTAGTTTAAAGATGCTTTTCAAATAGGCAAAGTACGTGTTACTATTTGTAACATAATCAGCGGCATTACAATTATATTTCCTAAAAGCTATTACCGAATCTATCAAAAATATATTTATTTGTTTCAATGGCGGTCGATGTATTTTCAATCAAGGAATGCTGTCCAAAAACACGATTAATATAATTTTATTCGTTAGGTGTTTAAGAATTTAGGGGGTGCGCTGCGTCCACCGCATCCATGGACCACCCGCCACTGATTTGTTTGCGTATAATTTTTATACAGTTAAAATGATTTTTAAATGCAAAACTAACAGCTTCCCTGGCTTACTTGCTTTCTTAACGCTGATTTCCAGTTCGTTTATTTTATACGGCATTATCCAGCAGCAAATTTACCTTAAAATCCTGATAATTGGCATTATTATTCTTTATGTTTGCATGGTGATTTAGTCTAATGAACTGTTCCATTAACTTGCGCATATCTTCTCTTTCTTCAAAGACTAAATGACATTCCCACTAGACTTTCCAATCTAGGAATCCAGGGATTTCGGAATTGAGAAATTTTCAGCAAATCCCGAAAATGTATAGGATTTTGAATTTGGAAGTGCTAAAAAAACGAATCACGGTGACATTTAGAGCAAATCGGAAAATTCCTAGGTAGTTATTGACTTTGAACTCCATTATAATAGGGTAAAAATAACAACGTATTTAGTTCTACATTTTTTAAATTTATTAGTTGATAGCTTTCCCCATCGTTAGAACTAACTAGTAGCGAAAGCTGAAATATCTATCAACTAATAAATGTAAAAACTGTAGAACTAAATGCTATATTGCTAGTTTGAGCATATTAAATTCCTGGGTTTTTTAAATTACGACACCAAAACTTTTCTCAAATTATACACGATTTCTTGTTGAGTGCCAAATCCCGGGATCCCAAAAAGGCTCCGGGATTGGATACCCTAATTTCCACTTCACTGGCTATTATTCTTGAAATATATTTTTTAAAGCAGCATGAAACAGACCTTTCATATCCCTATTTCCATTTTCAATATTAATAAAGGAGAGCAGAAACTATAAAAACACAACATTAATTATCTATTATTTTGTATTAAGTGACATTTATATATCCTAAATAAATATAATTTACGAAAGATGGCAATTAATTATCCAGATAAATGAACCAATCGTTTAAATATATTCTCATATTTTATTCCAACCTAATCGGAAACTAAACGAATAACCGAACTAATAATTACAGCACTCGTTAAGAATTTCTTCTTCTTCTTTGGCCATGTTCGGGCCTATGGCCTATGGCGAGCATATGGCCACCACGCGGCACCTCCATGTCTCCCTGTCTCCCGCCAATAGCTTTGCTTCCTCCCATGACATGCCAGCATACTTCAGTTCCGCCGAGTACATCCTATGGATAGTACCCGACGGACGTCCGGGACGCCGGAATCCCACCGGTCGAAAGAAAAGGCAGGCAGGATTGAGGCTTTCTGGAGGCATCCGCAGCACGTGACCCAGCACGTTAAGAATTTAACCGTTTCTTATAAATCAAACCACTTATTTTAATATTTTGTATTTTTAAACACCTTTTTATTAAATTATGATTTAGTACCTTGTATTTCACCCCACTGATTAAATTACCCGTTAAAGCCACTGCTTTATATATTATGCTGTTCATTATATTTTCGCTCATAACATATCTGTTAAAATAATCAATGTACCACATTTTGTTTATTTTGCGCTAAACATTTTGTGCTTTTACGAGCATAGGAACATTAAACGTATTGCTCTCGAAAGTATAGTATTATTTCTTACACATTAAATAAGCCGAATCATTAATACATTTTTATGTAAATTTATCGATGCTATAAATCAATAGTTAAGCGTATTTAATTATTATGTTGAAATCGTTAATCACAGAATGAGTTGTTTAGTTAAAAATAATAAGCGTAAATAAAAATGAACACACCTAATCCATAGCATCATAGACCCATTACCTAAATCGAAGAATTGTTTCTTTATAAAGGCATATCGCGGTCTATTACATATTCAGTATATTTATTACAACTTAAAATATAATCGGTAATTTTTTACGTCCTCGTATCTCAAAAAGTGCAAGTTTTCAGAATACACATAAATGCACTTTATTTTACCGCCATCGCTAACTCTTGCTATAAAACACCACTGGAATGTTTTTATTCTCAATATATTTGAGGAAGTTAATAAAGAAGGAACCAAAGACGTTTCCATCCATACTATTCTCTACTTCATGCTAAAATAGCACGTTGCCATATTATATGCCAACGTTTTTGTATTACGTTAAATAAAGCATAATACATTTTTTTCGAAGGAATATGCGGAATATTGAATTTTTAAATTCATATCATCAGAACAATCAAATCTGTCAAAAGTTGAGATACGTGCTTGTTGAAAATAAACAAAGATTTTTTGCGAATAAAAAAATATCGACTGTGGAAAGAAAAAGGGACGTAACCCACAGTTTAAAAAATTAAAACCAAGAAAAAAGACTGAAATAAAAGTTTCTATTATAAAATGTCTTTAATTAATATTAGATTATGTCAATTAAACACCAGTTTAGAAATCTCCGTGCACTTCAAGGTTGTGTATAATTCATAATTTGCATATAGCCTATAATCATCAAAACACGTTTTTTAGGCTTCCTGTAAAATTTGATATGTGTGGGTTACGTCCTTTTTCCTTTCCACAGTCGACATGTTTACAAATAAACTTTAGAATTAGTTAATGTAGAATCACAGTAATAATAAGAAGTAAGTAAATTATGTTGATAGTAATGAATTAATTAATAAATTAAAAACATACATTTAACTGATTCCACACCCACAATCGAGATGAATTTCAAACCATTTTTATATTCAAATATCAGTTTCATGTAATATACATACAATTTTTGCCGGCGTAAGAATGCTTAAATGTAGATATTATAGACGCTTAAACGTTTATTCTCTCCATTAACTGGCTGTTGTTTTGTTTCTGTATCGGATAAGTTAAGGAAAACGATGTAAAAGGTCAATTGTTTTAGCTTAACACTCTCTTTAGATCCTGTTTTTGTAGAATGGGATTTATGAAAGGTAATTAAAAAAAGAAGATATTCCTACGTTTGAACAACAATAAATAACAATCGATTGAAAAAATATTTATTTGTTTTTAGATGAAAGCTCGTAGACGTCTCGACGGAAAAGGACAAAAATCTTACTAGCTTAAATAATCAGTGCAAACCTTCAACTAAATATTTATATCTTAATTCTCCTACATAAAACCTTTAGATTCTATATATTTATATTTAAAAAAAGCCGTAGGTTGATGTAGTTAGTGTACAGTTTAAAATTAAAAAAAAAACAATTCGCTACCCTTCTCTTTATACACGTAACTTACACTTAATTGAATATCACTCATAAAAAATGTTTTCTTAACATCATAGGATTAATCCCACGGAAAGTGTGTCTCTCAGAAAAACAAATAATAAACCAATCTCATCTTGGCAGCAATTAACGCGGTTTTTATAGGGCAGATTGAGTAACACAAAAAGCTTCTCGCAGATTAATTTTCCCGCCAAAAGCGTTGCTGGGGCAACTGAAAGCTTTAAGCTCTTGAGATCCTATATCCATTTTCGAAATAAGTTTGTCTTATATTTCCCGTCGATAAATCCGATGAGAAGATTTATTGCAAATGCTAGTCATTTTTTAAATTAACACATTTATTACGAAAGTTTATGAGATCGTTAAAACTATTGAATTAGTTTTGTAAAGTACAAATTTCTTACAAGCATTAAATCAGATATTAATAAGCGTTAGATTGTCATACTATATAAAATATCAAAATTTATAAAAAATATTTTTTTATTGGCCAAGCAGAAGTGTCAAAGTTCGACATTTTTTATTTAAAATATAAATTTCGAATCAAATATATATTTAATTTGGAAAACAAAACTTTCAGTCATAAATAAATGATCAATATTTTTTGAAAACAAAATCATTAAGTACAGGTAATTTCCTTCATTTGTATTAACGTCAAAGAACAGAAACCTAATCAAGAAATAATTTCGATTATTTGTAGGAATTCAATAAAAAAATAAAACACAATACCAAATTTACCTTTAACAAGTACGTTTTTTTACTGACAGTTGTACATTTTTTGTTGTTTGAGGCCTTAAACCTAAAACCTAGATTTTCTCTAAATCGTCAGCATTGTTGAAGAAGTAGAGATATAACAAGTTTATTTTGTTAGAGTCAACAATTTTGAAAAAACAATTTATCATGCTAGATAAAAAGGAAGCCCATTGTTACTGAAAGCTAGTTTTGTAAGGGGAATGGATGATTGCATTGCATTTTTTTAGTACTAGCTAACATTTCTACTATCTATTTGATTTAATATTTGACCAGTCTCCATGTTTTTTTGTATAAAAATAAATAAATTTGATTTGAAAGAAAAACATTCATTGTCGCGTCGTGTATAATAAAAACACATCAAAAAATTAATTTGAGATTCAATTATTGCAATACACTACATACCTAATATTTTTTAATAAATAGCACGCAATTTAAACCCGGTTGGTTCTAAAGAGCTTTAAAAATTTCAAAGTTCTTGCCACAGAGAAAAACGTTTTGGATCACAATAAAAATAATTACTGTGAGCTTAACCCAGTCTGTTTATTTTGCGAAACTGGCATCGTGTTCAAGTAACCCGTATTTAAATTACATTTTTATATCCTTCAGGTATTTTTATGACGAAAATGAAAATGCCAAGCATTTTTCATAGTAAGAAATACGTCGCAATTACCAGTTGATTATCGCATTTAAGCGAATGATCGAGAAAATGTGTATTTAATATATATTTATTTTTTCTGAGACTGTTTTTTTCTAATGAGATTTTTGAGTCAGACTTAATACATTTACGTTTATTGAACTGTTTACATAATGCTCGTTATAATTGGTTTCCCTCTTACAGTCTGGCTCTGGCGTTTTGAACCGCATACATTAATTAAAATATACAGATTAACTGACAGGTAGTAAAAAGTTTACATTGATAAATAATCAAATAATTGTGTGATAATACTAAAATCAACCCTAGGAAATAAATATCGTAAAAACATTTATAAAAAACTTTAAAATAGCAAAATTTTAAGTTTCACAATAATTATTTGTCGGAGTATGTAGTAATGTGATAAAAGCTTTATCTTAGCAATCATATGGTTGCAGGTTTCAACCCAAGCAAGATTAAAACAAAGATTAAGCCTTTATTTTAATTTGTCAAATAATATCTTGGACAAGGGTTTTCGTGTGAGTTATCTTTTGTCTATGAGTTTGCTTCAAGTGACTCAAACAGTCTCTTCAAGTAAATGCCAGGTATTGTAAATAATTCCCATAAGAGTTTTGACTTTATAAATAAGCTTTTATTTATATAGTATAATTTTTAACGGAAAATCCAGAATAACAAGTGTATTTTAAATTGTATTATTATATGACTAATGTATCATGTGTATAATAAACAATTAATTATGTAAAAGTGTTATTTACGAAACTGCGAGCCCATGTTAAGAAAGAAAGACTTCAAAATCATTTTTTTAAATTAATTTCCCAAATTTTACATGTAGAACATTTAAATAATCATGGACAATTTTTTCATAATTTGAATAAACAAGTTTAGAATAAAACCTACAATATTTTGAAAATTATATCGTATGTCTTCAAAATCTTTTATTTAGTTTTTATTTAAGCTATACTTAATACACTTAAAATCGACTTCTTAAAGTATTCATTAAAAAGCGATATAAAGATACAATATTTTTGGTCTACTAGCGCTATGAATTTTCTGGCAACCACTACAGCGTGTTTTTGGAAGTTAATTGATGTCGGAGGATTGTCCACTTTGTTTTAAACGCAATATTGTTCGGTTCGCTTTATGCGAGAGGATGGTGTTACAAAATCGGTTTCGATGGGAAAATACCGCAAAATTGCTTTCAGGTTTCATTAGAGATTTTAAGCTAAGCAAACACCAAGCTGTTTCCTGTTGAATTTGATCAAATCTATTTTGTGCGATTAATCTGTCTCAATATATTTGATGAATTTGATAAAACTTACACTAACGCCATATTTGTCTCAAATGGATTATTAGACCGATAAAAATCGCTTTTTTGCTGTCAACCTATTATATGCCAGTAGGTATTCAGACGGTCATACACTTAGAGCTAGGGTATTCAATCCCGGACCCTTTTTTGTGATCCCGGAATTTCGGGGTTGAACACTCAACATAGAAACTCGTATAAATTGGGATTCGCGATTGAAACAACTTTTGGTCGGCGATTTTGAAATCATCGGATTTTTCTTAAAAAAATAATGTCGATTTCAAAAACCACGCACAGGAATTAACAGTTTTGCGCAAATTATCAGCGCGGAAGCTTTTTTTTTAGCTCTTCCAATAATTTTCGAATTTAGATCGTAAGAATTTACGAATTTACCGAAATAGTCAGCGAAGGAGCTATTATTTTTTTAACTCTTGCCGAAAAATTTCGAATCCAAAATTACAGGATTTTACGGATTTACAAAAAATAACAATGAGACTTTTTTTTAGCTCTTATGTACTTCATTTTCTCAATACCAGGATTTTGGGATCACAGAGTTGGATGAGATTTCGGGATCTGGGATCCCGGGATTGGATACCCTACCTAGGGCCGCAATTTTCTTTGAAATAATAAACATACATTTTTTGGCAATAAATTAATATGTATACCAAATAGACTTACTAAACAAATACACGTGCCGCCATGTTTCCAAAAAAACCAAAACCATATGTTTCACAATATGTCAGTACACGTACTGTTAGCGATGCGTTTCGGTAATACAAGACAGCTCTTTTTAAAATCGACATTACATTGATTATAATGCAAAATATTTCAACTGTAAGTATAACACTGTGTTTCTTAGAGTTGTCGCTATGTGTATAAAACGTTTGAATGATTAAAATCGTCAACTTTGTCCGGTATTAGTGGGCGTAAAGTGGACCGTATATAAACGCGCATTTTCTATGACCGGCACTGCGTTAACGGCATTGTATACGGTATTTTTACGCCCGTGGCACACAACCGGTTAACTGTAGTTTTTTAATGGAATGGGACTGTATGGAACGTATAGCCATTTTGTTTACCATACATTCATACTTAGTTGTATATATTTTTTTCAATCGATTTATCGATTTCTGTTCGAAGACACAGGTGGTTGTAATATCTAAATATCCCCCCTCCATCTTTCCAATCCTATCCTTAAATAATAAGGCGTAGCAAAAGCGTTTTCTTTACCATTAGTCATGTTCTAGCCTTACCCTTCTATCCCTATTACTTTATTTAAAAAAGTGAGGTTAAGCAACTGAGTAACAAACAGTTTTCGTAGAAAAAATCTGTACGTAAAAAAATACTTCTATTGAAAGCGTACTGGATTAAAAAAAATATATCAAATAAAATTACGAGAATTGTAAATGTATTATAGTTCAATTTTATAAAGCTACCACACTTTTAACTTGACTGTAATATTATTTAATAATAAATAAGTAAAATTTTATTAAAAAATAAGGCGCTCTCGCAAAAATCCTTGAATGTCAGCTGTACAATTTTTGGGGCAGTGTCCATGCAACCTTGCTCTATGTTATCGATCGGGTGGCTGGTCTAATCATGTTATCCCGTCGTATCCTGCGGCGCCTTAAGGACATCTTAAAACCTCTGAAAGCTCCGGCCAGATTTTAAGTAAGCTTTCAAGATAACTGTACAACCAGACTAGCAACGATGTACAACAGATTATAACTTAATACAGCCTCCGTAGTTAAACTGAATTAATGATATAATAACTTTGTTATGTACGTATTCTGACATTTTGATTGCCAGACCACAAGAGCTTAATGTGATTTCTGTCTTGTGATAGGATAATTTACTACAACTCTTTAAATAGATTTTATACGTATAGTTTTTATAGCGAATTTGGAAGTAGTCGAATTTTAAATAAATTAATACTTACTAAGTCTTTGGTCAAACAATATACTGACTTAGAGAAAACCTAATTCTTTAAGAGCTGAACGATAAAAATACAGCAACGAGTTTACAGTTTACTTTTTATAGAACTGTTTTAAGAAAAAATGTTTAGTTTTCAGAAGTTCGAACTTTCTTTTTTAGATAGAGTTTGGATCGAAGGATGAACTAGAACAGTGTTTCCCAAAATTATTGTGCAAAGGAACACTTCGCGAATCTGGGAATGTTACCGGAACACTGCTTATTTTTTAGGTCGAGTAATTCATAACAGTAAACGTTTTTAAAATATATTACAAAAAAATATAAGTAAACAAAGTTCTTAGTGATTCAAAATCTAAAGTACCTAGATGTTTTTTGCAGTGGAGATTAACCATCACTCTATTTTGTAGAAGATACCTAAGTGCTTTGCAGCGTATATTAGCACTACAATTTTTCCCGGAACACGTATTAAGGTCCCACGAAACACCAGTGTTCCGCGGAACATAGTTTGGGAATCCCTGGACTAGAATATACCTAATAGCTCTCACTACACTTCGTTTTTCGATGGTATCGGAGAGAAATAATGTAGTCATCAACAACACATCTATGTTTGTGATGATTTAAAGGAAGGGCGTAAATTGAAATTATGAAATCCGAAAATCGTTACCATACAGCATGTATGGGCAACCACCGGTTCGCCGAGCTATTTTGTCCGGCCCTGATTCATTTCGGCGAAGTATTAGAGAAAAAACATATTAGTTTCAGGGAGGGACTACATAATGGAGATGACGCGGGCGCTTGCAGTGGCTCGACTCTACTAGTTCATGATCACCACCAGTGGCGGCCGGTCAATGTGGCATTGGATCAATGCACCCTTGTATTCACAGGAGCGGCTATATTTTATGAAATAATATTCAAACATAATATTTATATCATTCACTCATTTAAAATTATTCATGTGTTTATGTCTATAATAAATATTTAAAAATTGTCTATAATAAAATAAATATATAGAAAATAAATACATGAAGAATTTAAAATGAGTGAATGGTATAAATGTTATGTTTGAATATTATTTCATGAAATATGAAGGGGTACATTGATCCAATGCCACATTGACCAGCCGCCACTGATCACCACCATATAAGAAATAGCAACGTGTTTTATTAAATTTAATATTACTTTATTATGCTTAGTAATATTGTCCGGCCCTTGACTCGGAGACAGAATGATAATTTGGCCCCAGACCTCGGAAAGGTTGCCCATGCCTGCCATACAGCAAGGCTTTCTTAACCCTTAAGAGTTTTTAATGCGTCCTTACAAATATGTAACAACACATACAAAACATAATCAACTAAAACTCTTTATTGTAATTAATTAGTAAGTGGATTCAAAGTTTGCACTGGTTGTGCTTTGTTATTTTTATAGATATTGTTGTACTCTTTATTGTACAACATCTGTTTTTATTGTGTTAACGCACTCATAAGCATATCAATGTACAATTTACCTACTAAATATAACTGAAGTCATGTTTTTCTAGAAACACAACGTACCCTGTCTCAATTGCATCCGTTATCGCAATACGGTCAAGAACCTCAACGGTACAGTTTACATACATGGTTATCTCCAGTTCGTGGCGAAGAGGTCAACGTCGTTGGCTTCCGTAAGGTCAATTGATCGACTTCTGTTCGAAGACATGGGTATTTGTGACGTCTAAAAATTATCTCCCACTCACCCCTATAATCCTAAAACAACGGAACATAGCGAGAGTGATTAGTTGACCACAAGTCCTCACCTAGCTGATAGCTTAGTATTCCACAGTTGAAGCGGATATATATTAAAAAAAATAAACATTCATTGGTCGTACAATACTGCTTATGTTAAATATCAGTTTTAAAAATAAAAAAAATATTTTAGTTCAATAAATGTATATTTTATATATATATTACGGCGTATACCTTTATGAGATCTATGTTATACATATTAAAACATCAGAAGGTATAAGCTGAAATAACTATCAACAATATAAAATAGTCGCCTGCTGTGGCCCAGTTGGTTAGAGCTTGCTCTACCGATCACGCAGGTCTGGGTTCGATTCCCGGTCAGATCACAGTAAATTTGAGAATAATTCAATTCAAAGTTGTGATCGAATACTGGGTGTTTGTGATGTCAATTCACATTATTTACTCTCCTCTCATACTTCTGAACCTTTAATAACGGGGTGTATCGATAGCGATTAGTCTATCACTAGTCCTGTTTTAGCCTTATCGTTCCTTCCCTACTACTCACTTTGAAAAAAAATGAGGTTGAGCGACTGAGTAACAAACAGTTCTCGTAGAAAAAAAAATATTGTTGAGATACCTCTATTAGGAGACCATATGGTTCACATTGGGAGCGGACATGAATAAAAGTATATATATAAAATAATATTTATAAAACTAAAATACTTTGTTGTTTTTTCACCTTACTACAATGGAGTTCAACCAAGTAAATGCCATTAAAGATTTATAGACCTCTTGGTTCTATACTTACTTCTATGAAGAGAAAATTTTCGTTTCCAAGACCAAAACGTAACGTAAATAAACAAATTATGCTTTAAATGTCAAAACTTAATATGAAACCTTTCCAAATTCTTCATTTAAATTTATCGGCGCCGAAGTTTCATTTACTATGATTAAAATCAGAAAAGTAATGTTATTCTAGTGCCATTGAACTCTTACTTTATTACATATCCTTCTCTCTGTCTTTTCTTTTATCTTGTATTCTTGGTGTTTTATCCAGTTGAAAAATCGAAGTATTTGTCGCAAAGCAGAAGAACAATTGAATTAAATGGAAAACTACTATTGCGTGTAAAAAATGACATGTTTCCACCGGTTACAGCATTATTTTTTGACAATCATATTATTACTATACGTAACATAATATTTTATATTCTAAATTAAATATTTTCACAAAAGCTTCTTTTTTCATGGATAATTTAATATTATTAGTCAAAATTTGTAACAATAAAACTAAGATGTTATCAAGATATATTTTAAAACTTTCGATGGTTTCGGCGGTAACTTTGTGGAAGTTCATTTTAATAGAAAATTTAAATTAACTTTGATTATTCCACGTATTGTGTTACTAACTGTGACACGTGTTTCGCCTCTTTCAAAGGCATCTTCAGACTTACTATCGCAAAGTTTGCTTAAGTAATGAAGCAAGATTGATTCTAACATTTTAAAATTATAAAATTACAAAATGGGTTTGGGTTTTTTTCCTTTTAAGAGGAGCAAGGAGGGGGTGTAGAATCGAAATAAAACAAACAGATAATGATACTAATGGTACTAATGAGTTGTAATCAATCAGATTGGGATTTTTCCTTTTTAAGGGAAGCAAAGAGGAGATTATAAAATCGAAACAGTGCAAACAAATTTAATCATACTACTAATGACGTTAAACATTATAAACTATTAAACTAATTACCACCGAAACCATCGAAAGTATTAGAATAGCAACTTTGTTATTACATTGATCAGTACTAAAGTGTAACAACTCCAAAGCATAGTTTAGAGAAAATAATAAAACAAGATTTTGGGAAGGTATTTTTTTTTACTGTACATCTAGTTTTTTGTAAATATTTATGAAATTGAGAATTGTCGTAGTTATAATCAGGACGGTGGAGTCCAAAGAAAACGACTTCGATTCTACACCCCCCTCCTTGCTCCCCTTAAAAGGAAAAAACCCAAACCTCCATTTTGTAATTTTATAATTTTAAAATGTTAGAATCAATCTTGCTTCATTACTTAAGCAAACTTTGCGATAGTAAGTCTGAAGATGCCTCTGAAAGAGGCGAAACACGTGTCACAGTTAGTAACACAATACGTGAAATAATCAAAGTTAATTTAAATTTTCTATTAAGATATATTTTGTTCGGCTAATGAAAATTCCACCATTATTGAGAGTGTGAAACTTAATTTTCCTTATCATTTTTTTAAATTATAGACATGAATTGTTTGTTCTCTCAGGGTTCAGAACTAGCCTGCTGATGGATATACCACTGGAGACAACTTGCTTCGGATTTTGACATATTCTACGTAGATGCGAATGAGCTTCGATGAATACTTGTATATATATTAAAGTGGAATTTGTCGGATGTTACTCATTTGACTTTCTTGTCAATTTTAAAGATTTTTTGTACTACTTTAAAATATTCTTTTGTATTGTGTAATTTGTCTTTGTTTTGCAATGTTCATGTAAAATAAATATAAAAAAACAACACTTATGTGCAGGCTTTGGGTGCAAGACAATTATTTATATTCCTTTTCCAAGTCTATTATGGCTCAGCACTGTCTTCTTAAAGATCTTACTAAAGGCTTTAAAATAAGGAAAAAAAAATAGGAAACCCCATTACAAATCCTGGATAAGAGGACCCAATTTTCATAAAGAGCTATTAAAGAAAGAGGAAAACCTCTTCATTAAGACTTTTCTCTTTAATGGTAGACGGATATTACCCATGGCTTTATCCAACAAAATTTCTCTTAGGCATGCTAACTTTTAAAAGTTTGAACACTACAGAACGTATGATTTCCGGTCCGTGGTGCAGTTTTCAATGCCGTTGGCTTTTGTATCAGATCTTACGGGTTCTCAGTATTAGATAACCGCTAGTTCTGCCCTTACTCTAAAATTTCAAAACTTTCTTCCAAAAAAGATGGGTTGATCAAATGAGTAACAAGCGGTTAAAAAACTTCTGTCGAAATGTCTTCATTACGAGAGCTATATGATATCACATTGGGAGCGGACATGGATTTAAAATACGTTTATTTTTATCATTTGCATTGTATATTTATGTGCAGTTTTTGAAATCTACATGAAATTGTTTGAAAAATCTCAGGATTTCAAAATTGCCAAGCAAAGATTTCTAAATCCCGGATCCCAATTTATACACGATTCTATGTTGAATATTCAACCCCGGGATCGGAAAAAATGTCAATTTCTAAATCACAGGATCACAAAAAGGGCTCGGGATAGGATGCCCTAGGGCAGGGATGGTGAACCAGGGACCCGTGAGAAATTATCTGACCCGCTTGAACTTTTAGAAATGACTGTTTTTATTTAAAGCCCTAATTATTCAATCTATGTGACCCAAGACATGATTGAAAAAAAAATAAACCAAATTTGACCCACTTGCGAAAAAGGTTCGCCATACCTGCCCTAAGGGATAGACACACTACATTACAAGTGTTCGCTTTATAATATTCGAAATCTCAAAACAAGGTAAACTGACGATATATATTATATATTGTTATTCTCAAAATTGTTTGTGTCTTATAAGCTGGCGATAATAGGTCGTAGAAGTAAACCAAAACCAAAATGGTATTCAAGCAAAAACGGTTAACAGGATGTGGAATAAATCACCATCGAGTTTTGTGCAGCCAAGCGGCTTAAATTTGACGTGTGTTACCCATAATAATACTTACCCCAAACATGGTACTAACTAATGAATGGCAAATAATTAACAGTTTCTATTGACAGAGAAGATATTTGAGGTTATATTCAAACAGAGATTACATCTGCCATTATAAGGGTAGCTAATTACTTTAAAGGACCCATTAGTTTCGCAAAGTTGTAACATATCATGCAAGCTTAATTTAGTAATAATGAATCACTACGGTTATCATCGGTGGCCGTACAAAATATGAAAGCATCGCATATAAATAGTAGTGTTAAATAGCCGTGCAAAAAAAGATACATTTTAAATCGTAAAACAAACTGAAATATAAAATTGCGAAGAAATTCAAACAAGAAGTATTACCGTAATAAGATCATTTTTTTAAGATTTCGACTGAAAGTGCTTGGTGGAATTTCTATATAATAAATTTGAATCGTTCAAATTATGTACATTCACACAAAACGACCCGGGTTTCGCCTTTAAATTGAAAAAAGACACGTCTACTTTTGCTAACCACTTAATTTCGGAAAGACACGTGTTCAATCAGGAACAACGGATAAAAATGTTACACCCAAATACGGTTGCACATAAGCTCTTTTTCCTAGGAAATTCTAGAAATAAACAGAGCGCAATTGAACAGTCTTCCGATTTTAAATGATATATTAAACATGCCTGTGTCGCCGCTTTTATACCCTATATAAATATAATCATAAAACCTTTTCCGACAAACAAAAATAAATATAATTTTTAAAACTACTCACTACTCAAATCTGTGGGCATTCCTATGGGCTTATACTTTTCGCCAGCAATGTCTTTAAACTCAGTGATGGATTTTTTCTTATATAAACACGAAACATTCATTTACTAAGCGTCAGTTCAAGTTCATCCGTGCACTTGAACGCCTGAAGATGCCGAAAGGTGAAATTCGGTTCGTTAGTGACAAAATCTGTGTGAATGTAGATAATTTAAACGATTCAAATTGAATATAGATTTTAAATCTTAAAACAAACTGAAATATAAAATTGGGAAGAAATTCAAACAAGTATTGCCGTAATCAAATTATTCGTCTCATTGGTGTGATTTTTTAGCAGTGTGTAGCACGAAAACACAATAAAACAATGGTATGCAATGTTTTCTTTCTGTAGACAAATGTTTGCATATTAAAACAAAGAAATATAAACATTTTTTTTAGTTAAATATAAATACAAACATCGTTTTATGGTTTACGCTGCAATAAATTTGAATTGAATTGAGATAAATGTCTAAATAATTTACTAAAAAGATAAGACAAATAATAATGATCACTGTTTTACTACTCAGTTTAAGTGCGTTAAAACTTTTGTCAGCCATGTCTATCTGTAGCACTAAAGAACTAGGCCAGTCGTGGGTATCTTGTGGCCTTTTAACTTCGGTCAATTCTGCTAATTTTTGTAAATTCGTAAATTCCTGAGAACTTTAGATTCTAAAATTCCTAAAAAAGAAAGAAAAAAATGTCCCACGCTGGTAATTTGGGCAAATCCGTAAATTATTGGTATTTTTAATGTCGAATTCATTGAAAGACCTAAAAAAATAATAAAAAAAAAGGTCCCACGCTAGCAATTTTGGGAAATCCGCGAATTTCTGGGCTTTAGAAATTAGCATAAAATTGTTTCCGGCCAAAGATTCCCTGTCAATGTTTACTGCGACCTTATGTTAAATCAGATAAATGAATTCGAGAAGACAAAGTTCCCCACCCCTGAAATAGGCCATCGCTTGGTTTAGTGGAATAAAACCAACTGGATCTCAATTATATTTCTTTTTAAATTAACTCGAAGTGATATTGACCAGTCCAACACTTGAGTCTAGAATCTTTATCGCATAGCGCTTCATTAACCGCTAGCATACAAATGTTGCATCAGATTTTATTTGTGATCTGTTAAGTAGTTTTTGGAAGTGCTTGATGAATACACGAAAGTATTAAGCGCTTTATAAAATTTACCAAGAACATATTATTCTAATTTTTAATGAATATTTGAAAACCGCTTTATAATCATAGTCCACCAGAGTTTTGCACTTTAAAATACAAAATTAAAAAAGTATTCATTTGAAATTATATATGTACATCTCAAATAAGGATTTACGAATTTTGTTTATTGAATTAATTACCAAATTTATATTGAAGTCTGTAAAAGTTTTCAAGCACCATTTCTGATTAAATATTTACGATTTCCTCTTATAGGTACTTGCGATGTTTTTCTACTCACTTATGTAAGAGACGAGAGTAGCAAAGCTCTTCTTATTGATTTTATATTCGACAGTATAATACATAATAAAAATTCTTCTCCCGAGTAGGGGCTGAAAGCTCCTGATAAAATTTTCTAAGAAATACATTTTATTCCAGACAAAACTTTTGCTCAATCCGAAACAAGGGAGGTCGTAAAATGATCATAATGTACCCACGTTATACTCCCGTAATAGATACAGGAAATATCTTCGGTCTAAAATATATTATGGTCTCTATACTAAAGGATTATTACTTGCGCATATAAGAACACACTGACCACCTTAGTAATTCTATTTGAAGTTTACGCATTTATTTTACAATCATGATGAAGCATGCGTTGCAATGCCACTTAAATAAAGAAAGTGTTCTTAAATTTGAATAGTTCAAATTATGTACATTCACACAGATTTTGTCACTGACGACCCGGGTTCTTCAGGCGTTCAAGTACACGGACGAACTTGAACTGACGCTTAGTAAATGAATGTTTCGTGTTTATATAATAAATAAATATATCATTGAGCTTTAAGCCATTGCTGGCGAAAAGGATAAGCCCATGGGAATGCCCACAGATTTTTAAAAGGTTTTATGATTATATTTATATAGGGTATAAACGTGTTCTTGTTTTAATTGTGTTTATTAAAGTGCTTTTGGATAAACAATAAAGTATAGCATAGGAGTGATAAAAAACTAACTTCTTTCCCAGAATACCGAAAATTGCTTTGATATAAAGCGAGTCACATTGTTAACATATTGGCAGCCCACTTCTGACTCTACTAATTTAAAAACCTTTGCAAGCGTCCGCACAACGACTCACCACAGTTTTATCGCAATCAGATGAACAGTATAGGAATGCATACGGGACAAACAAACTTAATAAATTAAATAATAAAATTAAATTTAAGTAATTCAAATTTGACATTAAATTTCTATCAAGCACCTTCAGTCGAAATTCTAAATTCTAAAACAAACAAACATTCATTTACACACATATATATATATATATATATACTATTGAGCTCATTATCCAATAAAAACAAAAACTCTCAAGAACCATTAACATAAAGAGACTATTTGGGTGTAGCTACCTTTGCATGTCTCTGATTAACCAATAATTTTGTTATTGGTGTACTACGAATGATCCAGAATAAACATACTTTCTGTGAATTGATTTCTATTTGAGATGGGACCAAGATAAATAATGAAGCATAGTTTAGTAAATATTTAAGCCAAAGCAAATAAATTAATAATGTAGGCATTGAAATTGTTAAATATATGAGAAAATTAACAACTAACTTATGAAGTAAAATGATTAAGAGAACCAACCGTCTGACCGTTATTTGTAAATATTCTCAAAACCTTTCTGATTGAATTGTAAATCGTAATTTAGTATATTGAACTGTTTTTCCGGCCATTATTTTCTTTATCTTGGATGACGGCGATATAGTTTATATGATAGTTTGTTTAAACAAACTAACAACCTGATCACATAGTATTATGTAGTGGTAAAACAAAATGAATTACCTGTCTCAGTTTTAAGTCGTAGAGTAAGTTTGGTGAAAAAAATCGTTTAAAAATGTAATCATTCAATGAAAAAGATTATATTTTTTAAAACTTATGGTGAGCTTGTCCCGTTTCACTAAATACACCAAATGATTGCGATTAATTCCGTCATAAGTTTTTTTTTTATTTTTTAATAAAAGCGTTTATCATTAATTTTAAGTGTATTTTTAACTGTGTAATTTTGTGTTAAGTACATTCGTGTAAAGTTTTAATTTATTTAGATAATATTTTTTTAAATTTAAGCGGCTGTGCTTAGGGCTGTAAAGTCACATATTAAATAATTTATATAATTTAAGATTTAGAATTTGAATCGTTCAAATTCAAATCTACATATTAAAATTTAACCATTAAAAAAACAGAATGATTTTTCTATGCGTGACATCATGGGTGAATAATTTGTAATTTGACCAAAAACTCGAAAACTGTGAAACATATCCTCTTTATTGAATATGTTTGCTGGTAGGTATTAAGCAAACGTTAATACTAGAAATGGTAGAGGACGATGGCATAGGTTTTATCATAACTGACAGTTAAGACAAGCGAGTGATTTATAGTTAAAGTACAAGTTAAATGACTTAAAGTTGACAAATTTCTCACACCTACTTATTTGACTTCGTGCTGTAGAATTGTTAATCATTTTTTGACAATTGATGCTTTCCAAGCCTTTATAAATTGATTTAGTTTTTGTCAGATTTCGATAGATATTGGGATAATAAACGTATTTATTTTGGTAGAATTACATTGTTATAAGAGTTCCACGACAATTATAGTATTATATGAGCTCATTAGAGGTGGAGTGAGCCAAGTGGTATTTTAGAAAAAAAAATAAGTTAGGTGCGTTATAATATTATACACATCTTAAAGTATCGTAAAATTGAAGTAACCTCAGTTAACACACATTGAAATAGTGCTATCTCCGTACAATGAAAATATGCAATTCACCAAAACACCAATTAAAGACGTCATTGTATAATACTGAAGAGTCCAAGAAAAAAGTTTTACTATTTGGTTCACTTCACCTCTCAAGAGCTCGTATATAGTTGATAATTATTTCAGTGTTATGTCATTATCAGAATTATACTGGCCGTTTCCTGTTATTTCTTACCGTAAATAATTACTTCTATTGATTATTGACAGTATATTAACAGTATTTCATTTAAAGGTAAAAAATAAATTGAATACAGATTTAAAAATTCAGTAAAATAACACATGAAATCACACATAGCAAAAAAGCTCGCAAAAGTTTCCATTTTAAAATGTGCGTTCGAGTACAAAATAATTAAAAATTAATTATTTAAAAAATTCTGCTTAGGGAGATAAAATAGATTACTTCGAAATGTTCGTAAAGGCTATTTTTATTGTAATTACCCAGCCAAGTGGGTGGATGTTAATCTTATGTATTCGAGTTTGATACAACTTTTCCCTATTTATAATTCAGTCCAGCTACCCTTAATATTAATTCATTTAACTTGTCAGTGAAAAGGGAAAAAGTATATTGTGGAAAAGTTTCGCTGGAAAAGTTTCTTTGAAACTTTTGAGCGATTCAAACGGGTGAAGTAAAATATAAAAGAAATCACTAGAAAGTCTATTTTGTCAGTTCTTCGAGTTTTTGTTACAAAGAAACATGCTAATCAAAATATATATTTAAATAGTTATTTATATGCTATGATTTATTTTTTATCGACAATACATTTACTACTGATATATATTCTTATACTGCAATGTGTATTGTGATTTTTTTCAGCTGTAATGTGATGTACTGTACTATTAATTTTAAACAATAAATAAATAAATGAGTTGTATGTTAACATTTTTGTATTCATTTATTTTTAGGCAAGGTAAGGTAATGTTGGTTCATATAGCACAGCGATTAGCGTTGTTGGATTTAGTGCCGGACTTGCACGGGTTCGAGTCTCAGTACTAAAAAAAATATTTTATTCGATCGATTTATCAATTTCTGTTCGAAGGCATGGGTGTTTGTGCTGTCTAAATATTCCCTCCTCCCCCCTTCCGATACTTCAATAACTGCAATAACCACTTGTATTCTCCTAGTCTTGTCCTTCTATTCTTATTACTCTCTTTGGAAAACAGAGATTGAGCGACTTAGTAACGAACAGTTCTTGTAGAAAAACTTCTTTTAAGATACTTCCAATAGATGGTCATATGCTCTGCATTGGAGCGGATATGGATAAAAAGGTTATGTGGTGATTCAGGTATATAATTCTTGAAAGCTTTTCGCAACAGGCTTTCTGAATATAGTTGAAGTACAAACTTTTACCAAATTACCTGTATCACCTTACCTTACCTTAAACTTTTCGTGTTTTAACACCACCTATTATAAGATCCCCCTTATTCTTGAATACCAATAATAAAACAAATCGTTTTTTTGTGTCAATAAACAAGTCAAAAAACGAAAATAGAAACCAGCTCAAGATTGTATATTAGTTATTGCGTTATTACTGTAAATAAAATTATTTTAAATAACTATTTTTAAGAATTTATTGAATATTATTATATTTTTAGTAAAATTTTGATAAATCAAAACTTTATTATTATTCAAGTCAGCTGATTTCCAACAGGAATAATAAAAGTTATTTCAATCATTAATAAACATCACTAAGGTAAAAGCTTTATTCATCCCCAGATATGATTTATATTTAAGATACAACCAAAAGTATTTAAGACAATGTTTTATGTTTTATATGATGGCAGAGTATTGGTTTGCTTAAGTGTCGCTAAATATTTGGAATTTACCTACATAATTAAATATACAAAATCTATGCTCCACCCTTCTCGGCGTCTTTAAGGATTATGACATCCTTATAATCGTGAATACAATGTGTTATTTATCCTTTAAGTTTTATACCGTGCCGCTAAGCCGCTTTTCTTAGCTCCCATGAGAGATAACTGGCTGCGTTATAAATATTGTTTTAATAAATTCTAGTTTTGCAAAAGGCAGTTTATATTTTTGTTTATTTTCTCTGGGGTGACATCTTGAATAATAATTAGTTATAATTACGTAAATTACGAATCTAAAAAACAAGCGACGTGATTTAAAAAAAGTGTAATTTTATTTACCTTTGTATATAAATCGTTTTAATAGAGACAAATATATTAATAACATGGAATTGTTTTTGGCCAGAAGAATAGCATGGATTAAAAAAATTGCTAGTCGAACACAAGAAGTCAAATAATTTCATTTTACGTCCTACTATAGGAATGGGAAATATGATTAGATTGGCGTAGCATTTTTATTAAGGACATATCAATTAAAAACTGTTGTATGTATATATATAATTATATCGATCTTTTTGTAGATAAATAAAATGGCAACTAGGTATATTTTTTACTTAATAATTAATAAAACGATACACATACAGTGAAAGGAAATAAAAAAAAAATAGGAATCAAAAAGTTATCTTAGCTTTTATATGTACATATCGACTGTGGAAAAGAAAAAAGACGTAACCCAAAGATATCAAATTTTACACGAGGCGCTAAAAACGTGTTTTGATGATTTTGTGACGTATGCAAATTATGAATTATACGCAAATTGGTTAAGTGCGCGGATACTTCTAAACTGGTGTTGAATTGACATAATCTAAAATTAATTAAAGAAATTGCCTAGGAAAACCTTTATTTCAGTATTTTTTCATGGTTTTAATTTTTATCAAGATCAGCTTTTTAAAACTTCAAAGCTAAATTTAGATACTTATTCGGAAATTAAAGCTTGCGTCCTTTTGATAGAACGTGTATCAAGTTTGATACATTGTGATTATCGAAAAAAACCTATTTTGAAAATCTGTGGGTTACTTCATTTTTCCTTTCCACTGTTGATATATAATTGTTAGGGGGTTTTATATAGATTGATAATGTATTAGATTTATTGTTAGCTGTTTTTAAATGCTAATAAATAGAAGATTTTTAAAATACAATTGGCGTGACGTCGACAATAGTACTAAAAGAAGTACGCTTCCAATCTCATTTTTGATTTTGTAAAAAGGAAAGTGCTTCTCACGGTTTTATAATGTAAAAATTGTAAAGTAACTTATTTAATGACAGGTGTTAGAAAACCAATCTCCATCTATCATACTTCATCTTAAAGCTTCTATTGCCTTATACCAGTGATGCACAAACCGCATGCGGCCCTTTTTGAATTTTGTGGTGGCACTTAAATCTCTTTCTCAAACATATATTTTTCACGTAAAACATTTATTTAAAACTTTTTCTTCAATGAAGGAGAATAAATTGGTTCATGGAAGCAGGCTTACAAATACAATGTCAAATTTAAAAAAAAAGTTAAAAATTAACAAAGATCAAGAACGCATTAACTTATGAATTGCATATAAATGAAAGCAAGTAGTAATAAGCAAGTACTCATAATCCTTTTTTCGCATGGCTTATTTATTTTCGAAATAACACGGTCAAAATAATATAATGGAACCTATTACTCATTTATCTAAATTCACTTAATCTTTATTACATGTTTTTAATGCTGTTTTACACGGAACGTACATATTTTCTATATAAAAAAGGATTGAGCGTACTTTAGATCATTTTTTTCTTTACTGCTCGATCCCACGATACATTTGTTTTATGCGGCTCGCTAGAAGGTAAAGGTTGTGCATCACTGCATAATACCCACACTAAGTAATAAACAGTACCAGTAAACCGAACGGTATATTAAAAAATATTGTTTTTTTTTACTTTCTGATAAATTTTATTCATGTATGCTCTTTTTCCATCGGAGACCCATAAAATATAATACAAATAAAGTTAAAATAAACTTTATTATCCAAGTATTTATACGTTTTTATTCTCTTAGAGTCTTAGACCAAGATATTCACTGATATGATAGAGTGCATATTTCTATTTGGGGTTAGTACCTTCACAAGAGAATGAGAATGAATTCAAGTATACTGGAAAATAAGATTCCGTCATAAAATTCTTCAGAATACTAAAGTTCACCTTCGCAGCTGATAGAATCATTCTAAAATTCGAAGTGTTTATTACTTTTCGCGGGCTTTGTAAATTTTACTACTACGCCCAGTGGCAATACGTATTTACTTAAATCGTGTTATAAAGTAAAATTAAATGCATAACATTACAGTTATTGAAATATATTTCCATCAGCTATTGCCAATTCTACCAATAAATTTTCATAATATGTTATATTATAATTTAGAATTTGTAGTATAGAATTTTGTCCCGTGTGATTTGACAAAAAATGTTTTATGTCTGCATGAAAGTCTATTTTTAGCAAGCAATTTTATCACAATAATTGTGGATTGAATTAGCATATAATTGGTAGAAATCCCTTATAATTAGGTGACCGACTATCAAAGTATTTTAGTTCGTAAGCTGAAATAGCTATGCAACTCCCTCCACCACCCAAATGTGTTATAAAAATAACTATGTTACTCGGAAATAAAAACCAGTTAAGCTCTATATAACTGGGTGTACCAATAGCGATTAGTTAACCACAAGACCTGTTCTAGCCTTATCTTTCTTTCCCTACTACTCACTTTGAAAAAAAAAGTGAGGTTTAACGAATGAGTAACAAATAGTTCTCGCAGAAAAAAAATCTGTTGAGATACCTCCATTAAGAGGTCATATGCTCCGTATTGAGAGCTGACATGGACAGTAAAAAAGCTCACAGCTTTTACTAAGCTCAATGCTTAGAATAAAATATGTAGGAGTAGAATGTAAACATAATAGTTATCATCGCCTCGACACTAATCCATAAATCGTGGGGAAAATAATTCTAGAACTTTGAACTTATGGACACCGCTAAAGATAGGACTAACAACCAAAAAATTGACACCTTAACTCGGCACCGCTCGAACATATAATTTTATTGTAATTAAAATTACCTGTATGGGTTTCTTAGGTTTGGAATTTAAAATTTCTCTGCCCCTGCACACATATATCTTGTTGTAGAATGACAATTCAATCTTTTATTTATTGTTTCGGATCGCGGCCTATAAAATCTGTATCCTCTTCCTCCGAGTCACTACCTACGCTACTTCATAAGTGATAGCTGTTCTCACAGCAGTCGTAGCTGCCTGGCTCTACGCCTTTTCATAAGTGATGGGTACGCAAGCCCGTTGCTGTCTTCGCCATTATATAACTGACAGACGAAGGTGCTTTTCAGAATTTTCAGAGAATTACGCATTTTTTCATCTTGAATAATTTAACAAGATTGCATTAACATTTTAGTAGTTACGTTTGATATACGTATCGTATATTAATAGCTGTGTATGATTTATCAGTTCCTTTTCAAGAAAAACCAATTTGAATATTTCATTTGAGACATTATTTGTCTGTTTGACTAAAAATATTAACAATAGCTTATACTTTTTACAGAATGATACACTGTTTATAGTATATATAACCTTCGCGCGAGTGCAAGCAATACGTTGACGAAATGAATGGTAAGGCAGACATACAAACATTAATTTCTATTTATAAGACCTACTAAAAGCTAATTTTACTATCTTTCATCGCTAATGTTTTGTTAGTTTGTCTTCCCTTGCCGTCGTTGCTTATGGAAAGGTGTAATCGCTGCAGAGGTATGAAATACTTAGTGAAGCCCGTTCACGGGGACTCCATATGCATTCATTTACAAATAACATTACACATGTTTCCCCTCATACTATATTCATTAATGTACGTACACACAGATGCGCATACATACAGTATACAAGGAAGTCAACCAAAGAGAGTCATTTTCATGATACTTAGTTTTTTTAAAAAATTGTTTATTAATTTTAGCATCTATTTAACTTTTATTGAATTTGTCCGAAACGAACGTTAATTAATCATTATTTAGTTCGATTTTTTTTAAATTAAAAAGGAAATACTAAAGACTGTGTATATTTTATATTAAATTATTTTACTTTCAACAAATTTCAGTAAACTTAGTCATAAACTATTTAACATCGATAAATAAATATAATAATGAGAGATACTCTTTTATGTGAGGATATTTTGTTTGCGGATGGGTATATGTATAATCTATTTTTAATGAGGGTTAACTTTTAGAATGTTTGATTGTTTTTGTTGATAAGTATAACATCAAAGAATTTTGCGAAAACAAAAACTTCATAATCTTTCTTGGGATATTACTTTGTGTCTAAATCTGAAGCCACTAGAAGTTACAACATATAACCATAAGTATAATTCAAGCTAGGTTGGATTGCAAAACCCGACAAATATATCAATACCGGTATTTAAAAAATTATTATCATAAAACGTTTTTTTAATAAATAACTTACAGTTTCTTAAAATAATAATGCATCATTGAAGACGTATCAATTATGGAACCTGTCAATATTGATACAATTCTTGCAGATTTAAAATATTTTCATTTAAAATTCAATTTGATGCTAAAATACCGCAGTCACCTGTGTCATCGAGTGGTCAACGTCGTTGGCTACCGCTACGGAATACGGGCAGTTTTATAAATTGATTTTTCAGTCGATTTATGAATTTATGTTCAAAGGCATGGATGTATGTGATGTCTTGAATTCCCTCTTCCCACTCATCCTATCCTATGAACGGGGCGTATCGAGAGCGATTAGCTAACCACTAGTCCTGTCCTGGCCTTTTCCTTCTATTCCTACTCTCTTTGGAAAAAGAGAGGTTGAGCAACTGAGTAACAAGCAGTTCTCGTAGAAACACTTATACTGAGATAAACTCCTAAAAAAATATTTTTATGAACCATAGCGATACGGTATTTAGCTCAACCTCTCAAAGGAATAGAAGGATAGGACAAGAGGTTTGCTAATCACTCTCACCACGGTCTATTTAGAAGATGGGATGGGATGAAGGTGGGAATAGAAGACATCACATACACCCATGACTTCGAACAAAAATTCATAAATCAATTAAAAATATTTTATAAAACTGTCCGTACTGGCATTCGAACCCGTGACGTCCGTAACCGAAGCCAACAACGTTGGCCACTCGACCACACAGGCGGCATAATATAAGCTTATATATAGTTTAAATACATATAATAATTGTTAGCAAAGTATAAAGCGTATAGTTAAAAATGTAAAGCAATACTCGAAATACGCGTGTTGTTTCAAGAAACAAAAATACTTTTGAATTTTAAACTTACCAGTAGCTCGAGGTCTACGCCACCTGTTCCCCTGTGATATACGTAGCGATCCTCGTAGCGGTCTACGAGAGGAGGTTCCGGAGGGGGAGGTGCTACGCATTCAGCGTATCCGCTTTCCACCAAGTGCCTGTCAAGCTCGTCTGGGTCCCCGAGTACTCGAGTCGGCACTATTGGCGCGTTGCTGGCGCCGAGAGACTGCAATCAAAAGGCATTTGTCAAAAGTTGTAAAATCTACATGCAGGCTATCTGGGAGTAGGATATTAGAAAAAGAAAGCATGCAACAAAAAGTTTTAAGTATACTTTCAAATAATCAATGTTTAAAAATTATGAAAAATGTTTTCCGAATACAATATGTCTTACGTTAATGTCTACGTGTATTTCCGGGTGTATTTTGTAATACAGTATTGTTAATAAAATGCAAATGATTACCAAGAGCTGCCCAGGAAGAAAAGGTTTATTTATACCCAGAAATTCACTGTTTTAACTTCCCGAATAAAAAGACAACTAATGACAAAAATAATTTTCTAAGCAATAATCTGTTATTTCAGCATTATGATTAATCAAATCTCTTATTTAAATAAATGATCAATGTAAAAATACCTAAATATTAATTCATGACTTTGGACAAGCAAAGATAAATGAATGTGTCATGATATAATATTCGACCAAAAACGTTAATTACTTAACTAACTAAATTACTATGACTAGATACATCATAATAATAAGTAGTTAGCATATAATTTATCTTTAATTGAACGGCAATTTAACTGGAGCTGAATTTGAGATTCTACATTTTTTTTTTATATAAGTCAACACACGTATGAGGCTAGTTCTGATAGCACTGGCAAACTAAATATCTATTGATAATATTTGACAATCATTGAATGAATAAGTGCGTATTTCTAAGTCTATATTGTTTATACATTATCATGAGAGTATTTTTTATTAAGAACCTTGATTCATTTTATTTTACATTAGTAGAAAAATCTCACTCGCTAAACGAAATCAGTCTTCATTACTTATGGAGACGCAGTGAAGGGCAGCACAGAATTTTCAAGTGCAAGCAGGTGAAACAGTCATATGCGACGAGCGTATGCTGTGATTCCTTCATTTCACAAGTGACAGAACAACTCTTTCAATGCGTGTCTTAGAGTAGTCTACATGAGTAGTATTGTGTCAACAAAGTTCAGTTCCTACTAATTCATCAGTTTTTTTTTATCCATTTTCGCTCGCGGCAAAATCAAAAGAACACTTTTAAGCGTGCACGCGTCATGTAGAAATCCTTTCCGGCTAGAGCATTTAATCCCATACACGGGATTGGCAATTTTTCCAATACCGGGATCGAAAATAGCATCGTGTATAAATTGAGATTCGGAATTGAGAAATTTTTGCTCGGCGATTTTGAAATCTTAAGAATTTACGGATTTCCCATAACGAAACGACGTAAGACCTTTTTTTTAAGTTCTTGCAGAATTTTCAATTTAAAAAACACAATAATTTACGGAATACCCAAAATAAAGCAAAATTTGCCACCATTTTTTTTTTACACTGAACTTTTTCTGATTTTATTAATCCTAAAATCCCAGGATTAGTAATGTCATCATTTTAGAATTAGCAGAATTGGACGGGATCCCAGGATTGAAGACCATTGTGTCGGCACCGTAATGGGGCACAGAGCATGATAGATGCATGTCTACGTAACACGTGTCTGGTTCTTCATGTAAAATATTTGAAATCTGTGTTACCCTACAGTGGCGTCGACTGACATCTTAACATATGCTTAGTCCGACTATTTTTTATGTTATGCCATCAAGAATAATCATTTATCATTTGTCAGTGATTTAACCATGTGATCAAAGAAAGATTTTCCACCTTTATAATGCTTTGTGCGTCTACGACAAAATAACACAACAGTTGTGATTTAATATAATGGATAAACTTTGTAACAAATTAGATCAAAAGTAAATCCAAATTCAACTTCTTCGGCTAAGTTTGTTAGTGAAAAATTTAATCGTAACGCGTAAATAGTATGCAAATAGAATTACCAGTGACTCCTTGCTTTCTATGTCATTTTCAACTAAGCGATTACCCAAGAATGGATTTAATTTTCCGCAAACAACCATTTAATATTATTCCTTCGACGTCACATCATAATAACATTTGACGACGGGCAATAAAATCGCAAATCAAACTTTTAATTGGTTCATCCCCTTTCGCATCCTGGCCACATCTAAACTTTTACCGTAGAAATTTTATGCTACGCGTGCTTTCATCAGCATTACAAAAAGGGGTTCGTTACATTTAAATCAATGATTTATTGAAAACGAGCTTTATTTATTTGAGGCTTACAAGCCAATTGACGACTATTTTAATTGATCACTGGATCTGCGGTATCTTTAATGAGTATTAAAAATACAATTTAACACTTCCCATATAACACTTTCATATATATAATATTTCCGATATGTTTCTGGACCTTAAAGAACCAAGTGAAAAAACATGTTGCCACCCTTTGATGGACGGTAAAAATCCAGGACGTATATTTTTAAAAAACATGTTTTTCATCACTTTTAGAGTGTTCACTGTCAATACTTGGTGGAAAGGCATTATATTAATAAAAACATAATATTGTATTGTACTTTATTCCACTTTATTTGATAGGTCAGGACCGGTTTCGCTCATTGCGAGCATTTTCAACTAATTGTAGTTGTCAGTTGTCAGTTGTCAGATTGTCAGTTGACAATGTTCGCAATGAGTGAAACCAGTCCTGACCTATAAATAAAGTGGAATAAAGTACAAAGGGATATTGTGTTTTTATTCAAATGTTTTTCACTTAGTTCTTTAAAGGCCATCAACATATCGGAAGTATTTTTTAGCACCGTATGGGATTTTTTTATAAAATAGCTCATTATTTTATTACACTTGTGTAAACGCCGCGCTTTAACCCTTAACAAGGCCGCATTCGACTAAAAATAATAAAGTTACTCCAAGTTATTTGTTTTTCACAAAAGATTAATTTTAAGGATTCAATTGGAAATATTTTTAATTATAAAACCAAGTCGTTAAAAGCTAATCAGATAGCAAGATAGCAAGTTAAAATGTAGTCAAACAAACTTTCGACTCCTAAAAAATAAAGTGAAACTGATTCGGCTGTGTTTGATATCCGACGCCTCACATGTATGATATGATATTTCCTTTCAAAAATAAAATAGTTTTACATTAATATAATATTTCACCTGCTTTGGCCCAGTTGGTTAGAGCTTGTTCTACTGATCACGCAGGCATGGGTTCGATTCTCTGTAAGATCACAGTGAATTTGAGAATTATTCAATTCAAAATTGTGATCGAAGACTGGGTGTTTGTGATGACAATTCACATCATTTCCTCTTCTCCCATACTTCTGATCCTTGAATAACTGGGTGAAGCAATAGCGATTATTTAAGATTTCGACTGAAGGTGCTTAGCGGAATTTCAATATTAGCAATAGCGATTAGTCAACCACTAGTCCTGTTCTAGCTTTATCCTTCGGCGGACATGGATAAAAAAGTATATATTTTAGCATGTGTTCGTATATTTTACTATTCTAGCAAAAATGATAATTTTAGCATCTATCGCGAAATGACTTATTGACGAAATGAGATATTTGTTTATTTTTAACACTTTTTTTTCTATTATTCAAATAAATTATATTCGCCATAAATTTAATTCTGTATTTCACTTTTGACAACAAAAAGTTGACGACCGCTCGTCAAGGGGCGTTTGATGTTATCCTTTCGTAAGCAGAGGATCATGACACGTGTTTACCGCAAGTTAAAGGTAACTTAATTTTACATAGCAACCTGCATGACTGCTTTTTTATTTGCTTGGGGCTGGTTTATCTGATATCTGGATATAAAAGATTTTTTCCAATGCTGCTATCAAATCGAAAGACTTGATATCTATATGTAGTTCAAACACTCTAACATAACGAATAGTATCCATTAAATAGAAATAGAGAAATAGAACCCATTAAAATACAGTCACCTGTTAAAATTCGTTATTTTTCAGGGGAGTCATTTAAAGTTTTCAAAATTTCACAGTAAATAAAAAAGTTGTCTTGACGAATAATCTATTGTATGCATTTATGGGGAAATTATTATTTTATTTATGGCTACAGTTTATGTAATCTTTCACATACACATAATGAGATATTTAAATATTGGTACCACCATTTTTTTAGACGTAATTTTTCTTTGACACTATTTGAGTTAAAGACATTTATTAAAAATAAAGAATCCAACCATATTTACAATAAAAAACTATCAATTTCACATTAATAATACTATTTTAATGAGGGTAAGATATCAATGGTCTAAGATTTAACACCTTACCATTATATCTTTTATTCTTAGCTATTGTATAGTATATTCAGATATTATAACATTATACTTTTGTTTATAAATGATACTATCGAAAGTATCACTGTTTTGTAATTTTAGAATCCTTTTTAAACAAAAGTACTTATATTTTAAGATTTACTAAAAAAGTCAAATGTCAGTTACGATGTGTCAATTGGTATTTACTGTAGCCCTATTCTAAATATTACATATAAAGATTCTTTATAGAGTGATGTTACAGTATGTTACAATCAATAACTGATTTGTGGTCAATTGCACAGCCTCTTTTTCAGAGACAATAGAGATATTAAACTAAGAATGAAATAAAAGAAGGATCTGTTAGAAAGTAACCCTTTTTGATTTGATAGAGTATAAATATTGAATGACATCACACGTCGACACCCATACCTTTGAACGCACATTAATAAATAGTATCTTGATTGTGAAATGGAATTAAGATCACGAACTTCTACTATTAAATACTACTTTTATTTTTGAAACCTTGCACTATTAAACAGTTTTATTGATATCACTCGTAAAAGCTTGGTAAAATTGTAATAAATGAAAAGATTTCACAGTTTCTAGTGTGAATGTCAAGAATACAATTTTGACCACAACTATTTACACAGTAATTACAAAATCCTGAAAATGACAATTTTGCGTATAATGTCATCATCTACGTTATATCGTGGAAGAGTAATTTAGAACTACAGTATGTTGATATTATGAGCTAGCTAGGTCTAAGCCCATGAGACTTAGTGGAAAACCAAGAGTGTCTCTTAGGCCAAAAAGTTTTTAAACCGGTGGCGAATTAAGCACATGGGAGGCCCTAGGCGCAATAAATTTTGAAGGCCTTGTTTTATGGACAACATAAAAACGTCAGAAAATTACAAGACAAATATTTAAAATATATGAAAATCTGAATAAAAGTTTTCTGGGTTATATTATATAACTAAGATTAAGAGACCGCAAGCGCTCGCTTCATTTGCATATAAGGTAATCCGTTCCTCCTGTTCTAGATCAATGTATTTGAATTGTACTATAATATCGTTGTGTACTGCAAACAAAGTTTCAATATCTCAATTTTAGCTGAACATAAAAGTTATATTTTTTATAATTAAATATATTTTATATTATTTCTATAACTAATTTCTTCCATTATTTTAGTTGCAGATTTATGAAAGCGATTCGATTTCAATAGTATTAAACTATAAAATATTGATTGTAAATGAAAGATTTTATATATTTCAGCTAACTACTTTTGTAGACGCTTTCAATTCAACATTTCTTCAAGACCACATCTTATCAAAACCAAATCCTCGAAAGACAAACTACCCTCTTACGAACCTGCGACCCTGATAAAAATAATGATAAAGAAAACCCGAAAAGTATCCAATTTCAATTTTAAAGCAATTTTGGGACTGCGGCTTATGAAGCACTCCACATCTTATTTATCCTTCGCAAATCTCTCGGGTCTTATCTCTCTTCCCTTTGAAACAATCAGTGATCCAAATAATAATCAGATAAAAAAAACATATCCCAAAGACTCGAGTTCTTGGGCCGAAAATTTTTGATGACGTCATAAAGGACAGTATAAAACATTTTATCTAAGTTGGTAAACCAATTGTTGTGTTGTTTATAAAACGACATAAGGGATTTTATTTTTGAAACTAGTGGGCAGAAAAAAGAAAAGTCTACTTTCTTTTGAATAAATGTATATTAAAAAGGAAAAATATCTTTATAAATGTAGCAGTAGGTTTTAATTTTGGTGGCTTATTTGGTTTGTGATAACCACTTACAGTGCAAGCATAATACGATGTTAATACAAAAAAAAATTACACGATTTCGTGATTTCATCGTGGAATAGGATCTTTTTCCAGAGGCGGAGTCGGAGCTGGAAAAATCGGAGGAAAACAATTTAAGGATATTGAAAAATTATTAGTATCTTTGATAGATTCGGCGGTAACTCTAAAATTATTGACTTAATCTTACATTACTAGTGTATTCATCATATTGATTGGTAAAATCTACAAAAATTATTCTAGTGACTAGTGTCTGATGGTGTCCAGATATTTTAGTGACGGAAACATTTAAAAAAGAATATTCGGATTCGGAGTCGTCCTTCTTTTACCCAACTCCACAGCCTTATGCATATTTTCCTCATCACAAGCATTTTCATCTGATAATAAATACATTAATACTGAGCTTTTTATACTAAACCAAGTGAAATTAATAGACTGTAATGAACAACAAAAAAAAAACAAACAAGCTCACGGGCTCAAATCCTAATATGAGCAGTATTTTTTTAAATCAATTTATCGTTTTCAGTTTGAAGGCATGGGGGTTTGATCGTAATGAGAGCAATCACTAGTCCTATTTTTTTATCCTCAATCTCTTCGAAAAAGCATGCTGAGTAACTGTGTAACAAGCTATTCATGTAGAAATGTTTATATTCTACATTGAAAGCCGGCATGGATAAAAAAAAGTCCAAAGAGTTTCATAATATAAGATAGATAAAAAATGAAATTTATACTGCGTAAAACTTCAATGTTTCTGTCTTTTTTCTTCTCTTTACATGGAAATTAAAATGAACGTTTATTTAAATACTTTTTCACTGAATGATTACGTTCCTTATAAAAATCTTGAAATTGTTTCGATACATTCAAAAGCTCATTAAGATTATTGCTCCAATTATACTGCCAGATCTCCATTTTATTTTCTAAGGCCGAACGATTATTTTAAGTATCCGCCGTCGCCGGATTTCGCCAAAAATTACAATGTTTTGTCTAAGGGCATCAATTTAAAATGGCTCATAACGATTCAACAAAATGGCCGCGATGTAGATACCTCGCATTATTATTTAACCGCGCAAATTCCGCGCGCGGAACGATTGCCGCTTTAATAGTTTTTTAATGTCGCTCCATAAAAATGCCAGTGGTGTGGATAGCGTATAACAATCAAATTAATAAAAAAAACACCTATTCCGAAATAAATTCAAATGTTTAATAATTGCTATACGCGGAGAGAAAGTAAACAATTAAATGAAGAGTATTAATTGAAAAAAAAATCTTGTTAATTGTTATTGTTAACAAGATCAAAAAACATTCGATTATTATTCAACATTGGTAAAATATGTCGATGGTTTTATTATATGTTGACTAAATGAAAATTCAACATTTTTCTCAGTAACCTTGACTGGAGTTAACGTATTTCATAAAAATTGCGTATACAGAGTTTTTCTGCTCTCCGCTCAAGTTATTCTACGTTATACCAGTAACTAGGGCATCCAATCCCGGGATCCCGTTCAATTTTCTGATCCCGAAATTCCGGGATTGAGATGGCCGCGATCCGGGGATTTCGGGATTGAGAAATTTTGAGCAAATTCACGAAATTTACACGAAATTGGCAAATTGAAGATTTCAAATTCATCGGTGAGCTAAAAAAAAAAACGAGTTTCTGTGAGATTCTGGGAAAAAGTATACCAAATCGGGGATTTTAAATTCCTCGGTGAGCTAAAAAAAAAAAAAACGAGTTTCTGTGAGATTCTGGGAAAAAGTATACCAAATCGGAGATTTCAAATTCTTCGGTGAGCTAAAAAAAAAAAAACGAGTTTCCGTGAGATTCCGGGAAAAAGTATAGCAAATTGAGGATTTCAAATTCCTTGGTGAGAAAATCTCAATCCCGGGATCCCGGGATTCAAAATAAATCAATCCCGAAATCCCGGGATTGAAAAAAGGCTTCGGGATTGGATACCCTACCAGTAACCATTTACTATAGATTGATTTTTACGCAAATTGATCGAAGTAGAAGTTCTTCGGCATTCAATGGCACCAATTTCATTTGCTCGAATTTGGCTATATTTAGACGATGTTAATGCAGTTTTGTCTAATATTATTTATTATACTGTAGTTGGTCACTCAAGATTCTATTACATCTGGTGTCGTAGCTTGTAGCATTATTCTTCTTTATGTAGATTTACAAAAAAAAACTATTTCTCAACATGACATTCGAGAAATTATACTTTCGAACCATTGCATTCGAAAAATTTACCATTTATCCTGCAGATTAACGTTCCTTATTAGTTAGTGTATCCGAATTAATATTGAGTGACTCAAGAGTAATCAAATCTGTGTGGAAAGGTGCTTGCTATATTTAAAAATATATAAAACGCATTTTTTTCAAAACGATCAAGACCTGCTCGCATGATTTTCCTCATCGTGAGCATTATCAACTGAAAATGAAAGTGAAAATGCTCGTTACGAGCAAAATCAAACTTAATCCTTATGAAAAAAATCCGGGATTAGAACAGAAAAATGTGATTTGTTTAATTATGACTTATTTGACAATCACTTATAAGTGATTTAAAAGGGTATACAAATGATATTCTTCTTACTAAATCAAATAAATTACATAGAACAACTTAAGATTAATAGGCATAAACAAAACATCTTAAACGAACAAACGATTATTAATCCATCACCGTTGTTAAAACCCCTAATGTAATTAATAATAAATATTACAATAAAGCCATAGTTAATAAATTTGATGTAATGTTATTAATAATAAATATCATTTTAATTTTATCCGAATAAATGTTTTAAGAAATAAACCCAGATTGTTAATCGTTCTTTGAAACACTAGAATCACATTTGATAAGTGTAATATTGTAATTATAATTGGGATTTTAGAGTGAATAACTTGATGCATTGTGTATCTCTTCAGAGCCAGTATATATAGCTGAGCAAAATATAAGTTTAAACATAGTTCTGACGGTAGCGCAAGCCGAAATAGCTATCAACGCATAAAATTATTAAAAACTGTAGAACTAAAATACTTTGATATTTTTAATCTGTTGTATTCTAACTATTTAAAATGTTACAGATCTATTGAATAAATTTGTTCATATTTGTAAATTTACCGCACAAAGTAATTAATCGACACATTTCAAATCTGGCTGATGCAAAATTTTGGATATATTACTTTTGCTATTTCCATCACTACTTGATATCCGTCAAAATATCCCTTTAACATGTCACTAAACTTTATTAAACTTTGTTCAGTTTTGTGGGTGTAATTTACCCAGTGCCGTCACTGTGTTGATGGTATCAGAAAATGGCTTGTCATTTTAAGGTAGTATCAAAATTGAGATTGTGTCTGATGTTTAATGAAGACTGATGTCACTTCAACGACGATAATATGGAGTCAGGTCTTCAACCATGATGACGTATCATATCAAAAACGGAACATAAATCACGCAATATTATTCGAGTCAAAAGTATTTTATTTTTGACAAAAGCTTTAGCTTGATATTTTTTTCAGATTTAATTTCAATCGTACATTGTAAAAGAGGCTTACTTTCGAAATTTAAATAAATTTTAATACTACATTTATTTAGTTAAGATACAAGTCAATCTGTCACAATTTTTTTCATTTCTTAAAAACTTGTAATTGCACATCGTTATTAGCAATATGATCGATATTTATTTGGTTTTTGCATTTTTCTGCAATGACTAAGACGAATTTTTATGAGTTTTAGTGTTTTTAAAGATAACGATGATTATTAATAAGGCTATCATTTTCAAAACGGCTCATGCGAAAATTGTTCAAACAGGAACTATGAATGTATAAAAATTTAGCAGATAAAAATAAATTTTGAAAGTATTTTTAGAAATAAGTCTTAAATATGGCTAGATAACATACAAAATATCATTCCAAAGTAATGTAAAACTAAAAATACTCTTTAAATATACATTGTTTTACAAAATGAAATTCAAGTTTAATTTTTTAACTATTTTAATGAGCCGTATATACTCTCATTTACTAAAACCAGTATTAATAAATGAGAAAAAAATACAAAAGTTCTGAAAAAGGGGTATGAGAAAAAACTTACATGTATCACAATATACCACGTAATATGTCAGTAATATTTCAGTTGTTTCTTGGTATATGTAGACAAATATGTAGGTAAAAAACAACAAATAACTCGGGGCTTAATTATTATCGAAACAATGTATTTGTCAAACGAAGTGATGTTATTGTGTACGAATGATTGATTTGACATCTTGGATTCTTAGAACCGAAATATTGATAAATTAAATGAAAATAAATATTAAGAGGTAAATATTTATTTTGGTTAACTTTATCTTCTTGAAGAACACTTTCATTTCTAAGATAACAAAAATATTACATTTATTTTGATTATTAAATTACCTAATTAATTCTATACAACTGGTTGTTACTACTTTTGTTTTGGATACTTTCAATATTTATTTCAATGCTTATCAAATTAATATTAATTTCGATGGATTTTAAAGACGAAGAGATAAAGATGCTTCTCAAAAAGACACGTGTCACAATTTTGTAACCTAATCGATGTTATAACAAAGCTATAAAATTTTATTTATATCAAAATTACTACTGTTAACTATTACCATATATATTTTTTCTAATATCTATCATTCATTAAAAAAATATTGCTTGAATATCATAACTAAAATTTAACAAACTTTTTCAATCTGGTGTGTGTTGCGTATTTATGAAAGGGAACAAATTAAATGGTCAGAATTTAAATCAATTTTTAGTCAGAATAAAAATATTATAGAGTCAGAATATTTTATAACAATTTTGGTTAAGTTAGGTTAGGTTTTTTTTTAATTTCATGTAAATTATGACTATTTATTCTCACAGATATATTATGACCATTTAATATAAATTCTGACCAATGTAATATAAATTCTGACTGGAAAAATACGAGCCTTTATGAAATCAGGTTTGTTATAGAGTTACTACTACTGCAAGATAAAATTTAAATTTGATTGAATTGGCTGTAATCGTTTGTGTTATTTTCGATTTGATTGAAAGCACAAGTGTATTGAATTTTGTTCATGGTCAAGTTTTTAAACTTACCCTTAAATCGGGAGTAGACTCGGCTGGCCTGGCCACCAGGAGACGTACTCGCACACCGCATTGCCTGAGGACTGCTGCAGCTTGTTCGCAGCCCAGTCCACGCATGCTGACGTCTCCAATTCGAAGGATATGATCGCCACTCTGGAGACGGCCATCCTGCCAAGAAAAAAAATTGTCTAATTATAAATATTGTCTTCTGCTTCTGTGGTCTAATATCTGAGATCCAGGTCATTGCTGTTTGTGGTGTATCTTCTTATTTTAAGTTAATTACATATCTATTTCATACGGTTTAAAAATGTACTATAAGTATTTATGCACATTGCCAACTTGTACATAGTTGTAATGCCAAAAAAATGAAAAGCGTAAAAATAACATTATCAAGTTTAAAAAGAAAGATCGTAGCTATTATTGCTTCACACCATAGCTAGAACTATTTGTAACGGAATTTAATTAGTTTATATTTTATGCTCACTTTAAAGAAAAACGTTAAACGATATTTAAATACGGATTATTAAACTCGATAACGTTGTTTAAAGTTGTTCTTGAGAATATCAAAACTTATCAACTAATTCTTGTTAAAATAAATATTAAACTTTCTAATTCTATCAAATAAATTCAAGTTCACTTATATTTACGTCATGATAACTTACACGAAAAGCTGTTTTCATATGATTGCTTGTGATTTCTACTTCTAACATACAATACAGACAAGTACAGTATTTCAACAATTAATAATCAATTTAAAGTTGTATGTTTATAAGCCGACAAACCATCGGTATCGTTTTTAAAAAAATATGTAAAAAATCTTATTGGAAAGGAATAATTTGAGATCGAATACTGTTCTTGAAAGAAGAAGGTTTTGTTATTTTCTTAATATTAATCTAAACTACGGTTTTATACATTCACTACGCGTTTAATTGTTCCCTTATATTATAGTCATCCTACAATGAAAACCTCGTAACTTCACAGTTTACGCTTTAAGTAAAGAGCAAAAAAATATGCAAAGTTATATTTGAATCGTTCAAATTATGTGTATCCCTACATGTTATCACTAACTATCGGGTGCACCTTTCGCCATCTTCAGACGTTCAAGTGCACGGATGAATTTGAACTAACGCTTAGTAAATAAGTGTATCATGTTTACATAAGAAATTAATGTATCATTAATCCACTAAATCCACTGACGGCGACATGGATTATGATTTGATTTTAATGACTTTCAATTAGCTGGGGCAATATTTACTTAAAATTTTTGAAATTAATTGCGACTATCGTTAATATCATATATCATATCGATATCAATGGCTTTTAACTTAGTGATACACTCATTTACTAAGCGTCCATCCGTGCACTTAAACGCCTGAAAATGCCAAAAGGCAAAACCCGGTTCGTTAGTAACAAAACATGTCGGAATGTAAAAAAAATAGAACGATTCAAATTGAATATTAAAATTCTACCAAGCACCTTCAGTCAAAATTTTAAATTATAGAAAATTATGCATTTCGATTTGTTACATTATTTCAAACAATTGAATCTCAATTCTATGTTAATACGTACACAATTATGTAAAAAAAATAATAACGCTATGTATGTAAAATTGATATTTTTTTAAATAAATAACAGCATATCACATTTTTAGTATTTTGAAAATCACGAGCTTCGCAATTTAAGCTGCCGATATATCTTATTCAAATCTAAACGACTGATCTTCAATCTAAGCTTTGTAATTTAAAGACCAGATCAATCGAAGTATTTTCTGGTTTTTATTTGTTGAAAGCTGAGACTTTTCGACTCGTTCTACGTAAATTACTTTCTATGTAAATCTGTTTTCACCCTGGTTGAACGAATTCCGTGACTTAAGAATAAGACTAAGAATTGTGTCTTAGGACATGGAAATTTGAATTTCTGTATTACGGAAACTGAAATGACGATTTTTTTTACTTCTTTCTCAATACTAAGATACCTGGTTTAAAAAATCATCAGATGTACATACAACGTATATCAGACGGCAAGCTAACACATTCCGTTTTAGGCATCATTGGCGATACAAGTATTATAATTCTAGCTATTTATCACACATACGCATAGTTTCTTTTTGCCTTAAATTCGGTCACGTAATGGTACTTGCAAATTTTTCATCTGTTATAGAATTTCCGATCGCAGTTGTAATGTTATTGATGAAATATTTTGTTAACTTAAATTTGAATTGCAAAGCCCATCTTAAAGAAATAGACTAATTGCATGTATGTACTCCATATCTAAAAATATAAATTAATTCTAGACTAACAACCGAAAAACGTTATAAAACTTATCATGAAATTCGCCATCCAAACGCTACCTACACATTGGAATCGTGCATGATTAAAAAAATATACTTTAAATATTTCTGACGTAAATCACGTGAATCTTTTTTATTTAGTGATTGTTTTATATTTCACATAATTCACATCTGCGTAAAATAATCTTGAGGAAAATTTATTTTCCACACTTGTTTACGCAGAATGATCTCATATACATTGCAGTGAAGCCTTATTTTATTTACGATATCAGAATTAATGTTCCTTGGAGGAAAAACACGTGCCATAATAAACAAGGGGTTGAAAAAAATAAACCCTGTAGCCATTTCGACCTCAACTATGAATTACGTACGTTGAGTGATTTCTTAGTGTAAAAATATAATAAACAATTTTGTGGTTGTTTAAGCATGGAGAATGTTAATATTTTTTTCAGCGTTTATGGTACAAAAAAATGTTATCTAATTAAATGCATATGAAATGTTACAGAAGTAATATTTATCAAAAACAAAATTTTAACTGATCTAAATGGAATAAAATCAAAAGTTCAAACTAAGCAATGTGTCGTATCGTATGCATATATCTATTTACAGGTAAATACCAGTTATCTTAACTAGTAAATAAAGGATACTTTTTGACTATTTTAACACTTTTTTCTCTAAAATTAAATCTGCTTTTTAAGGACTTTTTCAAGATTTATTTTTCGCACTCTAAAAATAAACGAATTACTCAATTATTTGTCGACATATTAAACACGCATTAAAAATACTTTAAATAAATTTTATGAAAAATTTCAATAGTATGTAATTATGAAAAAAAACAATTACATTCACTTAATATCTTTGTATTTTTTTCAAACGGAATGATTGTTAAAAAAGTAAACTCGAAATCACTTCATTCAACAACAATTTCAAGAATAAATAATATTATTAATTAAAAATAGCTCTATTCTTGTAGATGGTTTCATAAACATATGAATCGGTATATACAGCCCTCTTAAAACCACCCTTGGAATAAAATTGTTTTTATGCAATACTTAGTTTTGCGGAAAGTACGCAGATTGCAGAAAATTGTCATATCACATATAAAGAGTATGCAGACACAAAACAAAATAGAATTTCAGAACACTTCTTGAACATTTTTATTTTTCATTTCATTTTATTCTAAGCGGGAGAATAAAATAGGGATATGCAATGAAAGATTATAGCGTCGTAAAGAAGTCTACAAGTACGGAAATGTCCCGAAAGAAATTTCGAGATTAAATAAAATAATATAATTTCTTACCTTTTTTGCATTTAACTTTCTTTATAACGATGAAATATAATATGATATGTTCACGTTCCACCATTATTTTTTTTTTAATATGTCGTTTTATTAAGCTAGATATAATTTTGAGCTAGTGCAAAACTAATTAAACAGATACATACTAATATTAAAAGTAAGCTTGTTCATTCAAAATATAAGAAACAATAAGAATATACAGAAGTCTTAAAGAACACAACGCAATTTTTTCAATTATACCATGAATTTTTTTTTTTTAATGTCTATTTATTAGTTTTAAACAAAAACAATTTATTGTTTTAAATCCTTTCAAATGAGATATGAAAAAAATGTATGCATTGTAAGGTTTAATTCACAGGTAATATTTATGAAATGTTATTCCACTGATTGTATTAATATAAGTGATTTGTAAGATCACTTTTAGGGTGTTCACTGTCAATACTTGGTGGAAAGGCATTATATTAATAAAAACAATAATCCTTTGTACTTCATTCCAATCAATTTGTCAAAAATTTCCCAAATTTTAATTATGTTTGTAATTACTTTCAATCGCATTCTGAATTTATGAATCTGGGATGACTTTTTAATTATATGTTAGTTGTGTTGAACATTTTAATTTTGTGTTATTTTAGAATCACTTTAATGTAATTGGCAATTTCTTTTCAATGCCAACTGTTGTGTATAACTTTTCAATTTTGTATAAATAGCATTGTTAAATTATATTTCTTATCAGTTGACAATGCTCGCAATGAGCGAAACCGGTCCTGACATATTAAATAAAGTGGAATGAAGTACAAAGGATTATTGTTTTTATTAATATAATGATTTGTAAGAGTTTTACTTAAACATAGATTTTGATACTTAATGACAATATAAGAATGAGATTTTCGCTCTTAGAGCAGGGAGTAATGAAATCCAAATAATAGCAATATTATTGTATATATTTGTAGGTGAAAATATAAAACTAAAAAAACTCAGGAAAGAAGGTCACTCTACCAACAATTGGCAGTGAAAACTTGAGCAACAAAAAACGATTTCGTAATTTAGGGTAATATTACAGATGTTTTTTCGAATAATTAATTTCATCAAAAATAATAATGAGAATTCGTTAAGCAGAGCATATTTTTGACTTCTTGGAAAAAGTTTTCGGCTTGTTTTCAAATTTCATTACACTTTTAATATACTTTGCAGCAATATATTTTTTTATATGCCAGAACGTATATTTTTAAAGGTCTGTTTATCCCGTATTTTATTAAGTGTCCCCGAATACAAATATATTTTTTAAATCCATGTCCGCTCCCAATGTGGAGCATATGGCCTCCTAATGGAGGTATCTCAACAGAAGTTTTTTCTACGAGAAATGTTTGTTACTCAGTCGCTCAATCTCACTTTTTAATTGAGGATTAGGAAAAGGATAAGGAAAGAAGGATAAGGCTAGAAACTAGTGGTTGGCTAATCGCTATTGCTACACCCAGTTATTAAAGGATCAGAATGATGGAAGGAGAGGAAATGATGTGAATTGACATCACAAACACCCAGTCTTCAATCACGACTTTGAATTGAATAATTCTCAAATTCACTGTGATCTGACCGGGAATCAAAGCCAGACCTGTGTGATCGGTAGAGCAAGCTCTAACCAACTGGGCCACAGCAGACGACTCTATTATACTTACTTATAAAATATTATAGTCGTACAAGTTTTCTGTGAAAGTAACGCGTTACCCATTGTTCTAACCAAGCTTTGCCTGCTGAAAAAAAATCACTTAAATCAAAATAAAAAAATATATACATTTATTCTTTTATGCTGTGCACTCTTGTATATTATGAAAAGGTTGTGAGAACAATATCAAAGTAACAGTATTAATGTATCCTCAGAACCTATCCGTCTGACTCAATTATATTATCCTTTGATTGCTAATTACTACCGTCGGCGCAAGTAAGTGTATCAATTGTTTCTTAACACGGTTATCTATCTTCGTACCACTCAAATATAATATCCTCTGTTCAATGGACTGTAAAGCGATATCAATTATTATTTGTATAGTTATATTATGTCCTTCACGTCCGACTTACATCTTTACTGGAAGTGAAAGCTCTAGAGTCCGATCAATCGAACGAGAGCTTATGAAATCGGACACTATATTGAATTGACTACTTAAGCTTTCGTCTTTGTTTGCGGAGTGACCGGTAGAGCTTTTTCGAATGTCAATATTTTGAGGTTCGGAGAAGGTAGTTGATGACACTGGTTTTTTTTTCTAGTAACATGATTGATTTGTGAATCTTATAAGGTTTTTAAGATATCAAAAAATACGTTACATCAAAAGACAACAAACAAAGCTTATATTGAATTATTTAAATTTTGTACACTTTCATAAGTTTCATTGTTGATAATTTACAAACCCTAACTAGGATTTGAACCCGTAACATCTATAGCCGAAGCCAACGACATTGACTACTCGACGACACAGGCGGCAAAAAAAAAATATAAATTGATTTTTAAATCTTTTTATGAATTTCTGTTCGAAGGCATGAATGAATGTGATGTCTTGAATTTCCCCCTCCCACCTATCCTATCCTATGAACGGGGCGTATCGAGAACGATTAGATAACCACTAGTCCTGTCCTAGCCCTACCCTTCTACTCTCTTTGGAAAAAAGAGAGGTTGAGCAACTGATTAACAAGCAGTTCCTGCAGAAACACTTCTGTTGAGATAAAATCCATTAGGAGTCCATATGCTCCACATTGGCAGCGGACATGGAAAAAAAGCTTTACCGCACCAAAACCACCTAGGATTTTTTTTGCGTATGACCGGTAGCATACAGTTACCTTTAAATAATGAAATTTCTTCTATCACTCAAATATTACGTAGAATCTTTACATTTTGATCTCTCTCTGTGAGTTGTTAGTTGTCAATTATAACGCTCACATTTACTGATGTGTTGCAGTTATAGTTGTAATGGCATTACTAAGATATCAGATTCAAAATCATGTTAACAAACAATTATTGCGAAGATTGCAGATGGCGCTGATAAAGTTTGATTATACGTGAATCGATGCGCAAGTAATATGAGAAGCAAGTTGTATAACTTGTTACAATATTAGCGGCGGAGATTGGAAATACTAGACAAAGATACGCTGGAAAGTTTTCCTTCGGCAAGAATAATGTGATTCAGAACCATTATGAATATATTTCCATAGCTACACCGTTTATTACGGTGGTCGTTCTAAAAAAAACTTTAATGTATAAGGTAGCAATATTTTATGTGCTTAAGATATTTGGGATAATATTCTTTGTGAATTATTTCCGTGTTTATTATATATCACCGGATTAACATCCACAATTTGTGACTTTACTTGATTTCATCATTCCTAATACAATTGATTGATTGTTTCAAAATCAAATTTTGAGTTGATTTAGAGAATTTAAATGGTTCTTCGTATTAGATCAGATATATAAATAATGAGCAGCTTGGTATCAAAACTCATAATATCCATTATTGATAAATTAACCAAATAAGTATAGAAAAAAAATCTAAATATATCAAAAAATAGTTGTTTATTAAAATGTACTTTAAACCCTGCTAAAGATCACTATCAGTATCTCATCTTACATTTTTAAACAAATAATATGTTACGGTTAAAAAGAACCAATCTGCGAAATTATATTTTGCATACATATTATACATAAATTTCATATGTTAATTTTTGGACATCTCTGCGATTTTCTTGAAACTCATATTAGAAAACTTTCTTCGATATTTACAAACGCAATATCTACATTATTTTGATTTATAAAATTAAAAATCAAGACTTGTTATTCTACTTGATATTAAGTTTTTTCTCTGAAATTTCATTTTTAAAGATAAAAAATACATTTTTATTCGTCTAGATTTGGGTTGATTGGTTAAGTTTTAATAGATAAATCATCTTAGAAAACTATTTAAAAAATAAAACTTTAATCTTTGTAATTATGTAGCTTTTTTAATTTATACTTTTCTCCCTTCTAAATTTTGATCATAAAAGTTTTAATGGAATCCTTGCTTAATCAAAATTTGTAATTCGTAAATTCGAGAAAAAAGTTTATTCGATTAAATATCACATATAAATTATGTTCATTGATACCATTATCTATCATAAAAAGTTCAACAATGATTTTTTTTATATACGATGGATTTTATGAACTTATTTATGAAAATGCAAAAAAAGGAAAACAGTGAACAAAGTTACAAAGTTTTCCAGTAGTCTTACTACAGGAAAAGCCTTAATTATGCCGTGAAAACTTTATGTCGCTGCACAGTAGAATTGAAACAAGTAATATGATTCAAAGCCACCCTGTAAAAAAGATCCTAAAAGAAAGTTTTTCCAAAGTTAACTAGTTTTTGCAGTATAGACGTATTTTAAATGTTATCAAAGTTATTTTATTGAACTTTAAGGCTTAGCAAATAAAGCTCTCATTAGTGATTACATGTTTTATTATACTTATCGTATGCAGCCCTAAATTTGCATCTGTTTATTATGTTATATACAAATATTCATAACGACTTATAATTTGTAGCATTACAAGTACAAATTCAAAATCAATTGTTTTAAAGCAAACGTTTATCTCGTATTGTTTTTTTGTTTAATAAAAAAGCTTGATAGATGTTTCAACGCACATCACTATAATTTACAATATATAGTAATATTATTGCTGTCAACAAATTGCCGATAAAACCAAAAGTACACATTTGAATGTAAAGGTCTTCATTTCACATTAGATTAATCTAAGTTAACGACATTAAATAAACTATATAAAAGTTAAACCGTTATAATACTCGACCTTTTATATAAAATAATTGTATTGACACGCAGTGACTTTTGAATTCTATAGACTCAGCCATGCACAACCTTTATCTTCTAGCGAGCCGCACAAAAAAAAATTATGATGGGTTCCGGCCGCATTTTTTTAAAATTTAGTGTATGCTCAGTCCTCCAACAGCCCTGCTAAAAAAGCGCGTAAAAAAGATAAAGTGAATTTAAATAAATGAATAATAAGGTTCCATTCCATTATTTTGACCGTGTTATTTCGAAAACGTGAAAATTAATAATCCATGCAAAAAGGGGATTATAAGTAGGTACTTTCTTAGGAAAAATGTTTTTATTGTAAAAATTTTAAGTACCTAACATGTTTTTTTATATGTGTAATAGTATATCCAAATCGTTATTTCATATAAACTATAGAAATATATCATAAACGGGTGATTTTGATAATTAAATTTCATGCGGTTTTATAAAATAATAATACATTTTCATTGAAAAGGATCAAAAATTTTGAAACCTGTCAATATTGACATAAATCTTAAGAGATAATATTTTAGTTCATTGCGAAAACTATTATTAAACTATTTCATAGTTTATCTATATTAAAAATTCAATTTTGATTAATTTTCAATACAGGTATTTTGGGTTTTCAAATCCGGTATTTTGTTATAAAAAAACACGATGAATACCGGGTTTCCGATTTCAGTATTGCAACCCTAGTAAGGATATAAACATTTATCTTGTGGAAATTTAGTGTACTCCGGCGAAACAATATGGTTACTGATTCAGCGGGCCCCGAACATTAACTAACAAATCTAATTAATTACATTTTTATTGCTCCCAGACGTGAAATAATATCCTTCGCGCCGCCACTGCTATTATTAATTAGTGCTATTGTCATTGTATCGTGGCCTTTGAGTTATCATGACATAACTTTAAAGCAATTACTTCGATTCGACACGCAACATTCTCTTTGTAATTCAAATGATTTAATAACGTGAAGTTATTTGCTTAAACCAATAAGGAAAATCATAACATTCTTGGCAATCTATCGTGAAAATTAATAATTGAATAAATAATTTAGAATTATTTTCATTTTGATTTTGTTAACTTCCACAAAATTCTTGGTCGAACACGATCCGGGTTTCGCCTCTCGGCATCTTCCGGTGTTGATCAGTGCGCGAATGCACTCGAACTAACTGTTAGTAATAATTCAAAATGAAAATAATTCTAAATTATTATTGAATTTCCGTCAAGCACCTTCAGTCGAAATTTTAAATTAATTGAATAAATGTACAATTAACCATTTCCGCTCCCAAATTGGAGTATAATGGAAATATTCCAACAGGAGTTTTTTTTATGAAAACTGATTTATCCTCAGTTGCTCAATCTCATTTCTTTCAAATATAGTAGAAATATTAACAACAGGGCTATGACAGGACTAGAAGTTAACTAATCGCTCTCGCTAAGCTCCGTTATTTCAGGATTGGAAGAGTGGGAGGGAATTTTTAGATATCACAAACATCTATGCCTTTCAATAAAAATCGATAAATCAAAAATGCTCTTCTCGCACTGGGATTCAAGCCCCGAAAATTCGTCACGGAAGCCAACGACGTTGACCACTCCGCTACGGACCATGACAATATAAAAAACAAATTGTGAATAAAAATCTTATCACCGAAGAAATCATTGTTTTCAGATTGTATTCGTAGAACTTCATTGTAATAAGGTGAAAATAGCAAAAAATCTTATTCTATAAGAATAATAGGGTATTTTTGATAGTTATTTTCGCTTCACGCCACCGTCAGATCTAGTACCGAAGATATTTTATATTGCTTTATGTTCATATTATGTTTAACTTATTTTACCGGAATATGAATAATATGAAGAAATTATCACTTCTGATATAAAAATCATTTTTGCAATAATATAAATTTAAATCCAAAACTTTTATGAATTATGTCTATGGTAATTATTTATGGTGAGTAATTATCCTGAATACCTACTCCAAATTGCAGTGTATAAAACGCTACAACAAATGGATTAACACTGTTATATTTTATATTAAATAAAATAATGTATTTTCAAATAAAAAAATACATTATTTAAAACCATTACTTTCGTTAATAAATCCACGCATATTTAATTTCCCTCGATTTCGCAACTGAATTAAATAATAATTATTAATTAACTTCCTTTCCTCCAGTCGTTAAAGTCTCACCCCATGAAAAAGTTTATCCAGTTAACGGTTAATGATTACATAAATCTATTGCGTTTTGAGAAAAACTCCTTTAACCCTCCACCTCCTGCGAAACCACCCCGAACCCTGTCCGCAATGAAATTCTTAGCAACGCTGTTGCCTCGCGATGATTAATATGGAATCAATTAACTTTAAGGCGGGAGTTTCGAAGCAAAGAAATATAAAAAATATTACGCGTAATTTATGTAAGTACTCAAACACGTTTTAAAGTATCATTTTAAATGAATGCTTTCAACGTTCTTACGTTTTTTTGGGTAGTCATTAAGGGGTTAATTAACTCTGATTCTTACGTAGTTATGATGAAAGATTCGTTAATCTTTTGATGTCTTCTCATTATCATTGGTAATCAATCTATAGACTGTTGTTAAATCAGCAAAAATATAATTATTAAATTATAATTAGCTTTGTATCAAATATAATATACATATTATTCAGAACATTACCGAAAACCAAAAAAAAGGTTATTTTTGTCGAAACAAAAACCGGAAAAGAACCGACACTTTTTTAGGCTACCCGGTAATAAAAAATACTGAATTTTATCTGTTTTAAGAAAAATTAAACGTTTTTGATGGATGGCTTGAGGGTGTTGTGATTTTTATATTTATATTTTTTTTTATTTTCACATGCGTATGGAATAATATACAAGAATGCGATAAAATGAAAATAATTTAAAGACACACACATATATTTTATTTATACCAAGGAATACAATAAAATATCATAAAAATTACCCTATCGGCAACTCCTCCGGGAAGTATGGTCTTGACGACGACTCCAGTGCTGCGGCCTCCGATGATGCCAAAAGCGAGACCGCTTCCGTCATTTTCTAGCTCGATCACCTCCACTTGGGCCCAGTCACTGTTCACCTGAAATTAAAAAAAAATTCTTGCTTACAAACTTGTATTCCATAATTTAATGGACAGCTAAAAGTGACTCTCATTAGATTTAATCGATTCACTTAATTAATTAAATTATTCTTTTAGTTGATCATTAATAATATAATAAGCTCTTTGTATTGTACATATATGTAAAGTTAATTTTAAATGTTGTATATATTTATCAAATCAGACATTTTTAATTTATTTCTCCTATCGGGGCGATTATGATGGTAATAATGATAGTTTCAGGCCACAAAGAAAAATTAAAGTTAAAATACGGCCAATCCTTTTTTACGCATTGAACACGTTCCACGTTAAGATAAAGATATAGTGAATGATAAAATAAATGAAAAAATGGTTCCACTACGACCGTGTTATTCTGAAACCGTGCAAAAACAAGATTTGATGTAATTATTTAAAAATAATGCTTTTATTGCGAAATATTTAGATAAAAATGTTGTATATTATAATTCAAAATTTTATGAGACCTACATATGTCTTCGTAAATTTATCACTAACTAGCTGGTACCGGTGCAAGCGTTGCAATGCCAATCGAAGAAAGAAAGTGTTTGTGTTTTAATTGTGTTTATTGAAGTGCATGCTTTCTTTTTCTGTCTGTTTGACGTTTGTTGCCGATTGTTTATGGTAAAACACACGCGCCACCTACTCTAATTTAATTGTACTATAACCTTCGCGCAAGTGCAAACATTGATTTTTATATATATGACCTACTGTAAGTAAATTTTACTATTCCTATAACCTTCCCAGAAGTGCAAGCTAAAAGGTTGTTGAAGTTTTATTGCAATCGAATCAGCGGTTTTCCAGTCTATAGAGTACAAAGAAACGTCTACTAACAAGCAAACATTTTTATATATACATTTATAAGATTTGATGTAATATTTGAAGTATTAAGCTGGAAAATCGAATCTAAATTTTCATCAGAAAGGCTTTTTCTATGAACTGATTTATTCTGCTTCGTCGACGAAAAAGCTTACTCACATTTGTTAAATTCAATTATTTACTTAAAAATGTATGTACTTTATTTTCATTTTAAGATGAAATCTTCGGGGGCCTCAACAAAATGTAAACGGGCCGCAGGTTGTGTATCAAATTGTGTATTTTAAGTGTGTATCATTTTAACATTATATGGTTATCGAGAAATCGTTTTACACCAGTTGTTCAACATTTTTTTAATATATAAGAATGTAAGTATGGAATTAAATAAAGATTTCAATTACTATTTGAACTGAGTGTTTTAAAATATACAAATATTACGAACATCCAAACAAAGTCAAATTGGTCAATGTTTTTAGCTACAAATAAAAAACGCTCCCAGTCTAAATGTCTTGAGGGCGATTGTGCAACCGGCCATAGACATAAATAGTCATCAGCGTCTACTAAGAAAAAAAAGCCAACGTTTAAAAATATAATTATTTCTGTGTCATAAAAATAATGTTAAAACTCCATCAGAGTGGAATACGGTAACGTAGGTGTATATTTCCTGGTATTTTGTGCATCGCGTGTCCCGTCCATGACAGTTTGAAAGATTACACCGGGCCAAGACCATGGTATATAGCGCAGTCTCAAATATGAAGTAACAAGAGTCGTTTATCAAAATAAATATTTAAAAAAAACCAACACAAGTTATTCCCAGCGCGAAGGCGGAGCGCTTAATTCCTCCCCGGGGAATCCCCCGCCAAGTTTTCACTGATATTGTTTCGTTATTAATGGTGTGTCCGCAACGGGAAACTTTCAACAGGAAAAAATCTATAAGAAAAACTCGGAGATGTCCCCACACTGTACAGAGGAAACGTGCCAAAGAATCGAAAAGATCCGATGCCAAGATTGGAAAGAAAGTAAAACAGATTGATCAAGTGGGTGTTGTCAACCAGCTGATCCTCATCAGGGTTGTCAATATGTTTAATTATTCTTAGCTTTTTCCAGACTTAAATCGGGATTATATGTTACTTAAAAAACTGTTTTACCTAAATAATATCAACGGATCGATAGCAGTGATCATTAATAAGCTATTCAATAGAGACCGCTAACACACAAATATGTACACACTAGAAAATACAATCCCGGACCCCGTTCTGTTCCCTAAATTTTGGGATTCAGAATTGATAAATTTTTATTTGTCCCTAATTTTATATTAAAAAAAACTATATAGCATTACGGCTAACGGCCAAGGTTACATGCTTAAGGGGAGAAAGAGAAGAGATATAAAAAAAACATAAATATATCAAAAGTTTATTTTATATACGGATTTTTTTATGAAAGTTTTAATTATTTCACAATAAAAAAAATCGTTAGCTTGAATTTAATTTTTAAGAGTCAGACCAAAATTCATCTATTAGTTATGTAGGTGATGTCAGGAATTATTTAAATATTAAATATGATAGATAACCGTGAAGTATTTTCAATTTAAATTTGATTCTTAACGTGCTATAGTTATTCCTGAAATTTCAGGATCGATGTGAAGTCGATCGAGGGTAATTGATCGGAACCGCGGGATTTCGGTATCCTGCGGTAGGAAACCCTAACACATACATATTTGACCAATAATTTTCAAGAATGAATTATATAATATTAACGGTATATTGAAAGGCCAATTCAAATTATTACAGCCAGGTCTAATAGATCGAATCCCAATCCGGACACTTTTACCAATTGATTTTGTAATCGTATTTCTTTTAATGTTCTACGCCTTAAATCTATAGATGGCAATGTTTTACTTCCTTAACGTACAAACGAACCTTTAAAATGAGAGGTTGGCAAACTGTAATTCCTTGCGTAGAGAAGATACATTTTTTTTTATTCTCTCAATGAGAAAGATTGAGAAATTGAATATCAACCCGACACCAGACCAGACTAATAAAAATGCCCAGAAATATACTCGTGTGAAACGAGTAACGAAAAACTTCTTTTTATAATATGCAAAAATCACATTGCGGGGTTAAAGAAGTTCAATATAAGACGACATCAAGAATCGAAATACTGAGAAAAAATATACAACATTGATCTTTCAAAAATGTTAAAACTAAACCGGAATTAAACATCTGCTTGTGTTAGTCTTCGTATGCTTCGTTCACTCGTCGGAAAACCATTTACAGATGGAAAATCTGAAAAAAAATGTGTGATGGTTTTACGTTTTAAAAAAATCTAAGCCCGGCTGATTTAGCTCGGATAACTTGGGTATATTAAAAAATCTTATTCCGCCTTGAATACAATGAGCTTTTATTCAACCGTTTATATGCAAAGTATAATCATATTTAAAATTTTTATATAGAAGTGTATAATCTTAATATTGTCTATGTTTTCTGATATACATGAGAATAAAACAACTTAATAAATAAATACGTTATTATTTATCTTTTAAATGAAAATAATATGCTCCACATTGCAACGGACAAGGTTTAAAAAATGTGTTCTGGTTTGCACATATTTATGTTTAAAAAAATCTTTTTATTATTTAAAATTTTTCCAAGCATTAGTAAGTGTAGTACCTACTTGGTTTTTTGACAATTATTTCGGTTAAAGCTGGTATGTCGGTTATTTTATAATATAAGACTTAATTGTGGGACAAATAATTATCATTGATGATTGTAAGAAGATGAAGTTTCATCACAGCACTCTAAGGTTAACTAACCTAATTTGCACAAACTGACACAAATCAATGGTTTAACTCAGCTGATATCTGTTTTTAAAATACATCTCCGTATAAACATATATATTAATGTACATTTCTAAAATGGTAGGTTAATTAAAAAATAAAAATATATTTACGTGCGAGAAATTTATGGTGGCGCTTTTAACATATGTAAAAAAAATCAAAACAAAAAATAATTGCATAAAGATAATTTTCATTCTATAAACTCAAGTTGCGGTCGACCGCAAAAGCTCCCAGGGTGACAGTTTTGCCGCGCATATTTTTTATGGATATAAAGGGAGTAAAAATAAAGACGAAATCGAATCAGTCAAAATGCTCTGGACCATCAATTTTCAATTTTTCTTTGTATTTTATATTCAGAGCATTGTTTTTTTTTAATAGAGTCGTCAACTGACTTTTTTTGACTGTTATCAAATTTACTTAATGATTTAAAACTTTCGAATAATTATTATAAATGTCAATTAGCGAAAAATGTACCGTAAGCAAGTTTCGTAACACATACTTACGTGAGATTAGAGCAGCATTTTTCAAACTATGTTCCGCGGAACACTGGTGTTCTGTAGGACTTAAATAGGTGTTCCGAGAAAATTTTCTATGGTAATATACGCTGTAACACATTAAAGCATCTTCAACTTTATATTAAAAATCGAGTGATGGAAAATCTCCACTGATTTTTAAAAGTCAAATATCTAATTACAGGCGGAGATTTTTGATCAATAAGAGCTTTTTTTACTCATAATCGATGAATAATAAGTGATTAAATAACACATATTTTTACTATTTTAAATTACCCGACCTAAAAAAACAAGTTGTGTGTCCGGTAACATTTCCAGATTTGCGAAGCGTTCCATTGCACAATTAGTTTGGGAAACCTTGGATGACAGTATTAAATGTGAAATATCGTTTGTGACATTCCCATATGTTTTGTCACTAACGACCCGGGTCTCGCCTTTATAAATTTGGCGTTCAAGTACACGGATGAACTTGAACTGATACTTGGTAAAAAAAATGTATATTGTGTACATTTAGAGAGCTAAAGATCATATAAGATCGTTTAACAATAAAAAAATCAGACTCACAATTTGCAAACCAATTTATTACAAAATATCATAACATAAATTTGAATTCAAGGCCAACCTGTTTACATCTTTGTAATAAAGGCCTAAAACTTAATACACATGAGCAACTTGAAATTAATTGGCATAATTAAGACATATTATTTCAACAGACAATTATAAATTTGTCACCGTTGTTAAAACCCATAATTTAACTTATAATAAATATCGGTTTAATTTATCCAAAATTACCTTGAAAAATCTCATATTTTTATCGTTTTTCGAAACATAAAAAATTTAATATGAATTAGGATGTTAATGTAAATAGAATATAATACAAGATGCATTGTGTATGTTTTCTTAGCCAGTATATACAGCTGAGAAAATGTAGTCACGATTTTCTTGAGTTATTTACCTAGTTTGGAAAAATTGGCCGAAATTATATTTTTTCTAAATTGAAATTAAATACGAATGTCCGTAATACTGGTATTGATAAATAAAATCGCTTTTGAATCCCCTAGATTATATTTATAATAAACGACTTCGTAATATGTGTTTTTTTTTATCAGGAAAGCAGTAAATCAAGGAACGTAAATGGAATGATAGCTATTTTAAAAAGGTTTTATTCGGGACTATTTGTAAAACATTCCTTCTGAAAATAATAGTTTCATTTCTATAATTGAAAACCCAGTCACTAGTGGGTTAAATGGAGGCCGATTTACAGAGGGTTGAAACAAAAAAAAAGGGTGACAAGGCCACACGCACCATTCATTGAAAAAAACTACCTCGTTTATTTCCGGTCGGGAAAATTCGTAAAAATTTCGCAGAAAATGTTTTAAAAAAAATTCTCGCTCGCGTCCCGCTCCAGGGGTCATACTTTTATGTCCAACTCTTAAAACAGCTTGCCTTCGATTTTTATTTTGTTTGCTAGCTGTTAAAATATAAACATTATTTTGTGTTTTTTTTGATATTTCAGTCACATAAGTGTGTTAAGCATTGTTTTGTTTGAACCAAAAATTGATTTTTCGCAACTCGACAGAATAAAAGATACCCAACCAAACTTGCTGCTTCTTCTACTCGTAATTTTTGTTGGTTCTATAATATAAAAAGCACTGCTGACTATATTTTATAGTTATTGTCAGAGCTTTTTTTTTTTTAAAAAAAGTACCAGAACTCACTTCTTGTCAAGATTTCTATTTAACCCGTGTCTATTCCCAATGTCAAGCTTCCTTATAGAGGTATCTGAACGAATTTTTTTACGAGGACTGCTCTTTACTTAGTTTTTCATTGTTTTACCATAAAAGAGAGTAAGGAGAGAATGACAGGAAAGTTAAGACGGGACTAGTTAGTTAACTAACCGCTCTCGCTTTGCTCACAGTACTCAAACCCGTGAGATCCGTCACGAAGACCAACCACGTTGACAACTGCGCTATGAACTCAACTGTTGGGAATAGGTGTTGTAAATAAGAGAACTTGCAAAAAACAACTATATACCCCTGGTTCTGATCACAGAGTAAAACCTGGTATTTTTTTTAACATGACATTAGAAAGGGATCTAAAATAGAAACAAACACAATGGTTTCCATGAAAAAATCAACAGTTTTTAAAGCAAAATTAACATAAAATTTTACGAATATTGATTTGAAACATTAAAAATTGCTAGAAACAGTTGACGGAACGCCCTTCTACCGCGTTAAATGAACATAAAAGCACTGGTTGTTGTGATATAAAGTAATTCATACATTAATTATTTACTATACATATTTATTTTACGATAATGTCTTTTGGTTATTTTAATCAACTGACAATTTTTTAAGTGCATTGCAATTATGAATAACAAAACCACTTTGTAGTTGTATGACGTTGTTGCTTTTATTATTTCAACGATAAAGCTTCCAAATTTATACCATAGCTGTCAGTTGCATCTTCTCACAAACCATTATAAAAGCGATTAATGAATGCATTCAGCGCATTAGTAAAATGCTTTCAAGCTCGTTGTTACGAGATTACATCATTTACTTCGATACTTTGTAAGCTTTATTAGTTAGACTTCTTTTCAAGTGAAAAACATTTTGTATCTTAAAAGCTATAAAGATTATTAAAAAAAACGTCTTATATCAGATTTGTAAGAAATTTAACTGTATTCAAAAACAATAAAAAAGCAATATGTTTATTTATAACCTTTTTTCAAAAATCTGTGAAAAATATCATTTATATTTCGAATACTTTGCTTTATATTAATAATTATTTTATTTCATTAAAAAAACACTGGAAAATTTGGTACCTAATTAATGATTATTCAATTTTACGAATTAATTGAAAAAATACTTTTTTATAATGGAATCGTTTGCGACTTTCAGTACGATCGCTTATTTCTGTTAATAATTTGTATGATATTTATTTTTGATAATATTGTTAGTATTAAATTTGGTTAGAATTACAAAAACAGTCGATCGGGAAAATTAGTCTCGTATAAACTGAAATTAATAAATTGTTGATTTAATTAACTAATTGTAAGTTAGTCATCGATTACGTATATGTTTTCTTCAATAATGGCTCATATTTTTATCAAAAAATATATATTAAGTATATTTTGCCAATAGTTTATAATGTTTATCCATTTAACTATTGGTTTGAAAGTTATGCGTTATTCAACCTTTTTTTTAACGTAGCCATTGACATTGACCGTGGGTAATATACTTGGACAGAATTTAAAAAAACTACGCGTACACATCCTTATAACATACCCTCATTAAAAAAACGAAATTTGAGTGACATGTTATAAATATAAATAGAATTGAAATCATTTTTCCCATTTTACGCCAGCCTACTTGATAGAATCACAAGAAATATATCTTATTTAAAGGTGGGTTACGTCTCCATAAATTATTTTTATCATATCTCATTCACGATCTTTAGATAAAAAAAAGGTACATATATTCGGTGGAATAACGTTAAGTCAATTTAAATTTTGTCGCCTGCTGTGGCCCAGTTGGTTAGAGCTTGCTCTACCGATCACGCAAGTCTCTTCTCCAATCCTTCTGATACTTTAATAACCAAGAGCGATTAGTTATCGACTAGTACTGTACTAGCCTTATTCTTCTATTCCTACTACTCTCTTTAAAAAAGAGAGATTGAGCGACTGAGTAACAAACAGTTCTCGCAGAAAAAAAAACTTTTGTTGAGATATCTCCATTACGAGACCATATGCTCCATATTGGGAGCGTACGTGGATAAAAAAATGATTTATTATTCAAGAATTAATTATATTTATTAGGCAAAGCGAAAAGTAATTTAGTAAGTAATGATTTCATCATCATATACCGATTGTTTATTATGCGTCCCTCCATCTTTCACTTTATTTTTCGTCAATATTCAATCCTGAATTTCGTATTTTTAATATAAACATAGCAAGTCTTCATGTTATTTTTTCCAATTTTGCTTCCTTATATACAAAAAAAAATATATTACGATTATATGCAATATATGACAATAGATGTTTTCCTTCTCAACCCCTATCATGCCAATATTGCTAATGGGTTAATTTAATATGAAAACCCTTGAGAAAATTCTTGTGACAGATCCATTTTCTGTAGAATCCTCTCTACGCGTATATTCTTGGAAAATCTCATTTCTCGGACACAAAGTTTCTTTAATAATCTTAGTTTTCCATTATATGACCTACGATTTCATTTTTTATAATTTTTAAAACTATATTTTTTTAGTCATTTAAAGCAACGATTTCCAACCTGGGAGGCGCGAACAGTCCAAAATATATATTTACCCTTTGAAACGTGTCTTTATTATTAATATGAAATAAAGGATGGAGAGGCGTGAATATATTTTTTTCTTCAAAGGGAGGCGCAGTAACATAAAGGTTGGAAACCACTCATTTAAAGGATTTTTTCTATAAAAAGAGCAGACATGGGTTCCGAAAGCTACCGAGTTAAATTATACATATTTCGAATTCAAAACCTATCGAACGGAATATTTTTTTAAAAATATGTTTTTATTTTACATAATATTCTTGCAACAACTATTTTTATTATTTAACATAGAATTTTCCGATTTTCTTTCGCCTGGGCTCTCTCACGTGCTTAATCCGATATGGAGTGACCATAATCAAACACAATATACAATAATAGTCTTTAATAATGTTTTGAAGAATATACCTGTCTGGCCCTTATCAATTGAATAACACAGAAGAAAAATATGCAAGAACATGAATGGCATCAATTTTATTTGGCAAATAATTTTTTGAATTTTTTTTTTTTAATATTTCAAACTAAAAAGTTCAAATTTAAAAATAATATGAAGTATCATATTTTTACAGGGTGTTCGTGATAACAAAAAAGTTTCAAAGGTCTTAATACTATTATATAATATAAAGGATAGTGAAGTTTAAGGGGGGGAACCTTTTCATTTATAAATGTTCGTTTATCTGGATTATTCAGGATAGAGCCACAGTTAAGAAAACGTTGGCACCTCCCCTTCGCATAAATTAAATATTTTAATTCACAATATAAATTGGTCAAAACGCAAATTGGAAAAATCAAAAGCAACGCAAAAAATGACACAAGTCATAATGCCGTATCAGAGAAGGCAAGAGGCCGCAGGTTCCCCGCCACTGATGTATTTAAACAAAATTAAGTTTTAATAATATTATGATTATTCAGTCATGAGACGTTTACCGGAAATCTGGAGCCGTTTTTATTCGATTATTTTACGTAAAATTAAAGTAATATGAATTAGTTATTGATTGTGAGTTGCTTTTAATAAATACAAAAATTTCCTACACGTTAAATGAAATTGGCTTCTAAGCTTATCGCACAATAAAATCTTGCCTATTATTCGAAAGTTTGCAGCCATTGTAGCAAGTATCGCGATAAAAATGATTACTTAGTAGAAGCAAATTTATCTTTTGTTCTACGAGTACGAAAAGAGACGTATTTTGAAGGTTATATATGAAAATCATTATTCCTTGCTCCAATTATATCGTTTATATGATTTTTACCACATGAAAAATATTGGTTAATATCAAATTTGTCACGAAATTTTTGTTTTGTAATTTTAACATTTGGATTTGTTTTGAACCCCTGATAAATATTATATTACATAACTTTAAATCGTGTGAAAATATTTTTTTTTTCCATGTCTGCTCCCAATGTGGAGCATATGGCCTCCTAAACAAGGTATCTCAGCAGAAGTCTTTTCTACGAGAACTGTTTGTTTCTCAGTCACTCAACCTCACTTTTTTCGAAGTGAGTAGTAGGTAAGGAAGGATGAGGCTAGAACGGGACTAGTGGTTGAATAATCGCTTTCGCTACACCCAGTTATTAAAGTATCAGAAGGATGGGAGGAGAGGAATTAATGCGAATTGACATCACAAACACCCTGTCTTCGATCACAACTTTGAATTGAATAATTCTCAAATTAACGGTGATCCGACCGGGAATTGAACGCAGACTTCGTGACCGGTAAAGCAAACTCTAACCAACTGGGCCACAGCAGGCGACAAAGAAAATAAATTAAATCTATATTAAGAAATATTTATCCTCAAACATTAATATTTTTTTAATCTTAATTAAAATATTATATTTATCTTGTCAAAACTAAATATAGTACATTAGTTATGGTGAATATTTTTAGTATAATAAATTTAGTGAGAGAATAATCTACTTTATTTGCATAATATATTCATTACTAGATACAATCAACATCCTTCTAACCGGATAGTCTTGCGAAGAAAAAGAAAAGTGTAGCTACGAGAATGATAATTCCATTGTAGCAAGGTCGGCATTAGAAAAGCGTGCTTGTAATAAATTTCCTTAAACAGATGCTAATGTAATAAATAACAAATTCGCGACGTGAATACGCCCGTGCCTCCGTGCGCCTCTGTGCATGTACGCAGAGTCGCATTGAGACTATAAACACAGATTTTATTAAATATTCATAACGTTATATCTACATAGCCCAAACATGAAATTCTTGTTAGCGTTAGTTACCTATTACGGTGGTTAATATTAAGAAAACAGGGATATAATTCCGACTTCGTTTGTTTTGTATAGCTTTTAAGCTATACATGTTATTTTGTAGATATTTCTTTTATTTTTTAGAGAAATTAATTTTATTTATTCAAAACTATCGAAAACCTTGAGTTTCTTAATTATTTATCACCGTGAAGCCTTTTACGGTTAACATTTTATACCAAAACAGAACACATTTTAGCGCCTTAGATTCAAAACCTACTTAACTCCAAATACCAACATTGTTGGCAAAGTGCGAAAAACGGCTGTGAGCTTTTTCGATTTGAGTACGTTTTGAGACTAAACACGTTTTTGTAAATGCGTTTTCTCTGTATTTAGAGAGGTTTTCAAATCCGAAATTTGTTGATTGTGTAGATATTGAAATAGAGAACAAGTTGGCATCAAAATTTGAAAAAAATCAAAAATGGTCTTTAGGTAGGTTTTGAAATTGTGGTCTTCATTTGTGTAGGACCTGTTTTAAAAAACGCATCTACAACCAAATAATAATATTTTACTTTCCTTTTGAATCTAAATACAATTAAAATCACAGATTTTTTATTTCGCGAAACGCCATTAGGTAACGTTGATATACACCCATGTGACAGGAAATTGCTAATTTACTAAAACAGATATGAATCTTTATTTCAATTTAATATCTGCTTCATATATTTTGTATGTAAAACACTACCCCACAATAACACAGTACGTACATCCCCAATCTCTAAAATAGTAATTAATTTTCATTGCATGCCGGACACAGTAAACGTGTATGGTATATTTTTGTATCTACAGTACCATTCATATAATGGTTGCTGGCATTAATTAAATCAGAAATAAAACCAAGGTCTCTTTATTTTAGCTGTTCTGTCTACACTGAAATACCTGTATTGAAAATCAAGTAAAATCTAATTGATGTTTTATGAAACCTAACAAGTTGAAAAAAAACAGTAATTTTAATTCAAATATCGGAATATAGTTATTTGTCAAGATTAATTATGACATTTTAATTTAGTTTTATATTTTTATTCACAATTATTGTAGTTTAATTTATATGTCGCCAAATAAAAGTTTTTTTTAGAGACAAAGAACTTTAAAATGAAATAAAACAAAACAAACGTCGTACTGACCATGGTATTTAAATGATTGGAAATATATTTTTATAATTAGATAATGAAGATGGCGGTCGCTTGTTTGAAAAACAAACCTTATAAAAAAAACCCATTAGAAATAAAAAATGGGAAGAAAACTAAGATATTTTACTATAATCGATTACGGAAATAATCTTTTTATATGCAACTAATTCATAATAACAGTATTTCAAATCAATATATTATTTATTATGCGATACTAGACCATATCGACCCATGATCACAAAATAACTTAAATGACAGAATTATGTAAATTTCGTTATCAACTAATATTTTTTTAATATCGCCTAGGCTAAGGCATCAGTGACAAAATTTTGAGTGTGAGTGTTATCTCATTCGCCTGATCCTTTTTAGGGCCTATGCATTTCAGTGTTTTAATTTGTTATCGTTTGTTCCACGTGAACCTCGGTTGAGAAACGCTGATCTAGAGAACCGAAAGTAGTCAGTATAATATCAAGATAAACATTGACCATATATTACTATTTACTAACCGCATTTAAGAAATTTCCTTTTCAAACTTATTACGAGTAATTAAAAAAAAACTTCTAGCGTAAAATTTATTAATGGGAACAAATTCAATGGTCAGAATTTAAATAAATTTTTGGTCAGAATAAAAATATGAACGTTCAGAATAAAAAAAAATTACGGTCAGAATATTTTGCAACCATTTTTGTTAAGTTACGTTAGGCTTTTTTAAAATTTAATTTAAATTATGACTATTTACACTGACCGATATATTATGACCATCTATATATTAATAGCCGATAAAATAAGTTTTCACTTTTCACTTTTTACTTTTCACTTTTTACTTTTCACAAATGTGTGCGTACTGATGTCCTCGGGTCTTTTTCTTCTTTTACGAAATTTCTTCATTACGCTGAAGAAGCACATAGTTTTAAATGTGAAAAAACGCTAAACTTTATTTCACATTTTTTTTCTGCCGCGGGCCGGATTCGAAACGTGGAACTTTGCAATATGAACGAAACGTCTTACCGCTGAGGTAAAGGGCAAACTTTCGGATGCGACCAAATTAGATTATATATATTAAGCATTCGAAAAAAGAACTATTTCAAACATGACTTTGATTGTTTGTTTGTATTGAAAATTCAAAAATAGAATATTTCAAATACTTAGTGTGGCCAATTCAAAAAAAATGATTCCGAGATATTTTTCTTTTTCTACGAAATATATTTGCACATTATATGTTGCATTATATGTTTGCACACTTGAAACCTTTGCAGGGCTGTCGATATATGCGCCGAGGTCAATTTATGGTACTATGAAAAATGATTGTTAGCAAACTTAAACTTTATTCCAATTATTAAATAATTTACGAAATTTCTGCTTCTACGAAAAATGGTTGTTAGCAAACTTGAACATTATTCCAAAAATTCAATAATTTACGAAATTTCTGCTACTACGAAAAATGGTTGTTAGCAAACTTGAACATTATTCCAAATACTAAATAATTTACTAAATTTCTGCTCCTACGAAAAATGGTTGTTAGCAAACTTGAACATTATTCCAAAAATTCAATAATTTACGAAATTTCTGCTACTACGAAAAATGGTTGTTAGCAAACTTGAACATTATTCCAAATATTAAATAATTTACTAAATTTCTGCTCCTACGAAAAATGGTTGTTAGCAAACTTGAACTTTATTCCGAAAATTCAATAATTTACGATATTTCGGCTATTACGAAAAATGGTTGTTAGCAAACTTAAACTTTATTCCAAAAATTCAATAATTTACGATATTTCGGCTACTACGAAAAATGGTTGTTAGCAAACTTAAACATTATTTCAAATATTAAATATTTTACGAAATTTCTACTCCTACGAAAAATGGTTGTTAGCAAACATGAACATTATTCTAAATATTAAATAATTTACGAAATTTCGGCTACTACGAAAAATGGTTGTTAGCAAACTTAAACATTATTTCAAATATTAAATATTTTACAAAATTTCTACTCCTACGAAAAATGGTTGTTAGCAAACTTGAACATTATTCCAATTATTAAATAATTTACGAAATTTCTGCTTCTACGAAAAATGGTTGTTAGCAAACTTGAACATTATTCCAAATACTAAATAATTTACTAAATTTCTGCTCCTACGAAAAATGGTTGTTAGCAAACTTGAACATTATTCCAAAAATTCAATAATTTACGAAATTTCTGCTACTACGAAAAATGGTTGTTAGCAAACTTGAACATTATTCCAAATACTAAATAATTTACTAAATTTCTGCTCCTACGAAAAATGGTTGTTAGCAAACTTAAACATTATTCCAAAAATTGAATATTTTACGAAATTTCTGCTTCTACGAAAAATGGTTGTTAGCAAACTTAAACTTTATTCCAAAAATTCAATAATTCACGAAATTTCTGCTACTTCGAAAAATGGTTGTTAGCACACTTAAACATTATTCCAAAAATTGAATATTTTACGAAATTTATGCTTCTACGAAAAATGGTTGTTAGCAAACTTAAACTTTATTCCAAAAATTCAATAATTCACGAAATATCTGCTACTGCGAAAAATGGTTGTTAGCAAACTTGAACATTATTCCAAATATCAAATAATTTACTAAATTTCTGCTCCTACGAAAAATGGTTGTTAGCAAACTTGAACTTTATTCCGAAAATTCAATAATTTACGATATTTCGGCTATTACGAAAAATGGTTGTTAGCAAACTTAAACTTTATTCCAAAAATTCAATAATTTACGATATTTCTGCTACTTCGAAAAATGGTTGTTAGCACACTTAAACATTATTCCAAAAATTGAATATTTTACGAAATTTATGCTTCTACGAAAAATGGTTGTTAGCAAACTTAAACTTTATTCCAAAAATTCAATAATTCACGAAATATCTGCTACTGCGAAAAATGGTTGATAGCAAACTTGAACATTATTCCAAATATTAAATAATTTACTAAATTTCTGCTCCTACGAAAAATGGTTGTTAGCAAACTTGAACTTTATTCCGAAAATTCAATAATTTACGATATTTCGGCTATTACGAAAAATGGTTGTTAGCAAACTTAAACTTTATTCCAAAAATTAAATATTTTACAAAATTTCTACTCCTACGAAAAATGGTTGTTAGCAAACTTGAACATTATTCCAATTATTAAATAATTTACGAAATTTCTGCTTCTACGAAAAATGGTTGTTAGCAAACTTGAACATTATTCCAAATACTAAATAATTTACTAAATTTCTGCTCCTACGAAAAATGGTTGTTAGCAAACTTGAACATTATTCCAAAAATTCAATAATTTACGATATTTCGGCTACTACGAAAAATGGTTGTTAGCAAACTTAAACATTATTTCAAATATTAAATATTTTACGAAATTTCTACTCCTACGAAAAATGGTTGTTAGCAAACATGAACATTATTCTAAATATTAAATAATTTACGAAATTTCGGCTACTACGAAAAATGGTTGTTAGCAAACTTAAACATTATTTCAAATATTAAATATTTTACAAAATTTCTACTCCTACGAAAAATGGTTGTTAGCAAACTTGAACATTATTCCAATTATTAAATAATTTACGAAATTTCTGCTTCTACGAAAAATGGTTGTTAGCAAACTTGAACATTATTCCAAATACTAAATAATTTACTAAATTTCTGCTCCTACGAAAAATGGTTGTTAGCAAACTTGAACATTATTCCAAAAATTCAATAATTTACGAAATTTCTGCTACTACGAAAAATGGTTGTTAGCAAACTTGAACATTATTCCAAATACTAAATAATTTACTAAATTTCTGCTCCTACAAAAAATGGTTGTTAGCAAACTTAAACATTATTCCAAAAATTGAATATTTTACGAAATTTCTGCTTCTACGAAAAATGGTTGTTAGCAAACTTAAACTTTATTCCAAAAATTCAATAATTCACGAAATTTCTGCTACTTCGAAAAATGGTTGTTAGCACACTTAAACATTATTCCAAAAATTGAATATTTTACGAAATTTATGCTTCTACGAAAAATGGTTGTTAGCAAACTTAAACTTTATTCCAAAAATTCAATAATTCACGAAATATCTGCTACTGCGAAAAATGGTTGTTAGCAAACTTGAACATTATTCCAAATATCAAATAATTTACTAAATTTCTGCTCCTACGAAAAATGGTTGTTAGCAAACTTGAACTTTATTCCGAAAATTCAATAATTTACGATATTTCGGCTATTACGAAAAATGGTTGTTAGCAAACTTAAACTTTATTCCAAAAATTCAATAATTTACGATATTTCGGCTACTACGAAAAATGGTTGTTAGCAAACTTAAACATTATTTCAAATATTAAATATTTTACGAAATTTCTACTCCTACGAAAAATGGTTGTTAGCAAACATGAACATTATTCTAAATATTAAATAATTTACGAAATTTCGGCTACTACGAAAAATGGTTGTTAGCAAACTTAAACATTATTTCAAATATTAAATATTTTACAAAATTTCTACTCCTACGAAAAATGGTTGTTAGCAAACTTGAACATTATTCCAAAAATTCAATAATTTACGAAATTTCTGCTACTACGAAAAATGGTTGTTAGCAAACTTGAACATTATTCCAAATATTAAATAATTTACTAAATTTCTGCTCCTACGAAAAATGGTTGTTAGCAAACTTGAACTTTATTCCAAAAATTCAATAATTTACGATATTTCGGCTACTACGACAAATGGTTGTTAGCAAACTTAAACTTTATTCCAAAAATTTAATAATTTACGATATTTCGGCTACTACGAAAAATGGTTGTTAGCAAACTTGAACTTTATTCCAAAAATTCAATAATTCACGAAATTTCTGCTACTACGAAAAATGGTTGTTAGCAAACTTAAACATTATTCCAAAAATTGAATATTTTACGAAATTTATGCTTCTACGAAAAATGGTTGTTAGCAAACTTTAACATTACTCCAAAAATTAAATATTTTACGAAATTTCTGCTACTACGAAAAATGGTTGTTAGCAAACATAAACATTATTCCAAAAATTAAATAATTTACGAAATTTCTGGTAACTATAAAAATAAAATAAATAAAAATTAAATGAAATAAAATAAAATAAAATACCATAAAATAAAATTAAAATTAATACTATGCAACAAAAATCTCACGTTGCTGGGCAACGGGCTTACAGCTAGTCTATATATTAATAGCCGATAAAATAAGTTTTCACTTTTCACTTTTTACTTTTCACAAATGTGTGCGTACTGATGTCCACTTCGCCCAATGATAGCGATTTATTTTGAACATATTTTGAACATCACATTTTTCGGCCAATTGGAATGGACGTCTTTTTATATTCAAAATTCAAATTTCCTGGCTTAGAACTAAAGCATCGTAATTAATATTGAGAGAACTTTATTTCAAAATTTGCATGGCTACGAAGTTTTTTAAATAATCAAATGAACTGATTCGATTTTTTAAAGCTATAATTATAGGGCTAGGAGCTGATTTTGACAGATTTTGTTCAGTGTCATCCATCTTCTATATGATTGTCACCGATTTCCCCTCCCCCTCCTCATCCCCAGCCCGACTGTCGACATTTTTTTTATTCATACTAGAAGTATTTTTTCATTACGCTGAAGAAGCACATAGTTTTAAATGTGAAAAAACGCTAAACTTTATTTCACATTTTATTTCTGCCGCGGGTCGGATTCGAAACGTGGAACTTTGCAATATGAACGGAACGTCTTACCGCTGAGGTAAAGGGCAAACTTTCAGGTGCGACAAAATTAGATTATATATATTAAGCATTCGAAAAAAGAACTATTTCAAACTTGACTTTGATTGTTTGTTTGTATTGAAAATTCAAAAATAGAATATGTCAAATACTTAGTGTGGCCAATTCAAAAAAAATGATTCCAAGATATTTTTCTTTTTCTACGAAATATATTTGTTTGCACACTTGAAACCTTTGCAGGGCTGTCGATATATGCGCCGAGGTCGATTTATGGTACTACGAAAAATGATTGTTAGCAAACTTGAACATTATTCCAAAGATTTAATAATTTACGAAAAATGGTTGTTAGCAAACTTAAACATTATTCCAAGATATAATAATTTACGAAATTTCTGCTACCACGAAAAATGGTTGTTAGCAAACTTCAACATTATTCCAAAGATTTAATAATTTACGAAATTTCTGCTACTACGAAAAATGGTTGTTAGCAAACTTAAACATTATTCCAAAATATAATAATTTACGATATTTCTGCTACTACGAAAAATGATTGTTAGCAAACTTGAACATTATTCCAAATATTAAATCATTTACGAAATTTCTGCTCCTACGAAAAATGGTTGTTAGCAAACTTGAACATTATTCCAAATATTAAATAATTTACGAAATTTCTGCTCCTACGAAAAATGGTTGTTAGCAAACTTGAACATTATTCCAAATATTAAATAATTTACGAAATTTCTGCTCCTACGAAAAATGGTTGTTAGCAAACTTAAACATTATTTCAAAAATTAAATAATTTACGAAATTTCTGCTACTACGAAAAATGGTTGTTAGCAAACTTGAACATTATTTCAAAAATTAAATAATTTAAGACATTTCGGCTACTACGAAAAATGGTTGTTAGCAAACTTAAACATTATTTCAAAAATTAAATAATTTACGAAATTTCTGCTACTACGAAAAATGGTTGTTAGCAAACTTGAACATTATTCTAAATATTAAATAATTTACGAAATTTCTGCTCCTACGAAAAATGGTTGTTAGCAAACTTGAACATTATTCCAAAAATTAAATATAAACGAAATTTCGGCTACTACGAAAAATGGTTGTTAGCAAACTTAAACATTATTCCAAAAATTAAATAATTTACGAAATTTCTAATAAAAATAAAATAAATAAAAATAAAATACAATAAAATAAAATAAAATAAATTAAAATTAAATTAAATTAAATTAAATAAAATAAAATAAAATAAAATAAAATAAAATAAAATAAAATAAAATAAAATAAAATAAAATAAAATAAAATAAAATAAAATAAAATAAAATAAAATAAAATAAAATAAAATAAAATAAAATAAAATAAAATAAAATAACATAAAATAATATAAAATTGAATTAAATTAAATACTTTGCAACAAAAATCTCACGTTGCTGGGCAACGGGCTTACAGCTAGTTTAATATAAATCCTGACAAATTAAATATCAATTCTGACAGGAAAAATACGAGCCTTTATTAATTGCCAGTTACAGTTTTCTGCCTATTACGGGTCAATATTATTTGATAAAACAGAAAAAATCTTTGTTTATACTGGTCTGTGAAAGATATGGTAAGTATTATACATAAAATCTAACCAAATCTGCACAAATCGATCCATTTATTGCATCATATAGAGTAAAATGTTTCCTAATTCTATTTTTCATTCCGTTTTACTACAGCAGTCACGGAAATAATAAATTACGTACGGAACATAAATTTTAATTGGTAACCAGAGAGAGGGAAGAGAATTGGCTATCTTGAGATGTATGTCGGTTCGATATACTTACTATACCCTACAAATGGCACCAATATAGAATTCAGTTCGCCTGGGTACCGAATCTTTTTTCCAATATACTTTACTTTATTGACAAAAGTGTTATTAAGAAATTGTGTAATGGATCCAAGAGTGAATTCTACGGCACCACGACAAAATTGCCAAACCAAATCCGCCGAAACCAGTGCCCGATAAAAGCGCCGGCAAAAAATATAGAAACAAGCCTTTTTTGTTTTTTTGAAATGTTTATCGAAATAACAATCTCACAATAATCAGTGGAATTTGAGATTAAGTCCATTGCAGTTTTTTAGAGTAGTATCCTTAAATCAATATGTTTTAACACTTAGTGCTGAAAAAATAAGCCAATAATACGTATTTAATCCGCTGTATCTGCATAGATTTCAACCTGAGTTTTCTAATGAAGTACCTGGAATGCCCAATAAATCCCTTGAAAAATATCGATAATGAGTCGTAAAGTTTACTTATTATTATGCAATATTATGTTTAAAAAAAAATCTCATTTTCGATTTGTTTTTAATTTTGTTCCGGCGCTTTTGTCAGGATACCGAATTCTACATTTAACTATTAATTTATCGGGCTAATTACAAGTTAATATATTTAATAATTCGGCGTTTGAAGTATAGTGGTAAAAACTTTAACCTAGCGACTAGGTGGGCCTGTGCTCATCTCCCTGCAAGTCCCTATCAAATTTAAGAATGAATGTTTGCAATGGGTATTTGTGATATATTTTCTTTACAAGTTGATTAAAATAACATACTAAAAAAAATCTATTTGAGTTGATATGTGATTTTAAAAAATTCAAAATAGTTGGTACCTTATCAAATTTTTATTTAACTTTATAAGTATCAACTATAAAAAAATAGTGTTTGTAATGGGATGACTTTTCTCCTCGAGTTGATCGAGTGGTATTTAAAAATGTGATAGATAAAAATTTAAAATATTTGGTGTTCATATTTATTTTTTAATTTTGAAAAAATAAATAAATATAGTAAAAATGTCTATAAAAAGTCCGAGGTATTTAAAAAAGCAACTAAGACTTATCCTCTAGTCGTTTTAAATTTACTTGAGAGCCAGCTGCAATTCGTAAAAACGCAATAATATCATTTTACGACTTGAATTAATCTCCAGTATTTGAAGTCCTGAGCGGTAATGCTCTGGGGACTTCGTCATAAACGTTCGCGCAGTCGATGTCTCGAATATTCAAACGGAAACTTTCATGCATTGATTTCTAGATTCTTTTTCCGATGGCTTGGTCTGTCATTTTTCATCACTCTTATCAAAATAGTGTATACATGAAATTCAAATATTAAAACTTTAAAAAAAAAAAAAATTTAACATCCCTGACATACTTCTCGCTTTGCTACTGGAACGCGTTTTCCAGAAAAGGTCGATTGTATGTATTTTCTCCAGATATTGAATCTCCAATTTGTTGTTATTTTTATCATTATCGTTACTTAAATCGTATTCCTGCAAGTTCTTTAATTGGATTTGCACGATTAAAATTATATCCTCATTTATTTAATTCTTTGGACTGTATTTTCTGCTTTATTTTCTTTTGATTTCTTCACATAACAGTAAATTTGCCTTTACCATCAACAACTATTTTACATTTATTGTAGAGATTAATTTTCTCGGTTATGTTTGTGTTTTTAAGCCATTTACAATAATCAAACTTAGAATAGCAACTTTGTTATTACATTGATCAGTACTAAAGTGTAACAACTCCAAAGCATAGTTTAGAGAAAATAATAAAACAAGATTTTGAGAAGGTATTTTTTTTTACTGTACATCTAGTTTTTTGTAAATATTTATGAAATTGAGAATTGTCGTAGTTATAATCAGGACGGTGGAGTCCAAAGAAAATGACTCTGACTTTGATTTTTTTTTCCATAATTTCCATTTTACTAACGTATCTGTATACCATCAGATCATTATAGTCACTACAATAGTTCTAATACATTCCAACAATCAATATGATTAATAGACTAATATTTTTTCAATGTCTTTAAATTATTTTTCTCTTTTTCCAACTACGACTACACCACCGAAAAAAACACCCGACTCCACACCCCTTGTTGTTACAGCTTGGGTCAAAAGAATAAATTAAACTCTTATTTTAAAATAACTACGGATTACTACTTGCTACATATATTTTGGAACTGATAGACATCAGTACTCTAAGCATTTATTCATAGTTAATTCAACGCAGTATTTTTTTTACTTGTTACACTTTGGAACTGAAGTAAACATACTAAGCTACCCAAAAATTGTACAAATGCTTAGATTTTTTCCGGCAATATTTAAATTTCTTTATAATTATTCCTCTGAAAATTGCATAATTATTTATGGTTGTTGCCTTTAGCAACGAGTTGATTGTCAAGTCGGTTGTTATTTTGTCTAGATTTTTCGATGCACGTTCCGATTGATAATTCTTCATCAAATATTAACGATACGCGTATCGTATTTTATTATTTAATTTATATACTATTAAATAATAAGAATTTCTTGATTGAAGTCGATTTAAGTGTCGAATATTAAATAAGATGTCTAAGCCATACTATCATATTGCTTGTGGATAACATATAAAACAGTATGCCACATTTACAATGTACATATTAGCATGTTTAAATATTATTAAAACTTCACAAAGGGTTTGAAAGTTAAAGATGGCAGACATGATGGAAGTACAACATAATAATAAGTCTTTCACTTCAGAAATCTAATAATTGTAGGCCCAAAGTTTGAAGAAGAGGTAGAAGAAATAGGGTATTTTAAATGCTGGGTGTACTATAAGTAAGTCAACATAATCTGTGGAGCGAGAACTTTTCCACGAGGAGCGTCTCATTTTAAGTTTACTTTCAGGAAACTTTTTTCAATAGTCTAATAAATTTACAAAATGGGTCACGTAGGAAGCCTTCCGCACACACAGCCTTTCTTCAAGAATTTCCTTTTCCGTATTTTAAGTTTTTACATGCTTAACAGGATGTTTAGATAAAAGAAAAAAATGTTGATTATTTCGGTTAAGTGCATTCTTTTTTTTATGATAATTTTCTCTTTAGAAATTCAATATGACATAACCTACAAAAACAAAAATAGGTGAGTAAAAATGTGTGTCTGCTTCCATTGTGATTTGTATGAACTATTATAGAGATATTTCAACAACATCTATTCTACAAGGTCGCCTTGTCATACAATAACTCAAACTCTCTGCTTTTGAAGACGGTTATAATGGAAGGATGGGCTAGAATCTTTTTTTAGTATCTGATAACCGAAAATGAATTCCAGATTTTCATGTATTCAAACGCAAATTTGTAAATCTTTTAAATTATCCGTACTGCTTAGATTTACCACGCTGTAACATGCCTACCCATTATTTACACCAAAATCTATTAGTTCATATTAAATTTTAAATATACCTTGGTAAAAGTATTTTTAATGTTATAAAAGTGTATTCTTTTTTGATGCAGTGTTTTAATGTTATAGATAAATACAGTGACGTAACTTCGCCGTTGCCTTAATATTAAAAATATGTACACCAGCTTTGTAAAACATAATTAATACGAGAACAAAATTATTCTATTTCATTAACATTATGGAGAGATTAATAAAGTTTTTGCATACTAAATCTACGATTATGTTTATGCATGATCAATTTCTTAAATAAAATGTATGTTGTGCTCATGAAAAAAGTATCTCTGAGGTTTCTGTGATGTCTCATATCATCAGCTTTATTATTAAATCTTTTTTTTTAAATAACATAACATGACTGGCAGCAAACAAAAGTATAATTAAATATTATATGTTGTTGACAAAGGTCAACATAACATAGAGCGAACAATAGATTATTAATTATTCAGATTAATTTACTCTGTGATAGATGTTGGCTATGAATCATAGTGGTCCAATTTATTTAATTTTGATTTCATCCATTCGATTAATTATTATCTTCAAATAAATATTAATATATAAGAAATAGCTTACCACCATGTTGCAGGCGGCCCTCTGGCCCTTTCGCACTCCTTATTATTATCAGCTGACTTTTCCGATGTCGTCCATTTTGTTTTCATTCACTTCCGGTGGCATACGTAATGGCCGCCCCGCCAGTCAATATGGCGGCGCGACTCCCATCACGGCCGCTCGACATCCGGCGCGGAATTTTCCCCGCTTACAAATGGCGGGAAACTGGTTTTATTGAGTTTTCTCCAACTGAAAGGTGAAAATAAAAATAAAATCAATCCATCAATAAAAGTCAAAATAAGATAGTCAGATATATCATATCTGAAAAGAGAACTGTAAAAGTTGTGGCTAAAAATGGTTTAGTTATGTGTTGGATGAGCTTTACATGAAATTTTAAGCTATCATTCACTTCCAATAGCTACTCGCATCTTAAAATTGTATAATATTGTACCGAACATATATATCTCATATTCTAATGTAATGTATTTAGTTTGAATATGTTATATGACACTCCTAATTTGATAAGAAAACATAACTAACAAATCTGTCACTGAACAAATTTTGATGTATTAAAACCAATGCTGTAGCGTTAGAGTCGGGAGTCGTAAAGTCGAGTTTTTCTGAGACTCCGACCCATTTTTCAAGAATTATTTAATGATTTGTATTCAAACCACAGGAGTCTGTGTATTGTTGCCACTGCATGTTAGGTTGACTATGATCTGATGGTCTACATATTTGCTACATAAGTTAAACGGAAATGATTAAAAAATCAATTAGGAGACAGTTTTTAACATAAGGATGGAATCAAAATCGTAGTCAATTTTTTTACCCGACACCTTTAACGACGTGCTAAATTTTGATTCAGATTTTAATTTAGTAGGCTGTTAATTTTAAACAATATACAGTTTACAAATAACACTTTATGCAAGCTATACATATTTGATGGATTCCCAGTTATTATAGGGCAGGTTTTTTTATAGCGTGGTCCTGAGATCGGCGCTATAGGAGATTTGATTGCATTTCAAATCACCGTAGTATCGTAAATATTATAGCAATTAATAAAAACATACATATTTAGATAAAATAACAGTTTCTATGACATTGAAACGATTGTGTTTTTTGTCGTAAGCTATTGTTTTTTTTATGACGACAATGCAAAGGTTCTTTACTCTCCCCTTACCATTTCCTACGCAACTCAACCCAACTGCGTAGTCATTCAATATTTACCACTAATTGGTGGAAATTATTTACTAAATTGAATACACCTTGAATATTTCTCACAATTTATAAATGTACATGAAAAAATAATATCCGCTCATTACGTTGCTTCTTACTCGCTACCAGGGGGTGGAATAAATAAGTGAAATACAGGGATGTATTGTCACAGCTCTGAATAATATATAGGGTTAAAAATAGTATAGAAATATTTCTAGTTATACGAGAATAATTGTGAAATTGTATTGATTTATATTCACTATCACACCATTGTCAGAACTAAACGTAAGCGCAGAGGTAAGGAGCTTGTTCATGTTGGAAGGCCGCATACATATGTTCAAATTAATTTAGGTTACAAAAAAACACATACAAAATTTTGTTACTATTTTTTTTATTTTTGTTTTGAAGCTTCTTTTAAATGGAAAGCATTTGAGAAGCTGCATAGAACTCCGCAGCTTCAGTTGATCCTGCAAATGGGTATTAAAAAAATAACTGACAAGTGATAGAGTATCTCGGGTTAGTTAATCTCTTTCTCCAAACGCTTGCGAATTTAATATGTTTATACTCAACGGGCTTACATAATAGTATATATTTATATATAGAAACGCACCTACATATATGTTATTAAATTATTTAATTTAGGCATGTATTTTTTCTATTGATTATTTAAAAAAATTTACCGTATTCGCTCCCAATGAAGATCATATAGAATTCTTGTGCAGCTTATCTCAACAGAAGTGTTTCTACGAAAACTGATTGTAAGTTAGTTTCTCAACCCTTCTGCTTTATTTTCAAATAGAGTAGGGATGTAAAGATTGGGCTTACAACAGGACTAATGGTTACCTTATCGCTCTTACTACGACCCATTTTAAGGACAGAATTGGTGACGTCAGAGATTCAAAACATCCCATACATTCATGCCTTCAAACAGAAATTCATAAAACAATTTATAAAAACTGTCTGTACTGAGATTTGAGCCGGTGACTTTTGCAACTAAAGTCAACGAGGTTGACCACTCGACCACGCAGCCAACTTACATTTTTCAGTGCAGTGTTTCATATTTGATATTTAATATGATTATTAAACGGTCAGTATTAAAAAAATGCAATATTTATATTATTAATCTATATTTTAATCTCAAGGCCAATTTGATGTTGACAACCAAACCACATTTTTATAATGAAGGTTATTGACCAAATTTTAAAGAAATACTGCTCTTTAAATATTTATACTGACCAAATACTAGATTTATACCGATCATTCGCATAATAAAATATTGACCATTAAATTATTTAAACACTATTTATTTTATTTAAAGTCGTTATTTTAGAAGTATTATATAAAAATATATCTTAAAAGAAACATATGTATACTGAAAAATTAGAGTTCATTTAATAAGCCTAACATAAGGAACTATCGCCTGCTGTGGCCCAGTTGGTTAGAGCTTGCTCTACCGACCACGCAGGTCTGGGTTCGATTCCCGGTCAGATCACAGTGCAATTGAGAATTATTCAATAAAAATATATATTAATATATCGTTTTATACCACCTTATTGTACATCTACGCCGTAAATTTTGCGTTTTCTTACTTAGTTGGATATGGTATCATAAATTCTCCGCAAACTCATGGTTAAGATGTAGTGAAAAATGAAAATTTGAGACTTTTAATATTTTTCTACAAATTCTTAACTGCGAGGACTTGAATAAGGAATAGTTGGATAAAAAGAACCCCCTGAATATATGCCCATAAAGCTTTAGTTTTAAATAAGTTTTTAGCAGAAAATTCATGCATAAAGGTAGCTTGCTTTAAGACACATAATCTGTCTCGAGCTATTTTCTCTATCTGACGTGACACTCAAACCATTTTATAGTGACATCTGAGCATTGAAAGAATGTGTAAAGCCAATATGCCTCCCTTCGGGTATTTACTCATCGTTTTCTTGATCTTGCTCATTTTAAGCAGATATTTCCGTAATTATTTACCCATCGTTCAAAATCTGGAATCTAAAATCGTTTTCACATCGCGATTATTCTATCGTCACATTCTCTGCATATTGAAATTTGTACCTACTACTGCTTTCGTAATATCTCGAAAATATATCACTTCCACTACGTTACTGGAAATCACTAACGAACTTTTCAAAATTTCAATCTTGATACATTAAAAGAATTCCAATTAGAATGATTAAAAATCTGAATAATCGAAGTCCATATAATAAAGACTTTATTGCATGTATATGTGATTTTGCTAGAATCAGTAAATCAAACTCAATCTGTCTCTTTCGAGAGGTTAAGTACATGATGTAGTCACCTTATTGCTCACTCTACGCCCCATGGTTTTTTTTTTATATCAGATGGGTGAAAGAAAATTAGTATTGTAATCCTGAGAAATATTTTTTTATAAACACGATACAAAGATCAGTCAAACAAATGTATGTTAGGCTAAGTTGTAAGACCCGTGGCGTAGCAGTCAACGTCGTAGACTTACGTGGCAAATCACAATACAAACAACAATTTTTTTAATCGATTTATCGATGTTTTTGATGCCTGAAAATTTCCTCTCACTTTCCTGATTCTAAAATAACGTGTCGTAGTGAGAGTGATTAATTAGCCACTAGTCCTGTCTTAGCTTCATGTTTCTATCCCTACTCTCATAGAAAAAATGAGAAGCTAACAAACTGATTAGATTAAAAAAATAAGAAGTTAAGAATCTTGAATAAACATTTTTTTATTTATAAGTAGATTCGTATGCAAACAGTATTTAATTTTATATTTTAAAATGTACAATACTTAAACAACATTACAATATTGAACAATTTTGTCCTTATCATGTTTATTTTCATCGTTAAATATAAATTGAATTCGCTGTTAACAGCTAGCTAGCATTAATAGAATCGGAGTATTCTTAAAAGTTTGAAACTGTTGGAGTAACGATGTTTTTTTCAGTATATTTTCTTGTCAAAAGAACCTTTCTGTGGTAAAAATAATGTGCTTGACTCGTAGATAAAATTGATTTTTACTATCGTACAAAAAAAATAAATCATCATTTCTCGATTTTATTATATAAACATAAAAAATCTTATTTTATTCATCAAAATAAATAAATATTTACTAAAACATTCACCACATTTGCGAGGCTTGGTTGCATTTATTGCATTGTATAATATAATATGTCTATACACAGTCTGTCGAGTAAAACTTCAATAAATGCATCGATTATACGTCAAACTGCAGGAGAAATTGATGTCAGAAGTGATCGTATATTAACTGGGTTATTCTGTAAAACGGTAATCCTCAATCGGGGGGTCGCGAAAAAGGGTAAGTTTTTTTTTATACTTTCAAAATATCGATGTGATCTATCATAAAATATCATTATAAAATATTTTTGAAAAAACATACAACTATTATTGTAACTCAAAACGTCTTCCTCTATAGCAGTGATGCACAAACCACGGCCAGCGGCCCTTAAATCTTTTTATCAGACATATTTTTTTCACGTGAAACATTTATTTAACAAATGTAAGCAAACTTTTTCTTCAATGAAGGAGAATAAATCGGTTCTTAGAAACAGGCTTACAGATAATTTGTCAACTTAAAAAGAAGTTAAAAATTAACAAAGACCAAGAACCCATTAACTTATGAATTGCGTATAAATGAAACATAAATATTTCACAATGAAACGATTTTTAATAAGCAAGTACTCATAATCTTTGATCAATTCACCCCTAATGCCCTAACCCCGAATGCCACATTGACCTGCCGCCACTGATTAAGACCATGAAAATGTTCACACTGGGATTGGAACTCGTTTACAATGTAACATGTAACCAAATATGCGGCTATGGTTACTCGGATATAGGCCTGATTATCGCTACATCGTGATGATACTGCAAACGGGCTGCGTGTTAATTATACAGTAATATTTTGGGGGGCCTCACTGAAAGGAGTTTCAGAAACACTCTTGTAAAAGACTGAATGAAATGAATTTATGAATACGGATATGTCTTTCAATTTATTAAATTATACGTGAAATTAAAATATATCTTTTATACGTCCTTTTTCATATTTAGTAAGTATTATATATATAGGTTAATTTAAATTAAAATGAAATAGAATAAGTAATATAATTACTCTGGTTAATTAGGGTCACCATAAATGTCATAGCAATAATACAGGGTGGTTGCTGTTGTTAAAAGCTTTGGATATAGATTTTATTATTATTATGAGAGGCTTTTTCAGAGAAAAAATATGATCAATTGGTATTTTTATGCTATTTCTATTTTTCTATCGAGATAATAACAGTGTATCGTTGATGAAAATTCAACATTTTCACATAAAACCAAGTGAAAAAATCAAAAATAATGACGGTGTTGCCAAATTAAGATAGAAAGTTGACATGTTCACATTTTCAAATTTTAAAATATTAGACATTAAAAAAATAATTTGTTACATACACAATTAATATCACACAGACAATTTAACAAAAACTAAATTAACTATAGTTAATTGTGTGCCAAATATTGTCCAGCTAGTAGCACTTTTTTACACTGTTAATAAACAGTCGAGATGAGATATCGGCTTAAATTATTGGCGCCAAGGCGACTGACTTAATTTGTTTATTCGGCAATGTTGTTTGGACAACATATTTTTTTGTGAGTGTGCGAATTTGCGAAATTATAACAATTTTTTCGAGATTGCATCCAAATTGCATACCGGAACGCTTTGACAACCTAAAGTTTTCCCAAGGTGGCCCCACATACATTGTACAAAAAATGATTATATTTTTTTATTACAGCGAATTTCATACTTTTTTTGTAAGTTCAATAAATAATTTGAATGCAGAGATAATCTGCAGAATAATTACAACAAAAAATACTACAGTTAAATGTGAAAAAAACACGCATTGAAAAAACAACAAAAAAGTATTTGTATAGAAACATAAATAGTTTTAACAATGGAAACTGTTTATTAAGAGACATATGTAAATCAAACAATATTACAAATTTTATTTTAAACTATCCGGTTCCTGGCAAGCGTTGTAATGCCACTCAAAGAAAGACAGTGCTGGTATTTTAATTGAGTTTATTGAATTGCATGTCTTCTTTTTCTGTCTGTTTGACGTTTGCTGCCGATTGTCTATGGTACGACACACTAACAAACACATAATTGTACTACGCCTATAACCTTCGCGCAAGCTGCATGAACAGTATGGCAGACATACAAACATTGATTTTTATATATTAGACCTACTGTAGGTTAATTTTAATATGCCTATTGCCTTCCCGAAAGTGCAAGCAAAAAGTCTGTCAAAGTTTTATTGCAATCGGATCAGCGGCTTGGCAGCCCATAGAGTACGAAGAAACAAACATTCATTTTTATATATTGGATAAAAACAGTTATCAATTGCTACTTCTTTCAATGCTCTATATCGCTTTGTGACAGTGTTTAATAATAGGCAATGCAACGAAAAAGAGATACGTACTTGAATAAATCACATGCAATGTTTTATTTTATTACAAGTTTTCGTAACTCGTGTCAGTGACTATAATTATATTTATTCAGTTTATGAACTACTTCCAAAAATCATCTATTACTCATGCTCCGAAATCAGCATATCAATGCGTTTTTGACTCAAAAAATGAATACGTTTCTGCATATACTACCCCTCAAACATGTGTGACGCTTCGAAACATATTCAACACGTTACAATGTATTACTTTCAAAAAAGCATGTACGTAAAAAGTTTAAAAAAGCAAGTACGTAAAACTGAAAATAATTGTCATATTTCAACATTTTTATTTCTCATCTAAACGTATATTTTTTTAATTTGAATATCCAATATCAAAACACAATGTGGTAGACAAGAAAAAACAATTACGAATTCAAATGTATTAATAATATAATAAAACATTTCATAGGGTGAATATAATATATGTATATAACATAGGGAAGGTAGTATCACGCAACCCCTTTCTTTAGGTTGTGGGGAGTAAATTTAATGTAGCACAACAGCAATATTATCTTCTCTAGGGTCAGACCGCAGGCTGTGAATCAAATATATAAGGACAAATAATACATTATGTGATGCTCTTAGTGTCGCGATAAAATGCCATATATATAAATTGAAGATTTTCTTATGCTTATATTTTTTTGAAACAAAAATGATCAAAATAATATTAAAACTGTTTTGTTATTCAGCATGACATACTATTTCACTCATTCATTTTAAGGGTCGAATGAAAAGGTTCACACCGACATCTGTTAATAAAAAAAAATACTTATTATATTCTTTTAAGTTGAACAGAAATTTAAAAAAAAACAGCTCTGATGATAAAGTGCAAATATATTTTACCTTTCTATTAACAGTTAACTGTTTATAATAAATAAGTCCAGTGACATGCTTAAGCAGCGAACTTTTATTTTTTTAATAAATTTATTGATCGCGGACAAAATTTTTTATATTCATTTTTAAAAATGACATTTTGTATTAATTAATATATCAATATGACCATAATATTTTTTTTTGAGCTTTCATTAGACATTTGTTGCTAATTAAGAGTTGAAATATTAACTGTTGTGTAAAATTGTTTAATTAACGTCATACAATAGAATGGTGATATAAATATACTATTGCTTACTACATTATATTTAAATAAAAATGCGTTTGGGTTAAGATAATTTAATGTATTGAAATAAATTGGAGGTCACTACTTAAGCACGCTACTGACCTTTTGTTGATTTTATACGGTCAAATAATACGGAATGCCTAAATCAACTGGAGTGTTTTTTAAGCTCTATAAAGCTACATTCATTGAGCCCCTAAGAGGTGAAGAGAGCCAAGAGATATTTTAAATGCGCACTGGATGAATTTTAATATTCTAAATGTCGTAAAACAGCGTTTCCCAAACTTTTTCCCCTCGACCCGGTTATTTTAATATTTCTTCTTCGTGACCCATTTTTTTATGGCTTATACTACCGGCCTTTAGGTAAAATAACACAGTATATTTATGTCCATACAGTCTTTATATATTATAATACAAAATAATTTACTCTGATAAACCTGTATAGAAATCAAATGTACCAATAGCTTATTAATGAGAGGTATTATGGAGGTCGCGACCCATCATTTGGGAAACGCTGTCTTAAAGCATTGTAAAAGTGATGTCAGATTAATAAATACTCTCTGAAATAGTGTTTTCTCACTAAAATAAAAATATGCAATCCACCAAAACAATAAATAACAACGTTATTTTACTTAAAACTCCGAATGAAAAGTTTTAACATTTTACTACTTGGCTCACTTCACTTCTTGAGGGTTTTTCATCAATTACACTAATGTTTTTAAATAACCAACAGAGCAATTTTCTTAATAATAGAAGTCGCTGTATACATTTTCAGTCACTCTTAAAAAAGCGTTTCTAACAGTACGAAAATAGGAGATTAATGTTGAAATGCCTTTTAACCACCTGCTATATGATCCATAAAGGGATTTGCAGGGAAAGCGATTACCTACCCACTACATTAGGATTTAGCAAAATTAATCTCGTCCTTCTAAGATGGTAGATAACATATTAATGAGGCAGCATAATTCAAGATGCTGATCATATTATCCTTTGAAGATGTCCAGATATGAACAGGAGACGCCATCAAATTTGCAAGGTGCCACGATTATCAGTTGGATATGCAGAGCCTGACGATCATTAAGACTTGGTTGAATCTTTGAGAAATAACAAGGCTCACTGCGTTCTATAAGCAGCGTTTGTGCTTCACCTCATAAATGCTCTGTCATACTTTTTTGACTTTCTGCATACTACAGAACATGCAGCTAAACCAAGAAGATTTTTACAGACAAGTAATTGAAACACGAATAACGTTGTCACGCTGTAGAGAGAGCAACCTGGAGGAAGAACATAAAGCCGTTGTGAATAATAATAGACCCAACAATGTCGAGTACAATTTGGTATTTCCGATAGACTTGGCTGTAACTAAGTGAAAGTTTATTTTTAATATTTAAATAATTAATATTTATTTTTAATAATACGCTAACAACCCGGGTTTTGCCTTTTGGCATCTTCAGGCGTTCAAGTGCACGGATGAACGCCTGAAGATGCCGACGCTTAGTAAATGAATGTTTCGTGTTTATACAGGAAATAAATGTATCATTGAGTTTAAATCCATTGCTGGCGAAAAGGATTAGCCCATGGGAATGCTCATAGATTTTAATAGTGGATTTGAATAGCCATTCATCAATTTACTTGGCTATTTCACAGCAGGTTGTGTAACAAATTGTGACACGTGTTTCGCTTCTATGAGAAGCATCTTTAGACAAACCATTGTAATTTTGAAGAATACATATTCTAAATCTTCTTTTTTACCATGTCCGCTCGCAATGTGAATCATATGGATTCATAATGGAGTTTATTTAAACAGACGTATTTCTATGATTACTGCTTGTTAATAAGTCGCTCAATCTCTCTCTTTTTCAAATGAATAGAAAGATATGGCTAGGAAAGGACTATCGGTTATGTTATGGCTTCCGCTACGTTTCTTTTTTAGAATAGGATGAGTAAGTGGCAAGAGAAGATTCAAGACATCCACTCCTTCGAACTGAAATTAATAAATCGATTGAGAAATCAATTTATAAAACTCTTCATTCTGTGATTCGAGCCCGTAACCGTAGCCTACGACGTTGACCACTCAACCATTCAGACGGCTAAAACTCTTTACTCATAAATAAATAAATGAGGATTGGAGCTTTTTTTTTTCTTCTCGACAAAGGGAACGATAAGATGCAAAGATTAATAGTACTAATTAAAAATTAATTACTAACATAAGAAAGGATAATTGCTGATGGTAATTAATTTGGTAATGGTCAACTTGCTGTCGTATTTTTGTTTTAATGTTTCATGATTCTTGTATTTTGTTTATAAGATATAATTGTTTGTATGTTAAGAATTAGAATCAATTTTTAGTGTAATCGTTAGCTTAACCATAGTTTGTTTGATTATGTTTCTCAAAAAAGCGACACACTTAAAAATTTGTTAAAGAATTTTTGCAATTACAATATTATCATTTTTTTACAATATATTATGCCATGCTTAAAACAACTAGTTCTATCCATAATGATGTTCAATTTTCACACTCTATGAAAAGAAATATTTAGCAACTGAACAACAATTAGTTTCGATATCCATATACCCCGCATTAGAGTGGATATGCTATAAAATTGTAATAAATATGTTAGAATAATACATTTGTCACGTGTGAATCAATTCTTGTACCCGTGGTAAGGCTGCAAATGACATAACACTTTCAATAAGACAACAATACGTCATATATTTTATTTTATAGTCAGAAGTGATCCATTATGAAATATATCATTGTGAAAGAAAACCGCACGTATTATGCAAGTGGTCTCCAATCTTGGACGCCTTTGGTAGATATTATATAAAAAACGATATTATCATTATTGGATCCACGAGTTAGGCCACGGGGTTGAGCCAAAGACCCCCCCTGTATAGGAATGATATATGTACCTTAATAGACATCGTTCAGTTTATTCATCGCAAAACTCCAAAAATTTTAAATTAGAGTATTCCGTTATGTGTAAATCTTTGCGGTTTATTTGATGTCACAAAAATATGGATATTTCTCTTTTGTAATTCAAATTAGACTATGTGAAACTATAATCATATTTCATTATATCATATTTTATAGAAACACAACATATAAAAATTTCCTGACAACGTCGCATTGGCATAATTTCTATCAAAATTATAATATAATTTACAATAATAGTAAATCATTTGAATTACTTGTACCACTATAATTAATTATTACATTTGTACAGTTGTATCCTATATTATTTTATAATTGATCAGTAAGTTTGCATGGTTAAAGTTTTTTCACTATAAAGTGGTCGAAAAGTAAACTTACTTCAACTGCCAAATAATGGGGTAATTATATAACCCCCACTGTCATGAGAATTTAATATAATTTTAGAACGGAAAGGTTAGGTTAAATGGGTAAATCGAAATAAATGTTTTCCATTATATCTTCATTGTTTCTCACCAACATTGCTACAATTTTCTCCAGGGTAAATTTTTCGGGATACAAGCAAGAACACAAGTGTATCGACACAGTTGCCAACCGCTTCCCTGAGGAATAAATCGTCTAAAACCGACAGCTGAATTTAGGAAACGTCAAGTCGTATCTGTTAAATCCACCTCGCTTGGTGAAACCGCTCGAGAAAACGTGGGAAGGGTGGGAAAATAGAGCAGGTTGTTGTATGGGAAGCTTTAAGGAACGTAAACATTTCTGTTTGAGCTCGCTAAAGTACGAAATCCACTTCCAGAGACTTATTGAAAAACGAATGTAGGCACGCTGTCAGTAGAGTTGATATTATTTTGATCGACTTACATGCACAGACATTTAAATGCCAAAAGCATCCAAAATTTAAAGTGGTAACGATAATTATTGACCTATCAAAGACTTTTTTCACTTCACACTTTTTTAACAAAATCAAAGAATAGATTTTTTTTCATTTATTTTAACAATATTTGTTTATGGCTTAGAAACATTATACAATTTCCTAATAATTAAATATATCACTATTAGGGTGTTCACTGTCAATACTTGGTAGAAAGGCATTATATTAATAAAAACACAATATTATGTTTGTTATTACTTTCAGTCACTACTCTAAATTTATTAATGTTGGATGACTTTTTAATTATATGTTGGATGCGTTCAGCATTTTAATTTTGTGTTATTTTAGAATCACTTAAATATAATGTAATTGGTATTCTTTCTTCTTAATTCTTTTCAATGCCAATTGTTGTTTACACCATTTCATTTTTATATAAATAGCACTGTTAAATTATATATCTTATCAGTTGACAATGATCGCAATAAGCGAAACCGGTCCTGACTTATTAAATAAAGTGGAATGAAGTACAAAGGAATATTGTGTTTTTATTAATTAAATACATATTGGTATTAGGTCTAAAATGGCAAATATTTTTAATATCATATATAGTTCGGTATGAAGGTTTTAAGGATAACTAACTGATGTTATAAATAAAAAAACACCCTGAGGTAAAAAATGTAAAACCGACCATTGTGACACTCACTATTACCAAGTCTTCCAACACAAAAAGGCAAGCCATGAATAAATGTGGATTTATCGATCTTAATCTCAAAATTTTTCTTAAACCTTTCTTAACTAAGATGTGTAAATAGTACACAAAACTTCTAATCATTTACATTTCTCTGTATATATAATAAATACTCGGCCTGAAACCTCCTTATACATTTACGCATTGAGTAATGCAATAATATAAATATTGTAGTAGTGTTATATAATTGTCATGATTCACTCCCGTTTGCCTGATGTGTAACGGATACACAGCTCAAGAGAGCGTGCTTTTTTTTTTGCATAGTAAAGAAAGGATCAACCAAACAAAACATATTTACTTACATGCAGTTTCAAATATGAATTATTTTTATTTTATTTTGTGACGATTTTTTATATAAAACCTGATTTTTTTACGTAATATAAACAACGATTGTTTCGTTTATTAGGTGCATGGTCGAAATTAGCATGCTTTACCCTATTGAGATATTTGTTTACTATGTGTTGACATTTTAGTTGGAAAATAATGTGCTCGGGAAAAATCACTATTGTGAGAAAATTCAACGATTTATGGTGACATTCAGCTGACAAAATATGCAAATGTCGCCAAACATCCAGACTAGACTAATGAAAACAAAATTGTTTGAAACGTTGACATTTTAAAGTATGTCATAGACAACACTTCTTTGTGATTTAATATTTATTTAAGAATTCACCAAAAATATTGTAAATTATGTATGAAGTATGTAAATTAATAAACATCTCATCGGGAATTTAAATTTTGAGACACAAATGATAATTTTGCCTTCTTTAAGAATGATAAACATCGTGTATGTCCAGTTATTACTTGAAGAATCTTAGAAGTGGTTTGTTTCGCCTCCAAAATGTTCTCTTTGGAGCAAGCTTTTCAATTGTGTTGTCAATAGGACGGACATTTTCAACTATATTACATAAATAGCTTCAAAAGTTTCTAATAAAAATGGTATAACTAATATTAAAACCCTCCAAGGACGAGCGTCACCATATGGTCACACAAAACACCGTTGTCTATTGATCCCACTATTCATACTATTTCTACCAGAATATCGTTGCTTTTGCTCATATTTGGTTAAGAAGGGTACGGACTACAGTAAGTCATCAGCCGTAGGAACAGCAACGGTCTCCAAAAGCACATGTGATTTTTTGAATTTCCGTTTTTTTTAATTTACTTTTTGAAACTGTTAGATATTTTTTTATAAAAACATAAAATTATTTACAGTTATTTTGCTAATATATTTGTTTTGAAATTATGTTGATCTAAAGAGGTCAAATTGTAAATATTTTTAAAAAAATCACGTTTAGCTATATTTCAACCCCGAATGTTTGCAAGCCCATACGGTCACTTTTGTCCTTACTACTGTCCGTACTCAATATTACACGGTAATAAAAGGATGAGCATGACCATATAGTCATGCGGGGTTTCTATACAACGACTTTACGTTTTTTTTTTTTAAATTTTGGATAGGAATAAAAGTTATCCGTGACTTCAATATGGCTTAGAAAATATTTTTTTTATCGGAAAAAAGCTCTCGTCTCTGGAGGGTTTTAACCTGACTGATTTTAAACTTGAAAACGTTGAGACGACAATGAAACAAACTAATTTCATTTTAAATAATGGACAGAAGCAAAATTAAAAATAGTTCATTCGTTTGTATCTGTGCCTTTAAAATAATTAACACACTATAAGCGGGCTCTGTTAATAACTAACTGGTATATACAGCGGGCGAAAATTAGCGGCAGGTGAAAAAAAAATCAAATTTGCAATAATCGCGCTATCTTCCAAACCAGTGGTCATTTTTTAATGAAATTTTGAATGCATACTTATTACATGTAGTTGCTTACTTCTACATTTTGTTTTTAAACGAATTGTTTTTAAACGAATAATTTAAAGATTAATCTTCACCTGAATATTCAGATAAATTATCGGCGAATATTTCGTCATCACTTTCGTAATTTTCTGTAGCCATTTTTTACGGTTTAAAAATATGTAAATACAACATAAACGAATTATAAAGATGTATTTTAAAACTAAATTTAAATCGGGGTCATTTCAAAATCTCATAAAAAAATTGCAAGAGTATATGCATGTGATTCACATAATATTAAGTGTTGGTACGTCAAGGAAATGAAGTATTACTAAATGTCCTCAAGAGATTGGTATATAATAATCATATGAAATAGTCGAGTAAATATTTCTAATCCAGCTTTAAAGCGGAGCCGGCGCAAAAGGTAGAACTACCTCTCCCGCCATTAAGCAGCAATCGAGCTAGCGGATAGAACTACCTTTCCCACTCTTTGTGTGTCTTAATAGTTTATTTTTCTCATTTTTTAAACTTTATTTAACATAGTCATATTTACACCATAAACAGTCTTTTTTGAAGATAAATTAAAAAGCTGTAATAGGTTTCTTGTTCGTAAAAGAAAATTCCGTACATATGTAGATACAATAAAAAACATCATGGATGTATCGAAATATTATAAAGACAATCCGTTCCATTCAGTATACTAAACTTTCCCTTAAATGGCATTATTCCCCTTAAAAATAAATTAAGACAAAACTTAAGTTTACATCACGAAAGAAAAGAAAGACTGATCGAAAAATCAAGAATCTTCCAAAAGAGAATAAATAAAAGAATAAGCTAGAAACCGTCACCAAATATATGGTCAAAAAATTGGTACATGGTCAATGAAATTCTGTGTAGGGTGTAAGATTCAACATGAACCGTAGCGCCATCAAATAAAAAATGCGGGTTGTATTAAATAGTTAAAGTCGGGGTCGGAAAACTAGATCTAAATGAGTGGATAGTACTAAAATTTTAGTGCGGAGCTTGTGCCCTTGTTTGCACCGCACACTTTGCACACGCCGCGAGCCGTCCCTGAAAGTTTGGAAAACATTATATGACACAGAAATTAACAGAATTAGACCTCTTTTTAGGTGTTGAAGCGTAAAACGTTACCGACTTTACTTTAACGGTAGTAAAACATTTGTAATACGCTAAGTTTTTTTTCATGTACAATCATTTCTGTAAAGGCTTTACTGTTTTAAATAAATAATGAGACCTTTTTTAAAACAGGTTGGGCTAAGAGTGTCTAGACTAAATCATTCTTTAAAAATAAATAAAACATCTTTAAATTTTTCCACACTTTGAATGCAAATACCTTTCTCTTCTCCGCGTTTTGTTTTGTTTTCTTTCTGCTTTTAATTGTAATACGATCGTAAAGCATTTGTTTACTCACAGTTGGTACTGAATCATTGAGAAAAGTTATGTCACAATGGAAAAGAGACAACTTAGTCACAGTAGTCAACGTTGTTGGCTTCCATGCCAGACTTCACGGGTTCAAATCATATGACAATCACGATTATTATATATTTTAGTATACAATAACATCAGTGGCAGATTATCCTATAAGCAAATGAGGCGCGTGCTTGGGGCTTCCGAATTTTAGGGGTCTATAAAATAGCTTATACAATTTAAGACATATACTTTAGGTTCAGATTTTTATATATTTTTACTATTTATTTGGAATTTTCCTGATGGCTTTATGTTATCCGTAAAACAGGGACTCCACATTATATTGCGCCATGGGCCTCCCACGTGCTTAATCCGCCATTGAATAGCATACATTATCGACATTATATATACTAGTATTTCATTATAAATGTCGAAATATTGGTATTGATATATTCGTATGGTATTGCAATCCTCAAATGTGACATATTTATAATAATGAAGTTCTACAAATTAATTTCACCTTAATCGATAAAAATAATTCACATAGTTAAATTACATATTTTATATTTTAACCAATCTACCGTAGCTGTGTAAACACAACTGTAAAATTAACATTGTTTTGCTTCAGCTGCTGGCCGTTTACAATTCTCACCAGCGTCAACCATAAAACGTGCTTTATTTCGTTAGATTCTCTCAAAAATGTATTCTATCTTGAAATAATGTAAACAGGCATAATTGCACCACCAACTGGCGAGCCCACAAATATTCTGCATGTACGTTGCAAAAATAAAACATATTATTTATAGTGCCTGGTTTCCAACAGCGGTCACGTTTACATTTTCCGTGAATATCTTTAAACTACAGTGATGGTATTTACGTGTGCGCTTGTAAAGAAAAATATCAACGATATTTATGTAGAAACTGGTGTGTCTGACGTTTTTTTGTAGAGAGGAAAAAAGCATAAATTAAAAATCAAAGTCGGTCATTACGACACTTTTGGTGTTTTTATTATAATTTGTATGTCAAAAGCTTTACATCTTTATTGTATAACATTGAATCAATTTAATAAATATATGTACTATGTAATTGCATATCGACTCTGGAAATAAAAAAGGACGTAACCCACACAACAAAATTTACCAGACGGTGAAATATACACGATCTTGAAGTGCATGGCAACTGACAAACTAGTTTTTAGTTGACTTTTTTAACCTTATATTCATTTTAAAAATTGTTTTAGAAAAGTCATTTTTCCTGGTTGCAATTTTAATAGACCTTTTTTCAAACGTATAATCTAAATTTAGTCATTTTGATAGAACGTGTATCTATTTGTATACAAAAAAGCTGTTTTGAAAAAGCTATGGGTTACGTTATTTTTCCTTTCCACAGTCGATATGTTATAGCAAATCATCTGACAAAACATCTATGTTAAATTTAGAAGCCATATGTTCCCATATAGGTAGTTAATGTAGTTAAAAAACATATTAAACAAATGATTTCTAACCATTTAAGTGTCAGCAAAATTTTTGATCGTGTCATATGTGGCACGCATGTTATATGTTTACTATAACTGCACTTCATATATAAATGTTAAAAGATGTTATTGTGTTGAAAAATGCGTTCTAAATAAAATATCTGCGCTATATATAGATGACTTATATGATCTAAATTCAATTCAACTTTGTTGTAACGATGACAAAACCGTAAAACGATATTTCAAGTTGTATATATAATACATACATACCTATATTAAATGAGAGAAAATGTATATATTTCATTTTTTGCATGTGCAAACAACCCAGAGAAAACTACAGTAATACCCCCAATAACGCGAATGTCAAGACCGCATTATTGGGATTTGAGTTATTGGGATACTGAATTTCATACAAAAATTAAGCTAACGTTTTTTACGAAAAAAAAATGCAAAACTGACAAAACTAAGAATAAATAAAAAAAAATATAAGGACGAAATATTCAGTTACCAGGTGGTAAAATGCAAATTTGCCCGCCAACGTTTGACTGTATGCGCGACACAAACAGCCGCCCGGCTGTGTGTGTACACCCGCGCACGTGCCTAACGCACACCCGCACAGCAACGACAATAATATGCGTCCGCGCAATTGGAAAAAAAGCTTTATTCAAGTTCGCGTAATTGAGGGAATCACTGTAGTGAGGTTTTCTAGCTATATTTTTGTGGAACTATTGAGGAACGTGAAACGTGGAATTTTTGTGGAACGTTTTATGGAACTAAGCCATCGATATGTACTTAATAATGTGCAAGGAAAAAATATGTTCTCAATAGTATGCAAAGAAAAATATGATTCCGTACTTTTTACACGCCTCTAGTAAATTCCGCCGAAAATCTACATTATCCTTTAAATATTAATATGTATTCCATTAGGATTAATAATTTGTTTGTTCATATAAATCATAAAGCGTTAAGTGTTTATTTTTAACTAACATCGATTTGAAACATACTCACCGCAATAAACACCAAAATGTTCCCCATACAACATTCACGAATTCTCATTACAAAGGAAATTGCTTCTAATTTGTATACAAGAAGGCAATTTAATAGTTATGTCAAAACCAGATATATCCAACAATATCGTACACAGGAAATTTATTAAAACAATATAGCATTGTATCCGTTCTGTACGAAATTTATATTATACATATAACCAACTCGTATTAAGTTTGTATTGAAGACGTATACCATTTGTGAACACCGTTAGAATACGGCTAGACTTTACTTCTACGAACATTGTAAAACATGAACATTTTTAAGACGTATTATTTTATTATTCTTGTTCTATAACTTTTTATTTTCGACACGACAGAAGAACGGGAAAACTTTAATATAGGCTCGTGTTTTTCCGGTCAGAATTTATATTAAATGGTAACTAGCTGTAAGCCCGTTGACCTCGACGGGGGGGTTTTTGTTGAATTTTTAAGTAGTCGTAAATTTACTGGCGTGAAAAAAAAAATAACAAACCTATTTATTGAACAAGCCAGAAATTCTAAAAGTAAAAGAAATATATCTCGGAGCATATATCGACAGCCCTGCCTTGCAATATTTAAATTGTATAAAATATATTTTTTAGAATAATTGAAATGTTTAAGTTTGCTAACAAATATATTTTCACAATCTTTATTATATTATCTCAGATTTATAACAATCATTTTTCGTACAATTTAAAAACTACAGAGCTGTCGATATATGTCCCGAGGTCTATTTTTTCTTCTACGAAATATATTTGTTAGCAAACTTAAACATTTCAATTATTCTAAAAATTATATTTTTTACAATTTAAATACTGCAGTGGTGTCAGTATATATGTCCCGAGATCTATTTCTTCTTCTACGAAATATATTTGTTAGCAAACTTAAGCATTTCAATTATTCTAAACATTATATTATTTACAATTTAAAAACTGCAGAGCTGTCGATATATGTCCCGAGGTCTATTTTTTCTTCTACGAAATATATTTGTTAGCAAACTTAAACATTCCAATTATTCTAAAAATTATATTATTTACAATTTATAATATATTTTTCACGCCGGCAAATTTTCTGACTACTTAAAAATGCAACAAAAATCCCTCCCGCTGAGGTCAACGGGCTTACAGCTAGTTAATATATTATAACCGTTTCTTTTTTTCGTGTGTTTTATTTGTGTATGTCTTAGTTGAATTAAAATGTTCTATTCTTATTTTTTGCTTCGTTAGGCCTCGTATCATTTTCGTAAAATCGAATATTTATTTTTAGTGTTTTATTTCAGTGCTCTATTAAATGTTTATTCGCTCGATTAAACTGTATACGATGCAATCACCATAATTTAGTTGACGCTGGCCAAAACGCTTGAGTGTCTACATAAAATTTGCAAATTTATCAACGTACCGCTTATAAATACATACATTTTTTTAAATACTGTTTTCAGAAGAAATACTGAACTCAGGACAGTCCCGTTCAAATCGGGACTTCTATTCACCTCGTCTGTAAGCAATAATGCGGTGTACTATTACTATGAAATTTTAGTTAAATCGTAGAAAAATAGAGACTACGCTAAAACCGATATGCTTGGCAACCCTGTCTGTAAATAATAATGCAGTTATACTGGAAACAAAAATATCTATTTTTAATTATCAGTTTTAAGGTGAAAAAAAAAATTACACAATATGTGCACCGATTGTATTTATATTAAATTCCATTAAAAGGAATTGAGTGCATAATTTATTTTTCATTTTGAATGGTGAGTGAATTATTGAATAAATTTGATTTCTTATCACTTTCGGACTATCTTTTAATATTTTTTTTTATTATTAAATTATGGAAGCAGTATACAAATTTACCATCATATTTTTAAACAGCTTACTTTTGATTGATAGATCTGGAAAGTAGACTAATGTGTTTTTTTTCTTTTTCTTCTTTGGGAAAAAAACACTTTTTGGCTGTAAAAATTCCGATTACGTAATACTGTTTTCTGTTATTCAATTTCCAAACGACTATTTCATTCTTGCTTAGTCGCATATTTTTTGAAAACATTAATTATTTGGCAATATAGCACATTTCCAGTGCACAAAGATTTTTCATTTAAAATGAATTCACGCAAAGGCAAAACATCGTCGTAAACATCCTTTTCTAGATTTAATTATATATCTTATCATAACTAAGCTCTGACTTTTCGATTACTAATTGTAAAATTAAATTCATTTATAAGCATGAGCAAATAAACTCTGTAATGTCTTTTTAAACGCTATTGCTAAGTTATCACTCAAAGATCGTAGGTATAAAACATTAGGCTAAAAGTTAGCAAGTATTTAACGTATTATATTATGCTGGACTTCAATATTGAATTTTAATTTTGTTTTATAAAATTAAATTATTTTTTTTATTTCACGTGTTATTTAAATCGTTCAAACATCGCACATTTCCGTAATGCTTTAAAATTGATATTGGAATACCATTTACTACAAAGGTGGGGACTCAAAAATCGAAATCCTAAAATAATATTCTTATGTTGGTACTGCATGAACTAACTTTATATCTGTTTGCGAATGGAAAACGGCGTTTATTCTTAAGTAAGTATTTTTCATGAGAGCCAAAACATTATTTACGTTTATTTGAACATACATAGATATAAAAGGTGATGTTTCAACATAAAATTTCTATTTCGGCAACGCTGATTTGATATAGTCCTATAAGCTTATGTAGATTGTAGTTATTTTTGAATATTTATCTCTTTTTCAATTATTAAGACATTGCTTGTTTTTACTTTTCACATAGAGATATACCGGTTTTTCCGCCATTTCAAAATCCCCAGGTTTTTTGCATCTCTAGTTCTGATAGTTCTCTTTTTACTCTCTCTACATAGTAATCAAGTATATTGAAATTTTTACTATAATTTTACACTTGTGGCAATTATTTAATTGACGACACAACGTAGTGTAAATACTTGGGAAGATATAAATTGAAGGTTGTATTACAAAAAAAAACACTATGTAAGTTTTATTCATGTTTGAGACTTAAACTTTTGTAAAAAAAAATCCTTGAAATATAAGCGCATATTGTGAAGGAGCCTTTATAAAAAATAATCGATAATTTGACAATCAAGAGGTTCTTTGAATCTTTTTTGCTATGCTGTTAAATTGTTCTGTTCTGACGTAATACATTGTTTTATTAATCCACCCTTCAATTCAGGTGGTTTAATATTTAAAGAACTGTTGATTTACGTTCCGTTCTGATTTGAGGAAATATATTAATAGCGAAGTAACGGCATTTTGAAAGTGAATCTTAATTTGACATTTTACAACTTGAATAAAGCAATTAACAAACAACAGATGTATTTTTCGACGTGGGTATTCGAGCGCCAAAAATTAACAGCATAAATCAAAGAATCGCAAAGTTTTCAGACACAAAAAACCTTTAAATGTCGATTGTTAAAATTCAAATAACCGTTTTTTTTAATCGAAATTTAACTCTTTGAAAACTCTGGAACGAAATTACTAAAATGGCTTCGCCTTCTAAGAAATCCAATACTATCATCTTCCACGGCGCGGATAGGTGTTTCCGTGGAAAATCGTGACTGCTCGCTGGAAATTTCTCCACTCGGCACCTTAAAAGCCCCTCAAGATCTGAATTTTCTTTGCCTCAGCATTTTTTAGCATTCGCTTTTAATGATATTCTCGATATCGTCGCTTTCGGAAAAGCTTTTTTCCCTCCTTTGTCGATAGACATCTGAGATTTTTTCCGTATGAAAATTTATCCGACAGATGAATGGTTATTTATCGAGATTATTTCTCTTAATAAAAAAAGATTACCCTTTTTGGCGTAATCAAAATAATAAACTGCATTTATCAAAGTAAAAAATGGTGATGCAAATTTTCTGGCGTAAATATTGTAAAAATGTTAAAAATTGACTTTTAGGTTTTTCATATTTTATATGAGTTATTTTGAATTGAAATGAAAGAATTGAATACAATAAAAGACACAAAAATATTGGCAAAATTTTTAACTCATGTAATTATTTTTTTTGCTACTATGTGCGGTTTTTTATGGAACATATGGATCCCAATCTCTTTTTAGAAGATAAATAGAATGAACTAATAGGACTGAGAAAGGACTGGATGAGAAGAAATGAAGATAACTCAAAAAATCATCCGTTTTATAAAAATATTAATTGTGGAACGTTTCTCGAACGGAGCAGTGACTTTGATAATACAATTTGATAATTTGCACACGTTGTTCAACGCTATAACCTTCCATGGTGATTTTCCGTACTCTACTAAATAAATTGACAGCAAATTTGACAAATGTCACTTTGACAACATGGCTGCTGTAACCTAACAAATTTCGAGCGTCCCTATTGAAAGACCCGTTACATTCATGTCTTCGAATACAAATCCATAAATCGAATAATAAATCTATTTAGTAAAGTTTTCGTACGATAATTCGACCCTGTGAACACCACAATTAATTAAGGCACACGTCCACAAACATTGACAACTTAGCAACATGACTAATGGTATCATAATTATAATCGTCGCTATCATAAAAGATTTCTTCTATTTTGACACTGATTGATTGAAGGAGTATATTTTTCCCTAAAATTGCCTAAATATCAATGCCATTCTACTTTATCTATAGTAAGCAATCAATACATGATGTAGTTTTATTTCCAAAGGGCATTAAATGGACAACAATTTACGCGATACAGATTGCAGAGTCAGTCGTGTAAATTTGGGCCACAAGGCTAAAACTAATTTGACGCTAGATTGCCGTGTCAAGTTGTCCTTTTCCGTCCCCTTTTCCATCTCTTTCTCACACTAGTGAAACTAACAGAGGCAAACTGGAATGAGAATTCTACGTAATCGATTAGACTGAAATAAAAAATAGACTACATTTTTCAGTACAAATCAGCCAATATTAATAACACTGATTCATTTAATAATGAGGACCTCTATGGCTTAGGTCAGGGATAGCAAACCTTTTTGGGTCCGCGTGCCAACAATCTTCAAATATTTTTTCTCGATTGTGTGGCGTGCCCAAGCAGTAAAAATATTTAACAAAACAGAAAAAATAAAAAGTGAATTTTTTGAAAGATTTTCGTTTATCTTGGAAACAGTTGAAAATTAATAATTCACGGATTATTTAATCAAAATTTTAATTTTTGAAACTAATTTAAGCTTGCCATAGGTTCGCCATCCCTGGCTTAGGGGGAAGATCTTCATACTTGTGATCATTTTAAAATTGATCGTCATTCCAACAAATATTAGTTGTAATTTATTTTAAATAAAAAAAGATACCCGCTCACAACGTAGAGCTTATGCCATAAAACGAGAATTTGTCATAAGTCGATTGTTTACTTTTAATTTGAGTTATACGTATGAACATAGTTACGGTCCTTAAACTTGATCTGTAGATGGCTTAGATTCTAAGGATTCGATGAAGCTGAATTCCACTTGTTTCACTTCCAATCGGATGTATGATATTGTCCTGACAGCTTGCTGGTGGCAAAACTGACGATGCGACAACACTTTAAGTGTAGTCAGTGGAATTATTTGATGCTGAAATCTTGTGATGACTATTTTCTTAAGTTTCTCTGAAGCAGACATAATCAAAGAAAAGGCATATTTTCAAATCAATAAAAACAATACAGTCCAGCAATTCAATAAAGGTAAGAAAATCAAAAATAGTTTCACAAGTACAACAATTTTCTACTTTTATTCGTCAAGTTTCCCTATACTAACAGTTTTCGCTTTATTAATTTGAAATAGATTACGAAATATTTATGTTGCGGTGATTACTATCACCTTAGTAATTGTTCCTTGTTAAAAATAATTAACCACGCTTGTGGTTAATAGTAAAATATAATCAGGTATAATGATGGTTAATTACCTGTAGAATAATTAACACTTTAAAGCGACTAAAGTATCTCAATAGTTGAACAATATCTTGTTATTTTTAATATAAAATAACTTAGATTATTCCACGTATTGTGCTACAAACTGCGACACGTGTTTTGTTTCTTTCAGGGGCATCTTCAGACAATCTTACTTTCAGAAATGCTTGTTTAAGAACGAATGATTTCAATTGTAAAATAAAACGGGAGGCAAGGTGGGGATAATATAAAAACTAACAAACAATAATGGTAATACAAATGACATTTACGTTAAGAAATGACAAACTAATGAAGTACATCAATTAGTAAGGGGTTAAACCATTGGGAAATGAATTTAGCAGTGGCGAACAACCTATCTATATATTACGAAAGCTGTTTGTAATTCAGTTAAAGACAGCAAGGAGTTAAAAAACATAATTAGTGGTTAAGCTAATTTTTCTAGCTACACCCCGTTATCTTAAGATTGGAAGAGTGGGAAGTATTTTTTAGACATTACAAACACCCTTTCGAACAGAATCGATAAATCGATTTAAGAAGTGCTGTTTGCATGTGGACTGTGATATCCGTCATAAAGGCAAACGACATTTATCACTGCACCACGAGCCCAAGCGATATTATTTATATTTTTGATATTTTCGGTGAAATTTAATTTATTTGAAATCATTTCGTTGTTTGTACTTACATAAATATATTTGTAGTGTTAAGCTTTTGATATAATATAACATTGCTTTTAGCAGAAAGTGCTTAAGTCAAAAATCCTTTATTTTCAGTATTGGCAAAACGAAATAGAAAAACACGGTTTAAATCACGTTTTTATTTTATATACACATATCATTGAAAATATTCAAAATCCCGTTTCTCATTCGTGTAGTAATATGTAACGACATGGTTGTTAAACCTAGTGCACGAGTGCAAAAAGTGACAAATAAGCGATTGAAATATTCATTGTATTACAATGTTAAATCAATTGTAGAAATTTCATCCAATAAATCATAGCCAGGACAATAGCCCTGAATGTAAATGCGGATATATGATTCAGGATGCTGATCACATCCTTTGGGAATGTCCAGTCTTAAATAACGAACGGGAAAAATTGCTCAAGACGATACGACTATCTGTCGGATCTGTCGGCCCCGTCGGTCATGCCGACTTGGTTGCATCGAAGGCAAATTATAGGGCATTTAAAGAATTCTCCGCGTCATTTGGAAAAAAGTTGAGTTAAATAGATAAAATCTCATATTTTCAACTGCACTTAATTATTAATTAACTTTTAATTTCTGCACACTGTAGTGCATGCAACCAAGTCTTGAAGAATTTCTTCTCGGGACATTTCTGGCAAAATTTTGAACACGACTAACGTTGTTACGCTACGGAATACACCCTATAAAAGAGTGTGAAGCCGTAGCGGGTGGTGGTGGGTACAACGTTGAGTACCCTAGGGAATTAAAAAAAAAAACCATGATCATGGTTTTTTGATCATGAAAAAAATTTTTTTTTTGTTAAGACACGTCGAAAAATTGATAAATAATAATATCTGTAATAAATCTGAGTCGTAGTATTGGATAAAAAAAACGACGATTATTTTTTATTATTTCATTTTAACTTCCATATTTGTATACCCTCAAATTATTTTAAGCCAGATTACCATGCAGTGGCAACTATATCATAGATTTTTTTAGTTTGAAGACACGATATAAAATATTTTTTAAAAAATGGGTTGAAGTCGTAAAATTTTTCCAACTCTGAATCCGGAAAAAACACCCGACTCCGACTCTGATTCCACAGGCCTATTTTGTAACACGAACACGTAAAAAGATTCACCACCACTTTAACTTTTTTTTCAATATTGGTTTGTTTCAACTGAAAAGTAAAGAATAGTTATAAGTATATAATATCATACGTTAAAGATATTGTATTTATATACTGTCTGTAACAATATATAAAAAGTATTTTTTTAAACAAATCATAACAAAGGGTAAGAAATAAAAAAATGATTTTCCCTACATCGGCACTGTACATTTATATGAACTGCTTTTCCCTGTCTTTTCCAGAGAGACTCCTACGCCTGAATAGAGGTCGCCACAATCAAGTGTTCCATACTGCCTTTGAATCCAGAAGAAACGGCACACAAAGGTTATACAGGTCCCCCTCGTTGTGCAATCCATGAAGCTTTTTGATATTGAAGAACACAATAGAGAGAGATAAAACATGTAACACTTTACACGTATTAAGCGACATGATATTTTGTACTCTTTACAGGTTAAAGTGTCCATATTGCCCCTTCTGTTCGTGTCAACATGCTACCATTTTTTTTTAATATGGTGCATGCTTGTACCACTTAGCCTCAGATAAATTATTTATAAATAAATTTAATTCATTCAAATTCCTCATTTGAAACGAAATTATTTAAGCGATTTATATTTATGAAACTAGAAAAATCGAAATTTAATAACATAATTGTATTTAATTTTATGGTTTTTAATATCTATAAACGATTGTTAAAATTTGACTAAAAAAATATTTTTTTTACTCGTTAACGTTGTATGAACTATTTTAAAGAACCTTTTAAACTTTATTATATTTTTACTCTGTAATATTATTGTCTGGTCCATGGTTGAATGGCCAACGTGGTTGATTTTGGGAACAGTGTTCACAGGGTCGAATCTCAGTACGCACAGTTTCGTTTATTCGAATAATGGATTTCTGTTACAATACATCAGTGTTTGTGATGTCTACAATTCTCTCCCGTTCATTCAATTTAAAAAAACGGGGCACAATAAAAGCAATTAGCTTGCTACTAGTCTGTGAAAAAGATAGCCTGAGAAAAAAAAACTATCAAGCAGTTCTAGCAAAAAACTCATTGATAATTTGTATTAAAAATCCATATGGTGGGGATCCTGTGGCTTCTTGTCTACTCTGGTGCGACCTTTTGACTTGTGTATTTTTTCTTTCAATTAGATAAAGATTTTTTAAATGGGAAATGAAAATATTTAGTGTATGAAGGGAGGGGGGGTGTCAATGTTTTCTTTACTGCGGCTTTATGTTGAATCAAATGCATGAATGTGGCCGTTAGAAATTAAAAGGTTCCACTACCCTGTGCTAGACAGTGATAGCGGACATGGATAAAAAATATTTATTTTAGAGTTTTAATGCTAATAATTATCAGGCATTTATGTTAGTACATACTATTTTATTAAATTACTAAATATTTTTTTTAATAATCTTATGAAAATTTATGTATCGTTCTCGAGGTAAAAGCCGATAAAATAATATTGATTGGTAACTATAAAATTCCATATTAAAAAAATCTTCAAACATCGTAGTTTTACGTTATGAAAGGGTGCGATATTTATAGAATAATTTATTTTATTTTTTATGGCAATTTAATGGCAAATAAATAAAAAAGTACAAAAGAGCAAAGCAGTAATAATTACGAGATTGCGTGTTCGGAAAGGCAGGTGATACATTTTGAGAACACGTTGTGTGAGTGATTACTGATGTGAACCAAGTACACTTCGCTTATTTTATTTTGACAAATGTCACTTCAAGCTTACTCGGCTAGTGTTAGAAATAGTAGTTTTAATTGCTTTAAAATGCAAAATTTCAATTGACCTCTATTAAAATATACAATTTTAATGAATAAATAAAGTACACAATATTTTATTAATTGTTTTATTTTGAATATTTTATTTTGAATGAAATAATCGCTTTAACTACACTACTGTTACGATTAAAAAGGAATAAAAATATCGCTGTCAATTTAAGTCATATTTTGTATATTATTAATACTTTATAATTTAAATTAGCCTCTCAGATTTTTTCATTCAACTCGTATCGATTCATAGCGAAACATAAGACTCGCAATTATTAAATTGTATTGGATTATCTTTAAATCATTTGTTTTGTCACTATGCTTGGCATTGTAAAAGTAGATTTAGAGTAGAACAGCAAATGATTCTTAGAAGACGTTATAGGTAACTAACTACGAGTGATAGTGGAGTGACGATCTGAATTAAAACGTACATTTAGCTAACAAAGCACAATAATTGTTTGTTAGAAAACTTAAATTTATTTCTTTGATCTACAATTTTTTGTTTGTTTACAGACACTAATATTAATAATTTAAAAGGTATTTTTATATAAAAATGCTCTCGACAGGCCATCAAATTGGTGAAAAATTATGAACCTTCAAAGAGGCTTGATAAGTTCAGACACAAAAAATAGCTTTGGGCACTTTTAAATGAAATAATTGAACTCTACAAAAGTAAATAAAGCAACTTGGATATCAGAAATGGGGCAGAAGGTAAATCAAGATTTATGTGAGTGTCTAGGTGTCTAAAATCCCGACGGTGAATTAAGTATTTGCAACCAATTTAAAATTATAACTATTTGGCGAAAAATTTTCATATTTAAATTATAGTTAACCCGGATTAAGTTTTTTTTTACAAAAATGAACTAAGCAGACAACACTTTATTTCGTTATAAATCACAAAATATAATCGCCCACAAAAATCGACCAAAGCTTGTTCTTATGGTGGGATTAAAATATGAAAAGGTTTTATATAATCCTTTTATTTTTTTAGCTTTATTTCACATCATTTTGTTTTATGTGCACAGTTGGAAATATAGAATATACGAACTATATACATTTGTGTAATAGATTAAGTAGAATATTTTATCAGAACCAAAGCGTTATAGGTCTTATTATTCATTTTATATTAATACTCAGACTTAACACTTTGGATACCGCATTAGGAATATTTCATGTTGAAAAGATGGTTTTTGATACCTCTCAATGATATGCTAATATGTGGCATTATCAGTAGTATTGACCAACTACATTTTTTTTACTATGCCTTGTATTAAAAATTGATTAGGAATATACATAGCTACCTTGAAGATGATTCCTCTTATACGAAAATTCTATGCTTTTGTATACTTTAAGTCCATCAACTCTTTTTTTACTCGATAGATACGTACCACGAAAAAAAAACGTGAATTTAAAAAATGATGAAAATTAAATATTGGTTTCCTAAATTAAACAAGAACAAAATTGTGGTACAGAAAAGCGTGTAAAAATAAGTAATAACGAAAAGGAAAATTAAACAAAATACTTACATACATATTTTAATTAAGAAAAAAAATACTACTCATGGCTACTTGATTATATACGGGGACTTTTATGAAGGACTGGACATAAATCGCTTTTATCTGACACATTTAATGCGTTAGGATCTAATGAAGCCTTTTGTTTTTTACTACCGTAATTCGTTATCTACTTCTGCTTTTTTGTTTTCTGGGAATTTTTAATTCGTGTAAAAGTAGAGTATTCGTTGTTTTTATTTCACCGTGTTGTTTCATGGTGCTTCCGAATGTGAAAAAGAGTAGCAATATGTTTTACATTATAAAAAGGTGTAAGCTACACCAACATTTTTAAATTCGTAGCAACAAAAAAAACACACACACACAAAGAGGCTTATCGTACGTCCGATTCGTTTGGGACTGTCCCGTTTTGAAGGTATGGTGTCTCAGCCAATTTGTCAATTATCCCGGTTGTTTAGAGAGAAAAAAAACCAAATATACACACAATGAAAAAGTTTAGCTTTGGAATGGGGCAATCAGGCAACACGAAACCCAACTCTAACTCTAATCCAGTATGCAGGGTCACAAGTAATTTTTTCAACCACCACACATGGGCCCATCGTAGTAAAGTTCTGTGTTTGTTATTCCAGTCAAATATTTGAGTATACATATATGACTTATTTAATGTTCGGATGGTCGAATATTTAATAAATTATTCGTTCATTGTATTGATGGCGAATAAAACACTAGACTACTTGTATGTTCAGACAAATAATAATTCTCAATATAAATAGGAAAAAACAACAAAATATACACCAGGTACATTAAATTCTCTTTACTTAAATATTATTAAAATATATTCGAAAACGATAATGTTTTAATGTTTGACGTTAGAATTTTCCTTATCGGTAGTTTTATCAAATTGCGTAGGTAATTAATTAGGGTAGGTGTATTTTTTTTTTTTGAGAGGGTTGTTTACGATTATTTTGTACTGTACGTGTAATTAATTTAACACCCAAAATGCCAAAAATATTGTGTTTCATTTTCTGTTGTTATTGATTGTTCAAAATTATTATTTACCACTTCATTACTGAGACTTCAGACCTCAGAAAATGTTAGCTGAATCTACTTTTCTCTTTTTAAAATCAATTAAAAGTAGCTCAATTTCTGCTTTGGGAAAACTGTTGCAATTGTTGCAGTTTGATAAGCAATATAATGATTATTCTACAAACAAAATAATACTTTAAATAATCTTGACAAAAAAAAACTATTAACCGGATGCGTTTTCGATTAGTGAATGTTGTTGGCTTCGGTTGTGAAAATTACGGGTTCAAATCCCAGCATGAACAGATTTTCCAATGGATTTATGGAATTCAGTTTGAAGGAATGGTTGTCTTTGATGCTTTAAGCCACCTTTGCGATTCTAAAACTGGAGTTGGATAGTGATTGGATATCCACTGGTTCTGTCCTAGCTATATCCGTATATTCTGACTCTCTTAAAAAAAGAGAGCTTCACAATCAATAATCAGCTGTAGAAAAACATGAGTTGAGATAAATTCTACTTCGGGTCTATATCTTCGAGTAAGAGCTGTTTTGATCTTTAGTATATCTAATATTGAGATGCTATACAATGCTGTGTTATATTTTAAGACATATTCAAGTGGTTTATTTTAAATAAAAAAACAGATATCTCATTATTAAAACATTATTGAAAGGAAATGAATATTTCAGGCAAAAAAAACACTTTTAAACCTTCCAGTACAGTACTCGAGCGACATATATGCTCTACATTGGGAGTGGATACGGTTTCAATAAGAAAAAATGCATTTGAAATACTCTTTACCAAAATGTCACTATTAGGGCTTGTCGGTTTTTAAAAACCGTTTTTTTTGCTAAATTTGTGACATTCGAAAACCGGTTTTTCAACTTCGTAACCGTAAAAAATTCAAATTTGAGCCGAATTTTCCATAAACGAGTCTATAAACAAAAATACAGAAAATTTTAAACTTTTATTTGATGGCTGAAAGACCATATGCGGGATCATTACCCAGAAAAAAGCGTATTTTCGACATCAGGATACAAAACGATCAGTGGACGCTTTGTAGTTTTTTTAAATCATATTTTCTGAGGAGTAACACCAAATAATTTGTTGTTGTGTATTATTATGTATATAAATAAACAACAGTTAAAAAAATAACTTTTTCTCTCTATTTTAATTGAATTTTCCATTTTTCGTAAAACTTTGAAAACGAGATAAAACCGGTTTTTGGACAATATTGACATTCGAAAACCGGTTTTTTTTATAAGCCCTAGTCACTATATTAACATATAAAAAACCTCTTTCTTTTAAAATAAATGGAATTTATTTATCAAACTCGGTTTCTTTGGTCACTTATCGCTTGTTGTGGTTTTCCCGATACTTGTATGTATTTAATTAATATAATTACGATGTTCGTATTATCGTATTCAATTTCCCGAATTCAGCCAATTTCTTACGCGACATCTTGATAATTTTTCTTCAACGTTCAACGGAAATATACTTGTAGAAATGTAATAAAAAATATTTTAATCGGGTAAAAATAGCAACGTATTTGTTGCTATTTTTACCCTATTATAATGGAGTTCTACCAAGTCAATAAATAAAAATATTTTACATATTTGATGACCAAATTTTAAATTTAAGCAAGTTTTAGTATTAAATGCAGCAATATAAGAGTCCAGTTAGTGTTATGCCTGAGTTAATTAGAGATAGCAAGTATCGATCATACCTAAAGAGTATTTTTGTGTAAAGTGTATTGAAGTACAATATTTATTTATTTATTACTTAAAAATTAAAAATAAAGTAGATGACATTACAGCTGACGCCAATTCGCCATGCACTTGAAAAATATAATGAGAAAATATAAATTAAAAAACACTACATAATACATCAAAATCAACATACAAAATCAACAAATAAAAAAGTAAAACTTAACAAACAAATACTGTCACTAAAAATGTCCACTTCTCTAGGCAATGAATTGATCAGTCGAACGGCCCTTGGAACTGGCGACTCATACGTCCTACGCAAGGAACAAGGTTTTAGTCATAGTTTCGCCCACGTAATAATAAATTGGGAGCATGTAAATTAATAGTCATGATAATTTCAGGATTAATAACTCGGCCCGAAGAAGAAGAGAAAAATGCTTTAAACTTAAAAACTATCTTCCAGCTTCAAGAGAGTGAAATGATAACATTCCTATAGTATAATTGATATATATGACAACCTGAGAATTGAAGTGAGCTATGTGGTATCTTAGAAAAGTTGAGTTAGATGCGTTATAATATCATATTGTACATTTCGTATCGTAAAAATGAACTGAGCTTATTAAATACACATTGCAATAGTGTGTAATCTCTAAAATGAAAATATGCAATCCACAAAAACATTAAGTCAAGGTGTGATTATAGTGGAAAGTTTAACTATTGCTACTTGGCTCGCTTCACCTTTCAAGGGCTTATATGAAAGAGTTTATACCAATAATCTCTAAAGTCTATTTGGGTGAATGTATAAAATACATGTTATATAACAAAAGGCCGAGCTTAAGCCATAATATACTTATATTATATTTTACGGAACAATTTCCTTTTTTTTTGGTCGCTATAAAAAGAAATAGATATACAATACTTACCTTAAAGTGATTCGGATGAACTGACAGATCAAATAATCCTAACGTAAAAAACACGCTTAAGCCCTTTAGAAATAGAATAAGAGGTAAGGTTTTATTTCCCTATTTAATATTTTTCCAAAATAAAAATAACAGTAAATAGATTAGGGATCGCAATACCGGACGAATATTTCAACACCGGTATTATAACAAAAAAAATAAGTAAAAAAAAACGGGCGAAAAAATCAAAATTGGAATTTTTATATTTCTCACAAAATACTGTCGTTAAAATATAAATATAATGACTTACGATTTTTTAAATAAAAATACATCATTGATATGCATAGCCCACACATCATTTGTGAAACCTGTCAATATTAATATAGATGTTAAATATTTTAATAAATTGAGGAGCTTGGTATCAATTACGCCCAAGTCCATTTTTTAGAAAAAAATGATATATCTTTATAGCACGGTTTCTCAACTGGGGGTCCCTGAAGGCCACAGAGAAAAATAGTTTTAGGGGAGCCACGGGCAGCGACAAAAAAATGTTTGAATTCCGCGAGAGATGAAAAAAAGTCCCACAATTATTGCAATTTGGGTTTTTTTTTAAAAAGGAATTGCTGGAAGAGTTATACAAAATAAAAAGGGTCTTGAGAATGTCTTTTTATTTTTGGAATTCCGTATATTCCTGCGTTTTTGAATTTGGCCAGTGATAGTTTTTTTTCGATTTCTCACTTTTTTCCCAGTCATCATCAATCCCGAAATAATTGTGTTCACGAGTCTCGAAAAACTTGCGGAAACGGGTATGGAGGGCACGAATAAATATGAGACTCAAAAGGGGCCACGGACCCAAAAAGGTTGAAAAACTATGCGATATAGTATTGTGTTACTAATTCGAAATTTCAAATGCCGCCTGTGTAGTCGAGTGGTCAACGTCGTTGGCTACCGATATGGAGGTCACGGGCTCGAATCCCAGTATGGGCTGTTAATAAATTGATTTTTCAATAGATTTATGAATTTCTGTTCAAAGGCATGGATGTATGTGATGTCTTGAATTCCCCCCTCCTACCCATCCTATCCTATGTAAGGGGCGTATCGAGAGCAATTAGATAATACTAGTCCTGTACTAGCCCTTTCCTTCTATTCCTACTCTCTTTGGAAAAAGATAGGTTGAGCAACTGAGTAACAAGCAGTTCTCGTAGAAACACTGCAGTTGAGATAAACTCCATTAGGAGTCCATATGCTTCACATTGGGAGAGGATATGGTAAAAAAAAACAAAATTCAAAATAACAGAATTCAATTTTTAGCGTTGTCAAAAATCTCGTAATATTCTATTTTATAATCAAAACTTCTTTTAAGAGAATAGTGTGTTTTTCACTGTTTAGGAAAAGTGGAACTGGTTTTTTCTATTTACAACTTTCTCAATTCATCAAAAAAAACTATTTTTAAATATGTGATCGTTTCTAAACATTCAAAATTTAATTTATGTAATTTTTCAATACCGAAATATTAAAATTCTCAAAAATGGTATTTCGTTATAGAAAGAACACCATGAATACCGAGATCACGGGGAGCCGGTAAATTGCTCAAATGGAAATTGCTCAAATTAAAAATTATTCGAATTGCTTGGTTACTTGGTTACATTTTGTACGAATTTCATTTTTATCTTGTGCGACACTTGTTTAGAAAGTGAAATATAAAAATAATTTTCGTAAGTATTTATTTTAACCGTGTTCGCTCCAAATGCGGAACATATGATATTTTAATGGAGTTTATTTCAACAGAAGTGTTTCTACGAGAACTGCTTATTTCTATATATTTCCAGAAAACATAGAAGACTAGGGCTTAGACAGAACAAACGGAAACAAATTGATTATCTTGTTATTCGAGCAATTTACCGGGAACCGGGATCGCGGTATTGGTAACACCGTTATTGAAGTCCCTAACGTAGATACAAATATAAAGGTCGAGTATAAAAGGTTCAACAACCCCATTATATTATCCTTGGGTTTGTGTGACTTTTCAAATAGAAACGTAAATTCTACATTATATCTCTACAATTTCATATATTGTAGGTTTTTGGTTTTTGATCACGATTGAGTTGTGAATCTCAAAGGAAATTCATATATCTAAGAAGTCACATGTATAATAAAACGAGGGTAAAACACCAAAAACCTTGGAAATAAATTTTCACTTCAGAAAAATAATATCTTCGTTTTTGTATCGTTAATATCTCCACATATTGTTCAAAAAAATATATACACTTGGGCCTCGTATAACACGGCTTTATACAACACGGTTGTATAAATTGTGGAATATTTTTTATAAAACACGCTTTATATAACACGGTTTCAAAAAAAAAAAAAATGCATGTTTAATTTGTACGTTCATGTAATGTGCATATGACAAATCTTACTGAAAAGGATCCTATAATAGAAAGAAGTTTGAAATTTAAGAGGGAATTGCAACAGATTTTGGAACCTTATAAAGAAATACGTAAGGATTTATGTGCCAAGAGCAGACAATCACTCATTACCGAATTTTTGGAGGCTAAAACCACAATAAATCCAGAGTCCTCCGATGATGAAAACGTACAACCGATTTCGAAAAAGAGTAAAACATATAGAATTATAAGTGATGATGAATGAATGCCATATTATGTTATTAAAGTTTTTTTCATGAATATGTAAATGTATATTTGTTTATTTAAAAAAATAAAGTATATTTTTATATAAATTATCTTATTTTTTTTTAACGCAACCCCTAGTTTTGTATGAACTTCAAACCTTGCATAACACGGATTTGTATTACACGGTGTTTTTGTGGAACCGTATAACCGTGTTATACGAGGCCCAGGTGTATTTCTTTGTATTTTAGCAGCTTTTAATAGTATTTATGCTGTGATTTGAGCAATAAGAAGACTCGAGTAATTAACTTAATTATTTATTTTCAACCAAGTCTTCTTCCAGTGTGGATCATATGGACTTTTAATGGATTTTGTCGTAAAATTAGTCTTCCACGAGAACTCTTTGAAACGCAGTTGCCTTAACTTTTCTTGAAAAGATCATGGGTATAAAGATAGAGGATATGATAGAACTATTATAGTTAGGAAGTCCCGACACTCCCGACTATTTTGCATCAAATGGGGAAAAATAAATTGAAAAAACTATTTGTAGTGCGGTTCGAATCCATGATCACCGCGACTGAAGCCAACGACGTTGATAATTCGACCACGGAGCCGGCGTTGAGAGAGAATAGTTTAAAATTATTTTAACTTAAATCATATGAACTCTCGAGAGTTGAAGTGAGCCAACTAGTAAAATTGTAAAACTTTTTTCTTGGACTTTTAAGAACAATCACTTACTTGATGATTTGGTGGATTGAATTTTTTTAGTTTACCGAGATAACACTTTTAAAATGTGTGTTGACTGAGGTTACTTAACTTTTACGATACTTTAAAACGTGTAGAATATCACGACACATCTAACTTTTTTTTCTAAAAAACCACTTGGCTCACTCTACCTCTACTGGGCCCAAATATCAATTGAAAAATAGATTATCGTTATTAAGGCTACAAGGATTTGAAGTCGTGTACTGCGCTGTGGTATAGGAAAAACATCAGAAACACAAATAAATCATCTTAAGTTGCCGAAAATGGAATTGTGTCAACCCCAATGTCTAATATGAAACTCAAGAAGGTAAAATTTTCCAAGAAATTGAAAAAGGTTTTTTTACGATAGGAGATTACGATGTTTTCTTCGTATATGTTGATTCAATAAATAAAATTGTTTTTATATACCATTTGTTTATCTAACAGAGAATGGAAAATATTTGTTTAATAGATTCTGAGAATAGGGTGTCATTTAGTTTTAGAATAGGATCTCTTTAACTAGAATCAAGTCTTAACTATGTTTGTAAAGGCTTAAAGAAAAAAAATATTTGGAAGTAATCGAATGTAAAAATCAGTAATATTTTGTATCGCTGTTATGGTGCTTACGTTCAATGCTTGTTATAATAATAATAAAAATAAAAGACTATTCAAACATTTTGTGCAGTTTTCATTTCACATATTCAAGACTTCTGATTTAAACTCTGATTTTAAACTATATTCAAATCATGACATTTTCATTGAGATTAACTATTTTCGTGAACAAATGTCGTTTTAGGATGTCACTGTATACATATTATATGCTGTAGAGCAGGGTTTCCCATTTTTTCTATAATGGAACACTTCGCAAATCCGGAAATTTTAACAGAACATTCGGCTTATTTTTAGGTCGGTTAGTTCATAATATTATAAATACAAAAAAAAGTATCTTAATAAAACATTTTTTATTTTTAAATGCTTCCTGCACCTTGACTGTCTTACATCGCATAAATAGGTTTTATATAACGGAAGTAAAACAATCGCTTGTTTTGACACATTGGGGGATTCTTCTGACAAACTCGTCAATAATGAATTTATATCAGTATCACTGATAAAATCAGTCAGATTTTCATAGTCCACGCTGAATTAAGCATGCCGAACCAAGAAATCATAATTACTAGTTTTTGTAAAAAATTGAAAAAGAGTAGTTTTTGAGTAATGTGGGTGTTCATGGAACACCTATTAAAGTTTTGTGGAACACCAGTGTTCCACAGAAAATATTTTGAGAAACCCTACAATAACAAATGTCTCTCTCTCGACAGTCTTAAAAATATAGTGGAATTAATTAACTTGGATTCCGAAATGTTTTTGTTTTGACTTTACAGGCGTTTTAAAAAGCAACTTTATTAATTATTATCAACCATAGAAAACGTCATTTGCCACATATTTCAAGCACCAACCGTGGTAAAGAATAAATATATTATAGATTTATATGTCAAATGATCTTATTCCGATTGTTTATTCGAGTTAGAAGTTACAACGCACGGCTGTCAGCAACAGAAAAAACCAAGGTGTTAACGTCAACAAATAACACATTTCCCAAAAACCAAAGTGACACATTTTTGACAACGCGTGTAAAGTGACACTTTTCATGAATATGTTTATTTCTTCCTACACCACGTAATACTATTTTTGTATAGGGAATTGTTTTTCTGATATCTTTTTACAATTAATATAATATAGTATATTTTTATCCAAATACGATCACACGGCACTATAAAATAATCCTAATCAATCACCAAAGTGACAACCTGGTGGGGTTCCTGCCTTTGTCATGCCACCACCTCTTTCGCCTGATTTATAGAGTAGAAATGCACGCAACTTTACAATAGTAAACTTGATGAAAGCTGTAATAAAATTATTTCAATCAATATCATGAATTGCATTTTTATTATGAATTCAATCAAAAGTTAAAACTAACTATTATAATATTTGTTCAAAATATTTTAAATTATTATTATATTTTTCATAAAAACATATCTGTGCGGTCATTAAATATTTTAATATCAAACAAATGATTACGATTTAAAATATTAAATTGTAATGGTCACCATTTGAGGTTGACCTCAATTGGCAACCGAACCCTTCTAAGTCAGTGATAGTCAACGCCAAATCCCGGGATTGTGACAGTACTTATTGCGGGATTAAGAAAATAATAGAAAGCTGTGAATGTCATAACTTTTGGGTTAGTTTGACAAATCCGCAAATTCTGGATTTTTTAAATCAACAAAAAAATCTTTAATTAAAGAATCCCAGGATTTCAAAACCGCCGAGCAAAAATTTCTCAACCCCGAATCCCGTATTTATATACGATTTTATGTTGAATGTGTAACCACGAGATTTAGAAAAATTTTCAATCCCGAAATGCTGGGATCACAAAAGGGTACGGGATTGGATGCCCTAACAGTAACGTCATTACTGCCAAGCCGTTCACTTGTTTCCAACATGCAGTAAAAAATATCATTTAATTATTTTGTTTTAATCAAACGAGCGTTTTCACCATTGTATAACTAAAAAGGAAGTTTTATGATTTTTATTAAAGCATAAAACAATCTCTACTTATTACACATTTTTTACCATAGATTAGGATCAGGTTTCGCTTAAAATGAGCATTATCTTGTAATAGATTTCTACAAAAAATGCTTTATTTTTTAATGAAATCTCTTTCTACCAATAATCGACAATGAACACCTAAAAGTGATATTAGATTATATAGATAAATGCATGTATAAGTTCGTTTTGCGAATCATGTCACCTGACCGGTCGAGAACAGATGCTTGCGTCGGATAATGGGGGTGAGGTGGTTTGATTTTGTGAGGAATTCAGAGATAAGGGAGCATACAAGACAGCGTCCTGTCACGTCAGTGGTTATGGAGATACGTTGGAACTGGCACGTGCTACGGATGCCTCCGGAAAGCCTCAATCCTGCCTGCCTCTTCTTTCGACCGGTGGGATTCCGGCGTCCCGGACGTCCGTTGGGTACTATCCATAGGATGTACTCGGCGGAACTGAGGGATGCTGGCATGTCATGGGAGGAAGCAACGCTATTGGCGGGAGACAGGGAGACATGGAGGTGCCGCGTGGCGGCCATATGCTCCACATAGGGAGCGAACATGGCCAAAGAAGAAGATAAGTTCGTACAGTTTTTTTTTTCAATAACACGTATTGGTGGCCAGAGAGATTTCAATTTGTCATTCGATGCGTGGTCTAGTTGATAAGAGCTTGCTCTACCAATCAGGCGGGTTTCAATTTTTATTCGATTCAAATTTCAAATTTAAATTTGGGACCTAAGATGTGGGTGTTTGTGATGTCAATTCTCCTTGATTTGACTTACTAAAGCTTTCATCGAGTTTATCTCTTACGATCTTTCAATAATAAAATATTTGGCGCATTAGCATAAGCTGTAATACCTAATATTATTTTATAATTTTTTTTTTTTTTTTGAGTTAAGTGATTTATTAGATTCAAAAGGTTGGCGACCGCTTTTCTAAACAGCAGGCACTAACGACTTTATGACAGATGCCGATATGATACGATTGATTGGTTTGTAACTAGTCTTCTGTGACTATTATTCCCTACCCTAAAGACAATGGTCGTAAAAAATATTCGTCAAAATATACATTGTTAAAAACATTCATTAGAAATTGTTTTACATTGTAAAACGCTATTTGTTAATTGGGTTTCAAAATAAATTTAATCACCTTTTGAGTAAAACGTATTTTTCAATGAAATATGGAACAAATAAATCAAGTTAACAGAGGAAATTTATTTAGTCAAAGAATTTTAAATCAACAATCATTCAGGTCGCATTAAATCTTTGTTCGCTCTTCTCCAAGGGGAAATGAAAAATAATTTATTTGTTGGAATAATGTATTGGAATGACTCTGCGTCGCTTTTGGGGGAAAACATGCTTTCCCCCAAATGGGACAATTGCTATGAATAAAAAGCACATTTCGAATAATAGTATACCGGGAACCCAACATACTTTGAAATATATTTCTTTACGTCTATTTCGAAAGTATTCATTGCTTCACATATTGTAATATATTACATTTAGTGTATCATGGAATTTGTATGAAGTCTCGACATTATATATATTGAAGTGGAAAAGGCTACGAATGTTTCACAAAACAATTTTCACTTAGTCGAAGATTTTTGAGCCCTTATCGCAGATAGATAGATAGATACCTTGGTTGATGTTCACAGATGAACTTAAACTGACGTTTAGTAAATAAATGTACCGCGTACATTATATGAGAAATAAATATATCACTTACCGTCTTTTTCCGAAAATAAGACATCCTCCGAAAATAAGCCCTAGCACGATTTTCAGGATTATTTTGAATATAAGCCCTCCCGAAAAATGAGTGCAAAAAGAAAGAACTATTCCATCGAGTACAAAAAGGGAATTGTGGAGGACTCCTGGGACGTTAATCTTGTAGCCTTCTGTAAAGAGAAGATTTTGGGATCTCCGTATGGTTCGAAAAGAGCGAGCAGACTACGATAACCTATGTCAATTGGTGGGCCAGGGAAATGAGAAGAAACGCAAGGTTGGATCAGGTCGGCAACCGTTATTTTCTGAGCTGGAAGAAATCATCTGGGAATGGATTGCTGATAGGAGAGCAATGGATTTGATTGTGCGGAGGGCTGATATCCAAAAGTTTGCCCTCGAAATGGCAATAGAATTTGATATATCCACAGAAGAATTTAGAGCTGACGCTGTGTGATGACTCACACTGGCTGGATAACTTCCTTCGACGACATGAACTGTCCCTAAGAAGATCAACAACAATGTTCAGACTGGAAGACAATGAAGTTGTTAAACGTGCACTTACATTTAAGCTTTTTGTTGATGGCATCGACTTTTCTAAATACCAACTCTCCAACATGATTGCTATGGATGAAACTGCTGTATTTCTAGGCCAAGGATCTCAAACAACGGTTCACCACAAGGGTTCCTCGTCAATATACGTTCCTTCTACTGGTTACGAAAGTGCACGTGTTACTTGTATTTTGGCGATTCGTCTGGATGGCAAGAAAGTCTCACCGTTAATCATCACTAAGGGCAAGAAAGACAAGATTAAATGCGTTTCAGGAATTTATGTCATTGAAAGTGAAAAAGCCTGGAGCACCCAAGCAGTTATAAGAAAGTGAGTTGATTTTATGCTGCCACTTCTCGTAGCTCGTTAGCTCGTATTTCGGACCAAAAAAGAAAGTAAGAAAGTGTCTTATTTTCGGGAAAAGACGGTAGTTTAAAGCCATTGCTGACGAAATGCATTAACCCATGGGAATGCCTACAGATTTGAATGGTGAGTAATTTCAAAAATTATAGAAAATTTATAATTATATTTACTTACATAAAGGATGCAAGAGTGGGGAATTCGGAATATTTATCTGCTCATTTAAAATTAGTTAACTATTTAACTGTGCCCTATTTTGTTTCTTAAATTTCCAAGGAAAACACTACATCAAACATTTTGTCTAAAATGCCACATGAGAAATTCATTTGATATTATTTTCTTAAAATTAATGTGTCTTAATATATTACTTTTAGAGTGTCCGCAGTCACTTTTTGGTGGGAATGCAATTTATTAAAAACTAAAAGAAGGGTATTTTGTAATTTTTTCACAACTATTTATAAGGATGAAAACTGGTTTCACTAAAGAGCCTCAGTTGTAAATGTGTTAAGCTAAGCCGCTGCTGATCCTAATAACTATTTGTGGAAAAAGTATAAAATAGTGTTTTATTATTTTTTTATACGTTAACATAGGTAGAAAAAAAACAAATCAAGTATTAGTATGAAAAGGATAAAAATAAAAAATAAAACCCTTTCACCACAGCTAATGTGATAATACTGATACAGAAACGTTGGTGGAAAACGGATTAATATTATTACACAATTTCGAACCGTGTGCGAAATATTTACTCGTGATATAAAAAGTTTTGACGTCGTTTTATTAGCGTGCAAATTGAAAACACGCCATTGTTTTATGAAAATCGTAAAATTTTTGTTGATTTTAAGTTTCCGCGCAGTTTTTATTGTGCATTAAATTGAAAATCTCATTTCCATAACACCAATGTCAATAATAGTGCGCAGCTTGGGTAAAATAAAACGTTATTTCAATTCAAACTAGATTGTTTTATATTCATAAAGTTACTTTTTTAATTGGTTGACTATAAACTATTCAGGCTTGAAGAAGTTCGAAGTTTACTCATTTAGTGGAGAAATTCAGATTTTGTTTTGAGATTTTGCTATTTGATGACATATGGCTTTATCCAACTGACTTTCTATAAGGTACGCTTAATAGCTTAAACCAGGGGTTTACAAAGTGTGTCCCACGGGCGTGACTTTTTGTTGTGCCCCGCGAGATATATATATATTATTATTATTTTAATAAAAACACATATTCTTTTGTACTTTATTCCACTTAATTTAAAAAGTCAGGACCGGTTTCGCTCATTGCGGGCATTGTCAACTGATAAGAAATATATATAAACAGTGCCAGTTGACAATGCTCGTAATGAGCGAAACCGGTCCTGACCATTTAAATAAAGTGGAATAAAGTACCAAGGAATATTGTGTTTTTATTAATATAATGCTTTCCACCAAGTATTGACAGTGAACACCCTAAAAGTGATTAATATTATTTCCTTCATACGTAATATTAAAAAATAAAATATTCTCTGGCAAGAATGAACGGTTTGAAACTTTAATATTTATTAAACGTCAATATTTATCAAATGGCTAAATCAAGTACCTATATTTGTGAAAAAATATTTTCTTCAATAAATATTTAAATTAAATTTTAGATTAAAATTATCAGACAACAATTGAAATTTGATTTATGAAACCATAAAATCACTCGTAGTATGTCACTAATGTAAAACCATAATTGAAGCTCATGGTTTCATATCAGTTCTTTCATAAAAACCATATTTTATTCAATTCCTTTTAAATCTCTCAATTTAAGTTCATATATTATTTATTTCCAATTAAATCTTAGAAAAGTAATAAATGTAGACTGTTTTTACGATTTCTAAAATTATTGATCGTTTTCTGAGTGAGCACTATCGTGAATATATGTAAAAAATGTTAGACAAGTACTTAAATGTATGTTTTTTTGTATAAATATGTCTTGACTAAAAAGAATAAATTGACAGCTGACAACATTCAAGTGATTAATGCTTGCGGCTTCAAATCCATGAACAGTAAAATTTGAATTTATTTTTGCCAGCGTTGCCAGGTGAAAAACAAAAGAATTCCCCTTAATATATTCAGACATTTTCCCAAAATAAACCCCCGCGTTCACCGCTATATTAATATTTTATGCTTTAATCCAATTTTAAATAACGCAGTTAGGTGGTAAAATTTGTTACGAGAACACCTTTGGGAAGCAACATAATTATTTCGGAAATTATGGAACATGTGTTACTTCCTTTGGACTTTATACGTATAGGATATGTGTGTGTGAGTGTTCGCAAAACATAAATTTATGAACATAGCGTTATAGTAATTTATGAACATACTATGTATGCCAGTGACACTATTTGTTGATGTATGAAATATTTCAGCGAAATTCATCACAGGTATTAAATTTGAAATCACTTAGGAACTTTTATTAGGCAGATAAAAAGTATTATATTTTCAGATAAGGTGAATTTAAGAAATCAGGGTCGTATTTGACACTTCATCCCACCCACTCCTGAGAATAAATGCAAAAAGGACTGACATCCACGGCATTGGATATAAATTCACAAATCAACAGTTATTTGAACGTTTGTAAAAGATAAGAACTGGATTTTTTTATTTATAACCTCGCTATTAAGGAAAGGTTTAAAAAATATTTTGTCTATTTGGAGGTCACGGGTTTGAATTCCAGTACGAACTGTTTTATAAATTAATTTTTCAATTGATTTATGAATTTCTATTCGAAGGCATGGATGTATGTGATGTTTTGAATTCCCTCTTCCACCTATTCTTTCCTGAAAACGAAAGAGAGCGAGTAGCTTACCACTAGTCTTCTCTTAGCCATATCCTTCTATTATTACGTCTTTTTGAAAAAATAGAGGCTGGGCAACTGATTAACAAGCAGTTCTCGCAGAAACACGTATGTTAAGATAAACTCTATTATAAATCAATATGCTCCAAATTGTGAGCGGGCATGGTAAAAAAACTGACCATCTACATCACTGTAAGTCGTGTTAACAACTGAAAAATAAGCGAAAAAACCAATACATATATTTTAAAAGCAGTAAAGATTTGAAACATTTTTTAATTAAATAGGTACCTATCTTCAACGATAACCAAATGCTTTTAATCTACGTTTTAATTTAAGTGTCTAAATAAAAAACTTCATTAAAATCTCGTTGAAAATTTATAATGCTTTTACGTTATAAATATATCCCAAAAATGTTAAAATATATTACTTTTTCTGAAAGAGTTTGGGATAAACCATTTTCCAGGGCCGAACTGCGTATTCACTAAATCCCTTTTCTTCCCCCATCAAAGGTCTAACATTCAGGGATAACCAACGGTATTTTCTATTCATCAAATTGATTAAGTAGTTGCAATTACTTAGCCTTGCAAACGTGAATCAAATCAACCCAATTGGTATGTAGTCCATCGTTCAAATGGTCTTATTTATTCACGATAAATAGTAAACATCAATCATTTTGAAGACTTCTTTATTAGAGTTCTAATATACTTCAAATGTGGAAATGAAAAAAAAATATATACAGAAAGTATCTATCTACTCATTTTACAAAAAAAAATACCTCGACGAATTGGCATCAAATTATGTTTTAATTTATTAGAAAGCTATATGATTATACAAAGTGCTTTAAGAAGGGGCATGAACAACTCCATAACTTAAAAACCCATGAATATAAAAATGTTTGTAACTCTCGATAAAATGACATATTTACAATGTATTTTTTTAGGCCATGTCCACTCCCAATGTGAAGCATATGGCCTCCTAATGGAGATATCTCAACATCAGTTTTTCTACGAGAATTGTTTGTTACTCAGTCGCTCAATCTCACTTTTTTTAAAGTGAGTAGTAGGGAAAGAAGGATAAGGCTAGAACAGGACTAATGGTTGGCTAATCGCTATTGCTACACCCAGTTATTAAAGGATCAGAAGGATGGTAGGAAAGGAAATTATGTGAATTGACATCGCAAACATCCAGTCTTCGATCACAACTTTGAATTGAGTTATTCTCAAGTTCACTGTGATCTGACCGGGAATCGAACCCAGACCTGCGTGATCGGTAGAGCAAGCTCTTACCAACTGGGCCACAGCAGGCGACATTATGTATTTAAATTGATTTAACGTAAAACGCACAAAAAGCGTATATAATATATTATATACTATAATAATCTAAGTGATTTTAATATCAAACAATAATAAATTATTTAAAGTTTACCGCAAATTGAAATAAAACAAACTCTTTTTTACACGATTTTTAAATAACGAGGTCCAATAAAAGGAACAAATTATTTGTTCTAACACGATCCACAGAAGCGGACAACGATATTTTCTACTAAGAAGAAATTCAACTGTAATAACAAACAAAAGGCTTCATTGGAACCTAAAACATTAGACGAGCCAGAAATTTCTAACGATGAAAGCATCTCATAAGAGTCCTTGCATATAGTATTATTTTTTCTTAATTAAATTATGAATAATGTTTTGTGTAATTTATTTATAAGGTCATAATTATTACTTTTTTCCACGTTTTTTTTTGTACAACAATGTTGTTATTTTATTTAAAAACACAGTTTTGTAAATAAATTCAGGCAATCCATATTTATTTTTTCTATGAATTCTATCACTTTTATACACGGTATTTTGTGGGACGTATCTACCGTGTAGAAAAGTGTTTAGTGTAATATAAATAATAAAAAATTATTTGACTATGATGTATCCTGAGCCAAGGGTTGGCGACATTCGGTCTAACTCAATCTGTCGCTCGTCAGTCAAAAAAGGCCGTTCCTTAATTTTCTCACATCCCTGAAAAGAAATAAACAAGCCGAAAAATTTTCATCAACAGAGTCTTTTGGCAATTTTGACATCCTGTCACAGAACAGCTGGAATTGAGTTTTATCTCGAAAGTGCGAGCAACTTTTTGAAAAAAAGTTGAGTATATTTCTGTCGTATATATTGTGATACAGACTTATCGCGGATAAACACTTAAATTTAGATGAGATTTATTTATATCTAACAGTTATACGCGAAAAAGTGTGTTTTGTAAATAAAACAGTTTTTACTGCCTATTGCAATAAAAAATACACAAATTTTTCAATTTAACAAGTTCACATTATAACACTTAAGTTCATCAAAATATAAAATTTTAAATATAGAATTTTCTCGATCTGCTATTTTTCATTACGAGTGTTTATGTGTCAATATGTCAATACTAGAGATTTTAATACCGGGTGAATATATAAACACCAGTTATTCAAATATCAACACATATATCTAAAAATAAGGTCGATTGGGATTGCAACACCGGACAAATAAACCAAATTCGGTATTTCAATTTTAATATAAAGTACCATCATTTCAAAATATGGTATAATCAGTTTTTTTAAATGATATTTTTAACTAAACGACTTAACAATTCGGTTACCTGTCAATATTAACAAAACTCCTAAATCGCGAACAATTTTATTAAAATATGTCATGATTTATATTCTTTGGCCATGTTCGCTCCCTATGTGGAGCATATGGCCGCCACGCGGCACCTCCATGTTTCCCTGCCTCCCGCCAATAGCTTTGCTTCCTCCCACGACATGCCAGCATCCCTCAGTTCCGCCGAGTGCATTCTATGGATAGTACCCGACGGACGTCCAGGCCGACGGAATCCCGCCGGTCGAAAGAAGAGGCAGGCAGGATTGAGGCTTTCCAGAGGCATCCGCAGCACGTGACCCAGCCAGTTCCAACGTCTCTCCATAACCACTGACGTGACGGGACACTGTCTTGTACGCTCTCTTATCTCTGGATTCCTCACAAAATCAAACCACCTCACCCCCATTATCCGACGGAAGCATCTATACATTAATAAATCGATGTTGGTTGGTTTTTAATACCGAGTTATCGGTATTTTTGCAGTTTTAAAACCGGTATTTTGATATAATTTAAGATTTCGACTGAAGGTGCTTGGTGGAATTTCAATATTAAATTTGAATCGTTCAAACTTTGTACATTCTCACAGATTTTGTCACTAACGACCCGGGATTCGCCTTTCGGCATCTTCAGGCATTCAAGTGCACGGATGAACTTGAACTGACGTTTAGTAAATGAAAGTTTCGTGTTTATATAAGAAATAAATGCATCACTGAGTCCAAAGCCATTGCTGGCGAAAAGGATAAGCTCATGGAAATGCCAACAGATTTGAGTAGTAAGTACATCTCCACTTCTATACCCTATATAATCATAAAATCATATAATCATAAAACCTTTGCCGACAAACAAATAATATAATTCTTGAAACTACTTACTACTCAAATCTGTTGGCATTCCCATGAGCTTATCCTTTTCGCCAGCAATGGCTTTGGACTCACTAATGACCCGGGTTTCGCCTTTCGGCATCTTCAGGCGTTCAAGAAAGTGAACTGACAAGTCAGTTCAAGTTCATCCGTGCACTTGAACGACTGAAGATGCCGAAAGGCGAAACCCGGGTCGTGAGTGAAAACATCTGTGAGAATGTACATAGTTTGAACGATTCAAATTCGGTATTTTGATATTGAAAAACAGCATGGATACCAGGATCCCGGTTCCGATAATACCGGTATCGTAATTTCTCTTCATGACGTGTTATTGTTCAATATCAATGGAAGTGTTTTTTTCGTAATTTTTTTAAATGTAAATATGGACTCTTTTCGATCCGTAGTGCAATGGTTAACGTCGTTGGAGACCACATATGGTCCACATTGGAAGCAGACATGGATAAAAAAAGTAAATATAGATTGTAGAGGTGTACAGGATGGCTACTTACAGAAAACGATAACTCTCATATAAAATGTTTTGATCAATTTGTACTTTGTAAAAGTGAAATACTTTATAGTTGAATCGCACAGGCTACATGTATATATAAAAAGTGAAGTAATCCAGCTGGCGTTTTATGAAAAAAATATTTTAATGCATTTTAATATTCTAAATGTTTTAAGATATCTTTAAAGTGAAGTGAGCTCAGTAAATATAAAAAATAAATAGCGTTATATCCTTAAAATAAAAATATACAATCCACCAAAACACCAATTAAAAACGTGATTGTACAATATATTTTTTAAACATTTTACAACTTAGTTCACTTCACTATTCATGGGCTCATATCATATCAAGTATATGGTTTATTTTTTTCCTTAAATACAATACATCATTCAAAATTACATCGTTTTAAAATTCATGAATTGATAAAATTTAAATGTCGTATTGTAAACCGCGTAACTCCATTAATTCAAAATACGATATCAGGAATACATCACGCGATCATTAAAAAATTGCGAACATTGTTTTGGCGTTACTTACTGCTTAAAACATAATATTTCACAGCATTTTTGGATTAAAAACATTACAAGATTACATGATGTAATATTTCAAATATATAACATACAAATAAATAAAAAATAAATATGATATATTGTATTTTATAGCTGATAAAAGTAAATGTCTTTCTTTAGTTTATTTAAATAGATTTGTCAAGAAGTATTATCGACTACATAATAGGGTTAATCCATTTCGCCATCAATGGCTTTAAAATTAGTGATACATTTATTTACTAAGCGTCAGTTTAAGTTCATCAGTGCATTTGAACGTCTGAAGAAGCCAAAAGGTGAAACCCGGGTCGTTAGTGACAGCAATTATGTGAATTTACATAATTTGAACGATTCAAATTTAATATTTAAGTTCCACCAATTCACCTTCAATTGTAAAACAACTTATTATTATATATGAACAGTTTTGAAAGTGGTTGTTTTTATTCGTAACAAACAATATTGAATTTGTTTAGTAAATATTTTTTTATGTGAAGTTAAGATGACAAGCGATTTTATTACGATGTTATTGTTTTTTTTTTCATTCTATAAATGAAAACGATAGTAATTGTATGGTACTCACCGAGTTTGATAAATATTTAACTTAAAATCACTCCAACTTCACTACTTTTTTAAGAGCTTTCTTTTGTCTTTGATAAACTGTATTTTCACTGTCAAACACTCCATTTACCATACACACTACGTTCGCGAATACTCAGCGTAGTCTGTAGGCGACGCTAAAACTGTCAGTCGACGCCCAAGACGCTGGCTTTCAAATAACAAGTGTTTATCAATAGTGGTTTATTTTTAAACAATGTTTTTCTTTGACCATTTTCAACTGAATCCTTGAGCGCTCGAAATTCGCCGCGATGCGCACGCAATAGCGTTCAACCGACGACTGGCCGTGTCGGAGCGGCGCGTCTGGGATCGCGTTTCGTGCGCATGTGCGCGCTTTTCCGAGGCGTCCAATTTTCGCCTAGCCTCTGGGCGAACCGTCATGAATGAAAAGCGGAGAAAACACGCGCACATCTACATCGCCAGGCCGTACGGCTTTAATTATGGGAAACGTCGCGCGAAGTCTCCCCTGCGAAGTGACGAGGATTTAAGGCTCCTGGAGTATTCAGCCTTCAGCGTGTATTATGATTTTGATTTCAAAGGCTTTGTTCGACGCGGATGATTATCTTCGTAAGAAATTTGTGGACGGTGTCAATACACAGTTCCTACAATAAGATCTGTATTTTTTAATAAAATATTCTAAGTACAATCAAAATTATAACAGTATTTTTTCTTTAACACCTTTTATATTTAAATAATTACATTATTAATATAAAATTTAAAATATCTGAGATTTTTCCACGTATTGTGCTACTTACTGCGACACGTGTTTCGCCTCTTTCAGAGGCATCCTCAGACAATCTTACTTTCACAATGCTTGTTCAAGTACGATTGATTTTAATTTAAATATTCTAACATGATATATAATATTAGATTAGGCAGAATAGAAAACAAAAAAAAAACAATAATGATCCTGATAATTGTAATATTGTAATTATAATTAGGACGTAGAGTGAATAACTTGATGCATTGTGTATCTCTTCAGAGCCAGTATATATAGCTGAGCAAAATATAAGTTTAAACATAGTTCTGACGATGGCGCAAGCCGAAATAGCTATCAACGCATAAAATTATTAAAAACTGTAGAACTAAAATACTTTGATATTTTTAATCTGTTAAGTTAGTTGGTAATTGCACAAACCACGATCCGTTGTGTTTGCAGCTGTTGTTTCGGGACCGCTTTCTATAACGCAATTACGAATTAACTCCTCATATTCTTGACACTATACAGAGCTGCATGATACCTATCTTTTAACTGTACACTATTATACTTAAAAAATGTATAAAGATAGATAGAAAAAAAAGAAATTGTGACTTGCTCAGCCATTGAGTAGTGATTTAGTAAAAGTTAGTTGTTGACTATTCCACCAACTCCCATTATGTGTATGCAGCCGCTTTCTATAACGCAATAACGATCAAGAAAAGAAACGAATTACTCGTCATATTCTTGGCACAACACAGAGCTCTATGAGACCTAGCTTTTAACCAAGCACTATTGTGAATATTGTGATAGAAAAAAAAAAAATGTTTTTCTCAGGCATTTAGTAGTGATGCAGGACAAGTTAGTTGTTGATTATCTCACCAATACCCGTTATGTGTGTGCAGCCGCTGTTTCACGGCCGCCTTCTATAACGTGATAACGATCAAGAAAATAAACGATTATACTTATTCTTTGCCCGATACAGATATACATAATATTTGAAATCAAACATGAAAAGTACCAAAAATGCGATTTTTTGAATTTACGTTTATTTTTTATATAACTTTATCAAACTTTTAGTTATTATTTTTAATTAAATTATTCACACTACTTTTACTAATAAATTTGTGTTGAAGTAATATTGATCTAAAGAGTTCAAATTGTAATTTTTTTAAAAAAATACGGTTAGCTATATTTCAACCCCGAATGTTTGTGTGCCCATATGGTCACGCTCGTCCTTACAACTGTTCGTACACAATATTACACGGTAATATAAAGATGGATATGATTTTATAGTCAAGCAGGGTTTCTATACAACGAATATATATATATATATATTGTTAGAAATAAAAGTTATCCGTGACTTCAATATGGCTTAAAAATATCTTTTTATCGAAAAAAAGCTCCCGTCTGTGGAGGTTTTTAAGTAAATATTGCTGTATTTATTCTACCGTTGTAATAAATTATAATGCAATAGTTTATAGTAACGTGGATACGAACGGACATTTGCTGACCCAAATCTGTTTTCCAAAAAGCTTTCCGATTAAGGATACCGAAATAAATTGTAATGCCATTCACTGAAAAACAAAACATATGAAATAATTCTGGTATTTTTTTTCATAGTGTGCGATCCGGCATGCCCCTACTATTAGCCGACCCATTTCAGGTCGTTGTAATAAAATTCTATAGTTTTTCAACGTAATAGATTTTTTTTTGTCTTTCCGGAACCCGTTCAACAAAAGAAAACCGGAAACAAAGGCGTTCATTTTTAGCGCGAGTCTCTTTTTCAGGGATGCACAACGTTTTTTACAGCACACAAATATTGAGTAAAGAATTGACGCTTCACTAAATGAGCTTAAAGTTAACCACTTGAATACCAAGCGGACACAGGTGTCCGGAACATATGCAAGCGAAAACGGATGTCCAAGACATTAAAAAAATCAAATAATTGGTATTCTAATAGAATATAAGCAATATTTTGATGAATATGTGTAGTGCCATCAGTCAATATAGGTTTTTAAAATATCGAATTCGAGTGTATATTAGGCAAAATTATTTTTCTCAAAAACACGCAGTATCTCTGGGACGTATTAATGATTTATTTGCGCGGTATTCAAACGGTTAAGATAAAATTAGGCCAAGTATCCAACAAAATTTACATTTTCGTATTTATCACATTCACATTTACATATCTTATATATGGTCACATTAATAAACAGAAATGTAATAAAACAGAACAAACACAATTAAAATTAAGAACACGTTCAATTTTTTTTTAAATATTTATTTCGTATTTGATGTCCTTTCTCGAATCTGGCAACACTGACAATGGCGTCTTTAACTTTGAGTTTATGTCCGTTTTTTTAGCTATAGATATTAAACCAAAATTTTCAAATACGATTACTAATTGATTGAAAATTTGATATCACTATCGTATAAATAGCCTTATTTCAGTTCGCTTCATGATATTCGAAAAGGACGATTATCTCAAAACAAGGTTTTTCGGCAATATACCGACAGTATGAAAAAATATCGACTGAGAAAAGGAAAAAGGACGTAACCCAATTTTTTTTCAAAACAGCTTTTTTTCGATAATCACAATGTATCCGACTTGATAAACGTTCTATCAAAAGGATGTAAGCTGCAAATGTCAAATTAGTATCTAAATTTAACTTTTAAGTTAGAAAAAAGATGAGCTTGTGAAAATTGAAACCAAGAAGAAAGACCGAAAAAACAGTTTTTCCCAGACAATTTCCTAAATAAATATTTGATTATGTCAATTAAACACCAGTTTAGAAGTCTTCGTGCACTTTCAGGTTGTGTATAATTCATAATTTGCATATGGCCCAAAATCATCAAAACACGTTTGTTGCGCCTCCTGTAAAATTTGACATGTGTGGCTTACGTCCTTTTTCATTTCCACAGTCAATATGCAAGTGATATTGTTTCTGAAAAGTAAAGCAAAAGTTCTTGGTTCAAACTGATTTTTCATTGCTCCGTCCAAAATATCGTTTTTTTTAAACGTTTTTCTCATTTTGGATGACTTTTTAAACTTTTAAAACACAATTGGGTTCATTTGTGTCCAAAATGGAAATATGTACAGTTCAATATTTTTTTTAGATACACTAATCAGCCCCCTTTCTCTATAAAAAATATTCATTTAATACACTGTTTGTCGTGATATTTTATTTAAGCAAAAAATAAGTTTCATATCATAGCCTGTTGATTTCCTTAATTATTTTTTTATATACTCTTTCTAGGCAAATTTTCAAAATCACCTCAATGTATAAGACACTGATATTGGAGTGCAACGTCCCTTAATGTTATGAATTCTACTTTGCCAAATCACCTTGCGTAAGAAAAATAAAATAAAATAAATACATAAAAAGGTTTCGCGCGCCTTCACTTCGTTATAAAATCCCAGCTTCAACTAAAGAGGCTCAGTACAGACATGCCAAAAGCTTCAACGGAATAATATATAATATTGTATAAAGATTTTTCACATTTCTACATTATGGCTTGTACATTTGTTACTGAATAAGAAACATAATAGAAATTTCGTTCGTTATATTATTTATATAATACACCTAGCAACACCGGCATTGTTGTCGATTTTTTAAAGCCAGACTACCACGAATGTATGGTTGAAAAATATATATTATTTTATTACAAATCAAAACTTGCTGTCTCTAAAAAAATGTATGTTTGTTGCTATGAGATCAAAAAAAAACTCTCGGTTGCTACGAATTTATAAAACAGTTTTATTCGTTTGGAAAAAAAAACATTTTTTTCTAAGTTGCATTGCATTCTCCGCGGTACCAAACAACCAATCAAAATGACCATGTGTAAAATGATTTCAATCGCGATTATCTTAAAAAAAAACGTTCAATTAAACGCATGAAATTCCATTCACTGACTTGATTATAGTAGTCAATTAAACTATTTCGATAACGTCAATACTTCTTTAATCGTTATTCATTTAATTAATTTGGAAGTGTATTTGCCTACTTCACAGTCTTATCCCGATGTAAAAATGGGTGGTCTTCATAATTTTTGGCTCATTGGAAAAGTAAACGCCCCATTTCAATGATGGCAGTACGCGCTGAAAATGTACGTAATATTATTGTGGGGGTTGAAATTTGATAGGAATGAAGAAACCGAATACTGCTCCAGGTACACTTGGTGGTATGACCTTCATGCAATTAGTTTTCCGTGCATAAATCGACCTCCTTTAATCTGACAATAATCTCCAAGAGTGAAAGACTCTTTTTACGATCCCGGAATTTCGGGACTTACAATATATTCAATCTCGGGATCTAGGGAAAAAATCCAGGGAAACACTTTTGTGGACAATAAATATTTCATTCAAAATGAAAACGACAGTTTTACAAATAAAAAAAATTAGATTTATTTATGTATAAGTCTTCATTTGTTACAATGATGATGGATGTTCACTAAGAACGAATTCGGCTAGACAATATAATATTACTATTAACACCATTTCGTTTTTAGACAAATAACATTAATTAATATTATTTAGTTTAACAATAATAATCATTATCGATTTATTTCAATCATTTTAATCGTCTACAAACATTTTGAGGAAGCAGCTAGGTTATTTTTTATAGTTACTACAAAATAAAAAAAAACATTTACTTAAGTCTGGATTTTTTTACAATATGATGGTTTTTAAATTATTTTTTCGGTTTTAAATATCGGTATTTATTTTCCATAGACAAGTGGTTATGCAGACCTTTCCTCGCAGAGATTTATATCTCTATATTTTTATATTTTTTTAAAAACGTATTTCGAACTGTAAAATCAACACTATCACATAAATTAATTGAAATTATTTATTTCTTAAAAAAACACCAATGTCAAAAACTCACTCAATAGTTATTCATTATACTCTATTGACGATAAAATGCAGAATTAACGCCATTATAAACATTTTATAATAGATACACAATGCTTAAAATAATACATAAATTGGAAGAATATTAAAATTATATTTAAAAAACTTGAATTACTATTTGCTGTTAATTATTATTAAGTTACAGATTACAATCAATATCATTTTAGATATTTTGCTGTCACATTCCCACTTTATCTATGAAAATTATAAGTTACTTTAATGGTGCCATCAGCTTAGTTGTTAGAAGGAAGTGCAGGGCCAATAAAATTAGTATTAGATATAATATAACATGAATTTCTACAAAAATAACACAAAGTATAAGTAGATACATACAATACTTTCTATTTAATATTTATCTAATAATAATATATTTCCTTGATAATCACAACAAAATAAACAAATAATTTGGCTTTAAAATTCAATTTACTTTTAAAAAAAGGAGAGGTTTTTACAGAAACATAATATGTTAAAATATTTTCTATGCAAACAATTAATGTTATCAATTGGTGAAAGACAATAAAAAATGAATACACATATTTGAAAATGCACATTTATTTACCTAACTGTCAGATTAGTAACAATTGACATGCAAGTACATACCTGACTATAGTAGGATATGCTTGCCAAAACGCAGTGTGTCTTCCTAGCTCTTATGTGATAAAGTTTTTGATTGAGGAATATTATCATCCTTCTTATATTTGCATATCAATAAAAGTTTGAAGGTTGTGTAAGACAATTAACTACATTTATAAAATTAAATTTGAAAACTTTCTTAGTATGCTTGATGTGATACAAATTGTGACACATGTTTCGACTCTTTGAATGTGTCACAATTTGTATCGCATTGAATTTTATATTAAAAATGCACTTCATAATCAGCACTGTAGAGGATAAGTTCAGTAAAAAATAATATTCTCATAAGCCATTGATAAATACTAATTTGAACCATTTATTAATTAACATAAAAATCAACCAAATATAACAGTAAATCTACTCAACAATATTATAAACAGCACACATTTCCAGCAAGCTGTTTGTTCATATTTTATTGGAAGCATTTATAGTACACACCTATGTCTATTATAAAATTGCGTCAAAGAAATATTCATATAATATTTTGTACAATTAATATTATCAAACTTATTTCCTACGCTTAATTTTATATATTTGAAAATGAAGACAAAAAATTATCTACAAATCCTAATTGGTTTTAAAATATATCTAGTTACACAAATTTGACAGGGTATCAATTAATTCACTCGACTGTTTTTTCTATGTTGGTTTTCAATCTTTTGTAGAGCTATTTACATTGCAAAGGTGATGTTAAAAACACAAAAATTAAATTATAATTGGTATAATTTTTTTAACAAATGGTTGTTTTCGTTTTTTAGTTAGATGCATTAGAAAAAATCAATAAATCGTCGTTAAATATGAGAAATTACTAAGTAAAAACTGTTTGGACATTTATAATCAATAATTTTAAAACCCTACAGATTCCATTCACATTTCTGATTTAGTTTTTTTTTGCATTTGTGTATGTATTTCGGTTTTAAATTGAACAACTTTTATTTTTGTGAGACAACAAATAGTTTGCTTATTCAACATCATGAAAAGTGCACTTGCGTCCCTTTCTCTTGTATGTATGGCAACGATTAAAATATCTTCTTTTTCTTCTAATTTCAGCTGACTTAATTTTCGATACTAATAAAGAGATTAGTCCTTTTTCTTATTTTATTACATTACTCGCCAACAGAATGTTGCTAAAATATGTAATGCTCCCAGATGTTACGGTATATAATTTAATACTTCATCAAAAAGCATTTTAAAATATGGGCGTAACAATCATGATATTGAAAAAATACTTTTTCACTGAGTTAAAAATTCATGACATTGTAATATCATTTTGGCAAGTCAAAAACAAAAAATTCAAAACAAATGCACACCGACAACAAACATTTGACTGAAAAATCATAATATATTTGTTAACAAATATTGTCAATCAGAATTTCGGGTTATGAGGCATCAATCAATAAAAACATTAACATTACCTTTACTTAAAATTAAACTTTTAAGAACTATTTAGTATAATGTATTTCTTAAATAATTTAAGCAACAAATATTTTATTTTGTATAAATCAATCCAACAGGCAATCGAGAAACAAATTGATTATAAGATAACCATTTTTAGTGGTTTAAATTTGTAAGTATTCGTTTACATTAATTAATATTCAAGTCATATAAAGCTATTCAAAAAACGTTTGAACAAATCGTAACTACAGGGTGTGTAATTACATTCAATACTCTACTAGAGTTTAACATCTAAACTAAAAGTACAAAAAACACCGAATACACATAATATCAATACGTATAAAAAGATAAATATTTTTAGACGATAGATAAAACACCCTGTGCTGTACATTTTTTTTACAGTAAACATTAAAAACCATGTTATATTCAAAAGGAAAGAGACATAGAAAACAGTTTATTTTAAGCTACTAGTGAATAAGGAGTTGAACCTGTTTTTCAAGAAATATATCGGATGTGTTTGTTGAGTATCATATTGTTAAAATGGGGATAAAATACTGGGTCATTACATTATAAATTTAACTATCTACATTTCAACGAAGAGAATTTAAATCGATTCCACGTTATGTATTTTATAACATTATTATTTAAGCGGTCGTTCGTTTGGTTATTTTATTACAGCTAATTGTTAAATTTTGTTACAAAATCATTCCCCCTGTCCAGATTATTTTGAACCCCGTCACCCCTCTTTCTACATTACTAGTGTTCTCAAGAAATATTTGCTATACAGATAAAATTAGTATATCCATTGAAAGAATTTGTCACAAATCAGCAAATTATGTAACTCTTTCTGAGACAAAATGCAAGTAGAGGATATTTTATTCAATTAACTTGTACAGAAATGAACAAAACTAATCGTCTATTGGTAAAATACAGATTCACTTCACAATAAATAAATGTATTTAAAAATACTTATCCATATCCATGTTTTAAAATAATGGAGAACATTATCATTTTTGCTTAAATATTTAAATAAAACTGATTTGAGAATAAGAAAATAAGAGGTCGCTGTTTGAGCACACCATTTGACTTCTTTTTCATTACACAGAGTAAACTGTTAGTGGAATAATATAACAAGGAACGCCTTTATCAACTGGAATGTTTAAATTTAAAATTCTATGCAACACGACAGCAATGTCTGCAAATATATATTTAAACATAACATATTTGAAAAAGTTATTATTTTTGTCTGTATTCTCAATGATTATTCAATTACTATTATTTTCTTTTTACTTAGTGTTTTAGCATGAGAGTGTTAACATAAGGTTGGATGAATGCAACGTTGGTCAATGCAAAAATTAACGATTTACCAAGGAAAATCAACGAATATTTTCCATAAAATTACTTTGCGACCCCAGGCAGACTAATCATCCACAGTACTCAATAAATATTATTCCAATTTTTATGTCGTTTGGATTCCATCTGCAACCCGTATTGTTGGGTTGTCCGCACCACATGCTTTCATTGTTACAAAATTTTATTGTAATGCTTACGTCGGGAGTGGACTGCTATGCGGAGTAGTTTCACCTGCATGAGCCTATGAAATGCTTTCACCGTCATGCGGATAGCATGCACGGGTCCACAGCTTTTTGAAACAAAGGTGGACATAGAAGAAATTATTAATAAAGAGCATTTGCGGCTAGCGTTATTTGATAAGAAATGCAATTTATACAAAAAAGGGACGCTCGTCTAGCAGTGAATGGAAATTTCTAGAGAACTGATGACGAATTATGATGGTATAATTGGATGGGGCAGAAATCTTCCTAAAATGTAATACAAATACACCCATATGTTCCTATTAAAAGGGTGTACACGTATGCTGCATTTGTCGCTTCAAAGTATGTAAGCGATAATTACTTTTTTTACAGCAACGTCAACTACCATACAACCGACTGTACACGGGGACGATCGGCAACACATTAAAATGGTATCAGGTGTGAACTCCGCACTCCCGGCGTATCCGCGTGACACAAAAAGCACACTTAGATAATATGTCTCCAGTTTTAATAGTTCCTATAATTTTTAAAAAACAATAAATTCATTTCACTCATTTTAATCCATAAAATGATAGATTTTTTATTGCATGTTTTATCTTAACTGTTTGAATATTATGCAAATAAATCATTAATATGTCCCAGATACCATGAGTTTTTGAGGGAAATAATTTTGCCTAATGTACACTCGAGTTTGATCGGCTAAGAACCCATATTGACTCAGTATAGATGGCACTACACACAGTCATCAAAATATTGCTTATATTTTGATGCAAAATATAATGCATTGGAATGCAAAGTATTTGATTTTTAAAAATTTCTTGGAGGCAAATAATAATTCTTTTATAGAGTACAATCACTGACTTAAAAACTAGTAATACTTTGAATTAAAAATCCATTCTTTGCTTTATATTATGGAATTTTTTATTTACTTGAATTTCCAAATGAAATTAGAAAATATGAATTATTTAATGATGGCACTATTTGATGATAAAACAAAAAATTAAAATTATAATGTAGATTATTCTAAGTCTAAACAGGTATTTTTATTTTACTAAAGTAACATATTATATAAATATTTCTTAATTACAATATAATATTATAATTATAAGTTTTCAATGCAAAGAAATAAGGTGGGATGAATAAATAAAAAAAGACAACATTTCAATACATTTTTTATATTTTCTATTATTTTTTATAGATTCATATATATATATATTTTCTTTGTGTAATAGTAAATATTTTTTATTATTTTTAATACGGCACTAAAAAACAAAAACAGGGTACTAATTACAAAAGAAAAACAAACAAAAGACAATTTGCTATATAGGTACACATGTTCCATATAAATACATAATAGATGAGTTCTATGAAGTTTATTGTTCATAATGAAGCTCTACGTTGAAGGAAACTACATAGTAATTATTTTTTAATATTTACAACATACTTAGAATATAATTTCGATACAAAAAAAACATAAACCAGTAATTTTCGATTTTAATATGTATTTAGTAGGTACACGAAAATCATTACAACTACATGATTTGAATTTACAGCAATTTTTGATCATGTACAGAATCAGAATTTATTTAATTTTTTTTCATTTATAAATAAATAAAAATTACAATTTCTTGTTGAAAGCATAACATCCCCAACCTGGCAAAAAACATTAAGTCGAAAGAGTCGTGGTTTAAATTTTTTACACAAAAATGTCCCTTCATTTATTGTTCTATCGACTGATCAAACAAATTAATTTCTCAGCTCAACTAGCGTAGGGTTAGTTGAAATAACTTATTTATTTTCAAGGATGTGAATATATTTTTTTTTGAATAAACGTAATAATTGAGATGAATTATTTTTGTACACCTTTTTCTATTCCACCCTGTACAGTAAAAAACGTTAGAGTAATAAATGCATTAATGCATTCAAGTGTTTTAAAAAAATTAGTAAGATTGTATCAATTACACGAATCTTGTAAAAAATCATTTAACATTTTTTCTCATTAATAGATGTCACTGTATCCTCTAACTTGAATTGCACTACTTTTTTCAATATAATATTTCTCACTAGTGACGACGATATACATCCTGAGATATTTATTAGAATCATTTATAAAAAAAATGTTGATTTCAACAAAAACTACAAGACATCAAAATTGTCTTAAATTTCACATTTTTTTTAAGAACAACGTTTGAAGAATTTTGCTTTTTTCTATTAGATATTTATATAACTTTTTCACTTAGGCTTCAATAGTATGATTAACAAAAATATTTTTTAAATAAGCCAGTGATTTACTTTAGCTGCTTAAAAAAGAAACAAAATCTTGAATCCCCGATATATCGACGGCTTAGTTACATACAGCTACAACTAGAAATTGGTGGTTTTGAGATATGGCTGACCCAAAGTTTTGACATATTTAAACTGATTTGTAAAAAAGTAATAAGTGTTATCTGTCACATCTTTTCAGCGAATCATTTAGTCATGTATATTTTTATTATTAACATCCACCGTAGTTAGTCATTTGTATAAAAAAAACAACTGCACGAAAACTATGTCAAAATATGCTTCGTCATAAGATCCTAATTAGCAAAAAGCTTAATGGCAACATTAAATAATGAAACATAACAAAATTCTTCCAACAAGTATTCCAGTTGTAAAACCTACAATCTTTTATCAAGGTTTATTTATTATTATTTTAAAATTAACTAAATATCTACCGAATAAGACTCAGTGTGTCAGTAACACAGGGTTAATTATTATTCATGTCATTTATAAATATATTTTATATCAACAATATAATAATAATCATTAATATTACATGTAGGATATGGCAATAAATACGTTTTAACTTACAATAGAAAAAGTCCATTTCATTTTTGGCTTTAAAGATTATTCAATAGCAACGCGCGGATTTACAACAGCGTTAAAACAAGCTTACAAATAACAATCAGGGTGTCTGGATAGAGATTCTATTTTAATATTAATTTATATCGGAGACTGAGAAAAAAAAAACAAGGTTTCTTTACTCATAATAAAAAATAAGCAAATGCACGAGATTAGTATCATTATTTTTAAGCTAATATTGAAAGAGACAATAGAACTGGACTTATGATTTTAGTTCTTTAGTTAAGTCTGCTTTCATATGATTTTGAAGCTTTGTTTTTCACTTGAGAATTTTACACTCACATATTACAGCTTACTTATTTTAAAACAGCCAAATCCCAATCTATCTTTTTCACACAATAATTTACGAATCAAAATATAAAAAAATTATTAAAAATACGAGACATTTTCATATAATAAAATATAAGACCAGTGCTATAATATAAACTGAAAAGACTTTCACTGGTGCATCTGAAGTATTGTTTGAAAATGGACGAGAAAAACAAACAATATCTGCAGTTATATGAGATTTTTTCCAATTGATACACGTTATAAATGTTTAAGAAAATAATGAGGGAGAAAGTAACAACAGTTTTGAGCGGTACACAAGAAGGCATCAAGATTCATTTGAATACATAATTTGTATGCCTTCTTTACCCAACACCTTTGCTTTGAAGACTGATATTAGCATTTATTAATAAAATTTCATCTGGCCTGAATATAAAATTAGAAAATAATATCAATAATGTATGACATTTGGGCCCATTAGAGGCGTGAGCCAAGTGGTATTTTAGAAAAAATTAAGTTAGATGCGTTGTAATATTCTAGACGTCTTAAAGTATCGTAAAAGTGAAGTAACCTCAGTTAATTACACATAGCAGTAGTGTTATCTCCGTTATATAAAAATATATACGATCCACCATAAGTTTTACCATTTTACTAGTAGGCTCACTTCACCTCTAGAGGGCGCATTTGATACATGATAGCGTAAACAATCTAAGTCAACCAATGTGTCATCAAAATGATTCAGCTGCGCAATTCTTAAGACTGTCGACAAAAGTACTATTTAGTAGCTGAGCTAAATTGTAAATGAGAATTTCTTTAACCACCCTGATCGTGAGTATATAATATTATATTTATCATTAATAATAGACTTACTATACCAATACCATTCATTTGAAATTCGATTATACATTACATGTCTTCTCCATAGACAATTATTCACAACACTAGAAAACAAAGACTAAAATAACATGAATAACAAAATACAGATTAAATTTGATCCGATTTGAGATAAGAAGTAAACATTTTCATTCCCATCTAACTGTTAATTTGCTTATATTCAGAATGTGACAATAAAATGCAGAGGTAACAAATTATTCACCACGAGTAATAAAAAAACGATGGATAAGTACAAGCGAAAGGTATGATATAGTATGAACCCGATCATAATGTTAGCGCATGTCACATTGTTGTTATCTCAAATACAGTGATAATTTTAGAATTAATTTATTAATTGACTCACGTGATTCAAAATAAACGACAATTTTTAATTCAATTGTCACATTTGAATTTAAAAAAATGTTTAACCTTTAGAGGAGTGAATAGATCTATACTGATGTTACTTTACTTTACAGGCTTTTTTAACATGACACTTGTGTGACTATTTTCCAATGAATATATTTCATACTTAAAGCATATATATGCTCACAGACAGACACTACTGTGTTGATTTAAAAGTACGTCCATACTCTTCTAAAGGCTAAGGCACGAAATGCCATGTATAAAATTCACAGTAACAGTATTACAAAGCGCAGAATAGAACAAATATGCATCATCAAGAGTATATTATATTAGCGTGAAGTCAGCACACTTGTATAGGATTATCTAAAAATGCATCTGGCAACATTAAAATTAAGCTCACCAATCACTTTCATAGATGTCTCATTCAGGCGACTGATAATTGAATCGATTTAAGTCATATAATCTATCTATTAATCAAATACGATCAAATCAAAACTGCATTTTGTATTCTACGAAATAAATAAATTAAAAATAAGCAAACAACCAGAACACAACATATGAATAAACAAATAAAGATTTTCTTTAAAATATCTGTTATAAATATCAAAGAATAGCTGCACAGATCACAGGAAAAATAGAAATAATACTATAACATTTTTAATATTTGAAAAAATTCGAGAATCCAAAATGAGTAACACTATTTAGTTGAATTTACGAATAGACATTAAAATCATTATTATTCAATTTATGAATACATAAACATGGTTGTTAAAATAAAAAAAATCCAGCTATAAATATGTTAATCTACTAAAAACACAAATTCAATTTAATCTACATTACAAAATGAGTTGCTTTATATTTGTACAGTATAAAATAATTGTGATATAGTAAAAAAAAAATGCTCTGAGATTCAATCGAAAACGTCAAAATTCAAAACGATCATATTAATTTATACAATAATAAATTACGTATTTAAAAAATGAATACGTACATACTTATAGATTAAAAATTGAATTACATATTGACAGTCCAAAATAATTGCATTACGGAATTAGCTAAGTATATAGCTTTGTCCAGATAAAAAATACCTTTTTTATAAATTTATATATTGATGTAGACTTGCAAGATGGAAGGTATTCAAAATTAAGCTCATAAGCAACAAAATCAATAAAAGGTTTAAATTGACTTAACAAGTAGAATGACACAACATGACAATCAATAAAAAGACTAGTATAAGATTTATACAACCATCAGAATATAATAAACTACTGTTATGTCGAGTTATTTCTAAAAAGTGTTGTTAACTAAACTGAAATTGCAAGTTAAAAACATTCCTTATGAATTGAGTGAAACACTTTTAATAGACAGAAATGAATAAAGGTAATAAGCAACAAATAGCAGGCTTTACACTGGGTGCAGTCATGTTATTATGTTGAATTAGTATTGTATCAGATTAATTTTGACAGATACAATAAACAATTCAATGGCTCTATATAAAGTAATGCCACATCTACAGCACAGAAATAAAAGAATATCAAAAAAAGAACACTTGATTTTTTTCAAATATTTTCACATCAAACCATAATGCAAGCCCACAAAAATACCACAACCTTCATACACCCACAGCTTTGGTAATGTTTTGCTTTTATAATTATTCAATTTATTATTTATTTATTCGTAATCATTTGTAACTTAGTTATCCGTCATCAATAAACTAAAACCTCTTCATAATCAAACAAATAATTGTCCCATGGAACACACTAGTTATAATATCAAAATAATCAGGTTAGAATCAATGTTACATTGAGAAATATTCCAGAAAATCATGTAAATTTTACAGTAAGATACCACCCTTAGTAATAATATCTTTCAGATCGATTTTAAATTGAATATGCACCAATTGTGTCTTTAAACATGCTTTTTTCAATTGATTAACTTTTATTCAACAGAAGAGAATATCCAAAACTCAGTATCATATCAGAAATACATCAAATCATATTTCATATAATTCATAAGTGTTAAATATTACAGTTTCAAAAATATCTTCTGAAAATTTAAGTTCCATTGGAAGATAGCTATAATCACTTCACTGTTTTTTCCTTCACAAATACCTGTATCGTTTTAATTTGACATATAATGGAGTGACTACCCTGTAATATTGACATATAAAAAGCATTTTCTTCTACTGCCCTCCCCTAATAATGAATTTATCTCCTCTTTCGAAGATCATCGAGTAATTTCGGGGCACTCACGTAAACTTACGTGTAACACGACAATGTCTGACAAAGAAAGCAAACACTTAATAGACATGTAGCAGTAATTAGTTAATACATTCATTTCGAATTGACTGACCAGAATATTTCTCAATACATATAAAGTTTCCTCATTAAACAACCACAGTAGTTATGACAGAGTCAAGAATGTATGTAAAACACCAATCAAATGCAAGATTGAAGAAATGTCTAGTCACAGTTCGGAAGAAAGTCAAATAATCACTTTTTATTTTTAAGAGAAACATAAGTGGGATCTTTCTTCGACGGCTGCATCAAGCCGGTGCCGATATTGATGACATTGTCTTCGATAGTCACCGATTTCTTTCGGTCTTTCGACACGCTGCTCCGAAAGGAGGAGTTTAAAAGCAGCGGGAGATTCTTTCTGTCCTGTATTGGCGGAGGAAGTTGCGTCTGTTGGGGGTGAGGTACCTTTTGGATACTGGCGTAGACCGGCACCAGCTTGGGGTCGCAACCGGTGTTTTCTTGATAGTATGGCCTCGGGGGAATGAAAGTGCGTTGGTTGGTAACGCAGATTTCTTCGTCTCATGTCTGCAACGCTGTATTTATCTCACGGTGGATGGTGGTCTGGAGCATAAGAATGTTTCATGTTTAATATCAGCCAAGTTTACCTTTAATACAACTTAATCCTAAAAGATTATAAATTATTTCATTTGGAAATAAGTTTTGTTTATAATTCTAAAACGATCATTCCACAATTTCACAGAATTAAATAAAACCAATTAGCAGAGCCGTAGCAATGATTCTAGCACCCGTGTCAAATTTTAGCTTTATATCATTATAACATTAGCGTCTGTCGACGCCCTTCAGAGCTTCGCGCCCTTGGCAAATGTCACTTTGCAAGTGCCTTCCTACGGCCCTGCCAATGAGTATAGAAAATTTCCCAGCTTGTAGCCGAGTGGTCAGCGTAGGCCTCTTTGGTTATAGAGTCCACGAGTTAAAATTCTAGCATGAACACTTTCATTTTTTAATTGTTCTATTGATAAATGTTAGAAGACATGGACCCATTTGATCTTAAAAATGGGACAGATGATAAGTAAACTACAAGTTATGACATAGTTTGATCATTCTTTCCTTACTGTTGTTAAACAACGAGAGGTTATGCAACTACATAATGAACAGTTCTTATAGAACATCTTCTTTTGAAATAAGCCACATACATGTGTTACTCTATCGTCTCCAAACATTGCCGTTAGATTCAGCATTTGACATCCATTCAATAAAATACAGTAAAAACAAATTAAATACATAACATGGCAAAACTCACCAAGTCATGAAGCTGCTGTGCAAGTTGCGCATTGATGGTGAGCAGGACCTGTTTCTGATCATCGTGTGCCGAAATTGAAAGGTTCAATTGACTCTGAGCTTTTTTCAACTGCTGCGACAAGTCAGCATTTTCTTTCTGGAATGAGAAAATCAATCAACACTATTAAACTATATTATTTGACACTGAAATACATTCAGGTTATTACAAACCACAAATGATGGAATAAAGTACCAAGTACTTTTTTCTTCCATACAATTTCATCATGATATTGTGTAAACTTTTGTGCATTCAAAATTTAATTGATTAGGTTTTATTTAAATTAATAATTGAAAATATGCTTCAATGGCATTAAAAAATAAGAAGTAAAATTATTTAAACTTAAAACAAAATGCCACGCACAAATTTCACTCTGTGGGAGTGTTAGTATAGGAAAACCATTAAACCTACCATTAAATCTTCACTCTTTGTGGATAATTCAGCTTCAAGGTCGTTGACCCTAAGTCTGAGAATTGATATTTCTTTTCTCAGTTCATCAGCAATATCTCCACCACCTGGAAAAATATATCAATTTTCAAATTTTACTATGTTTCAAACGGACAAATTTGCTGTTGAACAAATATGTAACCACTTTGATTGCTTCTGGACCTTCCAAATCCTAAAGATATTCATTATGACACTCAATGACTCACCCATCAACACACAAAACGTTATTCATGTTATTTTTTTTTGTATGGAATGTCCAAGGAAAACATTCAAGGTTTTATTGCATGCACTGTTGTGTGTAGAATGTCATGTCGCCTTGTTTGTATCTAAGACATTCAAAGAGTGCATGCCGTCCTATGGAGAGCAAATGGATCTCAGTTTTTAACAGTTTAATTAATTTTTAATTAGATCCAATTCAGTTTTCTTGAATACAGCCATCTTTACTAGATTAACAGGTAAACGAATACAGATTTACAACATGTAAAGGTTACCTGTCCTAAAGATAACTAATTCAGCACACAAGAACTGTATGGCAATGAGTCATGACACACCAAAAACTGGTTGGGTTCCAAGTTGGAAAGAACTGTTTCTGTCAATATAAATGAAATTCAACGGTTAAACATCAAGTCTTGCAACTAGCTGAACGTTTTCGAGATTGAAAGCTATAGTAATTGTTTTTCCCATTACCTTTGGTATTCTCCAAATTGTGATGATAGTGAGCTTTGACCCTGGCGTTTTCCTCTTTGTAGCTGTGCAGCTGCCTCTTCCACTCCTCTACGTTAGCGGTGGACTCTTGCAGCGCACTGGTCAGCCGCAGGTTGTTGCTTTTCAGCGTCGACAGTTCCACTTCCCACTTCTTGGCGTTGGCAGAACTAATGAAAAAGAGTATAAACAGGTTTATTTCTATGAACACAAGATTGTTTGAATGTTTTTGCTAATCACTTTTGAGACAAAATTGATAAACAACTGAGACATAAAAAAAAGCATATTGTTATAGCACTATAGGCAAGGATAGGCTGCCAATACGCTATCAAGGGACTCACTTAATCTCAGAACAATTCGCGCTGTTCTGGGGAAGGGTTGGATTTTTTTATCACTTATACAATTATATGGAATAATTATTTAAGCAATCGAATGTTATTTAATATACTTATATTGTGTAGCAATAGACAATATACCATAAATTAAACCATATGTCCGAAATTGAGGGTGCGAAATTTTATCAGAGAATATTATTTTTTTTTTTCAATTAAAAAAAAATCGCGAAATCCACCAATTGGCGATTCAATTATGATTTATTTTAATATAATAAAAAAAGGAGATTGACACTTTTATTTCGCCAATTACATTCGCTGTGATGGGTACCGCAGCTATTTTTTAAAAGGTTAAATATGGACTTGGTAAACAAATGGTTGTACGAAAAGAAACTATACGATTTGAACTACGCATGCCATATAATTATCATAGATAATTGTAATGTATTAAAAAAAAATAAAAAATTAGACAATAATCGGCATATAATTGTTTTATGTACAATACAAAAAAATATGTAAATCGAAAAGAAAGCCGACAATGGAGAATTTTTCAAAAAGATTTCTGATTTCGGTCCGACCAAAATTGTTAACATATTGAATACGAAAATTACCAAATTATAGCCGATAATGATGATTGAGCGTGAAACACGATTGGAGCATATCGTAGGCATAAAAAACAAACAGGAATATAATTAATGCACGCCAACAGTCGCACTCTTGTTTCGAGGAGAGCGAAAATTGTGCTACACATTTCGTATCGCGTATAAAATCAAGAGTGATTTATTGCACCTGGAAGTGAAAATAGCAACACTGAAACAAATTTCATTGACCCACTAGTTGCCGAGCACTGCCGTTGTGTGCTTATCGAAAGAACTAATATTTTATTAACCACTATATAGTTAACCAGGCATTATTATTGTATGTTTCAAGCAAGGAAAATAGTTAAAAAGTCGTAAAAAATGTAATTTATTTTTATAAAATAAAGCACATTGTTTTAAGTGTTTTAATGATTCAAAAAACCGGTATATCATTAAAACTTATCAAAATAATACAGACTACCTGTAAGCCCGTTGCCCTCAACGGGGGGATTTTCGTTGCATTTTGAGATAGTCAGAAAATTTACTGGCGTGAAAAATAAATTGCCCACCTATTTATTGAATAAGCCAGAAATTCTAAACGTAATTAATTCTTTACGTGGTTTTTTTAAGGAATACACCCAATTATCTAAAAGAACTAAAATACACCGGGACTGCAAAACAAAATATGCAAATAGCGGATATAATACAATATATTCATAAAAACCATCTTTCTTGACGTCATCGAAAAGGCGAAATCGCGACCCTACATACAAACATACAAACAAACAAACAAACGTACCTTATCGACTATTAATATATATATAGATCAGTCAAAGTATTTTATTTCATAAGTACGTTATACAAAATATTAAGTCAACCACTTTGCGGCTGACATAACGTACATTCGATATTTGCACTGACTCTGATCTTATTTAATTAAGCCCGGGAATGCTGAATACGGCACCGGGATTATGAATAATATAATAATTCACATTGCTTAAAATATCATTATTATAAAATGTCGCGACCCGAGTACTACAAGGTTCTATGTGAAAATATTTGATGAAACAGAAGTAACAATGCGGCAGTCTTCCAAGTACCATTATTGGTATACGATGTTATTTTTATTACGTCAAAATGTTTCACATAGAACCTAATAGTACTCGGCTCGCGATGTGATAACATATTTATTTTTTATTAAAAAAAAAGCAGCAAAAAAAAATACATTGATTAACAACTGTCATTTTAAATCGAATAGTATGTTCAGATTTTAATAACTAATAAGTCAAGTTTTAAGAGTAAATAATAATCCACCAGATTATTATTCGTATCTTTAAAATCGAATGGGATTCGCGTACATATCATTGTTTGGATTTTTTAATGAAAAACAAGATTCACTTCTATCTTAAAAAGTAGCATTAGCAGAGTTTACTTTTTCATACTAGTACATACATAATAAACATCATACAAATTGTTCGAATTTTCAAAACTGAAGTATCTGTAAAACGCCTGTATCAATTGACAACTTCAACAGAAAAAAATACTCGGGTCTAACCAAACATAAATTTTGTACATCTATTATACAAATTTGCATCGGTAAAATTGTGTACATTTCATTAAGTTTTCTCACCAACGACCATGGTTTCACCTTTCAACTATTCAGGTAGTAAGCATCAATTAAAAACGACTGTGTGTTGTCGAAGACAATAATACAAAAGTATTTTAAGGATCCTGTCTTGTTAGGGGTTTCGAAACATAATATAAATGAGAAACGCAGAAACTTTAGGCAATAGACACCACAATTTACTTGCTTTTCTTATCTTAAATTCTAACCACCACTATCATATGTACAAGAAGCGCATATAAAATGCACGTAAAGTGCGACCGAGTGTGCATAGTTTAAGAGCACACCATTTTGCCAGAATAAAGAAACAAGGGCAAAAGGCTCTCATCGATTCTGGAACGTGCAAACATTGATACAACTATAAGCAAGCAGATTGGAAATAGTTCAATGCATCGCGAACAATTTTATAAAAATATGTAATGGTGTGTACATATTCAAAATACGATTTGGTTATTTTTCAAGACCGAAACTTCGGCAATAGCGGCATTACAATCCCTACACCCACCATATTCGATATGATGAAAATTGGACATGGAGGCAGTGGTTAGCTAACAACAGTTCGATTCTAAATTATCCATCATTTTATCGATACATTAAGAATCAAGCGACTAATTTGACAATCACTGTTGAACACCTCATACCTTTACACTGGGAGCGGACATGGTTGAAAATACATTATATCGACACCTTCTAAGTAAAGTATTGTAACTTTAAAATTGAAAGATTAGAGCGGAATGTCCAATTCGTGGATCGCATTTTGTTTTTGTTATTGATAAAATAAACAAATTCGTTTATATTAATGTTAGTGCTATGCGGGACAGCGCTAGCCGACTGAGCAAGACAGCGAATGTAGTGCAGTTTTATTTCATGGCTATGGCACGTGCCGGTATTTTTAATATAAAAAAACTTCATTTTATTAAGTTATAAAATATGTATTTGTATAACCCATCAGAGACATGCAAGTTTCAACCGCTCTCATGCAAATTGATAATACTTTACGTAGGATGTGTATATATATATATATTTCAAAGACACATACTTACAACAACAAAAAAATGTTCGAAATAAAAAAAATATTTTTCAAACCAGTAATCAAGTAAGTTGGCATCGAACGGGTTATGCTTATGATCACTGTCCGCGTAGATTTCGTAAATTACTACCAATGGGGCAGTTAAAAACTGAGTTGGTGGTAAACATTAAAACAGTCAAACGCGGCCGGAATTAAAATAAACTGAGGAATAAATGTAAATACAGAACACACTTATCTTATTAATATTTCAACGTCTGCAGACAGACAGCAGGCGTCGTAAGATCTAGTACATCTTAACACGTAGAAGCTTTCCAATACTCATTATTGCAAACTGCATTTTTGTAAGCACACCGGTAATGGTCGCCAAACAGTGATATGTGACGAGCTGCGGATTCAGTATGGTAGCTTCTCCGTTTCGGAGATTGCAAGGAAATAAAGATGTGACTAATAGCAAACAATGCGCTTCGTTTTGAGGATCCGATGAGTGGGAGGAATTTTAACATCGTATCAGATATTTGAACACAAATCCATAAATCGATTGATTCGAACCCGTGACCACCGTAGACAAATAGGACGAACGTCAAATACATAATACGGACCGGCATGTTCAGTAGCTGTTGAGAAAATAATACAAAATTTGAATTCCTTTCGAACTGGTTCATAACGTGAGTAGGAGAATTTTTTGAATGGGTGTCGATTATTAACGACTGGCACACTACCATGGAACCATTTGTTAGGATCAGAGCTGTGGAGTCGGAGTCGTAAAAAAGCGGAAGACTTAAGAAGTAAATACATATTAAAAATGTATATATACAATATTACATCCTTTTTAAATCAAAGTCAGTCTGAGTAGCGGTATGCTTTTGCGAACTTAAACCCCTGTTATACAACGTGCCGCAATTCATATTTTATAAAGATACATTTTTATGCGATTTGTATTTTGTCTCTACTTTACAGATTGCAGTAAACATTAAATTTCAAACGTAAATCGCATGATAATTCAATATATATAAAGCTGGTTTAGCTTTCCATAATATGAATCTTCGGTTGAAAAAATGTGTTTGAAGGGAATTGAAAAGCAACGAAATTATCTCTCATAATCGATTTTTCCTACGTTACTAATAAATCAATCAAAAATTCATTATATCGAAGTTAATCATCATTACGTGGTCTTTTGAAATTTTTTGTCATCATTGCCTGACGAGTTACCTGTTATACAATATTGAATATAACATACCCAAAGCAAATATGAATCAAGGGAGGATGACAAACGTAAAATAGAGCAACCATCAAACCGCAATAATTCTGCGTTTATTCACATATTTTTTGATATTTTTTTTATCTCGTATGCAGTAGTCATTTTTTTTGCACGATTTATACGTTCCACAAGATACCGTGTAAAACAAAACAGGACATTATACAAGTATGGTATAAAAGTTCCATTCCAGATATAATTCCAGAATGTCAAAAAATAAAACGTTAATTTAAATACTGTAACATGCAGTTAAACATTTGGTTCGAAATTAACGTACAATTGTTTCAAATATTAACATATGAAAGATACAAGGAAATAAGATGACTGTCCATGTTATTATTTATATCACACGAGCTACTGAAAATGTCTGAACGAGCTACCGGTAGCAAGCGAGCAGTTTGAGAATCGCTTTATACTTAGACGAATTTCTTTATTTATTATGGTATTTTTCCGGAATGTTTTTTTATTTATTTAAATGTTTAATTAAATATTAACATTCTGTCAACTGCAGATAAATGCAAGATTTTTAAGAATATTTCATTGAATAAATCATTTAATGATTAAAACCAGAACCTTAGATTGGTAACAGAACGGAAGTAAATAGTTTTACCAAAGGCCACGTGGATTGACAATAATACATTTAATAATAATATTTCTCTTTGCAGAATGAGGCAGTAAATCAAGTCAAACCAAGTACCACCCAGTACCGATTACTACGATGAAGAACAGCTAAGCCGATCCATATGAAAATATTCTATGAATTTAACTGACTTAGTTGCGAGCTGGCGAGAAAGCGCTTGGTTTTGCTACCGAGACATCTCGGTTCGAGTGCCGGAAATGTCATGTCGTCCAGGTATTTTCAACAGCACATTTGCTTTATATTAAATGTCCGACAGGGGGCTATCGTAGACTCTCTCATGAGCGGCGTATCACACGTTTGCATTTTAACACAAATCTGTGTTCAAAAGGAAAAAGGCGTCTAACGGGAAGGGTGACCGATCGAATCGCAACCGCTGTAATAGTAAAATTCTACAAAATTGTGAAATTAATTATTCGACTGATTTTGTTACAAATTTTGACACGTGTTTAGCATCTTTAATTAAGCCATCTATCGTAATGTTGTCTAATTAATTCGATTAAGCAAATAGCATAGTTCAATAAAGGTTACAACCACAATATAGATAATTGCTTACTAAAGCGAAAACAATTTCATAACTGAAGCTAATATTTACTCGGCCAAGGAACAAAGCAAATGACATTTGTAATAATTGGTGTAAAATCATTTATTTTGGAGACACACCGAGATTTCAAAATCTGAAGATGCTTTTCAAAGAGGCGGAACGTGTTTCACAATTTTTAACACGATCAGTGGTACATAAAACGTTATCAAATTGTGTTTTATATTATTTTATATCCAACGAAAAATTGACTAATTTTTAACATTTTTTTTTTGAATATTTAACAACGCAAATCGTCGGTAATTTTCTACAATCGCGTATCTAAAAAGGACAAGTTTTTAGGAGACATATAAATGTACTTTATTTGAATATATTTGAGGATGTTAATAAGGAAGGAAGTAAAGACGTTATCATCCATAACATCTTCTCCTTTATGCTAAACATAGCACATGACCATATTATTTACCAACGCTTTGTATTACGCTATGTATATATTTTGTTTTAGGATACGAGTTAAAAGAATATGTGTGTATTTAAATTATGAATTCATTACATCAAAAAACTTAAAACTAACATTAGAAAATTAGCGACGAAATCATGTAAATTATCATTTTTTTTAAATAAACACTACCAAGTCAGCGGAAAACTGATTTATACGATTTCACACCAAAAAACCCAAGCGCCGTCACACGATAATATATCGTGTAAAAAGTGTTGCATGCAGCAAATCCCAATTCCTCAGATAGCTTTGCCGGTGAGCACGCATTTCCCTGAACAGAAACAAATGCAAAAAAAACATATTATGAAACTACTACATAATTTTTCCCGATTTACAAGTTTATGTTAATGATGTTATGATAACAAGACCCAGACATATTAAAGATTGAATAAAAATAATCAATATCGTTTTAATGGCAGGTTAAAAATATATAAAAATAAAAGTATTTTAGTTCTACAGTTTTAATGGCTTAACGGACTCATGTATGCGTATAGGCGAAGTATCTGGAAGCTAAGAAAATTAAATTTGTTAAAGATATCTCAATTGGTTTACAAATTATAGTGAATTTAGTAAAATTACAATTTTTGCGAATTTTTCGCAAAATTGCCAGTACGCCAGGTGAAATTTTATAAAAAAAAAACGTGCGGTCGTTAAGTTGTATTAATTAAGCCTAAAAATGTATAAGAGTTAAATTATTGTCGCTTATTGAATATTGTAATATGTCAGACAAACCACAACACTTCAAAATCAATTCATGTCACAGATTAGTTAATGAAACGTACTGATGATTCGGGCCGTCAATTCCGGGATCCCGACCAAATTTTGAGATCCCGTGATTCCGGAACTTTGAGATTCACTCCAGCACGTAAAAATTCTATGTAGATCTAATGAAAAAAGCTCAATAGCGCCGCATGGTCGCAAGCAATTGTTACTAAGGGATTGAGAAAATTTGAATCCAGAAATCCCGGGCTCACAAAAAAAGGATCCCGGATTGGATGACCTAGTAATGATAGGCAAAAAAAACATTAACGGTCACATAATATGGTAAATTTGGTTCCATAATTAATCAGATCATGATAAAACAGAACATGAGAACATAGAACTAAGACAATTCAGAACACAATCATTTTTTAGTTGAATGATACCTGTTTCTTCTTAACTATTTATTGGAAAAATATTATAGATTAACAGGTAATAATTTCAGAACAGTTTGTAATAACGTGAGCTTTACTTTATCAGTCAATGGCGACTATTATAATCGTCGAATATAAGAGTATTTACGACAATTTCAGTTTGAAAGTGTTATTGATATGCAAGATTGCTGTTTTATTTATTGTATCTAATACGACATAGAGATTACTAATTGATTGTTAAAGATATCAATACTAGTGTTTTCTAAAGATATATTGTACGTTTTGTGATGTTCTGTTTTTTCATGTCCTGTTTTATCCGGTTACCAGTAAATATTACAAAATATTTTGAATGCAAGGAATGATATAATTGGTTCGATAGCTTACAAACGAAGGATTACACGTGTCACAGTTAGTAGCACAATACGTGGAACAATCCAAGTTATTTTAAATTTTATATTAAAATAAAATTCCACAAAGTTACCGCCGAAACCATCGAGAGGATTAAAATGCTGTTTGCCTGTTATCTCTCATGTGCTTCGAGTTGTAGCATATGATAAAAAAAAAATGAAGGTGCAATGTATATTGTATTTAAATACGAGTACGGACTCACTCTTTTAGATTTGCTATAGTTAAATGCCATTTTTCGCATGAGTTGCTATTGGAAAATTATGTATTCTCTCTTTTTTTCACATCGATCAGTTACGCTGTGCTTCGCGTGTGTCACCTCGCTATTTCAAACGTGTAATTGTTCTATGGATGGCAAGTTATCATTATTCATCATAGATAGTGTAGATTTCGAAAATGTTAATTCAACTTCTACGTTTCATTAATTAAGTCAAATTATAATAAAAAATAAACAATGAAATGTTTTCTGTCACAAAATTGATGTCCGAAATCCAAACTGGGAGGAGTGGACTATTTATTGCAAAGGGAGGTGCGAACAGTTTAGAATATTTCGTTACCCTTTAAAAAGTTTCTTTATTATTATACGAAATGAGGTATTTTTTTCAAGATGTGTAGTAACATGCAGTGGGCCCTTTGCAACACTGAGGGCCAGAGCGCCACAGCGTTCTCGGTTGAGGAACCCTGCTATAGACTATAGAGCAGGGTTTCCCAACCTATGTTCCGCGGGACCTAAATAGGTTTTCCGCGAAAATTTGGAAAATACGCTGCAACACATTTAAACATCTTCTTCATATTGAAAATCGAGTGATGATGAATCTCCATTGATGTTTAAAACCTCAAATATCTGGGTACAGGCAGAGATTTTGAATCACTGAGAGCTTTTATGTAACATGTTTTAAAAATAATTAAATAATATGTGATTTAAAAACATATATTTTTACTATTATGAATTATCGACCTAAAAAATAAGCAGTGTTCCGGTAACATTTCCAGATTTGCGAAGTGTTCAATTGCACAACAAGTTTGGGAAACTCTGCTATAAATTATAGGTTCCAAACCTTTTTTGGGTGGCGACCCCTTTATATAAAACCCATGTGACCCACGACCTCGATGCAATCGAAAAGGGCATTTCAAGGTAATTTTAGTTGACTGTATAAGTTGGCGACCCCACAGAAAACCAGTCACGACGACCTTCGGGGTCGCAAACCATAAGTTGGGAACCCGTGCTATAGAGTGTATACATATTTTCGATTAAAAAAAAAGTGTGACAAACATAAAATAACTGCTCTCATATTAATTAACATCACCGACAATCGTTTTGGATATTAAATTCTATCTTATTTAAATGGACATATTATTAAAAAGTGACGAAATTAGACAATGGGGTAGTAATGAGGAGTTGGTATGTTATAAATTCCCTTAATTGTCCGACGTCATAATGGTGGCTAAAACAGCTAACGATGATGATGACTGTGGCGAAATACATGACTAAATTATATATTAAACAAATATAGTTTTTAACTTTCAAACTACATTAAGCACGAGCAAGATGAATTGGATCGAAACGTCGGGTTACATAAAAAATATTCTTTGGTATAATAAAGATTGTCTGTTTAAAAACAAATAAGGAAATAAATACTCTTTACGCGGGCAGGTACATCGATATTTATATGAAGAAATCATGCGGTTATGGAGGCATATCGAATCGTATTAAAATTTAAATTATATACAGAGTGCCTAAGAAGTTATTGACTGGCTTACTGCAATGATGATTGTTATATTCAAACTTTCATTTATTTTATATGACCAGGACTGGTTTCGGAGCATTATCAACGGATAAGAAAATACATCAATAAAGTGCTATTTATACTGAGAAAAATAAAATTATTAATGGTTATTAATTTTATTACTGTGATTTTAATTTTATAAATTATATCGTGAAAAGTTCTTATATTTAATTACCTTCGAATTCTAACTTAATTTTTCTTCGGTGCTATTCCATGTTATTCAATTATTTTTAAGAGGTTATTCATTTTTATGGTAGTCAACTTAGTGCCAGTAATTTGTACTTTGTAACTTTATCTGTAAAAATTCCTTTCATACTTATATTACCAATTGTCTGTTACAACCTTAATATTTTTTATTTGTTCAGTATAAATAGAACTGTATCAATGTATTTTCATATAAATTGATAATGCTCGTCATGAGCGAAACCGGTCCTGATCATATAGAATAAAAGTGAAACTAATACCAGAGTGTTTTTTTAATATATATATTGTCTTTCAACAAAGTATTGACAGTGGACAACTTAAAAGTGATGGTTGTTAACAAATAAAAAGATAAATAGATCAATGGAGTTCGTGGTTCTCATGTGCGGTTTGGTGGTCTGTAATCTTTAAAACAAGAAAAAAAATGTGTGTACAAGGTGTACAACGATCTCTTCCCGATTAAAAATCACAAACAGTGGTAAGAAACGGTGTACAGATTTTTTGTGCGGAGAATTCGTGTTCAGAAGAATAACGGAACCGTCACCGTCGATATGTTACTACCTAGAACTCTCAGTTGATAATTGTTGGGAGAATTAAATCATTTTTTTTATCGACTTCTTTCTTATAATAATCGCTTGGTGGAAAATGGTACTTTTCATGCTTGGAGTAAAATAAATAACGTGCTTGAATTCGTAGAAACAAATGTGAGATCTTATTCGACAGCAATCGAAAATAATGATCGATGAAAATCAAGTTATCTAATTGTATGTAGTATTGAAGTGGCGATATTATTATAAAAATAAAGTTAACTGAAATGATCGCTACTTTCTGAGCAGCCAGTATTTCACGATTACCAATCGAATATAAAAAAAAATATTTGAATGATTCTGTTGCATAAAAAAAAATCATATAAATTTACATTCCGATTCATTAAATTATCGTTACACTAGGCTTTTTAAGCACTTAAAACACAAATGAGAAAAAAGAGAGTGAGTGTGAAATTTCTACACTAAATAGATAATAACGTAAAATTAAATTTGCAATTCAGATATGAGAAGGCAATAATTTTAATAATAGAATTATGGCAGCTTATAATATAATGATACGTCATATTAAAAAAATGGTTTACTTTTAAACACCTATTTACGATAAATCTTTCTTTAATTAACTAACTATCAGATGGAGTTAATATCCAAAAAATAATAATCTCAACTTTCACACTAACCATTAATGGACTCCGTTGATTGGCTATCAAGCTCTTCCAGCTCGGGTAAAAATCTGGTGAAGCAGACTGATGAAATTTTCTTGAGATCAAAACCAATGTTTAGCCCAGTCCAAATCACAATAAATTGTAATTTAAACAGAAAATATCGTCGGATTTAAGCTAAAATATTGTAAGTCTTCGATCTATTTATCGATCTCCTTCGTATCTGTTTGATTAACCCTCCAGAGACGAGAACTTTTTTCCGATAAAAAAAATATTTTCTAAGCCATATTGAAGTCACGGATAACTTTTATTCCTATCCAAAATTTAAAAAAAAAAAAACGCAAAGTCGTTGTATAGAAACCCCGCATGACTATATGGTCATGCTCATCCTTTTATTACCGTGTAATATTGAGTACGGACAGTAGTAAGGACAAAAGTGACCGTATGGGCTTGCAAACATTCGGGGTTGAAATATAGCTAAACGTGATTTTTTAAAAAATATTTACAATTTGACCTCTTTAGATCAACATAATTTCAAAACAAATATATTAGCAAAATAACTGTAAATAATTTTATGTTTTTATAAAAAAATATCTAACAGTTTCAAAAAGTAAATTAAAAAAAACGGAAATTCAAAAAATCACATGTGCTTTTGGAGACCGTTCCTGTTCCTACGACTGATGACTTACTGTAGTCCGTACCCTTCTTAACCAAATATGAGCAAAAGCAACGATATTCAGGTAGAAAAAGTATGAATAGTGGGATCAATAGACAACGGTGTTTTGTGTGACCATATGGTGACGCTCGTCCTTGGAGGGTTAATTTGATATCAAAATATACAAGAGAAGTGAGATAAATAATAAAAAGTACATATAAATAGTTATTTTTTTATTATTTTAAAACATTTTCTCACTAAATCACCGTAGTACGAATAACGATTCTCAAGAGCGCAATAATCTTAATACCGATCCAGGGATTTGATTTTTTGAATGATTAGTGGCTTAGATTTTGACAATCATAATTCATATATTTAATATCGGAATGTAATAAAAGTCACACATTTGCAAAACTATTCAATACACGCAAGGATCGTATTTAACCCTTTCCTTACTATGCAAAAAAGCACGCGCTCCTGAGCTCCTGTGTAACGGGATACACACCTCATGAGCGCGTGCTTTTTTTTTTTGCATAGTAAGGAAAGGGTTAAATAAAAGATCGCGGGAAATAATTGATAAAAATAAATATTCGTTTGATAATTATTATATACATCGGACATTCAATTTCTTTACAACTTTATTGCATCTACTATGAGGTGTAGGATTGTTTGATGGATTGGTTGCAATACAAAAATTATGAAAAATATAAAAAAAAACTGTGTAGACGAAAACCGCGCAACAGACGGCCAAATAAAATGATAAAACAATCAAAAAGAAAATATTACGTAACGTTCAAAGAGTAACTAACTAGCTAACTGTAGCAAGCCGACATCGTTATTTATTTATTTATTATCGAACATCCGCGTATTAGAAATCGAAAACGAGTGTCAGTCCGCAAGGCTTTGCAGGAGATGATTAATGCGAGATTAGTTATGTTGCATCAGGTACCGTAAATTAATGATAATATAACACAAACATATCGACTGTGGAAAGGAAAAAGGACGTAGCCCACACATATCAAATTTTACAGGAGGCGCAAAAAACGTGTTTTGATGATTTTGGGCCATATGCAAATTATGAATTATACACAACCTTGAAGTGCACGGAGACTTCTATACTGGTGTTTAATTGACATAATCTAACATTATTAAAAGAAATTGTCTAGGAAAAACCTTTTTTTCAGTCTTTTTTCTTGGTTTTATTTTTTTACAAGGTCATCTTTTTCAAACTTAAAATCTAAATTTAGCTACTAATTCGGCATTTGCAGCTTACATCCTTTTGATAGAACGTGTATCAAGTTTGATACATTGTGATTATCGAAAAAAACCTGTTTTGAAAAAACTGTGGGTTACGTTATTTTTCCTTTCCACAGTCGATATGTATATACACATGAGCCATAGTAAACTAATAGCACGTGAGACAAACAATTTCATGGTAATTATTAAAAGAATAAATATGTTTATTTTTTAATGTGGAGGAGAATGTGGCCTCTTAATGGAGGAATATCAACAGAAGTTTTCTACGACAACTCCATGTTTTTCAGTTCCTCGACCTCTCTTTTTTTCGAAGAGATAGAGATAGAAAGGATATGGGTGCTTTGACAGGATTGGTGGTTAGATAATTGCTACCGCTATTTAAGGATAAGAGGATATTTCTAGACATCACAAACACGTCGAAAAAAAAATCGAATCGAATTGAAAAATGCTATTCGTGCTGGAATTGAACCCGTGAGATCCGTCCAAGGATGACGTTGACCACTGTAACACGGATTTATTTTAATAAGAATCACATACAATAAACACATAGTTAAATATAATATTTTCCAATCCAAAAAAACGGGGCGTTTTGCGAGAGCGACAATTAGTTGTGTTCCAGCCCTATCGTTTTATCTATACTCTCCTCGAAAAAAAAAAGTTGAATATGGAGGTCAATGCTCCACATTGGGAGCGGACATGAATTTTTAAAAAAAATGTTATATAAATTATGGCTGATTAGGCCTGTGAAAATATTTATTAAGGATTCAGAATTTAACCAAAGAAAATTTTGATATCAATTAATCTACGTTTTACTGAACAGCAAAACATGAAAAGGGTATACAATGATCTTTTAACTAAACTTTTTGACAGAAAATCGCAGAACAAGAGATATATTTATAGATTTATTCAATTCAAATAACAACACTTTCAGTATTCGGCCGATTGGCCCGATTTCATTTCACCCGATACCCGAGTGGATTTCATTCCTACTTTTAAATTGTTCAACTAATAAAAAAAAACCGGAAGAATAGTCCATCCTCTTATCTCAGACTATCTAACGGGATTCACTGGCCTTCTATATGTATTTTCTTATATTATACGATCCAATAGATTTAGTCTCCCGTGACTTAAATGGTTCACCGTTGCTGAAATTGCAGAGCTCATGCATCGTGCATAACGAGCATACAAATAAACGTAAAAATAAAATCTATCTGCTTATAGACAAATCTTTATTCTTTTAAACAAATAATTCGCTCACACAACACAACAGTTATTTAACAGTGAAATAAATATAAAATTATAAATATTGATACTTTTTGTAATACGGTTTGCGTTTCGCTTCAGGCTTCTGCTTTCGTGATCAAGGCATTACACGACAAGGATTATTCAAATTCATATTGATATTGTTTCTTAAATTTTTAACCAGGTCGCATAAATTCATTTGCAACATGTAAGGCGGAATCATGAAATATCAATTAGATATATGTACTATTAGGTTCCCCACCCATGAGCCAGATCCCCGCTCTGTCTTAAAAAAACGATACTATTTTTTTCTTGATAACATTTAGTGGACAATATACAGTTAAAGTATGATTTTAGTCAATTTATACAATGGCCATTTAAGCCAGTTACAGTATACACGAGAAAATAAATGAACACTTTGATTATTCAATGCGAACAATTTAGCTAAACGGACGCAGTTAAATTGTTCACAAACTTAAAAAATATAATCACGCGCGCTGCCAGCAACTGATGAGCGCGCGCAATCACGTAGTTTTGTTTAACTGCCAACTGACATTTCACATAACCTCAAAAATTCAACGTCTTGTTGTCATTCCGCCCTCTTTGTATTCAACACATCTAACCTAACCTAACGAAGACTGTTTTGTCAATTTTACTTTGACGAGCGTTTGTCAGTATACTAACATAATAATCTCAGCCGTAATATCACCTCCTCTTGTATTTTTGTTTATTTATAAATTGACTAGTCAACGTGAATTTTAATGATGTAAGCTTCAACCAAAACTTTGAGTTTTCTAAACATTGGCTAGTCGTATTGTTACAGATACATAGTCCAATTCATACTACGATATAATTTCGATACAACTGCAAATATTTTCCAAAGAAAATACGATTACCGTATTAGATAATTGTACCGAGTCGGAATGAAAGTGTTTCACTCTGCACAATGAAAAACAAACTAGTAGAACGGATATATTTAGCAACTAATTAATTCCTATTTAGAATTTATCTGAAAAAAAGGGTAGCCGTTTCGGCCGCGTTGCATAACAAGCATAAAAGCAAACAGACAACTGGTTCGATTCTCACTGCAATTGGTAAAAAATAAAAATAAGCAAATGTATTAAGTAGGTTAAAAAAGAAGGAAAATGTACGGATTCAATTCGTACCATGCCAATAACGATAGTAGGGTCGAAATGTTGTCTTTTAACCCGTTAACAGCTAGACAAAAATAACGTTTTTTGTCCTGTAAGCTGGCAATTTTCAAACAACTAATAGTAGGAGACTTAATATTCCTTTGCGAGTCCTTAAGAGATGTCGGACCCTTTTTCAATGATACAAACTCTAAAAAATATTTATTGACGTCGTAATAATGACAACACATTGGTGGGTAGCGTGTGTGGTTAGTAGGTATGCGACACACCGGTGGGTCGTTAGCTTAAAAAGTCACATATAACGTGCCCATTTTACTTTCCAACTAAGGCTTCCGATCCTGGAATCTGGGATCTCAAAATCCACTAAAACATACTCAAAATGTAATCTTCTCGTTAAAATAAACTCTTGGGATTCTTATATGTAGGTAATATTTTATGATTTTTTTCTTTACTTTCGTAAATGATTGTCAGATTAATTATAATTTAGAATAAAAATATTTCTATACATTAAAAAGTATATAAAATTTTGCAAACAATTATAGACACGAATTGAATTTGAAATATATGATACATCGCTTTGTCGGCTCTTGTGGTCTAGTGGTAAGAGCTTTACAGTAGAGATCAATTCAAGTCCCGGGAAGCTCAACATTGAACAAAATATTTTTCAATTTTAATTTGAGATTTAGGACGTGTGTTTTTTTTTATATATTTTCTCCTCGAATCGGTCAAGTAAATTTAATTTAAAAATAAAAAAAAATCTGTTGCATTGGCCGTTAGCTGTAATGCCATACATTTTTTGTAATCAAATTGGGAAGAGAATCCCGGTATTAAGAAACTGAACCGGGATTGAATGCCCTATTCCCAGCGTGTTTTTTTTTCGAACCAATTATAAATCAATTAACATAAAGACTTACTTACTAGTGAATTGTGGTCATCAAAGACATTACAAACAACCATGCCCTGGTCTACGTGTTCAATTTTTAAAAATGAACACGTGATATTGAACTTAATATGAATTGATCTCTGAACATTCGGATCCCAGACATCTAGTGCTAATTCCGATATACGATATCGTTTTATATAAAAGTAAGTTAGGTCTGAATCTTAAAATAATCGATTTCATTAACTTTCATTTCCTCGTCAGATTTTTTCTGAAAAACAGATAAACATTTATTTAGCAATGCGATAAAGCATTACATTTAATTATTATATTATACACACATTAACACACGCAATACGATATCGGCTTATAACACGCGCTTTCCTGAAAGGCGATATCGTACTATTGCAGATTGCATGTGTTGGACCAGGCATAATTCAATTTCGTATTCTAATGCATCTGTGTACATATCACATCAGTTAATTTGCGTGTGTGAAGAAGTGTGAGCAATTCGGATAATCAAAAATCCGTATAATCGCTTTCACATTATAATTAGACAGGCTTAACATCACGGGCCCCGAGTGCGCTTATACCAAAACCGGCAAGCGCGGTCTCAGTGTCTAATGGCGTTAATTGGCGGATTACCGCGATAGAGTCTGCTTTACAATCGAATCGACCGCATCATCCATCATCATCGTTGTAAATTATTACCAACAAGAAGTAAACACAGAGAATGACTTATATAACGTATGTGAAATTTTACAACAGTACTAAACACAAAGAGCGTAGCAAATTGTGGGTAAGCAAGGTGCTTTGTTCAACCCGGACACAGTATTAAACACGCTCCACTTATTCATTATATTTCTTTATATTATTAAAAATCATTACAGTATTGATGAAGACGTTATGGAAGCAAAACTTTTCTAATAAATATACAAGTGTGCCTATTACGTCCTACTACCGAGCACATGTTAATATATGACGTATGCATCACTAGCTATCAACCCTTTGATGTCGGAGTCGTAAAAATATGGACAAAACATTTTTTTAAATTAAATTAAAATAAAAAACAAAAGTAATGCATTTCAATAGATTCAATCAGAGCTGTGGAGTCGGAGTCGTGAAAAATGAGCGGCTCGATTTTTTGTGTATTTAAACAAAATAGTCAAAAGTATTAACATTTCGTGCTTGGCTGACTAAATATGATCTGATGGTATACATATTTAAAAGATAAAATTAAATTATTGAAAAATTTCCTCGGAGTCGTCTTTTTTTACGCGACTCCACAACCCTGTATTCAATACAAAATTGAATCGCGGCATTTTGTCAGGACTCCATAATTCTGCCATTAATTATTAAACATAGTCGACTGTTTGATATATTTATTAGTTTATATCTTTTATGGATTTATTTTCGTCTGTCTGTCTGTAACTTACAGTAAAGCGCACAACAAATGATGCGCGGAAATAAATCGATATACCTAACTGAAGTGAAAAAAATAGAACTGCGAATCTGTTAAGGAAAATTGAATTGCTTCGCTCAATCGTATTACAATAAAAATATAAATATTACAGTATAAGCCAATATTTATTTTTAAAAAAATATATGTATATATTAAGGATTTTCATCATAGTGCAAAATTATAAAATCAAACATTTTCGCAATACTTTATCCTGTAAACATTTTCTCTCATTAACACAAAACAGCCTTCTATGAAAACTGTCGCTGTTGTGTTTACGATCAATTGTTTTCAAATCCGTCGAAAAAAGTTGTTACTTATAAATATTGCATGTGACGTTTCATTGTTTATAAGTGATGTAATTGCAATAAATAAATAAACATGAATTAGTCTTATCTTCGTAACACAATACACTTGTAGCCGGAAAATGATATAAATCTCGTTAACATGTATATAACCACGATTCAAAGATAAGCAAAAAGAGAAGAGAGATTCAGTATTCTTCTAACCCGCGTCTCAGAAAACATAAGTGAAGCGAACGACAACTGTTTCTCGTTGAACGGAATTTATTTGATTAGTCAAATTCCAATTATTATATGAGTGATGTTTATATAAATTCAAACTCTTTTACATACTGATGAATTGTTAAAAAACACAACATGCAATACAATTCTATGTACTCGTTATCATATTTCTTATGAAGATCTGGACCGGTTTAACTCATCGCAAACTTTAGTAACTGATGATCAACAATCAGTCGATAATGCTGTGGATGCGCGGAATCAGTATGAAAAAAATAGTAACATGTGCATAATAATTTTACTTATAAGCTTTGGTGAGAGCACCACCCACAGATCTAACCTTAAATCGACTCAAATATCTACTTATTCATTAAAGTGTGTATTAGTAACATCATTTTGGGTAGCATGCTTCAATCAACAACAAAAAAAAACAAGTCCGCTCCCAATCAATAGTGGTATCTCAACAGATTGTTTTTTCTGTGTGAGAACTGTTTGTTACTCAGTCGCTCAACCTCTTTTGCGAAGGGAGTAGTAACTAGTAAGTAGGGTATCCAATCCCGAAGCCTTTTCTCAATCCCGGGATTTCGGGATTTTCTCACCGAGGAATTTGAAATCCTCATTTCGCTATACTTTTTCCCCGGATTATCTCCAAACCTCGTTTTTTTTTTTTACCTCACCGAAGAATTTGAAAACCTCGATTTGGTATACTTTTCCTCGGATTATCACAAAACCTCGTTTTTTTTTAGCTCACCGAGGAATATGGCCAATTTCGTGTCAATTTTCGGGATTTGCTCAATATTTCTCAATCCCGAAATCCCGGGATGGCAGCCGTATCAATCTCGGAATTTCGGGTCAGAAAATTGAACGGGATTCCGGGATCCCGAATCCCGGGGTTGGATGTCCTAGTAGTAAGGGTAGCACAGTAATAATGGTTAACTCGGGGCTTATTAAACTATGTTCCGTGGGACCTAAATAGGTGTTGATGACAGTGGTGTAGTGGGGCCAGGTCGGCGACCTGGCACCTGAAAATGAGCCAGGGCGCCGCCCTGCCACCTTTTTGACTTGTAAGTAATATAATAAATCTAAAAATATTCTGGTAAATACCGGTAATAAACGATACAAATAACTGTTCAACCGATAGCATAAAAGTGATGGTAAATTTATTGTAATCGGTCGTCTGTAGAACTAAACATTACTGGAGTGACGCATTGTCGCACGAGGTGAGACATCAATATTGTAAGACATGCCAAAAAGAGGATGAAACAAAACATTCCTGGCATTGCGGTCAAAGATATTGTCTATTACAACACGTTTTGTTATCTATTACCATGTTCGGTTACGGTACGATGCTCGCAAAACATTAAAAACAATAAAAAATAAAATAAATCATTATTATGTTGCCAAAACTGCAACAGACTGTCCTGGTCGGGTGCATCCGCATTAATTCATTTGTCGACGAGATATTTCTCAAGTGCATGAAATCGCTTTATAATAATTTACTTACTGGCACACTTAAAAATTGATGATAAAAAATCAAATAAAAATCGCACACCATGTCAAATCGGCGTAGTTTTTTTTTATTTTTATACTGATCAATTGAAAAATTACTGTAGTGTTTTTGATAATAAAACATTTCTTTCTGGGCATGTTGAAATTGCACTAATGAAATATTTGTACCTATTATATTATCAATAAGGAATGACCATAGAAAATCCATCACTAAAGAGCGAATCGAGCACTTGTAAAAAAACGACTCGCGGTTCAATTCTAATTCGATTCTTCAATTTTCAATGTTGAAAGTACATATTTTAATGTTGAAATTCGAGTCGGGAGTGTAATGTAAAATCGTGAGTCGGTAAGTCCGGGATCCCGGTACAGTCAACCCTTTTATAGCGCCTTTCTGGGGAACAACGCTGTAGAAACCCGCCCTATATAAGACTAGGCACACATACAGAATTTAAGGTTAGGATTTTTAGTGTATTTTATAAATTAAACAAAATCAATATAAAGTTTTATGTACATATACATTTTTAATTGGACAACACATAAGTTTTCTAGGATATTTTGGGGAACATGAGTTATTTTTTGTATAGTTTAACATACTTGCGAAATATGTAATTTGATTTTGCGTTTTGTTCAAAATGGTGCACTAGGAGAGAGCGCTATGAAATGGGCTGCCGTTATCACTATAAAAAACAGCTCTTTAGCAGGAGCGCTACAGGAGGATCTACTGTACACTTGGGTTGTTTTTTCAATACCGAAATAACATTTTTTTTAAAATGCAAAACGGCAGTATTTCAAATGAAAAAAAAAACGAAATGTTGTTTGTTATTTAATTTTGATTAAACAATTAAGGATAGGAAAGCGCAGTATTTTTTAACCGACGACTGCAGATGTAATTTCACTGTAAATGATAAATTGCGGCACTCGTCTATGTGACAGTCGGCCGGTTTTGCGATCCCAATTGGTATACAAACACGAAATATGATTATAATGTTCAATATTGAAACCCATAACGCTGAAGTATGTTCACCGAAACTAATGGTGATAGATTGGTGAACGTGAAAATATACTACATTAGAATAGTCCATGCTAAACTTTTAACCCGTTAACAGCTAGAAAAAAATAACGTTTTTTTTGTCCTGTAAGCTAGCAATGGTCTAAAAACTAATAAAGGAAAACTTAATATTCATTTTACGAGTCCTTAAGAGATGTCGGACCCTTTTTCAATGATGCAAACTCTAAAAAATATTTATTAACGACGTAATAGTGATAACACCCTGGTGGGTAGCGTGTGTGGTTAGTAGGTATGCGACACACCGGTGGGTCGTTAGCTTCAGAGTGGTTAAGCAATATGGTAGGCAGGCGTGTTCAAAATACTGAGAAACATTCAATATAGAAAATCAGACGCATATTGTGTCACGGATACCTAGCAGGAAAACAAAGCAAAGTCATTCGGGTAGAAAGACACGTGGATACACCCCTAGTGGTTGGTCACACTAATTGATTGGGTATTGTCGGGTTGGGCAACGCGCGCTGGATTCTCGATTAGATGCACCGCGCTTCAACAATATTGGCAATTACTCTGAACAAGAGACCAGACGGATCGGTGTGTTGGTACATCGTAACGAGGATATTTTGAAGATGCAGACGTGCTCATCTAACCGAACATAAACACAATACAAAATAGATACAAATAAAAGGTTAGCATTTTTCTGATCTGAATTTTAATGCAGTTTCGGTCATAATTTTTATTACATTGGTCAGAATTTATATAAACCCTTTCTTAACTAAGATGTGTAAATAGTACACATACCTTCTAATCATTTACATTTATCTGTATATATAATAAATACTCGGTCTAAAATTCAGGTATTTCTACCTTATACATTTACGCATTGAATAATGCAATAATATAAATATTTTAGCAGTGTTGTATAATTGTCATGATTCACTCCCGTTTGCCTGATGTGTAACGGATACACAGCTCAGGAGCGCGTGCTTTTTTTTTTGCATAGTAAGGAAAGGGTTAATTTACATTGGCCCCAAATTTATATTAAATGGTCGCAATTAGGGTATCCAATCCCGGGAAACTATCCAATTCGAGAAAATTACAGAAAATCAACTTGGAAGAGATAAAAAAAAAAAAAACTCTCGCGCTATTCATCTTGGAAAATCCGAAAATTCTTGGAAGAGTTTTTGAAATCGACATAAAATTCTTCTGAAAAAATACAAGATTTCAAAATCACCGAGCAAACATTTTCTCAATCCCGTATCCCAATGTATACACGATTTTATGTTGAATGTTCAATCCCGGGATTGGAAAAATTGTCATGAAACCTTAATGTATCGGTCAGTTCACAGAGGATAGAGTGGTCAAAATTTAAATTAAATTAGTCATATTTTATATTATCTTGTCAGATTTATTTTGACACATGGTATGTATGAATTGGTGCTATTGGTGCAAAGTGGAGTTTTTTACGACAATCATTTTATTAGTTCATCTTTATAAACTGTCCCACTCAAGCAAGGTCAAAACCTGGACGAGATTTCCAGGTTTATGTAATATGGAGTAAAGTTGACAAAACTATATATTAGGTAGTTCGGAAAGAAATGACCATTATTGACCAGAGCTGGATTTCGAAATTTTGTCACACCCACCATCATATTCACCTGATATAGCGCCATCAGATTACCATCTTTTTAGATCCCTAGAATATTCACTTCGTGTTAAAAAGTTTATTCATGTGGAGCAGGTTTAAAATCACCTGGATTCGTTTTTTTAACGGTAAACCACCAGATTTTTTCGACAAAGGTATTTTGTGAAAAAAGATTGTAGAAAACGACGGTAATTATTTAATAGAATAATAATGTGTAGTTTAAATGCAAATAATTTTGTTTCAATAAATAAAAAAATGGTCATTTCTTTCAGAACTACCTAATATTTATTAATTTTAGCATTGAGCAAAATGCGAGGACAGGTTTTTTAGCATCTTATAAACATGAAAGAAAGTTAAATAAATGGTGAGAAATCACCACTTATATTGCAGTTGTTAATGTGAGATCCTGGGTATGTTATGGCTATAGTAACTATAGTTACCTGCTTGGATTTATTTGAAATACTGGGATCCCGGTATCTACTAAGCCTATACCGTCGATACGAGTACAGGATTTAAGGAGATATATAGAAATTCACAAGGCGTGATTGTGCGGAAGGATTTTTTTCGCCAAGCAATAAAACAGGGATGCACAAGAAAAATATTTTTTTTTCTATATGCACGTGTTCACTATTTATGCAAATGCAAATATTGAAAAAATCTACAAGTTTTCGAATTGGCGTCATCTGATTGAATTACAACCGTCTCATTTTACCTCTGCACATTAGAGCGAGATACCAACCGGTAAGTGACTGCATTACATTCGCTGTCTTTCTTAGTCGGCTGGCGCTGTCCCATATAACACTTACATTACTGCAAACAAATGTCTGGCGCCGGCATGCATCAGGTAATAATTCGTAATTTGCAAATTTTATGGGTAAAATTAATTTGTTTCATTTTTTAGTATTTTATCAACAAACTTCGAAAGGGTCACACAAAAAAGTCAATTAGGCCACATGTAGCCCGCGCGCCAAAAATTGGACATGCCAGCAATAGAACATAACGACTACGACACCTGCCGCAGTAGATTTGTTGAATTCCATGCTTTATTTTAAGCACTTACCCAAATGCAACGAGATTTAACAGTATTTTTAATAAGTGAAAATCGAAGCAATTAATTAATATAACAGAAACCACTCAGCCACAATTACTTCAGTATGATAATGAGTACACTAAGAATATTATATCCATTAAGATAAAACCGTTTTTAAAAGAACGCTATCCCAAATCGATCAATGTATCGTAAAAAGTTTGATTAAACAACTGATATTTTAAGCGACAGTGTTTTTGTATAACACGCTTTATTATTTTTGCACGATGTGCGGAGAAACAGATGACTGCGAGGTTTTTATCTATGACATTAAATGGACTTTCAATATAAGATAAAAGTGAAAGCGAATATAAAGAAAAGAGAATCAAACAATGATATTATAAATTTCGGCGATCTGTCTGTGATCGAGCATCTACCAGATAGAATCTTTGGAAGGGTTTCCTTCTAATAGATGTAGGAAGCTTCACAAAAAAAAATATTCATGTATCATACATTATTTTTATACGCATAAAATAACTGTGTAGTTAACAACTTTGTTGTAGTTGTTGTAGTAAGGATGTTAACTGTTTTATTGATGAAAAGACACAATATTTATACAAAAATATTGTATACAAAAAAACAAATGAATTATTACTTCTTCCACAATCGTATGATATGAGCAGGACCGGATTCACTCATAGCAAAAAAAATAAACTGAATAAATAATATATATTTTTAGAGGTAAAACCAAGTAAAAATATTTAGCATTTAATAAGCTTTCATTAATGTATTAAATATATAAAATTCCAACAATTAGGGGCAATTTCAATACTTTGAATGACGTGTCATATTTATGAGTCCAAATGGGTCACGTTATTCTTTATATATTTGACTTATTCTTTGAATGTAAATCTAACACCAAGTAATAATTTGAAATAAACTTATAATACTTGGTGAATCGATTGTATTGGACATATTTGAATAATAAATTGATGTCCATTTGGTGTAATCATTTTTCTCCGTCATGCGTGCCGTCGCTTAAAATATGAAAAAAATAATATTTTCCATAACCATGATTAATCATCGTAAAAATTAATAAAATTCAAAAAGGGGATGTGACATAAAAATGTGTATAATACGCGAAATATCTACCCCTTTAGATTCAACTACAATATGAAACATAAATAATTATAATATTCTGGACTGAGTCGTGAAAAAAAACCTGTACTCCTGTACCTGTAATTGAACTGGGGAGTCTCCAAGGCCCTGATAATATTCGCAGATAAAAACACAGCTTACGTCAAAAGGCAAATCCCTAGCAGTGAAAAACTTACTGTGTTTTTTTTTCAAATTTGGTTGACAATAAAATAATAAATGTATAAACGAATCAGTCTATAAAATCACAGATTGCATTTTACACGGCCAGATTTTTTTAAAACTTTTGACGGAAATTTTACTATGTTCGCGATTCAAAATATATTCGTAATTTTCCAGTGTTGCCAACTGCCAACCGATGCGTATTTAATTTACAATGATTCAATTAAAGATTTTCAGATCAATGTGGGAGAAATATCGATATGTCTTATCTGTACGCCACCATCGCAAATAATACACAAAAACACTACCATAATAACAAATCATATCGTATTCGCATGCCCCATACTGCCGAGTGAAAGGTATCCCTCTTCGGAAGACAGACCCTGCTATAAAAGTGAACAATTTCAAGAAGTATGCATCAGTTCTCGACAATCAATCCCACAAGTGTACGTGTGGTACATACAAAATAAATACATTTTTTTTAGTTAAACTGTGAAAGAAAAATTAAGATGCAATCAAAACAAGTGAGTGAACAGAAATTGTGTCAAATTTTGTTTTTTTTTTCCTTTTTCAAATTCGATTATTTTCGAATCGATTATTAGAAGTGTTCGGCGAGATCCATTCCGCTAGTTTAGTGAAACGTCAATTAGACAAATTTAATAATACTTGATATATTCATTACAGGAATGGAGACCGATGGAAAATAACTTAGATGATTAATTGACAACTTACTGTCGTGCAATTTTCTGTAATTACAGATACACTTTATTCAAAGATCGAAATCAATTTTGCCTTGCAAACAATACTAAATATTTTGATGGAAACCGCAATCAGATTCATATAAAAAGCAGTAAACATTCTAAAACTAGTATACAAAATGATTTCGGAAAGCTAAAAACGGACTGTACATTCATATTTCATACTTTTGTAGTCATGCAGAAACACTGTTCATGTACAAAATAAAATACATTTTTTAAAATGACAGATTAAAAAATAATATGAATTTCATAAAAAATATTTGATTTTAAAATCGTTACATTAAGAACATTGAAATTTAAGACCCTTAATTTTCGATGCAAATTATATCTCGTGCCTACATAATAAAGTATTTTTTTTAGTCCGAAATTTTAATATTTGCTAATCGATCATGCTCTAGTTATAGGTAAAGAGGCTTGTTGAGAAAACTCTTAATTTAACATATTTTATAAAAAAAAAAGCAACGTGTTAAATAATCCCGATAGCTTTATATTTGAAAACTATAAATCTAACAAATAATTTAAAGCGTATAATTTCTTTGAAACATTCAGATTTTCTTTGAAACAGGAGATTTTCAATAAATAGTTCGATGAAAAAAAAAAGATCCATATATCATAGTCTACGACGACATAAACAATAATTATTAAATAAATCACGCCACTCACACATTGGCGTGTTATTGTTAATATAATGTAGCAGTTCATTTAATATTCCATTGCATTCAATATAATAAAAAAATAGCAAATAGTTAATCTGTTATACTAAAAAGAGAGGTAGGTGTCTTAAATAAAAAATAAGTATTACATAGAATTGCTGCGACATTCACGCGATATTTCTAACTGTCACAGATCGTCTCCGAAATTAAGCGTAATCACAATAAGAAATCGTGCAACATAACAATAAAATAATAATAAACGCGTGTTTATGGATAGACTTATTTTTAATTTCGAAATTGGAACGATATAATTTTTGACAAGTAATTAATTTGTAGTTACAAATTCCATATTCAAACAAAAACTTTACTTCTGTTTTTGTTTTTAATTATAATTAGATTTGGATCCAAATTCACCGGTATATTTTAAATTTAGAACGATATAATTTTTGGAAAGTGATAAATTTGCAGCTGTTCCTTAAACAAACATATCTAATCAATAATAGGAAAAAACGATAGGTTCGTGAGTTATTGACAAATATGGGAATACAATGCATCTCGATGACGACTTTCAAAGTTTAAAATCATACTTTTTAAACTTTCACCTTTCACATCATTTTGTGTCGCTGTCGTTTTGTATATTTATATTATTGTTATGAGATATATCCCAAAATGGACCTTCTAAAATCTAAATCGTTAAAGTAAATATCTATAGTACCTTTCTTCCAGAATTGTGTTAGTAAGAATTTCTAACATGTTCTTTATGTTATCATAAAAACAATAAATTTAAATTCTGCTTGTTTTTTTCCACAAAAATATACTGATTTAATTGCATTTAAGATCACGAAACAATAGTATCAAAACATTAAACGTATAAATATGTTTACCGAGTTTGATAATTGTCGAGCAAACATTCAAAAAGTGATTTGTCACAAATTTTAAAAAATGTCGTTTAATATCACTTCCATGATATAATCTATGCATAGGAATCACATTAGTGTTGAAAAATGATTTTTTCCTATGAAAATTAAATCATATAAGTTGACATATTCAAGCAAACCGTGATTTCTCCAACACTCAAATCGTCTTTTCCCAAGCCTGTATTTGTGTGACAAATCACTTTTTGAATGTTTGCTCCTCATATTAATATATAATTCGAAATTTATTTGTTAAAGATGAAATTTCAACACGTATTTGAATGAACAATATTTAAAAAATAAAAGAACAAATTTAAAAGTTACAAGATTAGATACACAGTATTAAGTGGCCAGTCAATTATTCAAAACCATAATTTTGAATATGGAACAAAAGCTCACGTTATAATTCCTTTTTCCAATTAACATTCACCTCATTTAGTAAAAGACGTTTATTTAAACTATCATATGTTCTACCAATGAAATGTAATTTAGATGGATCACGCAATATTTCATTTTCCTTTAATATAATATTATATTGTTTGTTATAAATAGGGAGACTATGTCGGTAATGCATTACATATTATTGAATAAAACTTTCACTGTGAGAATATTTATGGTGTGTTGCGGCCAACAACTAACACCAGCTCATGATTGTATTTCTTTACAAGTGCAGATGCTGTACCAAGTCGACAATGTAAATCACGGCAGTTACGGAAATGTATAGCTTCAATACTTAGTGCAGCATTCGGAAACTTCAGCACTAGAGCCATATACGTTATCAATATAAAATAAAAGTGATTTCATTAACAGAATTCCTTTTCTTTTTTTTTTTCATTTTAAAAGTGCACGACATTGAATAACTTTAGGTATTATCGAAATTCAAAGAAAAATTAGAAGTAAATATCGACGCGCCCTATGTTAAGTACTCTAACTGCAGTTTTGACGTTTTTTATGATTATAGTATACTTAAGATTTCTACAGAAAAACTTCGAATTCAGATGAAGCGCTTTACGTGTCGTGTTTGAAATTTTCATTAAAAATTACTAAAGCAGTAATTTTCAAACATTAAATTTCTGAATAAAAATCGATGGCACGAATCACTCTCAAGTTGAGATTTGGGCATCCAATCCCGGACCTTTTTTGTAATCCACCATTGAAAGTCCACCATTAAATCGTGAACAAATTCGGAATTTCCTAAATTTTTGGTCGTCGATTTTCAAGTGGGAATTTACGGATCAAAATGTCAGTCAATTTAAAAGTCAGGAATTTACCGAATTCCCAATATGAAAAAATGTGGTGCCTTTTTGAGCTCTTCGGGATTTCTATTTTTTTGTCACTACCCAGGAATTTACGGAATTCCCAAAATGGAACAATTTGGGATCTTTTTTTAGCTCTTTCGGGGACTTTTCAAAAAGCCAGGAATTTGTGGATTCCCAAAAAATAACAAAAAATCGGACTTTTTTTCTAAAATTATCGAAAATTTAGCACTTATTATCAATCTCGAAAACCCGGGATTTCGGGATCCCGGCATTGGACGCTCTAATTGATCATCAGAGATATAACTGTATCGGGAGGTTTAAATAAGCCTAAAATCTTGGCGTCGAAATCTATTTTCACGCGTCAAAATAGAACGTTAAATTTGTTTATATGTTATGCAGTATTTGTCAGATTTGTATTAGAAGTCATGCTAATTCATATTTTTTTTAAAAAATGAGCTATCGAATATTACCAGAGACTAAAAAATTGATGTTTTACTAACTTATGAAAAGGGACGGCGTTACGCTTGCGTGGGTAAATTAATAAATAATTACGAATTATTACAACATAAGTAGAACCTTTTGAATATGATGCAACATTCGAAGAAAGTGAAACAGCGAATTATCTACGATAGTTGCAGAGTGCAGGCATAAACAATATACTGTTTCATATACACGTTTATCGCAGAATAGAAATTACGAGAGTGTTCTGCAGCGCCCATTTCCGGTCAATATTTAACTCGATAATAATTAATGCATGCAGAAATCCGTTTTCGAGAAATGTTTATTCCTCGTTTTATAATCTACACTACTGACTGACATACGGTTGTTAGTTTGTATAAAGTATACGTAAATTATAGTCACATTTTAAATTAATTGATTTATAAACATTTTAAATACGATCCATCACGGCATTTATGAATGACGTCGTGAATAGGGCATCCAATCCCGGGATCCCGTCCACTTTTCTGAACCCGAAATCTCGGGATTGACGTGGTCGCGATCCCGGGATTTTGGGATTGAGAAATTTGAGCAAATCCCGAAAATTGGCGAAAAAGTGTAGCGCATTGAGGATTTAAAATTTCTCGGTGAGCTAAAAAAAAAACGACCCACCAAAACTTGTGAGTGCCCAATCCCGGGATTCCGGGATTGAAAATTAATCAATCCCGAAATTCCGGGATTAAAAAAAGACTCCGGGATTAGATACCCTAGTCGCGAACACGACAATACCTCCCATGTAAACGATTTTACGAAAATTATTTAAATATTTCATTGCATCTCCTATTGTTATGACCACATCATAATAAAAATATTATTAGTATGTGTTTAAATTTGTGTTTGCAGTTATATTCAGATAATGCTAAGTCGAGGAAGACGTATGATTAAAATGAATGGAGTCGGAAATTCTCAAGAAAACCACGGCGATGATATACGTATAACAGTTAGGGTTGCCAGGTGTCCCGGATTGGCCGGGATTGTCCTGGAATTGGAATCGATGTCCCGTATCCCGGATGAGTACTAAATTGTCCAGGAAATTTGAGCCAATCCCGAAAATTGATAGGATTTTTACGAGTCTTAGAGATAATCCGGGGAAAAAGTATAGGGAATTGAGGTTTTCAAATTCCTCGGTTAGCTAAAAAAAACGAGTTTTGGAGATAATCCGGGGGGAAATGTGAGGGATTGAAAATTAATCAATCCCGGACTACAAAAAGGCTTCGGGATTGGATACCCTAATTCCTGGGTTTTTGGATTCGAAAGTCAGCAAATCAGACAAATCTCCCGGATTCACTTTCAAGAAATCTGGCAACCCTAATTACAGTACATCTTTGATGTGGTATGTAGTCATGACAACGCAAACTATGTTGGAGTAGCATAGCAACCAAAAATAATATAACTGCTACAAATTATAAAACATCATCCATACATCGTAAATTTCGTGTCAATTTTTGCATCAAATTTATACGTCCTAAAACCTAAAAACCTAATCCATATGATCCATATGATCCATATCTCGCATAAACATCGGTATATATATATATATACATATTAACCTGAATATGACGCAACCTGTATATTCGGAGGATTAAAAAGAAAAAAAGGAAGTACAAGATAAAAGTTTTTTTTCCTGTCATATTGAAGTTCATATTCCATTTACTTCAACAGTAAAGCGGTTAATCCCACTAACCAAAAAATAAGACGTATGCGTGCTGTTACTTTACCCAAACGCGGCAATACAGCTTTTGATATGACTAGAATACGACATGTGAGAGTAGAAATTCACTCGTGTGTTTTCTTTTTTTTGCACTCAGTCCTAATATAACGTAAACACAATTTACCACAAAATATTTCAGGTAAAAGACATCGCGTTATTTTATTCTGAATACTACTGTTTTATATGTGTCACGAAATAACAATTTTAATATAATATTATTTTTTAATTTATGGAAACTTATATTTTACAAATGTAAGACCCATGTTTTTAAAATATATATATTTTCATTGAACGTTTACTTAAAGCAATAATTACAGTCGTAGCAAAACGGAGTACTCATTTAATCGATAATAAATGATTTTAAAATTATGTTATATAAAGTTCGGTGAACAAATCAGAACAAAAAATGCGTCTCGAATTTAAAAGTATATGACAAAAGATAAGACGCGGAAGAAATAGGAACCCATCTAAATCGCCAATCTTTGTATTTCGGTAGGAATCAATAATTAAGAAATTCACTGTAGATACTTTACTTATAATTATTTTGTTATTTCGTGTACACTTTTTTTTGGCCTTATCCATTCGCAATGTGGATCTCAAAGTAGAGTTTATCTCAACAGAAAGTTTAAAAAAAACTGCTTGTTGCCGAGTTGCTCAACCGATCTTTTTCGAAATGAATAAGGATAGGATAGGGCAGGGATGGTAAACCTTTTTGGGTCCGCGTGCCAAAAATCCTCAAATATTATTTCTTGAATGTGTGGCGTGCCCAAGCAGTAGAAAACGTAGCAAAATAGAAATAATAAAAAATGTTTTTTTTCTGAATTTTATTTCCAATCTAAAAAATTACAATTACAACAACATTTAAAAATTAATAAAACGGAACAAATTGATAATTCAAGGATTATTTGATCAAAATTTTTTTTTTAACTTGGAAATCGTTTGCGTGCCATCCGATTTCTCAAACTTTCCACGCCATAGGTTCGCCATCCCTGGGATAGGGCTAGGACAGGAATAGTGGCTAGCTCATTGCTCTCTTTACGCTAAGTTTTAAGCATCGGTTTTAAGGGTGGAACGGATTTTCGAACAAAAAAAATTATGTCGATTGAAAAATCAATTTATGAAACTATCCGCACTGAGATTCAGGCCCGTTAACTCCACAAACGAAACTGGCAGCATTGACCATTTGACCATCAATTCAGTAAACAGTCACTCAATGCTTGCAATGAGGTGTTCATTTATATTTTACATATGAGCCCCAGAAAAGTGAAGTGAACCAAGTGGAATTATAAGAAACATTGAGTAGGATCCGTTATAATACTCCACAAGTCTTTAAGAACCATAAAAGTGAAATAAACTCAATGAATAAAAATTACAATAGTGTTTGTTATCTGCTTAAAATAATAATATGCAATCCACCAAAACACCAAGTAAAGACGTGTGATTGTACTTAAAATTCAAATAGAAAAGTTTTACCATTTTACTACTTGGCTCACTTCCTCTCGAGGGCTCATGACATATTTTTTTAATTCACAGAGCACGACCCTGCTCGTAGCCCTGTTCGGTCTCGCTTTGGCCACAGTGGCGATGGCAGAGTACGAAGAATACGGTGGCCACCAGTACGAAGGGGCGTCACATCACGAAGAACCTCAGGGATCTTACGAATACGAAGCAGCCAAGGCTCGCCACGACCATGACCATGCTGAGATCAGTCATGATATCGACTATCATGTAAGTAATCAAAGCAAACTTTTCAAATTATTGAAATTTTTATACGTCAAAAAATAATTAACATCATGTTATCCAACAGTCTCATCCCAAATACGCTTTCGACTACGCCGTCAATGATCCCCATACCGGAGACGAGAAGGAACACTGGGAAACACGCGATGGTGACAACGTTAAGGGTAAGTTTAAAAAATACAAATGTAGAAATATTAGTGTAGCAAAATAAAATTTAGGTATTTGATGTTGATATGTAAGAGATCTGAAGCATTAATAAATATTTAGTACTTTCTTTTAATGTTTACTTAAGTTTCTAAAAACCCTTACGAATACTGACTGTGAACAAATGTTGTATAGTATGTTTGTTGAGGACTGAAAAAAACCTTGTGTATTTTTTCATACTGGTTACCATACTTAAATTAATATAATCATATTTTCATTATCGATATCCATTTACAGCAATGAGCATAAAACAGCATGTGAACAATATTCATCATTCAAAGTGTCACGTTTATTTATTAAGTTTCCATCACTTGATTTTTTAAAACTCAGTGTTTATCTGCATTATATATCATGGAATAATCTATTCCAAAATTCCCCAAGAGAAATTATCTCCATTTTAATCTCTTTCAGGATCATATTCCCTCGTCGAATCCGATGGAACCAAGAGGATCGTAGAATACACATCAGACAAGATCAACGGATTCAACGCCGTCGTCCATAAGATCGGAACCCCCAAGGAACAGCCGGCCCAACACGGTTCGGGATACGCCCAAGAGTATCACTCCTCAGAATATGAAGCACCATCAGAACACGAGAGTGCGGGAGAACATCATTATGGTTTGGGTGGATATTAACTGAACTGATTTTTAAAATATATTTTTATTCTAGTGCTTTATATTGACAGTGATGTCTTTTGGGAGGAATATTAAGTAATTTATTTAACAAGATTCATGTTTTGATTCATTTTTCATTTACCATGTTTTCGGTAGATAATAGATATTTTGAAAGAAAATTAATCTTTTTATGTATGAAGTATTTCATAGATACATATGTACGAGAAACGAATCCTCCAATTTTTTTTCACGATATTTATTATACAGAATGAGATTTTTGAAATAACATAATTTAGTCACATGATTTTAAGTATGACAATAATAGTGATCTTAAACAAGTAAAGCTTCATATATTTGAAAGATTTTCAACATCACTAGCTGTTACAGGGTTCTTCTATTGCGAGAATGAATACCAAACCAAAGAAATCATATAAATTTAATATAATTACTTTTATCAGAATGATTGTAGTAAGATGGTTTTACAAAACTTCTCAACAATAAATTCACATAAATGATTTTTCTTTTGAGATCGTTTCAAGGTGATTCGAGGCTTATTGAAGATATAAAATCAATTTTATTTCCAAAAAATTTAGACGTTCGAATTCATATTATGATTGCAATTGTTCTCGGTAAATTTTTGATTGTATTGAAATCAGAATTTCAAGTATAAATATAGTAGTTACCTTAATGGTTATAAAATCATATCACAGACAACACTCAATATATAACAGATGTATACCAAAGCAAGAATGTTATTTATCCAAGTAAAATTCAAAGATATTCACAAGAAAGATTGCTGTCTTGGCAGATACTAAAATTTTGTCAACACATACATATTTAATCGTAAAAACAGATTCTAACAGCGAATAAAAATTACAGAGTATTCGACATCTTAAAAGACATTGTTAACAATATGTATTTTTATTATTAGTGAGCGATCTTATGTTTCAATGATACACGGACAACAAATGTAAAATAAAAATCAATCCTGTGAAGTAAAATGAAATTTAAAATACAAAAAATTCTCCACAATCGAAACATGACATCCAATAACAGAAGAGCTATTTGAAAAATTGTCCCTGTATCATAATGGACGCACTAAGCAATCTAATGTACCTGCTTTTTTTATTTTGTTTTAAGGCTTCACTCGCGATGAATTATGTATTTTTAATAATTATAATACGCTATTTATTTTTTTGTGTATCGTTATACCATATAGATGGCCTAGTATTATTAATACATCTAAGCCGATAGAAGACAGAAAAAAAAAGATTTTTTCAGTCAGCCCTTTGACATAGGCGAGTCAGAATACCGATCTAAATTACTGGTGACTTAACAACTAATCAATACCTGCCGTACGCACTTTCAATACGGCCATAGTTGTAGAGCTAAATATTCTGAAAAGAGTTTATGTTAAAATGTTTGTATTTTTTGAATTAGACATATTTCAATTTGAGTATGTAAGAAATTGTTTGTCTCTTCTAGTGGTTACAGTTATTGGATACTTAGACATACTGAAATTACACCATCGATGAACTGTCATTTTAAAATCATTTGTTGAATATTTAAAGGTTAATAAAAAATATATATATATTTATTAAGTTCACCAGTAAAAATTGTGATAAAATTAACATTTTTGTAAGATTCCATTGAGAACCAATTGAGTTATTATTTTGAATATATAGAAGCAAATTTGGCATTGAAAATCTTAGTGTATATTTTAAGTGGTATAATAATAGATAGTGTATTTTTTTTACTTTTATTTTTGTTATGTGCAAACACACCACTCTGCACACTTTGTTTTTTGTGATATAATCAATGTACGATATATATTTTTTAAATAAATCAATATCAAATATACAATCAGCATTTTAATTTGTAGGAAGCCTGCTGCATTACTGTTTTATTCTTTATTAAAATTTATTTATTCTCATTTAAGATAAGAGTGTTTTCAATGTTTTCGTTTCCTCAAACCCTAATTAATTCTATGACGCATAAGGAAAGCAGATAGATAACAGCTAGTCTTATCCAAGCCTCATTCGGTATCATTCCATAAAAAAGTTGCCTCCAGTATTCAGTTCTCTTACTGCATTGTTACTGGTATGGAAGTCCAGGAAATTGGCTTATAGCTCGCCTTACTCTCTATACCAGTGGTTCTTAACGGGGGCGGTACCACGGTGGGCTTTTAAAGGTCTGAGGGGGCGTTTTTAATTTTTCAGAATTTGGGGGGTGCTATTATTAAGATCTTAGTATGACTTACATGGCAATAAATGGCATTTTGGGGGGCGGTAGATAATTTATTTCTGCTAAAGGGGGCGATTCTTTCGAATGGTTAAGAAACACTGCTCTATACTTGTAGCTTATATCACAATTTTTATATTGCCAGACTGTTTCAGACAAAGGAAAAATCAATAATCAAAAACAGTTCATCAAAGAAGGACGTACAGAGGTTCGTTAAACGTACATTTATCTGTAATTAAATAAAAACAACAAAAGTTTATCAAATAAATACAAAATTTATAATTCTGAAAATTGCTCACCTCTGCGCCAATGCCAGTTTCAACCGATCATTCTCATATTTGAGCTGCTGCTGAATGTCCCCGCCTCCTTCCAATTCCCCAACCATTGGAGGAGCTCCCTGTTGACTTTGGCTGCTTCCGCCCACACTGGGTAGAGCTGCTCGACCACTGCTCGAAGCGGACGTCCCTCGTTTGCTGCTCCCTGTATTCGTCAGGCCAGAAGCCATGTGCTGTGGAGATTCATTAGCCGACTGCAAACAGATGAAATTTTAATCAACAATTCACGACTTTACATTGAATTTATCATTGTGGATTTTTTTCCCTAGCAAGGGTAGTTTCTGTTTTAAACGGACGCCTGCTAGCGTATCCATTGTTAACATGACTAACCATGTTGTGTTGATACCCATAAATGAAAGTATGAAAAATTTCTATTTTGGTATGAAAATATCACCTGATTTTTCTTATTACAAATTTCTACTATCTCTATAACTTTGTTTAACCCTTAAAGCATGTACGTTAGGAATTGATTTTGAATAGTGGCTCATTCATATACGATTAACAGCAGAATGAGCAGCAGATGAACAAATTTTGAAAAACATTTCTGGTAAAATTACGGGCAAATAATTTTGAAAACAGTGGTTGTCAAGTTTTTATTTACTTATTACTCATAGACCGATGCTTTAATCGATACTAAGTGTTTTTTTTCACCATTTTTAATAAAACTTGGAGAATAATGAATAAATAGAATAAAGAATTCGGAATAAATTTTATATTGTATCAAATTTGAAAATTCTTCTACCCCTTCAAACTATGTATAAATAATATACCACAGAAAATATTTTTATTTAACATTACTTAAAAATACGATAAAAATTATTCATAACTAAAAATTCAAACTCATCATTTTATGAAATCAAGTTATTTTAATGAAATCAGTGAACTTTTCCTATTATGAACAGACATAAAAACAGAGAATTTTGAACAGGTTTGAAGGGCTATCACTAATACCGCTGAATAAATTTATTTACTTGAAGAGGAGTATGGACGTACATGTACGTCGGTGTCAGTTTTCTGTAAAGGAGTACGGACGTACCTTTAACTCAACACAGTAGTGTCCGTCTGTGAGCATATATATGCTTTAAGTATGAATTACATATATTTATTGAAAATATGTCACACAATTGTCATGTTAAAAAAAGCTAGTAAAGTAAGGTCAGTTAAGATCTATTTAATGGTTAAGTTTTGGCTGTGGATATCTCTGTTTTATGACTCAGCATGGAACAGGTTATTAAGATAACTGGTTAATGTACTTCCTCATTTAACACAGTTTGAAGTCATCACCAATCCCACATTTTCATGATATATTTGTGGGAATTGTATATTATAGTCATGGTACAAGGAAATAAGATATGATTTAGGTTTCTTCCCGATGAAACTCCTAACATTCATAAAAAATGCCTTGGGTTTTTTTACCGTGGAATTCGGACACCACAGTCAATTGGTGCTACAGATTCCACACTAGCTAGTTACTCACCCATACCAACCACATAGATGAACAGGGAGGGATTGGAGTACTGCCAATATTTTTCACAAAAAAAAACTTTTTTATTTTTAATTTTTTACAATCAATTTTTTATCTGAACTAATAACAGATAACGCCACAAAAAATAATTGGTATTTTTTTATTACACTGGTTGTGTAACTAGGAGTGACAAGTTTTTCAGCTTATTGAGAAGTATCTCCAGATTGAGACATCGGGGACATCATTAAAGAAGTCAAAAAACATGTTACATGCCTAGTGGAATAACAAAATTATCAATTTTTATTTGATATAAAAAAATGAATTTACAAAAGTTTCACCGGAATCCATCAAAAATAGAGTGTAATTATATGTTTGAAAAAAGGTGACCTAGAGCAGTGGTTCTTAACCTGGGGGTGCGAGAAAGAATTTCCAGGGTTACGGCAGATGTTTACATTTTGACATATTAAAAGAAATGTATCTTAAATGCACGAAAAAAACATCCACTTTACACTTTTTATGGGGGTGCGAGAACACATTTTCAGATTCAAGGGGGGTGCTGATCACTAAAAAGGTTAAGAAGCACTGACCTAGAGTCACTAGATCATCAACTCTTAAATCAACATACAATCGATAATTCACACTAGAATATGAACTCTAATTAACCCTTTCCGGTCAACAAAAAATAAAAAAATATTCCACCTGGTCCACAATAGATTTACAGTATCACAAGGGAAACTAATATTTGCAATTATATTTTTTTTTACTAGATTTATAGCAACAGTATAATTTCTTTTCGAAATATATACAATAATGACCTTATTATTTATATTTTAAAAACTTCTTAAGTATGATACCGGTGAAAGCATTTATCATAGCCCAGGTTTTGTCTTACATGTTATACAATATATGTATCAAGTTCCTTTTTTTGCGTTTTTTTGTAATTTTAGGCATTTTGGCAAGGTTAGAATTATTAGAACAATAGTACATATCGGTAATAATTTTCAAGTGCATGTGGCAAGTGTTACTGTTGGAAAGAAGAATGCAGAACTTAGCGCCCGAGCTGCGCGAGCCGACCCAGCCCCTAAAACGACTCTTTTGTATCCATTGCAGGCGTACGGTTTCACATTACAATGTTCATATAAACCATTTGATTATTTGGTCAGAATACTGCTGTAATAGATACGAGTGGAAAAAAAATATATTCAATGCATTTGAACTTATTTTAACTCGATACCAATAAAGAAGAAGAATGACATTCGACATAGGGCCCATGGGAATAAAATCGATGTCGAATCGGAAAGGGTTAAATGTGGGCAGCGGTACTCACAAATGTCATTGTTTTCAAATGGTCAGCGGTAAAAATATAATAGCAAAATAACATTAACAATTCATTATGTTATGTTAAATGCTTTTATATACGAATCATATATTTTTTTTTTACATTGAACAACTACGTAATTGCCAGGGTTCTTATTTCAAAGATTTAAAGAAACAGAAAGTACCGCATCTGTTTTCTAAGGGCCAACTAATGAATGACACATAACCCAAGACATGTTTTATATTAGAATTCTAAAGATAACCACAAAAAATACAGCAATATGATAACGAATAATAGAAATACATGCTAATTTAACACTTTATCAGCGGGCTAAGTGCATACGTGATTTAAGCGTATTTTAGGCTATTTTTTGCAATTTTTAATATTTTATTTTCACTAATTAAGTATTAATAATAATGCTTGTCATGAGCCAAACCGGTCCTGATCATTTAAAATAAAAGTGGAATTATTACAAATGAGTGTTTTATTTTTTTTTAATATTTAAGTATTTACAGTGAACACCATATAAGTGATGGAAGAATGTTAATTTATAGTTAGTTATACACTTAACCCTATACAAGGGCCCTTTTAAACTCTTTAGGCAAGCAGAGCTGTAACATCACAAAATATAACAGCTGATATTATGTGATTTTATCAAGGATGTAAATATTTTATCGTAAATTAAATATTTATAACAAATCTACTATGTAATTAAAATACTTATTTTGTTTCATATTTTAAAATATTTCGACAGTTAATATTTTTTTAAAATGCAACGAATCAAAGCATTTTTTCTGGTAAATTGGACTAAGCATTTTAATATATGCTCATTAAAAATCACTGAGAAAATAATATGTTTTGTTTAGAATAAGCCTTCCTAAGCAGATGATGTAACTTCAACGTTTACTTAGAAGCTCGGAATGACCCGTATCCCGCCGATAACGCACTGGCAGTTAAAAACGGAATATTGCCTTGCCCACCGATAACAGGAAACCATAAGAAACGAAATTTTCCATGACCCGCCAATAAAGTGTTAAGGACCTGTGGTTTTTAATGATCTGACCTAGATCTAATACCCTCAAACTTATTTTATTTAAAGTTGTGGTACACTTGGCATTAGACTTAGGTAAACACTATTTATGTAATAAAGTGCATACATTGAATTGTGATAAAAAATACATACAGTAGGATATTAATCTATCAATTTCTTGTTATTCTTTTTGTTGATCAGAATAATAATGACAGATTATTTATTTCTCAGAAACCATTAGAATACTTTGATAAGCAACGAAGATATGTTTGAATGATTTTTAGCTTTATTATGTAAGTCAATAGCCTCTTTTATGCTAAGTTGCGTTAAAAAAAGATATATTGAGACCCCACTGTACGAATGGACAATTAAATCAAGTGTCACAAACACAACGTAAATATGTTGTAATATAATTTTGTGACACATGAAATTGTGCATTAAAAATATTTATAAAAAAGGATGATGAAAAGTTCCACAATATCAAGCCACTGTGAATATTGGTAATAGTTTATCACCATTTAGTTTATCACCATTTAGTTTATCACCAATATTTACCAGAGGTGGCAACCTTACAAACATACACTGGAATGAAAAGAAATACAGCCATAACATCGAATAAATACAACGAATAAGAGATGCATGGGCGGATTTTGGGTTTACGAAAAAAAAAAAAAAGTAAAGATTCGAAAGCACACTCATTAAAATGCGAGTTTAAAAAAAGACCAGGGGGCGGCGGTGATTGACTGATATGATGTGTTGTACCTGCAGAGTTGAGGAAACAGAGTGTGCTCTCTGATGAGTCATTTGTTCGTCGTTCTCCACCGACTTTGTCATCTACAAAACCAACAAAACAAATTTAGCTACTCGGAGATTCGAAACGGAGAGAATGTATTCCGCATCGTTTACTTCGGATATTTGCCCATAGTCTGTGGTAAATCTGTTGACGCTGATAATATATTCATTTATTCCTTTGGAAAGTTATTTTCTTACAAGCTCTAACTGTTCTTCAATATAGTCTGAAATTAAAGTTAAGTATAAAGCTGTAAGCACACAGATAGCAAAGAAAACATAGTGTAGCAAATAAACATCAAATGAAACAAGATGATGAAACATAATTTAGATTGATAAGTCTCATCAGTGATGAGCCGAAATATCCGATGAAATATGAAAATGAGACATTCGTAAATATTTGACATTATATTACAACCATTCTCAACTGCTATGCCCAGTGGGTCGAAAGAAATTTGGTGACCCACGAAAGTATTCAAAGAAAAAAAGCGTCAAATAATGTATAATCTTAAATTGTACGAGATGAAAAAAAAAACACATTGAAGTTTAGATATCTGCCATACAGAATGGTTAAATATTAGTATTTTCAGCTGTAATTGAATTCGAAAGATCTTAACACTTCTTAGGCGGGCCACGACCAAAGTCGTTTTTAGCTGATTGTACGTAGAATGCGGATCACGGCAAAAGTCGTTTTTAGCGTATTGTCGGTAGAATGCGGATCACGGCATAATATGTTTTTTTTATATCGTCGCTTGTTTGCGGGACACATAATATCACGGGTTTGTTTGTCGGCGTTAAATAAAATGCCACAACTAATTAACATTAGCCCTAATTCTTTGCTAGATTATAAGGGTGTAATTACGCTGTAATTTTTACGGCATTAGATTTTACACTTCCAGTGGTAGTCAAGTTGTAGGAATGGCGATTATATATTATAATTATTCATATAATTATAAAATATTGATAAATATGCTATTTTGTTATATAGAATGTTTTGAATATTTAATATTTATAACATGCGGAGTGCTATCTACTAAATTGATAACAGGTTTTATATTCAGCTTTGAAACATAGTGAAATTATGATGATATCGAAATGTTCTAATTTTATTTTTAATGATAAGATGTCACGTATGATTTGTTTTTAAATTTCAATCGAAAATATCGTTTGGTTTAGAAGTTGTGTTGATTTTAAGAATGTAATATATTTGTGCGCTAATCACTAAAAAACGCCCGCTACAGGCTTGAGTCTATTTTTTGAAGCGCCCGACTAAGAAGTGTTAAGTTAAATCAAAACACGAAAAAAAACTGCATTAGATCAGAATAGAGTGGGGAATATTGTATTTTAAACTACATGAAGTGTTAAAATAAAAACAAACAAAATTAATTGTGAGTTTACCTTTGGTTGGTAATTAGTGAATAAATGTTTTGGTAATAACAGAGATGATTTATTCAAAAAATAAAACACTCATTTGTACTAATTCCACTTTTATTTTTTATGATCAAGACTGGTTTCGCTGATCATGATGATGACAATGCTCATCCTTAGCAAAATCGGTCCTCTTCATATAAATTAAAAGTGGAATTAATACAATTGAGTGTTTTATTATTTTAATGTAATCCTTTTCCACCAAGTATTGACAGTGAACACATTAAAAATGAAAGATAATTTAACCCAAATTTAAAGTTTTTGATGTAACCTATCCCTGAACCGGTGTGTCGATCAAGCAGTTTTCAAATTTGAACAGTTTTGCGACAAGAATAATTTTGAGAAGTGCTTCTTAAATGCATCGCTATCTTCACTTTGTTTTCAACCCATTTCATTAAGATTGCTTTTCAAGTTCATTGAACCTTATTACTCAAATTGCAGTCAGTAGAAAGCATATGAAAAAACAACATTCTGTGGGGGCCAGAATATTTTGTTAAACAATACTTCAATGTTTCTGAAAACAGTTTTTACTGTAGATGTCGTCGCTTAAGACTTTATTAAAAAAAACCCATGTCATTAAAAATATACAATTTTTGTTTCAAACATCGATCCTGTTGCTTTGCTTTCATCATACATATAACAATTCATTGATTGTGTGTTAAATACAAATTCTTTGATTGAAATCACGCTGAGAATAAGTTACCTGCGATGGTGGCAATGACATAGCTCCATTGGGAGGCTCCAGCAGATGATCTGGTTCCGTGGCCGCTCGGTGGCTCAATGGACTCGCATTGGCGCTCGTTACCGGAGTTACACCACAAGATCCATTATTGTGGGTGCCTCCTGTCTTACCCTGACCGACTTGCTGTTGTTGAATGGCTTCTTTCACTTCTTGGAACTTCTCAATAAACTGAAGAAGCAAAAAACGGAAGCATTGATATTATGATGTTTATTCGATAAAAGATACCGTTTTGCAATGATTTCTTTATCATTTGTTGGAATTTTGTACCAGGGTATGAAAGACTGTGATGATTTCACGCATGAAAGAAAAAGGCTATCCAACAAATGGTTTCTCCCATCCCCATATGTCTATCATTTCCCTCTCTGAAAAGACAGGTTGAATGAAAGGTTTACAAATGTTTTTTCTTCAAAAACCAAAACCTAGAGTTAATAGGCATGGTTAAATAACCCAGTTATATATAAAACACTATGGTCAAGCCAAATTCTGTTGCGTAACAGTGTGGACTCTATCTGAGAATGAAATATTCAAATATTCGTATTGACGTTTGTGTTTAAATTGAACTCGAGCATGTCGTATATTTTATTTTTCTTTGAATCGAATTAAAAAATATATATTATAGCAGGGTTATTACATGTTTCAATTTTATCTTAGAATGACATTGACGTGTATGAATTACCTCCAAAGATAACAACTGTAACGGTTTTGAATTTTCAGGTTATTTACCACTAGCCACAGCACAGTGTCTTATTCCCAAAATAATATTCATACATATAACCTATATGTTTGATAGTAACGGAAACATTAACATTCATTTTACAAAATTCAAAAGCATCTGAACTACACAGTAAAATAATGCTTTTATAATAGTAAACCTTAAATGCCAATTGAACTTTTGCGACCTTAGCTATTTATCTGCATTATTAATCAATTATATTGTGTTAATTACTCACACTGTTGGCTTATTTTCATTATAGTGACCAGTTCGTCCAAGCATTCGTGATATGTGGAACTATCAAAGAGGGACAATATTTTATATTGTATAAACGAGGATATTATACAAACCTTGCCAAGCTCAGCTTCCGATGAGAAGCCAAGTCCGTAAACGGTGTTGGCTCTTAGATCGGACCACTGGCCAAACTTCTGCGACGTCTTGGTGAAGGTCATGTTAGGGGTGATAGTGCTGTTGATAACAGCCTGAAAATAATAGAAAAATAACATTAATTTTGTCCTATTGACACAACATAAAAAGAATATGATTCAAAATAATCATACTGCGCATATCATGTTAAAAACGTTACAATAAATGTTATCAATTTTAATTTTATATCAAAAATGAATTTCCACGTAGTAACTAAATCCAGAGAAAATAAAAAAAAATAATTATGTTCCTGCTTTTATCATTATTCCCAGTGTAGTCACGTAATTTTAAATTCTATATCTATCATATTTATACATCAAGGGTTTTAAAGTTGGACTTTTAAGTACGATATTATGATTTGTTCGACTCAAAAATACTTGCATCAGTTAAGACTGTTATATAATTACTTTTTTTCACACACAAACAGGACTTGTTTTTCCCATTACATTCAATTCATATTTAAAAAAAGGAAACATTAATGTATTTATTGTTTATTTTATTCATTTGACTACTGAATAGTTTATGAACATGGTTACATTTGCTTTTATAAGCTTTATTTGTATTTTCGTATAGCTTGTCAAAAAGTCTCATTATTTATATACTTTAATTATTTTTTTGTACATTATAATATATGCCCACTAGCTGTGCATGTTGTTTATCCTTTGGTGGACACTGTATATTGCATTCGAGATGGTAATAAGACACATATAAAATATTGTAAATATCGTAACCTTTAGAGGAGTGAATAGATCTATATAGAACTTACTTTAATTTATTGTCTTTTCTTAACATGACAATTTTGTGACTTTTTCTCAATGAATATAAGTAATTCATACTTAGAGCATATATATGCTTACAGACACACTCCTGTGTTGAGTTTAAAGTACTTCCATACTCATTTACAGAAAAATGGCACCAACGTACGTGTGACGTCCATACTCCTCTAAAGGTTAATAGTAGAATAAATAGAAATTTAATCGAAGTGTTCATGCACTGGGCCACAAGAGTAAAAACTCTATACAACGCTATGTAATAGAAATCAAGACATCTATTGGCATTGTGATGAACTATAAAGGAAATATTTAAGACATTGCCAAATCACATCAATGTAACAATGACATCTTTGGATGTTGTGCCTTCCAAATTGTAGAATGTGGGTGGTTTTCATATATTTTTTTTTATATGTTATAATATTTTTCCACCAAGGATTGACAGTTGATAATATTTTGATTTATTTAATAGAATAATAATTTAGTTAATTCGAAACACGTTAATGGGCATTAGCATCAAGCAGCAACAAAACATCTATTGCCAATGTAAAAGCTTGCTATACAGGTATTTGGAAGTCTTCTGGTCCCATACATTTCATACAACACTTTTTTTTTAAATAGGTCCGAATAAATAAGTATAAATCTGCGAATCCCTAAAACATATTGTCACCTTGGATCCTTCCACGCTGATAATACGGTAGAGTGAGCGAGAAGAATCATAGAAGAAAGAGACAGAGACGGCAGTTGTGGAAGCGGACATCCACGACCGCTTCGTCTTGGGATCGATGTGGAAGACATGGGCTTTGCAGGTGAAGATCGGTTGTTCTCTGAAATAAAAAACAAAACAAAAATGATTAGTTTAATATTGATGATTAGCAGCACTTTACATAAGTGATAAACACATACGTGGCATCCAGAAGACCAAGTATAAAAGTTGAGTTTTATGTTTCAGTAGTTTCACAGAATTCTTGTATGAGCCTGAATTGTTGAATTATTCAGAAAATTAAGTATGTTATATTCTGGCATCTATTAAGGTATCAATTATTGATGTGGCATGTCTAATTGTATTGATAAAATTTAACAGTGTCAAAGTAAGAAAACTTTTGATATACATGATTCATCGTGATATAAAAATATCACCCGATACGTGTTTTGAATGATTATGATTCGTGATTTGATTGAGATACCAAAGGAGGGTAAAATCGTGCGTCCATAATATTAGTTTATGCAATTAAACCGCTTTTATCTGGCTTTGCAACTGTGGGGAATCAAGCATATCCATCATGAATTTATGACAATCTGTTTTTTGCTAAATCTAATATTTCTTATACAATTGATAAACGTTTTATTTCTAAATAAAATCATTCTTAAAATATCATCTAACTGGAAAGTCCTGGGTTCCCAAACTGTAATTACAAAACAGTAATCATAGCCTTTTTTCGCAGCCACTCTACGAAACACCGACGATCCTCTCAATCCAACAATTTAAAAAAGGTTGAATATGTCACAACAATTTTCTAAAATGATACATGTAAAAATTATTATGAAAATTAATATTTTAAATGTTCGTATAAGGAATGATGGCCATAAATAAAAATTGTTACCAAAGAGCTAACTGAAGAAATGCTCATCATCTTATTTTAATAACCTATCAGCCCACTCAAGAAATTCCTCAAGTAACATCAGTAAAAAAAGTACATAATTTTAGGTGTATCAAAATTTATTTCATTATTGCTTTTTATACTAGTGGGTAGATAGAATAATACTAAGAAATGTAAGAAAATCCACAAGGTTAGTTGAGTAAGTAAGTATGTAACTATACATTCAACAGTACGTTAAGTACTTAGAAGAATATATGTACAGTGGAATACCGATCTATTGGTCTCCTGCATTTATCGTTATATTTTTTTTTTATCTGTCTGCCTCCAATGTGGAGCAGATGGCTTCCTATTGGAGGTATTTCAACTGAAGTTTTTTGTCAGTAACCAGCTCTTTTTTTTAACCCTTTCATAACTAAGATGTGTAAATAGTACACATACCTTCTAATCATTTACATTTCCTGTATATAGAATAAATACTCGGCCTAAAATTCAGGTATTCCTCCCTTATACATTTACACATTGAGTAACGCAATAATAGAAATATTGTAGTAGTGTTATATAATTATCATGATTCACTCCCGTTTGCCTGATGTGTTTGCCGGATACACAGCTCAGGAGCGCGTGCTTTTTTTGCATAGTAAGGAAAGGGTTAAGAGGGTAACGATGGAAGGAGGGGAACAGTACGAGCAGTTAACTAATCGCTCTCTCTAAGCCCCATTATTTTAAGATTGGGGGGGTAAGGGAGGGAATTTTTTATTTTTCAATTTCTGTTTGAAGGCAAGGATGCCTTTGATCAGATCCAGCTCGTGGCAGAAGCGAAGTGTGCGATGCTCATAGACGCACATGTGGCGCTTACGCTTTAGTACTAAACTATAGTACTATCCACTCATTGAATTTATATTTTTGAAAGACACCAAAGGTGCCTCGCACACAGTGGTAGAAATTCTTGAGCCAGCCTTGCTTATAGTGTCTAAAAATTCCCTCCCAACTTTCCAGTCCTAAAATAGTGGGGCATAACAAGAGCGATTATCTAGTCACTAGTCTTGTCCTAGCTTTATCCTTTCTATCCCTACTCTTCAATATAAAAAGGGGTTGAGCAACTGAATAATAAACAGTTCTCGTAGAAAAACTTCTGTTGAGAAAATCATATACCTACTGATCATTTTATTTTGTTGTACGATTGCGATGTATCTTTACTAAAAAAATGTTTATAAAGGGAGTCACATCTACTGAATCGTATGAAATCATGTTAGGAGCATTTCGACAGTATTTTATTTTACGAGGACAAATTGTTAGCCAAATTTTTCAGACAGGTTGGGATGAATGGACGGCATGAGAGTTATACACATAGTTTATGTCCTAATAGAACTAAATAAAATCAAATACAGATGATGGAGAAGATCATAAAGTAACACTTTTAGATGTCATATCTGAATCCATACTTTTTTTAAAAATCAATATCTGATTTAAATCTACTACAATCATCATGTTGACATACGAAAAGGCTAGACGCCACTATGCTATAATAATCCGCGTCTTTATTTAAATAGTCATTTTCAAAATGTCAGAAGAAACGGGCCGAAAAATAGTACCTAGTTAAAAAAGAAAATTAATATTTCATTGACATTGGATTCAGTATTATATTGAATACTAATATCAAACTGCTGGACGTAACTTTAACAATATATTTTTCAAAAATACGCTATACTTATTTTATAACTTAAGGCTGTAATGTAAATAATAAATATATACTAGCCGCGAATGACCCTTCAACGAAGTCAATACAATTAGTGAAAATTATTCCGGTACATTATTTCAAATAGAGGTGAGAATGATAATGTTTTAATTGGTATATCCTCATTTTAATCTCCCTATTGTGTCTGTCAGTGACCTTTAAAAACAATAAAACATCGCTGCAGATAGATATAAATTAGCAGATCGTCGCACGCGCGGAACTCCCAGCAACTGTCAAAATCGACTCGAAAATACCCCCAGATCGTCAAATAAACATATGCAGCTTTCATTTTGTGTCAGAAAAAACCGTGGCAAGCCGTTTATTATGGAGGCAATAAAAAACAACGACGAAAATACGGCTACTGTCCATATTGTTTCGAAAAAACTTAAGCGTTTCCCCTCCCTAAAAATATAGACATCATAACCAATGTGGAAAATATGTCGTTTGCGGTGGGATTTCTTGGTATCTGCGGGCGTTGAGCGGTGAGAATATAATTTTCAGCAATTACTCACCCCATTGTTTCGTTTCCTGGTGTCATTTAATACACAATAACATACAATTTTAGCAATGTTTCATATTGTCTGCGAGAACTGTCACGCCAAGCGGTCACTGCTAGACTGTGCGCTACCAACTCAACGGTGATAGATATTTCAGGCTGCCAGGTAGATTTTTATAAATATTTTCGATGACGAGAATAATAAATGAAAATGTATTTTTTAAGCGAACATAATTTTTACAATATTATTTTTATTAAAATTTTATGAAATAAAAGAACAAAATAACTCAATCCAGAGAATAACTATGGACAAAAATATAAAATAACGTAAAATATAACAAATTAATACTTTTATGCACTAATAAATATTATTTGTACATTAAAATCCGGTATGTATTTTATGTTAAAATTGATATAGGTATATCATTTTGTGAACGTAAAATATATTTTTTTAAATAAATAATACGTGTTCGTTGATATGAGTTTATGTATTGAAAAAAATAAATAAAACACTGATAAGGCACGCCATTGGTAACTGTTCAATTTTACAAATATTTTTTATTACAATATAATAATAAGGAATGCTTCACTCAAATGGGATGATTTGAAAATCCTTTTAGGCTAGATCCTATCAAATAACCTAATGTTTGTAAATAAACCTATTAATTATTTGTCTTAATTATAGATGTCGCTGTAAATTGTGACACTCGCCCTTAAAATTATAGCTTCTCAATTATTATTTTATTGTACAGTCGACTGTTGAGTATCAGTAGTATCACCCACAAACAGGGTTGCAAGGCGTCCCTATTTGAGCGGGACTGTCTCGAGTTCAATCGACAAATTCCGAGTCTCGCATTGCAAGTCCCTCTATAATCCCGACGTATTCATGTATAAAAGTCTTCGAAATTGTGAATGTCCCGATCTGTGTTTTCAGAAATCTAGCAACCCTGCCCACAAGTGATAAACAGCTGAAATTGAAAAATGCTGAAATTTCATTATTAATATTATTTAAAAAAAAAAATTCTAAAATCTGACTTGCGGTGAAGGATTGAACGAAATTAAGTTTCTAATATTTGATTTCATTACATACATACAAACTCAAGCAGTCACTCTTTTGTTAAAAAAGATTTTACTATTCGACGCTAGATGTCAAAAAAATTACAATAAGTATATATTATTTTTTGTAGATGTCACTTATTACGTTGTGATGTTATTGGAAACATTATTATTATAAATCATATATTTTTTATTTCAAATTAAAATTCACTAGTTTTGTGTGGTCAATAAAACATGGTTAAAATGATTTACAATGGACAACAATTAACTGCAGATAGTTTTGTATTATTTCGAATGTCTGTTATTCTACACTATTTTTTCAGTTATATGTACATACATATTATGTATGCATGCACAAAAGTATGAATGAATTGAAGTGTTTAATTTAAACATGTAATTTTTTTGTTACTTTAGTTTCATACCGTGTTCGCTTCCAATGTACAAAAAAGGAGTTGTTGAAAGACTGTCTAGTAAATTAATATTCATATCAATGTTTTACCTTTTCTTATATCCGTATCCACATGTGCTGTGGATCCCTCAAGAGAGTCTGAACCCTGCCTGTCTCTTCTGCCAACCAGATGGATCCTGACGTCGTGGAAGGCCACTGATGACCATCCACAAGATGTACTCAGTGGAGCTACGCGACTGGCGATAAAGACTGGCGGGGGATAGAGAATCTTGGACGAAGTATGTGGTGAAAAAAATATCCGTATCCACTACCATCTTCGAAAGCTTGTTTCTTGACACCCTTCTTCGACAAGTATTCCGCACAAAAATGTGACAATAGGGAAGGGGCATTGTCAAAAAAAGTGCCAATATCGTGTGATGTCAAATAATGGACGGCGCCAGAGTCAGTATGTCTGACGAAGCTGATTTTCTAATTTTCTTATTATATGTTCCACCATATTTGGACATTCAAGGAAAAATGTGATCAGTATTTCGTATCTACTTAAAGGCCAAGATGGAAAAAATAAAAAATACCAAATTAAACTATAAGTAACGATTTTTAAATTATTAGACAAACCTTAATGTTTCATAATCGCAAAATAGCTATTTTTGCTTTGTACGATGTCTGATCCTGGCATCCTGGATTTACTCACATAAGACGGAAGTGCTTAGCAGCTAAATGATCATGGCCAGTTTGACTCAGAAATCAGTCAGAGGCCAACATTAACGATATCTGGACTAGCCAGTTATAACTGGCCATGGTTTATGAGATGTTACGTACTTTAACATACTAACTAATAATTGCAATACTCAAGTCATTCTCAGATCACTTCAAACAAAAAATTCAAGGCGACGTAAGAAGAAGTATTAATTGTATTTACTTAATAAAATAACGGTAGGTTGGTACGTAACACGCTACAAAATTATCGTATTGTATAGAGTGGGGACCTTCACCTAATTTGGTACCCGGAAGAGCTCTAATGCCGGAAGAAGAAAAGCCCATAAACAAATAACAATGAATAGGCGCTTGTGGCTAAATCGAACCATAAATCGTGATTTTTTTTAATTTTCATATATCACGGTCAACGACCCTTTACATGGTCACAGAATCTGACAAGATGAAGGTAAACAATGGTTAAGTTCGTTGTATAATTAGCGGTTACATGTGGATTGTTACCGAGAAAATTTCAAGAACTACGCGATACGTCTATCGCGTAGTTCTTGAAATTTTCTCGTCATATTTTTAAATGGTACTGTAATTTAAAATGGAAAAAAATGACGTAATTTAATAATGTTTATGTTTATTTTTCAATGCTTAGTGCCACGAAGACAAACGTTTTGAGTAAATACGATCAAATTAAAATATACGTTTTGAAAACATTATTATAAACTTTTTATAAAAATCATTCATCAGCTATTCTATACCATTATAAAAAAAACACAATATTCCTTTGTAGTAGGGCTTATCGTTTTCAAAAACCGGTTTTTTGCAAAAAATTGTGACATTTGAAAACCGGTTTTTACACTTTGTAACCGGTTGTGCCAAATTTTCCATAAACGAATCTACAAACAAAAGGACAGAAAAATTTGATATTTTATTCGATAGTTTAAAGACCATATGCTCCACATCAACCCAGTGAAAGGGTATTTTCGATCAGAAAATTTTGTTACAAAACGATTAGTGGATGCAGTTTTCTTAAATCATATTATATGAAGAGTAACACCAAATAATTTCTTGCTGTGTAGTATTATGTATATATAAACAACATTAAAAAATGAACTTTTTCTCGCTATTTTAATTGAATTTTCCAGTTTTTATATAACTTCGAAAACTGGATAAAACCGGTTTTCAAGCAATATTGACATTAGAAAACCGTTTTTTTCAAAAGTCGGTTTTTGTATAAGCCCTAGTACAAAGGAATATTTTTTTTTTTAATTTAATCCCTTCCCAACAAGAATTGTCAGTGAACATCTTAATAGTAATCTATACTAACAATATATGTACGTCGGTTTTCAAAGAGTTCTTTCCTATAAGTAAGGATTCACGAGGCTAAAAATGATTAACCGATAAACGTTTAACAGGAAGGCCTTCATGTACAAAGATACTGTCAGTGGATGAATATTGTATTCCATAACGGGATAATAGATTTTAAATCGACCTCTCTTGATAAGTAAGGGCCTAAATGCCACTAAAATTTTAGCCTTGCGTAAAGTTTGCACCGGTGAAGTTCAGTGAGTCCAGTCATTATTTGAACATCGTGATCCACGTGGATACATTAATTTAATAATGTAATAATTAACTACTGGTATTATTTAACCTTTTTAATTAATTACGACTGTTTTTAGCCAATTGTTTAATCTTAATGCCAGTCATATGGATATGAGTATTGTCATGATGGATTTTGTTTTTGACATTTTAATTTATTTTGATCGTGTAATATATTTTTTTTCACAAGTGCTACCTGCATACTTGTAAAAAACTGTTTTTATTGACGCTGATTTTTTTTTTGTTTGACTTTTTCGTTTCTTAATTCTCATATGAATACAGTGACGTCCTTAGGCTATGTGCCGCCCCTAGGCAGAGCACTAAAATAGCGCCATTTTTTCATTATTTCCCATTATTCTAGCAATACATATACAAATATAGAAGTTCGAATCCGCTTGTCAACTAAGTACCTAAACAAATGTTTTGTCACTTATTCCGTTTTTCTTTCAGACGATTCATAATATATGTGTTATTGTACCTTATTGATCCAAAAGCCCATATTATTGTTCAATAATTATGAAAAAATAACTATTACCTCCACTATACATCATAAAATAAGTATCAATTCTTTATTTGGTATTTTGTTTATCAAATGCATTGCGGCATATTTATTCTTAGCCGAATTTGTGTCAAAAATATTTTGTTATTTAAAAAAATCTGTGATCATTTGCCGCTCTCTAGGACTTGCCGCCCCTAGCCAACTGCCTACTCGCCTAAGCCCTCGGGACGTTCCTGTGTGAATACAGGAAATAAAAAAGGCACTTATTACGAAAAAGAGAGTATCTAGTAATGTGACACAGTTCTTCTTCAAAAAAACTTCTGCTGAGATACTTCCATTAGGAGACCATATGCTTCACATTGGGAGTGAACCTGGATTTACAAAAAAAGGTAATTTAATTTGTCGCGGGTTTTCATTTTTCTCATTTTCTACAACACCTCTCTATCTTTAGCGTTTTTTTTAATATTAGCATTGTATAATTTTGAAAAAACATACTATTCGTGTTTGTTAAATTTTTTCAATTTTAAAATTTTCAATCAAAAACGGAAATAGTATAAGGAAATATGCTAACGAAAAATTTCCGTATATAAAAAGAACATAACACGGAATCTAAATCAATTGTACATCTAACTGTTGTTAAGAAATATTGTTTACAATTGATGATGCAAGCCCTTCACGGTTGAGTGCTTGCCTACCAGCAGACATTTAATATGCACTATAAAATGTTGCAAATAGTATTATAATGCTCAACGAGCAAGGATTTTTGCCATCACGGTTACTGTCATGGCCGAGTTATGAATATGTTTGTACAATACTATCATGCGAATAGATTGAACGCGTGTGTTTGCTTAATAACCACTGCATGATCCTGGCATTCACGAGGTTAAATCATAATGGCACTTCGGCCCTTATTAATCGTCAACCTAGGTCAGATCAGCATTGTGAGTATTCTGGTAAGTATGATGAGCACTTAATGGATAGTAAATTTAAATGAACTATACAGCTTTTTTACTTATTTTAATAGATATTTTATTATTCTTTGGATATTTGCAGCATATGGTCACAGTTATTTGCCTCCTACCAGGATAACGGAATCTATTCAGTTGCCAGAAGACTCAATCAAGCTTTTGTTAGCAATCCACACCACAATAAAACAATGGGAAGGTACAATAGTTGACATCTACTGCCATCCAACTTGGCAGATACAATACAAATCTTTCGAATCCGACTTCTCAACAGATGGGCCGCGGAGATTTTTATATTGCTTAGAATTTTCATTGTATCTCAATATTTTGATTGCTGACGCAATAAATACAAAAAATACAAATTTAATTACGATGAGTTACTCTCTTAATACAGTCACAGTCCAACAATGCAGAGTAAATAAATCTCGGACACATCGCCTTACCTAAAAGGAAGTGCAAAGTGAATTAGAATCTTAAAAAGAATATTACAGGTTCTTCAATGTTTTCTACCATTCAACTTCTTTTGTGACTATTTTAATACTCAAAAGGCAAGCTTAGTAATAATTTGATATGGCCAATTCACAACAGATTAATACTAAGTCAACATTTTTCACAAAACAATTTACGTGCGTTGGAATCACTTTGCAAATAGTAGAATATAAATTACATTCTGAATAGCAGATAAATCTCAGTGATCAAGGTACCCAGTAATTCAATCCAAATGTTACTTTTTTTTATCCCGTTTGATGTATTTTACTCAATTTATAGTCCATATATACTTACTAACTTATTTTAATATAAGCTACGGTTTCTGCTTTTTACTTAGTTTCTCAGCGTCTCCTTTTTCGAAATTAGTAAGAGAAGAAGAATATGGTTAGAGTAGGATTAGTTGTTAGCTTATAGCACTCGCTACGTCGTTATTTTTAAAATAAAATACCAATTTATGAAACGGTCCGTATAGGCATCAAGCCCGTGTGCACCGTCACCGAAGCCAACATTAAACACTTGTCTTCCTTTAAAAAAATATAATTTACAAATGTTTGATAATGATTCAATTTGGCAACGACTATTTTAACCGGATTCGTGTTTGAAGAAAAATAATAACTTTTAACAATTATTTAAAAAAAAAATGTATATTCAAATTGCTAAAGCCAAAATAGGCGCCACTGCATGCTACTATGCCTAAAAATAATTAAAGTTGTGTTTAAAACTTTAGTCGGAGTCAGAGTCGTCTTATTTCCTTACGACTCCACAACCCTGGAAAAAACACAACTCTGACATTTGCAAATGGTCCGAATTTGATTATAAAATACATATGTGAAATTTTGTTTCAAATAAAAACGAGTCTCTTCTAATTTTTAAAAAAAAGTCCTGGATTTTTATTTAATATTATACTTATAAGTTGGCGAGCCTCCAGAGAACACAATATATTATCAATCATCACTAGTTTATGTTTAGGAAACGCTGATTCCTTTATGTTTATGTTTATATTTATATTACTATCATTGACATTCTAACCTTTTCCGGTCGCGATTAGAACTTACTACAATTTCCTTATATTTCACTGTCACTCATAAATTACATTCTCAATGCATTTACGAACGTACTCTGCGTGACCATAAAACCACGGACTGTGAAGAAAAAGCATGACAGGAAAATGTTTATGACTAGTTTTTTGTATTATTAATTCATGAGTTCATTTATTGAGACTAGAAGTCTTTGCATTCTAAAGGAGGTATATTTCAAATATAATTATATGCAATCGTTGGAATAACTGTGATAGCAATTGTGTTTAATTAGGAAGTTATTTACAATTATTATAAGGAACAGTATCGTTGTTAACTGAGGAACAATATTGCACGAACTTCTTCGGAAGTGAAAGAGGCGGTTCAAGTGAATAATCAATTTATATTTCAATATTAATTTCTTGTATTTGTAAGTTATTCTTTTTAAGAATATTAGTTTACAATTCAAAACAGCGCATACAAAAAAGAGTAATTTATCTGTGATAAAAAAAATCTTATTTTTTTATTGTAAAAAACATATTTTTTTAATAGATAGAAGTGTAGCCATCTGTTTATACAAAAGGTTGGAATTCCAGAATGTTGCCAGTATTTCGTCTCTTTTTCCAAAACTTTTGGGAATGAAAACATAAAAATAATAACCAAGGAATAGAAAAGATTATCATTCGTAATCATAATGAATCTAGCATTTACGTTTAAGCGAAAAAGCAATATTCAAGTTTCCGTAATAGTGGCATTTGTTGATGAGAAGAGTGAGTGATTAAAAATGATTTAAATATGAATTCAAATAGAAACTTAATATGTCTCATTGTTCAAATCCGTCTATGGTTTGATACGACAAAATAAAACTAGCGGTATAATATGAACGCCCTCTTTAATGCATACAAACATGTAAGTAGTGAAAGTGTCTCAATTATATGCAGCTAGATTGGTAGATATGTATTTACGGTAGGTGCACGACCACGTGCGATGACCCTAAGAAAGTAACTAACTACCGCAATGCATTATCTACCTACCAGCTTACTTCCGCGATTTGACTAGACTACCCACCTCGTATATAACTTTATAAGTATCAGAAATGGCAGACGGCATTACTCAAACGGTGGTACGCAGATCGGTGCCGACCGGTTGTCTGTCAGATGACGGTCAACATTTAGCAACACATTTATGCCGACTGACACAAAAACCAAAATTTGAAACATAGATTTTTCTTAGACAATTGTATTAAATGGTCAACACAAATCCAATATTATTCATATGTGAACAAGATGCATTCATTTTATCAGCAAGTGTTTGCAGATTACCAACTTCGGACGGGTTTAGTAGTAGGGCATTAAGAAATACTCGTGTAATGAAAAAGACAATACCATCTTTTTTTCATTCTGCAGAAACTATTACGGAGTCTGTGGCTTATAAATCAATATAGAATACACTCAAGTGTTGACAACGCAACAAGTGTCAGTTGTTATACAATTCCATAGTGGTAATATATATTATACATCGAAAAATAAATGTGTATATTTGTCTGTCTGTCACAAAAACTCTTCCCAAACGTTAAACATTAGCGACCTAATAGTTATCACTCTAGCTGCTATTTTTAGGTCAACTGTGCTATTTTAAGCATACAAATTTTAACACAGTATTAGTTAATGGACTATATTTTATAGTTGTAACATATATTACAAAATAACGTCAACATCCAAGTGGCATAATGTTGGCTCCAAAAAACGCCATTTAAAGCAGTCAAAAATATTTGTATTGCCGGTGACTGCGTTGGGTTCAATACAACCAGTGCGGAGCTGGGAAATACACATACCTATTTTATTTATATAACACAAGCGTCCAGCTTAAAAAAACGTTGTTTGTAAGCTGCCATATTTCAGTGAAGTGTTACAATTTAGTAATTTGGTAAAAAATGAGCGTGGTAAAAAATAAAGAATGAATTAAAATTTATTCTCATGTAAGCGTCGAAAGCAAAGACGACAACTTGGCAGCCATTTTTATATCCGATGATTGCTAGTTATCATATTATGTATAGTCACATCTGATCAACCCAACTGCACCAGACTGCGGCACGATAGTTTGAGAGCCGCTGCTCTAAATTTAATTAGAACCGCGCACGAGAGCTCAGTTGGTAAGCGATAAATAGTTGTAAATTAAGTATTCAGGACATATTGTAGTTGCAATAAAATAGATTTATGATATATTACATCTAAATTTTATTCATTTTAATTTCATGAATTTGTACTTAGATGCGGTTTATAGGGAAATACTATTATATCTAACGACTTGATACTTATTAATTGATTTGCCATTTACTTGGTAGAACTCCATTATAATATGTTAAAAATTTCTAAGTATTTTAGTTCTACAGTTTTTAATAATTTCTATGCGTTGATAGCTATTTCGGCTTTCGCCATCGTCAGAACTATGTTTAAACTTATATTTTACTCAGCTATATATACTGGCTTTGAAGAGATACACAATGCATTAAGTTATTCACTTTAAAATCCTAATTCAAATTATAATTACAATATTACACTTATTAAATTTGATTCTAGTGTTTCAACTTGATACTTTGTTGTGAAGCGTTTTCTCAATTTATATAAGATTTTGGAACAAGGATATTAGTACAAGCTTCGGGAGAAGAATAATCATTAAATAATAAAAAAAAAACAAATTAATTAATCTTTAATTATGCAGTATTACTTTAACATTATAATTACGTTAACATAAATATTGTAGCTTCCAGAATGAAAACTGTAAATTCGATACAGCGAAAAATATTTCTGTAACAGTAACAGCAGTTCAATTTATTTTTAATATTTTTATCACGATTTTCGCTCACCAGTTATCATACAAAAGAACCTTGATAGAGACCAATAAAAACAAAATATTCACAGAGAATTCTTTTCCTACTGACTTAAGCTAATCTGACCTTAACTGTACATTACCAGCGTGTATTATTTTATTTTAACAATAGTTGTTTAGCTCTGCTGCTTGCTTTTTGATGAACAGTTCGTATGTCATCGTAAAGATGTGAATACAAATCAAAAATTATTCAAATAGTTTTTATTTTTCTCAAAGGTTTACCCAATTGGTTGACTATCAGGGCTTTTAATTGCCTAATATGATTTTGATTTATTTGAAGGTGACACTAATTTACACTGCCACAAAGTTATCACCATATTTGACGTAGTTTTAACTTTAAGACACTGCGTTATTGTAAATAGCTCGCGACCCGAATACTACAAGGTTCTATGTGAAATTTTTTGACGAAACAGAACTAATAATGCATCAGTCTTCCAAATACCATTATTGGTATACATTGCTATTTTTGTTTCGTCATTTTTTTTTCACATAGAACCTTGTAGTACTCGGGTCGCGAGCTGTTGAAAAAATAATGAGAAAAGCAATGATATGTGGTTTTATTTAAATCCATGTCAGCTTCCAATGTGGACCATTTGAGCCTTCGAGAGGTGAAGTGAGCCAACTAGTAAAATAGTAAAACTTTTTTCTTGGACTTTGAGTACACTCACGTCTTTATTTGGTGTTTTGGTGGATTGCATATTTTTATTTTACAGAGATAACACTAATGTGTATTAACTGAGATAATTTCGTTATTACGATACTTTAAGATGTGTAAAATATTACAACGCATCTAACTTTTTTTAATATAAAATACCACTTCGCGACCTGAGTACTACAAGGTTCTATGTGAAAATAATTGAGGAAACAAAGTTAACAATCAATGACAATCATGGTTCATGGAAGACTGCATGGCATGCGACTGACGTCGCATCGTTACTTCTGTTTCGTCAAAAATGTTCGCATAGAACTTTGTAGTACTAAGGTTGCGACTTGGCTCACTTCACCTCTAATGTGCACATATGTGCTTCTAATGAACTTATCTCATCCGAAGTTTTTCTACAAGAACATTTTGTTACTCAAACCTTTTTTTTTGAAGAGAGAATTAATTGACTAGTGGTGAAACAATTTCTCACGCTACGCCACGTTATTTTAGGAATATGACATGAATAGGAAGCGCGGGGGAAGGGAGGCTATATTTAAAGACATCATAAACACTCATACCTTCGAACAGAAATCTTGACGCTGTTTGTACTTGAGCCCGTGAGAGATCACAGAAGTAGACGAAATGTAGGGATAGAAAGGATAAGACTAGGCTTCTTGAAAAAGAGCAGTTGAACAATTGAGTAACAAAAAGTTCTCGTATTAAAACTTATGTTGAGATACCTCCATTAGGAAGTCATATGATCCATATTGAGTCCATATGAAAATCTAATACATTTACATAGTTATTCACTTACATAACGACTGTGGAAAGGAAAAAGGACGTAACCCACATATATCAAATTTTACAGGAGGCGCTAAAAACGTCTTTGATGATTTTGTGACATATGGAAATAATGAATTATACACAACCTTGAAGTGCACGGAGACTTCTAAGCTGGTGTTTAGTTGACATAATCTAATATTAATTCAAGAAGTTTTCTAGCAAAAACCTTTATTTTAGTCTTTTTTCTTGGTTTTAATTTTTTACAAGGTCATCTTTTTCAAATTTAAAAGCTAAATTTAGTCACTAATTCGGCATTTGCAGCTTGCATCCTTTTAATAGAACGTGTATCAAGTTTGATACATTATGTTTATCGAAAAAAACCTGTTTTGAAAAAACTGTGGGTTACGTCCTTTTCCCTTTCCACAGTCAATAATTAAAAGAGACATGTATTTTATCAGTTGTTTCTCCCGCTTCGGTATTCGAAATTGGAACAATGAGTGCACCAGCTGAGCGACATTGACCTCTCTCCGCTTTGGCGGGAAAAATTTGGACAGGCTCCAAGTAAAAGTAAAACCACAGTGCATCGAGAAGGAAATTAGTTTTCTCGACGTTTATTTCATAATGGATATTTGGCCATTTGCCCAACAAGTAAAGAACCGAATGGCGAATTAACACACGATTTTCCAACTAGGAAATGAACGTTTTCAATGAGCATTTTTTATCACAATTATATCTCCTGTACTTCATTCTTCCGTAATAATTATCTTTTCTTGACATTATTTTATTGAATTATTTATATTATTATTACACGGTTGTTATGTTTGGTTGAGGCAGGAGTTGGCTGGAGGGGTTCGGAGGAACTCGCGAGATCCTCTTGTTAAAAAATTCTATGCCAGCGAGCCATTTATTATATTATGAAAAAACAATGTTGTCACATCAAATCAGTACCTACCTTACTCAAATTTCTGAATTTGTTATAATATGTCGAAATAGAAACATATCTCACACCCCAGTTTAAGTACCACTGGTTAGAAAGAAAATAATAGTACCTAGCTCAGCATCAAACTCTGCACTCATGTATTTTACGGTTCAGGTATTTTCTATTAAGTATTTTACGCTATATTGCGTATTGTACCATAATATTAGTATATTTAATAATGTTCAATTGCTTTATTATTTTTGCGTAGATGTAAATTATATAAGAGTGACAAAGAATTCACCCTTTTGCCAGAACATTGCGAATAGCTCTGAGATTAAGCGGGCCCTTTGTTACCGTATTGGTAGCCCACCGCTGGGCTTAGACCAAGATGCATGTACCAACTGTTATGACGTTATATTTTTTTTTATTATTTTTCAGTTTTGTTTTTACGATATGATAAGAGACGCATTTTTACTAATATTTTCTCACTGTTCGTGTTGGAAATGTTTTAAAAATTTAATTATAAAATTATAAATGTTTTGCGTAGGTAAAGGTGATGCAGATGCCTAACAAAAATAAGTAGGCAGTTACATTGTTCATTCAACCTTTCATTCAAATTTTGGTGTCAGACAGTGTAGTCAACATTGGTTGATAATTACAGTGATAGAAAACCATAAAAAGCAATACAATCATATCGCATGGTTAAATAACACAAAGGCGTGTCTACATTTCCGCAACTATGAGATTTAACAGTTTTAATTAACTTGTTTCACATGTATATCATTTAGTTCATAGACTTGAAAATTAAGAAAAAAAAATATTTTTTTTTAGCAATTCTTATCCCCAAATATGTAAGTACATTCAGTGGTGTGCTGGAAGGGACTCGGAGGGGCTCTCGAGCCCCTTGTTAAATTTTACTACGGCCGGCGAGCCCCTTGTTAATTTAAGAAAAAACAATATTTTGGATTAAATTAGTGTAAAACTGAAATTTAAGATTTATATATTATATACGACAGCTTCAGTATACACAGTAGTAAATTTTTAGACATTTACATTGAAAAGTTTACGGTAAATTGCATATTTTACATATTATAAGTGTATTTAGTAACAATTGATTGCTTATTTATGTATTGCATATAATTGCATAGGAGTGATAAAATAATTCACTCCTTCCCCAGAACACCGAAAATTGCTTTGAGATTAAGCAAGCCCCCTTGTTAACGTATTGTTAGCCCATCGCTGGGTACATTTCAGTTAAACTACGAAAATCTATTTTTATTTTAAACCGGTACAAAACATAGGGTATATAAGAGTAATACACAAGACCTTTTTAAAATCAATCACACGTTTATTTATGAGAAATGAGAAATATCACTTTTGAATGACTCGCACACAATGTTTATGTAAAAGAATTTTTTAACCACCTTATTGATAGTTCAGTTTTTTGTAGCCAACAAACTGTGGTCAGTTTTATATTAATTTAGAATAATCCTACTTTTGACTTATTGCTAGGTTTTTTATTATTCTAGTATGTAGGAGGGAGAATTTAAACATGACATTCGAACGCAAAACCATTAATCGAAAAAAAAATATTTTACCTATATCGTTTCAATAAAAATTACTGCACCCATATCAACGTGTGTCACATATTTAACTCAAATACTGTCAGATGGAAACCACATTCATATTTCATTTGATCACATTTCTTAACACAGTGAAATCGATAATAAAAGTATCACCGTTTCTATTTAGTGTAAAAACAACTAAGACTTCATTGCTGTAAAGAGATCATGATATCCCATAAAAACAAACAACAATATATGGATATAATTTGTGAGAATGTACATAGTTTGAACGATTCAAAATTAACAATATGTATATGGATTAAGACATCTTTTGTATGTACAGCTAATGTTTAAATAATTCATATCACTTCTCTACAAAATGTCAAATTCTTACTTATATTATCATATCATGTTATTTACGCTACGGTCCTGCGAAGGCGAAGTCACAGCGAACGCGAATGGAACACGACTTAAAGCGATTCAAAATATCAAACAAACTGATTGTTTTGTCACGAGGTTAATATAGCGACGGAGACCATTTCGCTTTGCATTCGCCTTGATTTCGTCCACGCAAGACGTACAGTTACATATTTGAAAGGGTGGCGAAATATATTACGTAAGCTCAATACTACAAATTGGTAACTCTGGTTTGGTCGTATAAAAATATACATGAATAAATCGGTTTTAATTAACCTTTTGAATACCACGCAAATAAATCATTAATATGTCCCAGAGATACTGCGAGTTTTTGTGAAAAATAATTTTGCCTAATATACATTCGAATTGGATATTTTAAAAACCTATATTGACTCAGTATTGATAGCACTACACATATTCATCAAAATATTGCTTATATTCTATTAGAATACCAAGTATTTGATTTTTTTAATGTCTTAGACATCCGTGTTCGCTTGCATATGTTCCGGACACCTGTGTCCGCTTGGAAGTCAAGTGGTTAATTGACAATAATGAAATAATGTTCAATACAATTTTGTAGTAGTGAATAATTATATTCAACAGTTACCTAAAAATAATTTACAATCAAGATTCATTGTTGTAATATAATTGAGGTAGCAATTTAAATGTTTCATAGGCTACCTGTTGGCAGCCACTGACAACAGCAGTGAAAGTAAAACATAAAAATAATTGGCCCACCTCTGTTTCAATGATTCGTATGTGTGCGCGAATTGTTTGTGTATGTGTATGTGGACATTTAAATCATTATCTCCGTGTGTGCACAGTTAATACAGATGAACTAATTTTGGCTTGCAATGTGTCCTTTTTTAGTATTGGTAATGCCAAATATAATAACCTAATAGGTACTATCTTATTTACGAGTGTGAATGGAAGTGGCATGTTGTTTTAACACAAATAAGCAAAAATATTCGAAGATACAATAATATTAATTATTATTTGCTCTATGGATACTTCTCCTGTTAAATATGAAAACACACGAAAAGTTTAAGTGTATTTGCACATAAGATCAACACTTTACAACATCAAATTTGAATTGTTTGAATTTTGTACTTTTCCATGAGTTTTGTCGCTAACGACCCGGGTTTCGCCTTTCGGCATCTTCAGGCATTCCAAGTGCACGGATGTACTTGAACTGACGCGTAGTAAACAGTTTGTATCGTTTATAAACAAAAATATAAGTAGATCACTATGTTAAAAGGTTATTAAAATGTAAATTAGCGAAAATTGAATGTATACAATTTTCAATGGATTAAGTGGGTTTGTTATAATTATGGGGATTTTTGAAAATATTAATGACCAGATAAAAAAAAGATACTTCCACCTTTGCCAATCATTTAATTCTTGAAAACCATACGTTTAATTATGACTCAGGTATTGATTTGTTACATACTAACAGGGGCGAGTTTAAATTATTTTACCAAGAAATCTTATATTTTTGTTTATAAACGATACAAATTGTTTACTACGCGTCAGTTCAAGTACATCCGTGCACTTGGAATGCCTGAAGATGCCGAAAGGCGAAACCCGGGTCGTTAGCGACAAAACTCATGGAAAAGTACAAAAATCAAACAATTCAAATTTGATATTGAAATTCCATCAAGCACCCTCAGTCGAAATACTTAACTTTACAACATGTTGAATTATTGATCTTAGCCAAGCACAGCAAAGAAGATTATTTTCTCTACATATTTGCCACGAAGAATTCATTTAATGCTACTATTTTCACGACAGCGTTCTTTTAATAAAAAAAATATGACTTAATTTAAGTCGTTAAAATTTTGTACATTCACACAAGTTTTGTCTCTAACGATCCGGGCTTTGCCTTTCAGCATCTTCAGGCGTTCAATTGCACGGATGAATTTGAACTGACGCTAACTTAAAATTACTTAAAATTTGAACGATTCAAATTGAATATTGAAATTCACACAGAGCACCTTCAGTTGATATCTTTAATTATAAAAATATAACTATTTGAATTTATTATAAAATATCATATATGTACATCTGTATGAATGATGTAATCCATCATTTTAAACCTTAAAAATGTCTCGGCTTATTTAATTGCAATTGCAACTCATCAGTTGATAATGCTCGTGATTGGCGAACACAGCCCTGATATTTAATAATAAAAATGTAGAATTCAAGCAAAGAAGTGTTTTTTTCAATACACTGGGTTATAATAAAATGCAATGCAATATTACATATGTAAAAATTTAATTCCACTAAGAATTGACAGCAAGCTGTTCACAAAATTAACTATTTTATTGTGTGTAGTGAACTAATCTTCTGTTGCATAAGAATTTTGTTGCGTCATAAACATTAATTAATTATGTCTTTCAATAAATTACATTTTCCTAACCAACACGTAATATTTTTTTAAATTAATTGATTTGGCATTTACTTGGTAGAACTCGATTATCAGAAAGTAAAAATATCAAAGTATTTTAGTTTTACAGTTTTTAATAATTTTTATGCGTTGATAGCTATTTTGGCTTTCGCCTTCGCCAGAACTATTTTTTTTTGAGAAATATGTCAATTTATATACGATACATAAAGATTAATTACTGACAAATATTTTTTTAAATACACTAAATATTTTTTCAAAAGTTTACATCTCTACAAAGTTAGCCAATTAAATCGCAAACGACGCTCACGACGTGCTTAAACGACATCATCATTTGATATTATATTTTATTATAATTTTGATTTGCACATATAATCAGAGTTTAAAAAAAGGCTATACTTACGTTAAATTTTCATCTTCTCCATTGTCTAATTTGCGACGATAAAACTTAATTAAAAGGAACATTCTGGTAATGATAACCCGAAACACACGTTTTTTGACAATATTATTAAATTATGTAGAGCATTAAATAGTAATTTAATACATTCTATTGTCTAAATATGTCTTATCAATCGCTAGTTATTGGCAATAGAAAAATATGTATTAAGAGGCCTTCATTTCTTATTGATCAAAGACCTGCAAAATTTTCGAAGTATAAAAAGTTTGTTCCACACCCAATATCCCTGAAGATGTTTAACAATGAACGTATTCAGAGAATCTGTCCCATGAAACGATTATTATAGGAATATATCGTCGGCATACTGGCAGAACGTGATAATTCAAAGACCAGCTGTTTTCAGTTATGATTGCAGATACATAGCTTGTAACACGCTGTATTTTTGAAAAAACAAGTTCGGCCATATTTTGTGTATTTTTACATAATTTGAAAATAATAGACTTATTTTGAAAACCTACCTAACTCCAAAAACCAAAATTGTTGGCAAACTGGAAAAAAACTACTGTGGGCTTTTTGGATTTCAGTAGGTTTTGAGACAAAACAAGTTTTTTAAAATTCATTTTCTCTGTACTTAGAGAGGTTTTGAAATCGGAAATTTATTGATTGTGTAGATATTGAAAAAGAGAACAGCTTTTGAAACGTCAAAATTTGAAAAAAATCAAAAATGGTGTTTAGGTAGGTTTTGAAATTGATATCCTCATATATACAATTCCGATAGCTATTTTTGACAACAATAAAAGCTATGAATGGCGTAAAACGTGAATCAAATTCGTTTATCATTATCGCATTTCATGAAGTTTTAAAATTGATAAGTAGTTGTAAAGTGCATAAATACAGATGTTAAGATTTTAATATTATCGAAAATGATGATTATCTTAATACAAAGTTTTCAAAGCTTCTGCTAGTATAACGACGATATTATCTACAATTTGGTGTAAACTTTACTTTTCCTTGTAAATAAGTAAACTTAAACTATAAACCCGGTGTTTTGGAAATTGTCCACAGACGGGCTTGCGAATCGGTACATTAAACATATTTACTTGCTAAATTGATCTCGAAAATGTGTTTTTTTGGTTATTAAGCTTTCCCTGTTAACGTGCCAGGAAAGTTGCTTATTTTTTCAAGAGTTTTTTTCTAATTAAAAAATACTCTGATATTATATAGGTTGTATCCCTATATTACAATAGTAAAAGGGTATTACTGATAAAGTAAGGTCAAAGAGTTTCACCGATTTATTCATTCTTAACCACGTTTTCAAGAAGTAGTAAGGCTTAATACCACGTAGTACTGGAGAGGTGGGGTAATATATAAATTAGTACAGTAGCCCCGTCTCCAAAAAGGGTATTTTAATCAAGTTAAATAATGTATCAATTATATACGCTATGTTCAACAATATTTAAAAAAAAAAATAGAAAACAATTTTACTCAATTCGAAATTAGTGTCCTTTTCCTTATGTCACAGTTTTAATCCGGATATTTTTTAGCCATATTCGTTCCCAAGATGAAGAATCTCAACATGAGTTGTTTGTTATTTGGTATCAAAGACTTTTTTCTGAGAGAAAGGATAAAATAATGGAGATAGGACGTATAAGGTTGATAATAAGTATTTCTACTCTCGTTTTTCTTATTTAATAGAAATCTTCGTTATATATTTTAAATCGATTATAAAATTGAAAAGATTTTTTAACAAGTGTTGAAGCGCGCTCCGGCACGAATATTAGAAAGAGGTTTAAAATCACTTTAAATACTAACTCTGGAATAAAATTGGTAAACTTCATAATTTTCGATTGATCATGGATTGATTTATTGGCATACTGCAATACTGTAAGGTCATGGAAAACTATTTTATTATATTGATGCATAAAACACTATTCAACATTTCAAACGTTGAAACTTCCACTCATGAATGTTTGATTTTAGTTTTATTATTTTTCACAGACGTGATAGTAAATTCCAGAGAATACATAAAAAAATGATATCGTCCAACCAGTCCCATAATCAAAATGTGTGTACACCATTTGGGCATGTATTAATAATTCATGTGAAATGTTTATGAGTGTCAGTGATAATGGTGTATACGTGTTTATGATTTATAATCGTGTGTGTTCATTGTTTGGAGGTGTGCGTTAATTTTAGTGGGACAAGGTGAACAACCATTGAACATTTTGCGCGCGTCGAGACATTCGTTCATCCCGGGACAATCAGCCGGGACAGGGGTACACAACTAGAAAGATTGTATCAAAATTGCAAGAAAGCAAAATAGTATATTTTTCTATTGTAGTAGACCGCTTTCTGAGGATTTGTGAATATGAGATGAATTTTTGATAACACATTGAAAAACTTAACAATTTCCAACGCTATTGAATCGGATATCGACAAATTATGCATAGGCGTACTTGTGTTCAGTCAAATAATAATTTTAATGAGTCAAATATAATATTTCGTAATTTACTTTTCTGACTTCCTTACAACTGTCTATTGTTTACTATTTTTAATTTGAAATGCTATCTCTAAAGATTCGACTTCACTTATTTCAATATCCGTATTCCAGTATCTATTATTGTTTTCAATACCAAAATACAGGTACAGGGGTGGGGAACATTTTATTCTTTCAAGGTCGCATTTATTTTTCTGATTCGACAAAAGGCCGCAGTAAACATTGACTAGGGAATCTTTGTCCGGAAACAGGAATTTACGGTCAGAAAATGTCAGGAATTCACGAATTTACATACGTTTACAGAATTACAGAATTGGCCAGAAGGCCGCACCAGAGTAGCCAAAAGGCCGTAGGTTCCCCATGCCTGTACCAGTAATTTGTGATTGAAAATAAATAATACTGTTACGATATATTTCTTATCAGTTGATAATGCTCGCCATGAGCGAAAACGGTCCTGATCTTGATAAATAAAACTGGAAATAAGTACAAAGGAATATTGTCTTTTTTCTAATATAATATCTTTCCATCAAGTATTGTCAGTGAACACCCTAAAAGTGATCATCTGCTTATAATTATGTTTTTTTTTTTTTTATATGAAATACTGGTTATTGCAACCCTATTTTTTTGCTTTATTTAAAAAAACTCCGGTATTAAATTTGAAATTCCGAAACAATGTATGAGTATTGATATATTCGTCCGGAATTGGAATCCCTGGTTTGAATCTGTTAGCAAGAAGGTGTCTTGAACATTCAAAAGAAAGCAGAATCAGTTCAGTATAGATCGAATTTTCTTTTATATTAACATAATTATAAATAATATTAATTTCCACCAAAAGTTACCGCCAAATACATCGAAAATAGCAATACAAAATAAATAATTCTATATTTTACTGTATAAAAATTTTCTTTACTTCAAAAATGAAGTAACAAATTAGTACAATCAATGAATTACCATAAAACTGTATTTTTATTCAAACTAATAACATCCCGCTATGTATATGGCTGGGTCACGTGCTGCGGATGCCTCCGGAAAGCCTCAATCTTACCTGCTTCTTCTTTCAACCGGTGGGATTTCGGCGCCCCGGACGTCCGTTGGCTACTATCCGTAGGATGTACTCGGCAGAACTGAGGGATGCTGGCATGTCATAGAAGGAAGCAAAGCAGTTGGCGGGAAACAGGGAAACATGGAGGTGCCGCGTGGCAGCCATATGCTCCACATAGGGAACGAATATGGTCAAAGAAGAAGATGAAAAAAATTGAAGTAACCTCAGTTAATACACATTGCAATAGTGTTATTTCTTTAAATTGAAAATAGACAATTCACCAAAACACCATGTAAATACGTGATTCTACTTAAAAGTGAAAGAAAAAAAGTTTTACCATGTTATTAGTTGGCTCACTTCACCTTTCAAGGGCTCGTATATCGTTGATAATTATTTCAGTGTTAGGTTATGTCATTGTCAGAATTATACTAGCCGTTTCCTGTTATTTCTTACAGTAGATAATTACTTGGTAAGTTACTTTTTGGCCGTTTCGATTGATTATTGGCAGTATATTGACAGTATTTCATTTAAAGGAATATGGTCAAAGAAGAAGAAAATGTATAACAACGTTTTAAATGAAACTAATAGAGATGTCGAAGTTATGTACTAGCTTCGCCAAAACAACAGTTTTATGTAATAAAAAGCTTATTCTAAACAGTTAATTCTAAGTTATGAAATATAATTTCAAAATCTGTCATAATTATTGCATAGGATTTCGATATCACCAGGAACCGAAATGAACCGGTTGAAATCACTGTTTCGGTTCATTTCTTAGAATAAACATTAAGCTGTTTTTTTTTTTAATTATGACAGCATACTATTTTTTACTTGATGCACCATCGAACTGAGAATGGTTCTCGACCTCTTCTTCAGACAATAATGTAAGCCAATAGGTACGTGGCAGAAATATTTGAGAAGCCCAATTTGATCGAGTGATCTCCATGGTAGGTTCACGACTTTTTATAACGCAGAACCATTATTGTGTGAACACATTCAACACGAAAACAACATATTATTCTTGTTCGAGCACAAGCCAAGCAGATAATAAATGAATACTAGCTATGACTCATTAAGTTTGGCATTATATAAGAATAATATAGCTTACATTTAACAAGATTGTTAACCAATGAATATGGAAACTTTGTACGCGGATTCGCAAGCGATTTGCAAAGGTCTTGGCTTTTTTATTTCATTGATTACAACCTTTCTAGTTGTTAGAATAGATCCGTAATAATTTCATGGGAATCATTAGGAAAAATTTAGAAGCTGTTTACAAGCATTAAGTCATAGGGTACGGCGTCTTATGATATTGTCTGTGGTTTGTGTGTCATAATAAAGGTTGCCAGGTTTTTGCAAGTGAATCCGGGACATTTGTCCGATTTGACCAAAATACCAGCGTGACTCGTTTTTTTTTAGCTCTTCCAAGACTTTCAAATCGAAGTTAAATAGTTTTCTCTAAATTTCCGGGTCAATTTAATACTCATCCGTGATACGGGACAGCGATTCCAATTCCGGGACAATCCCGGCCGATCCGGGACACCTGGCAGCCCTAGTCGTAATATAGAATTAGTGTCATCAACTACTATTGTGATAAACTTAAGAAATATAAAAGATCAAATATTATAAACTCGTATCTACAAATTATGAATAGCCTTCCCAAATGAATATCCAATATTTACGAAACACCCTGATAACAATAGCGTTCACCTTTTAAATCATTACTAAACGTTTCTTCGGATTAATCATCCTGGTCGCAGTACAAAAAAAATAGTAAGAAATCACAACCTGTAATGGAAATCTACTCGCTCTCTGTAAGGCGGCAGCATTTATTTTTATGCCAAACATAATATATAACATGTTTACTACGAATTATGACTAGGATTTAAAAATTTTGAATGAATTAAAAGTGAGATAAAGTAACATTCATAACCAGAATCTAATCACCTTTTTATCCATTTCCGCTCCCAAACGAGGAGCATTTGGCCTCCGAATGAAAGTATCTCGACAGGATTTTTTTCTACGAGATTTGTTTGTTATACAGATACTCAACCTTTCTTTTTCGAAGAGAGTAGTACAGATAAAAGAATAGGAGGCTAGGGCAGTACTAGTGGTAAACTAATCGCTCTCGCTACCCCCTGTTATTTTAGCATTGGAAGGGTGGGAGGAATTCTTTTAAGCATTAAAAACACCCATGCTTTCGAGCAGAAATCGATTTAAAATACTGTTCGTACTGGGATTCGAGCTCGTGAGATCCGACACGGAACCAAACGACGTGGACCACTGTACTACGGCCCAGCACTTTTAGTGTTATTTAACTGCAACCGCCTAGGCTGCATAAGAAAGAAAGTTCAATAAGGCAGTAAGACGTTTTAAACTTTCGTTAAGTGTAAATATATTTTCATTTAATTTATCATAGTTACTTTTGCCGTCCCTGGCAACATTTAAAACTCCCAATTTGAATAATTTTATCAATTTTTTTTTTAAAAACATATTTTTCATAGTTTACTTCGGTCTACACCAGTGCTTCTAAGCCTTTTTCATTCCACGGCCCCCTAAATCTGAAAAACAAAATCCGCGGCCCTCCTCAATACAAAGCATGTTCTGCAGCGGCCCCCAATCTGGGAAGCACTGGTCTACACAACATTGCTGTAGATTGTAAAGTTAACAGATTTTAAGATAATCTCAATTTAATTAAATGCTCAAATGTCTTATTTGCATTGCATTAAAAAATATAGCAATATTTTGTGTTAATACCACATTTATTTAATATGATCATGACCGGTTTCACTCATCATGAGCATTAGATTCAGTGATAATCTTCGAGATACTCCAGTAACGACAGTTTTTATAAATTGATTTTTCAATCGATTTATGAATGGTGTCTATGATGTTTGAAACTCTCTCCCATCTGTAGGCATTCGCTGTAATGCCATATCTAAATGTGGGTGATGGAGGTTATTTCTTATGTTATAATACTGGTATAAAAATATAAACAGTACCGGTAATTAAAAGCACATGTTTGTACCACCTTGAGATTTAAAGTCAGATAAAATCATGTCGTATCGAATCGATGGTGGGTATTGATAGGAAAGCAGTGAGCTTTCGATACTTGTACTCAAACCTGGGACCTTGTACCTTTGCTGCATTGCCTTTTACCTCTGGGCCACGGGCTCGCCTTGAAGAGGCAACCTTCGCCAATAACAAAACGCAAATCGACACAGCGTGTTTTTTCATACAACAATAATTATTATATATTTGAAGACGTATAAAAAACTTTAAATTGAATTTTTTATTGTATCGAGAAATCATTGACATTTGTGTTACTTCAATCAATAATAAAAATTCAATAACTTTTTGGCAGAAAAAACATATAATCAAACGCATGTCTTGTTGCGCCATTTTTTAAACAAACAGTCGTTTTTTGTTGTTGTTCGCAGCGAGGATTTCATGGGCAGATGCACAGGCCATCGCACTGGACCGAGGAAAATAGCAATAAATTGTGCATATTAGGAGTTTGTACAGGGACGTTCCTTGGGCATAGGCGAGTAGGGATTTGACCAGGGGCGGAAAGTCATAGGGAGCGGCAATTGATCACTGATTTTTTTTAAATGACTAAATATTTTTGACATGATTTGGTTTATAATACAGTAAAACCCCCATTTACACTATATTCGGGACCGTGTAATTGGGGGTGTGAATGTCATACAAAATAAGGGATTTGATTTTTTTCCGCGGAAAACGCAAAACTAAGATTTCCCTTAGTTTTACAAAAAAAACTGTATGCGAAGCACAGACGACCGTCTCTTAGTAACGGCAATGGAATGCGAATATTTCAAGCCGGCGCGTAATTCGGGGTAGTGTAATTGGGGGTTCCACTGTACATAATATGATGCCTCAATGTATTTGATAATCAAAATACCAAATCAAGAATTCATACAAAAGTGAATTTTGAATTTACATTATTTTTATGATGTGTAGTGAATGTAATAGATATTTTTTCATACATATTCAACAATAACATGAGCTTTTGGATCATATGTATTCGTGAAGATCTTTGTTAAGACACACATATATTATGAATCACCTGAAACCAAAATGGAATAAGTGACAATAAAATTGTATGAGTACGTAGGTGAGTAGAGGATTGGAAATAATATATTTGTATATGTATTTCTAGAATAATGGGAAATAATTAAGAAAATGGCGCTATTTTAGGGCGCTGCCTAGGGGCGGCACATAGCCTAAGAACGTCACTGAGTTTTTAAGAAGAAATACGAAAAATGACCATGATCTTAATTAGCATATATTTAAACTTGTTTCAAAAAAAAACTTTGTTGCTGGCTATTGTTCGCTTGAACGGGATATTCCTAATGGTTCATTAAAAATTGAAAAAAAAGGTAATATCTTTTTGGCCATTAAATAATATATGTTGATTATAGAATGCTCAGATACAAAATTCAGAGATAAAATACTTTATTAAGTAACAATTCAACATACTGCGGAAAAGTTGTGACTTACGGTTGTACTCGGTCAGAACCAAGAGCTTCTTGTTTAACGCATGTATCTTGACAGTGCTGCTTTACGGTTCGAGTCATGGCACATTACGTTGGCACAGAATAACTGTATACTGTGCTTTGAAAACAGATGCTTGCGGTGAATTCTGGAGATGCGGTGGTTTGACTTTGCCAGGAACACGGAGATAAGAGAACGGACTAATAAGTCTTTTATCATGTCCAAAATTTAAACAAATGACGATAGACCAGGCATGATGCCCCGAGAAAGTCTTAATACTTCCCGTCTCCTTTACCAAGTGGTTGGATCCTACCGTCATGGAATGCCATTGATGGCCATTTATAGAAATAGACGTTGTGACGAGAGATTTCCAGGGGACAAATAATCTTAGAGAAACCATGTGGTAGTCATATTCTCCGAATTGGGAGCCGATATGATTTTTAAAAAATACGGTAATTACTCCATTGAAGTTCCTAACCCAGGGGTGGGGAACCTTTTTTTTAATATCTAAAGGCCACATTCATTTATCTGATTCAACATAACGCCGCAGTAAAGAAAACGTTGACACCTCCCCCGTTTTTTCGACTGTCGAACATATAATGGGTTGATTACGTTCTTTTTCCAAACGCTTGTGCTTAATATTTTGACCAAGTCAAAAAGCCGCATCATAGTAGCCAAAAGGCCGCAGGTTCCCCTCCACTGTCCTAACCAAACCACGATACCAACAAAAAAGAATTATTGACCTATTGTAATTTTTACTGTCCAAATAACTGGTTATATTCAATGTTTATCAGGTTCAAATAATTTATTAAATTTGCCACCAACTGTCATTAAGTTTTGACTTATCCATTGCTTATAAGCAAAACACATTAAGTAATTGAAGGACGTTAAACCCGTAAAATTTTTTGGTTGTTAGTGACAAAGTTGCACACCACGCTGTCCAGTTTGTTGATTAATTAAAGATGACAAAGTCTGTATACAAGATACAAGTTTTCTAGCAAGGTTGACAATACACTAGCTCTTGGAAGAGAGTTAAGGTCACATACAGTGACGTACATAGAAATACGGAAAATGAAACGAGTGCGTAGGTTTCTGTTCTTTTCTTTTTAAATTCAAAGAATTGTTATGAATTTCTTCTTAAATTTAAACTAATGGACAATAACAGCAACAAAATGACAATCCGGTGCAATGTCACAACCAGTATTATAAACAAAGTTTGATACATATAATATAATTTTAAGACTCAGTAATCCAGCAAATATACACGTAAAATGGTGAGAAATTGCTGCTAGCTTATTGCTCCTTATACGGTACGCCTTCCATATTTTTGTAGAGTAAGACAATATATTGTATTAAACATTAACTGATATTTTTTTAAATCTTTATATTCAAGTTTCAGTGGCTGTCTTTAATTATAAAAATATGTTTTTGTTAAGATCTACTAACATGGTATTTAACATAATAATATAATAAGTAAATACTAAATAACAGTGAATCAAATTTTCTCTTCATATCTAGCTATAATTAATGCCAATCAAACCCAATCAAAATTATCTACTGCTTTAAAATACATTTGAGTCGTTTTATTAAGAACCCTACTTCATGTAGGGCTCTTAGTGATGGTTTTTTTTTTTAATTAACTTTTTCGTGAATTGTTCGTGAATAAAAGCGGTTTCGTCTTATACGCAAACATAACATATTATGAATTATTCTGTTTTGTTTTGAACAAATGATATTCTTTCATTCATTAAGCGATATATTTTTTTTAAACCATTTCGGCTCCCAATGTGGAGCTTATTTCCTTCTAATATAGGTATCTCAACAAAAGTTTTTCTACGAAACAATGGATACCAATTATAGAGTTAGGACGGAACTAGTGGCTTGCTAATCGCTCTCGCTACGCCCCATTAGTTTAGGATTGGAAGAGTGGGACACAGTGACGTAGCAAGAAATTTTGGGCTCTCATGCAAACGTCACGGAAGGCCTCCCTACGTAATTATTTATAATGAGTATGTAAAAATTTGAACCTTATCTTTGCTGGGCGCTCATGCATTTCATTACTTTGCTGTGAGGTGCTACGCCGATCTCACACAAATTCTCTTGCCTCTAAACACAGAACGAAATGATGCTTCTTATGGGATTTGAACCAGTGAGATCCATCATAGAATCCAACGAAGTTGACCACTACACCATGAACCCGACATTGTAAATAGTACATTCTATATATTTATTAATTATTACGAAATTTAGTCTATTCTACGCCCGTGTAACAGCTATGGTGACATCGTAACATACAACTCACTGTGAGACGGCAGGGTCGTGGATATCAGCATAATATTTATATTGACTTGAGATGAAGATTGTTCTAAATACATTTTTACCATTAAAAAAAATGTGTTGGAATATACTATATCGTCACCGTACTGGTAGAAGTTGGTACGTGACAGAAATGGAGTAGGTACTCAACGGAATTCTAAGATACCAATTATTTATCTGAAATAACTCAATTGGTGTGTTTATTGTACGGGTTTTTTTTGTATGGGTTATAATAAGAACTAGCTGTAAGCCTGTTGCCCTCAACGGGGGGGGGGGGGGTTTCGCATTTCTAAATAGTCAGAAAATTTACTGGCGTGAAAAATAAATTGCAAACCTATTTTTTGAATAACCCAGAAAATCTAAACGCAATTGATTCTCTAAATGGATTTTTTAGGAATATACCCAATTCTCTAAAATAACTAAAATACATCGGGACTGCAAAACAAAATATGCAAATAGCAGATATAATAAACAAATTCATATCACTAAGCTGCCCTCCTGAGCTGCTATATCCAATATCGACAGCTCTGCATTATTCATATTTTATCATTTTTCTACGTCATCGAAAAAAAGAAGAAATCGCAGACCTACATTCACTCATTCAATCAATCACTCACTCAAAACATTCGCCTATTAATATATAGATTAAATTTATTAGTTTTATTTTTGTTAGATTGGCATAAATGCATCTATATTATAAATATATATATGTAACATAAAATATTGAGGCTAGAGGCTTTATCCTAAAAGCTTAATTTTTTAATTTGCTGTTTACTCAGAAATATCATTTTTTATCAGAACACTTAACGAGTTGTGCTAGTACGTTGATGATATATAATAAATATGAATTAATTTGCGAGCTTAAACAGTCGGAAATTAAAGTTCTCATTTAATACAGGGCAGTGCGTCAACATATATGTATCCAGAATTAAAAATTCACAAATGTTGATACATTTGTTTTGCAACACTTGTATGACTGTATATTATATATTGTGTTATAAATCTGCGGGCCATTTTGGTCTTCACGTACGATTATTTACTAAGATTTTAGTTTCAGGAATACAGCATTCTGACAAGAAAGAATCTGAAAAGTTCCCCCCACATCAAATACCGTAATGCTATCAATTGTAAAAAATAATTCTTGAGAAAAAATAAGTTATTTAGGCAATTCAGTCATCTTGAACATTTGTTATTTTAAAACATATTGCAATGAAGTTTTGATAAATAAATTCTAATTCAAGCAATGTTACAGAAATAGTATATTTTTTTGTGTTAGTAGAATTAGCACGAACAATATTATTTTAACTCAAATATTACATTTCATTTCAGTCATTTATTTATTTACATATATTTTTTGATAAAATGGATATAGGACGTCTTTAATCTCACGCGGATAGTCTTGAGTACGTGAGAAAAGGTCAAATAGCACACGTCAAACTATTACTATTATTAATGTTATAATTATAAAAACATCAAAATATGCAGTGACCCCTCTATAGCAACAACTCCGTCCGACTAATTAATAAAAAAACCATACGGAAGTTTTTAAAACAGTTGTCAGTAAAATATTTAGCATTTCTATGTTAATTTCATCCTTCTAAGCAGCAAAGTGTATTAATTTTTTATTGCGAATAAAAAAATATATTTGATATTCAATATCATTTGTATTTTAATTTTGAAGCCACCAAAATAATATATATTTTCGATAATGTATTTATTGTGAAAACAGTTTACAAAAAAATATTCATAAAACACTTGATATTTTTAATTTAACTCCCCACAAGTTAATAAGGCTCAATTTTGAAATCTGTAACGTATTTGAATAAAAAGTTGACAAACATTAATCACAATGTATATAACATATCTCATGTTTGAAATCTAGCCAATGTAAACATTAACTAGCCGTTTTAGTTGAAGCTTACATCATTAAAACTTTCATACAATTTGACAATAATAAAGTCAATATATGAATTATCTAGCATTTTCATTAACAAATATATTACGGCTTAGGTTATGTTAGGTTAGATATGTTGAATAGAAAGAGGGCAAAAATGACAACAAGACGTTGAAATTCTTCCCCTACCCTTACTATCCTAAATACTGGGCATAGCAAGAGTGATTAAATCATTACTAATCCTGTTCTTCCCTTACTCCATTAACCTCACACTCTTCAATAAAGAGAAGTTGAATAAGTGAGTAGCACGCAGTTCTCGTAGGAAAAAAACTACCGTTGAGACCAAATTCATTAAAAGAACCATCAGAACAAGAAAAAATCTTTAAAACAAATGTTACAAATTTGATTGAAATATGATATTATATTCAATCAATGGCGTGTATTTATCCCATATTACGAAATGAAATTCATAACCAATACACTGTTAGATGTTGAATATATTATTTGGAAAAGGATGTAGTCGCCTGGAAAGGCAAACTTATGCGTGCGGCTGCAATTTCCGACATTCAAAATTAGGTTATAGATTTTTGGAAGAAAGTTATGTAATGATTATTAAACAATTGCGAAATCGTGTTTCATCGTTGCTGTACGTTTTATGTTTTAATAAAAAAGTATTCACACACAAAGTGAAACAAGTTTTAATCAGTTTATTATGTACAATAATTGATTAAACTGATTATAACGCATTTCACAAAACAGCTTTTGTTTTTCCTTTGAAGGTTTCAATTAAGGAGTATGTAAAAGGTAAACAAATACCTGTCTAAAATCGTATTAGTTGTTTTAGATTTAGCCTATGACATGTGCTCTGACGCAATCGGTGCCATATGTTCAAAAAGCGTCTCTCAAACTGCATGCCTCTTTAACAAATACAGAATTCATAGCAACATACAAACATGAAACAACATATAATAAATCAAAATATAATAGTGTGTTTATGGTTAAGTTGCGGTTTTCAATTCTAACGGAAACAAACTTCAATATTATATTGACAAATTATAGCGTAAACTATAACGAGGCCGATTTTGTATCCACTACATATAATACTAAGAAGAACAGAGTTCTGTGATTTTATTTTGGATGCAAATTAAATTTTAACTTTTTTAGGATGAAAATCAATTAAGGCATGGGTGTCCAAGCGATAGATCGCGATCCCAAAACAAAATTTGGTCGATCCCGAAAGCTACCGTGAATTTCGAAAAAATATAAAATATACAAAAATTTAATTATTTTGTAAGCACATGCCTATGTAATGATATGTATTTCCCATTTAAAATAAACATTTCTATGTTTGAAGAAGGGTAAAAACCCTAAATAAAATTTCTCATATGAATTATGTTAGAAGTCGATCGCGAGAAAACTTAAGATTGAAAAGTCGATCCCAGGGCAAAACAGGGCGGGACACCTTGAATTAAGGGTTTTAAAAAGTTGCAGGCACAGTCGTTACATGGTGACATATTTGACCTTAAATAAGTAACAAGCAGTTACGTAGAACAGCTTCTGTTGAGATACCTCTATTCAGCGGTGAGCTGCCAATATCTTAACAAGGGGCTCGGTGAATGTTATCCATTTTTTATCCATATCCGCTCCCTATGTCGAGCATATGGCCTCCTAATGTAGGTATCTCAACAAAAGTTATTTTTCTACGAGAACTGCTTGTTACTTAGTCACTCAACCTCTCTTTTCCGAAGAGAGTATTAGGGATAGAATGATAAGGATAAGACAGTACCAGTGATTAACTAATAGTAGGGCTCAGTTGAATTGAAGGAACGGAAGAGTGGGAGGGAATCTTAAGACATCACAAACACCCATGCCCTCGAACAGAAAATAGATAAATCAATCGAAAAAATGCTGTTTCGTACTGGGACTCGAACCCGTGAGTTCTGATACGAAAGCCTACAACGCTGAATGAAAAAATGAAGGGACAACCAATTTTTAAATTTAACCATCTCCTTAAATTGCAGTTATGTGATAGTTTGATCTAAGACGAATGATTTTCTTATCTTAACAAGGGGCTCGCCGGCCGCGCTGAAATTTAACAAGGGGCCCGCGCGAGCCCCCTCCAGCCCATCCCTGCCTCTATTTGGGAGCGGATACAAACCCAAGTAAGACTAATAAGGGTCTAAAAAATTTACCAATTAAAAAATCTTTAAGATCAGCGACACATGTTTTTATTCTAGTAAATAAACTTTAAAATAAGTAAAAAAGAGTGTTTTATTTTATTAAATAAAATTATCATATTATCGGTTAGCGAAATAAAACCTGAAACGTGTTTTTCTGTGTAAAATGTTTTGTGTGGTGAGAGGCTTTCTACAAACCAACGATAAAACCTATTGCCGTTCAATAATTATATAGATACGAAAACTGACTCACCCTACCTATTGCTTTGAGTATGATATCACGCGCCCTAGTTTTAAAAATACTGCGTTACCAACAGAAATAATACTATGTCATACTGTGTCATGTCATTATTGTGTACCAATGACATAACAAACTGTATCGATTCAAAGTATATTATATATTTGACATGGGCTAATAAACCGGGAACATTCTCATCGCTGCTGTGCTCTATCCGAAGCCGCCAGTTGCGCTTGGAACGTTACCTTTGGATAAACTGCAATTTTATTTCGTTAGAAGCCTGTCATGGGCAGCAATAAGAAGCGGTTTCGATTTTCGACTGTCAGAATCCAGTTAACGAAATCCTATTGGAAAATCAGGGTTGTCGCTTTAAACATACATAATATTATTCAATTTTATAATATTATTCAATTTTGTAATATTATATATCGAACTTGGAAAAGAACAAGGACGTAACCAACAGTTTTTTCAACACAGGTTTTTTTCGATATTCACAATGTATCAAAATTGATACACGTTCTATCAAACGGATCCAAGCTGCAAATGCCGAATTAGTATCTATATTTAGCTTTAATGTTTGAAAACGATGACCTTGTCAAAAATTAAAACCAAGAAAAAAGACTGAAAAAAAGTTTTTTCCTAGACAGTTTCTTCAATCAATAATAGATTTTGTCAATTAAACACCAGTTAGAAGTCTCCGTGCATTTTTGCTATGTGTGGGTTACGTCCTTTTTCCTTTCCATAGTCGATATGAAACTGAATATTTTCGAAATAGTTGTAGATTATTTTATTGATTATCTCTTGTAGTATAAAAAAATGCCGCCTGTGTGGTCGAGTGGTCAACGTCGTTGGCTTCGGCTGCGGAGGTCACGGGATCGAATCCCAGTACGGACAGTTTTAAAAATTGTTTTTTCAATCGATTTATAATTTCTGTTCGAAGGCATGGATGTATGTGATGTCTTGAATTCCCCCCTCCCACCCATTATATCCTATTAACGGGGCGTATCGAGAGTGATTAGCTAACCATTAGTCCTGCCATAGCCCTATCCTACAATTCCTACTCTTCGGAAAAAGAGAGGTTGAGCAACAAGCAGTTATCAAGTTACAAGGAACACTTCTGTTGAGATAAATTCGATTCAAAATCTAATGCTCCACATTGGCAGCGGACATGGTAAAAAATATATATAAGATGTAAGCTCTTTATTAAACATATTATCAATCAAATATACAATTATAAAAAATCTTTAAAAACACAGAAAAAAACATAGTAACCATGTAAAACCGATATGCATGCTTACAGTTATTTTGAACGGACTAAAATACTCAACACAATCATGTTTTGAGTATACAATCCGTCAAACACAAACACGTGTACAACACAAGCAGAATGTTAAGAAATTTGTGTGTAATGACCCAAACAATTTCAACATTTTGTTCAATTACTCAAAAGTTTATCGAAATTTTTGTGTCTTTTTTGATTATCTGATTACTGTGACCGTAATTCAAATTGTGCTAGTATCTACATATATTATCCAATGTCGTTTTTAAGAGTTGTCTGACTAATTGATAAACTGAACAATCGACATATTTAAATACAAACCGAATCTTTTAATTAATAAAATTGCAACGTTTCTGGAATAAATAAACTACACCAAGTGTTTTATTGTTTTGAATTTATTATGTAATAATATGAAATTAATACACAAACAACTGCGTGAATTAGGTGGGAATTGGAAAGAACTTTTTGCACTAGATTTTTTTTAAATTACGGTCTGTGTTCATTTTTAATAAATTGTTTTAATTCATTCGTCACGTTTTGCTTTTTTGTCGAGAGCAAATCGATTTTTAAAGCAATAAGTAATAAATTACCCATATTAAAGTTTATTTACTTTGTATTATGAATCGAGTTGATATATATTAACTCTTGGTTATGATTCAAGAAAAGTAATATAAAAGCATTTGTTTTAGAAACAAATCTTTCATTTTTACCACTTCCACTTCCAATGCGGTGCATATGGACTCTTATAAGAGCCTGATTCTACAGACGTTTTATACGAAAACTGCTTGTTACTCAGTTTCACAGTCAGCTTTTTCGAAGAGATTATAAAATAGAAAAATAATGTTAGAAAAGGCCTTGTTTTAAGCTAATTGTGAAATACTCTAGCTTTATTATAGTTTGATAGTTTTTAAGTTACTTTACTTACTGGATTTCATTGTAAAATTAATATTTAATTCAGTTAACATTAAATATTGTAATTAAGTTATCATCAGCGTTTTTCAAAATGCTTCCATTGGTATCATATATGCTCTTATATTGGTTGAACATATAAGTTCGTTGGCTATAGGAAGTGATGAAAATAAGGCGTGGAGAGTGCGCAAGGCTTGAGGTGACCTCTGCAGAGTCGAGGATTGTCGGAGATCTTGGCAATGCTGATGAAATAATAAGAATGCCTACTGTATATGTATCATTTTCTTATCGTCCACTCCCACCTCCTTTGGTCGATACTTGTACCTACCTTCACTTTTCATTTAAATTCAACCTCGCCCAATCTTTCTCGATATATCGATGATTTTTTTTAAATATTAACATTATTACACCCATTATTTCAATATTAACCATTTCAGTGCGAGGCACATTTTAAGATAATTATTTTTTACACTTACAGGTTACACAACTATTAAAACAAGCAAAAGTGGCAATTGACAAAAAAATACGTCTTTTGTGCAGTGTCATTTACAAACAAATTGAAAATGTTGACATATTTCACGTGTACGTGAGTGAGTTCAGACGAAAACTGTTTTTGTTGTGTATTATACTTTGACGAAGTTTATTCAGTTGATTTCCTTGCCAATTTCAAATACAAAAATTGTTTTCAAATATTCTGTTATATCACTTTTAAGGTGTTCACTGTCAATACTTGGTGGAATGGCATTATAATAAAAATAATAAAACATTTTTAGTACTTTTTCCACATAAAATTTATTAGATCATGACCGGTTTCGCTCATGATGAGCATTGTCAGTTGACAATGCTCATCATGAGCGAAACCGGTCCTGATCTAATAAATTTTATGTGGAAAAAGTACTAAAAATGTTTTATTATTTTTATTATTCTGTTATATCTTGTTTTTTACATTTCAAAAGTAATACATTAATAATTTATATTTTTTTTGTAGTGTACATCTAAATCAATATTTTTTTACTCCTTTCAGCTTTAAGTTTAATTTTCCGCTATTGTAGAAATCTCACCATTCGTCACTTTGTGTTTCGACTCAAATCTAACAGCACAATATATTAGAAATATACAATATATAGATTATAGGTTATAGGAGACAAAGCATGTGACGATGTTTAGGAAACTTTATCATCACTAACTAATTGACATGGTTAACAGTCCATATTTAAAGAATAAAAATCTTACGAGTTATCCTACAAAATGTCTCACATCTACTTTCTCTGAAGGAAGACCGCGACTTCGTTGGTTGGATGGGTGTCTTAGGACCTGCGAATTGCTGGGGGTCAGTGACTGGCGTAAGATCGAGTGGATCGGGGAAAATTGATTGAGGGGGCAAGATTCACTCTGGATCGTAGCTCCAAGAAGATAAAACAAATAATACATGTGAAGTGACATTATTTCAAAACTTTTACTAAAATGTCAGGCACCTATTTCAATTTTGTATGCCCAATGATGCCAACAGCCAAGCTATGAAACGGCTGTTAATAGTGAATAGATATGTGAAATGGTGTGTATGCTGACTGCGTGGTCAAATGGTAAGCGTCGTTGGTTTATAACACGAAGGTCACGGGTTCGAATTCCAATACGGACGGCTATTACTGATTGATTTTTCAATCAATTTATGAATTTCTGTTCAAAAGTATGGATGTATGTTATGTCTTGAATTCTTCCCTGCCACTCATTCTATTTTTAAACGGGGAGTAGTGAAAGCGATTAACTAACCACTAGCACTGTCATTCATACCATCCTTCTATCCTTATTTTCTTTGTTCGGTCCTAAAGTGGAACATATGGCATGCTAATAAGAGGTATCTCAACAGTTTTTTTTTCTACGAGAACTGTTTGTTACCCCATTACTCAACCGTGAAGAGAGTAGGAATAACAAGGAAAGGGTTAGGAAAGGCCTAGTGGTAAGGTTATTGATTGGAAGGGAATTTCAAGACCTCACAAACATCCATGTCTTTGAACAGAAATCAATAAATCTGATTTAAAAATGATTTTTGAATTGGGATTGTAGCCCGTGAGCTCCATTATGGAAGCCAACGATCTTTACCACTGTGCCATATATCCGGCACTATTCCTTCTATCTTTGGAAATTAAGAGAGTTTAAGCGTCTGAGTAACAATCAGCTCTCGTAGAAACTCCTATATTGAGAAAAACTCCATAATTAGTCCATATGCTAAACATTGGGAAAGAACATGATTAAAAAAGGTTAAAGTCGTTTTTTTATGAAAATTTAAAATTGAGCAAATTTTCATTGCTATCCAAACTTTTTCGAATTCATTAGTTTTGGCCGCATCGAAATGGTTGAGGTCCGACCGCAGTCGTTTTGCGCAGGTTTGACCTGAATTCGTCTGTTTTTTTACACACAAGAACGCGTTGTATTTATTACACTGAGATAATACTGAGTGAATGTTTAAATGATCCCTTCGGGCTATCAACTGCAACATAACCCAAGGGCTACAGTGTGAGCGACTTTATCCGCGACTTCCAGGAATAAGCTACGACAATATTGAAAATATGTAATTAATACCTATTACACATGATCAAAAATGATAGTTCTGAGTAAACAGCAAATTAAAAAAATTCCGCTTTTAGGATAAAGCCTCTGGCATCAATTTTTTATGTTACATAGATAATTATAAAATTAAAATATTGATACAATAATATTGATCTTATTCACGGTTGTAGTCAGTCAGAACAAGTGTCTAATGTTCTACGCATGCATCTTGATAGTAATGCTTTACTGTTGCGAATCATGGCACCATCCAAAAGCGCAGAGTAACAGTTTACTGTGCTTTGAAAACAGATGCCTGCACCGAATACTGGTAGCGTGTTGGTGTGACTTAACCAGAAACACGGAGATAAGGAAACTGTCTCTTCTACGAACCAGATGGATTCCGGCGTCGTGGAAGACCACTGGTGACTATCTACAGTAGTGCTTCCCAAATTTGGGACCGCAGGATTTCTCCGGGGGCCGCCGCAGAACATGTTTTGTATTGAGGGGGGGCCGGGGATTTTTTTTTCAGATTAAGGGGGCCGTGGAATATTTTTTTTTGGGAAGCACTGATCTACAGGATGTACTCAACGGAACTACGGGACGCTACGATCACCTGGAAGGAAGCAAAAAGACATTTATAAGAGTTTAGGAATTAATATACAGGGACTATTGCCTGCCTTTAAACCAGCATAATAATACTTCCCTATAAAAATAAATACTTTTTTTCGCAAACTGATATAATTATCACACCAATTTAGCTATTTAAGACTTCAAATTAAAGAATTTATATTAAGAAATCTCTTTGTATCTTTTGTTAGTTAAAAATTTTCGTGATGAGCAAAGCCGGTCCTGATTGTAATAAACACTTTTGGAATAACATTAGTGCAAAAGAGTGTTTTATTATTATTTTTTTCAATACAATAATAAAATAACGCGGTGTGGCCGCGTCCTTACGTCGAAATATATGACTGCCCTGCTCGTGTAATGTCTTAACACTCGATTCTAGTCCACTCATACGTCGTCATTTTTAAATACAACTATTTACTCACACAACAGCATTACCACACTTGCACACACACCCTTAATACATGAACTCACCCACACGAATGAATAAATAAATATCTTATGAAAAAAAAAACCAATTCGTGAAATGCAGCAAGGATAATAAAAAAAAATGATAATGAAATAACCCGTTATTTGATCTAATTGCATTTTAATATAATATATTATCTGTGAGATCTTTATGAATATAGAAAAATGTATTAATATTAATGTATTATATTATATAACGTGTACTTACTACCCTTGAATATTTTATAATAATTTATTTGATGGCGAAAGTTTTTTTGCAATGTTCGCTACATAAGTAGAGCATAATATTATTAATAAAAGTAAAGATCAAGATTTGTTTTTGCAAAATATACAATACAATAAGTGAGTTTAAGTAAAAAAAAACACTAAATTAATCAAAAACTGGTTTTGAAAATGAAATTGTAGCTGGGTATTTTCGAATGACTCGGTGGGTCTTTGTGGAAATTCATTTACAAATAATATTAAAAGTGATAAGTAGTCTTGATAAAATATTTTTTCCACGTGTTGTCAAATCAATGAAAGCTTCAATAACACTAAATTTTATTTGAAGCATTGGCCATCTCAATTCATTTTCTCCGTTCAGCTCGGTTCTCCACCTTCCTACGCCAGCCGCTGACCTCCATCACTCTCAAGTCCTGTAGTGTCCACAGTAAATAAAGCACAGTAATTTTAAATTGCCTTTCGTGAGCCCATAAAACCCTGCCAATTTTTACAACAGTCTATTACTTTTTACGATAGATAAATTTCAAAGAAGCTTCTCAAATATGTGAAACACAAGTCGAATATTTCTGTACAAATGAAATGGTAAAGTTATCATTAATAATATATCTGCAGGATATGAAGAATTGAATATAACAACTGATTATTTCATTTTGTATGTCACCTTATCTGAAAACTTGCATGTAAATAAGTCTTAATGGTTAAAACTTTCGTTCCAATTATGTATTTAGAACAAAACGATCGGTAACTCAACTAGATTTATAATTGCTTTAAATATTAATTAGATTAATTAACATGCTTAATAGAATAATTATTATATTAATTACTGTCTACGGTTTCTACTCATTAGGGGTAACACCCTAATAATTTATTTTAAAAAATATGCATCATGCATTTAGAGTGTAATTTATTCAACTTGAATATTCGAAAATAATTTAACTTAAAATATATGTGTACATACACTGCATCAGTCTCGTGTCCGAATGGTTACGGTCCAGGGCTTTCGTCTTACTTGGTTGTGGGCTGAACACCCAAATGAAAACTTTTAAACAGCGATTGTCCATTCGATTAATGGATTTGTGCCCAAAGGAACGCGTGTCTGTGATGCTATCTTTGACTTCAAAATATATTCGATTTCCTGAAAAGGTGACTCATAGATAGTGTTATTTCCTGCAATTTTTATGGTATTGATTGAATTGGAGTTCGCTTGGTAGAACTCTTTATTATATAACAAAATCAATAATATATTTAGTTTAACAAAGATAGTTTATTTCGTTATTTAAATGCAATTGATTTTTTTTGTCCGCATTTCCGCTCCCAATGTGGAGCAAATGGACTCCTAATGGAGTTTATCTCAACAGAAGTGTTTCGACGAGAACTGCTTGTTACTCAGTTGCTCAACCTCTCTTTTTCTAAATAGAGTAGGGATATAAGGATAGGGCTAGGACAGGATAAGTGGTAAGCTAATCGCTGTCGATACGCCCCGTTCATAGGATAGGATGGATGAGAGGGGAGAATTCAAGACATCACATACATCCATGCCTTTGAACAGAAATTCATAAATCGATTGAAAAATCAATTTATAAAACTGTCCGTACCGGGATTTGAACCCGGGTCCTCCGTAGCCGAACCCAACAACGTTGACCACTCGACCACACACCTGGCTATTGATTATATTACATATATTATTTTTCCAAAATCATTAACAAAAAATCTATTTATTTTGTTAGATTCGTAGACAGATTTATCTATTTAATTCGTAAATCAAGAAAACGTATGAAATTTGACTCTTCATATAAGCTAATCACAAGAAAGCGTTGTAAAGATTTTCACACATGAGATTGCATTTAATAAATCGTTACCTTATTTTGAAAAGGTCCTAACTGACATTTTGGCATAAAATGACTCGTTGGTTTACGTTCTGCGAATGACTCCGGAGAGCCTTTACCCTGCACCTTTTCCGACAACCTCGGGACCGGGTGGATCAGAGGTATGCTGGGATGTTATGGAAGAGAGAAAAACAATTGGCGGGAAACGGGGAAACGTGGAAATGCAGTGGCAGCCATATGTCCACAAATAGAGTGAATATCGTCTCTCCTATGTTACGAAATACGTCCAATTTATAACGTTGCCAGTCTGTCGCGTGCTGTTGAAAATATAACACTGGAACGATAAAACATCGGGATACGATTGCCATCAAAAGTGTTATAGAAAGAGCAATGTAACACAGAAGTTCATATAGTTGATAATCTGTATATCATTAAAGTTTGACATAAATATTTGCACCTGATGTCAAGTGCGTAAACTTTAAGTGGGATGCAAGTCCATTGTTCGTTATGTCACAATTGATTACAGATAAAGTGAATCGTTCTCATAAAGACATTATTATAACATCACTTGGAATTGGGTCTCTAATGCATTCAGTAATAGACTGTAACAAGAATTGCGAACGGTCGACTGGCTTACATACTAAATGTTAAATTAGCATAAAATGCTTATAAATGCAATCATTGTCACCCGATACAAGTGAACGAATGAACTTTAAGTATTTCGTTTCAGCGATTACTTAATAAACAGTAAAACAAACTTTCTTTTTTATTTCTTCTAATATATTTCTGTAATAATAGCAAATTTATTTCGGCCTAAGACATATTTGAAACATATTGAACCAAAACACTATTTTTTGCTTCTAGCAACGACTAGGGTATCCAATCCCGAAACCTTTTTGCGATCCCGGGATTGGGCACTCTACGTGAAATCGTGTATAATTTGAGAAAAGTTTTGCCCAAAATGTCACAGTGACTCGGCTTATTCTTTTTTAGCTCTTCGAGGATTTCGAAAATCTTTAAACTTTATAACGAATTTATCAATTTGCCCAAAATATTTTAATGTTGAAGATCATTCGAGATCTATTTGAGGAGAAGTGACATCACAAATACCTACGTCTTACCGGGAATCGACCAAGATCTAACCAACTAGTCCACAGCGAGTGACTTCACAAACCTAGTGGCCGAGTGGTTATAGCTGTTGGGCCTCCGTTCACTCCGTTACAGGAACACACGTTCAAGCCCCAGAGTGAAAGGTTTCACACATATATTGTTCAATCTTTTTATGGGTTGATATCCAAAAGTATTGTTGCTTGTCTTGTTTCCATGATAACAACCCACCATATAAGTCTGAGCGATTAGTCTACTGTTACTTCTTTCCAGTGTCCATACTTCTTTCTTTAACCTCTCCAAACAGAGAGATTGTTTTCCTTAGTTGGCTCAAAGGAGCTTCTTTGAGCCGCTTGTTAAATAAGACTTAAGTGAGCACCTTGTTGACTAACATATTTTTTTTTCAAATCAGAGCCTTTTTTCTCTATTTTTTTTTCATTCAGCTATATAAATTATCATTATTTAAATTTCTATACTACATGCATGAAAAAAAATGTCGCATCATCACCTTATGCTTATATGTGCAAGGTTTTAACTGAACAACCATCTTTCGTAAGATTCAATCACGATCAAGAAAAGCTCATGCATCTACCCTTTATTGTCTTGGTCATACGGTACTGAGCACTGGTAGGCTAAAAAAAATAAATGATTGTATTGCTAGTTGCATAGTTTATAAGGCAAACAAAAAAAGGTATTATTCAAATTAAAAATCAATTGAGATACATGTCTGTATGTATGTTGACATGACTCGTAATTAATTGTTTTAGAGAACAACAGTTTAGCTATTTACGGTCATAAACAATAAAAACAATCAATATTACTGGTTACATGATAAAAAAAAATAAACACAAATAAGTTAACTAAACTTTTAAATGTCTGCCAGTTGTCATCACAAAAGGGGTAGTAGGAGCTTAGGCCTATAAAACTCGTCCCATGTCAATGTATAATCCAATACTTTCAGTCACTTCGTCGCCTAATATTGTTGGTCATGCCACTTTTCCAGTATTGCATCATAGAAAGCGCGGAATTAAATCGACCGCCGAAGCCTTAAAAGTGCCTTCTGATATACACTGGAAAAATCACCCCATACCGATGACTGGCTAGAATTTTTCTATTTACTTGTATCTTGTGAATAATAAAATTACGTGATAAAATGACAGTATTTCACAGCGCTTTGCGACAATTTTTATTCAAATCACCAGTTTTCAAATGATATATTGAGAAACTACGCCTACGGGAAAATTAAAAAAAATTAGTGAAATAGTGAGTTTTACAGTAATTGTTTAAAATATAGGGGTTATCTTAATCAGTGTGTCAATCGGGGGTCCGCAGATTTTTCAAGGGGGTCCGCTAAAATGTACATTCTTTCAACTTTCTTTGTGATAAAGTATGAACATTTTTTTGGAGGTACGCAGTTTATTGTTTTTAGATTTAGTGGTCCGTGGCATAAAAAAGGTTGGGAAGCACTGATCTAAATTACTATCCTTTTCATATTGAAAAGCTATACCCATGTAACTTCAGTTATAATATCAAAATATCACGGTCCAATAAAAATAACAAATACTATATTTTTACACGAATTATTTGTTATTACACAAATATCAGCCCCCAAAACCCAAAACCCAGAAGCGGATAACGGATTTCCTAATAAAAATAAATTCAACAACACAATACAATAATAAAACAAAACGCTTCATTAGATCCTAACACATTAGACGTCTCAGAAATTTCTAGCTATGAAAGCTATTTATGTCTAGTCCCTCATAAAAGTCTCTTATATAATCAAGTAGCGATACATAGTATTATTTTGTGTAATTTACTTTCTATGTCTTCATTATAACACTTTTTTACAACGACTTTCTTTACCACAACGTTGTTTATTTCAAATTACACGATTTTTAAAATTAAGTTAACCAATTATTAATTTGTCTATTAATTCTTTTGTAGAACCTGCCTACCGTCTAAAAAAATAGTCGTTTTTACAATAAAAAAATAGTTTCATTAGATTACCTCCTTTCCTCTACCGATATCTACTTGAACGAAAACCTAAGACAATTAATTAATTGTCTAAGAAGCCTGCATGCACACATAATATAATATCTACAGCACCATATTAATTATATTTGATATTAATATTTGTATGCTTGGTTAGAGTTTATACAAACGTGAAGGCCTGTAGATATCTGTATTTTCATAAAATACTGTATAGTTTATTTTAAAAAATGTGTTTATTAAACGTTTTGGAATCTTACTTTTTGGGAACGAATCAAATATTTCCAATGAAACCTTGCCAAGGTATCGTTGAGTATCCTTCCCTTATTACTACTACTGGTTAGTTCTTCGTTTTGGAAGCTCTGTTATATGCAGTTGGCAACAGCACGGCTTATAGAATCAGCTGATATTGTAAGGCACAAAATCAGATGTTTAATATCTCCTTTAATCAGCTTGAAAGTTAAAGCTTTCGAAATGTCAAATGAATTTAAATGTTTTTCTTAGTAAATTGAACGGCAATTGTTTTGCGTGCGTTTTAAATTTCGAACCAAATTTTAAATACATTTTTCACTGCTATGTTAGCTTGAATTAGTCGTTAGGATATAACGACGTCTCAAAATCATAGTACTATATCGTACATACTAAACCACATATGGGCATTACATCTAAAAACATATTTTATAAATAATTTTCTTTGTGAGTCGAGCGTTGCAGAAAAGTTTGAATATAATCCAACAAAGAAACATTTTTTTTACTTTTTATTTTTGTTCACACATTCAGCATAGGAAAGAAAATTATGCAGGTATTATATCCGTAAAATATTAGTTATGTTCGATAGCTTTCTTTTTTTGTAATTGCCATTTATAAAAATTGTCCTTCATATTTATGGTATTTTAAATAAAAACGGAATACTATTAATGAACTATTAATGCCATCTTGTAGAGATTTTTTAAACACAAAACTTGTGTGAATGTACATAATTTGAATGATTCGATTTTATCATTACTAGAGGTTTTTCAATGATCATGAGATCATTTTTTTCACTCTAAAAAATGTAATCGCTGATTTCAATATATTTACTTGAATTTTCTTCAGCTTTCCTTTATTTCAGTTATTTTTAAATGGCTTCCATCGATACGCTTCGGATTATATTTTGATGCAATTTTATCGATGCATTTGATCACAATAAACATTTTTTACGTCATTTATTTTTTCTTCCGGTTTTAATACGTCTTTTAAAACTCATTCGCATCGGGGCATTTTTGCGAAAATTTGCAAAAAATTAGGTACTTTCGAAAAAAGGGTAAAACTTTAAAACTATTTGACATTTTAAAAAATAATTTGGACACCAGTTGTACAACACTTTGTCACATAGAACTTTATATATTTTAGCCTGCTTTTATTAGTGATACTCAACTTTTGTATTTTTTAATATAGAAAATCGGGTATTTGGCATAGAATTATAAATTTCATCGGAAATTTAATAACAAGTCAAATATACATGTGCTCCTGTTTATTTTATTTCACAACAAAATTAGAAAACATAAAAGTTTATTTTTAACCTACAATTGCTTATATTTTGGTGGCCTATTTTTAACTGTCTACTGATTTTTCATCCCCGAAATCACCGAATAAAAAAAATATTTGTGCATATATTTTAATATCTTCTTTTTTAAATGATGCATCAAACATTTGTTACGCCATCTCCGTAGAGAATCTAAGCAATTTGTCGCATTGGATGTATATATTTCAACGCGCCAGTCAGACCGCCGAAAAGACTCGTATACGAGTCATCCGTAACCAATGTTTTAATGGAGATGTCTCAACTAAAGTTATTTTTACGATAACTGTTTATTTATCAGTTGCTCAACCTCTATTTTTCGATGATATTAGTGTATAGAAGAATAAGTCTAGGTCAGGACCCGCGGTTGACTAATCGCTCGGTTATTTTAGGATTGATAGGGTGGGAGGGAATTTTCAGAAATCACAAACATCTATGCCTTCGAACAGAGATCAATAAATCGATTTTAAAAATGCTGTCCGTCACATAAGGCAACGACGTTGACCGCTACGCGATGGACCCGATAAAATAAAACAAAAAAATCTGAGACTGCTGTCGTATTAAGACATAAATATTGTGTAATTTTGTATTATAATTTGATTGAACAGAACAGCTAAATTCAAGTAAATATTTCCTTATATTTCCCATATTGCATTCGATTGCAAATATTGTAAAAAAAAGTGTACATTTCAAAAAAAAGAAGATCGAATAAGCTATATTATAGCTTATCTAGTTATATTATCAATTCTATGATTTGAAATTGATCAGACACATTTCATTACATGTAAAATTATCGAAAAGTAAAAAACAACAACTTTTTGTTTTATTTATAGTTAAAAAAAAACTAACATTAATTAAAGTGCAGATAACTAAGACTACGATTATTTTTATTTCTACCATATTTTCTACATCATTTTGTTGTAATATAACGGTCGATGCAATAAAAGAGGCAATATCCTTATAATAGGTGTTTTACTCTTTTAAAACCATGTCTTTTACTATTAGTATCAATCACCATTCGATTTATTTTATATTACCTCCACCTTGGTGGAGATAATATAAAATAATTGTTATGTAGAAGGCGTTATATATCGTAGAATTGTTTTTATTACAAAAATGACCCCGTTTCTTAAATTTCTAAGAACAGTATAGTATTGACGTCAGATAAAATGTAATATTTACTTCGTCCTAGAATGTTTATATTACAGTAAATAAACAAAATAAATTGATATGCACTAGTAACATGTAATTTATTTTCGATTACTTGACCGCGTTCTAACAAAACATTTGTCCAAGATGCTCCTATCGAAGATTTTCTTTTTTGAATATTCTGTAACAGGAATCTTGTGGTGCTATTAGTATTTGTATGTCTTTTGTAGTCTTATCAAAGCTCCAAGTTTTCTTGAGCTTTTATTTATTTATTTATTTAATTAACATTGTACAAGGTTGACAAATTATAAATTTAAAACTTTTACAATGGAAAAAAAATAGTATAGTTTAATATTAAAAGCAGTAAAAAAAAAGTGGCAAGGAAGTCAACTGAGTAAGCTACAACACTACAAGTAAGACTACTCTCTCAAGTGGGTTGAGTGTATCAAAAAGATGTTTTTACGGAGGTGTAGTGGGGCGGGTGAGCGTGGGGTCGGGGATTCCACACCTTATCTAGACGATTTGGAAATTACGCCATTTTTACGTAAATATAGTAAAATGGTTTTTGTAATTATGTATTTTAATTTTTTGTTGTTAATGCTGAAATTGATTCATTACGGTTAGAAAACATAGAAATATTATAAATAATCAGCTCTGCCAGACTTTTTATTTAGGTCTACGCCACTGGTTTTTAGGTATTTTGAGTTTTGAATGTTTGCCCAAAATATTCTAAATTTCAATTTGATATCGAGATAAATCCTAAATTCGGCTTTTATGTTTTGCATTATTTTAGTTTAATTAGTGAGGGAAAAAAAAACATATTTTTTGTTATGAAAAAGGAACCAAGTACAAAGTGTCTGTTATGCATAAAAACAAATGAATAACAATTTGACAGAACAATGCAAATTCACAACATTTACATGAAGTGTCTAAAAACATATCATAACTTCGAAGCCTAATATCATCATTGTGCAAATTTGCAGTTAGTTCCTTTTTGCTTAATTCAACCCAATTATCAATCCATACGCTCTTCATTTTCAATTAGATTTACTGCAGACAACAAACAACAAATAATTTATGTTAGTTACCACTGTCTGGTTGATCAAATTTTTTGACATTATCTTACGCTAGTTTTTGTCGATAGTCATACATTAATAATGCAATTATTTTCATACATTAAACATTTAAATAAATATAATATCATTACTAAGCAGCTATTCATCATCATACACAATAAAATATCGTTATTATTCAATTGATTCAGGGTTGATGCTGGCAAAATAAGGTCTTGGCCAGTAAGTTACTTTGCCAGCAAGACGTATTGTATGAAAAAGTGACATACAGTGTTAAAATAATGTATGAGCCAAGTCGTAATCTTGACATTTTATACTTAAAAGGAAGTAGTCACCATGTGTGGAACTGAAATTACCGGCATTGGTCGGTTTGTATGAATAAAAAGCGTCACAAGCTTGGTCTTAGGTATTATCTCGTACTTTTTATTATATAACAGATTGACGGCGATAATTATAGCACTATATGTATATGTGTTTATATTATTCAAGATAAGTGTATTTTTCAAAGAAACTAGGTGTCAGTTAAGAGCTGAGTTTTTTCAAATTATATTAATCAGTGGTATGTTTGTCGCCTGTGTGGTCGAGTGGTCAACGTTGTTGGCTTCGGCTACGGAGGGCCCGGGTACAAATTCCCGGTACGGACAGTTTTATAAATCGATTTGTGAATTTCTGTTCAAAGGCATGGATGTATGTGATGTCTTGAATTCCCCTCTCTCACCCATCCTATCGTATGAACGGGGCGTATCGAGAGCGAATAGCTTACCACTAATCCTGTCTTAGCCCTATCCTTATATCCCTACTCTCTTTGGTAAAAAGAGAGGTTGAGCAACTGAGTAACAAGCAGTTCTCGTAGAAACACTTCTGTTGAGATAAACTCCATTAGGAGTCCATATGCTCCACATTGGGAGCGGACATGGTTTAAACAAAAACAAAAACAAATCTTTATTGCATTTAGTATACATATAGAAAACTTCAGATATTGCCAGAATTTGGAAAGTGACAAGTAAACATATCGCACTAATTGATTTAAAACCAAATTGGGTACAGTAGAACCCCGATCTACCGTTCTCGCATTATTCGTTTTCCCGCATGGATCGTTTATTTTTCATGGTCCCGGCCAAGCACCCATAAGAACAATGTTAAATAATCCCGCATTAATCGTTCCCTGATTTACCGATTTCTTCGATCTATCGTCTAAATATTATGGTCCCGTCACAAATATTATCCCAAATTACCGTTTTTGTTGAATATTTCTCATTTCGCTCATAACTATATGTAGTCTTGCCTCGCATCTTGTTTCGCGATTGTTTCTAACTCACAACTTAATATAAATGACACCTACTAAAAATAATAAGACATCATTGAAAATCTGATTAATTCTGGAGCCTATCAATATTGAAACAACTCTTAAGCAGATTTAAAATATTCATCGGGAACAATTTCATAAAATAATTGCTGGTTTATGTACTATCAAAATCCGATTTTGGTTAATTTCTAATACCGGCATTTTTCTATTTTAAAAACCGATATTTCGGCATAGAAAACACCATTAACACGTTGGATCCCGGAGCCGTGTTTTCACGTGATGGGCTATGCTTTAAAATAGAGCCATCATTGTGTTATCAAGCAACATTTTGAATAGAAGACTCAGAATAATTATTATAACAGATACTCAAATTATTCTAAGCCAGTCTTTTAATTATTAAAAATAGTAACTGATTTTATCAACCAAGATTTAAGGATATCATAACGCATTTGATGCGTTCATTTGTCCTACTGAATATTACATGATGGTGCAGTTACTTTCAGAGTTCATTTTCAATTTTAACTTTAAATATTCTATCAAAAAGAATGTCAAAAAGCATTTATAAAAATTAAAAAAGACTCGGTACATGTGCAAATATTGTAATATGGCTTTCTATAGCAGAAAATTCTAGCAATAATACTATACATAACTGAATAGAAATAGTCTTTCAAACAACCAAAAAGGTTTCATTTGATTTGAGCGTGTGGTTTCAAAGTTATAGCCTTTTTAGTAAGTCATAACGAAAAAATGCAATTCTTCAAAAATACGCCGGGCACACGAGACAATTTTACTTGATTTGGGCCGGGGCCGAAAGTGTTAATAACGGGCTGCCGGTTTTGGTAATACCGGTATTGCAATCACCAGACAAGATAGACTGTGATATATCATCACAGACATCCATGCATTTGAATTCATTAATTGATACAAAAAATAGGTATTCGTATAACCCCAACTAAGATGGTTGCCACAAATATCAAAAAATATTACCACCCACGCCTAACTTATCGAGAATCAACGTTATTGTGTATTTAAAATAAATTGAAGGTGTATGTTACGGTGTAAAACAATATTAAAATACATTTAAAATGTGAAAAAAACAGTGATTTATTATTGTCTTACCGCTTGCTTATAACTTAAGCTTCTTAAAGTGTAATTTCTCTGAGGTTAAAGATGTCGTACAAGTGCCTTTTCTTACTTTCAAACGCGAAAAAATAATAGAATTATTATCATAAATCTAAAACAAAGAAATATGGATCTGAAGTCGTAAATAAATCATTTGACATTACAATAATATATTGGAAATGATAATCAAAACGTTAACGTTTGCTAAATGAAGGTAATAAATGACACAGTGTACATGACCGTTTTATGAGCAAAAACAATCTTGATAATCTGTCTTGTATTTGAATTTTAATCTGTCCAACTTGGTTGCGCGGTCATGGGTCGAATTCCAAAACTGTTACTTTCAATCGATGTATACAGAGGTGGGCTAGAGGGGGCTCGGATGGGATCATGCTAGCTAGCCCTTTGCTAACTTGAGAGAAAACAATATTCTCAGATCAAATCAGTACATAACTGCAATTTCTTACATTTATATTATATACGAAAGCTTCAATATACACAGTAGTACATTTTTAACCATTTACATTGATTAGTTTTTACATTTATTAGTTTGCTTATTTAAGTATTGCATATAATTGCATAGGAGTGATAAATTGCTTTGAGATTAAGCGATCCCCTTGTTATCATATTGGCAGCCCACCGCTACGATGTATAAATTCCCATTTATAGACACACATATATGTATGTGATGTTTAATATGTGACTTCAAATTCGCTTTGTCTGATACTAAAAACATGATATAAACAGTGTGATTTTCTAACAAGTAATTCTTTTCATATTCCATCAGCATTGCCAGGTCCAAAAGTTTCCGGTCCAAATCTGTTAGAGTTAAAGTAAGCCATTTTAAAGAATAATAAGATTGAGACTTTTTTCAGTAAAAAGAAGAAGTATTTTTTGTTAAAAATGTGTCGAAATAAATCGTAATTATGTCGGAAGATAATAATTATTGTTTGGTTATATTGTGTCACCGACTACGTGGTCGAGTGGTCAACGTTATTAGCTTAGAACACGGCGGTCACGGGGCTCGAATCCCAGTGCGGACAGTTTTTATAGATTGATTTTTAGTCGATTTATTGATTTCTGTTAGAAGGTATGGATGTATGTAATGTTAAGAAATTCATTATTTCGATGATTTTTATTTACACACACATTTTCTTAAGTCGTCATTTTTAGAGAGACTTGCAATGCGGAACTCGGGATTTATCTATTGAATATGAGACAGTCCCACTCAAATAAGGACGTTTGGCATCCTTAATCCCGTCCTAAAAAGGGGTGTAGCGAGAGCAATTTGCTAACCACTAATCATATATAGCTCTATCATTCTATCCCTACTATCTATAAAAATAGAGGTTGAGCAACTGTGTAACAAGGAGTTGTCTCAGAAATTCTTTTATTGAGACAATCTCCATAACGAGTCCATATGCTTCACATTGGGATCGAACATGGTAAAAAAATATATAATATAAAAACGTCTTTGCCATTCTCAGGTGGGAGTCTTGCCAAAGATCAAAATTTAGTTCTCGTATTGTAATTATGAAAATACATTTAACTTTATGATACTTCTCAAAGAAGCAAAACACTTTTCATGTGTTAATTTTCATTTATAATTACAGGCAGTAGCAGCTAGGGCCTTCAATCCCGGTATTGCGATAATATTAATCCCGGGATTTCGAGGTGAATACAGGAAGTGACCATAAAATTGTGAATTTCTCTACAATTTTATCATTAGAAAAATTGTAAATCCTGAAATCCCGAGATTACAAAAAGGGTCAAAAATTGGATGCTTTGATAGCGGCAAAATATTGCTATCAGCATTGCCTTGGATATATTATGAAAATGTGCTGAAATTTTGACTCCAATTTTCAATAAGCTAAAAGTGACGTGTCTCTAGAGATCTTTTTCATACAACTGTTATCTTGCATTTTTTACTTACTAAAGAATTGACTGATTCGCCTGCTGTAGTCCAGTTGGTTGCTCTACCGGTCAGACCACACAATGTTTCGATCGAAGACTGGGTGTTTGTGTTGTAAATCCGCATTACTTCCTCTTTCTCCCGTCCATCTGATACTTTAATAATTGGGCTTAGCGATAGCGATTAGTAAACCACTAATCCTGTTCTAGCCTTATCCTTCTTTCCCTACTACTCACTTTGAAAAAAAAGTGAGTTTGAGTAACAAACAGTTCTCGTAGAAAAAAAAACTTCTGTTGAGATACCTCTATTAGGAGGCCATATGCTTCACATTGGGAGCGGACATGGATAAAAAAAATTGACTGATTTTGTGATTTAACACTTTACGCCCGTATCTACTCATAATTAATGAATTTTGAATTTAATTTTTACATAAGCTAGCTTGGACGGAAAAGTTTCAAATTTAAATTCTCGGCGCAGTAAGCATATAAGTTATATATATATATATTTATGGTTATCCTTTACATGTATATCACTCGCTCGTATAATATATATTATCATATGCTTCAAAGGCATATATTACATGACAGATAGGCGAGTGTGGCATAAGTGTATTGGTTTTTTTTCCTGTAAAAACTGGGTCAAGTGTAACTACACTCTTTGTATCATAGCGAATTCGTTTTGCGTACAACAAATACGTGATGTGTGATCAGAAAAAAATCAGCAAAAATTACAACACGTTAAATATTGACGAAACTGATGATTCTTCCAACCGCGTTGGTGATTTTGATCCGAGATATGTCAATGTATGCTCTTTGTTTTTATTCCTCTTACTCTATGGGTATTCTATCATATTATAGAAAAAATAACATAAAATTCATTACTGCAATGAAAACTAGTACTTTTTGGTGTGAATCTTATATTAATTTAAAAATTAGTAAGTTAGACTTATTGAAAATAATGATCACAGAAAAGAATGATAAATGAATAAAGGGTCGTTTTAAAAACATCAATATTTCATAATACTGCAGTAGTGGGTTAAATACCAGTTGTTGACTATGATTGTGTTGGGCCTCACATAAAGTCTGAACGGGCCGCAGTTGAGTATCGATGTACTAGATCAGGCGTGGGGAACCTGCGGCCTTTAAGCCAATTCTGAAATTATGTAAATTTTGGAAAATCCGCAAATTTATGGAATTTAGAAATTGGCATGAAATTTTCCGGCTGAAGATTCCCTAATGTTTATTGCGGCCTTTAAAGAAGAAAAGGTTCCCCACCCTCAATAGTTTGTTTCTGTTGACTCCTAACAAAATCTTGTCTATTGCTTTATTGTTTTTGACGAATTAACTCTGAATTAATTTCCAGGCGGAAGTATTTTTATAAAGAAAATCAATTGCTTAATTTGAGTACAGGTATTTTTTTGGCTCACACAATATCTGCCAGAAAATTGCTGTTTACAACTTATTCATTGCCTTGTGCAAAAATAAAGCACAGTTTACCGCATGAGACGTTTAAAAATAATTTAAAAACACATGTAACTCTGTTCATTCATATCGAATATAAACTATAGAACAGGGATGGCGAACTTTTTTGGGTCCGCGTGCCAAAAATCCTCAAATATTATTTCGTGATCGTGTGGCGTGCCCAAGAAGTAAAAAAAATAACAAAATAGAAAAAAATATTTGCAAGCTTAAAAATAACAATTACATCAAATTTTTTTTAAAATTAATAAAACGCAATAAATAAATAATTCAAAGATTATTTATTATTTTAATTTTTTTTTTTTTTAACTTGGAAATCTTTCGCGTGCCATCCAAATTCTCAAACGTGCCACCTCGGGCACGCGTGCCATAGGTTCGCCATCCCTGAACTATATAATAACAACAAAAATAATAAATGACATATATTATGTCGTCCTTGGTTGGGCAGGTTGGATTTTGTGGCGTGGTCTTCGGTGTGCAGAAATAGGCCAACTGTTTTTTTGTGCACTTATCATACGAGGTCGAGACATACGTAGGTTAACTTGCAACTTTAACGACTTGCTAGGTACGTCTGGTGATAGTTGGCTATTAAATTTAACCCTCATTGGTGCGATAGTGCCATAATTGCTATGAATATATAAGTGGACATGAAACTCTCAGACAATGTATTTTCAAATTTGATTGATTTTAGCTAATTGACTGTTTTAACTAAGCATGTCCACTTTGAAGTGGACTGCTTGAAATACTTATGAAGTATGTACAAGTGTTAGCCTGAATATAAAAATTTTCATCGACAATAATATTATCTTATATTTAAAATGTTTGTCGCGTCGGCATTAGTTGTAAATAACAAATAAACAAAAAAAAAAAAGATAAATCAAATGATCACAAAAAATTAACCAAATTCGCCAGATAGGTCTTTCTTTAAATAGAGAAATGTAAAACAAATCGTCTTTAAGGTATATGAATCTCGTATCTCAAAATGGTAAAGTTTTCAGTATGATGAAAAACTCGTTAAAATTGCATATAGAGGAGTTAAATTAAAAACAACATTGTTGTAGAGGTTGCAGTTCCGGTTTGCGATATTTACAAGAAATCACACTTATTTCACGATAACGCTCCAAGTGTCGAATGAAATGTGGTTTTAAAGTTGTTTTGCAATGCAAAATATAACAATTTTGTGTTTTTCCGATGAAAGAATACTTGATGAGTTTTTTTAATAAGTTAGCGCATAGAAAAGTTAGTTTTATATCTTGTAAGACTAGATTTTATCTGCAAGAAGCCAATAATAGTAAGGTTCACCCTACTTGTCGTAATCCATAACATAAATTGTAATACTAAATATACAATAAAACTATATCTTTCGATACATTATGATTTGAATAAATCTACTCTACCACACATCGCATTTCTTGCCATTCGCTAGATTTCTTACAACGGAATAAATCATCACTTAATTTGCATATATGGCTTTTCCGATGTATCGTAAATTATTAATTAATTGTAACGCCAAAGAATCACAGAATATTCATACAAGAAATTTTTCAAGCACACCTGTTATATTTAACGAAAAATAAGCTCATAAATCGGAATTGAGAGTCGATCTATGTATAACCGCCATACAATTTGTTAGTAAAGGCTAGGATTCAACGGCTCACTCTTCGTTAGCTGATTTTTCTGAAGCACTGCATGGAACTTAGGACTGCTATGCTAGTAGTCAATTTTAAGGTATCATCTGTCAATACAATACGGAAAATCCATATACTAAATAAAACACCTTTTTTACTAATTATACATTTATTTATTAGAATCTGTCCCGGTTTCGCTCATGACGAACATCCGCTGAAAATGCTCGTGATTAGAATAAACAATCCTGATCATAACAAATATATGAAGAATTAGTACAAAAGAGTGTTTCATTTGTTGCATGTCTAAAATCAATTTTCTTAAATAATGCATCTCTAATTTATTACAAATTAAATACTGTCATCTTTCCGGCAGAAGTTGATAATTAGCAATGGGCAATCGTCACTGCCTATTCACGTCACGAATGCATCAATATATTGATAATATTATAATCAATGTGACATAAAATATCGACGTCAGAGACTTTATCTTAAAAATTGAAATGTTCCATTTGCTGTTTACTCAGAACTATCAATCTTTTACTAACCAACTTCTGACAGACAAGCGATGATATATTAAATCCTACTTACCTGTAGAATCTATAAATAAGATCTCGAGCATTTGTTGACAATTCAATAGTCGGGCAAAAACTGACTTATCTCGCCATCTCAACCCCTACCCTTTTTTAAATATATTTTTTTAAATTGATAATTATTTCATTACCTGATGGCAAATCACTAATTAGATTCGCTTAGAATTTGTCATACTATCCTACTTCAAAGAAAAAATATCAATTAGCTGGCTTATTCTGATAGGGGACTGTATATACGAAAAAACTGCATACAATACTATACATACTACATAGATTGTAAAATATGACAGAACCAGCGCCATTTATTTAGGTACGGAAAATAATGATTCTATTATTTATTTCACGTTATTCATTTCCTTGGAAAGAATTATAGATCAAAATATTCAATATTTTGTAATCTTCTAAGAATCGTGAATCAGTGTATACATTTTAACAGAAGGAAATCCTTGAGTTCATAGTAAGATACTAAAATTTATAAGTAAGATATCAAATAGCGATTCAAGCCACTGGCACTATATGTATGTATATTATTATCAATATCATAAATTTGATAAACATGTTTACAAATTTGTGTTTATTTGAAACATTTAAATACTAAAAACGTTGACCTGCACCAATATAATGCGTATGGTGTAAATTATAATATTTAATCGTCAGCAGCTGGTTTCAACACACTTATGTCCTTGCTGTATTCATTGATACCGACTGTGGAAAGTAAAAAGGACATAACCCAGGTTTTTTGATGATTTTAGGCTAAAAGCAAATTATAAAATATACACAATCCTGAAGTGCACGGTGACTGATAAACTGGTTTGCTATTGACCTATCCTTATACTAATTTAATAAATTGTTCAAGAAAAACCTATTTTTAGGTATTTTTTCCTGGTTTCAATTTTTACAAGCCTTTCTTTTTTCAACCTGAAAAGCTAAATTTACATACTAATTCGTCATTTTCAGCTTCCATCCTTTTGACAGAACGTGTGTCAATTTGTATACATTGTGATTATCGAAAAAAGCTGTTTTGGAAGAACTGAGGTTTACGTCATTTTCCATTTAAACAGTCGAATGTATTATGGTATCCAATCCCAGACCCATCTTTTGATTCCGGGATTTCGGGATTCACAATCATTTTGGAATCTCGAGATTGATCACTCTTAAAATGTGAGAAATTGAGAGTTTGGAAAATAGTTTTCGACTCGAAGATCTTTTTTTTTATCTCGGTGACTTGAAAATTTTGAAAAATCACAGATTCTTTGGATTTATCGTAATATTGTTAAACCAGACAGACCGAGAAAACAACATTGTGAAAATCCGTTTACGTTTCAGTGTGCAATTTTCCATTAGCTGTATTTTTACTGACGATGACAGTATTTAAATAATATTTTATCGACGTCGTTGAATCAGAAGTCGTGCATAAGTCAATTATATAATGTTATTAATATCTAAATTTAAAATTTCACACTCGCATTAAACTGTAGGCAATTTTCCATGCCTAATAATTTTAAACTCTTATTTGTGTCAGATCGGCATTAATGCATGAATATTTTTATATTCTTATTGTGTATGTTACATAAAATATCTATGCTAGAAACTTTATTTCATATAAGCTGAAACTTTTCATTAGCTGCTTACTCAGAACTATCAATCTGCTACTTAGCAACTTCTACCAGAACAGTACAACGATGTGAACAAAAAGAAAACGTATGTAACATTATAAAGATAACACATTGTACATGCTCAAGTCAGTATTTTATCATACCTTGTAATTATAAGTAATGGAAGTGATTATAAAACGTTTAGCAAAATGAAAACCGTGACACAAATATCACTATCAAAGGTGCCATTACCGCAAGTAGATCGACAATATTGAAAATAAATTATAATTAAATTCTTAGTTTTGTGATATGTTAATACTAATGAATTATATTTTACTTCGTGTAGGACGACAAAATTATCTTAAAAATAATTAAATCTTGATTCGAGTTTCGCCCTTTTCGCTTCAATTAATTGTTAACGTTTTGAATGATTCGATGTGTCAAATGCGTGGACAGCCAAGTAACAATAGCCACAATCAGTCACAATAGATTTAAAAAACATTTTTTATATACGCTCAATCTTCTTTACACGGTAGATACGTTCGATTAAAAACTGTGGATAAAAAAGTGTTAGAATTCATAGACAAATTGTTTACATAAATTGAAAATATCGTGTAATTTGAAAAAAAAGCGACGTTTTCGCACAGAAAATCGTGTAAGCAAGTTTATAATAAATACACAACTACTAATAAATAAATTACACAAAATATTATTTATACTTATAAGTATTTTAATTAAGAAGAAATAATATTATTCATCGCTACTTGATTATTTATATACGGGAACTTTTATGACGGACTGGACATAAGTTGCATTCATCGCTAGAAAAATATATCTGACACGTAAAATTTCTTAGGATCATTAGATCCATTACAAGCCTTTTGGTTGTTTTTAATAGTATAGTGTTTGTTCTTTTAGTGAACCGTGTTATTTCAAGATTGAGTATAAAAAAAATTCTGCAACATGGGAATGTTTGTTGTGAATTTCATACATGTGTCACACTTGTCCAATTTAGTGTTTAGTGTAGACATTTTATAAACCAATGATGCTTTGCTTGTTGTGTTTTGTTCTTAAAATAATAATTCGTTTAATACTAAAATGATGAGATCCTTGAATATCATTTTTTTCGCACGCATTTGGCGCGCGCTGTGCATGTTGCGCCGTCTTGTTGAGATCACAACTCTCCACATTAATGCCGTTCAATTGGGGAACGAAAATGCCAGTACTCATGGATCTGTAGCGCTCTCCGTTGACTGTACCGTTCTGACTGGCATCATTTTTAAAGTAAATTTGCAAGCGTCATTCTGGAAAAGTGAAATGGCAAACCAAACTGAGCAAAAACCCGCTGCCCAACTGTCAAATTAACAATCGCTGGAAAAATGTTTATAATTCGAAATGCAAATCTCTAAAAAACAGAAATATTTCAACAAATAAATATGTACTGAATAACAAACTGAACGAAACGATCCATTTCGAAAATCGATAGTCTACTATGATTTTAAATTAATTGTTTATGTTTTCGTCAGTTTGACACTGTTTTAATAAACACATATTTAGTTGGACGAACCATTTTATCAAAATGTCTACAAATAACATATATTTTTGGAAAATTAATCATACAATTACATAATAAAAGTCAGACATATTGTACCCACAACATAAAAAAGTATCACGGCAAACGAGCTACTTGTAACAACGTCTCAAATTTATTTAAAACAATAACTCAAGGATATAACTTTTAAATATTTCAAATTGATTTATTGGAATCGCATGCTTACATTCGAAATTCAAAAATAGGAAATCTTAATATAGAAAGGATATTCGTTATAAAAAGTTATGACAATGACACTTTCCATGGTTAGCGAGTCATACATTTTTGACAGCTTGACCTAATTTTTTTTCCGTATCCGTTTTGTATTTTTCGATGTAGATAATGCAAATCCTCAAAAATGGCGGAGTCATTATTTTATTTTAACACATTGTATTGGTGTGGTTTATGGTCGAGTTGTGCAGAAACAATGCTCTTCCTCGTTTTTTACTACAATATTGGGTGCCAAAGATTGGGGTTTTGATTTATTTTAAAACTGATCTTTGATTAGATTTCGTAAATGAATAAAAACACTTACATTTATTCAAAGGGTGATCTTTAAGACCTAGAAAGTCGTAAAGTATCCACCTTAAACATAGGACACAAATAAGCGACACAAAAAAAACATTATTTTGTCATTCTGACATATTCTGAAAAACCTTTACTCCTATGCGCGTATCTTCATAAATTATTTTCGCATGCACATGCGCACAACTAGAAAAAACAACGAATAAAATTTTCCTTATATTTCAGATTCTAAACACCTTTTTACTAAATAAATATTTACAAACTAAAGGTTGTCTTTCTTTTTAATATTGAATAAATTTCATAGATAAAATATAATTAGTAAATATAATATACGAAAAAATAATAATATCAATATTTTTTTCTTATATTTAGCTTTTATAGGAAACCGAATAACATTTCCGGTATTCAGTGACGTCAGTAAGCCCCTTTCAAAAATTAAATTACAAAAAGTGTAAAAATCAAATGTAAATGATGAAACACGATAGTCACGAATTCAAAATTATATATTATTAAAATTACTCATCGAATGCATTTTAATTGAATATCGTGACAAAACACATGCTTTAAATTAATCAAACCTATAATTTTCTTTAAATAAACAATTAATTATCTCGTAAATAAACAAAAAAAAAACTCGCTAAGCAAATATATGCAAAAAACGGACTTGCCCCGAGTGAGGATCGAACTCACGACCTTAACGTCTTGCGCTCCATTAGCCAGGATAATACCATCTGGACAACTAATAGCACGGTCCAATCTCCAGGATAATGTCTTTTGTAGTCGGTCTCTTTGAAGCTTTATTTTTGGTATTTCCCGAAATATTTCCGGGGCATAATTTTACAATAGTGCACTTAAGGGATTAAAAAATGCAATAATTTTTTTAAATATGAAAATTACAGTAGAGAGCTGCCTTATATGTTGATTTTAATAATATTTGAAGTCTTTACCTGCTTTGTATAAATAAGTTAGTTGTTTTATCTGGAAAGGCTGTATCCACATCTTGTGGGCGTTAGAGTTGTATGAAGTGTTGTGACCATCATTTTATTATGTGAAGGAAAAAGCAATTTCAACGAAATATATTTTTGACTACCATGAATCACTTGAACAAATTTTTACAGAATATAGTGATAACGATGCGTTCAGTTGATATAAGTGCACTATATGGTGACATAGTAAATAAAAATGTTGGTCATTTTTAAATTTCTGTTATGATACTTTAGAAAGCTTCCAAAATCACAGTTATAATGATGATTTATTTTTTATTTGATAATTTTGACATCATATATATTTTAATAATAAAAATACATATTTGAGCAAAGTCAGACTATGGGTATATTAATTCGCTTTTTTCACATTTCGCTTCCTTAACGATACATATTTGTATAAGTTCTGACCTGATTCATGATTACATCATGAATTGTTTTCAATTTATTTAATAATTTATCTAATCCAACTCCGGGAGCTGAATTCCACTTTGAGAAAAAAGCTTTAATTGAAGACGGGAGAAACTATTTCATGTCTAAAAAATAATCAAATGCTTCTTGCTTGAAATGAAAAACGAATTGTTACCATGTAAACAAATAACGATAATATTGTAAAAAGAGCCGGCTGCGTGGTAAGTGATCAATGTTCGGGTTTGGTTACGGAGGTCACTGTTCGAATCCCAGTACTGACAGCTAATAAAATTTATAAGCTGTCAGCACTGGGACAATAATTAATTTTATACAATCGATTTATGGATTTCTGTTTGGAGACATAAACGTATATGATGTTTTGAATTCTTACCTATCACCTATCACATCATACAAAACGGAGTGAGAGCGATTAGCGTGAGTGTGTTCGAATAAAATACAATGAAAAGGGACATTGTATTTTTGTAAAACTTATGGCAACGTTATTTATATGAAAAACTTTCAGAAACACCGAGTATTTCTAAACATCAATATTGTTATCTATTCCAGCCTTTTGGGATGATCTTACATTGTTTCCAACATTGACTTCGAGGAAGTAATCAATATAAAACAAAATTTTAACCAATAATAGCAAACTGTAGGTACTATATTTTTTAAGAAGGACTGCTAGCATAGTGCGATTGGGTAGGAATGTCGGTACGTTGTAAAATTAATTACCCCAAAGACGGGCGATGTCTGTTCTTGGACCCTCACACAATACGGTGGTCGTAAAAACGTTCATGCTAAAATATTTCTAAAGTAAATCGATAATAAAACCCCATTTTTTTCAAAATATCGCCTTAAATAATACAAGAATGGTTTATTTTACAATCCGTGATAGCTTAGTGAATATTTTAGCTCAAATTAGTGGAATTTAATTACGTTTTCGAAGAAAATTATACCAAATATGATACGCGTTATTATGGTCACCATTGGAGCTACACAGATTGTCTCAAAAATACGTTTGACTTTTTGTTTAAAACCGTACTCAATTTGCTGGTAATACGAGTAAAATCTGGACCCAGAGTAGACTATTAGTATTGAGTAAATCTAGTGAGAGTGCAAAGTGTTAAGATTATGAGACTTACGCGCTGCCTACTGCGCTATCGAGGCCGTTGCAACGTCGAAAAAAGTATTGTATTAGAACAACAGACAAGTATTTACAGACAATACATTGGCTGTTATTGGTAATAATAGTCGTTATGTTTAAAATATTTTGTATAATTTAAAAATAAAAAAACATATTGAATATTTTTTTACAGATGAGCCGTCGTTACGATAAATCAGAAAATTATGTGTGTTCATAGGATATCTCTAGTCAAATATCTTCCAAAAGATGCACAACTATGAAACCGTCTACCTATCTCAATATTATAAATGTAGTTTTCGTAGTTAATTGAATCAAAATTCCATTTAATGTTCTCTTGTAATTAATTCGACTAAATTAAAATCAATTAAAAAACACCCGTTTTCAAAATATGTTAAAATATTTATAACAAAGGCTAACAACTAAAGATATTTTGGTAACGTTACAGTTAAAATAATTCCCATAATTATTGCTTTTAACGCTGTCGGAAATAAGTAATATCGACCACCACGTTATAAAAAGTAGAAAAGGTGTGTTCTGTGTATCAAAAGGATGTATCTGAATACTCACAATTACTTTTTAAAAAATGTGTTACTATACGAATTGTAACAAGTAGGGGTTCTGAAGTCTCGGGGTTTTCAAAGTCCCAGGACCCGAGGCGTGACAAACTCAAAGTCCCGGGACATCCCGGGACTCGAGACTTTTATTTCCCCTTCAATAAAATTATAATTTTAGTAAAATGAAATATTTGCATTTATGTGTGTATGTATTTATATATTACATACACTCGGCGCCCTTTGAAAGTACGCACAATCTAGTAAAAATCGCGTTTTTTTAATACAACGTTTAATAATTCCGCCGTCAGGAGTAAATTTATGACCGTAACTTCACAATACAGCTTTTAGACCTGTTTTGTCCTATTGAGACATTGGTACCTTTGTGAAATAGTGAAAAAACATTTGTACATAAAACAACATTAGGTATGAACATTTAATTTCAATATTTTGTAATTAGCTTTTGCTACAGTTATATTACAATATAAAAACACGTGGTATTTAAAACTTCTACGAAATTATAAATCCCAAACATCTGCTTTTCTATCTTGCTAAAACCTCGGATAAGTGTCACGTCCCGACCATGTCGTGTCCGTTTTTATTGGGGCTCCCCTCTTATACCTGCTTTCATTCAATACACATAAGTCCTTTTGTGGGTTTCTTAACAACAAGAATTGTTTTTTTCAAAATTATAATGTACATGTTATTAGCGCATTATAAATCATAGTCACAATTCCCGGGACATTTTCCAAAAATGTCCCGGGACTTAAGACAGCAAAAAACCTAACCTAACCTAACCTAACCTAACCTAACCTAACCTAACCTAACCTAACCTAACCTAACCTAACCTAACCTAACCCAACAAGTCCCGGGACTTTTACTCACAAGTAATATCGATCGGCTAGTCACAAAAATATAGTGAGACGTATCCTACGAATCAAAATGATTTCGCATATAACTCACGCTTATCTTATAAAAATATGCATAGTTTAATATATAAGTCTCTTGAATATATTATTGTTTTAATGCAGAAAGAAACGAGTAATATGGATTATAATACTATAAAAAAGTTGACGTCTGCTTAAAAAGAAATTGTCGTTTTACACTACTCTTAAATAATAATGGTATAATGTATGTGCTTAGCATTTAAAAATACCGAAAAAAATATTTATATATACGTAGAAAGCCGTTTATAATTTAAACAAGATGACAATTACGAAAATGTTAATTGCTTAAGAGAATGGCATCAACTTTCGTTTATATCGTTAAAAAAATGTAATATGTCACTCTCAACAGAAAACAGTACAAAATCATCGGTAAAAAAAATCTCCGTCCATTTCGAATTAAGCTTTTCGTTGTTATGTAAAAAAAAGTGTATTTGCGATAACTTCATTATTAAACGGAGTTGTTAAAAAAAATTCTCCGACGGGCTCCAAAACTTCCAAGTATTTCTACTTTGTTAATGTATTTCAACTAAGCGAAATTTCATAGCATAATTTTGCATTTTTTTTAATATTAGTAACTATTTTGATTTCCTGTGATAATCTTAATAATCAGTGGCAGTTCTAGGTACTGGGCTAGGTGGGCTAAGCCCGACCTGCATTTTTCACCCAAAACTTTAGATGGCTGAATAAAAATGAACAGCAATTCGGCCGCTGAACAAAATAAATACATTTATAAGCGTCACTAACCTTCCCCAAATGAATATAATATCTTTGTAAGACAATGGCATGTCTACCTACAATAATATTCTCGATTGTTTTTTATTACAATTTTAAGCTGAGCCGGCATAAAAAAAACAATAACCCTATAAATAATTCATAGAGAACCTTCAACGTGACGTCAGTCTGGCAACACCTATGTACATGCTATTGGTCAGGGGCTACCGCTTTCCATCCCAAAACCATAGACAATATTTCTTTACACTGGAACGCAATCTAGCACGATTCGATTTTGTTTGTATTTGTATGTACGGAAACGTCATCAAACACACAGGACTGTATTTCAAATTTACTGGCTTCTGTCATTCATCGGGGGCTAAATTGGAATTAGTCCATGGCCCATACAAACATACCAATATCTTTGTATTTTATGAAAGTGACAGGTATCGAATCTCAGTGACAGTTCTGTATTGCTTTTTTTACTTGTTATTTCACTTTGAAAGAGACAAATTTAAGGTCACGTATTATTATTTCTTACTTACATTAGCATTGATTGTATTATATAGTAATTTATGCTTTGCAGTAGTGTCGTAGTATTTGTTAATTTGCTTGTAGATTAATGTATAAGATGAAGTGGAAGCATGCAAAATGTCGTAAATAGTATACAATGCTATGCTTTTCTCTAGCCCACCCAAGATTTCAGGTCAGGAACCGCCACTGTTAATAATGTATAAAACTTCGGCCTGATCGTATTGTAATACAACTCATTCGTCTTATTTGGGCGCTGGGCTTAAGACGATCACTTATTTAAAAAAAAAATGATTATTTATATTGTATGTATTAAAAAAACTATTGTACCTGCGGCCCGCCGTTTATTTTGAATTTTTAACATGAACCTACGATCAAAAAGTTTGCCCAGACTTGGTTATAACCCATGATAATTAAAACCACAGTTCAAATTTTTATTATTACTAATAATCTAAGAAATTCAATATAATGTATGTTATACAGTCGAAAACGATCCATATCGACATATAAAATATAGGATAATAGAGCTTAAATATATTTTTTGGCCGATATATCATAATAAAAAAGGACCATTATTGGGATTAGCAAATCTAGTAATTGTGTTTTTTGTATATATGTAAATAGAAGCACGCAAATCTGTTTTTAGAAGCGGCCATTGAAAATGATTTAGTTTGCAACATGAGCGACGGTAAGTACTTGGATTCGAACCTGTATACACTAGGGCAGATATGGCGAACGAGGGACCCGCGAAATTATCTGACCCGCTTGAATTTTTAGAAATAAACTCTGAAAATTATGAAAAACGAGTTTCTGTGACAATCTGGGAAAAAGTATACCAAATCGCGGATTTCAAATTCCTCAGTGAGCTAAAAAAAAAAACGAGCTTCTATGACAATCTAGAAAAAGTATACCAATTCGAGGATTTCAAATTACTCGGAGAGCTAATCTCAATCCCGGGATCCCTATATGTAACCCGTGGCATGATTTTTTATTATTTTTAAAATCAAATTTGACCCACTTGCGAAAAAAGTTCGCCATCCCTGCACTAGGACATCCAATCCCGGGATCCTGTTCAATTTTCTAATCCCGAAATTCCGGGATTGGGATGGCCGAAAATTTACACGAAATTGGCAAATTAAAGATTTGAAATTCTTCGGTGAGCTAAAAACAAAAAAAAGAGGTTCTGTGAGAATCGGGGAAAAAGTATAGCGAATTGAGGATTTCAAATTCCTCGGTGAGAAAATCTCAATCCCGAAATCCTGGGATTGGAAAAAGGCTCCGGAATTGGATACCCTAGTATACACCAACACCGAAAAGGACCTCGTTGGCATCTCAGTGGAAAACACAGCTTTAGACTTTCATTGGAATAACAAAGTTATCAATTGTAATCAAATATTGCTGTTATTTTCATCATTCATTAATACAATATTTTATCTTATTTTTTAATACGCCCATAGATTCAATAAACTCTATTTCACAAATGGGTAACGAACATATTTTATATCTTATTTCTTAAAGTCATTGAAATACATAAGTAAAGTAGTAATTTCAATTGAAAGAAGTCTAAATAATCGTAAAAAAGCAGTTAGACCATTTTACGTGGGACTTCTCAATCTATAAATAACTTAAATGGGAAAAATTCTGTCCCTAGGACACAATAATTCATGAATGGTGAATGAAGCCATGTTTCATATAGGGTTGTAAGAAATATGGCCATAAATATTAATGAAAATAGGAAAATTAAGTTAGGAAACAATAGACAACATATCAAGCTCATCAAACGAAGCCATAAAACGACAATATATGAATTTATTACTCACAAAATCTGTTCGAGTTCAGCTTTTCTAGCTTGACAGCTTAGCAATTTGTACAGGGTTGAATTGGAAACTAGTGTCTTCTATTTTCTTCATATTCAGATCCATTGCGATAAACGAAAATATTTGCCAACAATTCAAAACTGAATACTTATCCGCTGATAGATGGTTGTTGGATATTTATTGTACACATTTACTATTCTGTACAACAGATTGGTACCAAATCGATTGATCTTGAAATACCTGAACGATTTTTTGCGAAATTCTTTTACAAAATTCTTTTCAAACGATGACAAAATCGTAAATGTCTCACGTACAATATAAATGATGTTTTTTTAGTTTTTGATAAAAATCAAAAACACGCATTTACGGAATCCATTAAAATGTCGTAAATTTATATCAACTCGGTTTTAAGTTATCATATTATGATATTAATTAATGACATTTTAATTTAAAGAGATATGATTGATAAAGTATTGTATCAAACAATCAAACACTTAATACATATATAGGGATTCCAACTAGGAAATCCGGATATCCGATATCCGGATATTTCCCCAAATATCCGGATAGTATTCGTTATAATTTTTAATGAAATATTTTACAAAATTGACGAAAGATGATATGAATACTGGGGTATTTACTACCTGCGAGAAACCATTACTTAGGAGTCGTGTTTTTTATTACCTTCTCCAAACTCGGGTGTTATGAATATCTTATCTTGCTATCTTAATACTTAAAAGTTCGGCAAATCTTTAATGCCAAATTTTCATTCATTGAAGAAATGCCGTTGCAGTAATTTAATGCAGCTGCAAATTTTCAATATTTTAATATGGTGGAATAGTATTGAAATGTGTATTGTCGCTATCTAAGGCATTATAGAAGTGAGAAAGGATTTAGTCAGGTTGATCGTGAAACATCGTCATTTGCGTGCGAGTTCTACAATTCATCACTGAAAACCAAGCAATCGAGACCACTGTTTACATATTAAAATTTTAATAATTTTGTATAAAATTGTAGCAATGTCAAGACGCTCGAAAGTATGGACTCATTTTATGAGAAAAGATAATAGATGCAACTTGCAACATGAAATGGGCAATTCTATTTCATCTCTCGCGGAAACTGACGACAGTACAAATGACAATAAAAATAATCTGAAAAAAGATTTTAAATACTTAGATCAATTTCAAAACAGGACAGAAAAGTTTAACGTGTTGTTTAAAACACTATAAACATAATAACAATATAACCAACATCAACAGCAACGGAACGAGTATTTTTAACAGCAGGACAAATTAAAATTAAATAAAGATCAAATTTAGAATATGATACATTGAATGCTCTCCTATTTTTAAAATATGAATTGTTAAAATCTGAATAAATTACAAATAAACTCCTTTTTAATGTATTATTTTAGTACATAAATTTATATATGTAGTAATGTTTTGTTATTTTCATACTTACTGAAAATATCCGGATAGTTTAAGTTTTACTATTCGATATCCGGATAGTAGAAAATGACGAATAGTTGGAATACATATACTAATTCTACATATTTGACCAAAAAAGGATTTTCTTTAAAATATTATGCGTTTGTACCAAGCATTGGCAGTAAACACATAAAAAGCGATAAAGCAATTTTGATACTATGTATAAGCGATCAAAAATCAATTTCATCTCTGCGGCTGAGAGGTCAATATGAGAGTGGACGGTTTTATAAACCCTTTTATGGATTTGTTTGAAAGCATGGGTGTTTGTCATGTTAAAATTTTCATCCACCCATCCATCCGATTCTAAATACGAAAGCGATGACTAAGTGTGTAATACTAGCCTTATTTTTCTATCCGTTAAAGATATGTTGGTAGACTGAGTGACAAAAAGGTATCAAAGAAATACTTATCGACTTTGGAAAGGAAAAAGTACATAGCCCACAGTTTTTTCAAAATGGGTTTTTTTTCGATAATCGCAATTTATACAACTTGATACACGTTATATCAAAAGGATGTAAGCTGGAAATGCCGAATTCGTATCTAAATTTAGGGGTCTGTCTTAAAAAGATTCTTCTAGTCTTATCAGATAAAGTCAATTAAAAACCAATTTTGTCAGTCATCATGCACTTTAAGGTTGTGTAAATTTCATAATTTGCCATTGGCCCAAAATCATCAAAAAACGTTTTTTTGTGTCTTCTGTAAATTTTTTTATGAGTGGGCTAAGTTCTTTTTTCTTTCCACATTCGTTAAGTTAAATATCATTAGGAGTCCAACGGGACTTTTCTCTGTTATCTATTTCAACCGTCAAAAGCTGATAAAAAAAATCTCTACGCTCACCGTAATGGTATTGCGTATTTCAGACCGACAGAAATAAGTGTCTAGAATATGGGTGGGGAACCTTTCCTTCTCTAAAGGCCGCATTCATTTTTCTGATTCGACATAAGGCCACAGTAAACATTGACTAGGGAATCTTTGGCTGGAAAAAAAATCATGCCAATTCCTGAAGCATACCCAGAAAATTGCGGATTTCCCAAAACTATCAGCGTGGGATCATTTTTTTTTTAGGTCTTCCAAGGACTTTGACATCGAAAATCTCAATAGTTTACGGATTTGCTTGAATTATCACCAGGGTAGCAAAAAGGCCGCAGGTTCCCCACGCCTGGTATAGAATCTAGCTACATCATTTTGGACATGAGAATATCCCTGCATATACTCTTCGTTGGGCGCGGAAATTTATTTAAAAAAAAAACAAGCCCGATGCGCCTCTGTAACCGATAAGCTCCTAAAAATTCGCAAACTGACCATTATAAGCCTCACAAAGTCTAAAAAATTGACATTTCACATATTCACTGTTGAGGAATGTCGTAAACTTGTAATCCCATTACACTTTCTTACACAATAGTGATTTTTTGAACTTTTACATGTATAATAAATCAAATAAAACAAATCCATGTGCTTATCATATCGTACGACAATATCAGGATAGTGTAGCTTTTCCCAGATGGTGGGTCGCAAGCTTGAATATTTTTGGTTAACATCACACAGGGATGGGCTGGAAGGGGCTCGGAGGGGCTTTCGCGAGCCCCTTGCGGTGTATGGTTTTTATGTAATATGAAATAAAAGCCTATGTTGCATTTAGAAATTTCTTGTAAAATATATTTATTTCGGGTGCTTACTTGAGGATATTATTTGCAATCGCGGCTCATTCCAAAATTGGACAAAAATGGAACCTGAATTTCATTTCGTAAAACAATAATATACATTTTAAAAGAATTTTTAGTTTTTTATCACTTTGGAATGATATTTTGTATGTTATCAAGTCATGTTTGAGTCTAATTTCTAAAAATACTTTAAAAAAATATATTTATCTACAAAAATTACATTCATAGTTCAAGTTTCAACAATTTTGGAATGAGCCGGGCTTGCAAATAATAGCCTCAATTACGAAGTCACTAGGAATTCAAAATAATACATTTTTACAGTGCATATTTTTTTTTATTATTTCAAAACAATATACAATGATCCAATATTACTTTTAATGTATTTACTGTCAATTCTTGGCGAAAAGGCGTTATTTTATATAATAAGACACATTTTTTTATAAATTTCATATTATGAGGAGCAAACATTCCAAAAGTGTTTTGTCACACAAATACAAAGCTTGGAAAATGATGATTTAAGTGTTTCAAAAGTGACGGTTTGTATGAATGTGTCAACTTTATGATTTAATTTTGATATGAAAAAAAACCTTCTTGGACACTAATTTTGATTTCCATTCATAGGTTTTATTATGGGCTATCAGAATTGATATAAAACGCCATTTTTCAAAATTTGTGACAAAACACTTTTTGAATGTTTGCTCCTCATTTCTAATATAGATCAGTACCAATTTTGGTCATTAATAACACATCAGTTGATAATGATGATGAGAAAAAACGGTCATGATATATTTAATAAAAATGTAGCTCTACTATGTACAATAAAGGTGTTTTATGATATTTTAAGCAATTACTTTGTAAATAAAGAATATTTTTTTCCCAGCCATTTGTTCATTTTACATACAAACGATGGTCTCGATTTATACGGAATTCAATTACACGGTGTTTTTGGGAATCATTATTTTTAAGTGAAAATCAAAGTAGATGTACATCTGTATTTTGCGAATGGTAATCTTAAAGAGGTATTCTTGTAAATTAACTATTTATATTCATTGAAAACAGTTCAATAAAATCGAAATAGACTTTCAAAGAATTTTATTCGCTCGTGATACACGCTCTGAATTTTTTTTATCTCTGTTTTTATAGCAGTGTTCCGCAACCTAAGGCCCACGGGCACCTTAAAGCTTACAAAACATATTTAAAATTCCTGCCACTAACATAAACTTTATAATATAAAACTAGAAAAAATCAGCATTGCTTCAAATGTACTGAAAATGTCTTCTGATATTTTCTCTAGTGTATATAGATATCGAATGTGGAAAGGAAAAAAGACGTAAGCCACACATAGCAAATTTTACAAGAGGCACAAACAACGTGTTTTGATGATTTTGGGTAATATGTAAATTGTGAAATATCCATTACCTCACGGACACTTCTAAGCTGGTGTTTAATTGACATAATCTAATATTAATTTAAGAAATTGTCTATGAAAAACCTTTTTTTCAGTCTTTTCTCTCGGTTTAAATTTTCAAGACCTCAACTTTTTCAAACATAAAAGCTAAATTTAGATACTAATTCGGCATTTGCAGCTACATCCTTTTGACAGAACGTGTATCAAGTTGAATACATTGTGATTAGCGAAAAACAGCTGTTTTGAAGCCTTTTTCCTTTCCACAGTCGATATATAAAGGAAGCTAGTATATATAAAATATCTCCTGGTGTAACGCTTTTTTGCTCAAGTAGAACAACCATGTGCATTCGTCACTCGTGGTTCATGACAGTGCATCACGGGAGCTCTAAGTATTTTAACACCAATAACTCTTTATATGTTTAAATACATTGTATGAATGTATATATTCACATAAAATTAATGTGTGTCGATTTTACGTTAAGCTCCTAAATAATTAAGATTTACCGTATAAACATAAAAATATCATAACATTTATAGTAATATCAGAATTGAAATTACAAGATACTTTTCTTGTTTTGCGAGATGGCAACAATACTTAGCCTACATTTTACCTAAAAGCGACGGACAAGCCTTTCTGTAAATGAAGCATGACATATGATTGTAAAAACTCAGTACGTACATGTATATACTACTTATTTCAATTTTAATTGGACCCCGGAATAAGCGCGATTATTTATTTTTAAATAAAAATATATGAAATTTGAATCGTTCAAACTATGTACATTCTCACGAATTTTGTCACTAACGACCCGGGTTTCGCCTTTCGGCATCTTCAGGCATTCAAGTGCACGGATGAACTTGAACTGTCAGTCGAAATCTTAAAATTATAAAAATATATGACGTGAAAAATCTCAGCGGTTTTGTCACGGGGAAGCGCACCTCAATCTTCGATCGAAGCTATTGAGGTACCCGTTTTAATAAAAAAGTTGTCGACCTCTCTGAATTGCAGTATTATTATTTACTGCAAGTTAAGCGACATACAAAAAAGACATCAAAGTGTTTGAAAAATCGCAGATGACAGTGGACGAGACGTTTTTTTTACAATCTTTGTGACTGACTTTCTTTGTGATTCATTTACCGGAACACTGATTCGTGCGGTGCATTTTCGCCTAGCAACCAACTCTCGGATGCTTTATTAGAATTGCAGCTTGCCCGAGACGATTTTGAACGCAAGTTGAATGTTTCGATCTAGTTATTTAGATAATAGTTCGATACAAATAAATTCTTTACTTAACGTGATTCAACATTGTTTTATTTTACCAATTTTGCAATACTCATAAAATTCGGGGTTCTTGTTAATTTTGCGAGAGCCGTTTATAACATTATCAATTCGTTGGTTCATAATTATATAATACAGAAAATACGCGTTTTTTTCTGTCTGTCACAAGAATTCCTTTAAACGGTGAAAATGAGTGATGTGCTGTTTTTACATGCAATTCTGGCTGTCATTTCTAGGTCAACTGTGCTATTTTTAACTTTTAAAATTGAGTTAATTTATTATGAAATTTTCAAATTTCAACTTCAAAAATTCATCATAAGTTAGCATATATCCCGGGTGAAGACAATTTATATATACTAGAAATCATATAATATTGAAATGGTCTTTAAAAACAAAAATCATGTTACAAACGATAAGTAATAGTGCATTAATTGAAATGTTTAAATTTCGTGATTATTGAAAATAGCAATTATTATCCCGAAGCAAGGTTTTTGGACTTATTGCCATCTGGTAGTAATACTTACGAATTAACACTGATAATTGCATGAAACTAAACTAGATGCACGAACTAAAAACGAATTATATAGATTGAAACACATTATTGTTTTATGAATGCTATTAACTTAATAACACGTATATTATTCGGCGTAATAAACTCTAAGAATATAATTATTACAAACACATGTTTTTTTAACTGTTCACTTTATATCATAAGCTGTATTAATTATGTCTAACCAAGGTCCGTGGATGACCCTTAAACAAGTCATTGACAGGAAAAAAGGTTTTTTTTTTACATTAAGAAGATACAAGACGTATATTTTAATTTTAGTACTTGAGAACATATAAAAAATACTGCTGACCTTAAGCTGTCTGTGGGTACGAAAAAACTTTGCCTTGGAAGTTTGACCCTTATTCTTTCAATACTTTAGGCGCTTAAAATATTTATAGTTCTGATTGACGGTGTAGTAAAATAAATATATATCTTTAAATAACTTTTACAAACAGCAAATTCTGTACTTATAAAAATCTGTGCACGCCGACGGTTGCTTAATCTTTAATTTGTTCTGCTTAGTATTTACTATAGTAAACCTTGATACATCAGATTTTGTGAACATTTTTATATATAATACAAAATCGAAAATCGTCCACTAGTAAACAAATTTTGTGCAAGATTAACAAAAAATGACACAGATAGAGATTGAAATACCGGTATTACGGAAACAGAAATCCCGGTACTTGTTGTGTTTTTCTTAATACAAAAATACCGATTTTTAAAATGCATAAATACCATTATTTCGGTATTTTAATTATAAATCCATTTTTTATGTTGCATTCTTTCGGCCGTGATGGCAATTTTCTTAGCAGTTATATGTTGTATTTTTTTATATATAAATATCAGTCGAAGTTGGTTATTACGAGGAAACGAAATAAGCAACGTTCCCTCTAAGCTGCGTGCGTGCGCGGCCGCGCAGCAGTTGAGAAGTCCCCGCGCACTCATTCCGAGTTGGCGCGCACTACAAGACAATTGCTCAATTGATATTTGATCCGCGCAGTCTTTTAAATTTCCGCGCATCTAAGCCTTCGGCTTAGAGGGAACGTTGGTTATAAGCAGTATTATTAATAGCAGAGAATAGGTATTTTTAAATGCTTACAAACATACCCATCACCTGAAGACATTAAGTATCTGGAGCGGTCACACAACACGAAAAGTCGCAATTCAAACAAAAATACACAATTAGAATTTATTTACACGCATATTACATTTTTCTGTCAGTCCACTTTTCTTATAAAATTTAAAATTTATGTTTGTTTCACTGTTTTCACTCTCATTGACGATTTTTTTGCTCGGTATGTCTGAGAAGTAGCTCGTTATAAAAGTGAATAAATGTATAGAGAAAACCATAAACTTCAATATTAATTAATGTTTCCTCATTATATCCGAGATGTCGCTATTTCCGTGATAGTAATAACCGAGTTAGACTGTATATAAAACACGTCCACCTCAAGATATGCATTGACAGCCCAGGTAGGTATCCTTTGCTGCCGACGTGTCATATAATTTACGCAAATAACAAAGTTTAAAAATAAGGATTTCAAAGGTAAAAAACCGATCTAATTCACATTTTTGCATTTTTTTTTAATTTTCCTGTATTTGAAGTCACTAATTACCATTATATTAGTGGAAAAATAGCCTAAATCAACTTTTCACCTACATCACGTGTCATATAAGCCCATATTGTACTGTTGGTATGTACATATACATAAATGCCCCTCAAATATCGATTATATAACAGTAAATAAATTGCTTCAAATTAATGGATTTTAACAACAAGAAAACACTTCGATTGCTAACTAAGCATTAAGAAATCAATCTTTTTTCATTGTAAGATACTTTTTCGTTGGTCATTAATATTACATTACATTATTTAACTATTTTTGAAGAATTTCGTGTTGCGACAGTTAATTTCTTCTAAAAACATGGTCTTTCGGTACATTAAATAAATAAACTCCAAAACAATCGAGTTTCTTATATGACTCAAAGAAAAAGTCATAGAGCTTCGCTCGTTTTGTGGCTCATTATTATTGTTGACTAGATATTTTCACCCACTTTATTTCGTATTTTCAAAAAGAAGAATTCATGAAAATATGATTATTATTATTCACGGTAAAACCAGACGGCGCATTGTTAATCGTGCGACCGTGAAAGTTTGAAAGAACAATTTCATTCAACCACTTTATTGCTTATTCAACTTATTGCTCCGTAGTTATAATTGAGGTCCAATGATTCAAAAGTGACTGCTAGTTATATATAATATATTTTATTGTAGACTACGTAATTTTGTAACGTAATAAAAATAAGTATGTACTAACTCATTTTCAATTTATTAACAAACTATAATAAATATTATAATAAAAGTAGTTTTTTGATTTCGTTATTTGTTGTTAATTGTGGTGCAAATGCTGGATGGAGTACATACAGTTCTTTTAAGAATAATGATTAAGAATCAATGTGGAGTGTATAAAGTGGAAAGGGAAGGTCAAGACTTGTTTACTGAAAATAAAAATATGCACATAAGGGTTTGTCACTTTTAAAAAATGGGGTTTGAAAATTACGGTTTTTAGAAAAGTTTGCGGCATTTTTAAACTGGTTTTTTCAACATAAAAAACTGGTTTTTAATATTAAAATATTCACATAATATTAATTTATTTCGATATTATATATTAATGAAACTTTATATCGTATCGTAAGTATGCGTTTAAAATATTAGAGTAAAGTTTTTTTAAAAATCTTTTTGTTGTGAATTTTGAATCGCATGTTCACGAGTACATCAAACTCAAAAACTCGGAGGGCTAAATTTGACTTAGGCGAGCCTAAGAACAAAAGAGAAACAAATTTGGATCTTCCATTAGATGCCTTAAAATAATAGGACCCACATACTTCATTACTCAACGAAAGAGTATTTTCTAATTCAGAAAATTTCGGATTTTCCTTTTTGTTTTTTTATCGAATCAAAATTCAGTAGTTTTTGATAGTGTTTGTATTACAATAGATAAACAAAGTTTTTAAAAAAATCAATATTTTTTTTATTTTTTATCGAATTGTCCAGTTTTTGTAAAACTGAGTCAAACCAAGTTTAAGGAAATATTGCAATTCGAAAACTGGTTATTTTATAACCCCTAATCCACAAGGCCATTCGAGGAAATTTATATATGATATTGAAAAAACTGTCCGTACTGGGATTCAAATGCGTGACCCCCGTGTTCTAAACCAACGAAATTGACACTAGAACACGCAGCCGGCGCAATTATTTATTATAATATTTATAAAGTATACAATTTAGAAAACATATCCTAGCGCCGCCAAAAAAAATATAACTGTTCTAAAGTATCAAGTTTATAGCATTTCAATATCAAATCATATAATTATTTGGTGTCAACAGTGATATTATTTCTCCATATTATTTAAAATATAGTCGGTTAATATGTGAAAAGTTTGTGTTTGAATTTTCATATTTTTTTTAACAGACGATTTTTTAAAATGAAGACTCAATCAGTGAGATGTTGTTTTTAATTGCATATTAAAATAATCACCGAGCCACCGTTAAGCTTAGTGACTTTGACTCGAATGTCTTGTGTTCAAATCCACATTGTTCTCAGTCCACATGTATTGAAGACCCAATTTACTTTTTAATATTTTATTTTTTCTCAGCAATCAACAAAAAATGAATCTCATCTAAGCAAAGATAAATAATTCATAGACAAACTCTGGAATTCGGGAATGATCAATAATTAATATCAAATACTTTGCCTAGTTTTTAAAATATGTCCTCTATTTGCCAATTATTATAAAACAATATTATATTTAATTACGTATAATTTATCAGGGCTGTGAAGTCGGAGTTGAACTATTTTAACTGGAGTTGGTCTCGAAAAAAACTAAAGACTTTAAGTCCTTCGCTAGGGTTAAAATGCGGCCAATGCATGTTACTTAACCTAAAAAATAATTTATGTCGTGTTTAAAGTTAAGGTCAGAGTCTTATTTTTTAACGACTCCCAGAGCCCCGTAATTTATAAGGCTCATAATATTGTTATAATTATAATTGTAAAAGTATATTTTACAATTATTATTTTATATAGTTTACTAATAGTATGCCATTGTAATTTATTTGCAAGGTATATTGCCAACTAATTAAAATTTACAAATATATAATTTGGTTCAAGATAATTTACACCAAGTCATTAATAGTTGCGATGGCGGAAATGAATTGAGCCCTCAAGAAGTGAAGTGATCCAAGTAGTTAAAAGGAAAAACTTTTCCATTGGACTTCTAAATACAGTCACGATTTTACTTTGTTTACACATGTTTTGGTGGACTGAATATTTTTATTTTAGGGCGATAACACTATTGCAGTGTTTATTTACTAAGCTCACATCACTTTTACGATACTGACATGTAGTATATTAAAACGTATCTATCTTATTTTTCTAGAATAACCACATGACTCACTTCACCTATTTTTCATTTATAAAACAAAGTCAAACACTTTTGCACTAATTCCAAAGAGTTTATTTATTCAGCCCTCTCCTATTTTATAAAATTTAATTTTTTTTTTTAAAAATATATTGGTTTAAACCAGTGCTTCCCAAAAATTTTCATTCCCCGACCCCCTAAATCTGAAAAAAAAATCCGCGGCCCTACTCAATACAAAACATGTTCTGCGGCGGCCCCGGAAAAATTCCGCGGCCCCCAATCTGGGAAGCACTGGTATAACTACAGTACATAGCAATTATGCCGGAGAAAATGAATAAAGAAAAATTTTTTTAAGATACGGGAAAACCTCATAGTAAAGTTTATTAGTTTATTTGATAGCTTACCAAATAGTGTCTTTATTCGAGACATATACTACAAATAAAGAGAAAATACTCAATACGAGTATGTAGTTTGTGTATTATTTTATAGTTTAATAAAACAATATAAAATGTTTGCTATTTTATTATTTATTATATTAAATACACGCATAGTACACAATTTTAATAATACAATAATGCTGCCGTATTGCATTCGACAAAGATGTGAACGACTTCGTAATACTCAAAGAACTTATTTAATCATAAAAAAGGGAATCAGTTTAATTATACTGATTTAACTGTTACTTTTTTCTTCCTACTCAATTGAAGGAAATCAAAAAGGCCAATCAGGACTCGAACCAAATAATAACAACGAACTATTAATAACGATTTTTATCTCGCACTCCATAATAATTAATCATTTTGCAACGATGATTATTCTTCGAAGTGTTCATTCGGTCCAGCGCCGTAGAAAAAAAAAACAGCTAGCAATGCACCTTTCTAAAAACGATCCAATGCCATTGAACTTTGCAATGGTCAGTTGGCTATTTATCAATCATAAATTTTCAGTTTTGGCACACTAACATTTCTCGACTCACCTGTCGGATGTGTTTAACATTAAATTGAAATCATTATAACGTCATATTTCTCAGCCATTGTTAGGTAAAGTCGTTGCAAGACAATGTGTTTTTGTTTTTTATTTTATTTTAACCAAATTCATGGGGAATGATAATGTTACAATAATATAAAACGGCATTTTACATACAATCTATCTCACAGACGCCGTACTATCACTCAAAAAATATATTATGATTAATCATATTGGAGCAGACATGCACAACGTTTTTCTTATAGCGGGCCGCAAAATACGTTATGATGGGTTCATGCCGCAAAGAAAAATTCAATTTAAATTTAATTTAATTTCACTCAATTCAGTCCAGATGAAATTAAAATATAAAATATACATGAAAGATAGGTAACATTACATTTGACCGTGTTTTTTTTAAACCGTGCAAAAAAAGGATAATGTGTAATTATTTACATTTTTTTATTGTATGTTGTATTTATAATTCAACAGCCAATGCGAGCTATGTATTTGTAAATATTTAACTAAATCTTTTTAAAATTTTAAGCTGAAAAATCAAATCTAATTTTCGATAGAAAGCCTATTTCTATAAACGAAAAAACTTGCTTACATTTGTTAAATTCAATTTGACTTAAAAAACTATGTACTATATTTTAATTTTAGGATGAAAAATTCACATACAAATTCAAATGGGCACCATGCGTTGGGTTGGGCATTCCTGCATTAGATCATTGCAAATGTAGGGCTTTATTTTCCGTACCGCCTGCGTTTTTTTCACGAGTAATAAAAATAATTATTGTGATACTAATGCACAACACTTTCGAAGCAGACTTGAGAGTGGGTTGATTGTCTGGGAAGCTCAAATTGTACATACCTTTATATATGGTGGAGAAGGTTCAGAAGAAATTTTTGAAACTTTTCAATTTTATTTTGAAAGTATTAATTACATGGCTCGATACACCTAGTAACACAACCATTGTAATAACAATGTTATCAGCTTTAATTTTATTTCGAAATATCCACAAAGCGACCGCCGAATCCACCGAAAAAATATCTTTAAAAATTCTTCAATAAAATTATGGATAATCAACTTTATTATAAAAGTGACGGTATACATCAAAACCACTCTAATTTGAAAACTGAGTAAATATAGGAAAACTGTCTATGACTTTTATTCATGTTGAATTTAGATTTTCCCATAAATAATATACTTGTTTAACCATATCCTCTCCCTACTCACAGCATTTAGCTACCTCATGGTGTATTGAAGTTTTTTTTTTAATTCCCTAGGGTACTCAACGTTGTACCAACCACCACCCGTTACGGCTCCACACTCTTCTTACAGGGTGTATTACGTAGCGTAACAACGTTAGTCGTGTTCAATGTTTTGCCAGGGATGTCCCGAGAATAAAATCCTCAAGACTTGGTTGCATGCACTACTGACTACAGTCTGCAGAATGATAAAAAAATTAAATAATAATTGAGTGCAGTTGAAAATATTAGCTTTTATCTATTTAATTCAACTCTTTTTCCAAAAGACGCGGTGAATTCTTTGAAAGCCTTATAATTTGCCTTAGATGCAACCAAGTCGGCATGACCGACGAGGCCGACAGATCCGACAGATAGTCGTATCGTCTTGAGCAATTTTTACCGTTCGTTATCCCAAAAGATGTGATAAGCATCTTGAATCATATATGTACCTGCATTTACATATAGGACTATTTACCAACCGGTCAAGCTGAAAGAGTTTGGCAGCGAAGTAACCGTGGCCAGTTATGAATTGTATTGAAGATTATCTGTTTCCTTAAGTCTCTTTCGTTTCTACCAGGTCCTCCAAAGGGCAACTCTTCCGAGTACATCCTATGGACAGTTATCAATAGCCTTCCATGACTGTGGGGTCCATCCGGTTTGTAAAAGATTCAGGCAGGATTCAAGCTCTCTTGGGACATTCTTAGTACATGTCCATGCCAGGTCTATCGTCGCTTTACTTAATTTTGGACTTGATAAGGGGCTGGTTAGTCCGATCTCTTATCAACGTGTTCAAACCACTGCACTCTCAGTATTCGCCACAGGCGTCTGTTTTCAAAGCACAATAGTAATTTTTATAAATTTTACTGATAAAATCTCATTGAAAGTGTTTTGAAACATTTATTTCAAGAGATGTTTTTACATACCGTTAAAATGTATTAAAAAATATTATTTAATTTTATTTATCTACTTTGATATTAGAATTAAAAAAAATAAGAATCATATAAGCCTTTGAGAGGTCAAATGAGCCCGACTAGTAAAATGGTTAAACTCTTGGACTTTTAAGTACAATCACGTCTTTATTAGGTTTTTTGGTGGATTGCATATTTTTATTTTACGAAAATAACACTATTGCAATCTGTATTAACTGAGGTTACTTCACTTTACCGATACTTTTAAACAGGGCTTCGAAACGTTTTTTTTTTCGTTCCGGTTTTCGTTCCGGCAAAAATAATGGTTTAAACGGTTTTTGGTTTTCGGTTCAGGTCCGGTTCGAAGCCCTGCTTTAAAGCGTGTGGAATATTACATCCCATCTAACTTTTTTTTTAAACACCACTTGGCTCATTTTACTTCTAATATGCCCTATTATTTAATTATTGTTTTAGTTTCTCATTTTTCCTTAGAAAATATATTTTACAGTATTATACATTACGAGAGAAAGATTGTAACGAAAAATGAATGCAGCACAGGCGTGACTTAGTAAAAGTTAACTATCGTGTTCAATTGTTGATAGAATCAGTTCAAATAAATAAATAATCAAAATTAATCACAACACTTACAGCGGAGTGTTTATTTTGACAGCTCGTATGATTTAAAATCACCTGGGGAAGAAATTAAAGTCGATTTTTTAAGCGAGTTTTGTTATATAGAAACCGCAAATACATGAGCGATTCTTTCACTAAACAGATTTCTTTTATATGTAATAATATGAGTTAACTAACTTGCTTTTTTATTTATGCAACATGTTCTCTTGTTGTTAAAGAGTAGTTTAATGAAAGGCATTACTTTCTTTAATCAGATAATTTAATATATCTATTTTTTTTTACATCTTATTAATATTTTTCATTGAGAGGCAAGCATTCACAAAAATACTTTTTTTCTCATTTGTCAATCTATGACATTCTAATTTACTTGTTTTAGTTGTTTTATCTAGATTTCAGAGTCTTAGCAAAGGACTATGGAACGAAATTAGAATGCAATATTAAGTTTTCTATGACTCAAGACTAGATAGATGCAAACGGAGTTGTCAATAGAAAAATAGCAGTACAGCAGTTGAATATATCTTTTACAACCAATAGGCTCGACAAACGAGAGATCCATTGAATTTTGACGACAAAAAGAAGAAGACGGTGTAATTACAATATTTGTCGTTAAAGGTTTCAATCAAACATATAATCGAATATATTCAGCACTTTTTTTGATTTTCAGATATTCGAATATTATTTTTTCATATGCATATTAAACCAGGGATTATTAAATAAGTCATTCAGCTTCGCAATACAACTTGCTAAAATTCTGGGGCTGCCAATTTTATTTGCTCCACTCCCCCATCAGAAGGTGTTTTAAAACACCTTTATTTTTATTTAGTTTAGGTAATGTACATAATATTATAAATTTATTGATATTATTTTTACTAACTTATTATTACTAACAAGTTATTTAAGGGTATTTTATGCGAAGAAGAGTTCAATCAATAAGAAACGAGAGATTATTTTTTTCTCTGTCAGTTCTTGGATAAGAGGAGAAACGCATTAAAATGCACAGCACAGGTCATTTTCAAAATAAACATTACAGAAATTATTTAGAGACGTGAAAATTACGATGTTACAAACCAAACACCAATGATTTTATGAAAAATAATTAATGAACATGTCATGTTGTATTTAAAATAATACTTTTATAGAATTTTACAAACAAAAAACAAGAATCTAAGCATATCAACGGTCTACTCCCTGGAGCTCTGAAATTCCCTCCAAGGGGGATTTCCTACTGGCTGGGAACCTCTGATAAAATACATGTTTTATTTAACACCAGATTACTCACTCAACACACGAGAAGGGAACTAGTATATGCCTACAATTATTTTTCTTGGCAGGAATACAAAATAACAATAAGTAAATACGTTTTTGATTTTGTTTCATAGATCATATAATAGTATTCGAATGCTGTTATTAAAGGTTTTAATAAAAGAATATTTGCTATATTTAAGTAAGCTAATATAATAAAGCCCACAATGTTGAATATGCGTCAAAAAGCATCATCACACTTTAAAGGCTTTTAAAATCTTAAATAAATTCTTGCTTTGAATATTTGTTTATTATACTCATATACCCTGATTTTATTATGACTCGTTAAGTACCTTATGGTAAAATCGTTTTAAAAATGTAATTTAGATTTATTTATTCAACTTAAAATAATAAAATAATTTCGGCTGACTTTAAGAATAATATACACTATAATGTCAGATTATATATGTAAATCTGTGACTCTTATTCCAGGCGAGACCTTTTATTTTGAATAATTTAAGGTCGACTTCTGTGTTGAGAACAAATTGAACCAACGCGATCTTCGATAGCCAATCGTGTAACAGATTAATCAATTTAATTCGTTCTGTTTTGTAAAAAGATATGTCATTTTTGTTTTGATAAAGGAGAATTAATTACACGTTCTGCTCCATAAAGTAAAAATCGTGTAGGAAATTTGAGTATTTATTAAGTTGCATACCATTTCCGCTCCAATTTTGAAGCGTTGACTGTTTTTTTATTAATCCGTGGGTATAAATAAGGGCTTGCGTAACCGGTAACGGCTTAGTCGATAAACCGTCGAGAATCCACCATAGGTAAATACCGGAAAATTAAAAAAAATATTTGTAATCGAATTTTAATTTATTTCTAATTCAGGACAGATACGAATATATTATGATAAATTTACTAAAGATATGAATGCGGAATGGGAAGTTTTGTTTTTCAACTCCGGCAACACTTAAGCACGCATTATTATTGTAATTGGTCACAATGATATTACCTGTCTTCATTATAAAAAAATGCTTAGAAGAAATTGTGTATTTATTTACATATTCTTCTTTATTTGTGTATTTTTATTCATGTTTAATTGCAATATAACATTTTTTTAGTATCGATAATTGATTTGAATCAAGCATAAATAATACAGCAGCTGTACTCATCATAAAGATATGAATTTGTAAATAAGCGCCATCACATTGAAATGTATGTATGCTTGATGAACTGTTTGAAGACCTACAGTTATTTTTAGGTCAAAGAACTTAGAGATATTAATACATAAAATAAAGGACATATTTCAACGTAGTTTATTATATTTATGATGCTGATACAATCAAAGAATTTTATTTATATGAAATATTACATAAAACTACAAATATAGACAAATTCACAGATATAATCAGTGGTGTAGTGGTAAATAAATAGGTATCAAGTCGGTGATTGATTTCTTCCCTATTGTTTTTATTTTTTTTCATATCCGTCCGAAGTTAAAAAAACACTAGTTTTAATCTATAAAAAAAGCGCAATTATTTTTTTATAAAAAAAAACATTTTTGTAAAATCCGTCGGGTAAATCAATAATTTTGATATAATGCTTTTAATATGAACAGTATTTTGAATATATGTTATATACGTCAAAAAGGTGGTAGGGCGGCGCCCTGGCTCATTTTCAGGTGCGAGGTCGCCGACCTGGCCCCACTACACCACCGGATATAATCAACATACATTTTCAAAATATGAGAAAGATACTATGCTGTTATAGCTAGGTTAACCAATATACTTAAATCATATAATATGATCCAAACCACGGCTATTATAACCGGTGATGGGAGTAATTATTTACCGTTTACCGGTAATTGAAACTTGACCTGTAATTTCAAGCCCTACACTAGAAATTCATTTTTTCTTGCAGAGTATATGTAGACTTGTATGCACTGGTTTTCGGCCAATTATTTCAATTTTAGGACGGCATTTCGTTTGATATTGACTGTATTATAGTTAAAATTATCAAGGTTTTTTTCAAAAATTTACTGAGTGAAAATAAACATTTAGTTAGTTTTATATTTGGGTGATAAAACTTTCAATATGAATGAATACGTCAAAAATAAAGTAGGAAATCTCCTCAATGTATACATTCACCGTTCAATGGATGCATTATCTTTATTAAACATCAGATTTGTTTAAACCTTACATCGTTTTAATTCAAATTCATTTTGTGCGCCGTGGCGCATTGCATCCTTGCGCCTACTTGTTATTTTAAATTTATTGGCATGACGGAATCCATCTTCACATTTACAACAACTGAATGCTCTCAGTTCAATTCATACAGCCTTCTCAAACAGGCCTAAAAGTTTCATCGTTTCATCCAACATCTGTGGTCCAGAGACATCTTCACCAAACGAAACTCTCCGGCAGCTGTAGGACCATCAGCGGGTCTCTCGCCCAAGAGATTATTTCTGACTACTGTGGATCGGTACTCCAATAAACGTCTGTATTTTGAGCTGGCGTCAAATTATTCATTTTATTTCGTAATCGAGTTATTCCATTTTCTCTCATATCGAAGCAAATCCTACTACTGTATCTGTTTTCCAACCCCAACCGTGAACGTAAGCAGGTAGAAAAGGTGCTTGAGTTGTATGGCGCATCTGAACTCGTCAACAACAAAAAATGAGGCATGTCATGCAAGAGGTTGGCCACTACTGTTATAGCCAAACAGTTTTAATTGATGAAAATGTGTTTCCATAATTTTATATTCCGATAAAAAATACTATTGGTGTTGTACTGAAAGTAATGCTTTGTGATTTATGATGCGAGAACTGTTTTAGTCTGTAGTATATTGATATCTTTCCATTATGAGATTTGTTAGTTGATCTTATTATTATAGATAAAATTTATTGTGTACACTTAGTCTGTCATTTTATATACTTGCAATATTATTTTCATACATTTTCTATTGTATTGAATAAACTTTAGTTGTATTTTTTAGCACATATAGTAATTAAATAAAATTCATATAAAGCAATATGAAAGGAAAAATGACGAAACCCACAGTTTTTTCGAAACAGATTTTTTTCGATAATCACAATGTATCCGACTTGATACACATTCTTTCAAAAGGATGTAAGCTGCAAATGCAGGGTTAGTATATATATTTAGCTTTTAAGTTTGAAAAAATATGAGCTTGTGAAAATTGAAGCCAAGAAAAAAGACGGAAAAAAAAGTTTTTCCTAGTCAATTTCTTAAATTAATATTAGATTATATCAATTTAACAACAGCTTAGAAGTCTCCGTGACCTTCAAGGTTATGTTTATTTCATAATTTGCATATATTTTTTTTTTATTCCTTAAATATTTATTTATTCTTAAAAAATAAAAGTACAGTACATGACATAACAGCTGACGCCAATTAGCCATCTACTTGAAAAATATAATGAGCCAAACATATGACCGAAAATCATCAAAACACGTTTTTTTGTGTGTCCTGTAAAATTTGCTATGTGTGGGTTACGTCCTTTTTCCTTTCCACAGTCGATATGTATATGTTGAATTACTCACTTGGCCGGTCCTGATATACGTTTAAATTAAATCTTATACAAACATAACATCTCTTTGTACTATCATAAAAACTACCATAAGGACCAATAAACATTTTTATTTATTTATTTTTTGTATCTGATACCAACAGTGAATTATTATAATAATTGCATTATTAATGCCTTAATAATAAATGATAGGTACAATATAACATTGTATTTATCGGTGGTATTAAATTATTTTGTAATGTAATAGTTTTATAATTGTAAAAAGTAGTTTTCCCATGATAAAATTCAGAAGTTGATCAATAAATAATAAATTACACGTATTTATAATGCATTCATATATTACTTAATAAAATTATTGTCTACCAGTTAATAATGGCAGAGCACGAAAATTTTGACTCGCTAGTATGTCAAATTTTAGGGCAACCGAATCTAGTTAATACTTCGATAATGAAATGATAGAATTTTCAACTAGACAGCTATTAATTTTGACACGACCCTTAAGGGTTATATCAAAAGTTATCGTTATTATACTAATTTAATACGTGCTAAAATATTTCAATATTTCACGATATAATATAGCTTCCATATAACGGATTAAAACGCGCAAGGACTTCTGTCATTAATTAAATGTTAGAGGGTCACGAAACGCCTCGCTCTAAGCAACTTCCATACAAACTTTGTATGGAAGTTTGCAGTGTCTAACGAACATTCTAAGAGCGCGACGTTTCGTGGCCCTCGGGTAATGCGGTATTTGTTTAGATCACGTTATGCAAGACAGATAAATAATTTATAGTTTCTGTTGAGTTAATTTAGGTTTTATTTTAATATGATAAAACGATAAAATTATTTTAATGCAATGAAAAGTAACATTAAAATAATACATACCTAAAAATTATCTAGCCCCTGTGTGGTCGAGCGGTTAACGTTGTTGGCTTTGGCTACGGAGGGCCCGGGTTCAAATCCCGGTACGGACAGTTTTCATAAATTGATTTTTCAATCGATTTATGAATTTCTGTTCAAAGGCATGGATGTATGTGATGTATTGAATTCCCCCCTTTCACCCATCCTATCCTATGAACGGGGCGTACCGAGAGCGATTAGCTTACCACTAATCCTGTCCTAGCCCTATTCTTCTATCCCTACTCTCTTTGAAAAAAGAGAGGTTGAGCAACTGAGTAACAAGCAGTTCTCGTAGAAACACTTCTGTTGAGATAAACTCCATTAGGAGTCCATATGCTCCACATTTAGAGCGGACATAGTTTAAAAAAAAAAAAAAATATTATCTGACGTGTTCATATTGACTTGCAAGGTACTTGTAAAATGTAAAGTTTTTTTATGCGTACCTCAAAAAATAAGTTTTCATAGACACATAAACGTACTGTATTCTACCGCTTTACCTATCTATCGCTATAAAACACCACTGGAACGGTTTTTTCTTCAATATCTGTGAGGAAGTTAAAAAGGAAGGGAGCAAAGACGTTTTTATCAACGTCATTATTTTATTTTTGTATTAAATAAAATAAATCATGAAATATTTATATTTTGGAATACGAGCTAAAGGAAAATGTGTGTATTAAAGTTTTGAATTCATTACTTCAAAAAAAATTGAACTGACTAAAGTTGAAATATGTGCTTGTAAAAATTTATGACGAAAATTTACCTTTTGGATTTATCCCGTAAAAAAGGCATTAAAAGCTTTCAAATAATTTCTGAGAATAACTTAAGAGTCACTTTTACAATAATTAGTAATTATCAATTATAAATATCTTCAATAAACGATTTTTGGGTGATTGTAAGCAATATTCAGTTGATATAATATTAAATTTCCCTTTTTGCAATCAAGTCGGCGTGGTCAACAGGTCTTGAGTAATTCTTCCCTTACATTTTGTATTGGCACATAAATTTTAATTTGGCCCATTACCTAACCGGTTAAGCTGGAAGAACTTGGACACCGCCTTACCCAATTATGGATTGGCCTGTGCGCCAGTTTTCACTTTTTTGACTATTTTTACATACTTAATTTTGAAATTATGCTGATTTTGATTGATAATAATATATTTTTTTAATTTATACTTGTCTTAAACATCTGTCGGTAGCGCACAGCACTTGCGAGATACATGATGTAAAAAATGAATACATATTAACACATGGCACTTCTTCCTGGTATATAATATAACTAGTGTTTTATATTGATATTAGCTGAATAATAAAAATATGTTTACAGCGATGTACCTGAAGTATGAAAAAAATATTGAATAAGTCAACACTACTCCCGTAACCGAGTGGTCACGCGTCAGGACATAAGATCTACTTGGACGCGCAGTCAAGATTTCTAATAGCCAAATGAATCATGAATTATGAACTTATTTTAAATGTATATATTTTTAATCACCCCACTCACGATACGACCCTGGAAACGCGATGCGAAGAAAACGATTAACCCACTACAATTTCTTTCCGCTTCTCATCTCTCAATCTGATTATTTTATTAAAGATAAAATAAACATTTGATTACTTCTCATAAAAAACTTATTGTGTCGAAATAATCGACTTAGGTTCCGTTTGCTCTACATAAAAAACGGATATCATTTATAGTTTTGTTGACATTTTAATAAACTAGAAGGAAAAACACAATAAATCACAGTCGAAGATTTATTACATTTCATTTTTTATAACGATAATAATATCGAAGTAAATCAATACTTATCGAACGCGCCTCTTTATATTGAACAGCATTCATTCATTATAAATATTTTTAAAGATATCATTGAACTTTTAAAAATGTAGGTTAACACGTTTAGCGCATTCTGACAGTTGAAAAAACTATTTCAATTTAAAAGAAAAAATCAAGTATCCACTTGCAATATCAATGTTAAAAATTTGTTTTATTTTGAATAAAGTTAATCTTTGGCATTATAACACTAAACGACAAGATAAAAACATAACATAATAAAAAAATATCAAAAAAGAACAAGTGTTACTTGGATTACTGAAGATGTTTTTCAACTGTGGTTGTTTAAGAAAGACTGACCGTGAGTCAATCGGACGTCTTACTAAAATTTTCAATTCAATTACTGCACTCAACTTTTTTACATGACTTAGCAATAGTACAGACCACTAAAAAGAACGAATACTATATTTTACACGAATTATTTGTTCTAACACAATTCACAGAAGCGATTAACGGATATCCCAATAACAATAAATTCAACAACACAAGACAGTTATAACCAACAAAAGGCTTCATTAGATTCGAACAAGATTAAGGTGTCTTCTAACTTAAAACTTCAAACGATAAATAGTATTATTTTTTCATCATTAAAATACATTTCATGAATAACATTTTGTTTAATTTACTTGATGGCTTTTTCTCTGTTTCCTAGACTGCAATGTTGTTATATTTTCAAATATCACGAGTTTTTTTATTCAGAGAACTAGTCGTCAATTCCCTATGATTTCTGTCACTTTTTATGCGATTTTTTGTGTTACGAATCTACCGCGTAAAAAAGAGTTAAGAGTAATTGGTGCAGTCCCAAACGTTTTTATACTCACCGATATACCACTAGACTAGTGGAGAGGAACCTGCGGCCTATGACTACTCTGATGCGGCCTTTTGACTTGATTGACTTGAAAAGAGCGTAATCAACGAAGTCGAAAAAAAAGGGGTGGGTAACAACGTTTTCTTTACTGCGGCCTTATGTTGAATCAGATAAATGAATGTGGCCTTTATAAATAAAAAAAATCCCCACCCTTGCACTATACTACCGGTGAATACGTATAAAAAGCAATTGAGTCTTTTATACGATTATTTAAAATAACCAAATTGTCTTTATTTATTTGTATGACTTAATACATAACACAGAGGGGAGAGTAAACAATAAACAATAAGTCAAGCCAGAAAATATATATTGAAACCAAATCATTTTATTTCTTATTTTGTGATTCATATTTTATTTCTATTTTCTGACTGAATCAGAGAACAAAAAAATTAACGCATTGGCATTGAACCTGTTATCCTTCGTTTGGTAAGCAATTGCGCTACCAGTCTGCGTCACAGCGTAATCCCAGATCAACTCCACCCACAGCACACTGAGTTAACAAATCTAAAATATGATTTTTAATGATCGCTCATAAGTGGCATATGATAACATCATTCTAAGTTTCCATGCTGCATATAAGTCGTAAGTCGTAAAAATAGCAGTGCCAGATTCAGTAGATATGTAACCCAAACACAAATCACTACGGGCTATCGAAAAAAAACTATCGCCTTAAAAATGTATCTAATTTCTACATATGTGTTAAATGAAATTAAATCATGCGCCGTCGATGTTCAATCACGCTTTCTGTAAAAAGTGCTTCTTACATGAAGACCAAAACAGTTGTTTTAGAAATTGGTTTTGCGTTTACTTTCAATAAGAGATATAAACTAGTATAGTCGACTAGTGATTTTATCGTTTCTTTCTTATGATTTGATATGTTGGAAGAAAAAAATATGTTCCTTAAATAACAAAACAGTTCTCGGTACATTAATCAACGTCGTTGGCTTCCATCACGAATCTCAATGGTTCAAATTCTAGTACGAACAGCAATTTTTTTAATCGATTTCTGGTGGAAGACATGGGTGTGACGTCTAAAAATATTCTTATATCATTCTAATCACTAAATAACGGCATAACAGGAGCGATTAGCCAAGCACTTACTGGTCTTGTTCCAGTACAATCCTTCTATTCCTACTACTCTCTTTGAAAAAGCGAGGTTGAGCAACAGACAGTTCTCGTAGAAAAAATCGATTGGGATAACTCTAGTACGAGTCCATAAGCTCCACTTTAAACAAATAAAAATACTATAATTATAGATAAGTTTCAATGATAACATATACATACATTGAGCAACTAGGTAACAAGCAGTTTCGTAGAAAAACTTCTTCTAAGATGACTTTATTATTATATCATATGCATCACATGGAAGCGGACATGGATTAATATAAAAATAATTGTGGATCTCTTACCATACGGTCCTCCTTGATTGTAATGTCCACAGATCCAAATAGCTGTCAAGATAGTTATATTAACTAGTAATAGATTTGTGTACATAGCCATGGATGTCTGTCATGTGTACATTTCTCCTGGTTTATGATACAGAAAATGGAGCAAAGCGAAACAATTATTATTGTACTGTCTTAACGTCAGACTTCCATCCTTTCGCTTTCTAATAATAAAGCAGATGTTGAGCAATTGAATTACAATCAGTTATAATAGAACGGCTACTATTAAGATAAACCCCATTAGGAGTACATGTGCTCCTCATTGAGATTGTAAATGGTAACAAATCATACTCTGTATAACTCACATTCATAGCTAAATCTAATTACAATTACAAAAGTCTGTCCACTTGAAATTTATTCTTTTGTATTCAAAACCGCATTTTCTGCGTGTATAAGAAACTGCAAATTGCATCCATATATTCTAAAAATAATTAACAAAACCTGTCATGATATTTAAAAAAAAAGAAATAATTATGTATATCTTAAACACGTGTTTTATCACATGTTATAAAACATTTTATCGAAAACCAATATCACGTTTTAACAATCGTATCGCGATAAAATAAAACGGGTCTTTTAATCTTTTACTGAGGCCCTGATCGGCCAAAACAAATATTGAGAAATACTTTTCGACAGTCCCCTTGAAAAGGGCCGTTCATAAATATTTATTAAGAACAAATTAATTGAACACCAATAGGTTTTAAATTAACATAATTATTGACTCCATTCTAAGTCAAACGTTTTTAAATTACTTTTATTCAATCATTATTTTATTCAATGTCGAAATTTTAACAACAATATGGCCCGATAATAAATAGATATAAGATATGATTGTTTATCTATTGACCAAGTAAACGGTTATTTGAGTGGTTTTTGTGTATTGATTATACGACGTGACCTCGCTCTTCAGAAGTATTTTTTTTGTGACTTATCTAAAATCAAATCTTATAAACATAACGTTAGATACAGCAACTAATTCCAAGGTTTAAGATTACGATAAGTAAGCTGATTTTACATCTGCTTAATAACGGCCGCTATCGCTCAATGGTAACGCATGTGCTTTTCAATGTCGTTTTGGAAAATAATGACAGATCAAACTAGAACGAGCTGTTGGTCCTTATTGTGGTGCACTGTTTTACCTTTATAGTATAGCCCTTCGGCTTGGTATCAAAACTCATAATAGTGTTTGCCACATTTTTTTAAAGGAATGAAAGTTTACTTTACCGTAAAACTATAACACTCCAATCTAAACACTTTTCATCTTTTTCTCGGGATTACTCTATATATATATATATATATATATATATATATACATATATATAATATGTTTGTTTATTGATAGCTGCGTTTAAATCGATAAAATAAATGTTATGTAATATCTTAGTTTAAAATTGTTCCTCCTTTTTATTAGGAAGTGATTATACTGGTATTTTGAGCATTTTTGTTAATTACAACCTTTCATTTAGAAGGGGACATTTTAAAAATATCCACTTACATTCAAATCAGTCTGCTTGACATCAAAAAGTGAAAGTGTTTTTTATTGACTTGTCAATTTTGCCATTGAACCACTATACAACAACATAGCAAAAAAAAAACACTGCGACGATGTTACAGATTTATTTGGACGAGTAGTTACGTATTAATAATGACTAGCTGTAAGCCCGTTGCCCAGCAACGTGAGATTTTTGTTGCATAGTATTTAATTTAATTTAATTTTATGTTATTTTATTTTATGGTATTTTATTTTATTTTATTTCATTTCATTTTATTTTATTTTATTTTATTTTATTTTATTTTATTTTATTTTATTTTATTGAATTTAATTTAATTTAATTATATTTTATTTTAATATATTTTATTTTTATAGTTAGCAGATATTTCGTAAATTATTTAATATTTGGAATAATGTTTAAGTTTGCTAACAACAATTTTTCGTATTAGCAGAAACTTCGTAAATTACTTAATTTTTAGAATAATGTTCAAGTTTGCTGACAACTATTTTTCGTAGTAGCAGAAATTTCGTGAATTATTGAATTTTTGGAAAAAAAAAGTTTGATAACAACCATTTTTCGTAGTAGCCGAAATTTCGTAAATGATTTAATATTTGGAATAATGTTCAAGTTTGCTAACAACCATTTTTCGTAGTAGCATAAATTTCGTAAAATATTGATTTTTTGGAATAAAGTTTAAGTTTGCTAACAACCATTTTTCGTAGTAGCAGAAATTTCGTAAATTATTTAATATTTGGAATAATGTTCAAGTTTGCTAACAACCATTTTTTGCAGTAGCATAAATTTCGTGAAATATTTAATTTTTGGAATAAAGTTAAAGTTTGCTAACAACCAATTTTCGTAGTAGCCGAAATTTCGTAAATTATTGAATTTTTGGAATAAAGTTTAAGTTTGCTAACAACCATTTTTCGTAGTAGCAGAAATTTCGTAAATTATTGAATTTTTGGAATAATGTTCAAGTTTGCTAACAGCCATTTTTCGTAGTAGCAGAAATTTCGTAAATTATTTAATATTTGGAATAATGTTTAAGTTTGCTAACAACCATTTTTCGTAGTAGCAGAAATTTCGTAAAATATTTAATTTTTAGAATAATGTTTAAGTTTGCTAACAACCATTTTTCGTAGGAGCAGAAATTTCGTAAATTATTTAATATTTGGAATAATGTCCAAGTTTGCTAACAACCATTTTTCGTAGGAGCAGAAATTTCGTAAATTATTTAATTTTTGGAATAATGTTGAAGTTTGCTAACAACCATTTTTCGTAGTAACAGAAATTTAGTAAATTATTCAATTTTTGGAATAAAGTTTAAGTTTGCTAACAACCATTTTTCGTAGTAGCAGAAATTTCGTAAATTATTGAATTTTTGGAATAATGTTCAAGTTTGCTAACAACCATTTTTCGTTGGAGCAGAAATTTCGTAAATTATTTAATATTTGGAATAATGTCCAAGTTTGCTAACAACCATTTTTCGTAGTAGCAGAAATTTCGTAAATTATTGAATTTTTGGAATAATGTTTAAATTTGCTAACAACCATTTTTCGTAGTAGCAGAAATTTCCTAAATTACTTAATTTTTGGAATAATGTTTAAGTTTGCTAACAACCATTTTTCGTAGAAGCAGAAATTTCGTAAATTATTGAATTTTTGGAATAATGTTTAAATTTGCTAACAACCATTTTTCGTAGTAGCAGAAATTTCCTAAATTACTTAATTTTTGGAATAATGTTTAAGTTTGCTAACAACCATTTTTCGTAGAAGCAGAAATTTCGTAAATTATTGATTTTTTAGAATAATGTTTAAGTTTGCTAACAACCATTTTTCGTAGTAGCAGAAATTTCGTAAATTATTGAAATTATTGAATTTTTGGAATAATGTTTAAGTTTGCTAACAACCATTTTTCGTAGAAGCAGAAATTTCGTAAATTATTGATTTTTTAGAATAATGTTTAAGTTTGCTAACAACCATTTTTCGTAGTAGCAGAAATTTCGTAAATTATTGATTTTTTGGAATAATGTTTAAGTTTGCTAACAACCATTTTTCGTAGTAGCAGAAATTTCGTAAATTATTGAATTTTTGGAATAAAGTTTATGTTTGCTAACAACCATTTTTCGTAGTAGCAGAAATTACGTAAATTATTTAATTGTTGGAATAATGATTAAGTTTGCTAACAACCATTTTTCGTAGTAGCAGAAATTTCGTAAATTATTTAATTTTTGGAATAATGTTAAAGTTTGCTAACAATCATCTTTCGTAGTAGCAGAAATTTTGTAAATTACTTAATTTTTGGAATAATGTTTAAGTTTGCCAACAATTATTTTTCGGATTTTAAATTATTTAACAATTATTTCCAATAAAAATCAAAAGATCAAATCCAATTTTTCAATAAAAAATCAGTTGCACATTTTGTCCAAGTGTATGAAAAAAGCAAAATATTATTCTATCATATATCCATATCATAATTTGAATATTCTTAATGTATTAAAGAATTCTAACAGATTTTCAAGGTCAGACGTGAAAAGATTCATCATTATGATTCAATTGATCAAATCCGCTCCAAAAAATATTAGTCTCACATCGACTCACGATCAGACGATTCATTTCGATAGCCCTATAATCATAGTTTGCAATAGTCGAATTAAAGTCTTTGATTATTCGAATATTATGATGTATGGTGATACAATACTTTAGCTCTACACCAAGAAATATCAAATTTTCAAACGTGGCGATATCAGAACATTCACGCCCGGTTTAAAATAAGCCGCTCCCATTGGATAGAACAACATTTCAAAAATGTGCTGTTCAGAATAAATCGAAATCATTGGTCTGTACCTTACTGCGGACGTCCTTACAGACAGACCTTATCGGCTATTAATGTTAAGATAATGAAAAAATCAATTTAACTCTAAATGCTGTCTTATACACGTAGCCAGTGGCGGCTCGTGGATAAAATATCTGGGGGTGCTGGAGTAGATAAAAAATAAAAAATGACATTTGTATGACTGGAAGTGCTAAAAAGCGAAACCCGGATGATAAGTTATAAAAAAATAATTTAATATCGAAGTTCTATTAATCACCGTCTTCAATTATCTCGATTGAATGTCTGTTCATAAGTATTTCATACAAAACACTAAACATCACTAAAAAAATTTTTTCATACATTTTTAAAAAAATTTTATGCGATATTTTCATTTTTTAAACCAATTTATCAAATTATATGAATATTAGATTTTTTTTACGCGTCAGTTTCTGGAACTTATGTATCGCGTAAAAAAGGATAGGGTGTAGGTAGATAATTATAATATGACGAAAGAGTTTTGTTTTTTATTAACACTACTCGAAGAAGTGTGGGAATTCAACAGTGTTAATTCAGTTACTCACGTAATAATAAACGATTACTTGATTTCGAGATGTGATAATGAAAAACACTTTGCGAGTTATACAACAGTGGTGATTTAATTTCCCTCTTATAGCATATGATTAAAACACATTTATAATCGATGTGTTGATCGGCACTATGAGTAATTGAGGTCTTCTTAATTGAATGATTCATCTTCTGCGATATATTATAGCATACAGCATGCATTTTTGTTCACACTTAACACTAAATATACCAATAAATAAATAATGACTTCTTATGAATCGTTCAAAAATACACTTCCAATATTTGTTCAATAAAGACAAGATAAATTTTAGGATGTTAACTATCAATACTTAGAGCAGAGAGGGGCAAACTTTTTGGATGAAGGGTCAAATTCAGAAATCCAAAATGAGCGACGGGCCGCAAGTAAAATACCATGTTTATATGTACATAATTTATTATCGTGAAAAAAAACAATCTTATAAGAGGAATGGAACTTTTTTACGTCTTTTAACATGTTTTTAAATTTAGGTACTAATTTTGTATTTGAGATTCTTAAAATTGTTTGTAAATGTTCATCGGTGATGTTTAAGCTGGCTTCACTGTAAATTGCTCACCTCTGAAGCGATTGTGATGATTTGAAAGGAATTCAATAACCAATAACATCATCGATGAAGAAATTTCTAAAAACGTTGATTCTAAAATGTGGTCTAGTTGGTTAGAGCTTGCTCTACCGACCAGGTGGGCCTGGGTTCGATTCCCAGTAAGGTCAATGTCAAATTGAGATTTTTAAATTTAAAATTTTGAGACCCAAGACATGGGTGTTTGTGATATCAATTTACCTTGAGTTTATCTCGAGTGACTTACATTACTAAAAAATCTCATCGAGTTTTCTCTCGTACGACCTTTAAACAATAACATATTTGGCGCATTGGCATTAGCTGTAATGGCAAATATTTTTTTTTTAATAAATAAAAAAAAATGTTTATAATATCTGGAAGAAATAACTTCGATTTTTGGTAGCTTAGAGTTACTCTAATATTTTTTACCCCGTCTGGCATTTAATCAGTTGCAAAAAACTTTACCATTTATGTTTATTAAAAACATAGATAGATTTACGGTTGTGTTAGTAAAAGCCCTTGACCAACAAATAATAGTAAATAGACTTGGTTGTTTACTGATTTAGAAGCATATGTTGAGATGATTTCTGATTAGTTACACGCAACATGTTCACAGCCATGTCCCTTTCGCTAATGCTCGTTGGCGACCCTACAAAGGGTCATGGATATTTATTAATTTAAAGGTCACTGGGTTTATTGTATGGCAGGACTTTAAGGTCGAACATATTTGGTATTACTGTGATGCCATTTATCATCATTTGTTAACAGTCGTCGCCTATCCGCTGATTAAACAGTTCTCATTCATTCTCATATATCGAAAAATGAAATAGCATTTTAACTTTTTCATAATTTTATGAGAAGCCGAATAAAATTGATTTTAATATTATTTAAAAAATACGTGATATGAAGTTTGTGAACAAATTTACTAATATATTTTTTATTTTTGAGAATGTCGATTACATTCCAATTCTTTAATACGTGTTTGAATATGGGCCCATCCTAGGTAAAATGAGCCAAGTGGTATTTTAGACAAAAATAAGTTAGATGCGTTGTAATATTCCACACGTCTTAAAGTATCGTAAAAGTGAAGTAACCTCAGTTAATACAGTGATACGATACGGTACTTTGGCATGATTTGTACTTGAATTTCCTTATACGGTTGTTAGCAAAGCTTGGTAGGTATAATGAGGAAGAGAGAAAGAACAATCACATCATTTTTCGATTTTTCAAGGTCAAATGGATAAAGTCGCCAATGTTACCAAATAGTAAGAATTTAGCAATCCGCGAGCATTCTCGCGGATTAGTCAGGTGCACAGAAACCCCACTGCTTTGTAAGTAAGTGAGTGGGCGCACAAAGCCAAATAAAAAGATCCTCTCTCGCTCGCGAGCGGTGCTCAACCAAAGTAACGGTCGAGCGCAACGAGAGAGGGAATCGGAAACGCTTGGCGATTTCCTCCTCCTCAACGGAGGCTTCCCATATTTTACAGGTACACTTAGCAAAGGCTGTTCTAGCCCCTGAAGAAATTTCGCTGAATTCTATCGACGCAATTTCCAATTGCGATCGAACAAATGAATCCCGCGGCGACCTCGACGAGGGTCGTCAGGGACAAAATTCGTTTGAGAATTTTTGTTTTTATGACACTAGCCATGTCCTAGTATGCACTGCATAAATTAATATTCAAATCATGTTCGCGGTTTGGACTCCAGCAGTCCTCACCTGCGCCAATTAAGATCATGCGGAACCGGCGCCCAAGCCAAGCTTCGGCGCCGAATTTTTTTCGAGCCGTAAAAGATGATCGTCCGAAACGGTGTTGTAAATTAAATTGCAATCGGATAACAGGTTTATTAGTAATTCAATAAACTGTGATTTCTCCATACATTCTGGCGAAATATAATTCCAAAACGCACTCGTTGCGTGGCGTCTGCCGTTCGATACTGAAATAGGCCCCGCCCCGCCCGGCCAATCATGGCGCCTCGAGCGGTCATACGTACACTCGCGGGCGGCCTCCCCTCCACCGCGGCCGATTAAAAATTGAATGCACAATAAAGCACGATCGCACGAGGGGAGTGTGGGAAATTTTAGTTTCATGGAAGCGAACGTCCATCACCGACGTTCCTTCGAATTTTTAGCCAAATCCCTTCAGGAACTTCGACAGTAGAAAATATTTAGCACAAATTTACACTTAAATCGATCTCAGGCTTTTATAAAAATCAGATTCAATTCAGTAATTACTTTTTCGCGGACGATAACATCGCCGCTTCGATTAGCCAGTACACCTGAGTCGCTCAGGTGGAAAATTTTTCTTCTTTTCCTCATAACTCGCTTCAGCAACGAGTTATGAGATCGCTTGTAAGAGCAATATTTCGCGGACAACTGATTTTGACACGACAGTGATTTTCCTGATTTTTTACCTGTCATATTAAGATCGCTAGAGACGATTTTCGCTCAGCGAAATTGATGTTCTAACAAAATCTCAGTTTCCGCCATCTTGGGATATTTCGGCAGAGCAGCGGGAGATCGGCACACTAGCCAATCAGCGTGAGATAAAGATGCTGAGGTTAGCAGATCTGCTCGGGTCAACCGTTTTTTTTGACCCCGGCCGAGGGCGCAGCTTGACCGAAACCCTTACAAAAAGGCAGGTCAATTTCGGAAAAAGTATCAAATCTTCACCGACTTTGACGCGTTATTCTGCTGCCCGTGCTCTCTCTTGCCGAAACCATCCGCCGCGACCACTCTAAATAAATCCAGCCAGAACTTCTCTCAGCTTGACAAATTAATTCACCAATAATTAAAATTGTGCAAAGCTGAGTTGAATTTTGTGCAAAACCTTGTTATCACCGCTTGCCGCCAGCCGTTTTGCCGTATTTGTTCCTGTTAAGCTGTCTCCGGTTCCTGAGAACTTCAAAAAGGTTCGTCTATCATTATACGTTGAATAAATATGTCGCGGCCTATTGTTTCTGAGTCAATACTCTTTAACCTAAGGTCCGCGGCCAGAACTGTAGCTTCATGCACGATCTCAATACTGAGAATCGAAGTAAAGGCGCGTTTTAAATTCGCGGTCAAAGCATTCTTCCTAGCCGCGCTCTATCGAGTTCAGGCAGGAGCACTTCATGTGATAAATACTGTTTCTTCTAAACACAGCCTAGTAAAATCGTGTGTCACTTCTTGTTCGAAATCGCGATTGCGGTAGGCCGGAGAGAGTACGGGAGAGCTAATTTTGTTTATATTAAAATCATTGTCTTATTATACTGTGTGTTGATATTCCTTGTCTGAACTGTATACTGTGTATGTTTGTTTGTCGGTCGACCTTGCACGGAGGGACAACCTCCGGTCGACCCAATGTAATCTCAGCGACGTTTGGTTTCGTGAAATCGTGTAATTTCGTAAATATAAGCAATCACCGGAAGCAAGGGAAGTCAATTCTCATCTTTGAATTCGGAAAGTTATTAATATCGCGAACATAGAGGGCTACGACGAAATAATTTACTTGAAGAATTATTTAAGATTCATTTCTTAGTCTCCTCGAATGATATACCGTTTCTCAGCCGATTTACTACTAGAATAAAATCCTTTGCGAATATTCAATATTCTATTTTCTTTTGCAACGTCGAAGTTATTTTTGTGTTTTTTTTTCAACTCAGTTACCCTACAACAGGAATAAAAATCCTTTGCGAATATTCAATATTCTATTTTCTTTTGCAACGTCGAAGTTATTTTTTTGTGTTTTTTTTCAACTCCGTTACCCTACAACAGGAATAAAAATCCTTTGCGAATATTCAATATTCTATTTTCTTTTACAACGTCGAAGTTATTTTTTTGTGTTCTCTCAACTCAGCTACCCTACAACAAGAATAAAACACTTTGCGAATATTCGAGATTCTATTTTGTGTAACGCTGGAATTGGTTTTGTGTCAACTCGGACAACGTACAACGGAAGTAGAGCCGTTGCAGATATTTAATATTGATTGGTTTCTTCATCCACTTTAATTTATAACGCGGAAGGCTGAAATAAAACTAAACATGCTTTGGGATTATTTGCTCTCATCTTTGGACATCGTCGAACGTTATTTTGCACAAGGGAAGCTTAAACAGCAATAAATTAATGGGTGATATTGTCATTTTTATTTGGGCGTCATTGCATATCGGGACGGTCGAAACTACGTGCGGCCGGTCCTAAGGTGTGCGTCTCCACCAAGCATCAATACTTGGCCACCCTGAGTTGTGGCGATAACGAAAGGGGTCGTCACATATTAACAATATAAACGAAAGCTATAATGTAGGGCTCTCTGAGAACAAATTTATCTGTATGCCATGAATACCGAATGAAACCAAGCGGCGCTGAGGACTTGTATATAAAAATGTATTTTTATTTTTGTTAGGTATTTTTTTTTCTCAATCGAGTTTGTATTGTTTGTTTTCCTGTTTATTTGTCGTCGATAATCGTCGATCACCGCCGTAATAACGGCCAATGTTAGTAATAAGGGTGGACTATGGGAGATGTGATAAATAGAATCACTAGAAACGTAGCATAATGTCAGGCAAATTTTGTCACTTATTTAATACCGAAAGGTCGCGGGGTCAAGTTCACGAGACACTTTAGTCTCGGGGCGTCATGAAGAGCTGCCATCACATCTTCCATAGGCTCATGAAGCAAGGTCGGCGGAGCTCAGTAACAAAGGATTGGGCAGCCCCGAGGACTCGTGCGCAGATTGCCCCAGGTTCCGTCGGCCTCGCACTAGATTTAAACTTAGATAGTTCGATGTCGGGGGGGGTGTTTTTTGTATTGAGTACTAGGGAGACAATATCATTGCGGATTTACGGGAAGCCGAGTGATACGGCACGGTGGACGTTTAATTCCGGGGGTGGATAGCCCGCCTTGACAAGCGCACCTTGTCTGGGACCCATGTCTGTCGAAGTTTCGGCAGACAACCTAATAGTAAACACCAAAAATCCAATTCGTCCAGTTGGATTACGTCACTTGATAGCGACGCCTTCAATCGGTTTGACACCGTGTCAGGAGCCGACCTCGGACGGTGGTCTGGTCTCCGCCAACCCTCCCTAATACTCGAACAAACCTAAACACGTAGAGTAAGTCACTTCATAGGCGATTTAGTTAATGCGAACGACCGGCGAGCGGGTGACGGACTCGTATTAAGAGTGCCGTCGATAAAATGTGCTCCGGCTTAGGAAGCTTGCGGTCACTGGAAGTGAACGCACACAGCGGGTGGAGGAGGATATGGAAATCCTCCTCACGTACAGACCTCGGTAACTCGCTGTGGGAGTCCCGCAAATCGTTTGCGAAGTCGCATTAGCAAATCCAATAAGAATTAAATTAGAATCATTAATCATAAGAAACCGTAATTTTTTATATGTAAATCTTCACTTTATTTGCAAACTAAAGTTAAATGTATGACACGACCTAACGTGCACACTGATTGATAAGGAGCCAACAAAATTCACTAGTCATAAGGACCGTGATTTTGCTATTCAAATCGTTACTTTTCTTTACACATAAGTTAAATATATGGTACGGCTTGACGTCCATGTTGACTGATAGAAATAGATTAGGGATTAGTTTTAAACAGATCTGCACACGCGTAGTGAGTGTGCAGATCCTAACTTCCAAAAAGAAAGAATAATATTTGTTCACTACTAACTCAGGGATTGCTATCCAAAAACGCCGAGTGCGAAACTAGGTTAAGAAATGGTATGTTGAATGTTTGTTTGTCTGTAAATATCAAATCAAAGGTGTCTCCCCGTAAGGGAACACAGAGAATGTAATACTAGGGACCCTCAGTCCAGGCGAAGGACCTACTGAAAGGCCCGGTCTGCAAGTCGACTGTCACTCAGTACTAGGAGGCTCGGCTCGCGAGCTTCACGCTGAGTGGCATGAATATCATTATGTAGTTAGAGCGCACTCCTGTGTGGCTAGCCGAAATTTGTCAAAATTTATTGTATATGTTTTCGATTATAAATAAACCGGTGGATTTCCACCTTTTACTGTTCACGAGCGTTGTTTAATTGAATTTGATTGTTCCCATATTTAATTCCTAAATTGTAAAGACTGACTACGTCACACCAAACCGAGACGCTATGGGGAGAGACGGATTTCTCTGTCTCTCGTCTAACTGCTCGGGACTAAGTCATGTCAACAGATTGAAATAATGTTATCTCCGTAAAATAAAAATATGCAATCCACCAAAACACCAAGTACAGACGTGATTGTACTTAAAAGTCAAAGAAAAAAGTTGTACCATATTACTAGTTGGCTCACTTCACCTCTAGAGGGCCTATATAATGTACATTTTTAAGTCCAATGTTACCACTAGACATACATAAACATGATTACGCAATAGTCCATTTTTTTTTCGCGCTATAAATGTTTACATATTTTTTTTGCGTGCCCTCGAACTTTTTTTCGCGTGCCACGTATTAGCCATCGCTGATATAATATTAAACTTATACATGCTGTCATACAAAACTATCACACACATAATGTAATGCTGTAAGTAACACATAAATGAAAAATATTAAGGATATTTAAAATGTTTATTTAATAGGTCCAAAATATAATATTTTAAAACAATTTGAAATATATTCGGCTGCCGTTCGATTACCTTTAGATAAGTGAAATGAAAAAAATATAAAAGTGCTGGAAAATATTCTTTATATTAATAATGAGCCACTGAGAGGTGAAATGAGCCAAGCGGTATTTCAGGAAAAAATAAGTTAGATGAGTTATAATATTCTACATGTCTAAAACTATCGTAAAAGTGAAGTAAATACACACTGCAATAGATAAAATATGCAATCCACCAAAACAAAAAATAAAGACGTGATTGTACTTTAAAGTCTAATATAAAAGTTTTACCATTTTACTACTTGGGTCACTTCAGTTCTTGAGGGCTCATATTTATACTTACAATAAAATTTATTTATTCCGAATGAAGTAAAACAACATTATATTATAATAATATTTAAATTAATGTCCGTGTATTATGCAATAAAACCGTTCTGTCATCTGATAATATGTGATGATAATAATATAATGATATTAATATTATCGATTAGCAGTGCGCTCAGTATGTAACAATGACCTCTGCGTACGTTTATTTTTAAATATAAATGCAACCGCATTGAATAATTGCAACAAGGTCGAAAATTACTTCACGACATCGCTGTAAATGTGTGTTAGTGATGTGACAATGTTTACTCGCAGATGAAACGATGACACAAACTAAAGCTGACAAATTTATTTTAAGTAATAGTGGACGTTGTAGGTTATGATTTCCAACCTATCACGCAGCGTATCACGTATAAAATAATCACTATTAAATCTATTTGTATCGCAAATGACATTGTGGCATAATTTCCTATGTTAATATTTTTCAATACAGTCAATATTATACTGAAGAGAATAAAAATAACATTATCACGACTGCGATGAGAGTTTCTTTAAATGCAATGCTTGTTTTACAGTGATTAAAATTACGGTAAGTCAGACATAGGCCGGACATATATCACTCATGATTGAAAGTAAACCTAAGTATGAAGCGTTGGAAAACCGTAACTTTGATGGATGGGTGAGGTATCACAGGACCTGCGAGTGCTGGTGATCTTCCACTGGCGTAGGAAGGCGGAGATTATTTGAGACGACCAAGTTCCACCCCGTACTATAGCGCCAAGAAGAAGAACCGGAAGTAACCGGAGATAACATATAACTGTCAGCCTACAATCTTACATCAATACAATTTGTAATACTGGTTATTGATGAAAAGATAAATATTTTCAGCATTAAAACAGCTTTAATTAATTTTAATTATTAACTTTCATAAAAAATGAAACTGAAATAAAATAAAACAAACAAGGGGTTGTAAAAAAAGATGACAGTTTTTGTAATCCTAAAATGATGACAAGTCAATTCAATCGTTTTTTCTATATTTGTAAATGAAACGTCTAAAAAAAGTAATGTTCAACATTTTAGACAAAACATGAATCGTTGATTTCAGAGTCTGCAAATGTCTTGCTACTCTTTCTATTTCAAGTACTTGTATGCGATATTCTATGAAACGTATCTAAGGTATAAAAATAAAATCATGTAGATGAAAGTGCATCGTATTTATCAATAATTTTTTCCATGTTGTTGAAAATCAATGTAGTAAAATGAGAATGTATTTATATTATTAAACTGTTTAATTTTAAAATAAACAACTTCATGCACTTTGGTCAAAGGCGATTAAAATTCAAATCAATATTATTGATGTGGGGTTTTATTCAAGAGCTAGTAAATGATCCAGTATTAATCGGTTCCAATCAACAAATTATTGATCTGTCAGCAATTATAAATTATAATAGACAATACTATTAATGATTCAATTAACATCTGAAATTTCAATGCAGTTAGCTTTGTGGCGTAAAAATAAACACGTATCAGAGATAAATGATATGACAATATTTAATAAATGATTAAAACTCAATCGTGAATGAAAAGCTTCAGACTTTATGACAGTAAAATTTATTAATGACCAAAATTGGTAAATGATTTTTTACAAATACTAAATTTTTGCATTTAAAACTTCTAAGTTTATTAAGTTATTTCTTATGTATTATATAACTATTCCACTAACCGTATACTGTGTAACGTAGCACTAGAAGCGTACTAAACTACTTAAAAAAAAACAGTAAAATAAATTTTCATCTTAGCTTACATAATTGCCTTATTTAATTTTTTTAAAACTGTATCAAAGCACAAACAAAAGCTTTATATGACTATTTTGTTTATATAAATAATCTGTAGTTTTTCGCTTATATTTACGGCCATATTTTATATTATATGTATATGTAAGATGTCAATTACATTATTAATTACTTTTTAAGTGTTGGTTTCACTTGTTGGAAAAGCATAACATTAATATAAAGCATATTTTTTTTCACTAATAAAACAATTATTAGTACCCTTTTCGCTCACTGCAAGCACTTTTTTTACTGAAGTCCCAGCTGAATCCAATCATGGCATTAAGTTTAAAATACCAACTAAAATCATCCACATAATTTTTATAAAATTGTGGAATTAGGACGAACCAATTGTGCTATATTTTTACAAACATAATGCTTCGAAATATCCTTATTATTATTTATACTACATTTATTACTACTTGTCTCCTTGTGGACCTTTAGCCCAGTTATTGGAAGGTCGCCTTCGATAACCGGAAATATTTTCTTTGCTATTTATTTCTTGTTTACCGTATAATTACTATCAATCGACAAAGTCGATCTCATAATCGACCTGTAATGTAAATCAGTTGCAAAAACAGCGTGTTTTAAATTGCGAGGGTCAAGGCACGCAGATACATCACAATACTTTGTTATTTATTGCATCAATTTATTAATAGGAAAATTTACATTACAAGAAGTATTTTTTTTAATTGATTTGACGGTAACTTTGTGTAAAGTCATATTTAATACAAATAGATACTGGGGTTTTTCTTTTTACTTAGAGAGATACGAAACAGATACAAACATTTTCTTCAAGTCATGGCCGCTTCCAATATGAAAGAAATGAAAGCTTAATGAAGTTTGACTCAACGGAAGTGTTTCTACGAGACCTGCTTGCTACTCAATTGTTTAACCTTTCTGACAGTCGGGATATAACAGGACTAGTTGTTTGTTGTCACATTTAAACCATGTCCGCTCCCAATGTGGAGCATATGGACTCCTAATGGAGTTTATCTCAACAGAAGTGTTTCTACGAGAACTGCTTGTTAGTCAGTTGCTCAACCTCTCTTTTTCCAAAGAGAGTAGGGATAGAAGGACAAGGCTAGGACAGGATTAGTGGTAAGCTAATCGCTCTCAATACGCCTCGTTCATAGGATAAGATGGGTGAGAGGGGGGAATTCAAGACATCACATACATCGATTCCTTTGAACAGAAATCATAAATCGATTGAAAAATCAATTTATAAAACTGTCCGTACCGGGATTTGAACCCGGGCCCTCTGTAGCCGAAGCCAACAACGTTGACCACTCGAACACATAGGCGTTCACATACATCCATGCTTTTAAATAGAAATCCATAAATCAATTTATGAAACTGTCCATCATATTAAAAATCAATTGAACAGGACATTTTTGCTTATCGCGAACATTTTTATCATCTGAAAAAATATTGTTCTAAATATCTTAAAACTTATTTATGAAAATATTTATTGAATAGCAATAGCCAAAGAAAAATCATTGCAGTATTAAAATACTTTTTACAATTTTTTTCGTAACCATTAATTGATTTATATCCTGTAATTATTGAAAGCAGTAGATTCAAGTATAAAATAGCTGATCGCTTTAGTAGTACCTATATTTTTAAGTGGACCCCCAGTCGTATTTAAAAGTTTTTTTACTAATCAATACTCTTATTGATTTCGAATACATAAGTTTATAAAAAAATATCATTCTTTTAAGAAACAATAGTTTAACGGCAATCTTTCTAAACGGTTTGAGAATGTCGAAACAAACCCAACTGTCACACATAAGGATTATTTTTAAAAATATATACATAATTAGTAATAGTAAGTCAAATATCGTAATAAGGCTAATTAAAGCACAATTTCCAGTAAATATTATGCAATCAACAGATTTCAATAAATAATTATAAATGAGGAATAATTAACATTTTTCACATGATAAACACTATATAAATAGCATTATATTGCGTTTAAATTTAAATAGTCAACAGTTATTTGCTAGTCGACCTCCGTACAAACATACAAGCATCCTAAGTCATACATTATAGATATTAATAATTTCCTAGCTCCGTGGATAAAGAAGTAAAGTGTTTGAATTGTATTATTAGGATAGATCTTTTTTTATACCGTTCTTTGTTGTCATCATATCACGTGTCTTTTTATAATGAGGTGGGAATATCATTTTTCTATTTTTTAATTCCGATCATAGACAATATAAGTGAAAGATCTGAAAAAATATTTAAATTTGTCATTGTGTAGAACTGGCAATTCTACATATATGTACAAAGTAGTATTTTTCAATGAGATTTTTAGCATGTACATTTAAAAAAAAATTAAGATCGAGGCTGTGACAAAAGTGGAAGTTTTCATAGTCCTGTATACAGGGGTGGGCTGAGGGGGCTCGCAGGGGCTCTCGCTAGCCCCTTGTTAAAATTCTCAAATCAAATGAGTACAGAATTGCAATGTTTATTGATGGTTTCACTGCATTCTGAAATATAAAACGTTTTTTCTAAAAAAAACGGAAAACCGCGAATAGCTCTGAAATTAAGCGAGCCCCGTGTTAGGATATTGTCAGCCCACCGCTGCCTGTATAGCAAACACGGTAGTTGTTAAACGGGTTTCACAAAACAATTTTAATTAATTAAAATGGAAATAAAAATAAATATATATATTTAATGGCGTACATAAATTCTTTTTGTCATCATTTTGCTATATGGTATACGTGTTACCTTTGTTCGTTGATACAGAAAATGTAGTATTGTCTAATAAAACAAAAATAATTAACTACACCGATATAAACAAATATTCCGAATACAAAAATTTACTGCTAATGGTGGTTGGTATTTTACGTTGAAATCTTTTGTATTTTCAGAAACCGTCAATAAATAGATAGATTTCAGATGTAATGTTATGTTATGGTTATAAATATAAACGCTGTTAAATAAACTTGTCTTTTTACTACCGGTTTATTTTAAATTACTTTACAACTAAGCCAATAGTGGGCTGTACACACAGGCGCTTTCACGTGCGATTATGTGATTGCGTATGCTTTAAAAAACGAGAAAATACTATGCAACTCTTTCCACCACCTGCCACGGCCATACATCAGTGTCCAACATACGTCTCTTGTGGCGTAACAAACGGTATGCGTTGTTCAGCTTTGTGCTAGGATTGTCTCGGGAACAATTAACCAAGACTTGGCGGCTTGCACTTAAGTGTGAGAAAAATCGGCCCATAAAAATGTCCGGAGGTACTATCAGTGTAAATCTCCGCATAACGCCGCAAATTTATTTAATGCTAAGTAGTTTTTTTTTCGTAGCTACCCAGTCGGCATGGCCGATGGGTCCGACAGCTGGTCGGACTGACTTGATTCATTGCTCCCGTTCATTATTCATGAGATGAAAATGCTGCTGATCGCATCCTGTCCCTGTGACTATTCGGCCAAGCTTGAAGAGCTTGGCAGCGAAACTGCCGTGTCCTGAAATAAGCTGGCTTGTCCAATAGTTGGGAGTAAGTCCCCTCGTTACCTCGATTCACCACGAGAAAAAAATACTGTTAACACGGTTTTGTTTACTCACACTTTCTCCCATTTAAAAGGATATGTTATACTCAAGCACTCTTATCTAAAGCCGCCAAATGTTAACTGTTATCTTGATAATATAATGTAACGCAGTTATTTTCCATCAGTGAAATTGAGTGATGATGTTGAAGTTAAAGAAAAGCTGTCATTTGAACATTTATTCGACCTTATGTATTTTGACATAAAGAACAACAATTTCATTTTAATCACAGTGGCATTGGTAATCGTTTACAAACAAGCATTTGCCATTGGCAGCGAATTCTGATTGCAGTATAATGCATTGTTTAGTTGCAACTTGCAGTCAAGTGCATTTTAGAAAATCGTCAACCTTTTGTTTGACATTGAAATATTCGTGTTAAAATAAAATGACTTGTAATGGAACGGCATTCGATAAGACCCCGTTGCCGAATCTACGTAAATAAATATGTACATGTATTGAATTGTTTAAAACAACACGTATCGACTATAAATATGAATAATAAAACTATGAAATAAATACAATGCAGAGAGAGGTCCAGGCGTTTGAAATACAACATCAAACATTCATTTGCGTTCAAAAAACCGTAAACGAATGCATTTCACTGAGTGACTCAAATATGAAAGCTTATTTTAATTTATCTGGTTTTAAACTTTAGTTTTATATTAAATAAGGACATTAAAGGTTCACATGAAAATAAAAACTGAAACGGTTGATACTTTAAAAAATATACTAACTGTTAGCCCGTTGCCTTCAACGGAGGGGATTTTTGTTGCATTTTTAAATAGTCAGAAAATATCGTCATCGAAAAAAAGGCGAAACCGCGGATCTACATTCACTCACTCAGAGAGCCAACATTATTGGCTATTATTAACATATTGATTTTCCATGAATATTTCCTCTGTATAATCTGTGCGTATATAACTATTACGATTTTATTTTACTAGCCATATCCGATTCCAGTATGGAGCATATGGACGTCTAATAAAGTTTATCTCAACAAAACTGTGTCTACAAGAAATTCTTGTTACTCAGTTGCTCAACCTCTTTTTATTTGAAAAGTGTGTAAAAAAAAATGAAGCATAGGGCTAGGAAAGGACTAGTGGTTAGTTAATTGCTCTCGCTACACCCCGTTTTTTAGGTTAGATTATGTTAGATGAGAGGGGAACATACATCCATGCTTTCGAATAGAAATTCATAAATTAATAAATTAAAGAGAAGCAAACATTTAAAAATTGATTTGTCACAAATTTAAAAAAAATGTTCTAATAATAAAATCTTTGAATGGAAATAGATGACAATTAGTGTTCAAAAAAGGTTTTTTTTTATAAAAATTAAATCATAAAGTTGACACATTCAAGTAAACTGTGATTTTTCCAACACCCAAATCATCATAAGCTCTGTATTTGTGTAACAAATCACTTTAGTATGCTCCACATTTATAAAACAGTCTGTACTGGGATAACGAACCCGTGATCTCCGTAACCGAAGCCAATAAAGTTGACCACTCGACTACGCAGCCGGCTATAAATAATAATAATAGTTTAATGTATTTTTATTAATTTACGAAACGAAAAGAAAATTTCCTTTATGTATAAATTCGATCCAGGTTGACCAAACTCATATTTTGTCTTTGTCACGGTTTGAATACAACTCAAAACTCTGGATGAATAAACGTTTGTCAATCTATAAATTATTATTCAATATCGCTTTTTTCTTTTATCACAAACTAGTTAATAATAGATTTCAGTCAAAGATTTGCGATATAATATTGTTATGCATAAATATGCACAATCTAGCTGAAAATAATATGCAATGATAACGTTGCCAGTGTTGGCACTCTCTGAAAAGTGCGACGTGCTCTATGACGTGTACGCGCTGCATCCGAGATATTTGTCACAGTGATAAAAACATCTAGCGGCATTGGCCTCCAGGCGCTTAATTTAACCTTTTCTATTAGGTTAAATTGAGATGCTTACACATAAAGATAGCTCACCTCTTGTTATTCAACTTTTGTTTTACGTATAACTTATTGTTTAATTACAGCATCCCCAGTTTTCTTTTTAAAACTTCCTCTGATTTCTACGCTGCCATATGAGGGGTGTGTTTCCAAAGTAAACTTATTCCACTACAACACATCTTTGGCAAATATTAAAAAACGTTGATGTTAATATTATGTTTGTTATTTCTATTATTGATTGTACTAAAAACCAGTAAACACTCTTGAAATGAAGATATTGTTTAACCGACAAGAAGCCATTGTAAATAGACATTTCCCATTGGTCCATTTGGAATATTATTATTTTTTATTAACAACAATTTTACTATTATTTTTTCTACTGGATTGCATGCTTTGAAGTTGAAGTATACAGAAAATAGTTGTTCAGAATTTTCCCCTTTAAAATTTGGCATTCATAACTCATTTTCGTTCTGCAGTGGAATCAGTTTACTTTGGAAATATATTCTGCAACAAAACTTCTAGTGCTATTTAATGAAGTAAGATCTTCTTAAAGACTCTTGCATACTCTTGAATGTCAATATATATGTTACTGATGAATAATTAAGAAAACTGTAGGTCAATAAGTTTATTATTTCAAGACACAGAAGTATCGTGTTTATTGTAAAGTTTTTGTTTAGGATGTCAACATATTTCGCATCGACGTGAGTTTCGGCAAATTCAATATTTTTAGTTTTAAAAATGGTTTTGGATATTCGCGCTACTTACTTACTTACGTTGATTTCCTCGCCAAAATTATTTTATTAATATATAAATTAAATCATTTCAAGGATTTCAAAATTTTACTACAAGATATGATGAAAAAATCTCCTTAGAGCTTCTACGCATACCATAATAAAATATGCATTAAAAATTACAAAAATATCTTTCCACCAAGTTTTGACAGTTAACATAATTCAAACCTTATATATGCTGAAATGCCATGCATATTATCAAATATATGTTTTAAGTCTATTATTTATATACATATAGTGTACTTTTTTAGAGATTTGTTTATCGAATTAGCAACACTTTCCAGCGACAGCAAGTTTGACAGCTGACAGTTGATTTTTGCTCAGTTTGGTTTGCCATTTCACTATGAATAGACTTACACCGAAACAAATTGTGCAACAAATTTATTTCATCAAAAATGATACCGACCAGCACGTAACAGTCAATGGAGAGCGCTATAAAGCCATGCTTACTAATATGTTTGTTCCCCGATTAAGTGAGATTAATGTGAAAAGTTGTGGTCTCTACAAGACGATGAAAAATGCTACACAGCGTGTGCGACGAGTGGATTGGATATCGCTGGAAAAAGTGTTTCTAATTCGGAAAACTAACTTCTAAAAAAACATCATAGTTATTCATTAATGAAATAAAATAAACATATGAAAAAAATACATTCCAAAAACTTGCAACTGACGAAATCACAGAAGAAAATAAGCATTTGAAAAAGTTTGGGCTAAAATCATCGTAGTTAAAATTGAACATGACATTTTACGTGGAATAACAAATATCAAAATAAAATTACTAAATGTAGTTATTGCAAAGAGTAGATTTGATGGTTATATAGTTTTTTAAATGTTTTATTGACAGTTATATGGTTTTATTAAAAAATATTTAGATGTAATACTATTTCAATGTAGGTCCATACCGTCTTAACCTAGTTTAAGGGACTAAACGCTTTAATTTAAGAACATATTAAGGGCGCATTACCTAAAGAATTAGGACAAATGAAAAATAGGCTCACGGCAATGCATTATTTTTTGCTTGGACAGCAGGTACACATAATTTCATTATTTGGTAACCAAAATATAAAGGTATCTATAATATTACCATTTATATTTTTTTTCTCATAATCATGATGAGATATCTACTGTAATAAATTTATTCCTTAAATATCTACCGTTTCCTTGTCAGCATGTTGTCATTAGCGACATTACGTGAGGTAAGACCATTATCATCAAATTTAAATATTTAATGTCCACTAAATAGAAGTTTTATTGCGAAACAAACATTGTTTGATTTGTGACAGGCATAAAAGAAAAAAAAAACATACTGGTCGATCTTGATCTTTCACTGTGTCAATTTTATTCAGAGATGGCGACAGCAATATCGGATTTCCGGTCGCTATCAATTATATCAGGGGTTGACAATGTGTGGGTCTCATAACCTTTATGACGTCAGGTTTTTTATTACAATTTTTGTTATTCGATTTACCGATTTCTGTTTGAATGTATGGGTGTTTGTGATGTCTAAAAATAAACTTACCACTAATACTGCCCTAGCCGAACCCTTCTATCCCTACTCTCTTGAGAAACTGGATAATAAACACTCCATATAAAAAAAAATCTGTTAAGATACCTTCATAAACAGGTTATATGCTCCACATTGGGAGCGAACATAGATCGTAATAATTATGAAAAAAATGAGAATGCATTTAAAAATGACCAGTTCAAATGTATCCGTTTCCGGACACTAATAGAGTATTGTTCAAAATTCACAAGCAATATTCCTGCATCCTTGGTGCGATCTTCTGAATAAATCATAATTGCCAAACAGATCCTTTTATTTAAATTTATATGTTTATCCGTCTTTAATTGTTTAAAAGGAAAATAAACATATTTTAAATACCAAAAGGTAAGTGGTGTCAAACATTTAAGGTTAGTTATGATTAATGTCATATGTACAGTATAATCAAATAGTACAATACTTGTTTTCTTCTTTCAAAACTACTAAAGGCTTGGCAGAACATTTCACTGTTTAGTAAAATAATCTTATAAAAAAAAATGTGATTCAGTGAATCAATTGTAAAGAAGAAATAAGACGTAATATTTTATTAATTCTCGGCTTCTTGATTGTTTCGACTGTTTTTTTTTCTAGTTCGACTCGGTGCACTTTACAAAAACAAAATGTAAAATGAAGTCCACAAAATTCTACATTAACATCAAAAACGGAAATGTCTTCGTGAATGCCAATACGGTCATACCAAACATCATTATTTAAAGGGAACAAATTAAATGGTAAGAATTTAAATCAATTTTTTGGTCAGAATAAAAATATGAACGGTCAGAATAAAAATATTATACGGTTAGAATATTTTATGACCATTTTGGTTAGGTTAGGTTAGGTTCTTTTTTAATTTCATTTAAATTATGACTATTTACACTGACCGATATATTATGACCATTTTATATAAATTCTTACCAATGTAATATAAATTCTGACCGGAAAAAATACGAGCCTTTTTAAAATATGATAGCTGAGAAAAAAAGACAGCAGTTTTCATAATCCTTAAATGTTGGCAAATTAATTAAAACGATTTTAAAAAAGCAATGTTAAATATTCTTATGAGCATTATAATTTAGATTGTTTTGTAAAATCAGGTTATTATTTGCCGTGTTTGTTATACAAGAGTATGCAGATTTTTACCAACTTGATTTTGATTCTTCAAAAATGTACATATTTAAACCTAATTTTTAAAAACAATTAACATAAACGATGACATATCGAATTATTTTTTGACAAAAAATGTACTCTGCTGTCTTTTATTACAGAGCCGTTATATATTCGGTGTTAAATATATTAAATTTAAAATACCGATTAACATGAGTTAAGCACTCCACACTTATTTAAAAGGACAACGTATATGGAGAACGACAGTCAGTCATCATCAGATCACGAATAAAACAATGAAAAGGAAATGTACACATAGTTATAAGTTTAAATGTCTGTCTTGGGTAAAAATCCATTCCTTCGTAAATTTCCAATTGGTTTTAAATAGTAATAAATAATTTACATTTTCAATGTATTAGTTACTTTCTTCGTGTTTCTTGCGACACCCAGTTTGAGATTTTCTGATAAATAAACCGCCCGCTGTAAATGTGTCATGGCCGCGGCGCCCTCGCGGAGAGAAAAAAAATCTCCGCGTGCAAGTTTATTATAATAATAATAAAACATATTCACATTAAATATAGCAGTTGTAATAATATGTATGTATCTATAGTAAACAGATGGCGCCCTTCCAAACGCAACCCGGAAACGGCCGCCACGTTATATGCAACACGACAATTCAGCGGATGTTAGAATTTCCCTCTGAAAGAAAATGTCCTTAAACGTCAGCTGATGTTGTTGTTTACACGTAATGTCAATTAGCAATTCAAATCGACAATGAACAACGGCAACACCTGATGTAATAGCGATGTATTTAGCATAATTATATTGTAATATATAGATTTTAACTATGTTATTATATTTGCTTTTTTATAGTCATAAATTTTCGTGCGCGACCGCAGAAAGATCCTTAGGGTGGATGTATTTATTAGAACTGTGGGGTAGGTGTCATGGAGTTACGACTGTTTTTACTGGAGTCGGAAAAAACTAACGACTCCGATTCCATTTTCACTTTTTGTCTATACAAACCACTAGAGTCAAAAGAGGCGCCACTGCATGCTTCTTAGCCCAAAAAATTATTAGAATTCTAGACACATTAAAACAAACCAACTATTTAAAAAGAAATAGTATTTTTTATGTTTAAAAAAATCAGGGAGGTATAATATTATCAACTCTTTATCGACATAGTTATATCAGTTACCAATATGAGGAATTCACACCCCCGTTCGCCTAGGAAGTTGTTATATATAAGTACATACAGTATTTGTAAGATAAATAAATGTTTTTGAAAATTTGCCTATTGTTCGTATTGATTACTAAAATAATGACTGTATGTACTAGAAGAAAGGGAACCGATTGAAAAATCTGAAGACCATTTCAGGAAAGGAAAATAATATGTTTCGTTGTCGTTTTATTAAGTTTAAAATTTGGATATGACGGAAAAAATACCGATGTCATATTGTTATGCTTAAATTCCATTAATCAAGATTTAATTCATTTGTGTGAGGACAAAATTGTCTGATCACATAATTTTGGTATAGGATAAATTTCTACAAACATAATAATTATGTTTTATGAAGACTGGGGACCAATTGACATAATATATAATAACTAATGTGGTACTCAAATTAAAAAAATAGGCTGTACTATATTGGACACACCTTTATGTCTGGTCACAGGTGATTACAACAGTTTAATTATTTGATATTTGAAGACATTATTTTATTTAATATTCATAAGATAAAAGTAAATTATTAATCAATAATAATTTCTCGTAATAAATCATATTTAAGTATCGATGTATCAACCAAATGCCAGTTTTACAAAACGAATTAACCGGCGAATTATAATTAATTAGTTAAAATACCAAAATTAAATATTAAACTTTTTCACTGTAAATTAAGTGTTTATTTTCATATAATTGACGTGGTTTATTGTTTATATATATACATTTGATTAAATAAACTTTTATTTGTGAATATGATACATGTATTACGCTGAATGACGTCCAGTAAAATTTTCTGATGTGTGGACAATGTATTTATAAATAATAATTAGATTATAGTAATAAAATTTCATTCATTTTGTATTTTAGAAAAATAATTAATCCTGACATATTAATAATATTTTGACCATTTAATACTATAAACATTGACGATTGACGATCATTAAAGGAGAAAAAGTGATCATTTCAACGACCCTGCTCCATGGACGCTAAACTTCGAAATGATCAAAATAAAAAAGATCTTTACAATAACGGTTCATTAAAGTGACTAAAACTAAAAAAAATACTATCTATGTGAATAAAGTTTAAGAACGCTTGTTCTCTAAATACATATATAATCGTATTTGCTATCGTTGAAAAACAGCACGAATGTTACTTAAATACCGTGGTTTGTGGAAACTAAATTTCAAATAACTAAGCTAAGGAAAATCCTCCGTATTTTTCACAAGGTGGAGATATATTGATATGAGTAAAATGCTTATTTTCACCGCAACGGGCCCAAATGGCTAATTATGAACCAAAAACAAGTGTTAAGTTCTTCTTAGCCCTTTCTGTTGAACATTCAAATTGGCAAGATATAGCTTGCTGAATCTCTACTAAAAATAATTTAAATTCGTTTTTAATCCAGAAATATTGACTGTTTGGTTTCTTAAAAAACATATTTTGAATAAAGATTTTTTTATTAAATATAGAAATAGAAATAGAATGTTGATTTTTATTTTTTCAATAACAATTCACTTAAGAATTATTTTCATTTTGATTTTGTACACTTCCATAAAATTCTTGGTCGAACACGACCCGGGTTTCGCCTCTCGGCAGCTTCCGGTGCTGATCATTGCGCGAATGCACTCGAACGAATTGTTGATAAATTTTAAATTATATCAACAATTCACTTCTCAGGGCAGTAAATTTGAGGAAATTAATTTTGTTTTTTTATTTAATTGGTCAGTATTAAGCAAATGGTCAGTATAAATATTAGACTGCACCGGGTCATATGGCGCAGCGGTTAGCGTTGTGAGCTTCTGTGCCGGATCTCACGGGCTCGAGTCCCAGTACGAGCAGATTTTTTTTCTGTCCGAGGGCATGGTTGTTTGTGAAAATTCCCTCACACCTTTTACGATCCTTTAATAACTGGACGTAGCGAGAGATATTAGATAAATACTAGTCTTGTCTTAGCCTTATCATTCTATCCCTACTACCCTCTTTGAAAAAGAGAGGTTGAGCGACTGAGTAACAAACAGTTCTTTTTAAAAAAAAATATGTTGAGATACCTCTATTTGGAGGCCATATGCTCCACATTGGGAGCAAACATGGATAAAAAATACAATATTATGTTTGGGCCGTCTAAACATAGAAGGTGAGGCTTCACATTAAATTAATCAATAAAATGTGATAAAGCTAGGTTAGGTTTTGCTGTCAACATAAAACTGGCATTGAGGTTGAAATTCATATTAATAACATAAATACTGCTTATTTTGTATAAATACTGGTCATCTTATATTAAATACTATCCAAATATTTTGTTGTTTTTGTAAACATTTTTCGGCGCTGGCGACGATATCAATATATTTGATAAATTTAATGAATAATCTATTATATATAATTCAACTAGCCATTCAAAAATTATCTAATAAGCCATATATAGAAGGTAAGAAAACTTGTCACAATACGTATCATAGTCTTTTTTTTTTGATAAGCCCACCTAGAAATCTTTGTATAGTGACTCATATACCGTGAACACAGTCAGTATGTTAATAACTAATTGGCAAAAAATACAAAAAAGTGTTAGAACGTAGTCTGTACAGATTAGAATCTGTAATTCATCATTCGAAGGAATGAATCATATGCTCATGAAAACTAATTATTTGGGATTACGATTTACTGTGCAAAAAATCATTTTTGTGAGGGCATTGTACCAAATCGATATGGACTACTAAGTAGATAGAGATTAGACCAGTGGCGTTCTTCTTGATGAAAATATTAATCGTTTATCGTCAGGGGTCTAGCCGCATTTAAATTTAAAAAATGTCAGTTTTTAAAACAAAAATCAAATTGTTGTTGATATACATATTGGGTTATATTTCATACATAACAAATAATTAATTAATGGAAAATTCTTATTGTATACGCCTGTGAGAGCTTTAAAAAAATCCTAATTAATTTCTTATTTGTAATGCCTATATGCAAATACATTCGCGAACATAGAATGGGGTTCATATTTACTATGTATTATATATTCTTCTTATTGACAACAATAGCATATTTTTTTACTTTAAAAGAAAAATTAAGAATACCCATACATGACTAGACGACATATAAATAAAAGACATACTGAATATAATATATAAATTTATTTGATTAAACTGAGAAATGTTTTATGTAGCTTTGAATTATTTTTTTCGGCGCTTTCATTTTATCAGTGCTGCTTTGCGGTAACGAACTATGGCACCTGACTCGTGAGCACTCAGAAATTGATCTAAGAAAATATTTACTTGCATCAGTTATTGGCTGTGAGGTGATTTGTTTTTTTAAAGAAACTCAGATACAAAGAAACGCACTAGGCAGTGTCCTGTTACGTTAATGGCCATGAAGAGATGTTGAAACTGGCCGTCAGATGTACTTCTTATTTCAACCAATGGAATTCTGGCATCCTGGACGATTGTTGGGTACCATTCATCGGATGTACTCGTAACAGAGGAATACTACATGCCACTGGAAAAATGAATCATGGAGGCGCCGCGTAGTGGACATATTCTTCATATTATGAGCGAATGAAGTCAAAGAAAGAAGAAGAAAATCTTTGTACAGGTATTCAATTTAACTGTACGTAATAAATTGACTTATTTTATTAAGTATAAAATTCATTGCTGTAAAAAAATCTATAACGCTGTAAAGGATCTGTTCATTGGCTAACTTCATTACGCAGAAAAACTTTATTGCCATTATAGTCGCGCTTCTTTATGAATTTTCAGATACGTCACTGCGTCATAATGATGATGTATACAATCATTAATATGAAGCAATCGTAGCCGTAAGCTTATATTTACTATTTTTTAAAGACAATAAATAATGTACTTGTATCACAATAATACTTTGGCAACAACATGTTGACGATACTTTCTGTATCTATAAATTATTGTCCTACTGAATCAACTCGTTACTCAACCGTCCTCGTTTACTCTTGTGAACATAATATGAATTTTGTTGTCGGTGAGTATTTGGAAAAACCAAGTTTCAGGAAGAACGTTTTTGGTCAGTTTTAGGAAAGAATACTAATTATTATAAAGTTTTTTAAATTTATTTTAATGGAAGTACCAGTTGATAATATTGAAGAAGTGTCTATGGATGTATAGATAAAAATCAAAGCATCGAAATATTATTATACATATTTTAATATTTACAGAATTACAATCAAGCATTATTTTTTATATAGTAATAATAATGGAAGGACAATATTAGATATTAAATAACAATCACCGCACAATAGCAACACTTGTAAATTCCATTGTAATAATTGCTCTGCCAAATACATCAGACAGGAAGATGTTTTGATTTAATAATTAATGTTTTTAATCACATTTGCTCTAATGTGAATCATATCATCGATAATTTTCTAAAATTTTGTTAGATTTGAGTTTTGTTAGACATATATTACTTTAACCCGTATCCCAAAAAAATAAATATATTACATGCTTTATTAAACCTAATACAAAAATGATGATTTTGTGCAAATTATATGGTCATTTGCTATGTTTAGAATGGAGGAGAGGATGACACGGATGGAAACGAGACACGTTTAGGATCAGACAGGTTTCCATTTTTTAAACAGAAATCCATTACATATACGATTAAAAAACCTCTTAGTACAAGAATTCGAACAAGCGAGCTTCAGAGCTGAAGCAAATGATATTGACCACTCGACCATAGGCTCGACAAAATACGTGTAAAATGTCTAAAAATAAGTATTTATTTAAATCAGCAAATTATTTTAATAATAATGCAAAAATACTTCATATACCAACTCAAAAGTAGTTATTAATGCGATTGATAAATCGTTTGCATTTTCAGTCAATTAACAAATAGTCCTACTTTTAACCTTTTAAATATGTTTCTTATTTTCTAGAATGTTCGTTTAACAATAAAGGGATTAAAATCAACTCAATAGTTTGAATTTTAGATAAATATGATTCATTTAGATTGCCAATGCTTCCCAAAGAATCAAGATACGTCACAAACTTAACTGTCAAATTGTTTTTTTGTATTTACCATTTCCGAAAACAAAACATGTGTAAATATTTACATTTGTTATTTTAGTACGGTGACTGATTGAATTCATTATGTTTGCACGTCATTTTCCAAGGGTATGAATTGTATTGTTTGATAAATTTAGTCATCCTGCGACATGCAAAAGATATATAGGGTATATTTTAAGAAACAACTATAAATTATTCATTCCAGAATCGTATTACAGAATAATTACGTAAATTTATTTCTTTCCCGGTTGGATCTAAATTTCAACTGTTTGCCAACTAATTTTTGACAGGGCATTAATTTTTCTGGTCGACAAAAATATGTTGCAATAAAAGAAAAACAAATCATTAATTTAACCATTATATAGTTATATACAGTTCTGTTAATATGTAATTATATTCAATATCAATGGCAACACAAGTATTTGATATGATTTAAAATTCGAATATTTTTTATGATCAAAGAAAAAGTGCATGGCAATAAATTAGTCCCAGTAAAATAATACATTTTAACTATGGTTATTGTGTTATTCCATATTTAATTTACACACATAATATAAAGGTCTGTTGTCTTTTAATTAGTTTTAATAATAATATTCTCACTTGTGAATAGTTAATAGCAAAAGCATAATATTATATATGTGACAAAAAGTTTATTGCCGTTGGCGAAATTTGGCTCTAATTCGCATGTGAACGGCGATTGTAATATTTCAGTGGGTGTAAATCTTTTCGGTACTTTTACCTGCCATATCACAATGTTTCAACGACGTCGTTTTGCATGTAAATAAACATAGATTCACTTTTATAACAAAAATATGATTTAGAGCCAAATTTATCGCTTTTTTATGCACTAGCCAGGAAAATATATGTTTATTTAAAACTGATTTACTAAACACAGGGGGCACAGTTAAAGACTAAAGAAAAATATTATTTTTAGAGTAGTTTAATACCATTATAACATATTTTCTCTTTATTATCAGTGTATTTTGTTTGAAGGGACCTACTTGAAAATGGGCCAAAATTACAATAAATGAAATTTTACAGACAAATTACACTATCCCACCAAATATTTGGAATGTTTTAGTGGTATAATATATATATTTTATTTTAAAAGTGCGGCTATATGAGCGGCCATGTGGAATCTTAATACTATCATTGTGGCAAAATCATGGTTAGTGGCAACCTCGGATAAGAACGTCAATGAAAACGTTAAAATAATTATACATACATAAGTGGAGCTCAAAAAATTTTTACATCGTCATTGGAAATAAGTGATGAGCTTCTCTTTCCTACCTCAAAAATACATTATTCTGGTGATGCAAACATGTGAAAAATCCTGCCTGTACAATTTGAAAGACCAGTCAGGGTTATTTCATCAAATTATATTATAATTGCATCTTTAAATATGACATTTTAAAAAATGCTATAAAATTAGATAAACAATACTTTCAAATTTAAAAAAGTCAGTGTGCTACCATTATCTCAATATTTAAAAAATATATGAAAACGTATTAACTTTCATTTAAAGGTAAATAATTCTTGATGTTATTATCGAGTGCAGTTATATTTTTAATGTCAGTATACAACCTGATGGTAACTTAAATTAAACAAAATCCGCGATGCCACAAGCGGCTCGCACGGCATCGGTTCCCCGTCGCAGCCCCAGAGGGCACCGAGGAAAATCCTTCACTGCAGTCGAGGCTACCCCCACCGTCCCTAATTTTCACAAGTGAGGAGGTTCTCAGAGGAGGAGGGAGCCGCTATATAAACCCCGCCACACCGGCCGCGCGTTCAGTGGTCACTCACATGAGGCCAGGTCACTAGCAGATCAGCGTGGCAGTGGCAATAGATCCCACGCGGTAAACATCCAACTCAGTCGACGTAAACATCGAGTGAATTTTCTCTAAGTACGTTGTGTGTTCTTACAACGTACTAAAAAAGCGTTTCCTGTATCCAAGTCATAGGATACAAACGTAATACAGTTTGTTTATTGCTGTTGTTGATTTAAAAAAAAAACAAAACTTGTCAAGTGTTAAAACCTGAAAAATAACAATATTAGTTGATACTACAGATTGGAGAGATATACAGTTGAAAAACGCGATAAATTTCGCACATTTGGAGCTGCAGTAAAAAATTTCCAGTAAAGAGTTTTTTTTTTAAATATTCTTCTCTGCCTGGAATGAGAGAAAGTTATTAATTTTTTTGTTGTAAAAAAAGAGTGCTATTTTTCAATAAATATTTAATACGACCAATCAAAAGTTTTTAATATTTTTGTTGAACTCTTTTAAGGGTTTAATTGCTGAAACAGTGTTAAAATACCAAGTGTATTAGTATCGGAGATCAGCCTGAGGCAATCAGTTTCAACATAATTGGGCAATCTTGATGTATTCGCTCCAGGTCGCTTGACATACGTGTTTTGAGCCAGCGCATGTGTGCAGAATATTTTGTACTGGTTTCCAGCGCGCAGACGTAAAATTGTGAAAGGTGAAATAGAACATTGCGCAACCATCGCTACGTGTTTGAAAGAAATAAATGTTTTTACTTTTTAGCGTGGCATATCCACTGCTTTTCGCCAGCGAGAGGTTACCAAAAAATCGAAAAGACTCTTATTAATTATTATCTCATAAATATAAAGATTAAATTGTTTTAATCGCAAGCCATTATTACCATAACTGATTGAAGTGTCGGTTAAATTAGTGATTATAATTGCCTGAACAGTATTTTTAAAAACTCTGTTTTAATATAATAAGAAAACATTCATGTGATAAAAGTCGTTTTAAAACTAGTATTTATATAATTTTAATAAATATTCTTAATACATCATTTAAAAAGTGACATTAATATAATATATTCAATCAGTATAATTGCTTGGTAAGCGAGAACACTAGACGTCGAGGCGCCTGCACTAAGTGCTGTGCTTATTATAAATTACCAAGTTAAATTTAAATAATTTATCAATTATTTCAGCCGAGAGCGGCCGCACGATCTTAATTTATTCAATAAATATTAATAATAAAAGTTTAAAAGAAGCTATCAAAATGGTTTCTATCGCAAACGCGAAGATGCACGAAGACGATTTGGCGAAGCTCGAAGAAGAAGCAGACGTTGTGGGTAATCTGGAGTTCCCTCACTCCATGATGAAGCACTCCGACACTCGCGATAGTATATCTTCAATCGACAGCGACGTTTCTCTCGGCTTCGACAGGAGAAACTCTGAAGATAAATCCGGAGATGAACCGGAGAGTACTACCAATAATGAATCAGCTGAAGACGAAGGAGCTCACATGGCTGATTTATCTGACAGCGCTTCTGATGCCGGTTCGAACGGTGGAGGAAAAGATTCTGGCTGTGAAGTAACTCTAGACCCTCAAGAACCCCCTTTCACTCCACCCACTGAAGAATTAGCCGATAGAATAGTCGCTCAAGTAGAATTCTACTTCTCAGATGTAAATATCACAAAAGACGCCTTCCTGTTGAAACACGTGAAGAGGAACAAAGAAGGGTACGTTAGCTTGAAGTTAATATCTAGTTTCAAGCGCGTAAAGCATTTGACAAAAGATTGGCGAGTAGTTGCTGCGTCTTTGAAGAGATCAACGAAACTTCAAATAAATGAAGCTGGATCAAAATTGCGTCGATTAGACCCACTTCCTCAATACGATGAAACGACCCCCTCCAGAACGATAGTCGCTGTGAACCTTCCGATAGAAAAACCCACAATAGAAAACGTTTCACAACTATTTTCAAAATGCGGAGAAATTGCACTAATAAGAGTTCTTCGGCCAGGAAATCCTATCCCAGCTGATGTTCGGCAATTCGTAAACAAAAACCCATCACTTAGCGGTCTAGTTTGCGCGCTCGTTGAATTCACCGAATCAGAATCGGCGAGAAATGCAATGGAAATGCAGAACGATGATTTCCCCGGATACGGTAAGACAATGAAAGTTTACGAGTTGAACAGCGTACCGAATCCGGATAAGAAAAAACGTAGCGTAACCGGAAAGAGACCAATCATCAACAGGATGACCAATGAACTTGAATATTCTCCATGCTGCAGCGGATCTGAAGCCGAAATGGAGTATTGGGTAAGAGGAGATCCAAGATTAAGACTCCGAAGAGGCTCATCCGGTTTTATGCCTCGAGTACCTGAACCAAATTGGGTACCTCGTCGCATGTCTGCCTGCAGTCACTCTTCTGATTCGTCAGGTTATTACTATTCTCCGAGAAGACTCTCATCCAGCAGTCGAGACTCTGGATCTGATATGTACATTTCTAGGAGAATTTCTAACTGCTCTATTACTGGAGCTCCTGATTATGAAGGCCACAGAAGGTTCTCTAATTGCAGTCAGATGTCTGGCTACAGCAGTCCTGCGAGGTCCAGGTCCAATAGCAGTGCAATCTGTCCAGAACATCTGGTAAGACCTCCAGTGGGTCCAGACGGTACCAGGGGATTCCAGCCAGGAGCTCGTCAAAGGAGAATATCTGACCTTGCATTGTATTCTCGCTAATTATTTGCATAATGATTTCATTTATACTTTAGCTGCTTTTCAACTGTCATTGTTCAAAATTTTCAATTCATTGTTAGTATCATTTCACATGACTAACGATACAAATCTCATAGCATTTTATCGTGGCCAAATTCTTCGATTAAAATTTTTAGCAGATTTCATCTGGATGTATATAGTTGTTTAACGCAAAAAAATCACTTAAAGCTGTTCTCGAGAAAATACCTTAAACAATTTCAGCATAAGGATCAATTTATAATTATTTCCCAGATTCTTTTTGATAAATACCTACACATTTAAGATTTGCATGAAGCTAAGGTTTTGTAAACATTATTCAAAGTTTATTTCGTGGTTTGCTTTTTTATATTTGAAGTATTTTAAGCGTCGGTTTGAACTAACGGGAATATGCTGTCAAATAAAGCGTTCAAAAATGCAGTTAACTATTCAATCTTGACAGTCCAATTGCGATTCACGATTTCTTACATTTATTTAAAAATAACTATTTATTATTAAAAAATACTGCTTAAAATATAATAATTGATGAAATTTAATAATAAAAACTTGAATATTCATTAACGAGTATATTTTTAGTATCTGTAAAAAAATATAAAAAATAATACTGCCTTATAATTCGAAAAGAACATTTGACGGTATTTTAATAAAAATAAGGATTTTTTTTCGTAATATATAGTTTTCTTTTTATAATAAAATTTCCGTCTACTGTTGAAAATATCATCACTGTATTATTTATTAAATTTATTGACAATATAGTTTTCATAATACCTTTGTATTGGTTAATTTAAAAACTTGAGAATTTACTATGAAAAAGGTTATTTCGTTTTGTTTATATTTAGATTAGCATATTATTATTAAGTAATTTATTTTAAAAAACTTATTCGAATATTAATTATGTATCCATTCCAATCATCATATTTTTTATACTCATTCATAGAACTTTACATGATTGTTTCAATGGTTAGATAAAGGTTTCCTATATTTTCAGTTGATTTTATTCATAGGTAAAGTTCTGCACAATAATTTCATCGATTTCAATGCTGTTATTGAGTTTTTTTTATTACAAACAACACTGAGTTCTTTGTTAGATTATTATTTATAAAAATCACGCGATATGTATGCATTTCAAGAGCAATGATATTAATTATATTATTATTTCAATATGGAACACGTTCAAGAAAGTTTCGACTTTCACACAAGTTCTTTTGTATAAAATGTACGTTTCTTTTATTCAAGTAATTCACCACAATAATTAAATGATCATACATGAACATTACTACCTATTAATTTTAATTTTAAAACCATCCGGCTGTAGAACCGTTGAAAATAATTCAACAGCCATAATGAAATTAAAAAAAAACAACAATACTTTCTCGATAAATCATGAAACATTCGATTTGCAAATCTGACAGGAGATTGCAAATGACAATGTTAATGTAACATTATAACATCGTTTATCTATCGTAATACATAGATATTCGATAATATGCATATATTAACATATTTCTCGCATATGCATTCAATACAGCCTTGTTGGGATTTAAATAACATAAATTAAATCTGGTTTTGCAACTTTTCTTTTCAAACGAATGTCGAAAAAGTATCGTTTTATAAAATACTTAGTATTCATTACTTCTCGGCGATTATCGACGTTTTAAATTTGCATATCAAGATTTAAATCATCATTTTTTCTTAAATAAGTTTCTCACATTTTTTTTGTAATATTTCTATACATTTTTAAAAATGTTTTAATTTGTTCATCCGATTTTCATTGAAATCATTTTCGTATTTATTTATTTATATGTCATGAGGCATTTACTGTAAGAAAAAAATGAAGGAGTTTGTCACACAGTGAGTGACTTAAGAGTTAAGTTAAGTACTAGTTTATATCAATAGTTCATTTTTTATCAATTTCTCACTAAAAGTTGAAGTAAACACTTCAACTTTTCTCTGTATTTTAAATGTGCTGAATGTCTCAAAAAACTTTTATAAAATGTACTTTTAATATTTTCCTGTAAACGTAAATATTCACCCATTTGTATTTGTCTATTTAAATGATGTTCACGACTAAGTCAGATATAAATTTAAAATAAATTTTGAAAAGAAGAAACATGTTTTATTTTAATACCTACCAATTGCAACACTGACAAGGAAAACAGTCGCCATTAACAAGAAAAAACCAGTCATTTCAAATACTTGTGGTGCATTTTAATGCACCGGCTGTGAAAGCTTTAAATATTTTAACAATGGAGTACATACCGAAAAACACAATTTAATATACAAAGGAACCAATGGATACATAATACATACAATACATTCTATGTGAATTTAATGGCGGGAAAGTATCTGTCAACAAAAGTCAACTTATTTTGTCTTCTGTAAAATATTAATTTTGAAGCATTTTATTTGTGCTTTTATTAAATACTTTTTTAATCTGAAATAGGAAAAAGTTTATTTTTAAAATAAAGACAAACTTGAAAATTACAATAAATTTGTAAATATATTGAAAGATAATATGGTTACTTCTTATTGGATTGTCGCCCTTAAATAATGTCTGCTTTTACGGAAAGCAGTACTCTTGGACCTCTGTAAATGTTTTAAAATTGAAATCGTTCAGGTAAGTCATAACATCATTACCGAACTGGCAGAATAGTGACAGATAGTTCTGAGTAAAATTCAAATGAAAAATTTGAGCTTCTGTCAATTTGATCTACCGTAGATATAAATATAATATAAATATAAACACCAAAACAAATATCAATATATGCCAATCTGACACAAATAAAGTAAGGGATTAATAGATAAGGACAATTGCCTTCGTTTTTTTTTTCATTATACCTTTTATCTATTTGATTTGATGTTACATATTTGATATTATAACATCAAAATAAAGATAAATTTGTGTCTATCTGATACAATTAAAGAACATAATCGATTGACATGGGAAATGTCCAGCCATTAAATTAGGACTAATAATAATAACAGATAAAAATGCTGTTTCGTGCAATAAATGCACCAACTGATTTAATGGAAACAATGGGTTGATATCCAAGAATTTCACTGTGTAGTTCTTCTCACTCATTCTTGTCACTTCTGCCAGTATTGTGAAGATGTTCCAATACAAATGGTAAGTATTCGATACTTATAGAACTTATTTACTATACAAATTCTTTTTTAAATCAAATATATATTTACAAATCAACGAACGAGACGTTTTTTCTATATTTATCGTTTCTAAGGATTGACAAAGAAGTATCCGAAACTACGTTTTTCTGTATTTTAAAGTTGTAAATACATTCACAGCAGTATGTAGATCACTATACAAAACTCAGTAAATTAAATTTGAATCGTTCAAACTATGTACATTCTCACAAATTTTGTCATTAACGACCCGGGTTTCGCCTTTCGGCATCTTCAGGCATTCAAGTGCACGGATGAACTTGAACTGACGCTTAGTAAATGAAAGTTTCGTGTTTATATAAGATATAAATGCATCACTGAGTCCAAAGCCACTGCTGGCAAAAAGGATAAGCCCATGGGAATGCCAACAGATTTGACTAGTGAGCAGTTTCAAGAATTATATAATTTGTTTGTCGGCAAAGGTTTTATGATTATATGATTTTATGGTTATATAGGGTATAGAAGAGGAGATGTGGGAAAATTTGATATTTCGTTTAAAATCGGAAGATTTTGCAGCTGTGCTTTGTTGATTTCTAACATTTCTTGGAAAAAGAGCTTATGACTGTCCGTATTTGGGTGTAACATTTTTATCCCTTGTTCCTGATTGAACACGTGTCCTTCCGATATTAAGTGATTAGCAAAAGTAGACGTGTCTTTTTTCAATCTAAAGGCTGCCATATGTTCTAAAACCCGGATGTTCAGTGTTCTTTCTGTTTTGCCGATATAAAACTTTGTACAACAAGAGCATTGCAATCTATAAATCCCGGATTTATTTAAGTAATGTATTTTATCTTTATTATTAACTAATAATTTGCCTAAAGAGTTTTTACAGTAAAAAGCAGGTCTTACACTATCAGCTAGCTGTTTTTTAATTTTAAGACTTGTATTTCCTAAAAAAATGATTCTACGCCAATACCTAGTATGATCTATGTCCTTTGACACTATACCTTTAAATAACATTTTTTCTGCAAGTTTAGTTTGTTTTTTTGATAAAAGATTGTCTATAAGAGACATATCGTATCCATTGTTTATGGCGATTTGTTTGATGATTTTCAATTCGATATTAAAGTTTATTTCGTTTAAAGGAACACTCACAAGTCTATGTATTTCTGAATGAAAAGCGGCTAGTTTATAAGAAAATGGGTGCATTGAATTTTTATGGATTACAGTGTCACGAAACACAGTAAACACGAAACTTTCATTTACTAAGCGTCAGTTCAAGTTCATCCGTGCACTTGAATGCCTGAAGATGCCGAAAGGCGAAACCCGGGTCGTTAATGACAAAATTTGTGAGAATGTACATAGTTTGAACGATTCAAATTTAATATTGAAATTCCACCAAGCACCTTCAGTCGAAATCTTAAATTATATCAGTAAATTAAATCTAACAAAACTGTTCCATTCATTTTATAGCTTACTTGAACAATTTGCATTTGTTTACAGATTAGTATTTTTCGATCATATTATTAACTTAATAGCTAAAAGATACTTAAATTTAACCAATTCTCAATTTCGCATAAATAGGTTTGCAATAAAACTGTCCCTGAAAACAATTGAACGCCCACGATCAGTATTCTTAAAAAGTTTTTTGCTTAAATGGCTTTCTTCAGTCAAAAAAAAAAAACGGAAACTATAAATGTCATATAAAAGAGGCTACACATAGTTTCACCAAGTAAATTAAAAGTGTTTTTTGTGAATAATAATTATTTAAACATTAGAAAAGCTTTTGAAAAGTTATTCATAACTCGATTTATGAAACTGAACCAGACTTTTATCAATAAGCTCCGAAACCAATGAAGTTGACGACTTGAAAACTTACCCGATTAGAAAAAAAGCTACACATTAGATTACATTGAAGCATATTGCGATAAATCTATCATATGATGTTTGTAAACGTTTCACGGTTATATTCAGTGCTTTTTTCCCCATGTAACGCGGTGAAACAGCGTTCGGGCACTTTTCTGGCATTTTTAACTTAAAAATCAATATTAGAATTTATATATTTTTATTTTGCTTTAACTCGTCGTAGCACCTTTGACACGTCCTTTCAATCCTTGAAAATACGTTGATCAGTGGTCACACAGAGGAAAACCATGCTTTCGTGACGGATCTCACAGATTCGAGTCCCAGTACGATCAGCATTTTCTTCAATCGACTTCTGTTTGAAGGCATATGTCTGTGATATCTAAAATATTTTCTCCTATTCTTACAATACTAAAATAAATGGGGCAAAGTAAGAGCGATGAATTGACCACTAGATTTGTCTTAGCCTTGTCCTTTTATCGTTACTCTCTTTGAAAAAAGAAAGTTTAAGCAACTTAGTAATAAACAGTTCTCGTAAAAAAACTTCTGTTGAAATACCTCCATTAGAAAGCCATATTTTTTACATGGAATAGAATCATAGCTTTACAATAAGTAAGTTCTACCAACGTTTTTTTTTCAAAAAAAAAAGCACTGGTTATATCAAATATTGTAGGGACGATATTGTTGTTTCAGACTGCACACATAGTTTGTGTGAATATCATAGTTTATAATACTTTAGCTGCCTCATAAGCAATGATTAGTGGTTTTAGTAAGGAAAGATTAGAATTTGAATAAGAGCATAAACATTTAATAAAGTTACACAGATTTACACTTTAATATACGAAATATCAGAGGGAAGAGTATTTTTTATTAAATGAATTCATTTAAAGTCTATATCTGTCATTAAATGCCGCAGCTTTTCAAAACATTGCTTATGTCTTAATTGAAAACTTTATGTCCGAGATTAATGAAAAATTTCAAAAGAGAAATGAAGCTGATTCAACACTACGCTTTTGATTGATTTTAACATAGTGAAATTGTGCACTAAAATGTTTAATATTTATTTCAATATGATGTAGAAATAATTTCATCCGGTTTCACTTCTCTTAGAGATAATTTCCAATTAAGTTAACGGCCAATTTATTTTACAGTTTGGTATTAAAATACAGCGTTAAATAAACAATAAAAAAATCTGTTACTTTCATCAATGAAATGTTTTTATATATTACGGAAAGCATATAAAATACAACTCATAATGAAGGTAAGAATATTTTTAAATATCGCTAGACTCATGATATTCGAACACAGTACTACAGTACAAAATAACGAAACATCGCTAACTGTGCCATGACGTTTGGCATAGAATATCTTTTAATAGATTCAACAATATGGCGATTAAGTGAAATGGTAAGAAAACGAAGTTTTCAATAAACAACGATTTTCATTAGAATAACATTGCGTACATTCTTTCCAGGGGTGGGAGCTCGGAGGGGCTCACGCGAGCCTCTTGTTAAATTAAGAGAAATCAATCATTCTCAGATCAAATTAGTAGATAACTGAAATCTCTGACATAAATACTATCTGCGATAGCGTCAGTATACAGAGTAGTGCATTTGTAGCCATTTACATTGATAACTTTACGGTAAATTGCATGTTTTTATATGTGTATATCGTAACAATCGAATGCTTATTTAAGTATTGCAAAGGAGTGATAAAAAATTCACTTCTTCCACAGAACACCGAGAATTGCTTTGAGATGAAGCGAGCCAGTTGTTAACGTATTGGTAGCCCACCGCTGATTCTTTTATAATGATAATTTACATATAAATAAACATAAATATTATTCAAAAAATAAAACAATCTTTTGAGTGCTTTATTTTTTTAATATAATGCCTTTCTAACAAGTATTGACACTTAAAAGAAACAAATATAAAAAATCTCCATATGACTATCATAACCTAGCTCAAATTCAATACTTTATATTAGAGGTCTGCACGGGCCGAAATTTTACAAAATTACCCGGTCTGAGCCCGAAAGACTCAGGTCCGACCCGGCCCGGGCCCGAAACCCGGATTTATACTCAACAAAAACCGTTTTTTTATACAATTTTACAACAATTTACGATTCTCTATAGAACTGGTTGTAATTGAAGTCATAATGGCTGACTTACAAAACGAACATAGCCTGAAATATTTTTCTGAAGAATAAATTCCTTACCCGGGCCCAGCCCGAGCCCTAATCTCAATAGGACTGCCCTGAGATGGAGTCCGAACGAGCAGAATTGTTTGCTGTGGTCCGTCCTCACACGGGTCCAATAGGCCACGCTGACTTGATTGCAACCAAAGCTAACTTCACGGCATTTGAAAAGTTTGCCAATTTATATGGGGATCGTCACAATCTTGACTCCTCTCTAGAGTCATTAAACTCGTCTACATTGACGAGCTCTCAGTATACGGACTATACACAAGATACTTAATATCAACTTGATTTAAGTGGCTGAGCTAGTCACACTTTTATTATTATTAGTATTATTATTATTTTAAGCACATTAGTGCATGGTTCAAAATCAGTCCCGTGCAGTTCTGCTCGGGCCATGAATGTGAGGGGTAAACTCCTTTTTTTCTGTCGATAGCGTTGTGGAAGGCGGCCATTAAACGTTGGCTGCATATACACAACGGGTGGTGGTGGGAAACCAACTTGCCCCTACCCGCCCGAACCCGGCCCGGGCCCGTGCAGACCTCTACTGTATATATATTGAAATGATATTTGAATTGTCTTATCATCTCTTCTTTTTGTATCTGTAAGATATTAATAATATTATGTACATATATTTCTGCAAATTCCGGTTTTATATTATATAGTATACAGTGGAACCCCCAATTACACTACCCCGAATTACGCGCCGGCTTGAAATATTTGCATTCCATTGCCGTTACTAAGAGACGGTCGTCTGTGCTTCGCATACAGTTTTTTTTGTAAAACTAAGGGAAATCTTAGTTTTGCGTTTTCCGCGGAAAAAAATCAAATCCCTTATTTTGTATGACATTCACACCCCCAATTACACGGTCCCGAATATAGTGTAAATGGGGGTTTTACTGTATATATAAAAAATAAATAGGTAAAAATCTCATATGGTCTATATATATATTATTATTTTTTTCAGCAAAAATATTTATATTGTAATACTTTTTATTTTCAATAAATAATTTTATATAAAAGATGTAGTTTTTTTTAGTGAATGCAAACAATTTGTGTTCTACAGATATGAGGTTTCGCATCGTCATGACTGTAATAATAATATGTAATACGGCTGCTGTTAAGTTTTCAATGACCAACAAGTTCATTGGCAAAGCCGGCCAACTGAGATTTTTTTCAGTTAAAGCCAACATTTTTTTCATTATTTTTGACAGATATCCCCCGCTATATTCGGCTCAATAAAAAAATATAATTAGATGTACATATTGAATTGTTATTTACGATGTTTGACGATATTAGTGTGTTTTTTTTTCACTAAATATTTATTTAAATAAAAGAAATAAATTTATTAAATTTGAATTGTTTGAATTTTGTACTTTTCCATGAGTTTTGTCGTTAACTCTCGCCGAAACTTTCGCCTTTGCCGTGTTTACTACGCGTCAGTTCAAGTACATCCGTGCACTTGGAATGCCTGAAGGTGCCGAAAGGCGAAACCCGGATCGTTAGCGACAAAACTCATGTAAAAGTACAAAATTCAAACAATTCAAATTTGATATTGAAATTCCATCAAGCACCCTCAGTCGAAATACTTAATTAAATAAATTTATATGTACAAAATACCAAATGGAAAACCATCAAGATTCATTTAAAAAAATCTTTGTAAAATATATAATATTTTTAGTAATCGGGACTATATTTAAGTTTATTATATTTCAGTTTAATTACAACATTAATTACTTCTTATTATTAGTAGCTAAAGTAACGCCACTGTTGGCCATAGTGATTTTAATACACTTTTTGTTATTTTGAGTCCGACTCCAGTTAAAACAGTCTAACTCTACAGCTCAGAAAAAACTCGAAAAAAACATGTAATTCTTTACATATAAAGTAAAGACAAAAAAAAATGTTACCATCCATCACTCAATTGAAAGACGATAAATTTAATGCAACACAAATTTCAGATTAAGACGATCAATGATAATATAACAATTTAAATATTTGAACGGTTTTCGCTGAAATTCATGAAATATGTAAAGAAGGCTCCAAGCACGGATTCAGTTCAAGCAGAAAATTCTTGAAACCGATTATTATCTTTATATTATGTATTTCGAATTGTAGTTACACAGTAAGACAAACAATAACTATAGTGAAAATCAGGGATGACGATTTAAAACATACGCATTTTTTATATTATAAAGTCTATGCTTATTTTTCAATATCTACCTGGTAAGATTCATAACCTGTTTTATGTATTTTAATAAATACAAAAAGAGTCGGAGTTTTCTTTGTTGTTTTTTAGGATAACGACTCCAACTCCGCACCCTGATAGTAATATAACAACATTTAAATGAATCATAATATTTCAACCATTTTTTAACAAATACTAATGGTAAATTTAAAATAATCCAACTTTAAAATAAGTAACTAATGGAATGAAATCATTATTTATATTAAACACATTATTATTTTTATTTTTTTTTGAAAATTTGAATTGTTTGAATTTTGTACTTTTCCATGAGCTTTGTCGCTAACGACCCGGGTTTCGCCTTTCGGCATCTTCATGCATTCCAAGTGCACGGATGTACTTGGACTGACGCGTAGTAAACAGTTTGTATCGTTTTAGTTTGACTGAACTCTACAGTAAATTAGTGTTGAAGTTTCGTGTTGTTATAATAATAATTATTATTATTATAATAATTATTATTGACTACGACGTCAACGTCCTCTGGCAGCAGAACTGCTAAGTCATCGCGAAAAAAGTATATCCGCGCAATCTGGCAAATTAACGGATCAATGTTGACCATTGCTGGACAGCATGCTGCCATTCCGTAGAGCTAGATCGAGTCGAATGGAGAGTGGAGTAGCAACCAGTAGAAAGTTTGACGTTTTGCTTCCACGCTTCATGGTACGTTGGTTACGGGGAATACGATCAACTGCAGGGATCTCGGTTCGCTAAATCGCGGTCTGTCTACAAACTACAAACTGTACGTGCTTAAAATCTCATTTACAATGCAATAGGAATTATAATGTCAGATTTAAAAAACAAACTACAGTTTGTATTTTAAAGTTGTCTCGCCCTAACCGTTTTTCGAGACGAAGTGAGAAGTTGAAAGATTCCAAAATATTTTTGAATTCTTTGAAAATCTTTCTCGCTGGTAGATTTTACCCTGGAATTTAATTTACGTATTTCCCAAAATGAAAAGACGCGAGTTCAGACTATATAGAGTTCAGTCAATCTTGCTGTACTAGCAAGATTGCTATAATTTAAGATTTAGACCGAAGGTGTTTGGTGGAATTTCAATATTAAATTTGAATCGTTCAAATTATGTGCACTCACACAAGTTTTTTCACTTACGAACAGGTTTTCGCCTTTCGGCATCTTCAGGCGTTCAAGTGATTAAAATTTTATATTATAACTCTACTTAATTTTAATTCAATCTTGCTAGTACAGCAAGTTTGGCTGAACTCTATAGTCTAAACTCGCGTCTTTTCATTTTGGAAAATCCGTAAATTAAATTCATGAGTAAAATCTGCCAGCGAGCAAAATTTTCAAAGAATTCAAAATTGTTTTGGAATCTTTCAATTTCTCACTTCGTGTCGAAAAACTTATAGACTAATAAAAAAACGGGTATGGGGATCATGGAAAAATATGAGACTCAAAAGGGGCCATGGGCTCAAAAAGGTTGAGAAACTATGTTCTAACAGCCCAGTAGTGCTATTATCGCTTCCATAACACTTATTTTGAATGGTCTGGATCAGGGTGGGGAACCTTTTCATTTCTAAAGGCCACATTCATTTATCTGATTTAACATGAGACTGCAGTAAAGAAAACTTTGACACCCCCCCCCCCCTCTTTTTTCGACTGTCGAACATGTAATGGGTTGATTACGCTCTTTTTCCGAACGATTGCGTAGAATTTTTTGATCAAGTCAAAAGGCCGTATCAGAGTAGCCAAAATGCCGCTGGTTTCCCTCCACTGTTCTGGATTATGCTGAAAAACTGAAAACGTAAACTCGTGTAAAAAAACGTCTAAATGATCCACATTGACTCGACGCGGTTACTAAATATATATAATAATAATTGAAAGAGAAATCATGTTGAGAGCACCTGTCTCTCGCAAGACGTGAATTTAACAGTAAATAAAATCCAATTACATTAAAAAATAAAATAAAAATGCATCTAGATCGTACATACATAAAATATAACAGCCATGTAAAAAAACTGTAGCAATTTTCTAAAAAAAACATATCCAACATTGAACTGATTTTTTTTAAATCAATTTTATTTTCTTTGTACAATTCAGGTTTACACTACTTATTCAAATTTACTATCAACATTGAATTTTTACTCGACCATCAATTAAACACTTTATTTGCATTTTTTATATTTTAATATAATTTGATATAATGCGTAGATTAATATTTATGTTTATAATTAAAATATTATATAAAGTCAATAAATTAATAAAAATTATAGTATAGTAATAAGATATTAGATTGACAAAATAATTATTTTACGATTTTATTCTCTTGGCAAATAAAATTATATCTTTTGATGTTTTTGCTGGTTTCACATGGAGAGCGAGTATATCGTAACAAATCGACGCTTTTACGGTATTTATGTAGTACACTGTTTTTACTGCACATATTCAAGTTTTGGGGAACTTTCCTCGGAAATTTCTGAGATAACTTGAAACACGATCGATGCTGTGAAGCAGCAGGTGGTGGTGGGTACAACGTCGAATACACTTCTTATGTTGCATAATGAGGTGAAATGTTTGCTCATGCTTATTATAAAATCATTACGATGTGTTAGATAAATTCTACTTTTATTAATGTAACATCAAAAAAAAAACTTTTTTTAAATGTGAGGCATTTTTTGCTTTTCGAGGGTTGAGTATATAATAAGAATGGGTATCATCAACTTCCCTGTTCCTCCGCCATTGTCTATTCTAAGATTCTGAAATGCTGTATATTTATAAACATTATTTTGAATTTTTAATCTGTGATTGTTTTATCTATGATAGTTAAAAAATGATGCAAAGCACTATTGGCTTATAAACAGTCGTCAAATCGCATTCGTTCAACTTTCTAATTGAAAAGGATATTTATAAATTACCTTACAAGTTCACACATAATCTATACATTTTTTTAGTAGTATTAAGTAGGGATAGAAGGATAAGGCTAGAACAGAAGTAATGGTCAACTAATCGCTCTCGCTACGCCCAGTTTTTAGGGATCGGAAAGGGTGAAAGGGATTTTTTAGACATCACAAACACCCATGCTTTCGAACAGAAATCGATAAATATCGAAAAAAAATTGTTCGTACTGGGACTCGAACTCGTGTGACGGAAGCCAACAACGCTAACCGCTGCGTCATAGGACCCGACAAATATTTTATAGATACTGAATTTATATTCGATTTTCGATATATAGAAAAGGGTAACGGCGAAATAAAATCTCACATTTCACTAAATAATAAAAAAAATAGTTTATGCTAACAGTATGTAATGAATTATTTTTGCATATTTCCGAGTGTGTTACGTTATTTATTAACGAATCAAGGTCCACGGTTCGACGACCCGTAAGGTGAAAGAATCACGAAAATTATTATTATGAAAGTGACGGTCAATATTTGTGTAATTTTTCTGAGTAAATTTTATTATCGAACGCTTTGCGAATTGCGTTACCGAATCAGGATAAAAAAGCAATTAATGAAAAAAACAAGGCGCTTATACAAAAAAAATGTTAACATAAAACTTTTTAATCCTATAATACATATACCCATATAAAAGTTCGAATCCTCTTCACATATACACACATGTTTTTTCACTTATTCCGTTTCGGTTTCAGGTGATTTATAATATATTTATTATATATGTGTACCTTATTGACAAAGATCATCACGAATAAATATGATTCAAAAGCCCGTAATATTGATTCTTCAATAATTATGAAAACATAACTTTTACCATCCCTATGCATCAGAAGAAATAATATTAATTTAAAATGCACTAATATTGTATTATTAACAATTCTTGATTTGGTATTTTGTTTATCAAAGATATTGAGGTATTATATTTAGTCTAAGTGAAATTTATGTTAAGAATACCTATGTTGTTATTTAAAAAAAAATATGATCATTTGCCGCTGCTTAGGACATGCCGCCCATAGGCAACTGCCTGCTCGCCTATGCCCACGGTACGTCCCTGGCTTTGTGGGTATTGATTAAAATTTTACAAACTATATTAAACAATGAAAACAATATTTGAAATTAACAGTTGTTTGTGCCTCCTATAATAAGTTAATTTTGGTTTATATTAAGTAAGTTTAGAAGGCGACGATGTGGGTTGAAAGAACTCGTGGAAAATTAACTGTCACTCAACCAGTTAACCTTAGCTTAAATGTAAAATATCCTCAATAAACTAAGTAAATTAATGCTTTAAGAATACAGTTATGCATTAAAGATAAAGAGCTATTTTGCAAAAGACGATTAAAATATTTAAATTATTAATACAACTTAACGAAACGGATCACCTGTTTTGTGAGGGTTTTTTTTGCGTCATCTGTGAGATAAACAATGTTTTATTTTTAGTATATTAAAATAATTACTTTAGGCACAGTTTTATAGTTAATAAGATGATTGACAAAAAACATCACATTATTAAATCTGCAACCGGAAACAGATTGCAAAAAAATACTACGATTTTCCGAATATAAACATTTTAAGCACAAAAGAAAGTAAGCGATTATTAATGACTTAAAAATGGCTGAAATAGCAATGAAAACTTTGAAGATTTTCCCAGATGCTGCAGACAATTTGTTTGATATCGTATATTGATACTTACTCTAAAAGAAATATATATAACCACTCTGTCCAGACGTAACATTACATGGTATTACTTCTACTATAATACTATACAGGCATTCGATTTAATATATGCGTAAACATGTGACAGTGCAGAGATAAGCAAGCGTGATTTAAGCTGTACACTTTTTTTCTATCATTTTGATTTAAATTTAATCACAAAATCTTTGATAAAAAATTAGAATTATTCGACCCAGTTTGATAAGTTTTTTCTTACCTATCTTATAAAAAAGTGATTTATTTTAGAGATATATCTTAGTTTAATATAAATCAATGATAAAACTAAAAAAAACCTGCCACTGTCGCTGAGAGGATGATGGTAACGCTGTTCTCTTGAGCTTTCATCCAGCTTGGTTGAGGAGTCAAGGTTCCTCATTTCCGAAAAGACATTTTGATGTAGTTTTTTTTTATCTTCGATTTGTATCCAACGTTTTGTGTATCTCATATGTTTTTAGCGTTTTCCATCCTTCGTATTCGATCTCAAAAACGGGACATGTGAAAAGAATTATTGTATATAATTATCTTTTATTCCAATAATTAATTTTGAAAATATCAATTGCAACTCTATACGATTGTGTCCGTAGTGTGTTTATCTTAATTTAGTTATTTGGGATGTGTTAAATACATTATTACAACAACAAAAAAAGTCATTTCCGACACAGTAATTGATATTTGTAACATACAGTTGAAATACTATAAAAATAAGCTCATGTTTTGTTGAAATCATTCTATTTAAGTTAACTCACTTCATTTCGTTTTATAATCGTAATATATAGAACAACCGGAAGGGGACGCACACATATCCGGCCCTTGTGACAGCGTTGTCTCTGGTCGATTAGTGCCAATATGACATGCGTCGTTTGCGAACGAGCAAATCCAAGCGACCTAATCTTTATAGTAAACAAGAGCCACTCGTTCGCTTATATGTAATTGGAAATATTAGAATCGTCGCGAATCTTTCGCTTTTATATTGTAACGTTGTTTTGTCAAAAGCAAACACGACACGGTGAGTAAATAAATGGCTCACTGATAAAACAGTTCAAATTAAATTCCACAGCATTTTTTATCCTACTCTAACACTGCTTTGCCATTTAATTACAGGGGCAGAGTGATAAAGTAAATGATTTGAGGAGAATACAATAATGTAACCGTAAGTTATTTCTTTGAGGATGAGGTATTGAAGACATACAAGCCGGATAAGGAAATCGTAGTAACTGTCTCATATCTCATGTCTGATGCGAATCACTGCAAGACGAGGAAACGTATGCTATTTCAAGAATGTAAACACGGCACGCGTGCCATAGTTGCACTATACTGGTAGTTGTACGTTGATATTCAACTTGAATACGAAAAAGGTCCGTATTATTATTTAGCTTGCACAAAATGAATGTCGAATAAAGAAGCACTTTCACTATTACTCTACTGGACTTTTACCGGCTCGCCTCTCTAATGCACACTCGTTTCCAATGGTTCTTCAACATTCAAAGCCGAGGAACACCTTTTTAAAATTTCCAGACTATCAAAATTAGAATCGTTTACATTGATAACAGTAGTACATTATAATACATATTAGATATTAATAGAAATCACTTTTTATTTTGAGATTGAATTAATTTAAGTTTTAAACTTAAATAATAATTGTTATCATACAAATTGTATTGAGCTGTATGTTGATTCTTTAATTTAATGACTCTTCTTAAAAAGTGAAAAAAGTGTGACACTAAATAACAGCAGGAGTGGAATAGCAAAGTTATCTAATTTAAATATTATATGATTTTTTACGCCGAATGTAAACAGCATATTATTAAAATATTACCATTTTTTCATTGCCCCGAAAAAAAGCATACTAATTATTGGAAGATAGCATTTGATTATGTTAATACGCGATATCGTGTTTGTGTTTCAGATAATGAAGAAATTAGTAGATATATTTTCAAAATGTCATCGTTTTTTCAGCACCCCTTCTTCACAAATCATCGAGTCATAATACTACCCTCACCGCAGGTGCTATAGATCGATTTAGATATTGTTGTCTCAGCGTTACCCACACTTACCACATGTATAATTGGGTTGTCAATAAAATAAACTCTTTCATTAAAAATATCAAAATTAATTTGCATTATTAAATTATATTTCAGCGAAATTAGGTATATTGACATATTTTTATTAATCACGAACAGCTGTTTCAATTTTTGTTTTACAGTACATACACGGAATACTTGTTAAAAAAATGGCAGGTTCATTGACCACCGCGCGAAACACGGATTTGAAACCGATTCTGATTATTTATAACAGCTTGGTGGCAACAAAATACTGGAGACAGCCACTTGAGGATTCTTGGTTTTTTTGTGAACCCCTTGTGCAGTGGCGGATTAAGCACTTTGGAGGCCCTAGGCGCAATACATTTTTGAGGCCGTTTTTCGAATAACATAAAAGTCTTGCAAAACTCTTCGCAGAATAAATAATGAATATTGAAAACTGAAATTAAAATATAAGGATTTATATAATTTACGCTATTTTTGAGGGCCCTAAAATTTGGAGGCTCCAAGCGCGCGCCTCTTGCGCTTATGGGATAATACGCAACTGCCCTTGTGCAAAGGATCCACTATATATAATTTTATATTTGCTAGCATGCAGTAATTTCTAACTATAAATTCAGTGGAAATTCAATTGATCGTTTTTTAATGGCTTCTAAAAACGATGAATACAAGAACACAATGACTGCGAGAACGATAAAACGGAGCTCCACTGTTAAACATGTTCACTTTATTTCAAAAATGTGTCCAATGTTTTATTCTCATTATAAAAGCAATGAACTAAAAGAAATGAATAACAATGTGTAGTTTAAATTTAAATAAAGATATAAAACAGTTTATGTAAGAATGTAATATATTTATCACTAACGGGATTAACGTTAAAATTTCAGTATTTTCAATTCAATTGCTCGATTCGAGAAATCGCTCGTTGAAATGACTTGCGGGAAATGCATTCTCTCTGACGACTATCGATGTATTCTCCCAATTATATTCCGTAACTAATATGTTAACTGTCATCGATCGGTAAATTTATTGTAGTAAAAAAATACTTTTGCATACGGATTGAGATATTAATATATGACCTGCTTTTTTAGGAAACGGTGAAAAAATATTTAATAAAATCTTTCTTATACTTACAAAAGTATTGACATAAAAGCAATAAACATATTAACCCATATACATCAGATCGGTAAGTAGATACTGCTCTGTTGTTTTCTTTTTAAATTAGTTATTACTTTTTTGGGTAGTAGTATCCATTTGAAAATATATTGTATGAAAAATATAACAGTGACCATTTCTACATAATTTTATTCATCTACATTCTACACCAGTGGTTCTCATGTGCGGCCACCAGAGGATTTCGCTGCGGCCACCAACAGTTTCATAATAAATCAAATAAAAAATGTATTTTTACAAACTCATTTGTAAAATTATTATTTTTTAAAATTGATTGAATGCACCTGACTTATCGAGCATTTAGTCGAGTTATTTACTTCAAATGACTCACAGAGGTATCATATTTATGTATATTCTGTGAAAGATCATTCAGTGTGATGCACTTTATAAAACATAGATATCGACGATGCATTGCATTGGAATGCATTGGAAGAGAGAACTGTTGAACAATTTCCATTCGAATTGCTTTTAAATAAATAAATACCAATATCTTTAAATAATGTATTTTATTTAATATAAATTAATCCTTTTTTTTAAGTAAATGCAACTGCTATTGTTATCACATTTGGTGCGGCCACGAGACATTTCCATAGGACCGCCGATGCTTATAATGCGGCCACAATGAAATATAACGTGAGAACCACTGTTCTACACCATTCAACTAAGTTGATCATGGAAACACGTTTGTTTTCCTCGTAGATTTAATTTAAAATTGACGTCACTTTTTGCTTTTTTAGGCCATCTGTTATATTTATATAAAAGCTTTTTTAAAGATTGTTTAAAATTACTTTTGCTATTAGACCACAGAGCTCCAATATAATGTTAAGCTCCTACTTGATAAAAGAGGACAAATATTCTTAAAATAATTGTTTAGAATTATTATCATTTAGTGAGGTTTTAATATAGGGGGTCTACAGCGATACCTATAATTAAGTCAAATTATTCAGTGACTTATTTACAAACTAAGGGTTTATTGTCTTTGGAGCTTTTTAACATCAGAAAATTTAAATATACAATATAGATTTTATTTTCCAGATTTCCTATTTAAATCAGCTTTCCTATGGAAAATACATTGTTTTTAATAGATTTATTTAAAAGTGAATTAATTTATATATTCTCAACGCCCAACTTTCTTTTAAAACTAATAAATTATGAATATATAAATTATGAAAGATAATCTTATACAAGTATTTGAGGAGCTTTAATGCCATTAATTTTCGATTAAAAAAATCATCAGAAGTGGCAAATTGAAGATACACTCTTGTTCTTTCTTTATTATCAATGAATTTCGCACAAACGGACAAGGAAAAAAAAAATTCAACGAATCTATCATTTTTTTGGTTGTATCACTTGAGTGAAAAGTCACTGCTGTCAATACAAGTTGAGATGGAGATTGACACAAACCCTTTGAATAGTTTTTTTTTAATTCAATTATATTTTTCGAATATTTTTACTAATACTATAAACAGTATAAACCGAAATATTTTATCATTTTTTCAGGCTTTTTAATATATTAAAAAATAAAACACTTTTTTTACTCATTCCACATCATTTATTTCAAGACAGGACCAGTTTAGCTCTTCGCGTCTATTCATCAGTTAATAAGTCACTGATATGTTTTAATATAATATTATAGTTCATAGAAAATTTTTCACTGACGGTAGAAAATCAGTTAATGATTCCGGTAAACAAACCAAAATCACAGATTTTCTAATAATATTTACAATGCAAAACTAATTTCTGCTTTAGAAATGTACAATTATATTTTAAACTGAAATAAAACATAATAGTTTAGATCAGGGGTCGGCAAACTACGACCCACAAGCTAAATTCGGCTCACCGTTTGTTTTCAATATAGCCAGCAGGATATTGTTTTTTACAAGTCAAAATATTCGCTGTAATGTAATGGCCACATTAAGTTGTGAATATCGATCACACAAGACGCTTACTGTCTTAGCATTTCGATCAGTCGCGGAACAAGTGCTGCCAGTTCTACCAGTTTGGGAGTACTTATCAATGTGAAATCGGATTTTCGAAAATAAAGCATGTAAAATCGCATAACTGATCATTATAATAGGGTAAAAATATCAACGTATTTGGTTCTATAGTTTTTTATATTTACGAGTTGATAGCTATTTCGGCTTTCGCCATCGTCATAACTATGCTTAAACTTACATTTTGCTCAGCTATATATACTGGCTCCGAAGTCTTGGCAAAAAAATTATGACTTGAAATTTAGTAAAATTTGGTAAATAAACTTCTTTTTACAATATTTCTGTGTGCGGGAGATGGAAAAATGTATGCGGTCACATTTTGGGAATTGTGCGCGCGCACACAGGTACACCTTAGCGGCAACATTTCTCATGTACATACATATTTTCCTGTTTGGTACCTGGCCCGCCGAGCCTAAAACTTTTACAATCTGGCCCTTTCCAAAAACAGTTTGCCGAACCCTGGTTCAGATTATCCCTACAGCATCTTTCCACGACTGACACAATTAATCAGGAGTTATCTGTATCAACATTATTTCACATCACTGGGGCAGTTGCAGGTTTTGTGTCCCGACGGCTCCACATGAATTGGCAAAGAGAATCACGATTGATACGTGGTCGAGATCCGAAGTTTCCACGAATTCTACGTCCATACTGGTAACTGTTGTATATATTCCATTCTTTTTTTGAATTTTTCACCCTGATATAAGCGGGATCGGCATCGCCGTCCATATCCCTCACAATGTTATGAAGTAGACAAATGGTTTTGAGGAATACTTTACATTTATCTATGTCGGTAGACTCAATGGTTTCAGTTAGGAGCTTCCATTTCATACACATCAATCCGAAAGCGCTGTGTATGCAATACTTTGCTTTCAATAATTCATTATTCAAGTATTGTTTTTCTTCATTTATATTTCTATGTTGGTAAGGATTTATTACATAGTTTTTTAATGGATAAGAACAGGTAGCGTAGACAAAGTTTGGCAACTTTTTCAACTCAACACTGGTATCATTACGGTTAGAGAAACAATATTCGTTATTTTGTAAATTGCGGAACAGATCAGAGAAACAAAAAGTACTGCCATCCTTATCTTTCCCTATGGTCTCTACGCTGAGAAATTTATAATGCGCATCAGCCAATCCTTGAAGTACGATATGGCAAAACTTTTTATCGCTGAAATAGTCTGACTGGGGATCTTTCGGCTGCCTGACTTTGCAAATCATATCATCGAGAGCACCTATGCAATTAGGAAGTTGCAGCAAATCAAAGAAATCATGTCTGACTTGCTTGAGTCGGTCGTGGGTGAGGGCACCCATGTGTATATTCTTCAGCTCTGACAATATCGCATTGCATGTTTCAATCAACAATTTAGCAATGGATGATGCCCCCATTTTGAATATCGGCGCTAATGAAGATATCTTTTCACCAGTTGTAAAATATCTAAAACAGTAAAAAAAAACGCAATTTTCTTTAGCTTGAAATATAATATAATTAATAGCATACCAGAGATATCTCAGCAAGCTGTAATATTATACACTAAATTTTCTTTTTAAATGATGGATACATTCCATGACAAACAGTAGTGTAAAAAAGATAAGCAACCAAAGCTTTAATAAATATTTAAAATAGTGGCGTTGTTTTTAGCTTAGTTTGTGAAGGTTTTCGCCGTAATAATCCATGACTAGCTTTAACACACAATTACCTAACATTTAAACCAAAATATAATTTGCCATGGCTCTGGGCTTCAAAATATATAATAAACGACCCAACCCGCTCCGCTTATGGTATAATTACGATCCATGGAAAATATAAATCGTTACTAATTATTCACTAGCGAAACCAATAAAACAAAGCCATAATAATTCTACAATATAATATTTTTATTCGTCTTGAACAATGTAATAGATAACTCCTGCACTATATTTTATGGTTCCTGGTAAATTGCTCGAATAACAAGATAATCAATTTGTTTTTGTTTGTTCTGTCTTAGCCCTAGTCTTCTATGTTTTCTGGAAATATATAGAAACAGTTTGAGTAACTAATTAATAAGCAGTTCTCGCAGAAACACTTCTGTTGAGATAAACTCCATTAAAATATTATATGTTCCGCATTTGGAGCGAACACGGTTAAAATAAATACTTACGAAAATTATTTTTATATTTCAATCTCTAAACAAGTGTCGCACAAGATAAAAATGAAATTCGTAGAAAAAGTCGTGAAAAATCGTTTAAATAACCAAGCAATTCGAATAATTTGTAATTCGAGCAATTTACCGGCTACCATAGTTTTTTACTTTACTGATTGAATTGATTTTAATGTCTGAATATTTTTAAGTGGCATACATGGTTTGGGTATTTCGATATGCTTTCTCGTTGCAAAAGAGTGCGGTGATTTTGGGAACATTTACCGAAGATATTAAGGATGAGCAATGGCATAGTAAAAAAAGATTATTATGGCGCATATGTGAAAATGTTAATCGCTAACCGAACAATAGACTCGGACACTAACCTTAAAGTTATGAAAAGTCGTTGATCCGTAGTCAATTGGGAACATGGCCTGTTTTTACTTATTCGGTCACTTATATTTTCAACGATATAATCGAACGTACGGACTGACATTTTGGTGTATCTGTAAAATGCTTTGGGTTTCTTTCTCAACTTATAATACATTTCATGAAATTGTCCTTTCGTTTCGCGCTCTTCTTGTGTAAACCGCGCAAAGCGAGTTCTGTTTCTGCTATTTATAACGTTCCATTTAAAATATGAATTTTCTGTTAGTAACATTATTTCTAACAGAGATAACGGCATGACTAAAATGTAAATTTAACAAAATTATCTAGTTAAGACAGTTTGAAACTTCTGACGTTTGACAAAGCAGACACCGTAGACAAAATTGAAAACACGCAATAAAAACCATAGATACCGCAATCTCAATAATATTTACCTATTAAAATATTATACCTATGTGAAAACTACCAGAAAATTTACATACATTTTGGATATCAATGAAATAATTATTTACATCTTCACATTAACTAAATCAGTGGTTCCAATGGACCCCCACGGGTCACTGTGATCGCGTGGACAACTTCAGGTGGTCCGCGAAAGGTTTGACTATTATTTGTGACACATTTTCAGAAATATGAAAAGTAAAATGAATAGCAATAAATAAATTCGTGACGATTTTTACGTCCTATTTATTATAGTTTATAAAAATAACATAGTTAAAAAATAATTTTATAATAAAAAAAATCAATGTGGACAACTAAATTACAAATTTGACATTGCAATAAGATAAAAAATAGATCATGTTACCGTCCAGCCTATATTTGGGTCCGGGGCATAGGATAGGGGCAACCAAAATGGAAAGCAAGCTGTGGTGAAAGCACTGAAGGACAGTGTAGCACCCTAAAAAATTGTAAATTGTCATGCTGATAATTGTAATCTTGATCTTGGTCTTGACCAGATTGTCAAAAAATTTGCACTACTTGACAAGCGCCGATTCTTGGATTGGTAAATTGAGACAGCTGAAGTTAAAAAACAAAAACTATTTAGAATTACGCGAATGGTTCATGGAAAGTTCATCCAACTTTCAGGCCCATTTGCTGGTTTGATGGAATGATAGAGTGAAACACAGAAAGTGTTATAAAGTTCGGAAGGATCATTTTTGCGAGGCGCTGAGCCGAACGCCCACCAGTCTCTTCATTTATGGACCTCCCCCAGTGTTTTGTATTTCAGACTGTACGCTCACACAAACCAAGATTATTTTGGCAGTGAAGAGGCTTGAAAACGGCAAAGCACAGGGTGGAGACGGTATACACCCAGAATTTCTGAAATGTGATCTTAACGCCAACCTGCACCCTCTCTATTACCTGATGGATAGGATGTGGGACAGTGAGCGTTGTCCAAGGGACTGGGTGGGCAGTGAGGATCCACAAAAAAAGTGATCTCCTTAGCTGTAATAATTACTGAGACATAACTCTTCACAGTATCCCTGGGAAGGGAATGGCACACATCTCTTGGCAAGAATAATAAATCCCATTTTGCACATCAAGCTGGTTTTCTCCCTGGAAGGTAGTGTGTTGACGAAATACACAATCTACGATTTCTAGTCCAGCAGCCTCATGAATTAAAGATCGCTCTTACTCGTTGCTTCATCAACGTACTGTTGTACTGTTACGAAGAGACTGTATCTTACAAAAGTATTTTTTAATATAGTTGATTTTTTATTGACAAATATTAAGTTTATTTACGCAAAATTATACTTTTTCTATAGTTAAATAAATTATGAAACAGTTTTATTAAATACTATTTCTCAAGATTATGTTTTGATTTACTTAAGACATGAAAATCATCCTCAATTTATTCATTGCTAATTATTATAACTTTCATAATCCTGAAAATGTGATAATGATAAGACATTCTTTACTTAGTTATCCCAGTTTGGGTGTTGGACTCTTTTTCAAGTAGACCTACAAACTCAGATGAATCCACACTAATACAGGAGAAATTTACTAAATTATCTCCAAATAGGGAGCTGAAAACAATGTTTGAACGTTGCTACTACAAATTCTGGTAGCAAAAACACATACCGATTTTATATTCTGCATTATGGATCAATGTGCAGAAGTTGTTGATTCCTTTTCCGTTCAGCTATTAAGTAGAAAACGCATTTAGTGCAGTTATGAAGGTTATCACAATTAAAAAACCAGAATAAAAATTAGTGCTTGTGGAGACGATTTTTCTCACAAACATAGAGCTAAACATATATAATCAAATATTATCCCACCGGTTCACCCCCATCGCTTTAAAAAAAATGTGTTTTTACATTTTAAAAACAAAAGTTATAATGAATTGTAATAAATACTACCTAGTATATAAAAATGTTTTATTTATATTTTAGTTTTACAACACCTTTACTTTTTTTGAAAAGAGTAACAATTCGACGCAATAGAAAAGAGATTGCTATTGATGCTAAAAAAGCTAATGTCGGAGCCAAAATATTTTGCTAATGATAACGTTTTATTGTGCTCTTTCAAAGACAAGAAGTCCAAACCGCACCCAGTTTTACTGATATCAACCAATGCAGACACCAATAATGTAACCATAAAGAAAAAGCGAGGTAATTTTGAATCAGAAAAAGAAAAGCCTATACTACTACAACGAATATATGGGAGTAGTGGACGAATTGGACAAAAATTTGTGTGTGTATTTGGATGAACGGAGAACACTAAAATACTGGAAAAAAGTTACTTTCAACATATTGGGAAAAATGGTGTTATACGCTTGTGTTTTACATAAATTTAATACTACAGGGGGAAAAATGAACAACCTTCAGTTTATATCTGAAATTATAGAAGATATTGAAAAAGAATAGATGGCTCACAAAAACAGTGAACCGATACAACCAGCTTCATTCAATAAAAAATTGTGTTTAGAAAAATTGTACAGCCACAATTTACGCCAGAGAATGGTGTCCAGCAAAAAAAATGAGGTAAGATGATCCGAGAGATTGCTGTTCAAAATTTTAGTGTAAATTATTGATGATTTAACTATGTTTGAAGCTGCACACCACAATATGCAAGATTGTCGTATCACAGATACACAAAAAGTAGCATACTCTGGGCCTCGCAGAGAAAAGTAACCTTAAAATATAGATTGTTTAAATGGATTCGTTCATGTTACGAAAACAGAAATGGATTTTGTTGCTTTTAACATATTATAATCTGTAAGCTATAAGAAAATAAAAAATAAAACAAAAATATTGTTTTTATAGTTTTATTACACAATGTACAATTTTTATTATTATGATAATATGTGTACATTAGTATTCTTAAAAACTATTTGGTCTAATGGAGGTTTTATAAATAATCAAACCGTACTTAAACCTCGTTTTTATTAATATAATTTTGAACCAATATCATAATATTAATTAACTATCATATTACATAATAATATGTAGAACAGTTGATAAAAAAACATTGGTGACTAAAGAAGATGTGAAACTGTTGTTAATAGATTGAAGATTTTAATAAAAAAAGAGTAAAATATTGTTTTTTATGGCATTGCAATATTTTTACATTTTGAATTCTAATTCAATAGAATCTGTAATAATTCTAAATAATTGTACATATTTATTTATACAAAATTATTATTAACCGGAATTTTAAATTTGCCAGTTTTTACATGGATTTAAATAAGATAAGATAAGATAGATTTGGATAAGGAAATGATGAAGATTGACTCCAAAAATAATTTTATTTATATAAAATGACAAGATCAGTTATATTCATTGAAAGCATTTCCAACAGTTGAATCATCCTGGTTCTGATTGATTTATAAAAATTATTATGGAAAATGTCCAAAAATTTTGTTCATTTTGTATAAATACAATGGCTGTCTTTAAATAATTTCCCATACCTTTAAATAAAATTTTGGTCATGACAGAATTCAATTTAATCAGGGAAAGTAATCATATTGAAATATTGCTAAACTTTTTAAATAAAGCATATCGATTTTAAATTAGAGGTAATTATTAATAAAAATACCTTTTTTAGTTTTAAATAGGTATACTTTTTTAAAAGTAGCAGTTGTGCAATATTCTTAAGCATTCCATAATTTTTCTTTGTGTTTAAGATGGCAAAGAAATACTTAACCATGATTTTTACCGAGTCAAGATGATTGCCAGATAAACAGTGGTTTAATATAGTTACTTTATATTTTCCTGTACTTATTTGCTATTTTTGATAATAGTTGCACAAAAATAGCATTTGACAAGAATACATAATTAAAAACAAACTAGATATTACTTAATTCGTTGTCGTTCTTTGTTTAACAAAGTCGAAGTATATTTAGTAAAAATTAACAAGAACAACTATTCAAATTATTTCAAAGTCTACATTTTATAAAATACTTTATAGGTAAATGCTTACATTTGTCTAAATTTACAAAATAACAATTAAATTCGAATTTTTTTCAATTCAAATCAGAATTCGAATCAACAAAATAAAATAAAATAAATTAATGATAAATTTACATCTATTTAGTAAAATTGAAATGGGAATATACAAAAAAGAAATGTTATTTAAATAAGTATTAGAAAGACTGAAGTTTGGATATTTTCCCTATATAAAGGCCCTCGTCTTAAAGATATTGTAGAAAATTAGGTGTAATATCTTGTACCTTGGAATTTACAGGACAGATAATATTTGATGTTAGATCTTGATGGCTTAGCCTCAATAGGGCACTTTACATAGGCATGGAGTCGTCCACGCTTTGGTCACGTCAGTTCCTTATGCACATTAGGCATAAGGAACATACGTCACCTAATCCTGGACGACGGTGCCCCAGTGTGCAGACCCCTAATATCTAGCTAGACATTGCTATCCATAGATCATAATTTATGTGAAAACAAACCCATAGACACACCCGCAATGAAATTTTTGATAAATAGGTAACCATAGAGTAAAAAAGAAGGATTTTTTTATAATTAATAAATAAGAGACTATGACAGTTTTGAGATAAGCTACCAACTGTAATTTTTAATTGTATCTATTTGATTCTAGATTCATATGTTAGTAATTCAAAAGAAGCGTAATTTTATTATATTTGTTGTAGATATGTAGGTATTAAAAACATGTCACAGAATAATGACATTCAGTTGGCTCACAGAGATATCGCATTGCAAAATGTAATGTACGCTTTGCTTTTGAACACAGAAAGAGAAGCTAAATAAATTGGCCTGCAGTTATTTCGACATGTACATTAATTTGATAATAATAATGGAAGATGTCAGTAACAGACATAAGTATAATAAGTTGCAGATGAAAGTGCTGCCATCTAACGACTGCTAGAAGATTCATTAAAGTTACGGTGAAATATTTGATATTATCAAAGAAATATGTATGTTGTGTTCATATATTTTAATATTATTTCTTGCGTCAATGATATCGACTGTGGAAAGGAAAAAGGACATAACCCACAGTTTTCTCGAAACAGCTTTTTTTCGGTAATCATAATGTATCAAACTTAATACACGTACTATCAAAAGGATGTAAGCTGCAGATGCCGAATTAGTATCTAAATTTAGCTTTTAAGTTTGAAAAAGATGACCTTGTAAAAAATTGAAACCAAGAAAAAAGACTAAAAAAAACTTTTTCCTAGACTATTTCTTTAATTAATATTAGATTATGTCAATTAAACACCAGCTTAGAAGTCTCCGTGCACTTCAAGGTTGTGTATATATCATAATTTGCATATGACCCAAAATCATCAAAACACGTTTTTTGTGGCTCCTGTAAAGTTTGCTATGTGTGGGTTACGTCCTTATTCTTTTCCACAGTCGATATGTACTAACAACATATTGTTCAACAAAATGTTACAATGGTGTCAAATTTATTACAACACCACTGCATACTAAGGTTGTAAAAAGTTAAAAAAAGAAAAAAACAACATCAAATTAATTCAGGCCCCACTAGCTTTCTCCGAGTTGAACAAATAGCACTATTGCATGTTACAGATTGCACTTGCTGTATGAGACCTTACGAGAAACTTGACCAACAAAATTAACATCTTAATATGTATTTATTGGCATCTGTTTTCACTATTTACCTTCCGATAAACAATACATCCAACACTTTAAAGTAAGAAAGATAAAAAAAGAAGAGATTCTTATTGAGTGTCAAAAAATTGGAGGCACCAAAATTTATTATAGCTGGAAATTGTGCATGTTAGGTTGGTAGTGGTCGTGTTTAGAGCGTCCTGTTCTGTTGGAGAACTGGGAGTAAGTATCGGCATCGACATGGGACATGTGCTGGTGCTGATGGGCGTGTGGATGCATCAGTAGAACTGGCTGAAGAGCGAGGGATTTTCTTGAACCTGATATTGACATGGCGTCTGTCACGTATGCATTGTTTACTTCACCTGAAATAAAAGAAACATTAACGTTAACTTATAACTTAAATATTTATTGTGCCCATCTCCAAGCTTTTTTCATCACCGACATCACATATGTTAGTTTGTTGTCATAACCATTTCTTGTGTGTAGCATTATTACCATCGACTATTCTCTAGTATGAGCTATCAACAGTATGTGGAAATATTTTTATGCCATGTCCGACTACAAGGCATTTTGAACAAAATTCTACGTCAGTTGATTACAGCATTTGTACTTTAAAAGATAGAAGTGAAATTGGTTTAGGACTGGCACTTGGTCTATAACTCTATATCCTATTAATAAAGTGAGTTGAACAGAAATAGTGGTATCACAGATACCTTGTCCTACAAAAATGCTTATATAATATACAGATATTCATTGGAGAGGTCTGAAACCATTATTTCCCAATTCCCTCTGGCAACCTATAAAAGGAATAATTCTTCATTCTTTTCTATATCTTGACGATACGCGTATCGTATTTGTAATTTAAATAATATCGAAAATGCCCTACAAACAGTAAATGATCTTCAACTTCAAAACACTGTCAAATGTTAAAAATATTTGCACCCATGAAATATTTTTTTAAAACTATATTCGCTCCCAATTTAGATTATATGGACTCATAGTGGAGTTTATCTCAACAGGTACTTTTCTACGAGAACTGCTTGTTTGTCAATTGCTCAACTTCTCTTTTTTTAAGAGGTTAAGCCCAAAAATTTCAATATTACCAATGAAATATTCTTTTTTTATAATTTTTAATCAAGTAACCCATTTACTATGTTGATTTACCTCACTGTTTTATATTATATACATATTACCAATAAAAAAGCAGCAATTATGAAATCTAATTCCATTAATTATGCTTTCTACTCAAAATTACTGAGGAATTAGAAAAATAAACATTGCGAAAAACTGCGAATCGGTTATATATTTCAAAGTATCTCAAAATGTGGTGCGATAAAGTTTGTAATTAATGTTTATAGAGCAATTTCTGATGATAAAGTAGGTATTCACCAAAAAAAAATCTTGCCGATTTCTCTAACTTTCACCACTTAATAAAGTACATCTTTTTGATTGTGTTGATTAAATAGGAAAGGACCTAAAACAGGCATATCAAATACGCGGACCGCCAGCATATTTTTTGAATTTTAAAGATTTAGAAACGAATAACGTCAAGTTTTCTAAATATGATGTGCAAGTAAAATGTATTTTTTTTATAATATTGAGATACTTGATTATTAACGTTGTTTATTATTCATATTTCATATTGACAGAAATTAAGCTCGTATTAATTATTATTGATATTTACAACATACTTTATTCACAGCTGTGTTTAAGCAAAGGGAAATAGTCCCAGCGGAAAATAAAGTACTTTCCTAATCCTGGTCATATCAGTAATTTTTTTTAAGCAATAAATTGACAAAGGATCACATGAGCAAATCGCGACCGGAGTACTAAAAGGTCCTAAGTGTAATTTTTGCGAAATAAAAGTAACAATGAGGCACTCTTCCGAGTACCATTAATGGCATTCAATGCTGTTTTTGTTTAACCAAAAATCTACACTTATAGAACTTTGTAGTTTTCGGGTTGCAAAATGTGAGAAGTCAAATTTATTTTAAAAAATACGATAAGTTACTGGAATCAATATATTTTGCTTATATGAAATTCGTAAATAATTTATCGATTCAGAAAAATGCAATCTTTTACAAATAAAACTAAATCGTAATGTTCTGTATATTGTGTTTCATAATAACCGTATACAAATAATTACAACTGTAATTACTAATAAATTATTTTACTTTATTATTAATTTCAGCTCACAGTTTGAGAAGCGCTATCATTGAACAGTATTTTGATTTGACACATTTTTTAACCATTGAACAAACAGCAATTAAACGCTATGTAGGCAAACATAAAACGTAAGTATATAATAAAAAAAAAATAACACTAATTTCACGCACCGCGATCTCGATAGTAAAATTCAGAACAGCACGCACACTGAAGCACCATTCATACTAATTATTACTTCATTACAATTGCTATTACGTGAAGCCATAGACAAGAATTATAAAACAATGTTACAATATAGTTTGTAATTATTGCGTTTAGTTGCTAATAATTATGCTTATTTGGATCGTTCGAAGTTTAAATTCGAATCCATACAAAAATGATGTCTTTTGTTTTGACGTGAATACGTTTTTAAAATTGCTTCCATAGGGAGGCAATTAAAAAAAACGAATGATAACAAAATCGGGTTAAACAGTTTGGTGTTGCAGCTTCATATCTATCATCGCTATTCAAAATTTAATTACACCACTGGAAATCTAAAGAATCAAAGAATTTATTATGCTGTGTAAGGACTGTGATATATCGCGCGGGGCGGAAGGGGAAGCGCCGCCATTTTGAGGTAATTTTGCTGCGTATCGAGATTTCTATTTCGTATAACATTCGACTCGGAGAAGTTACGATGTTAGTTCAAGTTTCAACCCTTAGCTCTCAACAAAATCTATCGATTGTAGATAAAACATTACTATAATATTATGACTGTGACTATAATTAGGTGTTAAAATATATCAAAAATATATGTCGGGCTATACGCGTCAAAAAGCCAAATCGAAATACAGAGATCGTATACAGTTAGAAAGGGTTTCTCAAGAGCAATCGAATGGTACCATTAAAACACCATATGACCGAGTCAAGCAGTGCCGGCAACGTAAAAATGGGGCGTAATATTACCTATTACGAGACATATTCACGTACAACACACGGCCGTGTCAATGACACAGTCACACTCCATTTTTTTTTATTGTTTCGATGAAAAATCTATGTTTGACGATCAGCGCATTAATATTTTCATTACAGAATCATTTAAGTAATTACGTGATAATGTGCCCTTATTACAAATTATTAAAATATATCCCAACTAATTTTGTACACGTTAAATAAGCAATAATTACTAAAACCAGTAATCAAAATTAATATAAGAAGAGATAATGATGCTACTAATTCCCAATGGCTTACGTTGATTTTGCAGTATTGGTATAAATATAATAAATACAGTTGTGGGGCGTGTTATACAAAAGATTGACGCAGATCTTGTCAAGCTTTTTTTTTTCATTCATGTCCGTTCTCAATGTGAAGGAAATGGCTTGATAACGGAGGTATCACAAAAGAGTTTTTTTTACGAGAACTGCTTTTTAGTCAGTTGGCCAATTTTTTTTTTTTAAATTGAGTAAGAATTGAAAAATAGGGTTGGTACAGGACTATTGGTTGACTAATTGCTCTCACTTTGCCTTGTAAACATTAATATTTATGAATGGAAGGGATAAATATCACAAATACCAACGCCTTTGAACAGAAATTGATCTTGTAGATTTAATCTTAGTTCTGGTAATTCTTTTTTTACGGAAAAAATTAAGGATTTTAAATTCATTTTAAGTACCCCAATACGCATTCACAAAAACAATCGTTTGACCGTGGGCCGCACATATAAGCGCCTGGGGTCTCATGCGGGTTGCGGGTTGGCCAGGCCTGGTCTAAAGTTTAGAAAAGACTCTTAAAAAATCATCATAACGTAGCTTTTAATCACAGTCACAATTCTTCTTAAGTATAGAGTTATAAACCAATCTAATTATTAGTGGGAAAGATTGTGCAATGTAGTGTTTAATTGCTATCATAAAAAAAAATAGTTAATTTATTCCGTTACGAACTGTAATACACATTATCTTCATTTGCAGATTGTTTCTTATCTAATACAAAAAAAGGTTCTCACCGTTCTTATTCAAAATGTACTCAACTTTAAATATCTGGGTAGTTCAAAGTTAAGGTAACAATCCATTGAAATATTTTGCGTTTAGTTATAAGTAAAATAAGTTTTATTTGCGTTTCAATAAGTAAATGAATATAAAATCAAATTTGATAACTTTGTCATTTCACTTTTTGTGCTACAACTTGTGAAACGTGTATCGCCTCTCCGAGAAGCATTATCAGAATATCGTAACGTTTACGAATAAACTAAAAAATACTCAAATCTTATTTTATAAATTACAAAATAGAAGTAGTTGTTTGTACTTTTCTAATGGACGCAAGGATAGGGTGAGATACAAACTTTGATAGTAATTATAATAACTAATTACTTTCATTATGTGTGACAAAATCCAATGGAAATAAATTTAACAATAGTGATCCACCTTTCTTATCTAAAATGTTATTTACTAATGCTTCCTTTCTATTAATTACTCCAAGCTATTCATTTTTTTTATTTACCATGTCCGCTCCCAATGTGGAGCATATGGACTCTTAATGAAGTTTATCTCAACAGGAGTGTTTCTAAGACAACTGCTTGTCACTCAGTTGCTCAACCTCTCAAAGGACTAGTGGTTAGCTAATCGCTCTCAATATGCCCAGTTCATAGAATAGGATGGGTGGGAGGGTGGAATTCAAAACATCACATACATCCATGCCGATTTGATCATTGAAATCGATTGAAAAATCAATTTATAAAACTGTTCATACTGGCACTCGAACCCGTGACCTCCGTATCCGAAATCATCGACGTTGACCACTTAAACACACAGACGGCAAAATGGAATTTTTATTTTTACCATAATTGTGATCATTTTCTATCAAATGATTCGCAAACTTGAAAAGATGCCTAAGAAGCAATAATTTTCAGATTAATCATTGTTTAAAATAAAAAAGAAAAAAATGATGTTTTGCATATTTGGGAAATGTGAGACCATATTCAATAGCTTTCTCAATAATATTAAAAATCAAGTTTGCAAGCAGTAGTATTAAGTTAGCGAAATGCTATTGATAAAAACTTTCCTGTAGTTTAACTAAGTTCTACACAATATCGCGATTTAATGACGCAAACTTATTTTTACGTAGTTATTGGATATCTTAAATAAATTATCTTTAAAAAATATTTAATACTTTTATAAAATTAACACTTAAATTTTTAGTATGTTCCATATGTTTAGGTCCGATTTCACTCAGTGAATATGATGTATTTTTGCCAAGAAAGGATAAAAAATACACCATTTAAGATGAGTCAAGAATTTATTATCTTTGATGAATTTTACCAAAAATAACAATTGACCAAAGAATTGTACAAGAAAAGTATCTGTAGCTTGCTAATCTATACTCCTGTGTCATATTTATAGATTTGGCAGTTTGGTGGGAACAAATGAAAATATCACCGACACATTAAGTATTCATTTGCCATGAAGATAAACAGCTTTAGAATTCGAAATGTAACTACACAGTCGACGCCTAAGAGCGTTGACCACTCGGTTACAGATACGGTAAATAAGGTATCATAAGTATACCATGATATAACTTCCAATTCCGACATTTATATAATATTAAAAAAAAACAGTTTTCAATTGATCTACCCCTGTCTAACACATTTTAGTGAAGAAATGTTGCTAATATAGATATTGTCTTTATACATTTTTTCCGTGATGCAACACTTCATGCATGATTTCGTCTTATTCTTTTTTCACAGTAGAATAATTTTACCGAAACGATATTAGAAATATTATTTTTTTGTTTGTTTTGCAGCAGAAAACGTCCATTACGTAACCTAGTACTGTTAAATTTTGAAACAGTTCAAATAAAGAGAAGCATTTAAATTACAATCACATTCGGTATTATTGTTATACATATATAGTTGTTTAAGTACTTGGTAGAACTTCATTGTTCTAGCATGATAATATCGGTTATATAATTATATCGCTAGCAGACACTACCTCTCGAAGACGTCTATTGTTGAGTTATTTTCGCTATCTCATGTAAAAGGCCGATAGTGGCTGAAGTGTTGAAGACTAATAAGTAACAACGCATTTTCTAGGAAAGTATAAGAAACGTGCTCTACATTACAGGTGTAAAAGAAAGGCATCAGACTATCGGCGAATGAAATCCATAAATTAGGAACATTGGTGAATGTTTAGTTTTTCACAAACGTTCGCTAAATTGATATAATCTAGCATTCTATAATTTTTAAAATGTTTCAAATTGTATTGATCAGTTTATGCATGCTGGATTTAAATTCATAATATTTTTTTATTTGTGAAATATTTTTTTTTATATAAAATGGAAACATCACTTGGCGTCAGCAATTCTGTTGATTGTCTAAAGCAAAAATTCACAAACCCGCTGACTGTTCGATTTTTTATTCTAAAACGAAAATATGGTAGATATTATTTTAGAGTTTATTTTAGAATATTATTTTATTTCCTATTCAAATGCATTCGTTGACGGACGCAGTAAATAAAATATAGATAATGTTTTCGTTTGAACAAGAGCACGTATCTCACTACAAAAATAGCCCAAAAAAAGGCTCGAAATTGCAAAAAATTCACTAACTTTTGAATTATAAATACCATGCATAAATATTTCACAATAAAAAAAAACATCTTTACATTTTAACGGCCCGAACTCATTATATATTTTGTATGCGGCCCACTAAAAGAAAAAGGTTGTGCATGGCTGGATTAAGTTGATTTTAATTTTCTTTTTGCGAATTGTTTTAATAATACATAATTGATTGACATGCTTCCATGCTAATTATTATTTGTATCCTTAAGTGTATGGATGATTGGTTTAAATTTACAAACATATAACATAATAAGCAATTTGTTTTTTTTTATGAAACCATACCAATATTGTAAGAAAAAACATGGAAAGCTGTTAAAAACCACTCATCATGCAAGAAATAATGTAGGGCAAAGGAGGCGCGGGGATAGAGATTGACGGCGCATTCTGCGTGACGGGCCCAATGTCCAAGGAGTTGGTGATCTCATACAATAGTCGCAAGGCAGCTAGACACAATGCAATTTGGTAGATGGCACGAAAAGATGAAGCATGTGTTTGTATACGATTAAACACAATTTAGAACAGTGCTTCCCAACCTTTTTCATGCCACGGCCCCCTAAATCTGAAAACAATAATCTACGGACCCCCGAAAAAAAAATTATACTTTATCACAAAGAAAGTTGAAGGAATGAAAAATCTGCGGACACCAGGTTGGGAAGCACTGATTTAGAATACCTACTCAACATCATTATAATACGGCCATGACTAATTCGGTTTTAATGCCCTCTCGCTGCGTGAAACCGGTCCTGATCGAATTATAAATTTTTGAAATAAGTATTCCACATTGTGTGTTCATATATTTCTACTAAAAATGAGAATAAGAGATTTTTTAACTTAACAAGCAGTCAGCTGTAATAATTCACAAAAATGTTTACAAAAATCCGATCATTTTACTAATTCCACTTTTATTTACTATGATTAGAACCAGTTTCACTCATGACGAGCATTATTATCTGATAATAATGCTTGTCATGATCGAAACCGGTCTTATTGAATAAAAATGGAATTAGTATTTTTGTATTATTATTACAATACCTTTCCATCAAATATTGACAGTGAACAACAAACATCCTAAAAGTGATTTCTAAAACTGTATTCGTAATATACGTAGTTATTTTAATCAAAATTGTTTTTTTTTTATTTATTCATATTATTTCAGCCGACTGTACATATAAATGGAGTTGATGTTTGATATCTAAACAAAGTGGACAGCTCACATTGAATATAATACGTAAGTTAATATAAAGGTAAGGAATTGGATTAATTTTTCTTTTATACAAAAATATTGCTTAATTAATTGAATTTACTCATTAAAAAGTAACACATATTATTATAGTTGAATGCATTTCCACGAGAAGAGTAAACGCGGTGAGAGACAAGGGCCGCGTCGGCTCGAGAAAATAATGAAACCAACCCCATTTGAATAAAGTTGCAAAACGTGGTATAAATAATACATACATATTCCAATGTGTACTGTATTTAGGGACGTGCATGTTAGTGTATATCCATAGAAGTGTAATAATTTAAGGGAGCAATATTTCAATTTTTACATCTTAAATTTTATTGACAAGTTATGCAAAACAAATATTCATCTATTAGTATCCTTAAAGATGTAGTGCTATCTATAAAATAGCAGGGAGCTTTGAATAATTATAATATTTTAATGCTCTCTAACCGTAATGATCCAATTTCCGCACCAAACGTAAATAAATATTAGTCTAGAAAAATATGGGGAAGCGCCGACCCCACTACATCACTGACCAACAGAGACAGTATGTTCTATATTATATAAAATATTTCAAATTTCGGATATGTTGTAGGATGTACGTTTTATACTGGCTTTCAAAAAACAGTAAAAATAAAATATGTATGATGGGTAATTTACATAATTTAAGTATAAAGTATAGTAAATACTTTATATTATTTAACTTATGCTCTATTTTCTGACTACATAACAACCATTGTATGTTTACACACAACAGTTTTTTTTTAACAGATAACTAGCATTTTGAAGTATTTAATTTTATCGTTCTTACTAAAGTCGTGAAAAATATCCGAAAAACCTTTTGTTTTAAATTAATTAATTTGAATAATTACTTCAAGCAATCGATGGATATCTGTAGCATAATGCATAATTTATGCGTATAAATCAAATTCATAAAATAGTGAGATGACTGATTTTTAATAGATCATTCTAAAACATTATCAACTGTCGAAATTAACCGCAACATAAAAAATATTCCAGTCTATTTTTTGGGGTGACGTGAATGCATTCATTCAGCACTGTCAGCCTTAAAATATTACACCCCTATGGTTACATAAATACATTGCACACAGGCAGACCAGAACCGCAGCAGCATTGGCTCATGATTTAAAAAATAGTGCCTGATTCCCTCTAGTTACAAAAGAAACCTTTATAAAGGGTCGCACTGCTTGGATAGTTGGAGTCAGCCTGGAGTCGGATGTGTCTGGTGGCCAGGATGAAGGCTAGAGTCGAGAGAATCACCGCGTCCAAGCACGCTATCACTGCCAAAAGATATGCCCATCTGATGCTGCAACGGCCTGGAAATTCAAAGCAAACAATGTTTGATAAATAAACTGTAGGAACTCCATGTCAACTGTGTGGGATTTGTGTGCATCTCAATAAAGCAATGCCGCAATTGGCAGATCATCGTAACCGAATATTTATATATTTTACAAGAAAAGGTTTTTTTTTAATTAATTAGTGCGGTTAGTAAATATTCTGAATCCTGATATTATAATAAAATTGCCCGACTAATTTCAGTTCTCTAGATAAGCGTTTCTCAATCGGGGTCCACGTGGAACAAACGATAACAAGTTAAAACACTAAAATGTACAGGCCCTAAAAAAAGATCAGGCGAATGAGATAACGCTTTAAAAAAATTGTTACTGGCGCCTTAGGAGTGATTGAACAATTACTGGCTTACAATGCAATTTACCGAATTGTGTCGCTTAAGTTCTTTTACCGATTATAGGTCGATATGTTTAGTAAATTTAATCTCTCAATTACCAAAATTTCAAAATTACGAACCACCCACTTTCGTTTTACATTGAAATAAAAAATGCGGGGAAATAAATATTTAAATTAGTGTGCGATGAATGAACAAAAGAAAAAATTAATTACGTAATTACAGAGTTACAGTTCGGTTTAAAGCTGCAAGGTGGGCCATGGTCGACTGCAAGATCTGTCTCAATCGGTTATTGTTCGACGAAGGTGAGTCCCTGTTTATTTTCTACCGATCGAATCTTTCACAGCACCGTTTTGACAGCGCCGTTTGGGCTGGTGTCATCATCGGCACATTACTGGACTAGATTCTTCAAATTACACACCAGCGTCACCAATGCTGCATAAAATACGATGGTTCTACACCGATTGGCGTGTCTTTTCTTTCTCTAAAAACACTATCCGTTCCGGTATGTCTAAATTCTCCGACAGTTTTAAATCAACTGTGTCAGATAGCCGACCAGTTCGTCTTTTTAGATGCCCCGCCCGGCATTGGATTACTTTTTTTGATCTTCCATGTAATACCTAATTGTTCAGTTGTTTAAGTGAATACAACATTTCATATTGGCCATAAAAATGTACTTAAGAGTTCCAAATCTACTTTATTATTGATTGAATTTGCATTTGCTTGGTAGAACTCCATTATATTAAGGTGAAAAAATAACTTTAATTTGTCTTGAACCGATAAAAAATGTTTGAATAATCTTTTGCTTTGAATTGCTTGTAATCGGTCCAAGAAACAATAAAGTCGAGTTATTAAATATAATTTTGTAATATTAGGACTTCAGAGTGAATGGCAGGATATATTGTGTATCTCTTCTAAGCATATATATCTGAGTGAATGTAAGTTTAAACATAGTTATGTTGAAGGCTTAAGACGAAATAGCTATAAAATAATATTTGTAGAACTCTTGGTTATTTTTTCACCTTGATACTTAATTATTCTTAAATAACTCTGCGAAACAGTGAACAGATGAGAGACTACCTAAAATAATTGAAAACGGATCTTTCTAAGTGGGAAGAAACTTGGAATCAGACACTGAAGTGACATGCGAGACTACACTATCTTACAAAAAAAAAATGAATTTTTCAACTGATAAAACACAAATTTTATATGGAGTATGACCCAATTTCCATTAGTGTAAGTCACAAAACCTTGTGTGCCCCATTATTTATTCCAATAAATTAACCGTCGATTTTTATTTTACTGTAAGAATAAATCTTGACAGTATACTTAGATATACGGAAGTAAGGTTTCCGTGTCAAAATTATAATAGAAATAAATAGTGGGCATCGTGGAGATATAAATTATATGTTTGATTACAGTATGAAAATCAAACACCTGCCATCACACTTAAAAACATAGTTACTTCCTCGTTTTAATGAATTTTCAATGTAATCTTGCAGGTATAAAATTATTGTAAATTATGTCTAATTAACCATTCGAGTCACTTTCTCTTCGCTGTCAATCTTAGACCTTTGCGTCATGCTGAACTATCCGAGAATATTATTTAATTTTACGAGTATTTAGTAGCACAAATCAATTTCCTCATTTTTTCGTAGTTAAATTGTTAATTGAATGATTGGTTATAACAACTGTACAGCTAATAAATAAACGTACAATCTTACTTATTTTCGAAGTATGGTAATTATGAAAAAAACATCAAATGAACACTTGATATTTATTTCAAGAACAAACACGTGGGTTCTTTGGCTGATTTCTTAGTTTTAATTTACTAAGCACACGTTTGATACGTAGGACCTTGGGATAAAAAATGATCAGATCCACTTTTTCCTTAACAGTGAAAAACACACTATTCTTATAAAAACTAAAACAGTTTTTTCTATACTTCGACCCTTAATTGGAAATGGAAATTCTGTTCGTTTGAATCAGTACTCCAATATTATAGCGATAACTTATTTTTTTCTCACTACTGGGTTAGAGCTTGTTTGATCCTAAGCTCCATCCATATATATGATGTGTACAGGTAGCACTCGTCATCGTGAATCCACTGGGTACGGATTCGCTATGAAGCGATTGATTTTTGCTTTGTTTTTTGATGCTTATGTCAAACCACTTACTATGTCAAATACATAGTAAGTGGAAGTTGTATCTGATTATTTCACGGTAGTCAGACCAAACAGAGTAAATAAAATCACTTTTATTTGTTGTATTAACATTGCTTGTATTTATGAGTTCATTTCGTGAAGTGATGCAAAACCTTTACCTTCTAGAGGGCCGCATAAGACAAATTTTCGTGGGTTAGGGCCGAAAAGAAAAAACATATTTAAATTACGCTCAGTCCTTTTTTGCACGTAGCATATGTACGTTCCATGTAAAACAGCTTTACAAAAAAACCGTGTAAAAAAGATAAAGCGAATTTAGATAAATGATTGATAAGGTTCCATTACATTATTTCGGACATGCTCATTAAAAATCGTTTCATTGTGAAATATTTATGTTTCACTTATATTTAATTCAAAAGTTAATGCGATCTTGGTCTTTGGTGATTTTTAACTATTTCCTTTTAATCTGACATAATATTTGAGGGCCTGTTTCTATGAACCGATTTATTCTCCTTCATTGAAGAAAAAGTTTTACGTGAAAAAAATATGTAGAAAAAAAGATTGATGGGCCGCCACAAAATTAAAAAATAGCCGCGGTTTTTGCATCACTGATTTAGTGTATTGAAAATGTGTTGTTTTATAATTTAAATTGATTTTTTCAATCCACCGTTGAATGTGAATTTTTCTCATCAGGACCATGTCCAAAACGTATCCATTGCTATCGAAGGGTTTTTGTACTTATGTGTTTATTTAAGTAAAATGTAAGTATACACAGACAAACACAATTGATAAAATTTATTCAGTGACGTTGTTTGACAATAAAAATAAATGTTATTTTATAATTGTGTTAAAGTGAAACTATCAGTGTATAGAAAATGTGAAGTAAAAATAACATAAATCAGGTGTACGGTGTAATGGTAATTATATTGCAGAATTTAATTATGTTTGGTAATTAATCCAATGCAAAAGAAAATACTTACCGAGGCTGTACTGGCTTGCTTCCTGTCCGCATGTTTCTTGGACAGAAACTGAATCCCAACCTGCTGGGTAGACGCAGACTCCAACGACCAAACAAACAGCTGGAACAAGAGAAAAAATATATTTAATAACATTAACCCTTTTGATACCGTATATTTTTTTATGTTTTTCCAAAAATACCCTAGGAAATATTAGTTTTTAAGCGTTTTCGTAAAAGCATGAAAACGTATTAAAACTAACGATATTTTGGTGTATATTTTATGGAAAAATAACATTACAGACTTGTTAACAGCCCCGATGTATTTATTGTATTTAGAAAAAATGCAGTGAGTTTGGTAAGGGATACTCCATCGAAGGAATAAAAAAAATTGTATTAAATTTTGCAATACATATATTATTATTCTATAATTAATATTTTACTGAGGGGGTCACAATAGTGTTTTTTTTTACTACATCATTACATCTTGGAACAAAAATTACATTTAAAAAATTGAAATAAAGAAAATATTAGCTTTTTTTTAAAATGAAAAATACACCGCTTTATGGGGTTGTATTATATAACTTCGGACTGTAAGTGGCTCGGATGTCAAAGGTTACCCTGTGTTATGACACTTCTCATTTTAACTTTAAATTATGTTACGTACATAAAAGTATATGTACCATTTAGAAAAACCGATATATCGTCTCAGGGTATTTTTGGCGATTATATGAAAGCCGATATATCGGCTCGAGAGCATTAAAAGGGTTAAGCCAGCGATTTCCAACCTGGGAGGCGCGAACAGTCCAAAATATTTATTTACCCTATAAAACGTGTCTTTATTACTATATGAAATAAAGAATGGGGAGGCGTGAAGATATCTTTTTCTTCAACGGGAGGCGCAGTGACATAGGTGTTGAAAACCGCTGGGTTAAGCGATTCATTTGTATGATAAGTTTTCATCACACAGAAGTTCATTATCAACATGATAAATAAACAAGGAAGATATATCAGATTAATAAGTGTGGGATACTTGGATGTCATGTTGAAGTATTAAAATTAAGTGTAATTCTCACAACTTTGGTAACAAAGACGTGGCGAAGATGCTAGATAGGTGAGTCCGGCGGTACGATTGGAACACCACATGCACAATGGTAAGTGGTTTATGCTGTAGGAGTATCTGTTTCTTGGTTGCCTGGTCGAGGGTTCGAATGTACGGAGAGATTTATAAATTGAATTTTTAGAATTATGTGTCCTATTTTCTCACCCCTTTCCGGTCTTGAATATCGTAGTGATTAGGTATATAGTAATGGGGCCAGGTCGGCGACCTGACACCAGAAAATGACCTAGGGCGCCTTGCCACATTTTTGACTTGTAACTTAATTTTCAAGTACATACATATTACATACATATATTCAAAATCGTTTTTTTATTGATTTAATTGTTAACTTCAGACTGATATAAAAAATAAAGCTAAAAAATAGAGAATAAATCAATGACCAACCTGGTATCTATTTATTTACCACTAAACCACTGTATATACAGTAATTTTCCATTTATAAATATACACGCATTAAAGTAACGAATTATTTTCTCACACTTTATAAGTTTCAATCAAACAGTTTTTCTTTCTTAGCCCTTTCTGAAAAGAAGTTAGTAATTAGGAACACAAATGCAGCAAATTGAGATCTCACACGGGATAAAAAAGGAACGGTTGTGAAAAGAGCCTTTTTGATTCGTGAATAAATCAGAAACGCGAGGAAAAATACTTTTAATTTTGCAGCCGTCACCTTCATTTTAAAAGTGAGATTAATTCGTATATTACGTATAAATCGAATCGCGAATATTAATGCAAATTGATCAGCAGACCGAGAACTATTCATTCCATGCGAATGTGATTTTTTCTTTCACTAGCAACAGATTGAATATCGTAACGTAATCAGGAAATATCTGAGAAAAATATTCAAATTAATAAAATGGTAATGCCACGAAATCGTATATAGCTATACTTTGAAAAGGTTTTTGTAAAAGAGTGTGATTAGTCCTCAAAAGATACACGTAAATCATTTATTTCTGGGTTCATTGTCTCGATTCCATTTGACGGATAAGTTAATAAGGTGTACGGCTTGAACGACTGCGTTTTACAGAGAGTTGCGTGGAGCGTGCATATCAAACACTTCCTCTCCTAATGCAAGTGTTTTCAGTGGCTAGACAGTGATAAGTATGCACACATTTAAAGTATTTGAACGCTGCAATTCACGCCCTGCAAACACTATCCTCTGAGGCTTTGCGCATTGGAAAAGCACTTTGGCAAAAAAAAAAAAACACTTGATTCAAAACAATTACGTCCAGTTAAACATCTAGAAATGCAAAAATAGTACACTAGTGCTGAAAATCCGTGCAGCATGTAAATAATCAAAATAATAATATCGACTGTGGAAAGGAAAAAGGACATAACCCACACATATCAAATTTTACAGGAGGTGCTAAAAACGTGTTTTGATGATTTTGTATATGCAAATTATGAATTATACACAATATTGAAGTGCACGGATACGTGTAAACTGGTGTCTTATTGACATAACCTAATATTAAGTAAAGAAATTGTCTCGGAAAAACCTATATTTCAGTGTTTTTTCTTGGTATCAATTTTTTACAAAGTCATCTTTCTCAAAAATAAAAGCTAAATTTAGATACTTATTCGGCATTTTTAGCTTCCATCCTTTTGATAGAATGTGTGTCAAGTTGTATGTATACATTGTGATTATTTAAAAAAAGCTCTTTTGGAAAATTGAGGGTTACATCCTTTTTTCTTTCCACAGTCTATATTTTAATCGACATAATTAAAATTAATTTGTCTTTTTTTCGCGCTTAATAATCTTCATGTCAAATAAAATATTAGAGTCGAAAATTTTTTAATTATAAATTAATGAAACTTTTCAGGGTCTTTGAACGGTTTCTACAAAACCAGTTTATATTTCTATATTTACTCTTTTTCCAGAATGACGACTTTAATAAGATATATAGTTTTATTGTACATTTAGAAACGGCATTGCAGGTTTTCTTAATTAACAGCAATCAGCCTACCTGATTATTACGTCAAAGTAGGAAACTGAATTTATATAAAATATATGAAACTATATCCAGACAAACAAGATTGATAAGAAAGTTTACTGTTAACGAGACGAATAGCGAGTCATTTTATGGTAAAGGTAAATACCAGTTAGATTGGTAACTTTATTCATTGAATGATACATTTTCCAATACCGTTTGGTCATGTATTCTATAACTGCGTTGTGCATCACGCCAACTTCATAATGCATCTTTAGACAGAGCGTGTGAAACTGACTCGAGTCGAAGTGTGTTTTTTTCAGACAATTTGCGATAATTAAATACAATTGTTGGAAAGACATTATTTTATCGAGCAATTCATTTTTATTATATCAATGTTCAGTTTTATAAACCACTTCAATTGTATAAGAATTCGTTTGATAACGTTTGATTTTATTTCATATACGAAAGACTATTATTAGTTAACAGTAAATTCCGGTTAGAACGACTGTCAAAGAATTGGTGCCATTACGTCGAAGTAATAAGTTCACTAAGTGAATTTACTTTTATAGTATTTTGTACGATAATCAAACATAAGGTTTTGCATCCAAGCCGCTAAAAACGATTGGTCGTTGTAAGCAAAGTTTATATATACAAATCTACTGTTTTTTTTTAATTTAAGATTTCGACAGAAGGTGCTTGGTGGAATTTCAATTAAATTTAAATCGTTCAAATTATGTACATTCACACAAATCTGTGTGAATGTACATAATGTTAACGATTCAAATTTAAATTCTACTGTATTTAACTTTTAATTGGTCACAATAATATATATATATCGACTGAGGAAAGGAAAAAGGACGTAACCCTCAATTTTCCAAAACAGTTTTTTTTCGATAATCACAATGTATACAACTTGACACACATTCTATCAAAAGGAAGGAAACTGAAAATGCCGAATAAGTATCTAAATTTAGCTTTTAAGTTCGAAAAAGATGACCTTGTAAAAAATTAAAACCAAGAAAAAACACTGAAATAAAGGTTTTTCCGAGGCAATTTCTCTACTTAATATTAGGTTATGTCAATTAAACACCAGTTTAGAAGTATCTGTGCACTTCAAGGTTGTGTATAATTCATAATTTGCATATGTCACAAAATCATCAAAACACGTTTTTAGCGCCTCCTGTAAAATTTGATATGTGTGGGTTATGTCCTTTTTCCTTTCCACAGTCGATATATATTCCTATTCAAGTGCATTAGTTGTGTATGGTGTAATTGTTGAGCGAAGCCGGTTCTGTTAATATTATAAAATTTTTGTTGAATCATTTTCATTGGCCATTTTCGCGGCAACATCAAAATAAGACATCCAAACGTGCACGCGTCACTCAGGAATCTGTGTCGGCACTACAACGGAGCAGAGAGCAGGGCATATATGTGCTTCTTCATGCAATACAAAACCAGTGCTGTCCTGCACTGAAGTAGGTTAAAATTGTAGAAAGAATAGTATCGTACCGGTGCAAGCTTTGCAGTTAGGGCTAAACTGCAGTTAAGACACTGCATCTTTGCACTTAGAACTTCAGTACAGTATAATTGATGATGAGAATGCCATCACAGCTGAAGGAATTGTGTCAGCTGGAATGACAAGGCTCGTTTCTCAAAACCTGTTTGCATTGAAGAGCTCCGGGCGGATCCGTAATGATATGATACCTACCGTATAGGTCTGGTATGTGTTGACAGAATGTATGTTACCTGGTCAGATCTATTACATACCAAAGTATAGATTACTAAAAAAATAGTCTAAAAAATTCACAATGAATCATGCAAGTTGTTATAAGGCTGCGATATGAAAGAAAGATTTTTTTAAACCGGATTCTTCTATAACCCACGCCGTGGTTTAAATTTTAAAGTGTAAGCAAATTTGCATTTGTATTCATAAAAATGGTAGACTTTCATGTGTTCATTTTGTATCACAAACATTTTTCGATCAGAAAACGGAGTGCAGAGGAAGAAAGAGGGCGATAAGCGTATAAAAAAGTAAAAACCTTCATTGGAAGTTAAAACGATTCACGAATGAAACAGAAATGATAAAAAATGTACAGTTCATTACCTCTATTGTCTTATACGTCAATTAAAATTAATGTACCTTGAATACTTCCGTATTTTCATTAAGTAACAAAAAATAACTAACATGAAACCGTATGCCTGTTAGACACTTCTTAATAACGGCCTACTGTGCCGAGAAGAAAATTGACGGCGAAAATTCATGGGGATTTGCTATGAAAAACTCCATTAAAATGAGGTAAAAAATAATTATATTAATTGGTTGATTGCTACTTCGTTGATATAATATATTATCGGGTCCGTGGTGCAGTTGTCAGCGCCGTTGGTCGTAAGGTCACTGTAGAATTATAATATAAAAATCATGAAACTTTATTTTAGATTTATACACGTGAAAATGAACTAAAAAAACTAACTTTAATTGAATGCTATGGAAAGAGGAATCTACATTGAATATGCAGTTAGTAGTTGGTTCGCAAACTGTTCACAGTACAATTGGATGTGTTTACAAGATATGGGACAGTCATTCAAGGGGAACCTAGTGAATTTTTTGACGCCTGTTATAAGCTTCGCAGCGAATTTCAAGAATATCTTGGTTCAAAACTAAGCGGGTCCTAGTAGTGAGGGTTTGCCACATAAGACTCGTTTGATTGATAATAGAAAATTTAAATTAACTTTGATTATTCCACGTATTGTGTAACTAACTGTGACACGTGTTTCGCCTCTTTCAGAGGCATCTTCAGACTTACTATCGCAAAGTTTGCTTAAGTAATGAAGCAAGATTGATTCTAACATTTTAAAATTATAAAATTACAAAATGGATTGGGTTTTTTTCCTTTTAAGAGGAGCAAGGAGGGGGGTGTAGAATCGAAATAAAGCAAACAGATAATGATACTAATTTTACTAATGAGTTGTAAACAATCAGAATGGGATTTTTCCTTTTTAATGGAAGCAAAGAGGGGATTATAAAATGCTCGTTTGATTGTCTTAGTCGACCAGGAGAGAAAGAGAATGAAGATGCAAGAACAGGAGAAGAAATAATCAATCGAATTATCCGCAACACGGTACCACTTCTCTTGACACTTTATTGGAGAACATCGACCGTATCTCGAATAAAACGATATAGTTTGGTTATTAGGATAACAAATTTGAGTGCTGTTAAAGATTCATGTAAGCAAACAAACCACACATATCCTTAATAAATAATACGTAAGTATTAAACATGGCAAACTAATGACCTGATTTAAAAATGTCTAGTAGTATAGTAAAACGAAAATTATTCGTGTTTTTGGATTATCCATGCGAACCCTCCCCACCGACCGGATAATCACGATTTTAACTTCATGTAATGGTTTAAGTTTTAAGTAATGGTGAGGGTTTCAATATCAGTTTGGTCGCATGAAACGCATTTTGATTTTCAATTCTAGCGTTTTGTAGCATTTAAAATGCTTAATTTTAACATCTAATTTTAGATATAAATTTCAAATATTTATAAATTTTAATACGTTTTAAGAATATTTATTATATTTAAAATATACTTACATTTTTTTTTTGATTTTGATAATAAAAATAAATAGTTTATTTCAACGGGAAAAACTACGTCAATATTATTTTTCAAGCTACGTTTAATGTTCTCAATATCATTATTGATATGTAAAAAATGTACATATATATTTAAAAACAATCACAAATCAGATAAAATCAATTCGGACCGAATGATACGTTGTGTGCGTTTTTCGATGTTACCAGTATAAGAATTTTACCACAGCGCTTTAGAAATTAACTATATACAATATATATGTATATGTACATTATATATTTGAATATTAGTAACTTTTATTTGAGAAATTAAACAGTTTTACATTTATTTCTATTTTAAACATATTATATTTGCATATCTTGCGATTTTAGTAGTGCTGGCAAGCAAATGACCCACGATTCAGACACTGACCCACGAAGGCTTCTTCTCCTCCTACTTTAACAATAATGTAGACATATGGGAACTGAATGATACGTTAAATTGTGTAATTCTTTCAAAAGGCTGTTAACGAATCTGTAATTTGTTTTTTTAATATATATTTTTTGTGCCTGTGTGGTCGAGTGGTCAACGTTGTTGGCTTCGGCTACAGAGGGCCCGGGTTCAAATCCCGGTACGGACAGTTTTATAAATTGATTTTTCAATCGATTTATGAATTTCTGTTCAAAGGCATGGATGTATGTGATGTCTTGAATTCCCCCCTCTCACCCATCCTATCCTATGAATGGGGCGTACCGAGAGCGATTAGTTTACCACTAATCCTGTCCTAGCCCTATCCTTCTATCCCTACTCTCTTTGGAAAAAGAGAGGTTGAGCAACTGAGTAACAAGCAGTTCTCGTAGAAACACTTCTGTTGAGATAAACTCCATTAGGAGTCCATATGCTCCACATTGGGAGCGGACATGGTTTAAAAAAAAAAAAAAAATATGATTAAGCAATTGCAAAACTTCGCTAACTTTCTTTTGATCACTTTCTCACAAACAACCTGCGATTATCGCTATACCCATTGCGATGATAGATAATTTTATCAAGTAACTAATGTTCACATTCAGTTTGCATGGGCATCACATAAATTCCGTCTGATTAGAGTGCAATTATTATATTATAGATACAATTCGAACTCGGCACCGTGACACTATAAGTGGTAAACCAATTTTATTTCCATTCAATACGGACTCGTTGATTATAACCGTGAAGATATTTGCATAAAGAGAAGCGATTTTTTATTAGATTTGTGTTTTGTTATTTAAAATAAATGCAGAAAAAATATACAAAACTGCGGCGATGCAATCGAACATAGTTAAAATAATGTAGAAGTATTATTCGTCGAAAATCAAATTAGGTCTTAGTGTTGTGTGTAGGGATTGCAATAACAGACGAATATATCAAATCCGGTATTTTAGTAATGCAAATATTAATACAAGAAATGTATAAATAATGCAAAAAATACGGCTAATTGCGATCGCAACAATCTGTTAACAACAATGTCAATATTGATACAACTCATAACAGGTTTAAAATACAGTCTAACTCGGTTATGACGATCACGGAAATAGCGAGATCTCCGATGTAATGAGGAAAAATTCGTTGACATTTTACTTATTGGTTTTTTACATACATATATTTACTTTTATGACGAGCTTCTTCAATGAGAATGAAAACAATGAAACACGCATCAATTATATTTTTTTTTAAAGAGGAGTGGATCGACAGAAAAATGTAATATGTGTGTAACGCGTGTGTAAATAAATTCTAATTGTGTATTTTTGTTTGAATTGCGACTTGTTGTATTATGTGACTGCTCCAGATACTTCATGTCTTTGTGTGATGGGTATGTTTGTAAGCATTTAAAAATGTATATTCTCTGATATAACGAGTAATGCTTATAACCAGTAAATTCAATCGATCCCATCTTCCTCGAAAAACCAAGTACGACTGTATGTCAATAGATGGCAAACAATTTTATTAAATTATGTCATATACATAAAATTAAGTTTTTGGTTAACTTTTAAAATATTATTTTTGCATTTTAGAAACCGGTCTTCCGATATAGAAGAAATATCGCGAATACCCGGGATATCGGGATCCCGATTTTGGTAATACCGGAATTGAAATCTCTAGTTGTGTGGTCAAGACTCAAGACTGTTGTATTTTTGTCCTACGAGGTTGTGGTAGGTCACGGGTTCACATCTCAGGATGAATTTTTTTTTTCAATGGATTAATGCAGGTGTCGGCAAATCTTTTTTTTAAGGGCAAGATCATAAAAAACCCATGCTCGGTGGACCAGGAAGCAGACTCAAGAATGTTTATGTGGGTGGCTGTACTTGTATTGCAAAAAACAGGTTTTATCTTTAAGCTGTGATAATATGTATATATACATATCGATTATCGACTGTGGAAAGGAAAAAGGACGTAGGTTACGTCCTATATCAAATTTTACAGGAGGGGCGAAAAACGTGTTTTGATGATTTTGGGTCATATGCAAATTATGAATTATACACAACCTTGAAGTGCACGGAGACTTTTAAACTGGTGTTTAATTGACATAATATTAATTAAATAAACTGTCTAGGAAAAACCTTTATTTCAGTCTTTTTTCTTGGTTTTAGCTTTTAACGAGGTCATCTTTTTCAAACTTTAAATCTAAATTTAGATACTAATTCGGCATTTGCAGCTTGCATTCTTTTGATAGAACGTGTATCAAGTTTGATACATTGTGATTATAGAAAAATACCTGTTTTGAAAAAACTTTGGGTTACGTCCTTTTTCAATTCCAAAGTCGATATATTAATCCATGTCCGTTTTTAATGTGGGAAATACAGCATCCTAACGGAGGTATCACAGCACAAGTTTTTTTTCTACGAGGACTGCTAGTTAGTAAGTTTCTCAAATTCCCCTTTTTAAAAAAAGATGAGAAGAGAATTAAGGAAAGGGTTACCACAAGACTAGTTGTTTAATCGCTCTTGCAACGCCCCGTTATTTTGAGAAATTCTGTTCGTACTGGGATTTGAACCCGTGAGATTCGTCACGGAAGTCAACGACGTTGACCACTGCGCTACGGACCCGATAAATAATATATATTTATATATACATATAACAAAATATACCTAAATTTGAATCGTTCAAACTATGTACATTCTCACAAATTTTGTCACTAACGACCCGGGTTTCGCCTTTCGGCATCTTCAGGCATTCAAGTGCACGGATGAACTTGAACTGACGCTTAGCAAATAAAAGTTTCGTGCTTATATAATATACAAATGCATCACTGAGTCCAAAGCCATTGCTGGCGAAAAGGATGAGCTCATGGGAATGCCAACAGATTTGTGTAGTGAGCAGTTTCAAGAATTATATAATCTGTTTGTCGGCAAAGGTTTTATGATTATATGATTTTATGGTTATATAGGGTATAGAAGAGGAGATGTGGGAAAATTTGTTATTTCGTTTAAAATCGGAAGACTTTGCAACTGTGCTTTATTGATTTCTAAAATTTCTTGGAAAAAGAGCTTATGACTGTCCGTATTTGGGTGTAACATTTTTATCCCTTGTTCCTGATTGAACACGTGTCCTTCCGAAATTAAGTGATTAGCTAAAGTAGACGTGTCTTTTTTCAATCTAAAGGCTGCCATATGTTCTAAAACTCGGATGTTCAATGTTCTTTCTGTTTTGCCGATATAAAACTTTGTACAACAAGAGCATTGCAATCTATAAATCCCGGATTTATTTAAGTAATGTATTTTATCTTTATTATTAATTAATAATTTGCCTAAAGAGTTTTTACAGTAAAAAGCAGGTCTAACAATATCCACTTTGTACAACAAGAGCATTGCAATCTATAAATCCCGGATTTATTTAAGTAATGTATTTTATCTTTATTATTAATTAATAATTTGCCTAAAGAGTTTTTACAGTAAAAAGCAGGTCAACACTACCATGAGCTCATCCTTTTCGCCAGCAATGGCTTTGGACTCAGTGATGCATTTGTATCTTATATAAGCACGAAACTTTTATTTGCTAAGCGTCAGTTCAAGTTCATCCGTGCACTTGAATGCCTGAAGATGCCGAAAGGCGAAACCCGGGTCGTTAGTGACAAAATTTGTGAGAATGTACATAGTTTGAACGATTCAAATTTAATATTGAAATTCCACCAAGCACCTTCAGTCGAAATCTTAAATTAAAAAAAAAAAAAAATATACCTAATTATATATTTGATAATCAGTAAGTATAATAGGGTCTGGAATTTGTTTCGAAATATTAAATAACAAATGTTACATAATATTAATTTAATTTAATTATGAGAAGAATTCAATTGCTTTTTCTGAGATAATATTTCATTAAACTGGGATTAGATATTAGTACTTTCCATCATCAAATTGATTTGCTTCATCCGGCTGGTTTGATGCCAGATCGCAAATTAGCCGGCATTGCCGATTCCTGGATTAATGCATGCATGGGTGTCTTATCTTGGAAATAGGGAGTGAAGAGAACAATTTGTGAGGTTAAGCGACTACTGATTTACAACGAGTTCTTTGACTAAACAACTCAACGAATAAATTGAGAAATTAGTAGCGGTTGTCTTCTACAACAACTGTGGTGAAAGATAAATTATTTATTATATTACGAAAATAAACGAAGAAACCTTATTTTTATAGACATTTCTCGTGCATTGATAATGAATGATATGAGTGAATAGTGAACCGAGTCGATGAAGCAGATCTCTGTATTTGCGGTCAAAATCAATCGTTAGAGAAATTGAAATGAAACTTTGATATTTGTATAAGTGGATACACGAACTATAAAAATAATGAATTATCGACCAGAAAATGTAGGACAGACATTTTGCGGTGAGCGATAATCGTTTTAGAGCCGAATATCTACGAAAAGAAATCTTTTCGAGATTGGCCGTTTGAATTGAATTTGTTTCGATTAACCACGAATGAATTTTTATACAGTTTTTTAAATTGAAATTTTAATACATTTCCCGGGAATGGGTTTGACAGTTTGTAACTATCCATGCCAAGTTCAACAGTAACATATTCGAACTGGACAAGTTGGTTGAAATTGTTTTTGTGGGCACAACCATCGGGACGGCCCTGGGATGAACGCCGAACGAGCAGAGCTGTTTGCTGTGGTCCATGCTCATACGGGTCAGATAGGCCACGCTGGCCTAAACTAACAAAAGCCAACTTTGAGGCATTCGATAATTTTGTCAACGTCGTCATAATATGGGGAACAGTATGTTCTTGATTACTCTTTAGATTCAATGAGAGTAGATAACATACTTCCGTCACGATGGTTTCTCAGTATACTGACATAAAGGATATTTAACTATCCTTAATATCACTTACGCTAAATAAGTCAAAGTGTCATTGTTTCTTTTTCGTTTTTTAAGTACAATAGAGCATGGTTAAAATATCTGTCTCGTGCTGCTCTAGTTCGGGCCAAGGATGTGAGTATGTTAATTCGTTTCTTGTTTGGTCTTTACGGCGGCCGTGAAACAGCGGCAGCAATCACAGCTTGTGGTAGAGGGACAACAACGCATAGTATTGAGCTGAAGCTCGTGGCAGTCAGATACTTTAGATCAATTAAGCTTTCTTAATGCGTTTCGAAAAATTTAATTGTACGGGGATTTTTATGAGGGACTGTACATACATCGCTTACATCGTTAGAAATGTCTGACACGTCTAATGTGTTAGGATTTAATGAAGCCGTTTGTTATTACTGTCATGAGTTGTTGAATTTCTTATTATTAGTAAATCCGCTTTTGTGTTCTGGGAATCATGTTAGAACAAATAATTTGTATAAAAATATAGTGTTTGCTCTTTTAAGTGGACCGTGTTATTTCAAAATAGTGTAAAAAAACGTATAAAAATAGAATTTAGTGTATAAATATAAGCGTAGTTTCTAAAAAAGACGGCTTCTTAAATACTTATATTTAATAACATGTATAATATAATATATACTTGCATAAATTATATTAAATGAATAATAACTAATACTGTGTTACATTCTCAGTTTGTTAGTCATAGTTGAAATTATCTTAGCGTGCAGTAAAACAGGTTTTAAGAAATACTAAAAACTCGTGTTACATGAACATGACACAAGTAAGTAATGCAAGATAAATCTATTGTGATTTTAAATGGCCTTCACAACTCTGAGCGTCGAATCGACTTGTCAAACTGCAGGTTTTCGTATCTCTTCTTGCGCAAGGTAGTCAACTTTTTACTATGAATATAATATTTCCTAAGCGATGAATTAAAGATGACACATTTTGATATAAAAAAGAATTATCACAATGGATGATGAGTAGATGAATATATTGTTCAGTTTCAAAATATCGTTGGCTTACTTTGAAAATGTATAATATTATTATATTTCACATATTTAAGTATGTGAAACGATCTATACATATATATATATACAGTCGAACTTGGTTATTACGAGGAAGACGGGACCGACTGAATTTCATCGTTATAAGCATTACTCGTTATATCAGAAAGTATGTATTTTTAAATGCTTACAAACATACCCATCACATAAAGACATAAAGTATCTGGAGCGATCACTTAGCACAAAAAGTCGCAATTCAAACAAAAATACACAATTAGAATTTATTTTAATATCCGTTACACACATATTACATTTTTCTGTCGATCCACTTTTCTTATAAAATTTAAAATTAATATTCAAATTTAATATTGAAATTACACCAAGCACCTTCAGTTGAAATCTTAAATTAAAATTGATGATTGTTTCATTGTTTCAAATTTTTGACGATATTTTTGCTCGGTTTGCCCGAGAAGTAACTCGTTATAAAAGTGAATAAATGTATATATTGCTCATTTTTGTGATATGATTTTAACCTATTTCGCTCAGCGATTGGGCATTTAATGTGACAGTTCTCACCACCGACTGATCGGTTCCGCAAGCGAAGTAGTTCTATTGTACAATAGTTCATAGAGCCGAAAACAGTTTTTTGTTTCTCATGTTATAATACATTTATTATTTAACAATTGGCAGTTTTACGCTTTATGACAGCGAAACGGACTACTGATTTTTTTAATTGAAGCTATTTAAAAAAAAACGGTATTTAATATTGGCGATACACACTTCCTTGGTAAACCTTGACGACATTCCATTATATTTTTTATTTATTTACTTCGTGTGGATAAAAGAGAATTTATTGTTTGAAAATTGGTAAATGACTAATTTAAAAACAAATCCTGGTATTGATAAAATGTGGATAATCATTCCTAGTAAGGCTTACAATTCCACTAACGTTCGCTGTAAACCACACTTAAGCAGTGAGTTGTAACTTAAACTGAAAAACCATAATTTATTTTGAAAACTATTTCAAATATAACCTTAAAACTCTTGAAAATGATCTTTATGGTAAAGAAACAGTGACTTAGCTGCCAAAGTGTACATTTTATAAGAAACTATATCTATTCTTGTGGTACTTATTAAACAAATGGGGAGTGTCTGCTTCAATTATTGTTGCTTTTGAAACCGTTGGAATTAATCAGAAAAGGTCTTAAACGCGTCGTCTTAACAGTATAGTACCTAGTAGGTAAAATTATTTTTACCCTGATGTGTGTTCTTAATTTCAAAAATATATACCCATATCTACGAATTTGAAATCTATAAAAATAGTTCGTTCTTTAGTTGAAGACAATACTACCAAAAACAGCGAATAATATACTTCGTTGGTTATTTTTATATTGAAGTACATAATAGTAGTTATAATATGTCAGAGTTAAGCTTGTTCGGTCTAATGCTAGTTTTCTTTATTACAGTCGCAAATGTCACAGATAATAATAGTGTATAATTTCAATAAACGACATATTGTTTCGCTGATAACCTAGATTTTCACAAAACTGTCAGCCATTGCATGCGATTTCCACACGATTTTACCCGCAGGTAATATAATGTAATTACATTTTATATATATATAATATTCAACGCAAAATGAAATAGAAAAATAATTATATGGGTTTTATCTGATCGAAATTATTATAAATCGATTTTATTTGAAAGGATAATCGATTTTCAAGATATTATACTGAATCGCCTTCGTTGAAGTTCATTTGAGAACATGATTTAAAAAAAAAAAAATGTATGGGATATCGACACCCCCAACGAACAAAGCAGTTACACACTTTTGTTTATTTATAAAAAAAAAACTTGAACAAAATATTAATTAAAAATAAATAATCATAGCTAATTTAAATAACTAATGATTCATATAAATTGTTAATAAAATGTCTAAACTTAAAATAACGTCATTTTATTTCGCTCTCTTGCAAAATAAGTGAATAAGTTACTGTCATCGATTGATGCCAATTTTAAATTTAAATATTTTTCACGAAAATTTAAACATGATCGAAATATAAAACAAATTTTCAATATAGAAATTTTAATATCATGTATTTCAATTGGGCCATTAAGGTAGAAGTTAAATACTTGCATTTTGCTGGTATGTAGGTGAGGTGAGCACTTAAAATTTGACTACATTTTATCAATATCAAAATAGACATTTTGAACAATGATAATAATTATTCAAAAAAGCAATTACTAGATCATACTAGGTATTGGCGTAGAATCATTTTTTTAGGAAATACAAGTCTTAAAATTAAAAAACAGCTAGCTGATAGTGTAAGACCTGCTTTTTACTGTAAAAACTCTTTAGGCAAATTATTAGTTAATAATAAAGATAAAATACATTACTTAAATAAATCCGGGATTTATAGATTGCAATGCTCTTGTTGTACAAAGTTTTATATCGGCAAAACAGAAAGAACACTGAACATCCGGGTTTTAGAACATATGGCAGCCTTTAGATTGAAAAAAGACACGTCTACTTTTGCTAATCACTTAATATTGGAAGGACACGTGTTCAGTCAGGAACAAGGGATAAAAATGTTACACCCAAATACGGACAGTCATAAGCTCTTTTTCCAAGAAATTTTAGAAATCAACAAAGCACAGCTGCAAAATCTTCCGATTTTAAACGAAATATCAAATTTTCCCACATCTCCTCTTCTATACCCTATATAACCATAAAATCATATAATCATAAAACCTTTGCCGACAAACAAATTATATAATTCTTGAAACTGCTCACTAGTCAAATCTGTTGGCATTCCCATGGGCTTATCCTTTTTGCCAGCAGTGGCTTTGGACTCAGTGATGCATTTATATCTTATATAAACACGAAACTTTCATTTACTAAGCGTCAGTTCAAGTTCATCCGTGCACTTGAATGCCTGAAGATGCCGAAAGGCGAAACCCGGGTCGTTAATGACAAAATTTGTGAGAATGTACATAGTTTGAACGATTCAAATTTAATATTGAAATTCCACCAAGCACCTTCAGTCGAAATCTTAAATTATACTATTGGGATTTGAAAGTAAGGCGAATTAAATGATTAACACCAATTCACATCAGTATACTCGGATTGAATGATAACAACTTTACAAATAGATTATCGATGGAAAAAGAAAGAACTTTCCCATGCCATATTGAATATTTAAAAAAATAATTATGCTTTAGTACAACTATTATTATTGAGATGACAATTAACCGTGTGAAATTAATTCCTAATACACTTGTTTTATTGTGCTGCTATTCCACAGCTGTATGGAAAATGTCAATTATTCTAGTGGAGTCTTTGTAATAACAACATGAAAGTGACTTATGTGTTGAAATTAATAACGATTATTAATGTTAATTGATTTTCTTCACGACACGACGCTAATCTAAATCGCTTTCTGTTTTCCCGCAGGAAATGAATACAATCCATGAAATTGGCGTGTCTATCGACTATTTACGCTGCGAACTGAGATTACATCGGTAAATCGAGAACAGTTTAAGTGAAAGCATGTACACAAAATGAAAAAAAAGGTTTCTGCTGCCAAGTATGAAGAAAATACTGCTGTCTGATTTTGTCTGAGGATTCTCAATATTCGATGAATTCTTTACACTTTGGAGAATGCTCCAGTCTTAAATTAATAAGGCAGTGACACAAGGAATGCCTTGTATAAATTGCACTAATACTGTAGAGAAAGTATGTATATCGATATACATACTTCGATTCTGTAAAAACCAAAGGACATACTCCACATATGAGGAGCATACATTCAAAAAGTGTTTTGTCACAAATTTTGAAAAATGGCGATTTATATCAATTCTGATAGCTCATAATAAAACCTATGAATGGAAATCAAAATTAGTGTTCAAAAAGGTTTTTTTTCATATTAAAATGAAATCATAAAGTTGACACATTCATACAAACCGTCACTTTGGCAACACTTAAATCATCATTTTCCAAGCTTTGTATTTGTGTGACAAAACACTTTTTGAATGTTTGCTCCTCATATAACAAATAACGATTTTTGATGATTTTTAGGCAAAGTCAAAATAATAAATATACCCAGTGGCGGATTAAGCACATGAGAGACTACAGGCGCAATAACATTTGGATGTTCTGTTTTTCGGGTGACATAAAAACATTAAAATATTTCATGTGGAATAATAAAAATATACTTTCAGCTACTTTTGTGGCTCCTAAAATTTGGAGGCCCCAAGCGCGTGCCTCATTCGCTTATAGGGTAAGCCGCCACTGGAGGCGCGCCATTGGGCTCTTCGAATACTAGGGGCCTCAAAATAGCTCATATATTTTTAATTCAGTTTTCTATATTCATTTTTACTTCCCGTGAAATTTCACACTGATTGCTGTAGTGCATAAGGATACAGTAGCCGAGTCAAAGAAACACTATTTCAGAATAATAATTTAGACATTTTAAAAGGATTTGGTTCAAAAATAGTGACCAATTTTTTAGACAGGAATTTAAGCGCGACTGGCCATTAACACAGTTTGATAATTACAATTCAAGTAAAACTGAGTACTATTTTTTACTCTATTATTAATTAAATTTAACAATAAAATGACGATTCAGCTAATGTCTTTAGAATAGATTGCGAAATGATTTCATAATCTTGTTAAGTTCGTTTTATTTTATCTACAGATTTTGGTGCAAAGATTTTTAACATTTTCCGAAATATATTTCATTTCATTATTATTATTAATTAATTACATTAATATCAGGAAGGATGTAATCAAAATACACAATGGTGTGACTCTCCCGCCATGAATGAATACAAAACGACCTATTTTCGCAACGTTTTCGTGTTTATAAGGAAATTTGATAAAATCATTTTATTCAACCTAATCAGTTTCCTAACAAACTCGTCAATTGAAAATGCTGGAAGTGATGACATTACAAAAAAACAAAGCGGAAACTATTTTTAAAAAATGCAAGCAAATCACACTATTTCGTAAAAATGGTGTCATTCCAAAATATATGTAATTAATTATTTTTAATAAGCACTTGTGTTTTATTTAATAAGCAGGTAAAAAAGAAACAAACATTGCAAAAAAATATGTTTAGACGTTCATATACGAGACTATTTTTAGCGATCAGATGTTTTCGGATTCAAGCATTAGCACCATTTATAAACTGTAGTTTTGGATAATTTGAAACTGGGACCTTGAGAGAATTAAACATCGAATGTGGACAGGAAAATACGACGTAACCCACATATAACAATTTTTACAGGAGGCACAAAAAAATGTTTTTATGATTTTGGACTATAGGTAAATTATGGAATATACATAACCTTTAAGTGCACGCTGACTTGTGAACTGATGTTTAATTGACGTAATCTAGAGTAACCTTTTATAAGTCTTTTTTTCTGGTTAAAATTTTTACATGCCCTTCATTTTTCAAACTTAAAAGTTAAATTTAAATACCAATTCGGCATTTGCAACTTACATCCTTATGATATAACGTGTATCAAGTTGTATCCATTGTGAATAAATGCTCCCTCTAAGACAAGGAGTTAACTGCGCGGAAATTTCAAAGGCTGCGCGGGCCAATCAAATATTCATTGAATAATTGTCTTGGAGTGCGCGGAAACCCAGAATAAGTGCGCGAGGGCTTTTAAACTGCTGCACAGCTGCGTGCGCGCGCAGCTTAGAAGGAACGTTTTGTGATTATCGAACAAAAGCTGTTTTGAAAAAAACTGAGGGTTACGACTATTTTTCTTTCTACAGTCGATATGTTTCTGTCAAGATGATTTCCAGTGACTTTGTCAAATTCTTTTTGAGATATGAAGTAATACTAACAGAGTATTTAGTTCTGTATTAATTATAAAATGTTGACATCTATTACGGCATGACATCTATTCTAAACTTCAGATTATTCTTAAGAGTTAAGACGGCAGTGTAATTTCGAAATAGCAGTCGACTGTATTTTATTCATTACTAGCCGGTTACCGGCAAGCGTTGCAATGCCACTCAAAGAAAGAAAGTGTTTTGTGTGTAGCAACGCACAGTAAGAACAAACAAACATTATTTTTTGTATATTAGATTTAGGTTATAATACAGTTTTTTTATGTTAATGCCAATCAAAGTTTTATAACACCATACAATAAGGAAGAAGCTTATACAGTTTTTTTTTTATTATTAATTAGATTTATCAATTAAATGACTATTCGGTAAATATCTTTAGAATAGATTGCGAATTGATTTAATAATCTTGTTAAGTTCGTTTTGTTTTATGTACAGATTTTGGTGCATAGTTTTTAAGCATTTTCCGAAATATATTTCATTACATTATTATTATTAATTAATTACATTAATATCAGGAAGGATGTAATCAAAATACACAATGGTGTGAAGAAGCTTATACCGAGTTATTTTTATTATTATTAATAAATACGAAATAAATTCGAAAAGTCAAAGTCAAAAACACAATCAGATTAATTTATATTAGTTCACAATGTTGTTGAAGAAAAATGACAAAAATCTACGTATGAAAATAGCACAATATTTTTAATACTATGTCATATTAATTATGCAGCATTGCGGCAGTCTCCTTTACAGTCTTCTTGCCTGCACAATATTACCTTACTTAATACCTAAAATGAAGTTTTCTCAACTTCTCAAAACAAATTCCGTTGCATATTTAAAATTTTGTTACAAGCGAAATCGTGACCGGAGTTACACGTTACAAGATCCAATACTAAGTAAATGTCTAGAATAGCTTTTAGATCATTAAAAAGCGTTTTACTACTGTTGGATTATAATAACTATGTCATAAATTTACAGTACCATCTGACGAACGAATAAGTAGGTTTGTAAATATTACCCATAATTAATAACCGTTAAAACAGGCGGTGATTGTCATTAGTACTTGGTATTTAGTTACCATTTAATAACGTAACTGCTTCAAAAAACCAATTATTGTTTGCTTTACTGTGTTGTGGACAATTTGTATTACACGTTTACACGAGTTTTTTATTATTCCTGCTCCAGTGTGGCAAGTAGGGATTCTGTGTCGAGACATCACGGGACTTTTCGCTTTTTTTGCTGTCTTGAGTCCCGGGACTTTGTTGTAAAATGTCCCGGTAATCGAGGCTGTGATTTAAAATGTGCTAATAAATAGTATATTTTAATTTTTGAAAAACAATTCTTGTGGTTAAAAAACCCTCAAAAGGACTGATGTGTATTGAATGAAAACAGGTATAAGAGAGAGCCATAAGAAAAACGTAGCTGTACATACAAAATATAACTGTAGCAAAACCAAATTACAAAATATTAAAATTAAATGTTCATACCTGATGTTGTTTTATTTACAAATGCTTTTTCACTATTATACAAAGGTACCAATGTCTCAATAGGACAAAAAAGGGCCTAAAAGGTGTAATGTGAAGTTACGGTCATATATTTACTTCTGACTGCGGCCAAATTCATTGATATTTTTTAATACATGTACCGTTATCATCCCTTCTTAGTAAAAATTAACCGTAAGCATTTCATACATCCATTACGTAAGAAAAATAATAATTAACATTTTATTTAAAAAACGCGATTTTTACTAGTGCGTACTTTCAAATGCGCCAAGTGTATGTAATACATACATACATGCATACAAATATTTAATTTATTATTTTTTTGAAGCGGAAATAAAATTCTCGAGTCCTGGAAAGTCCCGGGACTTTGAAAACCCCGAGACTTCAGAATCCCTAATGGCAACTCGGTTCCAAGCATTTTGTAACGAGTTGAGTAACCAATTAATGTATTTTTTTATCTATATTAATACAAATCAAATCAGTTGCTGCCAAGACCGAAATGTAAATACCTACAAGGTCGATTAAATTTATCAGAAAACATATTTCAACTTATCCAAAAGTTATCAACAAAGATAACAAATAATAAAGTTACAGATTTTTTGTATATCGAGTGCGATTCTTTCCATGTTTTAATCTTGTGTTAAAAAATCATCTAAGCTTTATATTTGTAGACACTACTCGGACATTTTTACATTCGTTACGTGTTCATACTACTCAGTACTACGCGCAGAGAGGTTTATTACTGTAAGACCAAAAATTTGGAAAGAAATATTACACAGGCTCTATATTTCAAGTGATGAAAGCGATGTCGTACTTAACACTTCAGTGCCGAAGCGTCGAAAATAGGATCGAGAAGCCATGGAATGGAGTACAAAGTGATGACCCTAGACAAATTCGAATAATATTTGCATTGTATTTATTGAAGTATCATTGAGTATTAGCTAGAAATGGTATTCAGCGAATGGTTGAAATAAGAAGAATTTTGCAATGTGAATGCACCCCTAAGAACTCGAAAATTGTGCGTAAACGCGATCGTATATTGTCTGATAGTGATAGTGTATAATTTTTGTTACGATTTTTTAAAATTAAATTTAAGATAGAATAGTAAAAAATATTTTTTGAAATCCTGATTTTAGTTGTATACAAGGAAACCTATATACCGTGTATTTTTTTTTTAAATAAAACAAATAAATTTATATATTCGAAATCGTATTTTCAACACGCAAAAGGATTTAATATAAACTTCAATGGAGTAAATATGATTACTAAAACTTACAACCATTAGACAAGAACAGTCGACAAGAATATCGTATATATTGGCGGTATGAGAGCAACAATGAGATAAAAAAATACTATCATTATATGTAGTAGATTTTTTACGGACTGAATCTACGGGAACTTCAACGCTATGGTATTACAAAACCTGATATTAGCCGATTCACTTCATATGAAAATGAAAGGTAATGTGTATTATATTTGAAAAATATACATCGCTTTTATATAGTAGTATATTGTGCGATGAAGGCGTTCTCGATAATGATAGCAATACGGTAGTTTATATAGAGAAAGTATTTAGAATAAACTGTACATGCACCAGATGTGAAAATTAGAAAACCTTTTGGAATTAACTTGGTATGCCTAGATAGGCTTCTACAGGTAAGAAATAATGTATTGGAGGTATCTATAATTTGAATGGCAGTACTGACAAGCTTGTTTGCGGAGTCACGATTTGGTTCATTTAAACTTTAAGTGTTTAAAGTTTACGCATTTACAGGGGCGGCTCGGTTAGATTTTAAAGAATTGCAATAAATACAACACCAATATAAGAATATGGGTAGTAAATTTTCACGACGAAGAAAGACTCTTCTTCTAAAACGCATTATTCTAAGGTACGAAACTTTCTTTTGACAACTTGAAACTTGATGGCGCCTATAAAATACAGTATGATAAGGGTCTTCCTGAAGGAAGACAGCGTTGGAAGACTACGACTTCACTGAATTTATGGGGTGTCACAGGAACTACAAGTGCTGGAGATCAGCGACTGTTGTATGAGGGCGGAGCATTAAGTGTACGAGAATTATTTCAGCGGCGAAGGTTCACCCAGGATTGTATATTGGGTGTCTTGGGTGAGTACATATCGACTGTGGAAAGGAAAAAGGACGTAACCCACACATATCAAATTCGCAGGAGGCACAAAAGATTTCGGGCCATATGCAAATTATGAAATATACACAAACCTTTACGTGCACGGAGACTTCTAAGCTGGTATTTTATTGACATAATATTACTTAAAGATATTGTCTAAGAAAAACCTTTTTTCGGTCATTTTTCTTGGTTTCAATTTTCACAGGCTCATCTTTTTTCAAACTTAAAAACTAAATTTAGATACTAATTTGGCATTTGCAGCTTACATCCTTTTGATAGAACATGTATCAAGTTTGATACATTGTGACTATCGAAAAAAAGCTGTTTTGAAAAAACTGTGGGTTACGTCCTTTTTTTTCCACAGTCGATATGTCTTGCGTATAATAAAAAAATGAGAATTAATAGTTTTTTAACAGAAATTGTAAACCTAATATTTATTTTTTAAGAAACGTATCCACTCCCAACGTTGAGCATATATATACATTGACTCCAAATGGAGCTTTTTGAATTTTTTATTACCAAATTGTATGTTCGAACCGCTATTCAGATAGTCATTTTTTTTTTATTTAACTGTTACCTAAATCTGTTATCACTATTGGACTTCTTTCTGCGAGATTCTGTTATTCACAAATTAATGTAAATTCAGCCCTGGATTATGTAGATACAATACGTGACGTTAAATATATACGAAAAATTCCTTTCGCGGTACAACAAAGTACAGGCGAGACTGGGGGTTAATTCGCTGTGAAGTGAACAAGAAAATACATTATTACCTACAAACATTTTTTTATTGAACTAACTTACATCTGTGAATTAAAATTTTAACGAATTCAAGTGATTACAAATATGAACCGACTAGATACAGGTGTTGCCAATTGTTTTGTGATCAGAAGCTAACTATGTAAAGCTTAGTATAACTGCTAGATTAATTTTTCGACTCGTATCCAAAAGAATAAATTTCTGCAATGTTTGCATTGTCTCCCCTCAACCTTTATCTGATCTTAAAACAGGACGTAGAGATATTCATCAGCAAACTACAGGTCAGATAAAGCAGTGCTTTGCAATATTTTCTCTCCCATGGCACACCATAATTATCTCCAGATTTCCGCAGACCACTTCAAATATGCAGCATAATAATATAAGACATCGTTCTCAATTGTGTAATATATATTGTCATCTCAGTACTACAACTATGCAACTCTCATATGATTAGTGTTTGAACAAATTATTTGATCTTTTTTTCAATGAAGTAAGATGTTGTGGCACACTTAGCATAGCCCTACGGCACACCGGTTGCGGAGCACTGAGATAGAGTTTGGAAAAATCTCTACCTCCTCCAAAAAATAAGTCAAGTTAATGAATCATATTGCCCCATTAGAGGTGAAGTGAGCCAAGTGGCAGTTAAGGAAAAAATAAGAATGATGCGTTGTAATATGCTACACACTTTAAAGTACCGTAAAAGTGAAGTAAACTCAGTTAAAACACAATGCAATAGCGTTATCGCCGTGAAATAAAAATATGCAATTCACCAAAACACAAAGTAAAGGCGCGATACGTTTCTACTAAAAAGTCCAAGAAAAATGTTTTACCATTTTACTAGTTGGGTCACTTCAACTTTTGAGGGCTCATATAATATATCCTATTATATATTTTTTTTAAATAGGTAAGAAATCAATGACCGGCCTGGTACATATTTATTTACCACTAATAATAATTATAATAATGAATGATTTTATACAATAAAGTATAATCAAAAACTGTACGCAAAAGCGATACAGGACAGCGGGTTAAGTTTCAATGTAATCAAGCGACCAAAAACATTTTATTTTTATTTTTACGATACTTTTTCATAGCAAGAAATACGTATTACCTATAGTAAGCAGGAATTGTATAACGATTGTGATAAGAGCACAGTGTTTGTTTCCAAGGCCTTATAAGAAAGTATACTTATTCAAATGTCAAAGAAATAACGATTGAAACGTACGATACCGAGTGGAATAATGTAGGAAATATAACAGAGTACCTATTATACCAAGCAATGTATAATATATAACTAAATTAACTTGCACCACTTCCTTGTTAATAAATAAATAATAACAAATAAGAAAATTGAGATATGTATAAAGTAAAAGTCTATGAAGGTAGACATATGTATTTTAACAATATTTCCGTATTCAGTTTTTGTATCATAAATATGTGTTCACTGTAACACGATTGTGTGATTATTAGTTTAATGTATTCTTTCATTAATACATATTTTGTATTTTTTTCATTACATACTCTCCATTTTCATACATTGCAATGGGGAAGAACTGGGAAAGTTTGGTTACTGAATATAGCCCAGTTTCGTTTTAGTTTCCTGTTAAATTCGGTGGGTTTTTCGCATTCTTACCACGTAAATCTTTATTGAAATTTAAATCAGGATGTACGGTAAAATACTCCCAACATTAAAAAACTTGTTGTCAGTCTCCAAATCGACCAAACAGAAGGATAGTCATATGACTAGTGTAATAGTCAACTAATCGCTTTCATTATGGTCTGTTTTAAGGATTGGATGGAAATAAGATAATATATACATCACTGATGAACATGCCTTTGAAAAAGCTCATAAAAAAATTGAGCCCTCGAGAAGTGAAGTGAACCAACTGATAAAATGGTAAGACTTTCAAGTACAAACACGTCTATACTAGGTGTTTTGCTGGATTTCATATTATTATTTTACCGAAATAACAGTATTTCAATGTGTCTTAACTGAGGTTACTTCACTTTTACGATACTTTAAGATGTGTAGAATATTGCAACGCATCAATTTTTTTCATCTTAAAGACCACTTGGCTAACTTCACCTCTAATGGGCCCAATTATTTTACTCAAGTGGACAACCCAAACCATGAGAATGACGTTGAACCACTGGGTTACAGTCGTTACAGAAATTTATTAAATATTTGACAGGAATAAAAAAATGTGTATCCTACTATAAACATCTTTCTGTTCTTAGAAAGCAGGACTATATTAAAATACTCTACTTTCCCATACATTTTTGACTTGCATCTCTCTTGAGACAATAATTCCATTATTATTGTGATATCAGTACTTACGGCTTTTGTTTTTATTCCTCTTCATAATTGTCCCCAAGTTTCTCTTTTTAAATGAAATATAAAAATGTATAAGTACGTAGTTAGGTATAATTGTGTACTAATTATAAAGGCAAGGATCGATTCTAAATTAATCGACGAATAATCGTGGGCTTTCAATATCATCATATGTACCAAGCATTGACAAATTATTCAGTAAACAAAATCAAAGTTGTAGAGCAGTCAAATTAGGTCGTTCGCTTGGTGATTATATAGAAAGAAAGTTGCTTTTCTATTAACAGGGAAATCATCTCGAGCACTGGCCGCGATGAAGCGGAAATCCGGAGACCAATTACAGAAAAATGGAGACATCGATTAATATTTAGAACATGACAATAGTTTTTAAACTGTTAATGTTCCTGGTGGATGAAGATGAGAAAACAAAAAGACTGTTGATGCTGAAAGATACGAAACGATTGGCAAACATATGAAAATTTTGTGATTATTTTGTACGATAAATAGCTTGCAGTATAGTCAGCGGTGGGCTGCCAATTTTTTAACAAGGGGCTCGGTAAATGTCAGCCATAATGCTTTCACACTATAAATCAGTGTTTCTCAACCTTTTTGGGCCCGTGGCCCATTTTGAGTCTTATTTTTCTGTGCCCCCCCCCCATACCTGTTTTGTACTATTAAAGTATACATTTTATAAGGATTTTTGGGACTCGAAAGGAAAAGCTTTTTTTTTAGGTCTCCTTAGACATTTCAATTTCTAAAACACAACAATTTACGGATTTCGCAAAAAAAACCCTAAAAAAAATTCTGCTCCCCCGTTGAGAAACCCTTGAGAAAAATTTAACCTTCTACAGAAATTTTAGTTGGGTGATTTCATCTGAAACGAATGATTTTCTCAACTTAACAAGGGGCTCGCCGGCTGTACATAAATTTAACAAGGGGCTCGCGCGAGCCCCTTCCAGCCCACCCCTGAGTATAGTCCAAGAAAATTGAGTGTCCAATTGCCATATAATTGGAAGGTATACGGCATTATACTTCAGAAAGATAATAACAAGTCCGCAACTTTCAATATTGAGTAATTGCAACCGGAAAGAGAAATTTAAATCATAATTTTATAAACACAAAGATAATAGAATAGGTATCCAATGAGAGTTTTGGGTGTGGTGGTATTAAGGCCGGCACCACCATACAGGCGAAATAGGCAACCGCCTAGGGCACAAACCATTAGGGGGCGCATAAATGGAGTATGAAAATTACTTTTATGTACTCAAATAATAAAAAAAATAGAAGTACATTTTATTTTATTTTGATGTTTGTATTTTTCGTTGTAGCTATGTATCGTATTCTATATGATTCGAAAAAGAAAGGTTGAGCCACCAAGTAACAAGCAGTTCACGAAGAAAAACTTCTGTTGAGATACCGCCATAAGGAGGCCATATGTTCCACATTAGGAGCGGATATGGATACATAAAAAAATCTAACGATTGTGGATTGTTTTTCTTTTATTATTACGAAAAAAAATGGGACGATTTTTTAAAAAGGGGCGCACCAATAACCTTTGCCTAGGGCGTCAAAAAGCCTCGCGCCGGCACTGGGTGGTATGCAGTCTGGTATAAACTAAAATTACGACATTTTGTTTTTTTATATCGCTCCATTATGCGTTTTTCAAAATTATAAACAACGACATCATTTTCAATATTTATGCGATTCTAAATTATTGTGTAATATAAAAGTAATTTGAAATTGAATAAAAAGTGCCGGAGCGCGCGTCGGTCCGATATTTGAAAAATACAGACATATTATTTTTTCGACGAAATGGCAGATTTATGCGTGAGAAGTGATTAGAATTCGACGTAATAGACAAACATATTGATTAATTTATATATAATCCCCTGCCTGAAAAGTATAATACATTTGTATAATTATTTTAATCTTAGTAAACAATAACATGTCTTGAGTGATTATCAATGAAAGAAAAGTTGGGTTAGTAAGAGTAAGTAAAATTGATTTATTACCCGATAACAATTGCATCCATCCACAAATGTGGAAGACTGTGGTAGACTGGCAGAAGAAGAATAGGAGCATAGCGCATATCGTAAATAGGGCTACGACCACAGCTATCCCTACGGAAATGGTTGCAATCTGGAATATCAATCCGGGAATGGAAGAGAACTCATCAAGTCTACCAGTGCAGACTTCTCCGGTATCATCAACACGGCACACTTGCCAGATTCCGAACCTGCCAGGATACTCCGAATCAAGGTCTCCGATCCATTCAGGAGTTATAAAAGCCACAACACTGATAATTGCATAGCATATTGTAAAGATAGCCCACAAAACACCGATTGCTTTTGAATTTCTGACGTAATTGGTAGCGTACATGTGAGTGGATTCGACGTATTCTATTTTGGAACCCATTTTTGAAATTATAACCTCAAAATTTACTCAGGAACACATATATTTTACCACTGTTTTGTCACGATTAATTCACTGATAAGTACACATTTATTTCAACCGATCATGCGTAGAATATCAAGAACCAACGGTATTCAGGCGTGACATATTTTCATATATTCAACAGGTCAAAGAATAATGACGTTTACTTCTTAATGAACGCTCACTGACACAATATTGTAGCAGGGTGTATTCGATCTATACGCTCGATTGCACCTACTAATCACCGTTATTGTGTTTTTTTCACAAGTATCACTGCACCAAACGTATAATTTTGTTGAATATGTATATTATCCGCATGACGCAAGATAACTTATACGGAAATTATGACGGATTCCACGTCGATGTTGTTATTAACTTAACGCGTAAGGTTAATATTTTCACTAGATTGTGAGTTCCGCGAATCAAAAGATCCGCTTCGCAAGTAGAGAAACAATGACACACACCTGCGCGAAAATACCTACAACAATGACAAGAAATTATTTTTAGTCTGACGGCTCTGATTTAGAAAGTAAAGTAAACATCTGCGCCAGGTAGATAAATAATTAATGCAGAATAGAGGCTTAACAATACCATCGGCAGGTGTCAGTATTCCATTTTTTTTATAAAATACAATATTATTTATTTAATAAGTAATAACATCATACATATTATAATAAACATAATAACTTGACCTAGGACATCTTCTTACTTACTCAAGTTATTATTCTTATAATAATATTTTATTTTGTTAATTAATCCAAGAATATTTTTGTTTGGTATTCCGTGAGAAATTTTGTCCTGCAGTCTATCGGATTTCTTTATAAGTATAAATAAATATTAGCGATAAGTTCAACCTTATTTATTTTAGCTACTTAATTCTTTTTACTTGCTTTTTAAAAGCCTATACTATTTGCCGCTAGATGTACAAATATGATAACGAAAGTTGATCAGGTATTTAATCATAGTTTTTTTAACCTAGGTATGTATTCTTTAATAATACACTAAAATCAAATGTATTTAACTCATTAAATAATATATTTTTGGTAAATATGGCATATAGTAGCACGTCGACTACGGCATTAGTCGACGTGCTACTATATGCCGTATTTACCATATTTTTTTCAACAGATTCTTTAAATTATTATTTATATCAGTCATTTTTATTTATCTATTTTCTCTGTCATACACAGTAAGTATAAACACAAAACCAATGTACTGACTTCAAATTTGCATAGCAAGCAGTTGACAAAAATAAACACGAAAGTGTTACAAGCTAATAAGCCTTTTTTTAAATAAATCCTTTTTTATGCCGATTTTGCTCATCACAGACATTATCAAATGATGCTCATTTTACATTTCTTACTGTATATACTCTCAATGTATTTTTATAAATTTCTTGAAAAATAATTATTTATAAATTTAAAAATGTTTTATTTTGTAATTGACATTGAAAAATCAAGCCGCAGGTTAATTTTTAAAATATATCAAAAAAATAATTTTGTAAATGATCTGTTTTGTGAAGTTTGAGATATTATTATGAAAAAAAGTTTTTAGTAGCAATTTATAAAATATATTATTTATACACAATAGTTTTTCCTGCAAAAATGGATATTTTGGCCAGCGGGTCACAAAGCACAAACAAGATGGAAGAATGTATGGTGAAGGAAATATAGCTTGCATTGTCTCTGTAAACAAAACAGTTTTTATTTGTTTACTGTGTCCGAATTATATTATTTTTTATTCGGAAATGCCACCCATAAAACACGGACTAACTCCTTCACTCCCACTTCTTTCGGCACGTCACTGATTTGTAAGCTCTTTGGTTACACCTTTGCTAAAGAAACACTTTATATTCTTTATTACCGTATTTTATAATTTATCTTTTGTTTCTATTAATTTGCCAATTTAAAATCGAATTAAATTTGCTGTAAATGATTCTAGTGGTAATAAAGCTGTGATTGTAATTGTTTCACAATTCCTATTATATGTATAACTAAATAAACCAATCTACACTCACTTTTGCTTAAAAGCTGTTTGTTTTTTTTTTAAATTAAATTTATGGCTTTTCAGTTTTCGGATAAAAAATAGAAAAATATTTGAAATAGAAAATTTGTTTTCTTGTTTTTATGTTTTGATTTCCTGAATATTTTTCATTTATCTACAATCAAGAATATTAGTTTATGTCTACGATCTTCAAGGTGTGTTCGACGGCATTTAACCCTTACATATCTGGACCGAGTTACAGCTTAGTGCAGTATTTCTTAACCTTTTCGAAGTCACGGTGCACCTTTGATCATGGGAAAAAGTGGCGGTACACCAGAATTAACAGGTCGAAAAAATATGTGGACATAATTTTTATTACATATTTAAAAAAATAGTTACAAACAATTTTTTAACATAATTTTCTTTTTAAGTTAAATTACATAAAAAAAATGTTAAATACTGAAAATAAATTTAGTTAGTTAATTTTTCCCTAGATTTTTTTTTATATTTATACGCGTTTTATTAAAAATATTAATATTAATATCTGAAAGTGCTCTTAGGGTGGCAAATCTAGGGGGGGGGGTTCATTTTCGTCCCTTTGTCCAACGAAAATGACGTCCCTGCTTAACAAAATGGAATTTATATGATCATCAAAAATCAATTAATGTGATTTCTGAGCTTATTGGCTTTTGCAGTTATCAGAAATATTAGGTCGAATATTTCTCGTTTTCTTGTTTTTATATTAGTTATTGTTGATAAATCAAGCTCACAAATATGATGTTGAAAACTGTAAAAAAATTTTCAGTGCCTTCATGTAAAGAACCGGATACTCCTATTGGACAGAAATCCTCCATGGGTATTTCAGAAAAAATAATTTTTAGAGTACAATCAGTCGCCAATGAGGCTAATTCTTCTTCCTGGGCGTATAAAAATCCACAATATTATGTATCAATCGTAGCAAATGGATTTCGTATCCAGTCATAATTTTCTATATTTAAGGAAGGAAAATAATGTGCAATATATTCTTCAAATACAGTTATATGTTCTATTATTGCGGAAATAATTCCCTCGGGAACGTTTTTGTTGGTAAGTAAAGGAAACATATTAAGTTTTTTTCTATTATTCGATTTTTCCAAATAGTTATTTTTTTTCGAAATCCTGTCAATTTGTCAATGGATGTCAATTTTTTTCCTTGAATGCTTGTGTTAACGCTATTAAGTTATTAAAAATTTCTGCTAAATATGCCACTTTAGCATACCAATCATTATTATGAAGACATTTTACAAAATCATCCATACCTTCATTTCGAAAAAAGATTAACAATTCATTCTTAAGTTCTATGAATCGACATAAAACTTTACCCCTAGCTAGATAACCACCTGACTTCGCAGTGAAAAAGCAAACTCTCGTACTTAGCGTCCATAGAAATGCAAAGTTTTTTTAAAACATGAGTGCTTTTAAAGGTCTTGATTTTATGAAACTCACAATATGTACAACTTGATCTTGTACAGGTTAATAGTACTCCTGGTAACGTTTTTGATTCTCTATGTAAAAAACAGTGCGTAGATTTAATATTAGGGTTTCTAACACACGTGCTAAATCGAAATCACATTAACTCTTTCGAAGAATTTCGCCAACGACTTTTTTGGTTTTCATTATTTTGCTGATTTTTCGGTTTTTACTATTTTTCAGATTTTTTCGTTTTTACCATTTTTTTCGCGGTGCACATGCAACAAGCTCGCGGTGCACCAGTTAAGAACCACTGGCTTAGTGAGTGTAAAGGCTACCCCTGATCATTATGCATACAAATTTATTCATCCAATTCATTTATAGTTGTCATACCCGAGTCAAAGTAAGTTAAGCAATGTGTTCAATATACAGTTTCTTTACATACAATTTGAAGGAAAATCTACAAACTTAATAGGAAAAAAGAGTTTAAAGGTATACAATAGAATAAAAAAGTTGTCAATTTTAATTTAATATTAAAATTGATTTCTATAAAGTTACAACTAGGGCATCCAATCGCGGGATTGAGAAATTTTGAGCAAATCCCGAAAATTTACACGAAATTAGAAAATTCAAGATTTCAAATTCTTCGGTGAGCTAAAAAAAAAACGAGTTTCTGTGAGATTCTGGGAAAAAGCATACCAAATCGGGGATTTCAAATTCCTCGGTGAGCTAAAATAAAAAAAAAACGAGGTTCTGTGAGAATCCAAGGAAAAAGTATAGCGAATTGAGGATTTCAAATTCCTCGGTGAGAAAATCTCAATCCCGGAATCCCGGCATTGGAAAAAGGCTCCGGTATTGGATACCCTAGTTACAACCCAATCCATCAAAAGTGTACTTTTTCAATGATCAATAAAAACAACTGTAAATCGTTCATCAAAATGCATTTTATTTTAAATTCAGCTAACATATTATTCAACAATTAAAAATCATATTATATTCAAGAATACAAGTGTGTATTTTACAGCCATGCCTACATAAAGTAATAATTTAATATTGGCCGCAGTGAAGACGTGCTTTTATTTTATATACTATGCTATGTATATATACAACAATACAACCAAAATCCATATCATGAAGGAGTGGAGGAAACGCCAAGCCTCATCTGGACTGTAATGCCAGAGAAGGAGAAAAAGATGATATACAATAAAAAATGAAAATACATGTAATGTGCTTTCTTTATTTACAATGTTTATGAGGTTTGCTTTATTTAAAAGAAAAATGAGTAATATTGATGGAAAAACATATTTTCTTTTGAATTATCGAGTGATTAATTTCGTCAAATTTTACATTTCGTGCTCTGTGACGGATTTAAAAATATTCAAAGTACCTACCCTTATGTCTTCGGCTGATTGAAAAAAAAACATAAAATACCGCCTGTTAAAATACTCATTAGTAATGAAAACAAAATAGAAAATAACAAAATGGTCCAAAAATCTTAGGCTTTTATTTTTACATAAAATAAATAAATAAATGTGGTTTTAGCATTTGCTTTAGTATCTAATATTTGTTTTCAGATCAGATTTTCATCTCGCTTACATACGTATACGTCATAAGGAGTGAGTGAGAAATAAGGACAAGATAGCGTTTGTTTTTACTTTCTTCCAGAGGACACAAAACAAATGTTGTTACAAAGTAAGAGGGAGGAAAATTAACTACATCGTTTTTAAATGAAATTAATGAAGAATGATTATAAAAAGAATTGACCAACCGTATACCACTTGTTACGAGAGTTTACAGTAATGATAATCGATAGACAAGTTAGTAGTTTAATTAAATAATTTAAAAAAAAGAGATTTCTTATGTACACATTTATCTCAGATATGTTCTATTTATGTATTGTATAGTATGACCAATATTACTTGATTTTATCTACAATCTATTTGTCATTCACTGTGCTATATTATTTACATTGCATTATATAGATAGATAATAAATATTTTTTTCATGTAAAAGAGAAGTACGATTAAGAATACAATGAAAACGGTTTACAAGAAAGTTGATTGTAGAGTTGATTGTAACTCAGGATTAGTAATTCTTTATGATTTATATTCAATATTCGAATAAAGACCCACAAAATAAGCTACTAGTATATTAGAAAATACGTTTTTATTATATTCTTATTATAATCTCATTTCAAATATAAACGTTAATGAATGTGTATTTATTTAAACTGTTTACAAATTAATACGATTACAAATAATTTATTGGTTTTTTGCATGATATTTTTTTTGTATGTATTTTTGTACGATAACTAAACAAGCTATCATTGAAATAATTAAAAAATAATAAGATTTGAGAAATAGAGATATAATTTCAATTTACAATGAATATTTCAGTTTTTATGTTATTTTAGTTTATTCTGGTCAAACATGTAATTTTTGTTAGAGCTAATAAAATAAAAATGTTTTTTCAACTTCTTTCCAAACACGGTTACAATAAATTGTAAAGATTACTGTTTTTTAATTGAAATCTTATTCTAAAGTGTAGTTACTGTCTAATGTTGTTTCGCAAAACACATGTCAAAGCGCATGAGAGGGAACAGTTAAGCGATGATTCTAATTTCGTTTGTGAACTATCCATTATATTATCTTTTGTCTCACTTATAAATTACGATTTTTAGATGCGTTGCCCACCTAGAAGATTAAAAATGGCAGGTAAGAATCATAAAATTAAAAGAAGGTAAATTTTCATAGTTTAGTATGTAAAATAAATAAGTCAATTATAATGGACAAAATTGGTATTTTTTATGAATTTTAATAATTCTGATGCTGCCTTTACATTATCTACGAAAATACAATTTAATTCAAAATGCACACATATTATTTATCAAAGAAATAACAAATGTAACATAGAGCATTTGTTTTGATAAGTAACTTCTAAATCTTGATATTTATTTTTAATTTACGTATCATCGAATAAATTATATATAATATGTACGATTGCAGTTTTAAAAGATTTAGTTTGATAATATATCATAATATTGAACTTGCGTGCCCATTAGTCATTATTCTAAAATAGCAGTGTATGTGAACTTTAAGGTTGGCACTGTATTCCATTCTATAAATCCAATGATGTCGTAAGTGAAATTGAGATATTAAAATACGCAAATAATATAATACATTCGAAAAATCCTATCTCTTAAATATTTATAAAACAAAATTTAGGACAAATTAGAAGCCAAGGAATGTAATGAATCATTTATCAGGTAGTATCACTAATCTAAACATAAAAACTTATCAATATTTACTTACAATATTATTATATTACATTTATAAATATTTCCTAATAAGTACGACAATACTGGCACTAATATAAAATTTACTATTTAAATTATAACAATAGAGTTTCCTAAACTTGTACAGCAGATGAAGATGAAGAATGGGTTTTGCTAATGACCAAACGTTCTGCACAACTATTTCGCCTTGGAGAACTTTCTCCATAACTGTCAGGAGAAGCTCTATAACTGGTCGGACTGAAGCTTCTATCAGAAGGCATTAACTTTCTATCATCGGAGATATCTACCGTTTCGTTTTGGAATCGATCTTCCGTGATGGAGTCAACATCTTCATCGTTCCTCAACAAAACTCCGCATGGCTGCCTTAAAATTAATGATCTCTCAATATCTCGTTCGTGCGATGAGATTTTAACCATTTTTGCTGGTTTCTTGAGCAGTTCTTCAATGGAGTATGGATTTCTTTTCTTCGCATTACTAGTTTCGTGTTGTACTGGTTGAACAATTTCAATGTCTTCATCATCTTCAGGTTCTGAAGTTTTATCTAATGAATCGTCACTTGCTGCATTAGGAGAAAGCCCACTTCGAACACCTGTATCTATATGTCTTGAGTTGTTATCAGCTGGTGGCATCTGTCGTTGAAGTCTGTTAAAAACAGATTCTTGATTTGGTATGTTATTGTAATGGAAATATGGATTTTTGTTTGCCTCTTGAGCTCTGCAGGATAGCATTACGTTTTGCCACGGTGATATTGGATTAGGTTTTAACAAATTTTGATTTTGTGACTGAGATGCCAAACTTAATTGATGGTGCAGCCAAGAAGTTGCAAGTCTTGATTGGGCGAAAGCATGAGCTGGTGTAGGTTCCGAAAGGGACTGAAGTTGTGCGTGCGTGATTGAATGCTGTTGGAAGAAGTTTGGCATTCTTGACTGTGGTGGACCAGATTGTGGCATTGGGTGAACAAGGGTTGTCGGCTTCATGGTGGAAATGTAGTTGGCTCCTGGTGTCGCTGAAGATTCTGGTTGACTGCGGTTGAATCCATCTGTAACAAAATAAAAAAAATATTTTTATTCCTTATAACTTATGCTGTCCATAGTTCTACTTCCAGATTTAGTATCTATGATCACAGACAATAAACATGGATAAAAGCAAACATTAGCTCTGCTAATTGATCAGAAAGTCCCAGACTCGATTTTAAGCACAGTTAGATATCAGTTGTAGTTTATTTTCAATGAAATATTTGTTCGTCAAAAGGATTGCTGTTTGTATATTTCTTAAATCCATATCCACTCTCAATGTATAACGTATGTCCTCTTAATTGAAGTATTTCAACAGAACTTTTTTTCTCAGCTCAGTTGCTCAACCTGTATTTTTCTAAGAGAGTAGAATAACGGAGGGACAAAATGATAGTACTTGCTAAGCCCCGTTATTTTAGAATTTGAAGGAATGGAGGACATTTTTAGACATCACAAACACCCATGACTTCGACCAGAAGTCAATAAAACGATTGAAAAAATGCGGTTAAGGTAACTAGACTCGAATCAGTAAAATCCGTTAATTAAGCTTACGACGTTGACCGCTACGCCACGGACCCGACTGAATATTAAGCCATAAGTGTCTCACATACTAATGATTTCGAAAATATAAGAGTAACAAACGAAAACAAAATCATCCCATTTTAAATAAAAGCTGTATCGATATATTATAAAATGATTTGTATTTAATCTTTGGCATAATTAAAAGCTCACTACAAACTTTTAAAGTCAAATTTTCCTTTTCAATATTCAATATTCAAGGTTGTACTTTCTATAAAATTTCATTATACATAAATTGTTTTAAAAACTTTTAATTGTTGTTGGACGACTCCGGTTAGTTAAATATATAATCCGGTTGGGGGGCAATTATTTAAATGTGACCAAATCGTTAAGCACTAATGACATCACATTGATTTTATTTACATTTAATTTGGTTTCCATTTACCTCCCGCTCTTATATTACGAAGATTTATATCATACCGTCTCTTTTTATAGCTTATTCTGTCACCGTTACGATGACCATAATACAAATATTTTCTGCGAGAACGGGAACTTTGCGTTTGCGTATTTTTAAATTCATTTTAAATACTTTTTTTAAATCTACGAAAACGCTTATTTATCGCCATTTTAATACTACGACAAGGTTACTTGATTTTCAATATATTTGAGATAGCTATTAAATATCATCTTACATTTATTTCTAGAAAATCTAATTGAACACTTTTCTTAAGTTGGGAAAACTATTAGTCCAAAAAAAACTACTTTACATGAGAGGTAAAAATGTGAAACAATAGAGGTGTGCGCTTTTGGGTAAATTGAAAATTAATGACTGAACATCGGTTATAATAAAACTTATGAAGATAGTGTACATTAACATTCACGATTACATTTCATTTTTTAGCTAAGAATTATTTTTTTGTGTTTTATTTCTTTTTAATTTTCAAAGATCATTCAAAGATATGTTTGAATGAAGCTTATTTATGTTTGGATAATTGTTATGTATTTATCGTAAAATTACGTAAGTAAGTAAATCCATTATATATTACAATAGTTACCAATTCTACAAAACACTTATTTTCATTTTTATTTTAGGCATTGAGTATAGATTGGGTCTTAGATAATATATCTATATCAAATGATGTTTAAAATTCATTTTCTTAACGATTATCAAATCAGAGTTACCTACGTGAAGTTTTGTGGTTGATATTTGTATTTACAAAACCATTTTTGCAAATAGTTGAAAAAAAATTTAAGCAAATTATTAATAAAAAAAATACTGTTGGAATTCATATTTTGTCGTTTGTATATTTTATTGTACTGAAGATAAGCCTAATTTAATTAGTTTTTAACCGTCTTAACTAAATTTATTTTTATTAGCTGAAAGACCTTAATTGAGTTTTAATATATATTTTTTTTATAATTCTCTACTCACGCATATATGTAATTATTTTAGAATGTGCCTATGTCAATAACATATACTGTATAACATTTTTATAAATATTTCCTCGTATGTTGCCGAGATATGGGAAAATTTTGGTGTGCTGTGTGGGAAAAAAGGACACGAAGCACTAATCTAAAGAAATCAAATTTCAAGTAAATGATATCTAAAAATAATATATTATCGAATAGATATACTGAAATCGTCTGAGTATGTGGTCACCCCTCGATAAACACCACACCTGCATTACCTTATTTTTTTAATGGCGCTCAATTCCTACAAAATTGTTTTAAGAAGTTCTCCCTATCGTGTCAGGTGGCTGTTAGTCTGTTAACACAATGTCCATCCTTAAAGAGGCGATGGTTCATTTAATGGGTGTTTAATTATTGTTACGTATTCATTTCATTTAATTATTTTATCGCCGCTGTTGCTTTATTTGAAGTTATCTTGTAAACGAAACGGCGCGATAAGAATTATTGTTGTAATCATTAAAAGGATTTCATTTCGACAATTAACATTTTCATCGCCTGTTTTTTTACATTTCATGTAGAGAATAACTTTTATTGCTAGTAATAATAATATTACTAAAAGGGAAGATATTTAACCACAATACTCGTTAAGCTTCAAAACTATTTGTTAAGAATTTTAAATATTTTTTCATGTTATGTTATGACATCGTTACTTGGCTATTTTTTAATTTGCAATATTTGGCTTATGTTACAACTGACAGTGTTTATATTTCAATATTAAAAATTGAACCTTAGTAATATATTATTTACTTACATTTATTACCCGCAGACACTCGATTTTTTAATTGAAAGATGGTATTATATTTATTTATACATTATTTAAAAAAAGTTATTGAATTTCCATTCTATTGTATTAAAAGTACACGTGTTTACTTGTATTTCTATATTATGATACGTGTTCAATATTACTAAATAAAACAATTATGTTATACGAAGCTGCTCTGTAATTAATAATTGAACTTTGATAAAAATGTTCCAGGAAACATTTCGAACGAAAGAATTTTTATTTTGCATCAGAGAAAAAGTGTGAAATTAGTACAAAAAAGTGTTTTATTATTTTTTTAAATAATACCATTCCATAAAAATTTAACAAAATTATAACAAATATTTAAGAGAGGATTAGGAAAGTACAAGAAACAAGCTTACCGCTGATTTTTTGCCGAATTTTCAGGATTGTAAAGGTGATAGGTTAAGCGGGCAGAAAAATCTATACTTTTAAATACAAAAATCATTAACTTATGAATAAAAGTCTCCGTTTTGAGATTCGAATATCAATGGTATCAATACTATTTTTGCTATAAATTTAATTTGAGAATGTTTTTTAAATAAGTGAAATATTTACATGCCGTTGCATTGATTCGTTGCGTTGTATTGTATGAATATTGTAAATTTAATTACCGGCGTATTTTTAAAACAAATAATTTATATAGCTTATAAATAAGTTCGTTTATTTTTATCATGAAACCTTCTTTGAATTTTATTTAAATTAGTTTTTTTTTTTTGAAATTTGTATCATAAGCGTGTTTCTATTAAACTTTATAACACCAGTTGGATGTGCGTCACTGGTCAGTCCTGTTTTGCAATGGAGTTTGTACTGTATGCACGATACAGATGTCTTTTATTATATCCAATAAAGTTTCTCTACTAGGGCTTGTCGGTTTTCACAAATCGGTAATTAAAACCCGGGTTTTTCGTTAAATTTGCGAGATTCGAAATTCAACTAATTCAATCATGTAACTCGGATTCAAATTTCATGATTTATATAGTTTTTGTTTTTATTTTGAAATTTAAAAAACCTCAATATTTTGACTGAAAACCGCCAGTGAATCGTATCAATGAATGCGCTGAAAACATTATATTAGTTATTGTTATTACAGTGTATTCAAAAATATTTTTTCTGTGCATTTTGTTTTGCTTAGAAACATATTTCCTGATGAGGAATATCAAATAAAATTTTACTACGTAGTTTTAAGTTTTACTAAATATACAAAGCTTAAAATAAGTCAAAACTTTTTTAAAATTATCATTTTTTTTTGTAAACCGGCTTAAACCGAGTTTAAGTAAATATCGTAGTTCGAATACCGGTGTTTTCTAAAGTCAGTTTTTGTATAAGACTTAATCTTCATTAAATATTAGCTAATAATAACATTGAATTAATTTTAATATTTATCGGAATTATGGTAATTTTTTTAGAACGGTTTGGATGTACAGGCTTGACGCATAAGAACTGGTTGTGAATTGCGATCTGTTTGACGAAATTTTATTTTGAAGTAAATTGATATTATAAGACATATGTAAAAAATAACAACTGTTCATAAATAACCATAGACACCATCACAAAGTCTTGATTTAGTAGGGAAGGTATTATTATTGAAAAGGTTCTGATCTAATAGTATCATAACAATTGTTTTTATTTTTACATATATGTAATCTCTATTTTAATAAGAGCATATTGAGTGTGCTGACATGTACTAAATAATATTTTTCGACCGAAAAATTTTCCAGGAAACATTCTACAAATTGAGTGGTCACCAAACTACGATCCGCAGGCCGGATTTGGCCCTACATAGATTTCAATCCAACCACTGATTTTTAATATATTAACATTTCACATATTAACCTTTTGAAAATTCTAATCGGATTTCATTTTCATCTACCCCTGTTCAAATTTTTTGAAAAAAAATCCAGCCCATTTTTCGAAAAGTTTGGTGACCACTGGCTTAAAGCAAGGGTAAAAACCTTTTTGCGATGATAACTACTTTTCAATCTTAAGTTTTCTCGTAATCTACTCCTAACATGATTCTTATAAGATATTTTATTTAGGACTTTTTTAACAAACTAAAAATGTTTATTTCAACTGTGAAATAAATTAAATATTGGAATCTTTAAAAATATTATTTATTAAATCAACTTATTTTCGAAGAGAACAGGAAACAGTCTTTTTCAAAATCGACCATTTTTTATTTTGAAATCAACCGGTTGGGTATTCTTCTTATAATTTTTTTTTATTAAATATATGAATTTTTATACCCACAACTGACAATGAAACCTATACGTTCTGGCCGGAAAGTATTGGACACTAAGCAATGTTCCAAAAAATAAGCATTTAATATTTTGTTCTCAGTAATTTTTAAAGGGGCAACATTAATACGAATTTTATAATATCATTGCAAAGGATTTAACAATGGCAGATCACCTGCGCGAGTTAAAGAAATTCTACCTGTTTGTACATTAGCCACGTTATAATTTGCAGCAGTCACTATAATTCCGTGCACTTGTCTTGTTTGTGGAGCGCCCTAAAATTGCCCCAACATTTGTCCAAATTGTTTTATTGACTAGGGTCGCGTGCCGGACGGAGGGGTTCTTCTTCAAATCCCGAGGTTTATTACGAAGGGACCGAAATGGGGAAAATAATACCAACCGGTCGACGTCCACAACTGTATTTATCAGCATAAAAATTAGGGAAAAAAAAGAAAATTTTCGAAAAAGAAACAGTGACATCTCTTGAGAGTTTTTGAAGCTCATATTGAAAACCATGTCAACTTATGAAATTTATTTTAATATAAGTTTTTCTACAAGAATTCATTGTTTTTTAGTAGCTCAATCTCTCTGTATTCTAATTTGACTAAGGATATGAGAATGTGACGCGGGAAACATTCGTGTATAGCTTCCGCTATGTCCCGTTGTTTTAGAATTGCATCATCACAAATTGTCATGCTTTCAAACACTAATCCATAAATAAACAAACAAAATAACAATTTTCGATACTCTCCGTACTGAAATTCAAGCCCTTGAGTACTGTAACGACGTCGAACACTCGACCAATCGTTCGTCAACAAACTATTTGATGATGTTTGGGCATAACTTGATAACTGCAAAATATTGATTTTACAATAGGAAAATTCAAACAAATACTAATGTATGAAATAATTAAATGAATGATTATTCTTATGTTTCTTAAATTTATATCAGCTTAAAATAATTGTGCAAACATTCATTATGAAATCAATATATTTGAAAGTATGTATGTAACAGCGTTTCAAAAATCAATTACCATCATCAGATTTTTTTAAAACACCACCCACATAATTTATAAAATCCAGCAATCCAAAATTTGAATAAGATTTAATTATTCTAAAAAATAATGCTCCCCCATTATTATAGAACAAGTACTAAAATGGTATTCAAAAAATAAAACACTCTTTTGTACTAATTCCACGTTTATTGTATATGATCAGAATCGATTCCACTCATGACAAGAATTAGTCAATTAAAAATGCTCGTCACGAAAGAAACAGAAGCTAATCATATTAAATAAACGTACAATTAGTATTATATAAAAGAGTGTTTTAATTATTAAATGTAATGTCTTTCCATCCGTTGTTGACAGTGAAGACTTTAAAAGTGATAACATTAATTTCAATGATAAAATTATTGTTGGTCTTATTCCCATAAAACATGAGTTCATTTTTTATTGTATGATGTCCATTCGCATTTTGATTGCGTGGAATTTTAATGAATACGCAATTGCCTCTCAATATTGTCGTGTTACAATATTTTTATTTATCATTAAATCTCTCATACAAAACATTTGCCCCTGTACCTAAACGGCCATGTAATTAGCAGCTTGTACTTATAGGGTATATTTGAAGTTGCTAGTAGAGTAATAAACATATATTTATCTTTAAAAACGTACAAACATTGTTGGTATTTTATTAGTGAATTGAATCGTAAATTTTACAGCAACGAGATTTTGTTTTGGAAGAAGTTTTTCAAAAATGTTACAAAATATACTACTTTGTCGTTGTAAGCAACAATCGTTGGTCATATTTGAGGAGCAAACATTCAAAAAGTGATTTGTCACAAATTAAAAAAAAATGTCGTTTTATATCAGTCCTGATAGTCCATAATAAAATCTTTGAATGTAAATCCCAAATAGTGTTTGAAAAAGGTTTTTAAATATAAAAATTGAATCATAAAGAAGACACATTCAAGCAAACCGTGAATTCTCCAACACTCAATTCATCATTTCTCAAGATCCCTGTATTTGTGTGAAAAATCGCTTTTTGAATGTTAATCAGTGGCGGTTCTAGGTACTGAGCTAGGTGGGCTAAGCCCGACCTGCATTTTTCAATCAAAACTTTAGGTAGCTGAATAAAAATGAACAGCAATTCGGCCGCTGAACAAAATGAATACATTTATAAGCGTAACTAACCTTTCCCAAATGAATACAATATCTTTGTTTTGATTTTCCTCTGTCAATATAAGACAATGCTATGTCTACGTACAATAATATTTTCGATTACGTTTTGTATTACAATTTTAAACTGAGCCAGCATAAAAAAAACAATAACCCTATAAATACTTCATAGAGAATAGGCTACGTGATGCCAGTCTGGCAACACCTACGTATTAACGACTCAGGGGCTGAAAAGATCTAGCCCGTGTTTTTTCCCTTTCACTGGGGCGCAATCTAGCACGATTAGATTTTTTTGTATTTGTGTGTACGGAAACGTCATCAACCTCACACGATTGTGCGTCAAATTATCAAACTTCTGTCATTCATTGGGGGCTAAATTGAATTTGCCCATGACCCACCCATACATTCAAACACAAATACCAATATCGTTATATTGTATGAAAGTGACAGATATTGACTTTCAGTGACAGCTCTGTATTGCTTTTTTTACGTGTTATTTCACTTTGAAAGAGACGAATTTGAAACATAAATGAAAAACATAATAAATACCGGAATCCCGGTTTCGGTAACATCAGTATTGCAATCTCTACACACTACAAGTAAAAAAAATCATAAATATGGTACACATAGGAACAAAATTAGGTTATGCTTTTTATTCAATGAAAACACACAGCAAAAGTATTACATTTTGCTTGTAGTAATTGGATGTTTTGGGAATATTTTTTATAGAGCAATGCACCGTGGCATACATGACATATCACCTAGCACACTAGTGTGCCGCCAGGGGCGTTCCGTAGGCATAGGCGATTAAGCAGTTGCCTAGGGGCGGCAAGTCCTAGAGAGCGGCGTATGATCACAGAATATTTTTTGACACGAATTTGGCAAAGAATAAATGTGTCAGTGTATATAGTACATAACTTTATCACGGAAATCTTCTTTTTACATGGCAGAAACCGATGGCGGCAGTATAAGCATAAGCTTTGAGGATGAGTTGAGGATTCGGATTTCTATATTTATACCAAAATGTTTTCCTAGAATAATGTAAATTAATATAAAAAAAGACACATAGATTCTAAAAATAGTGAGTGATAATAGTCTATTTAACACTCTGCCTAGGAGCGGTATTTATCCTAGAGACGTCAATGTGTGCCACAGCACAGCCGGTGCAGGGCTCCTGCTTTTAAAGACAGCGTAAAAAAACAATACATACTTTATTTAACTAATCATTTGCACTTTATTTGTAACGACTTTATATCCTTTTCACCGACTGCACAAATCAGATAAAAAAATGAAGTCAACCTTGATTAACTATTTTATTATCTGTTTTGATTTAAAAAAATATATTCACGTATTTACATTATATTGTTAATTTTTGTCGTCATTTTGTATTTAAAATGTTGCAGTAGCGGTTTTATGACTCAGCACGAATTTACATTATATTACAATAATTATCTATATTGATAAGTATTTGTTAAAAACTGTCCGTCAGTTTTTATGCAACACTAAACATTTAATATGTTGCTATATTGTTAACGCAGCGCTTCCTTTAATGTGTGGGTTAAATGATCCGTTGGCTAACAGAAGGCGAGCTATTTTTAATGAATTTTTACTTGAGGTGGATTAATAAAGTTCTGTTTCAAATGATCGTTGATCAGTCATCATAGAATTCATATGACGACATCACTTAAACTTGACAGTTTTTGAAAACCAAGGTTTTAGGTAAATTTACGATCAATAACAACGGTATCAATATTTTTTTATTGTTTGACGAAAAAGTTAAACTTTAACCAACTTTCGTTATAAAAATAACGGGATGAAATCTCTAGTAAAGTAGTCAGTATACATCAATTAATGCGGTGAAAATATTATATTATATCTATGCTTATTTTGAATATTTTTTTTTTGACTCGGGTATATAATTCTTCTCGAGTATGGCGTAAGAATACTTAGGCCACCGCCGAAAAGAAACGCCAAGTATATAATAAATAAACGATTTTTTATTAAGAAAAACATTTTTCCTTTTTTAAATTAAATTATTCTTTTTGTGAACCTTGGAAAACTGGTTTTTCATGAGTCGATTTTTATATGAACACTTGGTATTTTCTAATGTTTTTTTTGTATCTTGTGTTTATTGCAGGGCTGTGGAGTCGTGTAAAAAAAGACGACTCCAACTTCGAGGAAATATTTAAATAATTTCATTTTAACTTATATATATATATGTATTCCATTATATCATCTTTAATCAGCCAAGCATGCAATTTCAACACTATGGACTATTTTGTTTAAATACTCATCATTAAATATATTTTTAAAAAAGTCGAGCCACTCATTTTTCACGACTACAACTCCGACTTCACAGCCCTGTTTTATTGATTTAAAATATAAATTTATATCGGACCAAAAAACATTTTTTTCCTTTATTATGGTATGACAAATAAATCTTCTAAATTTAAGACGCTTTCGTTATTAATATGAAAAAAATAAGGAATTGCGATACTATATTTGATTACAAAAAACTGAAAATACGCAGAGATCCTCAAAGAAAATACGAGACCCAAAACACGCTTTAATGTGGGGGCGGTTACATTTCAAATTTTTGAACTACGTGAAAGAAAAATTCACATTCTGATAATTGATTGAAATAAAAGCAATGAATTGATTTAAGAAATTTAGGTTTATCAGAAAACTTTGCACTCTCACTAGATTTACTCAATACCAATAGTCTACTCTGGGTCCAGATTTTACTCGTATTACCAGCAAATTGAGTACGGTTTTAAACAAAAAGTCAAACGTATTTTTGAGACAATCTGTGTAGCTCCAATGGTGACCATAATAACGCGTATCATATTTGGTATAATTTTCTTCGAAAACGTAATTAAATTCCACTAATTTGAGCTAAAATATTCACTAAGCTATCACGGATTGTAAAATAAACCATTCTTGTATTATTTAAGGCGATATTTTGAAAAAAATGGGGTTTTATTATCGATTTACTTTAGAAATATTTTAGCATGAACGTTTTTACGACCACCGTATTGTGTGAGGGTCCAAGAACAGACATCGCCCGTCTTTGGGGTAATTAATTTTACAACGTACCGACATTCCTACCCAATCGCATTATGCTAGCAGTCCTTCTTAAAAAATATAGTACCTACAGTTTGCTATTATTGGTTAAAATTTTGTTTTATATTGATTACTTCCTCGAAGTCAATGTTGGAAACAATGTAAGATCATCCCAAAAGGCTGGAATAGATAACAATATTGATGTTTAGAAATACTCGGTGTTTCTGAAAGTTTTTCATATAAATAACGTTGCCATAAGTTTTACAAAAATACAATGTCCCTTTTCATTGTATTTTATTCGAACACACTCACGCTAATCGCTCTCACTCCGTTTTGTATGATGTGATAGGTGATAGGTAAGAATTCAAAACATCATATACGTTTATGTCTCCAAACAGAAATCCATAAATCGATTGTATAAAATTAATTATTGTCCCAGTGCTGACAGCTTATAAATTTTATTAGCTGTCAGTACTGGGATTCGAACCAGTGACCTCCGTAACCAAACCCGAACATTGACCACTTACCACGCAGCAGGCTCTTTTTACAATATTATCGTTATTTGTTTACATGGTAACAATTCGTTTTTCATTTCAAGCAAGAAGCATTTGATTATTTTTAGACATGAAATAGTTTCTCCCGTCTTCAATTAAAGCTTTTTTCTCAAAGTGGAATTCAGCTCCCGGAGTTGGATTAGATAAATTATTAAATAAATTGAAAACAATTCATGATGTAATCATGAATCAGGTCAGAACGTATACAAATATGTATCGTTAAGGAAGCGAAATGTGAAAAAAGCGAATTAATATACCCATAGTCTGACTTTGCTCAAATATGTATTTTTATTATTAAAATATATATGATGTCAAAATTATCAAATAAAAAATAAATCATCATTATAACTGTGATTTTGGAAGCTTTCTAAAGTATCATAACAGAAATTTAAAAATGACCAACATTTTTATTTACTATGTCACCATATAGTGCACTTATATCAACTGAACGCATCGTTATCACTATATTCTGTAAAAATTTGTTCAAGTGATTCATGGTAGTCAAAAATATATTTCGTTGAAATTGCTTTTTCCTTCACTTAATAAAATGATGGTCACAACACTTCATACAACTCTAACGCCCACAAGATGTGGATACAGCCTTTCCAGATAAAACAACTAACTTATTTATACAAAGCAGGTAAAGACTTCAAATATTATTAAAATCAACATATAAGGCAGCTCTCTACTGTAATTTTCATATTTAAAAAAAATATTGCATTTTTTAATCCCTTAAGTGCACTATTGTAAAATTATGCCCCGGAAATATTTCGGGAAATACCAAAAATAAAGCTTCAAAGAGACCGACTACAAAAGACATTATCCTGGAGATTGGACCGTGCTATTAGTTGTCCAGATGGTATTATCCTGGCTAATGGAGCGCAAGACGTTAATTAAAGAATATCACGTGAGGCCCATGAGAACTGACCCCATATCCGTGTGTAGCTTCTTTGATACATTATAAACATGAAGTGGTTGTCGGCTATACCGGCCGTGTTCAACCTTTCGGGCCATCGAACCACTAAACTTACAATACTTTCATTTAATAAATAAATATTTAATTAAATTCCCAAATAAATTATCGATGTGCTCATCTCTAGAAAGTTCTAACACGTTAATGCCCACGCGAGCAATTTTATCGTCTAAATAATTTCATTATATTTCGTTGACACACACGGCACACATCGGGGATATAGCTCAGTGGTAGAGCATTCGACTGCAGATCGAGAGGTCCCCGGTTCAAACCCGGGTGTCCCCTCAAACCCATTTTTGCTTTTTTAATATATTCAATTATGTTTAATAAGATAAACATGCATGGCCAAACTAAGCCGAATAACGCATTCGTGAAAATGCTTGAAACCATTTTTTCCTTTGTGCTATTTCAAATAATGTTAACCAAACATTGAATTGCTGCATACTTATTATTCTAAATAATTAAAGTGCATTTACTTTTCACAAATGTACCTATGTATGTAATTTTTGGAAATATTAATAAAACAAAAATAATGCAAACATTATTTATGAACAAAATATATTCACATATATTGGTCAAAAAATTAAAATATTTTTTTTCAAAATTATGTTCTTAAGACTTTCCCTACGGTGCTAAAAATAATATGATATCCGATATGTTGCTGGCCCTTATGGAACCAAATGAAAAAAAGTTTTTTTTAATGTACGTCCTGGGTTTTTACCGTCCATCGAAGGAGCGGTGAGTGGTAAAACATGTTTTGTTCACTTGGTTCTTTAAGCGCCAGCAATATATCAAAAGTATTTTGTATTACCGTACGGAAAGTGGTTATGATGGTCTTTTTAAAATTTTTAAATACCTTAATATTGTACATGTTATTTAATAATCCTTTAGAAACAAAAAAAGAATCAGAAAATCGAATGTTTTCAGCACTTTTTTATTAAAAAAAACTCGGGAACGAAACCACTGATTTTTACTTTTAGGATATCATCACATACTGGTGCATTAGTACTCGTAATGAAAAGTAACGTCACTGGCAAAGAATCATTCACCATTTTATAAAAGAAAATAACAAACATATTATAAATAGACACGTGACTTTGGCTTTGATGGTTCAATATTAGCAATACACCATACCTTGATGCTGCATGATCAGATCTTCTCCCCAAGCTCCACCATTCCTGAGGATCCTGTTGACTGAGCTGACCGACGGGATAGAGTGAGGATCACAGACACGCTGGCTTAGTAGTCGTTCTCTGATTTCCCAAGCGAACATACCCGGATTCTCCTGCTTCAGTCGTAGAATTTTCTTGACAACTGTAGGTGTTGCAACTTGCTGAAACAAAACAAAAACATTAAGTCAATTATATATGTAGTCATTTTAAGAGCATGTGAGGTAGTATTCAATCAATTTGTTTTGGTGTTCTTCTAATTACACGAAGTTTGAATTGTATAATATAATACTAGGACCAGTGGTGTAGGAAGGGATTCTGCCGCCCGGGGCGGTCCTTGAATATGCCGCCCCCAATATGTCCTCTAATTGTGTTTTTAAATAATATCTACTATTTTATAACTATGAAATATGTGTATTAACTACAGGTGGCTTAGTTTTTTATGTTTAAATATAACTTCTCGAAATATATTGTATTTTAAAATGCCGCCCCCAAAAATGTGCTACCCGGGGTGGTCTGCCTCGGCTGCACCCCCCTTGCTACGCCAATGACTAGAATTGTGGAGTGGAAGTCGGCAAAAATCAACGACTCCGACTCCTTTTTTCACTGAGTGTGTATACAACTCACTAGAATCAAAAATGGCGCCACTAAATGCAACGATGTTTAAATATCAAATGTCCATTTGATAGATACCATTTAAAAATTCAACAAGGTATGAATTTCTAATAAAAGCTGAACAAATAAAACTTAATATGGTTATTAATGTATTTGATTTTGCTAAGGTTTAGTATTTTTTTCAAAAATAAATAGTGCGTTTTGGTTGAGATACGATTTTTTAATGAAAAAAAATAGGAAGTCTCTCGAGAATCTCGCCATTGGCTCCCTGTTCATTTTTTACAAATAACTTTATTACCATATGATAATAAGGAATGCTTAACTCAACTGAAATTATTTAAAAATCCTATTAATCTAGATTCTATCAATTAAACGATTTTTTGTGTATAAGCAATTTAATAACTTCTCTTTAATATAGGTGTCTCTATAGACCGTGACACTTAACCTTAAGGGTGAGTGCAGCGGTCTGCAGCGACACCTATAATTAGACAAATCATTAAATAGCTTATTTACAAATACTCATTTTTATAGGATACTATAGCACCACAACACAATTGTAAAAAAGGGTAAAACAAATACAACATTGCGTGAAAAGACTTGCTTCGTATTAATTCATATTGTGACCATCCTTAATTTTATATCGAATTGTCAAACATCGTGTATAAGTATATTTAGTACTAAAATATAAAATTGATAAAACACTCAAAATCCAATCTCGAATATGTTTATCTTATCACGTATCACAAAATCCAATCTCTCCGTAAGCGTAAATTAATAAACCCACGTAACACAATATTATTAGGTATTTATTAATATCACGGGAAAATTATACTTGACTTCATAGTAAAGCAGTGCGATGCACTTCACAAACATAATTATGTGTAAAAACACTTGAGATAACAAATATTACTAAAATAATAATAGTTAATAATATATTAAAAAAATACTAATAGATAAATAACTATACCATTTTATCTCTTTGTCAGTAGAATGCCTTTATAATCAAATATCACGATGATAATATTTGTCATCATTTTTTTAAGCAATGTTTAACTGGTTCGAAATGTTATGTGCAATATGTTGTTCTTTAAGAGTTCAAATGGAGGCTGCTCTATCGACTTAATATCATCCGTGGTATACTATTTAAAGCTTTAATCTAGATCAGAGGTCGCTAAACTTTTCAAAATAAAAAATCGAATGATTTTTGTAACGGCAATGAAGGGGCCAGACGACAAATATTCTTGTTGGAATCCTGTTATAAATTTTACGAAATTACTATTTTGTGAACTCTTAAAGAAAGGTTGAGCAACTGAGTAACAAACATTTATAGTAGAACAGGGTTCTGTTGAGGTGCCTACATTAGGAGTAGGAGTGAGTTGGAGGAGGCTCGGAGGGGATCGCACGAGCCCCTTGTTAATTTAAGAGAAAATAGTATTCTCAGATCAAATTAGTATATAAATGCAATTTTTGACTTATATATTATCTATGACAGCTTCAGTATACACAGTAGTATTTTTTAGCCATTTACATTGATAAATTATATTTTGTTACATATTATCAATGTATTAAGAAACAATCGATTGCTTATTTAAGTATTTCAAGTATATAATTGCATAGGAGTGATAAAAAAAACCCATAGAACACCGAGAAATGCTTTTGACACTAAGCGAGCCCCCCTTGTTAACGTATTGGCAGCCCACCACTGATTAGGAGGCCATATTGGGAGAATACGTGAATCAAAAAAAAGTATTTATAAAAATTGGGGGCCAGATGAAAGTCTTTGAATCGCCAAATTTGGCATGTCCAATAAAAACTGTCTCAAATTTTTTTCAATGAAAGCTGAAAAAAAATAAAATTATGTATTTTTTTTTTTGATATTTTGTGCTACGTTCACTCTTCGTTAGTTGGCGACATTATAGATTTTGAAATGTTATTTCTAAATATTCTTCATGTTTTGAATTTTCTCTTTGACAGCATATCATATACTATCACTTCGACTGTGGAAAGGAAAAAGGACGTAACCCACACATATCAAATTTTACAGGAGGCCCAAAAAACGTGTTTTGATGATTTTGGGCCATATGCAAATTATGAATTGTACACAACCTTGAAGTGCACGGAGACTTCTAAACTGGTGTTTAGTTGACATAACCTTATATTAATTTAATAAATAATTTAGGAAAAAAAAATATTTCAATATTTTTTTTGTTGGTCTTAATTTTTTACAACGTCATCTTTTTCAAACTTAAAAGCTAAATTTAGATACTAATTCGGCATTTGCAGCTTGCATCCTTTTGATAGAACGTGTATCAAGTTTGATACGCTGTGATAATTGAAAAAAACCTGTTTTTGGGGAAAAAACCGTGGGTTACGTCCTTTTTCCTTTCCACAGTCGACTTAGTTTCATTATATTTTCGAATCGATAATTACAGCAAGTACTACTGAGATAGCAATTTATTTTTTGATAAGAGTGTAAGGAATTAAGAGAGACCTTCATTAATTACTTGCACGTTGAGTACTTTTTTCTGCAACGAAGATGACAACTTCCATGACACCTTTTCTGGCTAACGTTTGCATCGAAATTTAATTAATTATGCCAGAGCTCGTCTCTCATGAGTCCTAACACGTTAATTCCTACGCAAGCAGTTATATCGCCTGAATAATTTTATTTGATCCTTTCGCTGCTAACCAACCGTATCTGGGGATATAGCTCAGTGGTAGAGCATTCGACTGCAGATCGAGAGGTCCCCGGTTCAAACCCGGGTGTCCCCTCAAAACCATTTTTGCTTTTAATGACTCTGATATTATGATATTATATTTAAATAAGGCAGACTTATTCCATGTACCTTACACACGGTAAAGTAAACGTCGATATGAAAAAAGTATTTTTTTGTCATTTGTGAAATTTTAAACAAAATCATATTATCATGCAAATTGATTAACAGACCAACTGTTAGCTGCTCTTAGCCAGCCATGATGATTGCTACTATATATATGAGTAGCAGGGCCAGGGAGGATCTGCTACTTGTCAGTTGTCACCTTTCGCCCACGTAAAGGTGCTTATATTTTTTTTTACCATGTCCGCTCCCAATGTGGAGCATATGGACTCCTAATGGAGTTTATCTCAACAGAAGTGTTTCTACGAGTACTTTTTGTTACTCAGTTGCTCAACCTCTCTTTTTACAAAGACAGTAGAAATAGAAGGATACGGCTAGGACAGGACTAGTGGTTAGCTAGTCGCTCTCTATACTGTTCATAGGATAGGATGGGAGGGGGGGATTCAAGACATCATATACATCCATGCCTTTGAACAGAAATTCATAAATTGATTGAAAAATCAATTTTAAAAACTGTCCACACTGAGTTTCGAACCCGTGACCTCCGTAACTGAAGCCAACGACGTTGACCACTCGACCACACAGGCGGCAAACTTGCGTGAATTCTGCTAGAAAAGCACTAAAAAAGCTCTACCAAATTTTGTTTTTACATACAAATTTAGTACTTGTTCAATTATTTAAGTGTTCAATTTCTAATTTATTTTGGTCAATTAGGGTCATTCCAATTTTTAAATCATATTATTTGAATAGTTGTATTGGAGTGCGCGTCAACCCGAAATGAGTGCTCAGCAGTTTTCAAACAGCTGCGTGGCCGCGCGGACTGAGGGGCTGACGGACTCACTGAGCCCGTAGCTTAAAGGGATCATTGGTCGAAATACATTAATTATAATCTAATCTTAAGTTGTTCAAATATCAAATAGAAAAAAATAGAAAACTGTTTCGATATATTGAATTATTTTGTATATATATATTTATATAATATAAGCCACATATTATTTGCAAAGTATTGGGTTGAGTTTTCAACATCATTCACGCCATACTCGGATTTAATATGATGTTTCAATAATTTCACATCGAAAACTTTCTATGTAAATAATTCCTAATTTTGTAAACAAATAATGACGATAATTTAAAAAAAGACCTATTAGGCGTTTGTGTAAGTACATACGTGATAAAGATATATTTATTAGACTTGATATTTTAAAAAATAACCTTTTAGTTGTAATTTGACCTCTACTTCCATTTTTAAGTAGTCAACACATGGTAATTGAATATACAGGAAGCGCACAATTTCTCAAAATGGTTGTGCTTCTTTATACAAACTTTGCCGCCAATTATTATTTTAAATGTTGCCATCAATCAGACTAAGTAAATCAATCAATGGCCGATAAAAATACAATTAACATTAATGGCTTAACGTTTTTGCGGGCTATTCAAATTTCGTGCCGCGAAGCACAAAAGGCACATGTAAATAATTTATCTACAATATGTAATATTAAAAAAATCATTTTAGGTTTTTGATGTCAAATATTTGAATTTCACTCTCCAATAGTCCAGTATTTTTTTCTGGAATTATTTTAAATAATTAAATAACTAATTAAAAAATATTTGACATTATGAATTATTCGGGAATACACTTTTTGTGTTCATAGACTTTTCATAAACATATCTACTCATTTGTATATTTTTTGTTTAACCTGTAAATAATTATTTGTTCAATTGTTAATAGTACGTTCACTTTATACTTTAAAAATTCTTTTTATAGTGTATTCGGTCATACACCGTTTACAAAAATGTTGCTTTGAACATTTAAGAATATCAGAAAGCAACATACATACATCATACATCAAACATTTGCATGGTGAGACAATACACAAAAATACTTAGCTCTATTTTATTATGCACCCGAAATAAATTTATTTTACAAGAAATTATAATGTTTAATAAATCATTTAATCCATCCACATAAATTGCAGCTAGTTTGCTTATTTTGTATTCTTGTGGTATGTTTACTTAATTGTTTTCCTTAAATTTAACAAGGGGTTCGCTTTCCTAAACTTATTTTGAACGAGAGGTTCGCACAATCCCTCTCTAACTCACCCCTATATGAATGAAACAAAGAATTTCAAAACGTATTTTCAGTGTATATGATGTATGTAGTATACTTTTGCAGGGGCCTGAAACAATATCGATGATACTGGCCAAAAGATTCTGAAAAAAAAACAAGAGAAAGCTTGTAAAAAAAATACTATTGAGTGTATTTTTTCTGTTATTGACAATTTAAATTAAGAATTCTGCTGAGTAATAAAAAGGCGGTTAAAATTAAATTATAGAGAACGAAATCACTTCCGTTGAAACATTAAAAAATATTCCTAATTGTCTTAATTAAGTGTTTTAGTTATCTCAAAATACGATTTTGTTGCATCTAGTCCCGACAAACTGATAAACCTTTTCCTTACTTTAGAAATAAAAAATAATATGTTTGAATAGTTTTATATTGCAAAAATAGCTGACGCTCTATAAAAAAATCAAATGAATCACAATATTTATTAACAAAGTCGTTGAAATGAAGAAAAGTATTCAAAATAATAATAAATGGATAAAATTAAGACTCTTTAATAAGTATATATTTAAAATACATTTAAAATAAGCAATTTCCTTAAATTATAATTAGACTCAAACTTAAAATTTACTTAGAAATCGTAACTTCTTCTATATATTTCATAAATACACAGAATATAATTTCAAACCTATAATATTATCATATATATTTTCAAATAATTATTCAAAAATTAAATGTCAAAAAAAATGATTTTTATTTTTATGCTATTCATTTAAATTTTTATATTATAATTATTGAATTATTTTACGAAATTTAATTGAATTTGCCCTTATTTTAACTTTATTTAATTTATGCTATAATTGTTTACTCAATATCAAAGCGGATGAAGGCTGTTAAAAGCTTTCAGATTTTATCGTGAAAAAGGTGTGATACCATTAAGTACCTAGTCATAATTTTCCAGCCCCAACACAGTTACTCAGAAGTATTGGGCTTATAAATGAATAAAACTTTCTTCAGAATTAGTTTATTAACAAATCAATTATTGAGAATTTTATTTAGAAGACATTTTATAGTAAAAATATCAACACAGGTTATTAAAAATGTTTCAAACAGCTGTAGATATGACGGGAAATGTAATTTTACAATAAATAAAAATAGTGAGGAAAAACCTAAATCATAGCATACAATAATACTTTTTTCAGTGTCAGTTTGATTGACATTCTTAATTAGCTAAAACCAATTTTTAAATTGATACAATTCGATTTCTAACTAAATTATATCGAAAACTATGTCTTTATACAGTAAAGCTAGTCAGCCAAAAGTGTACATTATAAAGTTTGCAGAAGATTGAATAAATAATTTTATAAAATAGTTCACGAAAAGTGTTTATGTCATTGTCAATATAGTTTAGTAACACCTTGTTGTGGATATTAAGAATTGATACAAATTTAATGCTTAATCATCAATAGCTATTTTAGAGTACTTAAGCAACCTGATATTATGTAATTAAGCTATTTGAACAGGTGGAACGGAAAAAAATCATCGATAATTTTAAAATATATAATTTAAGCCATGCTTTCAATAGAGACGATTTATTTCATATCATAATTTTGTAATACAAATACAGGTGTACAAACGATTATAAAATAGCAAATTGAATAAATTAATTTAAATAAAAACAAAATATTCATTATTGGTTACAGATATTTAATTATTAAGTCAACAATTAGTTAGCATAAATACATAATTTATAATATGTCTGAGCATCTTTTTAATATTATCTTTGCTGCTATTGTTTATGGAAAAATAAATTATTTATAAGAGAAAAATATTCAACCTTTTATTTAAGCCGTTTTTTTCCGCAAAAGGAAGAAAGCAGATAAAAAATATATTAACCAATTAATAAAAAATATTCAGAAAGTGAAAATAAATTCTCAAAAGTCATATAATAGTTTTTACGTGTTAACGTAAACTAACGTAAAGTAACGTAACTAGATTTAGCTCATCGCAAACATTGACATCTGACGAAGATATATTAAACGTCGGTAATTTAAATATACATATATGTATGTATGATATTTTTTTAAATAATAATTAGCCATATAAAGATCAGTTGATAACGCTTTAGATGAGTGAAACCATTCCTTATATTCGTGATATTAATATGTAAGATTGTTTAATTTTTTAATAATATATGTAATGCATTTTCACTAAGAGTTGACAGTGAGTTAACACATACAGTGATTATAATGACGTACATATTTAAAATATTATTTTTTTGTATACGCGATAAAATATGTATAATGTTGTTTTACTTCCGAAAGAAGTAAAGTTTTAGGATGTGTTTTTGCAGCTTTTAGTAAAAAAACTTTTAAGCCTTACCTTCAGAAGTATCTTTTGGTCGTTACAGAGTTTCTAAAATATATTTTAAATTATCGTATTTATTTAACCTACTTTTAGTCAAAGATAATTATCTAATGGGTAGAAAAAAGCATCACAATCGCATTACACATATGTATGCTTATTATATTGTATGATACGTACTTTGGTAATGACCGTGATACAGCAGAAATCGACAACAATGTGGTATTAACTAGTTGATTTTGTGTAAAAAGAAGATTTCAAACCATAGAACAAAAAAAATATAATGAAACTGGCTGTTGTATATTACACGCAAAGCTTTAAAATTAATAATAAAATTCGAATACGTGCTATATTTATTAAAACATTCGAAATACTGCGTAGATTAAAAATCAAATTCTATGATATTTATTTATACATTATTGTTTTTCTTTTATTATTGCACTATGAAGAATACAAATTCATGAAAAAGAAAGAATACTGAACATTTGTATTCTTCATGGACCGCACTACTTGTTTTTGACTTCACTTTGACTTGATTTGTTCTACATAATTGTCTATTATAATAAAACATATTATATTATATATTTTTTTAATGACGGCATTTTTTTATGAAATATCAAAATACAGATTTTAATTAACTCGTCCGAAATTTCAGCCCCAGCTGGGCGGTTTTGTTGTTGCTTTATTTGTAATACAAGAATTGATATGTTCGTCCTGCATGTCAATCTATAAACATCCTTTCAACGTGTTTTATATAATAGCGATAAAATAGTCTTTATTTAACCATTTGCCGACTTCTGAAATCTCAGAGTGACTGCGACACGAGCGGCCAGTGTTTGTTTCCTTATACAAAAAGTTTATCGAATCTGTCAACTACATGATTGATAATCCTCATTGTATATTATTACTACCGTTTTGTGTATAAGTAACAAATCTATTATTAACTATATAAATAATTGTGATTATTGCGTTACGTGTAGATGGATTTAAGTTATAGTTTGAAGTGAACAGTATGTAACCTAATGACTATGATATTAGGGACAATCCATACATATAATTGTAACGGTATGCCCATCCAAAAGGTTTTTAAAACGTAAATTAATAAGCTAATACAAAAATTAAACATTATTTTAAGCAACATGGTTTATATCTTAAAAACATAAAGGTGTGTATTTCTATGCACTGAATATTGCTCAAATATCTATTTATTGTATAATTATTCTACATATTAACATACTATTAAAGAAGAAAATGCTTTTCAGTTGAGCGAAACAAGTATATTTTTTTTTGAATCGTTCAAATTATGTACATTCACACAGATTTTGTCACTTACGGCCCGAGTTTCACCTTTCGGCATCTTCAGGCGTTCAAGTGCACGGATGAACTTGAACTGACGTAAATGAATGATTCGTGTTTATATAATAAATAAATGTATCACCGAGCTTAAAGCCATTGCTGGCTAAAAGGATAAGCCCATGGGAATGCCCACAGATTTGAGTAGTGAGTGGCTTTAAGAATTATATTTATTTGTTTGTCGTAACATAAAAATATGCAAAAAAACCAAGTAAAGACGTGATTGTACTACCAAGATTTTTTTTTACTATTTTACTAGTTAGGTCACTTTACTTCTTGAGGACTCATATTGTTTATAGTATTGCAGTCGTAACCTCTCTGCAACGAAGCTACTAACAACAATCTTGAATAAAAACAATCTATTTTCAAAAATCTAAATTTTCACATTACCCAAATTGTGCGAGTTTACGGATTAAAATAAAAAAGAAGGTTAGGTAACTGACTTACAACTATTTCTCATTTTTTTGTTTCTTTAACAATCAATATGCTTAACGTAAAGCTAATACATAGTTTAAAATAATAAAATATGTATGTGTAGGAAAAACACAGTTTTTGAAAAAATCCAGCAGTTTCACCGTTCCAGAATATTTATAATATAAAATTCGCTATTTGATATATTTTTTTAAAGTCAGTACTTTTATTATTAATTTCGGTATGTAATTAAGTACATTGAATCTATTAATGCTGTGTATGTGTGTGTGTTTGTTCAGGAATTAAAAACACCGTATGCGTAAGTATGCAGCATGTGTATGTATGCGAAGCGGTGTTATCAAAGAGAACGAGCAGGCGCAAACCGACATTACTTCTGACACCTTCTGGAAGCGCAGAGGCGTCTGTGAAAGGATTGTTGCAGTTATTTCGCTTAATATTAAATGGCTACTATTTGGCATTGTCGCGTATTTATCGCATACATAATAAATGTCGAAGTTTTCTGCTAAGAAGCGTTTAGTATTGTTTGTTAAATCAACTTTAAATAGTGTTATCATTACATACACTTAAACAGTGTATTGTTCAAAATGAAGTAAAAAAACTGGCGAGCAATGACAGTGTTCAACATCGTTAGCTTCTATGTTGGACCTCACGTGTTAAAATCCCAGTACGAACAGCATTTTTTCAGTCGATTTATGTCCGAAGGCATGGTGTCTGTGATGTCTAAAAATTCTCTCCCTCCCTTTTAATTTAAAAATAACAGTGCGTAGCAAGAACGATGAGCTTACCAGTAGTTCTGTCTTAACTCTATCCTTTATATACCTATTCACTTCTAAAAAAAGGGATGTTAAGCATCTGGGTAACAAGCAAATCTCGTAGAATAATAATGTTAAGCTACCTCCATTAGGAGGCCATATGCTTCACATTGCGAGCTGACATGGATAAAACAATATTTTACCGCACTGACACAATTTGATAAGTAACACATTGATATTTCTGAGTAAACAGCAAATGAAAAATTTGAGCTTTTATGACAAAACCTTTGGCCTATTGTACATGATTGTAATATTAAAATATAGATGGATTTATATATGATACAAATAAAGCTAGAAATCAATAAGATGAATCAAATGCCTGCCTTTAAATCTGCTTTAAGTAACAAAAAGTAAAAATTTCAGCTATTTTTTTTCTGGTAGTAAGTGTATTTATTGTACCAGTCTAGTAAATATATACACTTACTGTGATATTACAGACAATCAATTTGTGTACTCACTTAATTTTATCAAATTTTGTAGCCTGCCAACTTGTCCCATTATATATATATATGATTTTTTGCACATTTCGAAACATAACAACTTATGTTTAATAAGGATTCTTTGAATGTTATATGAAAAAGTCTACAGAAATAGAGTTACTAAATAACAAAGAGTTTTCATTGACTAGGCTAAGTTGAAATAAGCTCCACGCTTAACTGAGTCTACATTAAAAGCAGAAATGCTTACAAAAATGCATTCTAAAATGAAAAATATATTTAATTAAGATATAATATTGTAAACTATATTAATGATAAAACGACGCGACGCCTTTTGTGGGGGTAGTAGTAGCGCTGGAGACAACTCAATTTGTTCAAATTACTCCACTTCTCGGCGAGAATTTCACTTATTCGTTACGGCTAATCTTTGTTTACATTTGACAGATTGTGCGGTGACGCCAAGCCAAGTGGATTTTGTGCTACCACGCAGGGGTCCACAACTCGAAAACGACGAACAGTTATGTTCTAGTGAACGATAAAGCGTTTCATGGATTACAGACGCAGATATACCCAAAGCTCTAGTTGTTGTACGCCGTATACTGCCTGAAGAATACAAATGTTTAAGCATCTATGTGAAAACTAACCATTTTTATTCATTGTAATATAAACATTAATGCTCACAATAATACTGATACAAATTTTTCATATCGTGGAAAGATTTCAATCAGTCCGATAGGGTTACAAAGGATAACGAGTGGCATTTGACAGTTAAGATTAATCATTGAATATTTCTACGGTATAAATGATGAAATATAATACATATAAACAAATGAGAGTGTGGCATACTACAGTTCATCTCCTCACTGAACAAAGTCATATTTTTTTTCAATCTAAATGCTTTGCAGTATACGCGGAGATTCACCTGTGGCAAGGGCGATAGGATGCACCTCTGGATTGACGTAAAACTTCTAAATTTTTTCCCACTTTTAAATTGCGTATGGAAATCACATAGCGACTAATACCAAATTATTTGACATGATAAATCGCTAATTCATGCCGGGTCATGGTTATTTTCTTACCAATTTCTACATCCTTGGCCGGATAGTGGATAGGCCAACATCTACATAAGACGAAGCACAGGATTCTGATCATATACTGGGAATATAATTTAATTTTCTCTAAGCGAGAATAGTCACTCAAGCCGGTTCGACGAGTTTTTGGACCTGTGTGTCAAGGTAACTTGTTGGCTAACAAGCTAAGTTATATAGCTTTTTACAAATAATCGGTGACATACAGAGAGTGTCGTGTCTTAAGCTACAGACTTTCAACACACGTAAATGCATCCTTCCAAGTCTTGGGTAACTGCTCCCTAGACAATCTCAGTACAAAAACTGAATAAACGCATAACGTGTTATTACGCCGTGAAAAACGACTGCTAATATCAGACGTATGGCCATGCCTTGTGGTGGTGAGTAATTTTATGTTGAGCAAATCTGTACTACGTACTGTAAATTCAAATTTGTGTTATTAAAAACATTTAGTTTCACACATATGATCAAAATATCCAGAGAAATAGTTCTGAGATCATGACAACACGAACCAGAGAGAAAGATTTATGAGCTAATAGTACTTACAGAATGCCACCTTTTTAAAAAAAATCTTTAAAAAATAGGCTTAAAGACACAGCCTACTGGTTTCCGATACCTGTCGAAGATTTACCTCTAGATTAAAAGATTCGGTATGTTCGAGATGCGAGAACAGATCGGGCGATCATGAATCAACATCAGGTAATCCGTGGGAAAGTGTTTGAATGTTCGACTGCTTAATTTATTGCGACCAGATAACAAAAGTTCACTCTGAATGTGGACCAATTTAAGCAATCCCGTAATAAAAATAGCTATGATTAAAAGACGCATATAAAATTTAGCCACTTTGAAATACTCCTGGCTGGTACATTTCGATCATTCTTAATTTTAAATTTACGGTAAATAAATGCTGAGTCGTGAAAAACGAGCAACTCAGAAACATTAAAAAAATGATGTGTATTCAAATCACAATAGTCCATAGTGTTGACATTGCATGCTTAGCTGACTAAAGATGATCTGACGGAAAGCATATATATATAAGTTAAAATGAAATGATTGAACAATTTCATCGGGGTTGGAGTCGTTTTTTATTTTAAAGCTGAAGTCGAAGTCGGAGTCTTCTTTTTTAGACGACTCCACAGCCTTAATTTTGACACTCCATTGTCTTATTTTTTTAGGTGTTAATACATCTCACGACTGTTCTGTTACTCTCTTTTCATTTTAACACAATCAATCAAAGTATATTAGACCTTTTCCCTACTTAACTCGCGAAGTTACAATTATATACATTATTTTTTCCAGGTGTTTAATGTTAAGATATAAATGAGTGATATGTTGCTAATGACAAATCACTGCAATTAGGTCCAAACACTTTTTTTGCCTCAATGAGCGGGCTGAAAATCTAATTTCCAAAACAAGTGGCCACTTCCTGCCCGCGTCGTGACGTGATAACTCGTCATGCGACGTGATGACCTGTCATGTGACGTCACAAACGCTCGCAGAGTTCAAACACGGCTACCGATGCCATGTCAGTGTAAAAAAGCTTACAAATTAGCTTTTCAGATATCATGATACCGGCTCGTATGAAGCGAGCCGAAATTGATGATGTCAATTAAGCTTTCGATCTTCTACGGTCTGCTTTTTGTAGGATGTTAGTGTTTTAAGTATCAAGTATGTATTAACTACTGATTTCAGTGTGATAAGTTTTTTTTTGTTTCAAAACATCAGATGTCGGCAAACCATGATTCTTTGGAGACTCACTGGTGACTCTTCAAAAACATATTGAACATAAAAATAAAACTGGAATTATGTGTATCATGCGACACTATCTATGGACAAAAAAATACAATAGGAAAATTATACAGCATATTTATAGTATAATGTTTATGTTCTGTAAAATTATACAAGCTTTTAAGCAGTTATCTTTACTGCAGTAAAAAAAGGAGAAGTTTTCTTAACAAGACAGCATCATAAATTCTTATACTCCTGGAAAATGATTTGAATTGGTATATAACATATTGGTATGAGAATCATTGCTTCATGTTTTTTTTTTAATTTTTGTAATTTTTTAATAATGTCAGTAAAATTGACACATTCAATTTATAAATATGTATTTTTGTTATCTGACTTTTTTTGAAACCTGTCACTATTTGAAAAAATAATATATCGCTACATCAATGGAACAATGGGAAAATTGAAAAAATATGTATTTAGCCATAAATGCACATTTTAGACAATATATAATGATGAATATAATGCAATGGTAGGATACACTATAATTTTAAAATAATGTACTCTCCATGCAGTTTTCTACAACATCGTATCTCAAAAAGTAAAACTTTTCAGGAGGCACATAAATTTTCTTTATTCTACCGCTATCACTATCGCTATAAAATACTACTGGAATGGTTTTTCCCTAAATATATTTGAGGAAGTTAATAAGGAAGAAATTAAAGACGTTTACATCCATGCCACCTTCTCCTTCATGCCAATCATAGCACATTACTATATGATTTGCTAAATTATTTTTTTGCCAACGTTTTTGTATTAGACTAATAAAGCATGAAATTTTATTTTATTTTGAGATCGGAGTTAAAAGAATATGTGTGTATTGAAATTTTGACTTCATTACATCAAAAAACTCAAAAATGACAAAAGTTGAGATGCGTGTTTGTAGATAAAGTATTACATTTATTTTTTCTAACGTAATACAGCATGTGTAGGAAAATACCAGTCAGAAATGAACAGTACTCTTCTAAAACTGTATTAAATTTTGCAATACACTAAACTGTCATTATCTCGAAACTAAGATGTTTAGATCGTCCTACTGTTACATGTTATGGTGTAGCGATATGTCAAAAAAGACTTTCCAACTTGGTTTTCTCTACTAAAATATGATAAAAAAAATCCATTTAATATCTACCCTTACCGTAAAAAGCGGGTAATTTCCTACAATGTTGTACGTATGTAATTTGCGATTTGTAAAATGTCGAACTTGCACAGATAATATCTCTAAAAACTACGATTTATGCGATGTTATTGTTTTGCTTATCAGTACCGTGCGATCTGTTGATTTTGAAAGGGGTAAAATAACTGAGTGTGTGGCTTAAACCGGAAAAGAAGATATAATTAGATAACAATTGTATTTATTAGTAGTGAATTCTAATAAATTTTTGCGAACGTTTTCTTTAATATAGTATAGCAATAAATGGTTTTCTATTTAAAGACGTATTTAAATATATTTTTTAATGCTAGTATGAGAAACTGTTAGGTATTTTATAGTACAAATTCACTTTTATCTACCTGTAAATCTATGAACCATTTGTCATTTTCAGATAAATTCAAATAACTAATGGCGCATTGATCATTCAATTGTTTTTAGTTTTAAATTTTTGACTGTTTTTCCTGCTATAAACGCATCAAATCACTTATAGAATGACGTAACTGATAACATATATAAAAATATTTGTGCGAAAAACTTCTTATTATTAAAAAAATATTTATGATTTATGTTTAACACGTTTATGATTTATTTACAAATTGAAATATTATTTCCGTCCATTTTAATATTTTTTATAACGAAAAAAAATGTCATGGATAATAAAGTAAGCCTGTAAAAAGTAGAAACCAAGTTTTCCTTATCATACCTAATAATTTATACAGAATAAATAAAACAAGATCATATTATTAAAGAATAGCGTGTAAATTATTTTTGTTATCAGTGACATTCTAATAGGTCATAAATCTTTATGTTTAGAGTAAAATTTCTGATGTACATTCTTTATCGCTTCAGTATCACATCTTTTTACAGTTTTATTATATTTTGTAGATATATCATTTATTTTTTTAATCCAATAACATTTAGGTACTTCACTGAAAGATTTTCCCTTGTGATACAAAGTATCATCAGGGAAAATCTTTTATCGCAGTCCGCATGGGTCACGTTCTTGGTCACCCTGCTAATAATATAACACGGCGTCGATCGCTGATAGTCGATAGGGCTGATAACCAGTGATAACTCCACAGATAGCCACCTGTGAAGTACTCACCACCGTTCAGTGCATTACAAGAAGTAGAATATCACAAAAAATATAATTACTTTAAAACATACAGGCATAAAGGTTAATAGTTCAATTATCTAGCTATAGTTTGAAATAAATAAAGGACTTTTAGAAAAGCATTATATTAAAAAAGCAAAACACAATTTTGTGCTAATTCCATATTCATTTAATATGATTAGAATCACATATATAATTTATCAATTTCAACTGATAATAATATACATTATTAATACAGGGGTATTTATGCTAAGTCAATAAAAACTATTAAGGGTGTGTAACAAACAAAATATAGAAATATGCAATAAGAACCTCTTACAAACATTAAGCCTTCAATATTTTAATAATATTCGATTTATTGTCACTTATCTGTAATTTTCTTTCATATTTCTATTGCCATTTGTATACCTTTAATAGTTTTGCTTGGTTTAGTATAAATTGATAATAATGCATAAATTTTGAATTGGTATAAAAGAAAGATTTATTTGTTTATTGAAATAAAGACATTTTTTTATATGCGTATGGTATTAGTCGTTTTATGAGAACTGCTCATTATTCAGGCAATTAACCTGTTTTTATCGTACAGAACAATGATATAAAGATAAGGTCTCGTTACATCGATATTGACGATCGAGTAGTTAAGAGTGAATGTACATATCACAAAAATCACCTTATTCATTTTAAAACAAAAAATACTCCTAACTTCCCAATGTTATCGATGTATCGTCGTTTTTGTTAATAAATTTCAGAATAAAAAATCTTGTTTGAGATGTCTATCTATAATATTAACGCAGTATTATTTTTTTAGGCTTAATCATATTTACCTAACTCGACACAGTATGTATTTAAAATAATCAAAAAACATGCAAAAGTAGTATATACATTTCAAGTGAAATGATTTTTTTTTTTAATAAAACTGGATTTATATTCCTCGTTTCTTAATAATTTATATTTTTGTTTGTGAGAATTTTTATTCGTTGAATTGTATATTATGAGGCATAAAAATAATAAACGTTGATTCGCTCTAAATTGGTATTTTTAGTTATTACAGGTGTGCTTCAAAAAACTAACCTGATATTGAAGATAGTTGGATGTTGAATTTAGGGACGAGGCGACATTGTTTCGTCGACACTGTCTCAACGCGATATGTTGCTGCGAAACAGCATTTTCCTGAATTGAAAACGAATAAAATTTTATTTTTTTGCAATAACAATGAAATAAATACTGATGGAGCGGTTTTTTTCACCTTAAGCCGGTGTTTCGATACCATAACTTCTAATTGAAAGATACAAATATTAACTAAGTGTGTTCCATAAAATGGTGTAATATTTTCATCATAATTTGAATATAAGACAGTATTTTATTTAATACTGAGAAATTTACGATGAATTTTCACGAATTTTAGGCATATTTTACAATATATGTAAAACATCGCTAACTGAAATACTATACAGTATTTAAGGACAGACAAATAATATGTTCACTTTAAGGGTGTTCACTGTCAATACTTGGTGGAAAGGCATTATATTAATAAAAACACAATAATCCTTTGTACTTCATTCCACTTTATTTAATATGTCAGGACCGGTTTCGCTCATTGCGAGTATTGTCAACTGATTGACAATGATCAGTTGACAATGCTCGCAATGAGCGAAACCGGTCCTGACATATTAAATAAAGTGGAATGAAGTACAAAGGATTATTGTGTTTTTATTAACAAATAATATGTATTGATTTTTTGGTTTGAATACAATTCTATAGAATACAGTTCTACACAACAAATCGATAGAGGTAAAATATTTTGGCGAATCACAAGCTTAAAGTATTTTTTAAATTTTTGATTTTTCTTCAAATAGAATTTAATTTGAGTAGTAGAACATTAAAAATAAGAAAATATTGACGATAGCATAGGTCATAGACGATTTAAATTGAAAAAGTCATTGATATCAATTTAATTATGCATTTTTAATTAATCGAACATTTTAAGTCATTTTTTTCTGTCCGATACGTTTACTATACAGCAGACTCAAATTATTAAAGCATAAAAATATAGATAATACTAATTTCAATATAAAACAAATCGACTGTAGAAATGGAAAAATATGTAACCCACAATAAAAAATAAAGGAGGCACAAAAAACATTTTATAATGATTTTGCGTCAAAATCAAAATATTAAATAGACACAACTTTAAAGTGTACAAATAATAAAAAGCGAGTGTTTTCGTTATGTACTCAATCTGATATAAATTAAACAAATTATTTAAGAAAAACCTTCGTATTTCTTGCTCAAAAATTTTACAGGAGCCACCTTTTTTTAGAGATAAAGCTATATCTATATTCTAATTTGGCATTTACAGGGTATATCCTTTTGATAAAATGTGTATAAAACTGTAAAGCGAAAAAGACTTTTTTGTTATAGGTAGTGTTAATTCTTTTTACTTTTCTACAGTCGAAATGTAAAGAATGTTTAACTTGCGATAAAATACTTGAACTGACACAAAAATTTTCATTTATGAAAAAATTAAGAAAAACCCAACAAATATATTCAGTTATGTTTAAAAACTATGATCTGAAAACGACTGATAATGTCTTAGAAATAAGAAATTAGCAACATTCATGGTGCAATCATTGTATTCAAGTGCACTTTGGCTTTCTACGGATATGCAGTTGCATTAATAATTGACGAGAAATTCAGAAAATGACGGGTAATAAGGGTGCATGTTCACGTATCGAGGGGTGTACATTGTCCGGCCGATTGCCGCTTCTGATAAGGGCCGGTAAACAATGTTTCCCTTAATGACCGCTTGCCCAAGGGTCAGATCTATCTGTTTCTCTACCTGTATTATTAATTTTGACAGGGGGTTCAAAAATATTTAGAGTTTCTGAACATTGTTGCGAAATATTGATGTTGATTAAATGATTGGTGTATCAAATTTTATTTTCTATTATATAAGACGGTTTGAGTTTAAAAGCTTAAAGGTACTGATTTATATTTATTTTCTATTAAGAAACTACTTTTTGGTTCCAATCGGTAACATATGGACATCTAGTATTTCAACATAAGTCTTAAAAAGTCTTAAAAAAACTTGTACTAAATCAGTCGTTTAACTTGTCCTTTAAAAAAGAATATACGGATGTAATCAAAAATAATAAGGTGATTGCTCTCTCTACGAACTTTTTTAATAAAGTAGGTTTGTAAAAACGAATAAAAACACTGCATTATTTTAGAAACCGATTAAAAATGAATCTATAATAGTTTCCACTCAGGGATTCGGTTCTTTGAACTTGTGACAGTCACATGTTTTAGGGTCGCAATTACGCATTTCCACTTATAAAAGAAATTAATAATTCCAGATATTTTAGTTGTATCAGTGTTAAAACAAACCTTTAATATTTATTTCAATTTTTGACTATATATTGAGCAAGGTCTATTTTCATATCCATTTATAATAATTGGAGAAATATATTTTTTAAGTAACGCAGAAAAAATATTGTAAGGAAGTTTAATTTATTCGAAAAGCGTACAAGCAAAAGTTGCTAGACACTCCTATTTTGAAAAACAAAGAAGTTTAATTTGTTTTGTGTTTTTTTTAAATATAAATATAGGTTGGCAACAAATAGTGTTGATTTAGTTAAGGGATGTAAGCCTACAACGTTTTGCAACGTTAACTACATTAGTAAGATAAATATTCACAGCAAAAAAAACTTTACTTTTGTACTATATGTACTTGCAGTATTACAAATGACTTTTTGTGACCGATAGTACTAAGGTTGGTAATACGTAAAATAATGACCACTCGGCGTAAAATGGTTCTGGGTAAAACAATAATTTCAATGAAACTGTTTATTGCTGAGCGTGGGCACCAATCTATTGGCCATAACTGATTTTCATCTTATCTCTCCGATCTGACAACAACGTGACAAAGCAATGAGCTTTCTGATGCCAGTGTAGATCGCACAAGCTTATATATGTATATGTAAGCATACAAGAGCTTGAAGCTTTTTATATTTTTATGCATTTTCAAACAGCGGACATTATTAAGTATTGGAAATATACCCTTAGTGAAGAATTACAGTGAGAGATTTTAACGAAGGACATTTTTTTAGTCGGTAGCTCAATCTAATGTTTTTATAGAGAGTTATGACTTATAATAAAAGCATTCAATTGAATAAATGATAATATCTGGTGTTTCTTTCTTTCTCTATGCATCCTTTTCACAAGGTTAGATAAGAATAAACGAAAATACTATGGAAGAGGAAAGCTTCTTGACAGATTTTATTTTTGAGTATAGGGCTTAAAAACCTTTAAAGATATTTGTTCCAAATATAAAGAAATAGTTTTAATGTCATAAATGTAAAATAAATACAAAATGAAAAACAAAGATGTGTAGTTCTATTATTTTTTTTACAATTTTTTTAACATTTACGAGATCGGAAATTGTAATAAATTTTGCATTTATAATTTAATATATTGATTTCCCGCTGACAATACAGGACATAACAAAACAAAGCTTGAGAGATTGGCCATTTATCAATTCATTTTTTAATCAATATATTAAATATTAATAAAAAATCGTTTTAACACATATGTGTTGGGTAAACATTTTAACTTATTATTCCTGATTTAAGAAGTTTTTTTTTTTATATATTTCCGTATATTTTTTTATATTTTATATGTGTAAACAGGAAACTAAATAAAATGACAAGAGATATAACGAATAAAAAGAAAAATCACATGTCACATGATTTTCATTATTTGATGTTATATAAATCTTTAATTATTGAACTAATTGGAATATTTTGAATAAATAATAAATGACATTGTAAATTAAATCAGCCAAATATGTTTCAAATTTAAATTAAGGCCGTAAATCAAATCAAAATATCTAATAGCGCCATAATATATACTTAATTCACTATTATTGCGAAGTTTTTTTTTATCTTAACACATTGATAACCACGGTATATTTTAATTTAAGAACACGAAATAAAATCCGTTTAATTTTTACACGAGACTGATGCTCATATTCTGCTGTGTCTCTTAATTTTATGGAAGAGAAAAATGCTTTTAAATTGAAAACTATCTTCGAGATAAGAAAGAACTAAAACGATAGCATTCTTTAAAGAAATTTGGTTTTGTAATAATATTTTACAAACATATATATATTTTAGTTTTGAATTAAAAATGTCTCATGTGCTTGCTTCTTATTTACCTTTCTATTAACTTAAGAAGTTTTCGAGTACAAAGTTTCGAACATTATACTAAGATTGATAATTTGAATATCAATTATCAAATTAAATTATCTCCATGTAATATTTTTACTGAATTGTAGCTTTAAATATTATCTATGGGTTGTGATGTGACACGCTATCTTTTTAAAAATAAAAATTAAAAAAGAGACTTGTTTGAAGTTTTGTTCTTAACGTGTCAATATATTGTCAAATTCCACCAGCTATAGGCATATCGATTTGAATTATGCTTTTACATTTCAGACCTCACGTCTATTCTAGAAATACAATACTATAAAAACGCAAAGAAATACATTTTATTGCACCGGATCCGAGAATTATTTTGCTAACACTTTGATGACTAACCTGGTCACTAATTAAAAAACCTTGATAGTTTTATTTCAGTTTTTTTAATAATTTTTCCTTAAGCTGAAATAACGTCATTATATACTTCAATTCTCCTGACACTTTAAAGGTTCAAATAGTATTAAAAACCCATATTTATTCTTGAACTATTTATTGTAATATTGGATAAATCAATACCAGAATTGAAGTGTAATTAATGCTAAAAATCGGTTTAGAAAGTATAAAAAAATAATTGTGGAGTTCATTATAACTCAAAAATAAAGAAAACATCATCTCATATATATATAAGGGATAAGGAAACAAAATCGGCAGTCTCCATTTTTTTGTCATTTACTTGGTAGAATTCCATTATAATAGGTTAAGAATATCAACGTATTTAGCTCTACAGTTTTTATATTTTTTAGTTGATAGACGATAGTGAAAGCCAAAATAGCTTTGAGCTAATAAATATTATATATAAACAGCAGAACTACGTAATACGTTGCTATTCTTACCGTATCATCTGATAGAGCTGGCAATTTCTCATATATTTTTTTAAATAAGGCTCAACATGTTTATTTAGAAGAATTCAAAATAATTTTGTATCAAAAGCGGCAGCTATTAAACGGGTTCGGCAAAACAATGTAAATTATATTAAAATAACAGGATAAAACTAGTAAGAATATGAAAAAAAAAACACTCCATTAATTCCATTTTTAATTGATAAGTTAATAATGCTTGTCATGAGCGAAACTATTTTTTAAAATATTATAATGCCTTTCTACCAAGTCAGTGAACACCTTTACAATTACCAATAAGAATATTTAACATTTTTTTTTTCGTACGTTTTATTTATAACATTTAATGATTATGAAACCTGCAGTCTTTGTTTCACGAGCCCTCATAAATACTTAGAAAATTCTTCGAAAGGTATTCAATTCAAAGCGGATTCTTAGAAAATAATGTTCAGAAACTGTTAGATATAATATGAAGGATCTTATATAATATTTTTAAAGAATCACTAATGCACGCATATAAACTTTCCTACGCGTTGTTCAAAAGCTTTCACATTCAAGTCCCGGCGCATTGAGCCAGCTTTTATGGCACGTCTAACACTTTGACCGGGATTCATTATGTTAATCAATGATCGAAATGTTGAATGTAATAAATACATTGATCGGCGGAGTATGCAATAAAACTTCTTTTCAAGCACACGCACATGCAACCATTTGCCTACCGTGTCAAATTTTGAAGATAATTTCCAATTAGAAACCTAGCGACCTGGTGCTATATCTCTCAATTTTGAACAGGGTTGTTACAGCGTTACACAAAGCCAGTTACTAGATTTTTTATTTTATTTTACTGATAGTCAATTAAATAAAGCCACTTAAAAAAGTTGAACGAGGGATAGCTGGAGCATCCTTTAACTCAGTGCATAAAGTATGGTACTCACAGTTGGGCATGGTCAGAACTAGAGACTCCAATTACTCGACATCTCAACTACTCGAGTATGGAGTAGTGAAATTTTAAAATACTCGAGTACTCGAGTATACTCGAGTTGTTTCATATGTAACAAAATATATTAATTCAAAGAAGAAAAAATATTGAAATACGAGCAAAGGAATGTAAAATTTTCTGATTTTATTATCTCACACCTGCATTTATTAGTCGCCAAATCAAAAAAACTATTTTTCAATATTTTATTTTGTCTCTTGTCATCACAGACTCTCGTCGCCATAAAGTCTTCATTGATAAGACGTCAGCAAGACCCAAAGCAAAAGTAACGAAATAAATTCTCGCGTAGCATAGTCAACGGCAAAACTGGGCAAAACCATTAAAAAATATATTACCTGATAGTAAAATACACGCGCAAGACTCAGTTAAACGCAACGGTTATTAATATTTTTTTTAATAAGAAAATAAAACTTGGAAATATATCTTCATTTATATATTACGAGTATTACTCGAGTTTTTTTCAAAATACTCGAGTATCGAGTACTTGAAAAATGGACGAGTATTCTCGAGTATCCAGTATTCAGTATTCAAATTGGAGTCTCTAGTCAGAACCAAGCGACATGAAGCAACTAATTCCAAATTACTAGACTAGCCAATTTTACTAAACTTTAACATTCGCATACGTTGCCTTTCGAAAATTTTATTATTGTTAAGAAACTCTTTAACTAGTACGTGAATTTGTTAAAACTTAAATTCATTGCCGTATTTATTTTATTTTTAAACATGAGTTATGTAGTGAGTGATACATAATGTTTGATAGAGCAGATTTAAACTTTTTTTTACCAAATATACATAGTACCTTTTACACACTTTTAACCCTCCCGTAAATAAAACTAAGCGACCAATAGTTTCAACAATATTTTTAAAGGTAACATTTTAACGTTTGTTATCATAATTTAAGATTTCAACTGAAGGTGCTTGGTGGAATTTCAATATTAACTTTGAGTCGTTCAAATTATCTACGTTCACACAAATTTTGTCACTAACGACCTTTTCGCCAGCAATGGCTTTAAGCTCAATGATACATTTATTTCTTATTTAAACACGAAGCACTCACTTACTAAGCGTCAATTCAAGTTCATCCGTGTACTTGAACGCCTGAAGATGCCGAAAGGCGAAACCCGGGTCGTTAGTGACAAAATTTATGTGAATTTACATAATTTGAACGATTCAAATTTAAGATTGATACCTTTTAAGGTGTTCACTGTCAATACTTGGTGGAATGGCATTATAATAAAAATAATAGAACATTTTTAGTACTTTTTCCCACATAAAATTTATTAGATCAGGACCGGTTTCGCTCATTGCGAGCATTGTCAACTGATAAGAAATATAATTTAACAATGCTATTTATACAAAATTGAAAAGTTATACACAACAGTTGGCATTGAAAAGAAATTGCCAATTACATTAAAGTAATTCTAAAATAACACAAAATTAAAATGTTCAACACATCTAACATATAATTAAGGATACTGAACATTACCCTTTACCCCTTTTTTCCTTGCTATTCATAAAACTAATCGCTTAATATTTTCAGTAATTTTAAACTTTGTTATTTATTTTTAGCTTTCCAATTAAAAGCTATCAATGTTCATCTTTGACGCTATTGAAACCCCAATTTAATAAATTTTAGTGTAAGTCAAGTGATAATTGATTCATAATACATAATTGACCAGTTTCGTTATAATACTGATGCCACTTTTCAGAATAAAATGTTGACAACGATAGAAAAAAAAGAATAGTTGTTATGCCCCTGATTTTTTTGACGCCCATTTACGCTCTGTAGCATGTTATGATCTGGAGATACGTACATAAATAATTTAATTATCTATATATCTAGGCTCCGATTTATTCGGTTTTATAGCGATTGCGCACCAATAAATTGATTATTTCGTGGATGTTTTTTCACACCTATATGTGAAATAATAAATAAAATTAAACTATGCTCGTTTCTAGAGGACGACTAACCATAACGATCATATCACGATATTATAATATTACGACTCTCACAGACAATAATTTCTTGAATTAATTATTGTTCAATTTATGATAAATATTAATTAAAATATCTAATATGGGAGACATTTTTACAGAAGCTCAAAAACTATGAGAGACGAGATTCTAATAAAGTATGTAATAGATTTCTGCAAAGCGTTCGTTTAAATCTTAAAAAAATAATACACGAAACGATTTCCTCGTTTGTTAGCTGTAGACTGATGCAATTTCAATTTAAAATGGGGGTAAAAATACTAAATGTTCAAATAATGGAACACTGGGCAAAAATGGGTTAAACTTTACTTAGAATGGCCGATAATCAATTGTACGATTCACCTGATATAAATATGATTTTCTTCAACATTCGAGTACCAAAACGTCGAAAAAATAATCCAGGAGCGATTATGAGGTACAAAGTGACCCAAAACAAAATTGCGTAATATTTACATTGCTTTGATAGAGGTATCATTGTAGATTATAATAAATATCAGCTAGCATAGATATTATTGGTATTTAGCGAATGATTAAAATAAGAAGAATATTGCAATGCGAATGCACTCCAATAATAAGAATGTTTAAAAGTCTTTAATTATTTTGAATATACTCTGCGAGAAATTATTTAAAGGACACGAGAAATGATAATTATTCAGAAATTTCATACAAGGCAAAAAAACCACAAACACCCAATGGCAAGAACTAACATTAAATGTGGAATGCTTATAATGTAATATACTTTTATGTCGTTTACAAAGCTTTGTGATATTTAATTTCTTCTCAGGCACAAATTTGTTCATAGCAAGAAGAGGGCAAAAGGAATTGACTAATGAAGAATTCAATTAAAATTGAAACTTAAAATACCTCATTCTCATGTTAGCAATTTATGTTTTAATAATTTTGAAAATTGTACTTTTATAATATTAGTATAATGAGTGTAATACTAAGAAGAAATATTATTTAATACCATCAAAAAACAACATATTTAACTCATAATAGGTTTAATAAATTAACGTCACATACATCCATGCCTTCGAACAAAAATCGATAAAAATAATACTGTTTGAACCCGTGAGATTTGTCACCGAAGCCAACGACATTGACCACTGCACTACGGACCAATGTTCCCGCTAAGGTGTGTACTAGTACACCTCCCAAAATGTGCCCGCACACATTTTTCCATCCCCGCACAAGGCTGCACATAGAAATATTGTAAAAATAAGTTTGTTTCACCAAATTTTTACATTTGAGCACACTTTTTATTTTGCTGAAAATTTACTACTCACAGAAGTTGATGGTCCGCACACACAATAGAAAAATTAGAGAGAACGTTGCTACGGATTCTTTTTTTAAAGCATCTCCGCTCTCAATGTGAGCATGTGACCTCACAATAGAGGTATCTCAACAGAAGTTTTTTACGAGAATTGTTTGTTACTCAGTCGCTCAACCTCTTTTTTTAAAAGTAGTAGGAATAGTGGGATAAGGCTCGAACAAGAATAATGGTTTACTAATTGTTCTCGCTACACACAGTTACGAAAGGATCAGAAAAAGTGGGAGGAAATTTTTAGACATTACAAACACCCATGCCTAAGAATAGAAATCGACCGAAAAAAAAATCGGTTCGTAACGGAACTCGAACCCGTAAGATCTGTTACGGAAGCCCACCACGCTAACTGCTGTGCCATAGAACTCTAAGAATTACCTCCCATCATTCTTTAGCGCATTATTATATTCATGGATTAGCTAACTACTATTCATGCCTAAGCCTAATCCGTCAATGGGTATTCTGTTTGAAAATAAAGAGAGCTAGACGACTGAGTAACAAGCAAACAATCTTGGGAAAAACTTTTGTTGAGATACCCCTCCGTTATGAGGCAATTAACTCCACATCAATTAATTACAGTATCAAAAATAATTCAATCCAATTAATATGACATTAAATACATGTCTCATTGCGACTATTGTTGGATATTTAATAGCTGACGTCATCATTTAATTTACGGATGCTCTTTGGTCGTTAATCATAGGAAAGCATGTTAATATCCTTGTTTGTTCGGCATAAAAAAAATGACATACACCGAAGTCACGTGACGGTTTTTTTCTATGTTCTTAATCGACCTTACACATCTTTAATTAAATTGTTAATTGGAAAATTCAGTTATAACAGTTTGAACAGCGATCCATATCAATGACATGTCGACAGGTAAATTCATGTTATTTTATTCATTTCTGTTTACTCTTTATTGCTTGGGTTAGTATTAAATTTAAGAGTAATAGTGATATTACACGACATTGTCATATTTTCATCATATGTACATATCTTGCTATCAATTACAAATTTAAATTATAGAGAGAATTTTATTAACTTCTACCGTTAAAATGGATCTTTTTTTAATTGTGGACAACATATAGATAAAATAATACGATTACGTAATTTAGAATAACACTTGCACGTATGGTATAAGTTGTTTATTCTTGATGGAAAGGGATTTTGGTAAAAATTTCACAATACTATCAAATGAACAAAAACACAAATCTATACCGAATTTAAATTCTCATCAGTTGAAAAAACTCACGATAAGTTAAGCCAGTACAGTCACAATTGTGCTAGAAAAGGTTCGCGCAAACCCCTTATGCCGGCAAGCCTTTTGTAAATTAAGAAAAAAAAACTTGGTAATTTACAAAATGTATTAATTATCAACAACAGCTTACGTTTGAAGCGAAAAGAAGAGTTACTGTTTCTGCATCAATCTTACAACTTTTCCTTCTTGCAATCAATGGTAAGAAAGTACAGTGTCCCGGTATTGATATTGATATTGCGTGTCGTGAATTGTGATATAATATAAGTATATATAAAGTAACATTCGATTGCTTTGATAATTATTTAGTATACTTGTATGATAGTGATACAAATCTGTCCTTTCTTCAGAACATTGCGATAGCTCTGAAATTAATTCAGCCCCCTGTTAGCGTTCTAGAAGCCCACAGCTGATTAGTAAGTACAAGTTACAGATCATTTGATAAATAACGGTGGATTATTTTTATGTAGCTATTTTCTTAAACTACATATGTCCACTCATAATGGCGTGCATACGGATTCCAGAAATTTACTTGAAATCTTTTTTCAATGAAAGATGTGATAGAATTACGGTTTAAGTGATGGATTATTTGTTGGGTAATCGCTTTTACTTCGTACTATTTTGAGGATTTGTCATATGATAGGAAGCATATACGCCTGCATGTATGTTCATATCATATATTCTTCTTACCTTTGTTTTGCTGCCACCAATAGACCCTGGCCGAATGGATCCCGTCTCATAGAACCTTGTCAAAATCTTGGAGACACAGCCATGTGACACGAGAAGCTGGCGAGAGATATCACAGGGCCGCACTCCCATCACGGCAAGCTCAACAATGCGTCGCCGTACACAGTCGGGGAGAGGTCGTCCGTTTACGAAAACCCCGCCGAGTTGATTTACTCCTGCCTGACCTGGAAAAATTATTTTTTGTTATTTTTTTGTGAAAAAATTTAACCTCCCGAAAACTATTGATAAATGAGTGGTAGATCATCTGATGGCTGTTTTTTCTCGTATATGAGTAATTTCTTTTTATTTTACGGTATTCACTGTCAATACCAGTTGGAAAAGCATTATATTCAAAAAATAAAATACTCGTTTGTACCAATTTCACTTTTTTTAAATGATCAGGACCGGTTTCGCAACATGACGAGATTTTTTTTAGCTTTAATCATGTGATAATGCTCGTCATGAGCGACACCGGTCCGATCATTTTAAATACAATTAAAATTAATACAAATTGCATTGGCATTATCTGTAATGCCAATGCTCTAAGTGTTTAAAAGAATTTTCATTCTTTTCTATATGGTTTTTTTAAAATTAATTTCTACATATTATGCCACCTGTGTGGTCGAGTGGTCAACGTTCTTGGCTTTGGCGACATAGGGCCCGGGTTCAAATCCCGGTATGGACAGTTTTATAAATTGATTTTTCAATCGATTTATGAATTTCTGTTCAAAGGCATGGATGTATGTGATGTCTTGAATTCCCCCCTCTCATCCATCCTATCCTATGAACGTATATGTATCGAGAGCGATTAGCTTACCACTAATCCTGTTTTAGCCCTATCCTTATATCTCTACTCTCTTTGGAAAAAGAGAGGTTGATCAACTGATGGCTTGGTTTAAATACTTAGAACTACGTGTGGATATACTTAAAAGTACTTAACTGATGTATTAAGCCCAATCATTGTTAAAATGTTTATAAAAAAAATGACAAATCGCTCAAATAAAAGTAGGGTCTTCATTTAACAAGGTATTCTTTTATTTATTTTTTCGACGAAATGGTGGCGTTAGGGGTCATTAAACGAATCAAACAGTGACGTGGTGTGCCCCAGAGAGAACACAGTGCCCTTTAATAACTTCAAAGTTTTATATGATTTTTCTCGCGTCGACTTTTTTATTTTATCTCAGTTAGAATAATTGTTATTTTAAATGTTTCCGCTTTCCACGTACAGTAGAATAAAACAAACAATCAATTTCTCATTTACATATCAGAAAAGAGTATTAACCTCAAAAACATTTAAATGGTCTGACAGTAAATTCTTAGTGAAAAGACATATAAACACATTTTTTTTTACTTATTAAATATGAAATAACTATGCTATGAGGAAAACTGGTCTTGATCTACAATATGTATCAAATATGTGGAATAAGTTCAATAACTATGATTATTTTTATCTTACAATACATGTAACTCTAAAGGCTTTTCAGTAAGGTAAAACACGTATCACACACAGTGCCGGAGCGAGGTTATTTGGCACCCTAGGCAACGATTATCGGCGCGCCCTCTCATAATCCATTTTTTTCGAAATAAGTAGGGATCATAGAAATATTTGTATATGTATCCATGTCCGCTCACAATATGAAGCATATGGTCTCTTAATGAAGATATCTCATCAGAAGTTTCTCTATGTGAACTGTTCGTTATTAAGTCGCTCAACCTTTCTTTTTCGAATTACACATTATGGAATACGATACATAATAACAACGAACAAATACAAACGTCAGAATAAAGTTAACCTTTTTATACGAGTACATAAAAATAATTTAAATACTCCATTTACGCGCCCCTTAATGGTTTGCGCCCTAGGCAGTTGCCTATTGCGCCTGTATGGTGGCGCCGGCCCTGATCACACATAGTATAACCACAGAAAATGTGTTAATTTAATATTTAAAAAAAGCTATTTTATGTTTTTATTATTATTAGAAAATACGAACAAATTTTAAAAGTTAATTTATTCTCTTTACATTCTACAGCAATGGAAAGTTGTATTTATTTCATTATTTTCGTCATATTTTGATACTAACTCATGTCACAGTCTTTAAATAAAAGCAGATGTTTAGTGAATTCATAAAAAAACGAGTAAAAATTATGTTCAAAATAAATAAAAACAAACCGTTGCTTTTGCAATAATTATATACAACTAATTAGTTAAATTAGAAGGATGCCAATGTTTTAAAACCGGTTTACACATTATGAATAAAATATCAATCGATTAATATGCATATACAACATTTAAACAATATAAATTAACAGTTGTATTTAATTTTTAGACTATCAGCTGTTCCTAATGTAAGACGCAAATATGTAAAAATGTATGTGTGTGCAAAATGTAGACGCAATAGCAAAGCTAATAGCAATACATGAGTTTTTTGAGTATAATGCTTTCCCAACAGTTATTGACGACAAACATCTGAAAAGTGAACTAAAATTACATATATTGAGATATTTTTTTTGTTATTAAACTTCAACTAAACAAACAGCATATAATTGTATATTTGTAACTGTTTTGCGATAAAATATATTGAACGATAGTGTCTTTTTATACAAATCCATACAGTGTAGTAGCGTTTCGATAATTCTTAACATATGTCATCATTATTGGGCTTGAACAATGCAACTGGTGACTGGATAACACACGACGTAAAATTTGTACTTAGTAACTACGGTAAAAAGGTAGAAGAACGACACATTTTCAAACACTTATTATTTTTAATTATCTAAATTAAATAGATTTCTTCTCGTTAAAATTTCTCCCTGGTCTCGGGCCGTGGCCGCCGAGCGAAAATGTACGCGTTGCAAAAACTTTGCGAATAACGTTCTCGAATACTTTCGGGTCGTTCTAATTACATACCGGCCGTAAAAATTAGATCAGTATGGAAACATTGCGGGTATAAAGAATTTGCTAACGATTTCATTTGTTCAGAGGACAGGGTTTGCTAAACGAAATGACACTGAACGTTCACGGAATATCTTCTCAATTTTTTTTCTCAAAATTTACTGGTTGAAATTTATGTATTCAAATATAAAAATGGCATTTATATTTTGTTGTTTGCGTTAATAATTAGGAGTAAAAAAAATTTATCCATTCAACTGGGCAATGGTGAGATTAAACACTTTACAAGTGTATACTACCAATTCTTGGTGAAAAGACATTATGTATGTTAAAAAATAAAACACTTTTGGTACTAACTTCCCACATTTAATAAATCCTATGATCGATTCCCTATGGCGCAGTGGTTAGCGTTGTGAGTTTCCGCTTAGGATCTCACAACAGCATTTTTCAATTTATGTTCCAAGGCATGGGTGTTTGTGTTTTTTTTTTTAAATTTTCCCACCCTTTCCGATCTTTTAATAACCGGGCGTCGTGAAAGAAATTAGTACCACTAGTGCTGTCATAGTATTATTTTTCTTTTCCTACTACTATCTTTGAAAAAGAGATGTTGAGCGGCTGAGTAACAAACCGTTCTCGTAGAAAAACTTCTGTTGAGATACCTCCATAAGAAGGTCATATGCTCCACATTAGGAGTGGACATGGTTAAAAAAATGTTAATTAAAAATTGTGGAGTGGGAACAAAATGTGGTTAATTATTTTTAATGTTAAGTTTAAATTTATCAAATATTTCTTTATCTAATTTTGATGTTAGATTTGTGTAGTATATATTAAAACAGTACATAATTTATTTTTATAATTATGTTTGAACGTCATTGATAGCATCTGTCATAAAAAGCATCGCTTCAAGAGGGCATTTAACTTGGCCACTGTGTCAATTGGCCAAAAATTCAATGACAAGACATTTAAGGAATGGGTGTCCAAAAACAAATTAGGGTGGACAGCAGAATTAAATATGCTTGCGGTGCTCTTCATGTACAACGACATTATAGCTAGCTCAAACCGATTACAGATTACAATATTTTATTAGATATTAATTCGATTGTGATACATACTTTTAAAATAATTGATTAATAAATAATAAGCAATTAAATAACATACATTTTTACTATAATAAATTACCTGACCTAAAACATAAACTGTGCTCCGGTAACATTTCCAGATTTGCAAAGTGTTCTATTGCATAACATATTCGAGAAACTATGCTATAGAAAATCTACGCTAGTGCAAATGGAAAAATGCTGATTAAAAAAATAACGTGCCAACGAAATACACACATTTTACGATTACATATAATAATGAGGTGAATAGTATCTAAGAATACCTCTAGCATCAATAAGTAGTGTAAGAGTATGAAAGAACAACATGTATGTATGTTCGTTTACAATATACCTAAAGCTCATTTGTAATAATCATCCAGCTTAAAAACCGTTAAAGCTTTCGTATTAAGAAGAAAAAAAATATAATCACTTGACAAGGTGCATGAGCAGTGGGCAAAAAAGATGATTTCGTGGTCCTCATAAAGTCATTAGTGCACAAAAAGGTGAATTAAGGCTTTGAAAAATTGCATCGAAATCCGGAGGCGGTCTAACTTCCGGTGTGCTAAATTGACTGCCACCTATTCGTCTAACGGAGAATAAGCAATGATATGTAAAAAAAACTCTTCGAATCTGAATGCTTTTTCTGATTTAAATTTTAAAATAATAAAAAAATGTAGAACACTAATTTGCCGAGGCATTTTAAATTCAAATTGTTCGAGATAAGCTCGACGTTTTGTTTGATATGACAATTGTTTATTTTACAGGTAAATAGTTAAAATTTTGTAACATAAAAATATTGTCGTAATATAAAAATGTATTAAATTAATATAATATAACAAGAATGTCGCAGTATCTCAGTGCCCAACGCTCTATGTTTGAGTTATTCAATACATCAATACGCGGCTTCAAATTTCATTTAAATATGTTGATTTTTTAATCGAAAGATGAACTTTTACTGTCATGTTTTTCATGTAAATACTGCATCAATATTTTAAGTAATATATATATCCCACACGGGATATGCTTCATGGTTTATTGATTGAACTGGCATTGACTTGGATGAACTCCATTGTAATAAGGTAAAAAGTATCAACGTATTTTGTTCTATATTTTTTTAAATGCTGATTTTATAGCTATTTCGGCGTGCGCCATCGCCAGAACTATGATTAAACATGCATATACTCAGCTATATATACTGCTTCAGAAGAGATACATTATGTATCTGAAGAGATGTATTGTGTATCTCTTCTAAGGCAGTTGTATTCGTTTCTCTTATGGATAATTTATTAGTTATCTAATTTTTTTTATTTAATGTGTCATCCACAGAAATCTTTTATATCTGTAGAAACTAGGGCTGTGAAGTCGTATAAAAAAAACGACTCTGACCCTGAAGAATTTTTTCAATCAATTTATTTTAACTTATATATATATGTATTCCATAAGATCATCTTTAGTCAGCGAAGCATGCAATCAAAGTCAATATTATGGGCTATTGTAATTTGAATACACATCATTATTTTTATTTTTTAAATGGGTCTGAATCGCTCGTTTTTCACGACTCCGACCCTACATCAATGGTAGAAACATACATATACTTCTTATTGGAAAATAATATTCGAATTCAGCAATAAATATAATTCGTGTATTATATCATAATAATTGTTGAGTGAGCAAACTCGCTGGAATTCCATTCATCGTGGCAGGTGTTTTTTTTCGGCAGTTATAAATAATTCCTTCTTTAATGATCATGGAGACATAATCGCGTAAAAACCAAAGCTCGAATTATCGTGGACTGCTTATTACTGTTATTAAATTTGCAGTAATGATAATAAACAAATACTTCGTTTTCAATTGCATTAACAATCAAATAATTTGTTTAAGTGAGCAGAATGAAATACATCGTAGTCTTCGTATAGTAAAGTCGTTGATCATACTTATAATGTTTAATTTTAAATTAAATGATATTGGAAATTTATTTGTATAAATGTAATGTTTAAATATCGTTAAATAAAAGCTTCTAAGCAATTAATACATATCGACTGTGAAAAGGAAAAAGGCCGTAACTCACACATATTACAGGAGACACAAAAAACCTTTTTTGATGATTTCGGGCCAAAGACAAATATGTAATGAAATATACACATTCTTAAAGTGCACGGAAACTGATAAACTGGTTTTTCATAATCTTAACCTAATAATAATTTAATAAAAACACAATAATCCTTTGTACTTCATTTCACTTTATTTAATATGTCAGGACCGGTTTCGCTCATTGGGAGCATTGTCAACTGACAATCGCAATGACAACAATCGCAATCGCAATGCAACTGACAATCGCAGCTCGCAATGAGCGAAACCGGTCCTGACATATTAAATAAAGTGGAATGAAGTACAAAGGATTATTGTGTTTTTATTAATATAATGCCTTTCCACCAAGTATTGACAGTGAACACCCTAAAAGTGAATAATAATAATAATTTAATCAATTTTTCTAGAAAAACCTTTTTTTAAGTCTTTTTTCTTTATCGCAACATTTACAGGTTCTTCTTTTTTCAAACTTAAAAGCTAATTTTAGAAACTAATTTGACATTTTCAACTTACATCCTTTTGATAGGTATTTGTATATTAAATTGTATTGTATTATCGATAAAAAGCTGTATTTGAAAAACGATGGGTTAGGTCGTTTTTCCTTTCCAGAGTCGATATGTACATGTGAATGTCAATACATACATAACGTATAAAGATAAACAGAAATTATAAATACCAGCATGGCAATGCCACTTGTCAACATAAATTAATGTGCATATCGCTTCAATACATAGAGAGAGTGTGTGTGTGTGTGTATGCAGCGTTACAGATAAAATCGAAAATCATCTAATTACAAAACATATTTGGTAGATTCTGCGACAACTTAGTGGAAAATATTTTTAATGCAAAATTAATCAGTTTACTAATAAATTCATCAGACTAATAATAAATTAATCAGTCTAATAAAAAAATATCACGTTTATTTTTAAATTACTTTTTGTAATAATATTTAAAAAATATATGAGCTTCTTATATTTTTAATGTAAACATAATAATGTATCCAGTCGAATATTTTTACAGCTAAACAACGATGTATTCTATTATTCTTATACCAGTAAAAAGTAATTAAAAAAGGATACTCGCATTAAAACAAATATTTGACCCATGTAAACCTAAAAGAGACATAAATTCAATCTTGTTCTTATTTTGTCATTAGCGAATAAAAAATATAAAAGAGCACGCTTTGTAAGCACCTGCCTTTATAATTTATTAATTTGACGGTGGGCAAGTCATCAGTGCGCATTTGATCATCACCTGTGTTAATCCAGTGGCGTTCTAGAGTTTGATCTTTCTATCTTTGTTACTTGTTCGACAAATTATTACCCTAATAGATACAATTAATTAGAAATGTCTCAATAATTAAACAATCGTACAAAGTTAGCCTCATGCAAGGCTCATTGGACTTCTTAAGTCTTTAAAAGTCTAGAGTCAGGTTCCCCCTGCGGCCTTTTGACTTGATCAAAATATTCACTTTAATCAAAAAATTATACGCAAGCGTTTGAAAAAAGAGCGTCATCAACCCATAATATATATTATTTTTTTTTAATAAAAAAAATATATTTGACATTACAGCTTTCGCTAATACGTCAAATATTTGAAAGTTTTTAAGTTGAAAGATCATACGAGATATACTCGATGAGAAATTTTTGTAAGTCACATGAGATTAACTCAAGGAGAATTGACGTCACAAACACCCATGTCTTAGATCTCAATTGAAAAATTGAAAAAATCCAATTCGACATTGACCTTACCGGAAATCGAACCCAGACTCCCCTGATCGGTATAGCAAGCTCTAACCAACTAGACCACAGTGGGTGACATATTTCGTATAGTCGAAAAAAAGGGGGGGTGTCAACTTTTTCTTTACTGCGGTCTTATGTTGAATCAGATAAATGAATGTGGCCTTTAGAAATAAAAGGTTCCCCACCCCTGGTCCAAACATATAATTAATCTGATTAGCTTAGATTCCGCCATAGCTTTTTTTATGCGTACCCGCTCCCAATGTGGAGCATAATGTCTTCAAACTGAGGTATCTCAGCAGAAGTGTTTGTACGACAGCTGTTTGTTGCTCAGTTGCTCAACCTTTCTTTAGAACTAGCACAGGACAAATGATAAGCTAATCGCTCTCACTACGCCAGTTTTTAAGATAAGATGGGATAACATACATCTATGCATGTAGACAGATATCCTTAAACTAATATATTTATAAAAACTCTCCGTAATAAGATTCGAACCTGTAACCTCCGTAACCGAAGCCAACGACGTTGACCAATCACGTAGACGGCTAATCTACGCTATTAACGCTACCGATAAAAACTTTTTTAGGTTTGGATCTCTTTTTTGAGCTTTATGGACAAGAAACTAGAAAGTCTGTCTCAGGAAAATTATTTTAATTATTTGTATTGTTTTTATTTCTGTCCTTAACTCTTTTTCTCGGTAGTCAAGTTGTAAAAACTCTGACTAGCAATCAAATGATGCAAATTTATTAAAATATGATCTATTGTATTAATTAATTCAGCATTTAATTAAAAATCTATAAGCATTGAAATATACACAATTTTTCTTAGATTTAATTTCGGAAGACTTTGTTAAATCGTTCATGGGATTATCAAAATTCACGAGTAATAAATAATTAAAATACAATTGAAAACATTTTGTAAGTAATTAAATTTGTTATTTATCTTTTAAATATGAATTTAATGAATTCATGACAGATTTTACCGTTATTATTTAGGCTAAAAATAATTGCACTTGTGGATTGAATGGTTTTCACGAATACAAGTGTATTTGATTTTTGATTTTGTTTAAAATATGACAAAATACATATTTAATATAAATTTGTTATCACAAAGCATCCGTGCATAAAATGTTTTATTTTAATTAAAAAATAAAATATTTTAGTCAAATAGAGTTCTGTGTATAACATAACTGAAAATGATCTAACCGAGAAAGTTCATTTAATTTTAAGCCTTATTATTTAAATTAAGTATATCGTACTTTTTTTCATACGCTACTGTACCCTTAACGCGGGTTTGCATCTCAGTTCGCTATTTTGATTTAACGCCCACCTTTTAAGGGCGATTCGCTAAATCCATTAAGAACCCGACATCTTAAATAATGGAACTCTGCGGTCATAAAATCAACATGGATACCTATTCGCAAGAATTATATTTAATTCTCTGTTAATCAGAATTACACGCTTGAAGAAATACTTTTGAAATATATGGGCTACCCTACATAATCAGTTTCATGTACAAAGCATGTATCCAAAAAATATCAAAAATTAAAGATGTACGCCTGTTTAAAAGCTAAATGACAGTTTTGTAGACAAGTTGACAAAATTTTACCTTCTTCTTCTTGTTTGTGGGGACACGCTTCAAATTCAGAAACGAATAAATTCCTAATTATAAAGATGCCTGTGATATTTCAATTTCTTTTAGAAAGCTTATTTTACTAGTCATTTATTAACCACACCCTTATATCATGAAAAAGAAAGGTTACGCGATTGAGTTTCGAAAGTTACTGATAAAAATAAGTCTTGTTTAGATGCTTAATTAGGAGTCTATATTTTCCACATTAAGGGGTGGAAATTCTGTAAAATATAAAAACTGTTATTAAACTCCACTCTACGAAAATTGTTGAAATTTTAAAACTTTTACCTTCTTTATTACATACGGATACAAAATCAATTATTTGAATTTTTCGTGTAGCCTTAATTTGTGGTGTTGTGGAGTAATAAGTATCAGTTTTTACGAAGACTAATCAGCTTAAATCTTATTCAAAACATATAAAATTATGTTGTTTTATATGGCAATAATAATTATAATACTTTGTGATACGCATAGTGACATCAACGCAAAGACAAGCAAATAACCTATCTTAATCTTTCGGATCGTTTTATAATGTTGATAAAGGAATCAGGGCAGAAACTAATAATTCTTTTCCAGCATTCGCAGAAACAAATGTACATGTATTTTTACTGATTGAAAATTTAAAATCAAATATTGTGTTTTTCACCCTTTTTCTTCTGATTCGAGTGTTACAAAAAGGCGTTTCGAACTGAACCATGGTTGTCGAAAAACAAAGAAGTGTTATGAAACTTTTATGTATTCTTGTTAAATGCTATGCCATGACGTCATTGAAATTTTATCGGCCACGTTGCAAATATCTCAGTTTTGACTGATATTACAATATAGCTTATGTGATCGGGTACATTTACGAAAACTATAAATTTTAATTTATTACAAAGGTTACTGCAAAAGCATCCAGTGAGAGCTTTTCCCGTTGACTGGTAATTTGTTTGTCATTTTTTTTATAGAGATGATAGTTTATTTCTTTCGATAACAGATATTATTTTTTTTTCCGAAAATCCATTTTGTCAAAAGTTTATCGAAGCAAAGCAGTGGCTTCGAAAGATTTTTTTGTTGTTGATTTTTAACGTGTATTCAATTAGATCAGTATACTTCCCCTGCAGATGTAGTATTGTTTAAACACTGAATATATTAAGAATCACACGCAGCATTGTAGCTATAATTTCATCAACCGCCGGAAATATTTATAATTAAACTAAATAATAAATAAAATTGACTATTCCCAAGTTTTTACCTCCACTAGTAACGCCAGATTGTGATTGCTTTCATGATTATATTTACTATCACAATATGTATTACAAGCATGTAAAAGAACTTAAAATCATATGATGCGATAATTGTACCTATCCAAATTTTCACTACTTATCGACGGCTCTTCAATCAAAAAAATATTTAGAAAAACAAAAGTATTCAAAGGTTATATGTATATGATTGTTTATATGGTTCCAAATTTTGAGAGCCAAGTCATAAAATCAATGTTTGAAAAATTTATATGTAGTAAAATGTTTGGTGATTTTTTGATCACCATAACGAAATTTTGACTCAGATATTTTCCAAGAATTATTTTAAATTGCAATATGGAGCAACATAAATTCTAATTTTTAGTGTACTTTTTATCTTAAAATTAATTTTAATTTATTAACGAAAAATATAGTTAGGAATTGAAAATATTAGTGATGCCATCTTAGTAAGTTATGACCCGAGGACTGCAAAGTTTTATTTTTCAATTTTTTGCCTAAACTCAAAATATAAAATACCGTCTTATAAAATATATGATTATCATAAGCGAATAATTTTCATAAATAACTTGAGTTTATTTAAATTATAATGCACAATTGAAGGCTCATAGATTCTGGAACCTGTCAATATTGATACAATTCTTAGCCGATTAAAAATATTTCAATTCATTACAAACAATTTCATAAACATATCGACTGTGGAAAGGAAAAAGGACGTAACCCTCAATTTTCAAAACAGCTTTTTTTCGATAATCACAATGTATACAACTGGACACATATTCTATCAAAAGGATGGAAGCTGAAAATGCCGAATAACTATCTAAATTTAGCTTTTAAGTTTGAAAAAGATCTTGTAAAAAATTAAAACCAAGAAAAAACACTGAAATAAAGGTTTTTGCGAGACAATTTCTTTAATTAATATTAGGTTATGTCAATTTAACACCAGTTTAGAAGTATCCGTGCACTTCAAGGTTGTGTATAATTCATAATTTGCATATGTCACAAAACCATCAAAACACGTTTTTAGCGCCTCCTGTAAAATTAGATATGTGTGGGTTACGTCCTTTTTCCTTTCCACAGTCGATATGTGATGGTTTCTACATTTCAAAATTAAAGTCAATTTGTGATACCGGCATTTTGGCATTGCAATGACACCATGGTACCGGGGTCCCGGTATTCCAATACCCAGTCAGTGCCGGTGTGAGGTTATTTTGCGTTCTAGTCAACGGTTATTGCCACTCCCCCCTTTATACAAATCGCCTCATTTTTTCTCGTAATAATGAAAAAAAAAACAATTTAGGATCATTAGAAATGTTCTCTTTTGATATATCCATGTCCGCTCTCAGTTTGGATGAAGTTCTAATGAAGGTATTTTATAAAAAGTTTTTCTACGAGAAGTGTTTGTTGCTCAACCGAATCATATAGAATACAATACATAATTACAACGAATACAAACATCAAAATAAAATATAACGTTCTATTATTTATTATTATTAGTTTGAATTTGAAAATTGTTCAAGTCAAAGTTGTGATCAGAGAAGACTGGGTGTTTGTGATGTCAATTCACATTGTTTCCTCTCCTCCCATCCTTCTGATCTTTTAATGACTTGGTGTAGCAATAGCGATTAGTTTACCACTAGTCCTGTTCTAGCTTTATCCTACTTTTTCTACTGCCCACTTTGAAAAAAGAGAGGTTGAGCGAATGAATAACAAACAGATCTCGTAGAATTTTTTTTTTCTTGAGATACTTCCATTAGGAGGCCATATATTCCACATTGGGAGCGAACATGGATAAAAAAAATTATATAAAAATAATTTTGTTATATCATTTATGTGCCCCATAATAGTTTGCGGTTTAGGCGTTTGCCTATTTCGCCTATATGATGGCACCGGCTCTGTACCCAGTTGGAGTTATTAACTTATAAAGCGAAACGAATAGTCATGTTTTTCAATAATTTTGCCGAATGTATAATATAACATTTGTCATCAATATTTTTTATATTTTCTTACATAATCCTATTATATAATACTAAAGTTGAACATGTATAGTGTTTAAATGCGTATTCATAATATCTTACAATATTGTTCCTACAAAGATTGTTATTTACAGCCAATTCACCGATGTTCACAAATTTTATGTCTGATTCATTCTTACTGATCACTAGTTATAAGCACAGGCTCTCATCCCAGAAATGGCTTTGACTTTATGAGCCGGTAGCAATCTCCAAGGGTCAAAAGAACGCTCGTAAAATACTGCGCGGCAAATGTGAATTTATTTAAAGGATCATTCACGACACGCAATTCACAACCACATTAAAGAACATGCATGATAATAGGGATTTGATAAACATAAAATATGCCAACAAATCATGATGGCGCAATTATCGACAGTGAGTAATCTTTTTAAAACTTAAATATTATACAAAAATATTACTAACCACAATCAGTCATCTTTTTTCAATCGTGAATCTATCTTTTTGGCTTAAATTTATGCGGTATTAAAAGATTTATATACGTAATTGAGTTTCATTTGATTTCCATCTGAGAACTGCGTCATAGTTTCTGTATCTATCGTATACACATATAAGGTTCGTCGTAGACTCTGTGTTCTACGACGTAGCACGACTATATTAATCAGTTAGTCATATGATTTACTAGCTTCAATACTAAGGAAGTATTTTATAATATATTTAATAATCTTACCTGTGTGTGGCATGGCTGCGGAAATGTTTTCAGTGTATTACAGCGTATCCTGAAAAAATACATATAGAATATATAATCGTGTTATTATAGCTACAAAATATATACTTTACATCGAATTTTATAAATCTATGTCTTTTTGTAGAGTTAGTAGAATATGACGGTCAGTAATCGTTATTTGCAGGGCTGTGGAGTCAGTTAAAACTCCGAATTATTTTTTTCACTCGTTTCTGTTGAACTTACATATCTGTTAATCATCCGATCGTTCTAGTTACTAGATCAGTGGTGGGAAACCTGAAGCCTCTTAGTTACTCTCATGCGACCTCTTGATTTGAAAATAAGTCTGGATATTTTTCAATAAATAAACAATTTTATAATGCAATATATTCACTTATACGCAAGCGTTTGGAAAATAAGCGTAATCAACCCATTATATGTTCAACAGTCGAAAAAAGGGGGGTGTCAATGTTTTTTTTACTGCGGCCTTATGTTGAATCAGATAAATTAATGTAGCTTTTAGAAATTAAAAGGTTCCCCACTCCTGTACTAGGATAATTTTAGTAAATTTCACCAATCGATACGATGAATAGACTAATAATTTTTCAATATCCATAATTATTTTACTGCAATTTTTCCGACTTCACAGCCCTGATTATGTATGAACATACAATTTATTGCATATTTTTTTTGTATTAGGAAATAATTCCAAGCATATCTGATTTACAGCGGGTGTTTAATCTAAATAAAAGTTTAGCTGTACAATGGTGAGTCTACATATTGCCAAATAAATTCCGCGACGGCTAATTATAATGAAGTTATTTTTCGTGATCTTAACCATTTTGTAAACCAATACTTTTAATACAACAAAACAGAAGCTTTTAGCGCGGAAAATATATGTTATAATACACAAAAACAATCAATTTTAAAAAGTGCGCACAGATGTTAGTTTTTAAGTATTGAAATGTTGTTATCGTACAGAAATCACACACAAAACCATATATTATATAATTTCGAATCAAGAAAAGATTATTTGTTGGTTTCATAAATAAAAGCAATTCTTTTCTCTCAACAATAGTTTAAGCCTTTGTTTCATGGTTATTAATTATTTAAAATATCTTCATCATAATTATTTAATTTTAAATCATTACCTCATGATTATTTTTATCACAAAACATAGTGATTTTAAATTTTAATTTTTAATTAACAGACATATCGATGTAATGTTTTCTATTGTATTCCATTAATATGCATTTAAAAAATATTTTGTTAAATGTAAGAACTTCTAGTGATTATTTATTTTTGTATGTAATTAATATTCCCCTACTAACCTTAAAATCTAGCGTTTTTATCACGATTAATCTAATTCTAGGTTTGCTGAAGCAATTATTTTTTTTCGCCTTTTCCGTAAAACTTCCAAGGGTAAATAGGCTCTTAAAATGCAAAGTTTTGAATATTTTAAGCAAATTTTAAAGGGGTGAAAGTCAATAAAATGAAAATGACTCCATATTTCTTTTGCAAATATGTTCATTCTGATTAACACTATTCATGAATATTTTTTGTTTTGGTTGTATTAACTAGGGTATCATAGTGTACATGACTCGCGTATGCTTTAGAAATCGAAATTTTTGATTATTAAACTCGTTATAGAAATAATGTCACATTTCTACTGTTTCGATGACAAACAACGAGTAATTTATTAATGATTTTGTTTGAAAGTGCTTCGTGTAAATTTAATAAATTTCGAGTAAGTAATGCAATCACAATTATAAGCTATTTATTTCATTTAATAAATAATTAATATTTCTTTTATCCAAAAAGTTGTATTTATTTTACCAACTCGTTAATTGGATTGTTGGAAATTATTTATAGGATCGATATCTGAATAGTATCTCAAAGATGAGACATAAAACTCAGCTGTATCAGTATTTTCTACAAAATAAATACACACATAAATACAAACATAATTTTTGTAATTTCTATGGAAAAGGTCTTTTTGAAAGTTAAGCCCGAAAGTTTTACAACATCGAATTATTCACGTGGTCTTATTAAATAAAAAAGCATTTAACTGATACAAAAACCTTGATTAGTAAAAGTTATCAGCAATTCTATCCAAAGAAATAAAACAAAAATAATTTTAATGCCGTTTGCCAAAGTAATTAATTTAATCACTTAGCCATTTTCAATCGGTTTGGTATTTTTAAGTGAAACACATTAAAAATATTTTACGACTAAACTATGACTATTAATTCAAACGTCAAATAATAAGGTTCTGATTCAGAACCGAAATGGGGGCTCATATTAAATCTGACTGTAGGATCTGTGATGTTGGAAAATTAACGGAATATCAGGAAGTCTTGAATTTTATAATGCCTAAAATACTACGGATCTAAACATTTCATGACGAAGTCACCTCCTGATTTTTTGTATTAGATTAAAGTGGAAGTAAGCTCAGTTTTTAAGAATGATTTTTTTTGTGATGACAACTATAATAATATTTAAAAAAAACTGTCAACGCAAGTAACGGATAACATGGTAAAAGCTCAAAAAAGATAAATAAGCTATGCATATTGTATAAATGGTTTATAATGCCAAAACTTTACTTAATAGTAAACCTTAATTCATATTAGAATGATAATCCTCAATCAACTGTTACACATTTACCACTTGGTATTTATGAAACAATTTACTATGTTTATTACCATTTTTTTAACAAAAGTATTAAGTTGATTATTAACAAAAAAAATACATAAACTACTTTGGTTTGATTTGATTAAAAACAAGCTAAAGATAGAAAGTTATTTTCGTTATAATTATTTACTTGTTTTGGAATAATTGTGACAAATGCATATTTAATTAAATAAAACTTTCATCGTTCTGCTAATATATATATATATATTATACTATGGCATTAAGCAAATCTGTTTTCTTTAAATCTCTTTAAAACCGCTGAAGAAGATATTTTATTGAATGATTCCGAAAAATTATACACTGAAGTCGATGAACTTTCAGACTGATGGTACCAAAGTATAATAAAATTGATGTATGTTATTATTTAATTATAGTATCACAAAATGACTTTGTGACATGGCATGAAATAACAATGTTTTATTATTGTCGGTATTAAAAAATAGGATCATTTCTTATTATCGAATATTACGGTATTTTATTATATTTATCCACGTGTATTTTCGATGCTTGTGATGAGGGAAACCGATACCGAGCCGTATACAAAATATAAGTTATTTCATAAAATGTCTTTCCATCAAGTGATAACGGCAAACGCCCATCAATGGCTGCCACAGACGAGATATCTCGTAAAAAAAATTGTGCTCAACACGCCAGTTACGAGCTAACTCGTCAATAACTAATTAAATTAATAATTGGAAATTGTAGCCGGCGTGCTAGGAAATTACAAACTTTTTCTACGGCAGCTAAAAGGCTAAAAATAATAATTTTATCTGGCAAGATGCTTGATAATAAATCATTTTGGTAAAAAAATTCTTATGTAAAAAAGTTTAGACGACATTGATTAGTCATTTACTACCTGGTATACATATATCTAAAACGGCTCCGAGCCAAAGTTTGGGCCCCATCAAGAATAGCATTCGTGCCGAGTGACCGGCGAGTCGATCTGGTAATTAGCATAAACGGGCAGGCAAGCTTATGCCACCGTATAATTGTGTTTTTTGGTCAACTCCCCACCCCCGTACTCTTTCTATAGCGCGACATTATTTGAACTGTGTGTGGAAATTTAAAATACATTTTTATGCTAATTACCTGAAAGCATTTGCGAGAAGTCTTGTGCTGGACGCAAACACGGCTGACGAAGGCTCGTGACTCCGCGTTTGATCGATTTCGACTTAGATTGTTAAATCTAATACTCGTTAACAATTAAAAATAGACAACATATCGACTGTAGAAAGGAAAAACGACGTAACCCACACATTTTACAGGAGGCGCAAAAAACGTATTTTGATGATTTCAAGCCATATTCAAATTATGAATTATACACAACCTTGAAGTACACGGAGACTTCTAAACATGTGTTCAATTGACATAATCTAACATTAATTAAAGAAATTGTCTAGGAAAAACTTTAATTTCAATCTTTTTTCTTCGTTTTAACTTTTTAGAATGTCATCTTTTTCAAACTTCAAAGCTAAATTCACATACTAATTTGGCATTTGCAGCTTGAATCCTTTTGATAGAACGTGTATCAAGTTTGATACATTATGATTATCGAAAAAAAAACCTGTTTTGAAAAAACTGTGGGTTACGTCCATTTTCCTTTCCACAGTCGATATATTATCATATATTAATAATATGGACAATTTCTAACGGTATTTTGGGGTATCGATATTCATGTATTAGTGCACTAAATATCGATTAATTAGTTTTAAAAAAAAAAAAAAATGGTGTTTTCGTAATTTTGTCATCCACTCCTAAAAAGGATGATAGAGTTTGAAAAGTGAAGTATAACTAATAACCTTATTAAAACCACATCCTTTTGCGCTCAATGAAAATATAAGTCAAGCAAATGAATTCAAGTAAATTCTCGTTAAAGAAACTGATGTTTAAATGCATCATTATATGTAGAATAAATCACAGTTTTTTGGATAAGCGTAAAAAAACTCCAAATTAAGAATGTAGATAACTTTTTGTAATATTAAAAAATATATATTCTTTAGAAGGAATCTAAGTATTTTATATAGTAGAGACAAAATAATCAAAGCCGCTGCATTTAAGCCCAAGAAGACTCAAGAAGCTCAGAAATATCCTTGAAAAAGATCCTATGTGTTAAATATTTTTAAAAAATCGACATTTGATATTGACCATGTTAGAATTTTTTCATCGACAAGTGAAGCTTGACCATAACTTTTTACTCATTTAAGGCTAGAGAGGAAAATGTTTATAAGATTGTAGTCAATATTGTTTTTCCACAGGTTTTATTTTGTGTGCGTGTGAGTGGCTTAGTTTAATTTCAATTTATTATCTTTATTTTTCAAGTATTAAATTGACTGTTTTATTAAATAGTAATAATAAAACATATCACATAATTGAGTAAACTCAAATTTGATAAAATGTCCTCGACATTTGTTTTAGTGATATGTTTGTTCGTCGAGATCATCTCGGTTGAATTACTCCTTGTAAGTTAAGTATGTTATTATCTGAAGTTTGAAGATATTTATTGATACTAAGCAACACCCAGAAAATTCAAAAAAATATTTATAGTTTTAACTTGAATTAGTGATACATGATATTCGATAAGTATTTGTACATTATACGCTTTTACGCTGGCTTTATCATATTTGATTTTAAAAAAGAGTATTTTGGAATTAATATTAAAGAAAAGATAAGTTCCTAATTATCCGCCAAATTATTCCAAAGCCTAAAAGCTCCGAGCTTTGGCGACAGCAGCCGAATTTCAACGAAGGTTATCCGAAACGGTAAAGTTGAATATGTCACGCGGCAGCAATATGACGTGCCACGGTAGAAATGAATTTAATTTGCATAACAAAGTGGCGAGACTCGAGTTACGATCGTAGGCCTAACTTTCTAAGGCAGGACCGTATCCCAAAAGTTAAAATACAAATCGGTTATAATATTCTCGCTGCTAGAGTTACAAATCAATTCATTCGAAAAAGGTAAAAAGAATATTTCTTTGATGTAGCTATTTTGGCATAACACCAATATCAGAACTATGATCAAACAGATTTCTCCTAATATACCTAATTACTCAAAAGACATTATCATCTTACTTGCTCGATCGTCGATTCAAAGCAAGACTGTGGAGTCGTAACTTTGTGTTTTTTTTGGTAGAATTGGAGTTGTAAAAAACGGGCGACTCCAACTCCTTTTTTTTAATATAAAAAAAATATGCATCTTAGTCGATATTAAAAACCACTTAAATATTTAGAAGATAGTTTTTAAAATGTGGATTAGATTCACGTTTTTTACTATGATTAAATCAACATATGGACCCTTGAGAGGTGAAGTGAGTCAATTAGTAAAATGGTAAAACCTTTTTCTTCCACTTTTAACTACAATCACGTCTTTATTTGGTGTTTTGGTGGATTCAATATTTTTATTTTACAGAGATAACACTATTTTGATTTTTATTAACTGAAGATACTTTACGTTTACGATACTTTAAGACGTTTAGAATATTACAAAGCATCTAACTATTTTTTCAAGAATTTCACTTGACATTTCTAATTTATTATACTGAGTAAAGTTAAGGAGGGCATGATAAATTATTATATGATCCTGTTATACATTTTTTTTGTTTCCTTTTTTTATACCAAAAAAATATTTATTTACATATCTGATTTATCAAAACAAATGAATTATTTAAAATAATTTTAGGATTCATAATTAAATGATTCCTGCCTGAACGTTTGGCGTTCATTTCAAGACCAAACGTCTGTTATTCAAACGCTTGAATAGTTAAAAAAAACATTTCAATATATCCAAAAATTAACGAACCAAAGTGATCATTAGATTCTGTGATCAAATAAGATCGCCAAGTGATTCTGTCGCACTTTTCACGTCACACATAAAATGGGTTTGTATGATTTTTGCAAGCCATATTTGCTCCCAATTCTGATTTCCTTTCCAACTTTGTTTTTGAACAATCGAAACTGACTGTCATTTTTCAAGGTCGATTTTTTTTATTTTTGAATTTATTATTATAAGTCTAAATTATGTTTTTTAGGTGCATGGCGCATTGGCTTCAGCATTAATGCCATGTATTATTCTTTTTACACTTACAATAATCAATAATTTAAAATAAATACTCGTGTATGAATCAACACTATTACATTTTACCTTTAACAACCATTGAGCGATTGTGGCTAAATTTAAAAGACATGTTAATTATTATTTTCACGAAAATTTTTACTATATTTCCAAGTACTTCCCCGCGAAAAGTCAAATAATTATACCAAGTTATATGACCGTATCAAAAATATTATGAAAGATTACCATAATGCCTGACCACTGAATATTAAATATGCATAAATAAAGGGTGCCACGGGGCTAAAGGGAGTCGGGGGTTAAGTACGCTTCAAACTCACATCATTTATTTTCTATTTTTTGATACTTTCTGTAAATAATGTATTCAGTAACTCGATCTGATTTCACGATTTTTATTTCCAAACAAATTCTTTGCCGGGTTCACGGAATAAATAAAAAAAATATGCATATTGTTTCCTAATGATTTTTTTTACCAATTATAATATTATGGATATCGTTTCAGAAACATTATGAATTCTTGATTTCATATTCAAGATAAATTAATTTACTTGTGAAATATTCAAAGCCTAAATCAGGCTTATAAGCCATAAATTATAACACTTCTTAAAACGTTTAAATTCCTTAATTGATTAATTTAATCTAGCATACTTGGGATAAGAGTCACACTGAAACTTTTGTAGCTGTGAAATCTAAGATTTATTTGATGAAAGAGAGATGAGAATGATAAGTTATTTAAATATTGATATGATTCCTCGACATAATAAATTTTAATGATTTTTAAAGTGTATAAATAAATCACTGTATAAGGGAGCCACTCATAAAAAAGTAGACAGTTCGAGAAATGGTATTATTAAAAACAATTAAATCAACTTTTTACTTGAAAGATGTCACTAGTAAACAACCTTCAGTATTCAACTTTTTACTATGAAACAATTACTGATAGTATGATAATGAAAATTAAAATGAGAAAATCAATTATTAAGAATGACAAATCAGCTTACTTTAAATGTATCTAAATTCGACCAAGACTGTTGAGTGTTGACAATAAAAAAGGTATTAAAAAAATATGTTTATATTAAGTTATGCCAGAAATGCAAATTTTAAATTTTTACAGCTGTTGGCATTTATTTACATTACATTAATAATTTTATAGTTTATAAACGTGTTAATAGTAAAAAATATATATTATTTATAATATTTTAAGCGTTAAATTTCCCCGTTATCATACTAAATTGTTTGTGAAAATACAATATATTTGTAGAATTTTTTTTTTTAAATAAGTATAATGTATTGAGAAGAAAACTGTTTCGCATTTTTTAGTAAAGGCCTGGACTGGTTTCGATTTTCACGATTAATAACTTTCAACTGATGACTATTTTAATACAGTTCTTTTTAACCAAGAATTGATTAATTAAAAGTGGTTAATATTGTATAATTATCATAATTCAAAATTATTATTAAGTATTTTTTTACTACATATAATCGATAAATCATATTAAAATAACTGAGATACTTTTTTGCCAAAATAACGACGAAATTTAATTTTGTTTCTGACGAGCCTTGGTAGAATGATATGTTGTAAACAAATATATAGATTGCTTTATACTGATTATTGTTATAATAATTTTCAAAGCGTTTATTTCATGCATATTATCAATTGAAAATAATTGAAAAAGTATTTTGATAAAATAATTATTATGCAATGAACTTTTCGGTGTTTTTCATACTCCATTTGTCAATTTTATTTTCATATTTGAATTCTTGAAAACAACACTTTTTAACATCGATTTTTCAATTGTTTTATGGAAAATTATAAATTCTTAGATGTCTGCGATGTGTCCATATCCAATCTTGTCCATATAAATTTGTTCTTGAAAGTGAATTCTTGATAAAAAAATCATTTTACTAAAAATGTGTTCAAAAAATCACTCTTTTATCAGCAACCTCAATAAAAATCGTTGTCGGCCATAAATGAGTTCTCATTAAAAAAAACTTTCCTGAAATGTTTGATTAAGGGTCCGGATTCCTTTGAATTGGTTACGGGTGCAAAAATTACACATCTATTTATCTATTTCTATCGACAACTTAAATTTTAAATAAGTAAATTATAATGCGTTAGAAATTTAGTTCAAAAACATTAATGAAAATAAGCACATAATACTTCCCAAAGAAATTTTATGCTTGATTTTCCATCGACTATTTCCATCGACTGATTTATTCATTTTACTACCTTTCATCTTATTTGCACACTTATGTAGTATTTATAGAATGTTTATTATTTGTAACTATAGCAACAATAAGGATTTATAATCTTTATTCTTTTAGATTGTAACATAACCAAGTCAGAAACAAAAGTATGCGTGCTTCTTAGTAGGATATAAACATTATTATTATATATTTTATCTGTAACTTAGTCTGCAGATATTAAATTGAAAAAATATTGTCTTAAATTCTTTTGATTTAACAAAATAATGGTTTATAATATTTATTGATGAAGGATTTATATTTTTTTGGGTCCGTGGCGTAGTGGTCAACGCTCTCAATGGATCTGAAGGGTTTGAGTCACAGAAGGGGTAGCATATTTTCAATCATTTTATCAATTTTGAAGTCCGAAATTTCCCTTTCTACCACCCTTTCAATTCTAAAATTAACGGGATGTAGCAAGAGCGATTAGTTTATCACTGGTTCTGTCCTATTTTTACTCTATTGGAAAAAGAGAGGTTGAATAACTGAGTAACAACTTCGGTCGGATACCTTCATTAGTATGCCATATGCTCCACATTAGAAGCAGACATAGATTAAGAAATATAATACAATATATTATATAAAACATTTTTGTTAAAAACTTATTGTTCGTGCAATGATAGCACAGTGTCATTGTTATTCTTTCAACAATTTAATAAAATAGTGCCAAAATATTTGTTTTAATGCTGTGAATAAAAGAGGTTGAATTTTCCGTGAATAAACTGCGAATAAAAAAAAATATTGACGACCGTAACGCGAAAAAAAATGGATTATACTTCTAACGTGCAAGAAAATAATTTGACTGTATCAGACATATACGACACACTAAAAATCCAGTGGCGTACTAAAAGTGTAGCGTGACGACTAACTCGTTACGCTTTGCCTGTAACAAAGCCACAATAATGCTCCCCACACCACTCCGGCACAATATACATAAAATTGTTATTGTGAATGATTTATTCTCGAGCTGAGCACCTTTCTCATTTTCGCGGTTAGATTACAGCTCAAGGCGTTAGAATGCGATGCAGATTATTCCAAATCAAGATTTTTGACGTGTTCGTAAATGTGACGAATTAAAAGTTTTATCGTTACGTGAATACCTCTTTCAAGGGAACGTTCATATAATGACATCACTTTCTAAAGCACGGTATTAAATGAAATAATGTGATGGATATTAATTATTATGTTATGAAGCGCTTAGGAGAGGAGGTGTTATTAAAAATATCAAATAAAAATTATTCACTTGACATTTTTCAAACATTGATAAACATATTGTCTATATATCGTCTACAGTGGTCGATTAAGTACACGGGAGGTCTCAGGTGCAACAAAATTTGGAGGCTATGTTAACATAAAAACGTCTAAGTAACACAGTCTTCAGTCTGAAGATGCCTCTGAAAGAGGTGAAACGCGTGTCACTGCTGTTGAAAAAATACGTGGAATGATCAATGTCATTTTGAATTTCATTAAAAAAAAATAAAAAATGTATTACGTCTAAATTAAATATTAAATATAAATATATATATAAATCTGAACAAATACTATAAAGGTTATATTATATAAGCTATTTTTGAGGCCCCTAAGATTCCGAGGCCCCAAGTGCGTGGCTCATTTGCTTATTGGGTAATCCGCCACTGATCGTTTATTATGTTTTCAACGTTATAACATGAAAATAAATACAAAATATTTTATATTTTTTTTATGTTATCGTAAAATCCTTTCAAGTCAACATATTTTTGTTTTGTTTTAACGAGGGCTTTAAAAAATGACAAATAATGAAGTTTTTGTTGCCTATTTTTTTAAATTGAATTGACTAGCAAGAAAACGAGAAACTCCGATTTATTTCCTTTAATTAAGTTATTTTTTTAACTAATATCTGTCGTTATTTGAAATTTAGTTGATAAGAGCTTACTTTACCGATCAGGTGGGTCTGAATTCGTTTTCCGGTAAATTCAAAAAGGTTAAAAAAAAGTTATTTATTTTAACACATATTAAAAAAAAACGAAAAAAATATCTTGAATCTTTTTGAAATCGAAGTCTGACTGTTTGTTATTACCAGAGTCGTAGTTGCGTTAAAGTAATCTATTGTGTTCTTGATCTGTTCATTTTATAAATTGTGATTTATATATTACGGATGAATATATTTTATTTTGAAATATTTTCAAATTAAATGTTCTTCAGTTAATTTAACAATTGATAAACTTTTTAACAATTGAGCTTAAGCACCGTTCCTACTTATCACGGTAACTGAATTACAATTGTTATATTAAATATTATTTTCGCAAAAAATCAACACTCATGGTAAGTTTTAAAACATGCGACATGTTAAGTTGAATTTATTCAAAACATGGCGACTGGCTTAATCGCTTTAGCTGAACTAATAAATTGTGACAAAAACAGTCTTTATGAAATCACAAAAAAAATGTTCCGTCAAAGCTTTAAAGCTCGCATTCGACCTTGCAGAGTTGATTTTGCATTTTCACCAATACATATGCAATTCAAAAGCGGTATGGTAATTAGTATGGAAGCTTTTCAAGCAACTGAATTATTATAATGTAAGACTTGTTTTATTTTGTAATTTAATAATTAATATAAAATTTATTCAGAGTAACAAATGATTTATTATAATTTAAAAAAATGGATCCTATGGTGCAGCGGTTAACGTTGTTGGCTTCCGTGCCGGACTTCACGGGTTAGAGTCTAAGAATCAGTATGAGCAGCATTTTTTCGATCCCTCCACCATTTCCGATCCTTTAACAACTGGGTGTAGTGCGAGCGATTAGTTAACCAATAGTTCTGCTCTAGCTTATTCCTACTTCTATCTTTAAATAAGAAAGAAGTAAAGCTTACGATATTAAAGTATCGAATTTAGGTGTTAATACCATGGCCGCATTCAATATAGAAAATTTCACAACTGTCAACATCAGTTTCAATGACAATTTGAAAAATAATCTTATTTTACTGTCATTAAAAATATATTATCGATAGTAGAAATAAATATGTATATATCTATAAATAAAAATATTCCTGGATATGCTTTAACTAAAAAGCCAATAGAAAGTTAGTTTCAATAAAAATACACTTTCTCTGTAACATATACACTCTTTAATAAATAAAAAAACGGTGTACTAAGTAACGATTTATGATAATAAGTTGAGAGCTCGAGAAACTTAAATGGCAGTTTTCATAATCTTAATATGCTGACAAATCATTTTTTTTTTATATTCGCAAATAAGAAGTCTGAAAAAAAATCTTGTATTTGTCTTGCTATTATATATTAATATATATTTATATTAATATGTTTTATAGCTGCCGTGCTTGCTATACAAGAATTCTCATTTGTTAACAAACTTGACTTTAAACGACGATATATTATCATTTTCGACAAAACATGGACTCCCGTCATTGTTTCCAGAGCTCTCAATTGATATCGAAATGTTACCACGTAAGTGTGAACAAAAAGCTTGATTCATTTAGTGATTGCTTTACATTCAATGTTCAAAATGACCTAACCTAACCTGTAAAGAGTGCTCGGAAGTATTTTAATTGTTCGCACATTTTATCTTAGATGCTCAGTCAGCCAAATAAATACTATAATTAAAATCAATTAAGATTTGCAAAGTGATTATCGATTCTCAGCGAAATAGCGCCGTATCATTAACGTTTCCAACGCTTGAATCGCCAGAAACATGGCCGAAGTAATAATTAAAGTACAAATTCTATCAAAACGCAACTAGGAATAAAAATAAAATTCCATGTTGGTATTAAATTAAATTGTGTCAAATGTAATTTTTAATTACAACAACAGTTGTTCACTTTTATTGTGTTTAATGTCAATACTTGGTGGAAAGGCATTATACTATATTAATAAAAACACAATATTCCTTTATTCGTATTTCCAGATATATTTATTTAGATCAGGACCAGTTTTGCTCATGGTGAGCATTGTCAACTGATAATAAATATAATTAAACAGTGCTATTAATACAAACAACAAATTGAAATGAAAAGGTGTAATAAACAATTGGCATTGAAAATAATTTACAAATTACAATAGAGATTATGAATAAGTGACTCTAAAATAACACAAATTAAAGTGTTTGACACCTCTAACATGTAATTTAAAAAACCATCAAAGAGTAATAATGATAAAGTGGTGACTTATGATTATTAATTACAAACATAATTTCAATTTCGGAATTTTTAAAAAGTGATCTAAAATGATACATTACTAAAATTAAAAACTTTATGATGATTTAAATGCTTTCAAGTAGTATGTATACTTTTACAAAATCTTCTGCAGATTCTGAAAAAGATTTTTTAAAAACCATATCAATTATAATAGGCAAAAAAATGTTTAAAAAATGTATACATATTAAGTATATATAAGAAGAGTTAACGTAGATTAATGTAATGAATATAGTGAAGGGGAACTTACTACATTGCGTTGTATTATAATTTAATAATTTAATGTATCTTGAACACAATTATATTTGATATGTTGCAAAAAAACAGTCAACCAAACGAAACCATACTTTACGATCGTAATAAAGCTTCTTAGTTTTAAAAAAATGTAGACAATTAAGGTTATCATAACTTTACTTATTTCATAAAGGATAGCATATTTTACGCAATCATTTATACTATAGAAGTATGAATAACATAAACTAAAACTCAACGCCGGGTAATCCTAAAATTATAATTATACATCAAAGAGCTTCCTGGAAAAAAAATATTTTCTTTATAGTTGTGGAGCTTTCTTTCATTTGAATCACTTATGAGCTTTCGCCATTATATTTGTTCGCGGGTGTGCTGTTTGGTGAGTTGGGTGGCGCTTTTATCGCTTCACGGTGATCGGTCACCGCCGGAGGTAGCTTTTTGACCATTTCAAACCTGACAGTGTAACAGTTTTTACTTAATTAATTATATATAAATTTACAGCACAAATGTATTATAAATTTTAAATAAAAAGTTGAAATGAATAATTTTTTATTCGTTATAACTTTACGAAACTTTTTCACATCCTCAGTCCCATATTAAGATACAATATATCATGTAGATATATGTATATCAGGGGCGTATATTCAGGGTGTGCAAGGTGTGCCCTGCACACCCGGAACATATGCCCGCAAAATCTAGAACATGAAGTAATATATTTAAAGTATATTTGTTGCACGGTAGTATACAATATTTGGCGAGCGTTGTCCCAAGCGCACGACCTGCCTTCCCATACGACTGCATACAAACGCACAGTTTAGGTGCGCGAATATTTTTGTACGCAACTTTAAGGCCCGAAGTCGTCCTCTTTCTTGACAGCTCACACGTCATGTGTGAGGTTTTTTGGGCGTTCTTTCGAAAATTTCACGTCTCTACTTTTGTATTAGATTATTCTAATAGGTCATTTTTCATTGATATTTTGGCGTGATATAATTTATTACTAATTTTTATACTTCTTTATTTTATTTTACTCTTATGATTACAAATAGTTTACAATACATTTTGATATATATTTTTTCAATCCACGTCCGCTCCGAGTGTGGAGTATATGTCCTCCGAATGGAGGTATTTTGCTACAAGTTTTTCTACGAGAACTGCTTGTCATTCAGTTAGTCAACCTTTTTTCATATACCTGATTGTTTTGCTTAGTTTTTTTTTTATTTTCAAACACAGCACACCCAAAGCTAACACTCTTACCATATGCTACTGATGTATATATGCTATGGACAAAAATTTATTTTACAATATCCAGTTTGTATTCCAAAAATGACTAGTTTCCTTAGACAAATACACGACTGAGTTAGCAAGATATTTGAAAAAGTGCAAGACTATAATTGTTATACTTATAGTTGTTCTTAATTTATATTTTATTTTAATACAACACTATGTTTAGTTACATGAGCTGTCAGTAGACTTTGAGCAATTGTGTGATTTATTATTTGAATGTTGTTTATTTGTATGTAAAAATGCACGCTTTTAAATCATCGCGTTTTTCATCGTATATTAATTATAGCGGCGTAACTACGAAGGAAGAAGGCATGAATTTTTGTGATGTGTAGAAAATGCCTCCCAATCCTTAAAATGACGGAGCGTAGCGAAAGTGATTACTAACCACTATTCTTGTCCTAGCTTTATCTTTATATTCATACTTTTTTTAAAGACAGATCAAGCAAACGATTAAAAAAACACTTTTAGTGTGTTCACTTTCAAGATTTGGTGGAAATGCATTACATTAAAGAAAGGAAACACTCATTTGCACTAATTCCACTTTTATTTAATATTACCAGGACCTCTTTCACTCAGTACAAAAAGTTCTCGCAGAAAAAATTCTGTTGGCATACCTCTGTTTGAAGTTCATATTTTCCATATTGGAAGCAAACTTGGATTAAAAATGCATTTATTATGATTTATATAATAATTGAAAATAAACTTTAACACGTCCCGAATAGGTTAACAAAGGCCCTCCTGTACCTCGGTCAGTCAAGTTTGGAGGTTCGCGCCTCTGGTGACCCTTAGAACTCACAACTTTAAGCACAGAGAAACTTTGAAAGCGTTGCAATATACTTTGAGTATTAATTAAGTTGATTCACTGAGTTAGACTATTTCCTGAAAAATATGAAATATCTGAGAATCTGAAAATATTATTTTCATTGTACTCGAATGAGTTGAGGGGATCACGATTCAAATACTCGAATTGATGAACATGATAACGGATCGTGAAGAAAGCGATTGACTTTATACTTGCCTATTCTTCCTCCTATTATATCCTTCTTATCTCAGAGTACGAAATTGTCTACGAGTGTGATGCTTATGACATTTCGAATAGGCATGGTAAAGAAAAAACAGTTTTTTTTTTCAAATTTCTAGTCATCACAATATTTGTTACTGAATATTCCATAACAATTGACAGCAAATTTCTTAAAGCACTTGAATACAGCTATTGAATACATCTTTCATTTTATCATTATTAGAACATTTTGAAAGTAATCTGTTCTGAATATACGATTTTTCTGATTCAGGGTTTGTGTCTCCGCTACTCGATGGCTGGAAGGTGGCACTGTGTCCAAACATGCGACAAAGCTATTGAATTTGCATTCGTTAACTAAAGAACGCTGCGTCGATTAAAAAAAACATTATTTATACGAAAAAGCTGTCGAAATAAATATACCATACTTTCATAACCGTAACAATCAACTAAATGTTAAGGTTCCTTTACGGAAAATATTTAGAACTAGTTTTATAGTTTGCTTCTTGTGGTAAAATACAGTATTTTTAAATGAAATAATGAATACTATTACCAATTTTCAAAGCATAAAATCTTATTCAAAATATTATTTCAATATTATTGATTTTCCAAAACATAAACTATTTAATGCACAGTAAAAAGAACATTTCAATTCACTCGTTTTCAATTAATAAACTAACATTGTTTATTTTTAAAAAAGATCCAATACATTCAGAAAACTGATGGTGGAAAATTATGAATTATGAAACCTTCGCTTAAAATATGTATCCAACGTATTGCTGAACAATCCTGCGTCACTTAGTATTCTATATTGCACGATATAAATACTGATTGCGTATCACTTACCTTTGTTGCAAAATAACTCTTTTCTATATAATATAAAAGTTAAAAACAAAAATATCAATTTTAATAATGTACAACTTTAAGCTTGAACGATTTTTAGTTTTTAGCTTATATTTATTGTTATAAGTAAAACTTTCCACTTTTAAATATAATACAAAATACATTATTTTCAAAGCACTCGGTATAGAGTTTGAATCGTTGAATCGTACACACGATACACGTATTTACTAAACGTTAGTTAAAAGTCATCCGTGTAGTTGAACGCCTGAAGATGCCGAAAGACGAAACTCAGGTCAATAGTGACAAAACATGGGGAAATGAAAAAAATTGTAACGATTCAAATTTGATATTGAAATTCCACAAAGCACTTTCAGTCGAAATCTTAAATTAAATTATTCGAAACAGTTCATAAAAACAGAAGCTATTTAAAGGCTTCTTTAACCATTCAACTATAGTGTAACACTCATGGTTTTAAGCTATTTTCCACAGCCCTAAAATCATCAATAGTCATTTCTATTTTACAATACATTAATGTTTAATCATTGCGTATAATTATTATTTTTAGTATAATATAAATACTAATGGACGTTAGGCATTGGAATCGGTTTCAAAATATCTTTGATGCGCTAGTAAATTAATTATCAACGCACTGTTCCAGATAAATTACCATAAAACACACCCAATACAGACATTGCCACACACGAGGCGCAAGCAATCTGCACCCAACACGTCAAATGGACCTATCCGTAGTACGAACTATGCAAATGAGTGTGCGCCGGTGATTAAAAAAATAGTATAGGTAGGAAAAAACTAAGTAAGATATGGATTTGATAAGATGTATATTATAAGTTCATTAACATTTTCCGTTTCTTTAGACTTTGTGTGGGCTTGTACAACTAAACTCACCCGAAACTGAGCAATTAAGAGTTTATTTTCTGTGATGTCACGCACTGGTGTAAATGAAAATAAATAAATAATATTGTAGTAAATATACACGCCTGACAATCTTTATTCTTGTTTGTGAACACTGTAAAACAACTTCCTCTTGCTAATATTGAAATAAAAAAACAATTTCAGCACGTTTTATAATCTAAGATTATTAATTACTTTTTAAGTAGCAGACGGTGAGATCATGTTGTTGAATTGATAATATTAAATAAGAATAGCAAGTTGAGAAGAAGTTTAGAATGATATTTTGAATAAAACTATTTTATTTTTTCCTTTAGTTTCAGTTCTTTTAAAAATACGTGCTTTCAAAAAATGCATACATATCGACAGTGTTTCTTGATAAGCTTTGTACTCAAGTTTTTTTTCATTTATGTCCGTTGCCAATGTATATGGCATTCTAATGGATGCATTTCAAAATAAGTTTTTTACGAGAATTCTTTGTTACTCAGTTTCTCAACGATAGAAGGATAGAGCTGGGACAGTACTAGTGGTATATTTGTCATTTTCGCTTTGTCCCATTAATTTTAAGATTAGAAGGCTGGAAGGATTTTCTTATGATATCAAAAACACCCATGTCTTCAAACATAAATCGATTGAAGAAAATGCTGTTCGTTCTTGGACTCAAATCTGTGAGATCCGTCACGAAAGCTTTGTCTTACTCTGAGTGACTACTAATCAATGTATTGTGAAATGTCGACGCTGCACTGATGAGTTCGATGGACAAAATCGACAAAACTATTTCAGATGGAACCCACGTGATACAAAAAGGGCACTAAATCAAGCGTTATATGGACCCGGTATTGATTTTTTTTATTACAAAATTAGTTTATGAGTTTTACGATACCAGGTACATTACATTCAAAAGGTATCCATGATAGGGACAAAAAGCCAATTTTTTTTTTCATAAAAATATTTTTTTTCGTATATTGATTTGAATCATTATTAATGCCAATAAAAAAGGTGCCGGAACGCCGTTCCACCGAGTTACATGATAAAAAAAAGACTGCATATCGACGTTAGTAAAACGTACCTACATATGCAATACACCATCACCGTTCTGGCAGAAGTTGGTAAGTAAAAAAAAGTACAAAATGAGACTCTTGGAGATCAATTCTTTGTCTAGAATAACTTGTTAGGTGAATTTATTTAACGAGTTTGAAAAACACAGCATTTGTATCAATAGTTATTTTTAATGCAGAATTTTTGAAGTTAGGCGATTGTCTTTGTCTAGTAATTCTTAATTTTTAATACATAAGATCGGTATAATAAATTGAAGTTATAATATATTTTGTATTCAAAAGGAAAAAGATGTTGAGCATTAAACCAATACTTTTCAAAAAAGCCAAAATAAGATTTGCATTTATATGAACTTAGATATAAAAATGTGATGTTTCAACTTTCTTACTCCTTTGTATAATCCTCCTCCTAATTTTATCAATTCATTCAAAATCCATGTTATAATGCATTATTTACGTACGTCACTTGCATAATGTTTCATACCAAGTATTTGATACCATATTTGATAAATAGCTCAAAAAGTGTCACAGTCCTGCTTATTTTGATTGACCATAGCTCTCTTCGATGTTTTTAGAAACAATTAAAATTTAAAACTTTAGAATATTCTGTGAATATAATTTCCAAGTCATTTTTAACAGTATACACATTTTCGCCATTATCTGTAGTTTATCATGTTCCATTATTTCTGCATTATTGTGTGAATGTGATTTCACGTGCCCAGCATTTTTCATCATTCTTTGATTCCCAAGATGCTTAGAGAACACATTGCAACCGAATTTTGTAGATTTGCATACAATACTAAACTGGGAAACTGCACAATATATATATCATACCATTTCGGGATGAAATACGCTTTTACAAATCTAGTATTCCTTCAAGAAACAAGCGAATAATTATTGAAAATAAGAATCTCGAAAAGAAGACTTCTTTATATAAAAGGCTGTGCTTTTTACTGTGGGATTCGGATTTGTGTTTTTATGAGTATACATTTTTAAAATCGTAAAAATCCTCAGCAATTACGACTCATTTCAATAAAGTGATAAAGTAGAGTTGTATGAAAGATTGCAAGGGGGTAGAATGGTATGTGTGAGAACGCCGTTATCCCTATAATACTACAATACATAAGAAAAACTTATTTTTTACTTTATAAAAGACTTAAATTACCAAAAACTATTACATTCATGAGGAACAAAATGACCAACTACATATTATTTAGAAAATAACTGTTATATATGAGTGAAGCTATTCTTATTTTGTAGTATACACAACGTCTTATCAACCAATATACGTTCAATTATTGTTTTCCAGGAATATTAAAAAACGTTATTTCATGAAATTTAGTGGGCAGAAAGTAAGAGAATATTTGAGTTGGGAGACGCTCTTCAACAGTATTTTTTGCCAAGTGATATTACTCCATTAATTAAGAACAGTTAATCAATAAAAAAGCCGTAGATAACCATTAAAGAATGCATTTGTACACTTCTTGTCTCCGAATGTTCCATGAAAAAAATATTGTAACTAATTCATACCAGACTATTTCAGTCAAATTTCACGTATGTACGAAATGAACAAAATGTAACGATTTTATTTTTTCGTTTACGCTTTTTTTTAAATCTCGATTAATTTATTCAGACTCCTGAATCAAATATCCCCCTTTATTACACAAGTCGGTTTGCTAACAGGTCCTTGTTTGTAAAACGCCCGAGGTGAAATGCATTCCTGTTCAGTGAATAATTCAAGATATCAAATTAATGATTTACTCCTCATACTTCGTACACTGTACACTTAGATACTAAGTTTAAAGATTGAAGAAGTAATTGAGCATTCGTGTATCAATTAGATTCTTATATGGCAGAGTCGGGATGTTAATTCAGTAGCAGCCTATAAAAAATTGACTCTTTACTCCAGATATAAAATAATTTAATAATAATATAATTGTTGTGGGTATTTAATACATTAATATAAATAACTTTTTGATTTGAATCGTTCAAATTATGTACATTCACACAAATTTTGTCACTAACGACCCGGGTTTCGCCTTTCAGCATCTTCAGGCGTTCAAGTACACAGATGAACTTGAACGCCAGCAATGGCTTTAAACTCAATGATACATTAAATAAACACCAGACATTCATTTACTAAGCGTCAGTTCAAATTCATCCATGTACTTGAACGCCTGAAGATGCCGAAAGGCGAAACCCGGGTCGTTAGTGACAAAACTAGTGTTAATTTACATAATTTGAACGATTTAAATTTAATATTGAAATTCCATCAAGCACCTACTGTCGAAATCTTAAATAACTTTTAATTGTCCTAGTTTTTTATAAAATTTCATAGCAAAAAAATATTTCTGTAGTAATGAACATGTATTATATATAACAGTAGTTTGTTCATTTGAACTGATTGTAACGAAATTTGAGCGCGAAAACTATGAAATCAAATTCGCGTTCACCAATCCATGTTTTGATTTCAGTTACCTATTTGTAACAAATGAATTTTGGTAGTTGTACAAAAGAATGTTACATCGCATCAATATCAGTGGCATATCGACTCCATTGCAAAGTCATACAATACATGAGGGGCGTTTGCATGAAGGTCCCGAATTTCTAGCTACGCTACTGATTAATTTTGTTGTGATTTTGTTATACCATGTAGAATGGTTGTACCCGATAGATAGGGTACCCTAATTGACGTTTGCAATAAGGTCATAAATTTCTAGCTACGCCACTGATCAGTTCTGAATAAATAAGCTTTCAAAATAAGGATAAACAAAAAAAAAGTGTGTCATTGTTCATTATTAAAAAAATGAGTAACAACCAAGTGGAACTATAGTCATCAAAATATTACAAATTCACGCGCCTTACTGAATGAATAACATTTATAAAAACAAATGATAAAATATATTTTTAAAAATGAACAAATACATAAAACCTGAGTTTGATAGTATAACCATTTAAAATGTATTCTAGTCACAAGCCACCCAAGAGCAGTGACGGATTAACCTTTAAATGAATGAGGCTCGCATTTGAGACCTTTGATGTTTAAGAGCCTCAAAAATAGCTTATAGTATATAACCTACATACTTTTTTCAGATGTTGAAATATTTTTATAATTTTACATGGAATTTTATGACGTTTTTTTATGTTTTCCGAAAAACAGGGCCTCCAAATTTTGTTGCGCCTAGATCCTGTCATGTGCTTAATCGGCCACTGCCCAGGAGTATACCAGAAAGAATATACAACATATTCTGGTTAAAAGTTACAATGTATCATGAAAAGATAATGGTCTTTTTCAACTATGAAATAATAATTTTTTCATATAAGTTTTGCGTAATCGACGATAATGAGTGGTTTCTTCAAACTAATAAAAATTGAAACAGATATAAATAATAAAGACTGTGTTAAATAATAATTGTAGGCGATATCCTCATTTTAATATTTAAATTCCATCCCTGACACCGCATTACAATTAGATTCGCCTGGAGATGTAATAAAATTATGACATGGCGAGCCAAGTAACACCCCGAGAAAATTTGTTCTGGTCAACTCGGGAGTCGGGAATTATGGCCGATTACAGTCGCGGGTGCCGACTTACGCAACAACTGCCTACCACAATTGCCAATCATTCTTAGCGATACTTGATTATTTGCACGTCTGCTTGGGGGTACTAAATTAGCCCATCTGTTTCATAAGTAATTTGATCGGTCAAAATACGCATTGACAGGTGAAATTGGTTTGTTAAAACTAAAATGTCAGTCAAAAAAAAAACTAACCGACTTTTCCGAGATTTCCAATAATTTCGTACAGACTTTTAAGTATCCACCCATGATAACAATCGGAATTTTCTTACCAAAACGGTTATATCTTTATTATTAATCCCTGAAAATTCTTGAAAGAAATTTCTCAATCAATTTATGTCTTAGTAATGTTCAAATGATGTTTTTATTTCTTAACACAATTATTCTTCTCCGATGTCGGAAACACCCCATACGGAACGGTACTAAGAAACGATTAGCTAACTTGTATTTTTTTCATTGATCTTAGTATCCTTATTTACTTTCAGCAGTTAGTTTAAGGCGTTTTGTTGACTGACTTAATAGTTGTTATATTTAAAAATAAAGTGTATAATTCTGTTCGGAATCATCGCATACCCAGGAAATTTCCAATTTTACGAATTGTAAATTGAAGTTATTTTTATGCACATGACAAAACGCAGATACGATTTAAATGTTCTTAATTTTTAAATCTAAAATATTACGCAGAAAAAAGCATAACAATCTATCTGGGTATTTATTTTGAGCGGTTTGAAATACCCAACGCAATCACGTGTTGGTTATTACAAACCCTTCAAAATAAGTATTATGCGCGCGTGAATAGCATTACTTGTAAAGAAATACATCGACATTCATAAATACCCTCAAATAAACGGGATGATGAACATTGTTTAAGTACTTGACATAACTTTAATATAAAAATCAATATTTTAATCAGACATACCATTTTTCCACGAAAAATTTTCATCATTTTCTATAACTATTTTTCCCCGAAAATAAAACCTACAACAATTTCGACATACCTACACGGTAACTTTCAAAAACAAGATTTTGTTAATTAACCATGAAAATTTATAGTACATCTATCCCTCGATTTACACGGTAGATAGGTTCCTGATAAAAACGTGTAAATCTAAATTGCATATTTTTAAATGTAAAACCGTGTAAATCGAAAAATTCCACGAAAAACGCATAATTTGGGTGTTTTCTAAAATACATAAAAAAACAAAATTATTAAAAAGTAGAAACATACGTATTCTTTTATTAATTAAATAACTAATGGTTCTTATTGTAGCTTCATTCATGCTTTATAATTTAGCAACATCTATTACTCTTTCTCCGTTTTGTAAAAGATCCAATGTTTTTATTTTTTTGCTAACGAAATAACTTTTCTTTTTACTTCCTTCGACATAATAAGGCTACAAATATTATTCAAGATATAAAACACGTAATTAAAAATTATGTACTCGTTTTTTACTTACGAATATGAAGAATTAAAATTTTCAAGTAAATTTTTTTAAATCGTGTAAAAGCGAAAACGTGTAAAAAATGTACCGTGTAAATCGAGTGATAGGTGTATTATACAATATTCCAGCATCAGATTTCAGCCCCAAATCCCTGATTTATGAACTTAACAATTAATATTTTGCTTTGTTTTATTGGAGACATTTGAAACACTGTCCGCTACATTTTGCTTTACAATAAATGTTTACATGTTTAGTTCTAATAATGGCAACTTTAATTATGCTAAACGTCGCACGAAGGGGGATGTGTAATCGACCCCACCGATTTTATGACTTAGCATAATAATATCATATTTTCTTGCTACATTTGTAATAAACAATAATTCATCAAGATGGAGTTTTTCTATTTTAATTGAACCATAATTTTTGATTTGAATGAATTTTCCGCGTGACGCAATTATGAAAAAGAAATGCCAGTTGGATTATTCAAATTCTGTTTATTTTATAATGTTTTGTAACCCTGACGAATCAAATAAAAGAAAGCAAGTTTACTTAATGTTTTTTAAACCTTTTTTAAATTACTAATAACATAAAACAATGCAATGAAAACATTTTCAAAATATAAACGCGATGCTGTCTCGATTTTAGAGTGAGCAGATACTTTAAGATGAGTTAATTCAGTTTTTACCGTTTCTGATTGTCAAAACTATCATTCATCTGAATCATTAATAAATTAAGAATATTAAGAACAAATCTTCTTTGGTTGATTGTCTTGCCCTAAAACATTCAATTACACTATGGAAGAAACGTATTAACCAAAAAAGTATTCTCGTATAAAGAATTCAACGTTGATAATGGACCGTATTCCTTTTTGAAAAATTTAGTGAACCCATGAATTCGTTTAAGATTAAAAGAAGATAACAATCATAAAAAGATGCACACCAAAAATATATGGGATGATTTTTGTTTCGTGGATTTAAATGCATTCAAAACCGTAATTATTATTTTCCGTTTCCTTTTAGAATCTGTGAATTTAAAATTGTTGAATAGTGTTTAAATAAAAATGAAAACAGTTTTTCAGAAGATAATTTAAGCTAATACGTATGTTTAATTATTCACGTGCGGTTTTTTCATGATTTTATTTTTAATCAGCTTAATTAAGCATTGAACTATCTTAATCGTTTTCATGTGTCATACAACAAAAAATATAAACCAGTCTAACTGGAAAACGTTTATGTTTGATTTTTATTTCCCAATCTATGTTATTAATAATATAAGATAAGGTATCTACTCCTTATTTTCGTTCGAGGATTATTTAATGCGAAACAAGATACCATTACATTACATAGAATATAATTATTCAATACTCTACGACAAGGTCAACAAATAAATTGACCATGGCCATATTCGAAAATACTCATCGGTAAGTGAAGAATACGGAGAAAAGCATCATGAATGTGCTTACTGCTTACACATCATTGATTAAATAAAATAAGTTCCATAACGAATTGCCGCCTTCCGTTTAAAGATCATTTGATTGTTTTTTAATTAAAAAGGCTAACGCTGAAAAGTTTAGTTCAATTGTTCATCTTTTTTTTTTTAACCATGTCCGCTCCCAATGTGGACCATATGGACTCCTAATGGAGTTTATCTCAACATAAGTGTTTCTACGAGAACTGCTTGTTACTCAGTTGCTCAACCTCTCTTTATCCAAAGAGAGTAGGGTGGTTGTTAAGTTTGTTTTAGTGATTGATAAAAAAAAATCAATACATTTATAAATTACTTTACAAAAAACTTAATAACCAACAATATAAAAAAAATATAGTATTTTTAAACTCGCATGCAAAGCACTCTTTCTGGTCAAATACAACATTACAATCCTTGATTAGTGAATATTTTGAGTTCATTTAGTTAAGTGTCATTATTTATTCGAAGAAAAGTATGCCAAAAAGATAAGTGTTATTATGGTCGTCATTGGATCTAATCAGATTGCCTCAAAAACATGTTCAATTGTTAAATATCGTGTTCAATTTTTTGATGAAATTTGTATAATTTGCACTCTAGAGTTATTCTTTAAGTATTGAGTACATCCCAAAGAAACCCAAAGTGTTAAATATATTCCAAACATTTTCTTTCGTTAACTTTTTCAATTCTAAGTTTAAGACCACTGAAACTTTTCGTATGAAAAATTCTGTCGGCAAATCAATCACATAATAAACCCTTAAGCAAGCATTGTAGCAAGACAAACTTTGTTTTCCTCGGATAGTAAAAATTAAAATACAAATAATCTAACTTTTGTATCAAATAAAATACACAGGTATGTGCTGTTTTTTATTATAAGTTTTTATAACTATCTAATAACGGTAGTATTGAATAATTAAAGATTGTGTACGAATCAAATTAATAATAATAAGAAAATATGTACTAATATTTATAGATAAAATGTCTTATATTTACTTTTGCCTGTCTAGTATACAACTAAAACTCCAGCATAATAATATAAATTATTTTATAAAGTAATCTTATGGGTATGTTCAGTAATTGAACATTTTAATTGAAAAAAAATCTTCCGTATTTTGATTCATATTGATTCACCGCTCCATATTTTACGAAATAACTTAGTTTAGTCATGGAGATAGTGAAGTCTGAGAATTGTAAATAACTATTTGCGAGAAAAGGCTATTTTACAAAGTGGATTTATTTACAATTAAATATTTAATTAACTCATAATACGAACAAAAGATGAGTATTTTTCGTATGTTTTTATGCATAAGAATATGATATCATTTTCCAATTTCCAAATTTGTATATTTTGTGCAAACTTTAATAAATAGTAATTATTTAAAAAAAAATACAAAATAACCAATTTCCTTTTTAATAAAACAACATACGTACAATGAATGGCTAATAATCTGCAAAACGGTTCAAAAGAGTTTTATTGCATTTTTTTACCTGTGGATAAATAAATATAGCTATGTAAAACAATACTTCAAACAGTTATGAAATGTTATATAAGCACATTATTAAAAGGATTTTTATTAATAATAAAAAGGTATATAACAATAAATTCTGAACACTCCTCAAAGCGGCATAATTTGTGTCACCCTCAAAAGCTCAGTGCAAGAGTTAGTAATTTTATTATATTTATATATAATTATCTACGGATAGTTAAAGTGTTATCCAGTTTTTTTTTAAATATTTAAGATCTATATCAAAAAATACGTGATTGATATTATAGTCGTAAGATAACATTAGGTACCTTTATCTTTCATAAGAATATTTGATAAGAAATTAAATATGTTTGGTACCTACCCATAAACTTCACTAAACCATCAACTTTCTGCTTTTGCTAGTAGCACTTAATATTCATAATATTAATAAACTGTAAACACTGTAAATTAATAAACTTTGCACTTGTTTGACAGTAAGCTTATCCCGTTCGTTATTTGACAGTTCGTCAGGGCCGGAAGCTCTGTATCGAAAGCTGTTACGGATTTGAGGGCACGGCCGCGTCGGACGGTCGGCTGCCGCGCTTTGAGCGAAGGATGTTGTGGGACAAGCCACAACTCCGCCGAAGCCTCCGCCCATATCCAACAGTGGCGCGCTCTTCGGTTTAACATACTCTTTAGCTAATATTCCGCTAGATAATTACCAAATTCACAGACAAGATTTTGCCCAATTCGATGTCATTTTCTAAAGTTTGTTCTTATACATATTGTACACATTTTAACCAATATGAAAAATAATATCTGTCGCAAATCTTCGTGGCGGTATTTATGGTTTCATTTTCTTGTGTATTCTCGAGATACTTCATCTCTGCCGTCAACGTGACCAAATATTAAATTTAAGATTTGGATTCGAAGAATTTGTATTTCTAAAAAGCCAATGCTTAATATCTGTTACAGCATTTGAATATATATATTAAGTACAAAGTCTTTATAAGTATAAAACATCAAACGAAATTTTGAATGTTTATTTCTGTTATAATCAACTGAAAAAAAACAAATCAGACAGAAAATAATATGAAATTTACAAATCCAGGTTTGTAAAGTTAATCCTAATCCATTCTTACTAGAAAGTCTGGATTTCTTATAATTAGACGATTGACCTTTAATTGTCATTAGACATTTAATTTAATTTAATTGAAATTAGCGCTGAGTAGTCTATGATTATTTTTCTAAACGCAAGCTTCCGGTATCTTATTAGTTTAATTGAGGATTAAACCAGATTATGAAATTAGATTAAGAAAAAAAACATAAACACTTTATCTATCGTTTGTCGCATTAATCGTTTTCCCGCATATATTGTTTTATTCATGCCTTGTATATGTATATATTAAAGTAAGTTCCACTGTGTAAGAAATGGCATCTTAAAATTATACATTAGTACGTATAGACCAACTTCTTGTCATAAATATTATTTTTGTTTCTTGTTTGTATAAGAATTTGAATAATTTATCACATTTTTAAAACATTAAATTTGTAACACTAACTCTTAACCAAAACCCTTGTTTCCTTACAATGTTTACTAAAATTATTCATTAAATAGTAAAAAAAAACGATTATTAATAGATCACGTATTTGATTATGAAATATCAATTGATTTGTTTTTGTTTATAGCTTTAATTCATGACTTTGAAAACATATTACGGATCTGGAAAGATGTTGAAATTTTCTTCGATTATAAGATAGGAAATCAACAATTTCCGATTGCAAAATATAATCAAAACACTACAAGAAGTATATATGCACCTGTTTTTACAATCCGATTTCGTAATCTTTTTTTACAAAACTAGAAAAAATATTTTCCCTACGCCTTTGAGTTAGATTTGTCCTGTTTTGGCTTAGCCAATAAGCAAAGCTCTAGCTCAAAGCTCAACACATTTGATTCAATAAAGTTTGAGCGAGATAGCAAACATTATAATCCGCAGCCCTACTATTACAAGCTGCCGAGAGTGAGCGAGTCAACAACACGTTATTAATTCATATCATTATTCTATAGGAGGCGTGGCTATCTAGGATAGAGTTCAAATTAAAATAGCAACACATTCCATTTGCTCAAATTCGTGCCCGGAAAATCAATAACAGCATAGAAAATATGTATTATTAGGCAAAACTAGTCTTTACTTACAATAAAAATACAGAATGTAATCGTTTAGATATTTTGATTAGATGTTACATTATATTTCTCGGTATCTTCAAAGTTTGTTCCTTTTTTGAATTGATTATATTTAATCATCTGAGAAGAGAAAGGTGTTAAAGGATATGTCATTGAAACTCAAAACGTCTTAAGTCTTTATTTAAAAAGTAATTAACGTTAGATTCTGTGTTAATTGTATCTATGTGGTATAATCGCATGCAATATAATTAAGATCTAAGACAAATGCGTGCCGGGAATCACAAGCGCGTGCTGTGCATAGGTGTTTTTTTAAGCATATACATAGTAAATTGGGGCATAGTGTACATCTTTTTATGTCAAATGGTTTTCCCATCTCAATATTTTTTACTTTTTAGTTTTAAATGATCGAACATACATTTTTTTTATAATCAGGATTCAGGACCAGATACAAAACTTTGTAAATTATTTATGACATATCTACTCGCTGGCAAAAAAATATATATTAAATGGCTATCGAATATTGGCAATAATTAGTGTTTATTATAATGAATAAAATATCTTTTCACTAAAAGTTCGCGTCATAAACACTATTGAACAATTTTAGCAACATCATTTAATGGTGAAGAACATACATACAAAACTGACAAACATCTAGTCCTCACCGATTAATTATTTAATACTTTTGAAAATGTTGGTTACAATTCACATACAGTTGCATAATTAAATATATATTTATTTATTCCACGCTTAACTTTTTTCTTTAAAATATTAATATTATATTCAACAATCCGTTATTTATTTTGACATGGAACTAATAAAACTTATTTACATACATAAAATTCATTGCCAATGCGCTGACTAATTAATGTATCTTTTATTAAGTTGTATCACCTGTATAAGAACAGGTATAAGCAATGGTTTATAAGAGCAGTGTTTCTCAACTTTTTTGGGCCCCTTTTGAGTGTCTTTATTTGTCTGTAGCCCCTCTTACCTTTTTTTTTTTATCTTTTTTGAATTTCATGTAAATTTAAGAATTTGCGGATTTCCCAGAAAACCAGCGTGGGACCTTTTTTTTAGCTCTTCCGAAGATTTCGAATCCTGGAAATTTGCGTGATTTTTTTTTTAATTCCTTAGGGTACTCAACGTTGTACCCACCACCACCCGCTACGGCTTCACACTCTTCTTATAGGGTGAATTCCGTAGCGTAACAACGTTAGTCGTGTTCAAAATTTTGCCAGAAATGTCCCGAGAAGAAATTCTTCAAGACTTTGTTGCATGCACTACAGTGTGCAGAAATTAAAAGTTAATAAATAATTAAGTGCAGTTGAAAATATGAGATTTCATCTATTTAACTCAACTCTTTTTCCAAATGACGCGGATAATTCTTTAAATGCCCTATAATTTGCATGATTGCAGAAATTTTTAGATTTCGGGAAGTTTGCTCGTAGCCCTCCCCATCAACTGTACTGTTGCTTCTCAAATCTGAAAAAAAATCTCCGTGCCCCCCTTGAGACATACTGTGGACCCCTGGGGTGCCATTGGACCAAGGTTGAGAAACTCAGTATTAGAGGGTATGTGGGGGAGAGGATACGACATATAGCTTCTATCATATTCATAGAAACATTATTCATATTCTTTAGTTAAATCAAAATATTCGATCATTAGACAAAAAAGTTAAGTGCATTTACGGTCAATAATATATTAAATATTCATTTTATCTTTCACCAGGGGTAACGAGAGTTTGTGCACAATGTCAGAAGTCATTGTTTCAGTTAAATATTAAGGATTGCTATAATCAAAGTAAATATCGTTTCGGCTTATTAATAATTGGGTACATTGTATTTTTTTTTAAAATATGTTATAGTTCAGGGATAGTGAACCTATGATACACGTTATACAACGGAAAAGGTGAATTTTATCAAATCAAACAGTAGCAGTGTGTATATGGTTAGATTCTTCTAACTACAAACTACAAATTGATATAATTTAAGATTTCGACTGAAGGTGCTTGGTGGAATTTCAATATTAAATTTGAATCGTTCAAACTATGTACATTCTCACAAATTTTGTCACTAACGACCCGGGTTTCGCCTTTCGGCATCTTCAGGCATTCAAGTGCACGGATGAACTTTAACTGATAATTTGATAATTGACTGACAAATTGATAATTGATAACTGACAAATTGATAATTTGACACCAGACAAACAAAATAAATTTTGTATTTACTTATCAGATGATACTTTTTTTTATAAAATATATGTAATATTTTCGATAAATGGAATTTCTTAAGAACATATTTTGATTGACATTTTAACTTACTTTTCATATTATTAATCTCACATGCAAAGATTTTTTAAGAATTATATATAATTTTTAGAATATTTGAAAAAAAAAAGTTTGTCATTCATGTTATAATAAGGTATACGACACTACAATGAAATATCGTAAACGTATACACGTAAAAAATGTTACGACTACAGCACTGGTATTTGGCAAACATCGAAATTTGATGTTCTATGACGTATATTTTGGGAAATCTACTATCAAATTAACTAAACAAAAATTGTAGGTTATTTACGAAACAATTTTTCATTATGACAAATTAATCAAAACATTTTACTAAATTAATAACTGATGTTGGCTAAATGTCGCTTAGAGCCTTTTAATTACCCAACGTTGATAACATCAACTTCGATTGGTGTGTAAACGACTTTTTATCCATTATTCCAAAGTACCCGATAAAGTAACACCTCCAAAATATGTTGCCTTAATTACATTGCACCAAACTGCCCGTAAAAAGAAATTGCTTTATCAAAACAGTTTTCCTGAGATAAATTATTGTTTTAAATATACTATGCAATTCAATAAAATGGACATCATTTTTCTTAATACTTTAATAGAAGCGAAGCGAGATAGAGCATACGCCCAAAACGAGGGAGAGGCTCAAGATTTGATTATCTAATGGTCGTCAAAAAGTACACACTAATACATTTCATCACTAGTACGTTTGTAAGTTGGCACGTATAAAAAATATTATATTTTCGAATTACTAATGCCAATCGCCAATAATGGCCAAACATTAGTTTCGGGTTATGAGAATACGGGAATGTCTAAAAAAGGTCATTAAACTTTATGTACATAATAATTATTTACAGTTACTATATAATATAACGACTGTTGAAGGGAAAATTACGTAAACCACAATTTTACAGGAGGCGCACAAAACGTTGTTTGATGATTTTGGGCCAAAGGCAAATTATGACATATTCACAACCTTTAATTTCACGTAGACTAATAAACTGGTTTTTAATTGACTTAATCTAATATTATTTTCATATATTTTTTAAGCAAAACCTTTTTTTAAATCTTTTTTCTCGGAATTTTCACGTGTCTTTATATGTTCACATTTAAAAGCTAAATTTAGATACTAATTCGAAATTTTCAGCTTACATCCTTTTTATAGAATGTATATGAAGTTGTATATATTGTGATTATCAAAAAAAACAAGAATTTAAACTTAAATATTATATTTATTTAATTTGTTACCATGTCCGCTCCTAATGTGGAGTATATGGACTCTTAATGGAGTTTACCTTAACAGAAGTTTTTCTACGAGAAATGCTTGTTACTCAGTTGCTCAATCTCACTTTTTCCAAAGAGAGTAGGAATAGAAGGCTGGGACAGGACTAGTGGTTAACTAATCACTCTCGATACGCCCCCTTTATGGGATAGGATGAGTGGGAGGGGGAATTCAAGACATCATATACATCCATGCCTTCGAACAGAAATTCACAAATCGAATTAAAAATCAATTGATAAAACTGTCCGTACTGGGATTTAAGCCCGTGACCTCTGCAACCGAAGCCAACGACGTTGACCACTAGACTACACAGGCGGCATATGATTAAAAAAACCTAAATTTAATATTAACCTTTTTGGGATTTGAGACCAGACCCATTTGGTCGCTAAGACACTGCTTTTAAAACCATCGCAGTCGATAATGTATAATATTAAAACAGTGACTTGCGTATACATTATAAAATATGCTTATATGATGCATCAGTAGCAAATGTTTGAACGCACCTAAAGTTAAATTGGTCTTACACTTAGTTAGTCAAATTATTAGTCCCATGAATATCTGCATCAGACCAACACTGTTAGGGAGTAGATTCATTTGTTTTTCTGAATGACGGCCGTTAAATCAGTGGCTGTGTGTCAAAGTGAATAATAGTCGAGAAACCAACGATTATATGGGCCCGTTAGGGGTGAAATAGGAAAACGTTTTTCTTGAACTTTTAAGTACTATCACGTTTTTAATTGAGGTTTTGGTGGATTTCATATTTTAATTTTACGGAGATATACACTATTGCAATGTGCATTAACTGAGGTTACTTTACTTTTGCGATACTTTAATAGGTGAAGAATATTACAACGAATCTAACTTATTTTTTTCTAAAATATCACTCGGCTCACTTCACCTCTGATGGACCTATATTCATTGTTGGATAATTTTATAGTGTTTCCATAAAATTAAACTTTAACCGCTGCCTATTAACAAATTTACTATCTTATAGTAGAATACATATTTTTAGTTTTTTGAATACAATCTTTTGTGACACTATTGTTCATAAATTTAAAACTACAAAAGAATTTTTCATTTAAAGAGTGCAAGTAAGCAATACAAAGAATTCAAAAACTGCATTACTTTATATTGCAAGAATTATTTCAGTGAATTCAAAAAAGTAAGTAAATTTTTGACTGCTTCGGTATTATAAATACATCCCAAAAGACAGTTACCTACAAAAGGCGTTTCCTTTACCCCGTATAACTGCCACCTTTCAATTATAACGTGAGACCAACCCTTAATTAAAGGTTCTAGATAAGAAGAAGCCACAAAGCAACCCTTCATTATGTCATATTAAATTGATATTTTTATCTTAAGACTGCAATTACTGCTCGCTCCGATGATTTTGCATTAAAAAATATACTTCCGAAATGGTTCAGATTTTTTCGGTCATTATAAATGGATTTACGGTTTTTTTTTATTAAAAAATAAATTTGTATCTTTCGTTTTGTTATTTTGAATAATATATCATATGAAAAAAAGTAATCTTTGCTACGTTTTTAGTAATTTCTTGATAATCCAAAAGGTAAAAACCAGTAGAATTATTAATACATCAATTTTATGAAAAAAAAGTAATTTATGAAAAGTTGCCGCCGAATCGTATTTTAGTTTTTTAAATATAAAAATATAATATTTAAATGTATATTTCTATTAAATTAAATATAGCATACGGCTAGATGACTCCATAATTTAAATTGTATTCAAAAAGATAAAACACTATTTTGTACGTATTCCACATTTATTTAATATGAATGTCTTGTCCTATGGCGCAGTGGTTAGCGTTGTGGGCTTCCATGCCAGACTTCACGGGTTCGAGTCTTAGTACGAACAGCATTTATTGTGTTTGTAATATCTTTCCCACCATTTTCAATTATTTAACAACCGGGCGTAGTGAGAGCGATTAGTTAATCACTAGTCCTGTCCTAGCATTATACTTCTATCCCTAATACTCTCTTTGAAAAACAGGGGTTGAACGACTGAGTAACAAACAGTTTTTGTAGAAAAACTTCTAAAAAAGTAGGCCATCTGCATGGGTGTTTGTAATGTCTTCCCCACCATTTCAAATTCTTTAACCACCGGGCGTAGCGAAAGCGATTAGTTAACCATTTGTGCTGTCCTAACTTTATCCTTCTATCCCTACTACTGTCTTTGAAAGAAAGAGGTTGAACGACTGAGTACCAAACAGATCTTGTAGAAAAACTTCTACAAGACCATTTGCTCAACATTGGGAGCGGACATAGATAAATAAAATAATAATATGATCAGTACATTTTAGACTGATTTACACACGAATATCTTCAGTTGGAAATGCTTGTCACGAGCGAAACTGGTTTTGATCAGATTAGATAAATGTATAATAAATACAAAAGAGTGTTTACTTTTTTTTTTGATATCGTCCATTATCACAAAGTATTTACAGTAGACACAATAAAAGTGAATTTCAACCGTCTCAAAAAATCTCTTCGGAAATTAATTTTACCATCAATCAAATAATCACCACTATACTATATGTTCTACTTTTTAGAGTAGCAATATTTAAACACATGAATTATTGGTCTCGACCGCTGCTACCGGTGATTAGGCATGCCTTTGCAAGTTTGCTTACCTGTCTCTATGCGTCGGTATAATTCGCGCTGCGGCGCGTCGGGCGGGAGCTTTTAAAAGCTTTTTTTCTTTTTCTTTCTGCGTGCTTATTATGTCGAGTTAGAAAATACGAGCCAAAATACATACATTATATCCAACTCATGAATGAAATGAAAATTTCGACGGTACGTACGATAATTTTGTTGACTATTTGTAGAAATATTTACATAACCTACGTATTGTCATTTTAAGATTTATTTATTACACAAAGAATTTTAATGTACTAGACACCATAGAGCAGTGGTTTCCAACCTTGTTACTGCGCCTCCCTTTGAAGAAAAAAAATATCTTCGCGCCTCCTCATCCTTTATTTCATATAGTAATAAAGACACGTTTTAAAGAGTAAATAAATATTTTGAACTGTTCGCGCCTACCTTTGCAATACTCCAAACCTCCCATGTTGGAAATTGCTGCCATCGAAGATATCTATACATTTTTTTTAGCCATGTCCGCTCTCAATGTGGGGCAAATGGCCTCCTAATGGAGGTATCTCAACAGAACTTTTTCTACGAGAAATGTTTGTTACTCGGTCACTCAACCTTTCTTTTTCAAATAAAGTAGTAGAGATAGAATGAAAAGGCTTGGACAGAATAAGTGGTTAACTAATCACTCTCGCTGTTTTCAGTTATTAAAGAATCAAAAATTGTGGGAAGGAATTTTCAGACATCGCAAACACCCATGCATTCGAATGGAAATCGATAAATCTATAGAAAACATACTGTTCGTACTGGGACTCGAACCCGTGAGATCCAGCACGGAAGTAAACAACTCTAACCGCTGCGCTATATGACACGACATTAAATTTATACATTTCCCAGACTTTATTTGAAATATCACGTAAATCCTTTTGCATCTATAATATAAAGTTTCGATCTCAATCAGTATCACATATCTTCGACTAGTTCTGATAATGTTTTACCCATCACCAAGGATATTAAATAGACTTTCTGTATATCAGGAACTATAGTCTTAGAAAGAGAGAAATATAATTTGTTGTCAACTTACGACTGCAAACTTAGCTTTGTGATTTGGCAATATTCCCTGGTCAGCTATCATTAATGTTCGCATAATTTGTTATGAGAAGTTCTGAGATGATAAGTTTCCATTATATTTTCAATTGCAGTATTCGTAATAATAACAGTTTAATAAACCTCATACGCATTTTAATGAAACCATTCTTATAATAAGTGAGCAACATTTTGCAATTTTACACTTACATAACCAATTTTTAATATGCAACCTTTAAGAAGTGTTATTAGCTCTCATTTTTCATTCAGAGCTTTACGCCCAACGTATAATTATTGCATTAGTATTTATATCAAAGCAGAAAACAGTTTGCATGGACTCTAATATGGGGAAAATGTAGTATATAGAAGTACTTAAACATCTTTAAATAAAAGAAAATTTACTATTTATATAACAGTCAACATGCCTCTTGATCTTAAATACTTATTGATTTCTGTGAATCTTAAGCTATTAATTTAATTGTATATTCAGCGGTGGGCTGCCAATATGCTAACAAGGGGCTTTCTTTATTTGAAAGAAATTATTGGCGTTCTGGGAAAAAAAGTGTTTTTTTGACACTACGATGCAATTATATGCAATACCTAAATAAGAAATCAATTGTTACTTAATACACTTATAATATGTGACAATATGCAATTTACCGTAAACTTTACAATCTAAATGGCTAAAAATTTACTACTGTGTATATTGAAGCTATCCTAGATAGTATATAAAAATCACAAATTGCAGTTATACACTAATTTGATCTGAAAAATTGTTTTTTTTTTAAATTAACAAGGGGCTCGCGCGAGCCCCTCCGAGCCTGCTCCAGCGCACCTCATGTATATATTAATAAGCCCCATTAGCATTAATTGGTCACATTAGCTTGAAAAACAATTTAAAATTGGTACAATAAGTATTTCATTTTATTTTACACATTTCTGTGTGTATGATTTTTAATTAAACTCAATGACTACGATGTTCGCCAGACAATAAATTCGCCTGCTGTGGCCCAATTGGTTAGAGCTTGCTCTACCGATCACGCAGATCTGAGTTCGATTCCTGGTAAGATCACAGTGAGTTTGTCAATTATTCAATTCAAAGTTGTGATCAAAGACTGGGTGTTTGTGATGTCAATTTACAATATTTTTCTCCTCCCATTTTTCTGATCCTTTTATAACTGGGTGTAGCAATAGCGATTAGTTTACCACTATCCATGTTCTAGCCTTAAGGATAAGGGTATTTCCATACTTCTCACTTTAAAAAAAAGAAGGTGAAAAGTGAGGTTGAGCGACTGAGTAACAAACAGTTCTCGAAGAAAAATTCTGTTAAGATACCTCCATTAGGAAACTATATGCTCCAAATTTGGAGCGGACATGGATAAAAAATGATTGAAAACGTAAACTTTTTAATCAGTGGATATCTCAAATTACGCCGTTTTTTGACAGAACGTTGTTTTAACATCATCAATGTCTAATAATTTTTCATCATTGTCAAAAGTAGCCAATAAAAACTTTCTTAATTTATTTATTACCTAAATTTAATGTTTAAGCTCGTCGTTTTTCGTATGACCTATAATTATTGTTTGATGTACAAGTAGGTACTCGCGCGCGCACATCGAGGCCTTCCAAAATAATAAAGGGTAGAGTGATTGATATAATGCGCATAGCCACGCGCAGGTCGCGTGCGAGGGCTCGTCTTCGGATAACATCGTGTAATACCGGCAAGGGTATAATCACCCGAAATATCGAGAGATTTAAACTGAGCTAATACAGCACAGGGGCTTAATTTTTGAAATCGTGCATTTGACGCGTGTTGTCACCAAATATTTTTTTTATCTAATTTCTAAAAAAGCAATCAGTGGCAGATTAACCTATAAACCAATAAGGCTAGCGCTTAGGGTCTCTTAATTTTAAGAGCTTCAAAAAAGACTTTTATTATATAACTTATATTTTCAGATTCAGGTTCAGATTTATATTATTTTTTTTTGTAATTTTCTGACGCTCTTATGTTATCCAAAAAAACAGGGCATCCAAATTTTATTGCTCCTGGGCCTCCCGTGTGCTTGATCCACCACTGTTAACAATGAATAATAAATAACAGTATCAGGTCTAACCTAATTTTAATTCATAAACAAATGTTGAAAAATTTAGCAGTTAGATAAAGAATTTAATTGAGGAATTGAAAGTCATGAGGAAAATGTGTAGATATTTTAGCATTCGTCCAATGTCAATCTCATTAGCAATTTACATAATGCTGCTAACTGATTGTACGTATACTTCTCCGAGTATTTATATCGGAGATAAACGTATATGATATAATAAATTTTCTGTCATCTTACTCGAGATCAAGGAGAAAATAAATCACAAAATCAAAATTAACTAACCATACTGGGATTTGAACCCAACCCGAAATATTTAAAAACAATTTAATATAGCGAAACTGGTCCTGACCTTCTAAACAAAGTGCAAACAAAGTACAAAGGAATATTGTGGTTTTATTAATATAATTCCTTTTCACCAAGTATTGACAGTGACCACCCTAAAAGTGATCAATCAAATATAACTTAATAATATACTAATTGTATGTAACAATACGCAATATATTTTTTAATTCATCAATTAAATATAAATATGTACCCAACTACCTTATATTACTATAAAGAAGAGTTCCAAAACACAGAAATGAGTATGATTAATTTCGCTACAACTCCACATTTCAAATGTTACTAGCTGTAAGCCCGTTGCCCAGCAACGTGAGATTTTTGTTGCATTGTGTTTAATTTAATTTAATTTTATTTTATTTTATTTAAAAAAGTGGAGACTGGAAGGTGTGAAATGTGGTCGGACAGACATTATCGGCTATTAATATATAGATACTCAAACCGTAATAGATAAAATATTTTATTTGTCAGAAATTGTAATTAAGTCGCAAGCTCCCTCTAACCCTGTAAACAATTAATTTAAATTATCTTAAATAATATTTTTATACAATAAAGGAAAACTGTAATAAGCAGATAGTAAATTATTTTTTTCTCAACAATACCTCCAACCGAATATTTACAATATTGTAACAGAATGACTAAGTACGAAGGTAGGTGAAGAACTCGGCAAGATATCGCCCGTGTACAGCCTCATTATTCGGGTAATTACCCGAAGATGCCTCATAGTAATTTCGCCAAACAACGCAATTATCGAAAGTGAGTTTTTATTTAAAACAGATTTCGTTTTCGCCCGCGTCTCCAGGCGACCCTGCTATTTATTTTCGCATGCTCTTCTGATTTCTTTTTATAGTCTCATTATTTCCTTCGTAATAATTATCCGACCGACCTTAATATTGCCAATTATCAATAACCCATCTATTTTACCTTATTTCACACAGACGATTTATTAAACTATTGCTCGCCATGAGCGAACCCGGTCCTGATCTTGGTAAATAAAAGTGGGAATAACTACAAATGAATACTGTGCTTATCTCAATACAATAAAACCTCCATTTACACTAAAGTCACAGTGTAATTCGAGGTAGTGTAATTGGGGGAGTGAATCTCATAAAAAATTAGGGATTTGGTTTTTTCCGCAAAAAATGCAAAACTAAGATTCCCCTTAGTTTTTCAAAAAAAATATGGGTGAAATATTTAGTTACTAAGTGACAAAATGCACAGCGCGCCATAATCCAACACATAGACAGTCGAATGGCTATACTTGTATAGCCTGGAACGTGTTGAATACACAGACGACCGTCTCGTAGCAACGACAATGTAATACGACAGTGCAATTGGGGGATTTGTGGTGAATATTTCAAGCCAGCGCGTGGTTCGGCGTAGTGTTATTGGGGGTTCCACTGTATAATGCCTTTCCGCCAAGTATTGACAGTGACCACTCTTAAAGTGACTCTAAATTTCAGAGCGAGTCAATGAATATTGTGTTTTCTCTTAATTAAGAGAGTTGCCTTGTAAGCGTATTGGTAGCCCACCACTGAAAAAATATGAAGTTATCTCTCGCGGCTCGGAGACTACAAAAATACTTCTTTGCCGATGGGGATCGTTTAGAGACCCCAGTGGTTTCCTCATTATTGGCCTTATTCTAATGAATTTCAAAAAAAAAATAGTCTAACGGCTTTAAAATATCTCTCTGCATCATTCCTCATACATTTTTTTTATAAAAATCTGTGGGTTTTTAATAAATAATCATATTTTAAGTTGCGCGTAAAAAAGACGTCATCCCAGCACACATATGAAATTACAACTGACGAATTTAGCCCAGCTATCTTACGAACGATCGTTGTCGCGGGCGCTTATCGCCTTATCGCCTTATCGCGTTATCGCGTATTTATATAGACTACAAAAGGTCCAAAAAACTATGATATAAGAATACCTAAATTATAAACATTGTATCACCCATATTAAAATAGATATTGAAGAAAATGTGGGTATTGGGGTCGCCTTTTTTGAGCTTAGAACCGGAAAAGTTATTCAATTAGCGAGATGTAAAAATACTCGATTACGATTTGTTGAAGAAAAACCCTCTGTAGGTTTTGACAGTCATAATAAGTGTCTTCTTGTCTGCAATGTATCCAATATTTCATCTTTTTAATTTTTTGAAAATTTCTTTTTTATTGGATAATCGATTCTTCTAAAAACATCAAATTATCCACACACTCGATGATAGGGTGTCTGACACTTTCAATTTTCTTTGAATTAAATATACCCCATTTCCAATCTCAAATTAGCTGGTTTAAATTTATGACTGTGTTTGTTTGTGGGAGGTTTATTTACATACTAACAATTCAAAAGGTCGTAAATGTTTATCGGTTGTAAGTGGTATAAATTCAAACAACTCCGTCATTAAAAAGTTTACATAGTGCAACTACACTTCCAATCCGTATATCAAAATCTTAAAAACAAATATTTTTTTACACTTTCTTTAATGAAAAAAATAGTTTAAAAATGAAACACGTTCTTACTACTTCCACAGTATTTATTTTAGATTGTGGCGAACTTTATCACCTTATCTTTTATTATATCGACTGTGGAAACGGAAAAGGACGTAACCCTCAGTTTTTCCAAAACAGCTTTTTTCTATTACCACAATGTATACAACTTGACACACGTTCTATCAAAAGGATGGAAGCTGAAAATGCTGAGTTAGTATCTAAATTTAACTTTTCAGTTTGAAAAAAGAAGGGCTTGTGAAAATTGCAACCAGGAAAAAAGACATAAAAAGGTTTTTCTTGAACAATTTATCAATAAAAAGCCAGCTTATTAGTCACCGTGCACTTCAGGGTTGAGTATATTTCATAATTTGCTTTTAGCCTAAAATCATCAAAAAACGTTTGAGTTACGTCCTTTTTCCTTTTCACAATCGATATCTAATTAAATGCTTAGCTCAGTTAATATCTTTAGGTTAATTTAGTTTGAGGTTAATCTAAATCAAATATTAGATTTTTTTTTTGTAGTCTTAGAGACCTTTCTTACTCAATTGTTTTTTATTAATACGTTAATTTTAAACATTAAAGTTATTATCAATAGTGTCATTTATTCATATTTTGTATTACAATATAAAAAATCATTTAATATTTATATTATTAAGTGTGTAAATGACTCCTAACATGGTTTTGGTAAATAGCTTTGTATAAAGGTATTGGCTGGAGGGGGCTCGAAAGAGGCTTGCGTGAGCCTCTTGTTAAATTTTACTTATGCAGTCGAGCTTCATGTAAAACTAAAAGAAAGAATCTCCTCACATCAAATTCGTACCTAACTATAATTTCTGATATATACATTATCTACGACACATTTAGTAAATGTTAGTACATTTTCAGATATAAATATTGATTATTTTACGGTATATTGCGTATTGTTTCTGTAAGTACATTCAGTAACATTAGATTTTTAGGTTTGCGGTTGTAAAATTCCTCGGTGAGCTAAAAAAAAAAAAAACGAGTCACGGAGATATTTTGGCCAAATCGGTAAATTCCTGGGCTTTTGGATTTGAGCTGAACCTAAAACCGTTATTTTTGCCATAACAAAAACCGGAACCGAACCGATATATATTGTTTTACTTGAACCGGAACGAAAAAAATAGCGGTTCGAAGCCCTGGTTTTGACACATACTGACATCTTTCAAATTTAAAGTTTATGAAAAATAAATGAAACAATTAAAATTTGAACATTGTATTATTATGTATTTGAAGCAATATAATTGATTTTCTTTTAAATGTTTAAGGATTTTTAAACGAGAAAGCTTTTTTAAGCACCTTTATTAAATTGAAATATTTAATGATATCCTATAAACATAATACTCACATAAAAATCAATCGCTTAAATGCTCCAGAAAGAGCCATTAACTCAGTAATGCCTTGTAATATACATGGTAATAACAAAAAAAAACAACCAAGTGAAACAGTGGTGTACAAATTAATAATAAAGTTTGAAAAAAATGATGATGATGTCAAAAAAGACTTTTGAGAAGAGAAGTTTACCAATTGGCCGAAAACTTAAACGAAAATATCATCAATTTATTTTTCATAAATTTTGATTGCTCTTATCATTCTATCAAGTTGTTTGTTGAGTATCCCACCACCACCCGTTACGTGTACGCAACCAAATTTTCACGGCCGCCTTTCATAACGCAATGCGATCAAGAAAATAAAATAATTTATTCCTCCTGTTATTGGCCCGATACAGAGCTGCACGGGACCTGTCTTTTAATCATGCACTGTTGAGCTCAAAAGATAAAGATAGAAGGAAAAAAGAGAATGTGACTCGCTCAGTCATTTAGTTTAAGTGATATTAAGTATCCTGTGTATCCGTATACTGAGAATCCGCCGTGGAGGAAGAGTTTAATCTACTCCATGTTGATGTTTTTATCATTCTAAATAAATTGACCTCGACTCCGCGGTACGGTGGTCTACATCGTTGGCTCTTGTTACAGAACTCACTGGTTCGAATCCCAGTAGGGAACGTTTCATTTTTCAATCTAAAAATGATTTTTTGTTTTAAAGCAGTGTTTCCCAAATTGTGGTACGCGTACCCCCTGAGGTACGGGAAGAGTTTTATGGGGGTACGCACTGCACCGGGATTTGACTGAGCCTGGTGCAATAAGCAGCAATATATTATGATTGCTAATAAAATATATGCAATATTTTTGACGAGAGGTACTCGGTGTTTTAAAAATTATAGAAGAAGTACACACATGTCAATAGTTTGGGAAACACTGTTCTAATGTACGGATGGTAGTTCTACAAGAACTGTTTGTTACTCAGGCGCTCAACCCCTCTTTTTTAAGAGAGTAGTAGGGATAGAAGGAGATGGCAAGACAGGACCAGTGGTTAGTTAATCACTCTCGGTTCACCCCGTTATTTAAGGATAAGATAGGTTGGAGAGAATTTTAAGACATCACACATAAATTGAAAATGAGCTTTGATAATAAAATTTAAAATGATGTTCGTACTAGGTTTCGAGCTCCTTATTGATCCGTCACGGAAGTAAATGGCTTTCACCACTGTGCCACGGACCTGACAATAATCAGTCATAAAAAAATACAGATTTTAATGGATAGAATTAATTTCGGCTCTGCTGCTTTTACACTATCGGAAAGACGTCATTTGTAAATTTCGCAAAATTCCTTTAATAAACTAATAATCTGTCATAAAAATTAGCATATATGGCAACAGTAATTATGGGGAATAAAAATTCGTGACCGCGCTAGAAATGAGACGGTCCCCGGGATGAATTAGCCTGCAACAGGTGGAATTTACTTCACCTGTGTGAAGGTAGTTAAGTTCGAGGGCGGGTAGGATCACTTCGGGAAGATTTTGTACGCGTGGGGACTATTGATTTAAAGCAGGAACCGCCAAACGGTTAAACCATTATTATATTCTTCAGCCAGACGCTCAGGTAAAGCTTATCCCGGAATACGTATGTGTTTAGAGGAAAATCAAATTGAGTTGAAAATTAAAATAACTGATTCTACAACGTTGATATTTAAACCCAACCAAATAAGTCAAGTATTTGTGTGGGTGCATTTTAGTTTGACTTATAAAAATGATTTTCAATTGTTTTCGACAAATAAATATGAAGTAAGTTATTTATTTAATTGTAATTGCTTTTAATCAGACTTATGTTTATTTTTTAACTGTAGAAAGTTTATTTTAATTGACTAAGATCAAACAACGGTTTACACCAGAGGTGGGGAATCTTTTCTTCTCTAAAGGCCGCATTCTTTTTTCTGATTTGACATAAGGCCGCAGTAAACATTGACTAGAGAATCTTTGGCCGGAAACAGGAATTTATGGTCAGGAATTTACGAATTTACATACATTTTCAGAGTTACAGAATTGGACAGAAGGCCGCAGGTTCCCCACGCCTGGCTTACACTCTACTTAATTGTATAGTGTGATTTTTTTTAAAATCGCAGAGTATTTTGTATTTTGGAAACATGATATTTATCGCAAAAGTATAGTAATTACAAGTGTTATCAAATTTATTCTTATGTGGACTCAAGATCTTTCAAGTCTATGATTATCTGTTTTTTCAATAACGTAACTCTAAAATTAGTGTCGCTACTGGTTGAATTCCAATATCAAAGACGATGCATTGGCAAGGTAAGAAAATAGATTATACGTATATCTAGCTTTCATTGACAAAGTATCGCTGGAAGTCAGTTGACAATTATTAATTAAATTATTAGCAATGCCGTTGTAAAACATTAACAAATGCACACATTTTTTTATTATAAGCAAAACGGCGTCGAAGATTGGGAACCATCCGTTGCTTACCTTAGCATTTGATTTAGATGCAAAACATTTGGACATTAGCATATTTATAACAGGCCAAATCCAAAATTTATCAGGTGTGAGATCACTGGATAATGTGGTTATAGATTTATACAAAATTTATGATGTCAGGTGGATGATTTTTCCTCGGTAGGACATCTGGAACGATTTAAGCCGCTTAGGGTATAAATTAATGCTAATTCTGGCAACAAAAAATGTTAATCACAGCCTTTTTCAATTTGCTACGCAATATCTAAATGCTTGTAAATTTGTTCACGGAAAACCCGTAAATAAACAATAGCCCTTTTCTTACCATTTTATTTTTTTTATTTAAAAATGGCATTTCCAAATCGTTTTGAATAAATCAAAACAAATTTTAAATCTACATTTCGTTTATTTGTTTTACATTTTTGACCATGTCCACTTTCAAGCACATGAATGTCTAATTGAGTATTTAAGCAGTAGGCGTCAAGAACAGTTGGTAGACCAGTGAGCCCTCAATTTTGAGATGGGCTCATAGAAGGACTAGTATTTACTCTTTTTCTATATCTCGTTTTTTTTTCAATTCGTATTGCGTTGGTCGAACAATAATAAATAAAAAAGGCACAATATTACTACAATTAAATGAGTTTATTTAATATATATATTTTTTAGAAGTTTATTAAATATATTAAGAAGTCTTCAAATGACTATGTAAACACAAAATCAAAAGTTTAAATATATATAAAACCCAATGACATTCCGAGCTGATTTAAAACTTTAAGTTGAAAGCTACCATATCGATTATAAGTTTCTTTGATGCTTATTTGAAAACTACAATTTTTGCGAATGTGATAGCATAATAATTTCATTTTTTTTCGATAACTTTGTATTCCATTGTTTTAGTTAATGATATTATTATCAAATTTGAATCGTTCAAACTATGTACATTCTCACAGATTTTGTCACTAACGACCCGAGTTTCGCCTTTCGGCATCTTCAAGCGTTCAAGTGAACGGATGGACTTTAACTGACGCTTAGTAAATTAATGTTTCGTGTTTATATAAGAAATAAATGTATCACCGAGTTTAAAGCCATTGCTGGTGAAAAGGATAAGCTCATGGGAATGCCCACAGATTTGAGTAGTAAGTAGTTTGAAGAATTATATTTATTTGTTTGTCGGAAAAGGTTTTATGATTATATTTATATAGGGTATAGAAGTGGAGATCCCGGCCGGGGGGTCGCTAGTGACAAAATCTGTGAGAATGTTCATAGTTTGCACGATTCAAATTTAATATTGAAATTCCGCCAAGCACCTTCAGACGAAATATTCAATGATATTATTATCCTATTTAAATATAAATTATTATATAATCAACATTTTGTTACATGTCAAATTACTTTGATAACTGTGATACGTGTAACGTGTTCTACTTATATGAAGAGAATCTTCAGACCTTTCAGGTCTCATTTCAATTTTATATCTTAGACTAAGATTAACTCATGAAAAAAATGTACTTCTATTAATTAACCTTACCTAGGCTAGTAATAAACTATTCCAAACACACTTCTTCTGCCTCCTTTCTTCTTCATCCTTTACGTTTTCTTTAGTTGGCAGAACATACATACTGTCAGTGATTTTCTACAAGTATAAGTTTTTAGGAGACACATAAACGTACTTTATTCTACCGCTATTGCTATCACTTTTTATATAAAACACTACTGCAATGGTTTTATCCTCGGTATCTTAAGAGAATTTAGTAAGGAAGGAAGCAAAGACGTTTCTATCAATGCTATCCTTTCCTTCATGCTTAACAAAGCACATGCCCATACTATTTTTTAATTGATTTATTATATCGACTGTGGAAAGGAAAAAGGACGTAACCCACAGTTTTTCCAAAACAGGTTTTTTAGATAATCACAATGTATCAAACCTAATACACGTTCTATAAAAACGATGCAAGCTGCAAATGCCGATTTAGTATCTAAATTTAGCTTTTAAGTTTGAAAAAGATGACATTGTAAAAATTTAAAACCACGAAAAAAGACTGAAATAAAGGTTTTCCCTAGACGATTTCTTTAATCAATATTAGATTATATCAATTTAACACCATTTTGGAAGTCTCCGTGCACTTCAAGGTTGTGTATAATTCATAATTTGCATATAGTCCAAAATCATCAAAACACGATTTTTGCGCCTCCTGTGTGGGTTACGTCCAATTTCCTTTCCACATATATAATAAATTATATTTTTTCAACGTTTTTGTATGTTAAAATAAAGCAAGAGATACATTTTTTTTGTGATGCGAGTTAAAAGAATATGTGTGCATTAATTTTCTGAATTCATTCCATCAAAAAACTCAAAACTGTACGTGTTCGTAGAAAATGAACGACTATATGCGGAATTGAAGATAGGTTATTAAATATCATTTACAATATTGGTGCTTATATTACAGAGTTTAATGCCCTTTAATAACGAAAATACAGAGCCGAAGTAAGACTGCAATGAAATGCCCACAATCGCCACAGGGCTTTGTCCATAATGAGGTACAAAAGCGAAATTACTGACGTTGATGCTGCACGCGTCTGAGCACCAGTTCTGAGAATTAAGCAGACTACCTATTTTTCCAGTAGCTCACCTAATACGCGTAAATAAAATATTGACAGATCTGATCCTGGTCTTGATATAACTAAAGCCTTAACTATTGCTTCCTATTAACTGACTATCACGTGACTTATCAGCTTTAAATTTAAAAAATAATAAAAAAAACTAATAACGTTAAGTTTGTGCTAATCAATTTATGAATAGAAGGCGGGTAAAATAATTGCATTCGGATTATTTCAACCAAACTACAAAAAATTATAACAATCATTGTTCGTTAAAAACACCGCGGGTTGAAATACTATATTCATATCATGGTTTTTATACGCTGCATATTTGAACATTGTTGAGTAAAAGTATTATTCAAATTTGAATCGTTAACATTTTGAACATTCACACAAGCTTTGTCACAAACGACCCGGGCTTCGCATTTCGAGTGTTTATGTTGTACTGAAGATGCCGAAAGGTAAAAGCCAAAAGTTCATTCGTGCACTTGAGCGCCTAAAGATTCTGATACCCGGATCGTTAGTGACAAAAACTTGTTTGAACGATTTAAATTTAATATTAAAATTTCACCAAGCATCTGCAGTCGAAATCTTATATTATAGTAGTAATTATTCAATAATTTAAATTACCAAGTAAAAATCAGTATGTCATAAAACTTTTAAGGCCGCTGATAATTATAAGCGAAAATTATTGCAATAGGCGTATTTACTTTATTTTCATATTTTTTATTCTGAATTTTCGGTCATATTTTTGTAAAAAATAACATTTGAATCTATATTTAAAAAAACACTTCGCTCAAACCAGTGCGCGTGTCAAAATTCCATCCCCTTTTATATAACCTCGACATACTGTAAAACATCCCTAGAGAAAACTCCCTATCTAGCTCTCGAGAGATACAAAATCACGGCGCCAGCTTGTCATCCTCCCTTACTACAAAGAGGAGTTACAGGGGTTGGGCGTGGCCTTTCAAGGGTTTCAAGTCACCCTCTGTACATATATACGGTGCTATTGAGTAGGGAGGGAGTTCGGAGGATGCGCAGTAAAGAGAACTTTATTTGAAACCGAATTTTTCTGACCATCTAAATATGTTTAGACTATATCACCTGGTGGTCATATTTAGAAAGAAACGATGCCAAATAAAAATACCAAATTTATATGGTGGATAGTAAGGTAAATTTTGGTTTCAGTGAGCACAAAGATGTAACAAAAATTTCAGTTACTAAATATTAGATTATAAAAAAAGTTTCCCATTGACTTAATATATTAAAATCATATTTTTTAAATAACATATCGTTTAAAATAGGGTTTATTTTTTTTTTTGAGAGGCGGGCCGTACATTTTTTTAATGTTATTATGGGGTCGGACGAAAAATATTCTTATTGGAAGGCTGCTAGAAATTTTATATAATTAATATTCCACATATACAAAATATTTATAAATAATCTGACGTAAGCAATTATAGTAAAATCTGTTTTTTATTAACAGTAATTATTTAGTGAAAACAATACGACCTCACACTTTTTTCCGTGATAATTCTTTTTTAAAAACAATTAAAAATGTCAGCAGTATTTTGTTATTTTCGTTAAAAACTGTACTCATTTATTGGTAAAGCGATTAGAATGAATATATTTTATGAAAATATTTTTTTTCCGAAAATTGATTTTGTACATACATGCTTCTAAAAATAACAAAATTTTCTTAGTACAAATATAAATTGTTTACTAATAATAAGCACAAATGAATTTTACAATTATCACACCTTAAACAAATTATATCCTTGTTATAAATTACCCCATAATCGATTCACCCACATCTCCCTCTTTAGTTTCTATTAACATTCCCAACAACACCCTAAGCAGCCTTATCTTTACTGACCAGGCGTAAGGCTTAGATGCCAGCAAGGCCTATAGGGACAATGGGTATCTGATCGCTCCATGATGAAGCTTGAACACGGTCACTAGAGTGTTTACTGTGAGACCTTTGGGGTAACTTGGGTCGAGGGGTAAGAGGACAACGTTTCAGAAATAGCTATTGTTTGCGGCTTAAGGGATGTTTACAAGGGCTAACATAATTCTAATCCGTCAATCGTGTCAAACGATATTTTGCAATGTTGTATACCTGTCATGAAAATATATTCAGTGATATGAATAAAAAAATTAAATCAATAAAGGTGTGTATATTTAATATTGGTTTATTAATTTTAATTAATAATATATATATAAATAAATGTCGCCTGCTGTGGCTCAGTTGGTTAGAGCTTGCTCTATCGATCACGCAGGTCTGGGTTCAATTCCCGGTAAGGTCACAGTGAATTTGAGAATTATTCTATTCAAAGTTGTGATCCAAGATTGGGTGTTTGTGATGTCAATTTACTTATTTCTTTTCCTCCCACCCTTCTGATTCTTTAATAACTTAGCGATTAGTCAACCACTAGTCCTGTTATAGACTTATCCTTCTTTCCCTTCTACTCACTTTGAAAAAAAAAGTTGAGCGGCTGAGTAACAAACAGTTCTCGTAGAAAAAACTTTTGTTAAGATACCTCAATTAGGAGGCCATATGCTCCACATTGGGAGCGGACATGGATACAAAAAATACATAAAATGATTGTTGATGTATGATACCGAATTGAGACATATTATATTCAATTAACTTTAGACAACCTTTTAAATAAAAAATATTATATTTTTATAGCGTTTAAATAATGCCAATTGTTGTGTATAACTTTTCAATTTTGTATAAATAGCATTGTTAAATTATATTTCTTATCAGTTGACAATGCTCGCAATGAGCGAAACCGGTCCTGACATATTAAATAAAGTGGAATGAAGTACAAAGGATTATTGTGTTTTTATTAATATAATGCCTTTCCACCAAGTATTGACAGTGAACACCCTAAAAGTGTAGTAGGTACTTGTTAGTAAAAAGTTTTTATTAATTCTCTCACCCCTACATTAATTATCCCCTTCAAGTGATGTTCACACGCGCGTCAAAACTTACGTCAGGGAGCGACGTGAAACGTACGCACGGGTCACGTGACCGATAAGCGTTTCCTATTGTCCTTAAATTGAATTCGGAAAGTGACACTTCTAATACGCCTATCTCGGTTTTCCCACTTGACTCCATTTAGTACAGCGGCCGCCAAACTGTTTGACCTCACAGAGGACTGAAATAATATCAACCGTGTATTTCATCAATATTTCCCATAGTTATTTCGGATTCCGATTCGGCGAATTCATGGTGAATTCTAGGCTTGGTTGTAACATTAAATTGTTTTAATTCTCTCAAGCGATAATTTAAGAATAAGGCCTTAAGATTTAAATATATTAAGACATACATATTACAATATAGTACTATATTTTATCAGGGAAGAAACTTAGATTAACTGATTGCGTTATTAAAAAAATGACGAAATATTTTTGTTTGATTTTTTTTGATAATTTTAAAAAAAGAAAAACACTCTTCTATTTGAAACACTTTTAATGACAAAGCATCTTTATATAAATATAACAGTTAATCAGTGACGGATTAATCCTATAAGAAAATAAGGCGCGCGCTTGGGGCCTCCGAATTTCAGGTGCCTCAAAAATAGCTTATATAATATAACCCATATACTTTTGGTTCAGATTTTTATATATTTTTAGAATTTAAGTTGGAATTTGATGACGTTTTTGTGTTATCCGGAAAACAGGGCCTCCAAATTTTATTATGCCTGAAACCTCCCTTGTGCTTAATCTACCACTTCAATTAATATGTTAAATCTTTTCAGTGTATACATAACCTAGCAGTTTTAGTTGGAGTTAAGCACCATTGATACTCACATTCACTTCAACTAGCCATTTATGAATTAACTAGTGTTATATACTATAAGTGTATGCACTCACTGACGACATTTCTACTGTGTAATAGACAAAGTAGAAATGATATTGAGGCAGATTAAAATAATTAAAAATGATAGAAATGATTTAAACTGTACTAAAGATTTTAAGCGTACATTATCATGTAAATTCTGGTTTTTTTAAATGTTTTCTTACATCACTTTCTGAATACTTTTCTCACGCCAATTTATTTCCTTATTTAATAAAATATTATATCATCGCCGATACTTAGACAACAACTGGATCCTTTTTGTATAATTTTGCATTACGATTAGATAAATAGTACATTCTTAATATTCACAACTGTAATCTGATTATTTAACAAAGGGTGTGTTTTGATTTTTGACATTCGCAAACCTCCCCCAGGGGTGGAAATAATAGATATTAAACCTACTTACGATGTGACAGAACTAGTGATATCTTTTTGGAAAACGGTGAGAAAAATCAGATAATCCGTGCTATATTTGTCGAGCTATTATTTATTATAATTGTGACTTTAAAAAGAAGGATTACAATCTCAAAATTAACACCGAATGTTAAAGAAGGTTTCAATATGTATTATGATCTTTTGAAAACGAAATAACTGTTTTACTAACAAACCAACATACTAGATTTTAGTAACTCAATATTGAATTACAATTTGGCCCATTAGAGGTGAAGTAAGCCAAGTGGTATGTTAGAAAAAAAAAGAATATTCTATACGTCTTAAAGTATCGTAAAAGTGAAGTAACCTCAGTTAATAAACATTGCAATAGTGTTATTTCCGTAAAATTAAAAATATGCAATCTACCAAAACACCAAATAAAGATAATAATAGTCCAAGAATAACTTTTACCATTTTACTAGTTGGCTCACTTCAACTCTCGGGGGGGCAATTGTTATAAGTGCATTATATTAAGGCATAGTGTCCCGTAATCTTTTTGCGATCCCGGGATTTAATGATTCAATTTTTTCAATCCCGTGATTGTTCATTTACCATTATAACGTATTTTTATTTTTTTATGTCCTTTAATACAAAAATATATTTGACAGTATTACAACTAACGGCCATGACGACAGTTTTTTTTTATGCCACAGTTGCTTGAGATTAATTGGAGGAATGATATATCACAAACACCCATGATCCAGATCTATGTGTCCATTATTGTTCTTTGATTTCTGGCCTCTTTAGAAAGATCAAATCACCCTTGGTTCAAGCCCTGGTAGGTTTAATTAAAATTTGGGATAGTGAGATGGTGATTGTGACGTCTTTCTTTCTCGAGTTGATCATGAATGACTTATCAAACTCATGTGACTTAAAATGTTTCGAACATATGACGCATTGGAACTTATAAACTGTAATGCCAAAACATTTTTTTGTTTTTAAATGAAAAATATTACATTATGTAATATAAAACTGAAGTTTTTATTTAACTGATATTTTGTATAAAATATAAAAAAACTTAGATTATTCCACAATACGTGGAATAATCTAATTTATTTTGCATTTTATATTAAAATGAACTTCCACAAAGTAACTGCCGAATTCATCGAAAGTATCACTGATTTTGTTGAAATTATCACATGTGTTTTACATCTTTGTGAAGTATTTTGTGACTTATTATATTTCTTAATTTACTTATAAACTACAAAATGTAGATTGGTGTTTTTTTCAATTTTCATGACACAGGGAAGCAATTCGATGCAATCAATAAAAGTACTTACTACAAATTGATTACTAAAATTAAATCAACAAATTTAGCAGTGGTGAGCCGCCTGTCCTATTTGCTAAGTTGTTCACGAAAGTTTATTGATATTATCATCAATGGAGTATGTTTTGAATGAACAAAAAGTTTCGTGGGAATGTTTGTGGTTCCATATGTAACTCTGGCAATACATCTTTGGCAAATCAAATACAATAACCATTAAAAGGCGAATGTCTTTTAACCCTTGCGCCGCGACGCGATCCGTCACGACTCGCGGCAGGCGTAAAAACACGACTCTCATGCGGACGACGCGATGGCATGTCCTCGGTTTTTAGGCTACAACGGCGCGACGGATAAACACAGTGGCGGCATGGAGGGTTTCAGGTTTCGTTCGAAACAATTTAGGGGCAATAGATCTCCATAATAATTTGTTTTTACTTGTGATCGTACCTAACTATAATAAACGAAGTAATGAGTACATTTCCGGACCAAACGTGTTAGAACAAGTCTGTCCAGAAATTCAGTTGCGTAAATGGTAAAATAGCCGTTAGATTTTCTCAAACTCTCAGATCGGAATCTTTTAACTACAATATTAAAACCAGAACTACTTTTATATACTAATTTTACATTTACTTTAAATGGATCAGGACCGGTTTCGCTAACCACAAATTGATCGGTTGCTTGTGATGAGTGAACCGGTCTTGATCATATTCAATAAATGTGGTATTAGTACAAAAGAGATTATATTTTTTTATTAAGTATTGATAGCGAATACTTTTAAAATAATAAATTTCAGATTTCCTATTGCATAACATTGAATTATTTCATTTCAAAGTCTTCTTCTTGCTTTTATATTTGAATCTTTCACCATGTTAAAAATTCTTTTATATGTTAACTATCAATTTTAAATGTCATAAAAGACAAAATATTTTTGAGAAAACATGTGATGTATGTTGTAATTTATTATAGTTTTACTGAAAGTTAATTGGGAAATACTTTTTTAATATACCCTTTCACTTTTGCCGCCTTTGGCTTTGGTCACACATTTTTCAATCGTTGTTAAATCATTAAATTGATTATCTGAAATAAGAAATAGACTTGCACAACCCTGCAAATATAAAGAACAATATTCTTTAAAACATCGAAAAGAAGGTTTAGCCCAAAATTAAAATTATTTATTGTTTTATAATTCCAATTTAATGTTCAAATATATTTTATATGAATATTATATAATTTGAAAATATTTTGTATACTTAATAGTTAACTTTATTTCTTCTATTTTGCAGCGTCGTGTTTATGTATATTTAGGGAGAGAAGGGCTATACTATAAATTCAAGTTACAATTTATTTGGCTCTGCAATCGATCGTTACAAATCCACTTTTATATGTCTCCTTTTTGGGTGAATTTGAAAATACATTGTATTATTTGAATTTTTTCGTGCTGTCGGATTTATGAAAAAAAAAATAATGTCGAATCATATCGTATTAATGACGATAATACGAAAGCATGTTTTTATTTTTATTCGATGATTTTTTTTTCTTTTCTGAAGATTAAATCTCCTCAATGATACAGTTAAGATAAATTTTTTATAACAACTTGATAGGCAACAATAAATAATAATTTAAAATATATAGATATTATAAAGGTTAATTAAATATAATTGTTATGACCATAAGTAATAAAGTAATTAGGTAATAATAATCAATAATGATAGTTATTTGCAGTAATAAAACAAATTTACAAAAGTTTACACAATTTGGATGATTTAAATATAACGCATCGTCACTGATCAGCCAAAAGATAGGAAAATATTTATAAAATATGATTAAAGCCGATGTGATACTTGATAAGAGTTTTAAATTTATAGATAGAGCCAATTCCCTGCAAAGAATCAGTATTACCAAAAATTACCTATAAAAATAAATGATTTTTTGGCAAACTGGTGTAATCAATTCACCAACTGAGTTATTCCAGGCAAAGAATATCATTGTATTCATATTCTTGTCATATGTGTTACTTACCATCTTCTGCCAGAAATTTGACAGTATAATAATTTAAAATAATTTATTTTTCGAAATACAATGTATCAAGAAATCTGTACGTTACATTTTGTGTAATTTCACAGAAAATATAACATGAATCTTAGTGACACTTAATCGTTATACAATGTTATACATAATTGGAAAAATACTCTCCATACATTGCTGTGAATCCTTAAATATTATACATTGCTATATGCCTTTATTGATAGCAAGTCACCATAACCGACGGAGGTGTCGGATTCAACTGCTATTCGCAAATACTAAAATTTGAAGATTAAAAAAATGATTTTGCTGTAATAAAACACACATCAGTTAAACTTACATTTTCAAAACTGCCAATAAATTTTGCACTGACTGTTCGCTGTTAAGACCAGCGACAAAAATGTCCAAACACTGTTTGCTAAATTCCGCCAGCGACAAGTTTTTGTTAGTTCGACACCGCTCAGACCGCAATCCGTCGGAGACCGAGTAAAAATCTATAAACAAAAGATTTAATTCAGGTAAATAACTATAAAATAAAAAGGGCCCATAAACGCAGGCTTATTGTAAGTAGCTATTAGAGACTACACCACCATGATCCCGCACAATTCTCTTGTTCTAAAAAAATGGTCAAATGTGCAAAACATAGATAATATACATACCATAGAATATAGACAATAATTTATTAATTTATCTCTCATGCACTTTAATTTGTATTAAGCTATGATAAATATTTGACAGTTATTGACGCGTTCTACCGCATGGATTTTAGCTTAGGGAATAAGCCTTAGTGATTGAAAACAAATTACTTATTAAATGGTAAAGGCAAAAATATTCTAGATTAAGAAATCCCTAAAATAAATGGTTGTATTTTTATTTATGAAAATGCTAACAATGAACGAAAGTGTACCTGATTATTACAAAAAATGCGTTTTTTTACAAAATGCTTCTTCGCTAAACTTTATTTTTACACGGTTTTGAAAGAATACGGTTCTCTATACCTTGGATGTACTTCCTATGTCGAAAATTTGTAAAGAAATAATTTAAGATTTCGACTGAAGGTGCTTGGTGGAATTTCAATATTAAATTTGAATCGTTCAAACTATGTACATTCTCACAAATTTTTTCATTAACGACCCGGGTTTCGCCTTTCGGCATCTTCAGGCATTCAAGTGCATGGATGAACTTGAACTGACGCTTAGTAAATGAAAGTTTCGTGTTTATATAAGATATAAATGCATCACTGAGTCCAAAGCCACTGCTGGCAAAAAGGATAAGCCCATGGGAATGCCAACAGATTTGACTAGTGAGCAGTTTCAAGAATTATATAATTTGTTTGTCGGCAAAGGTTTGTCATAAGCTCTTTTTCCAAGAAATGTTAGAAATCAACAAAGCACAGCTGCAAAATCTTCCGATTTTAAACGAAATATCAAATTTTCCCACATCTCCTCTTCTATACCCTATATAACCATAAAATCATATAATCATAAAACCTTTGCCGACAAACAAATTATATAATTCTTGAAACTGCTCACTAGTCAAATCTGTTGGCATTCCCATGGGCTTATCCTTTTTTCCAGCAGTGGCTTTGGACTCAGTGATGCATTTATATCTTATATAAACACGAAACTTTCATTTACTAAGCGTCAGTTCAAGTTCATCCGTGCACTTGAATGCCTGAAGATGCCGAAAGGCGAAACCCGGGTCGTTAATGACAAAATTTGTGAGAATGTACATAGTTTGAACGATTCAAATTTTGTAAAGAAATATTACATAGACTCTGAATATCTCAAGTTATGAAAGTGATGTCTTACCAATTGTGCGTAAACGGGATTGTCTATATTTTCTGAACTGAAAGAGAATAATCTTTGTTTGGGTATTCTAAATGAAACTATGATACAATTAAATGTATGTTATATTTTCATTTTCTGAATTTATTTTATACAAGGAAAGCTATCCACAACTATTTTTTATTCATGTTACTTTTTTTCGGGTGTATGGCGCAGCGATTAGCGCTGTTGGCTTCCGTGCCGGATTTCATGGACTCACAGCATTTTTACGATCGATTTCTGTTCGAAAGCATTGTTGTTAGTGATCTCTGAAAATTCCCTCCCATTCCTCCATTCCGATTCTTCATTAACTAGGCGTAGCGAGAGGCACTAATCATCTCTACAACTTCTAAGCGAACCGTGTTCATTGACTACCTTATAAATCAAGGAATCGATGAATATCAAAACAATACATCCAATGTTAATATTTTGCTCTTGCTTTGAGAAAACCAATTCAAATTTTCCGTCCTGTTATCGACAACTTGTGAACATTACAGTGACATAATAAAATCCAAATAATTTTCAAGCTATTTAATGCTATCTGTTTTATATTTATCGCACGTGGCGGTCACCCATACACCTGTTGGAAGCACCTGCCGGGCAGTCATCGTCAGATTGACAGTTCCTGCTCTGAGCATCGAATAATTGACGGAAGATTTTTTCTCCACTGCGCTTTCGGGTTTTTTCAGCTCAAACTTCTTGCAAGCTCATTAATTTGATGCTTACAATCATTAATAATCGTCAAACCGGCAGCGTTAAATTCTCCTACAATGTTGCACTACATTCGCCATTTAAAACATTACCGTGTATGTCTTTTCATTATCTGTTTTGCCCAAAAAACAATATCACTTTTTTATCAATTTAGCTTTTAAGGTCTTGTTAAAGGTTATGGGTCTTTTCGCTACAAGTTTATATCAAGTGAATTTAAAATGTATTTCTCAGCTGTACTGCCGAATATTCATTTAATTATGTTTCTGTATAAATAAAACTGTATAAGAAAAATCCTCGCTTAGGACGTATGAGTGGTCAGTTCCAAGGGCCGTTCGACTGATCAACTCATTGCCTAGAGAACTGGACATTTTTGGTGATAGTGTTCGTGAACTGTTAGTTAAGTTTTTCTTTTTTATTTATTGATTTTGTTGTATGTAGTTTTATTTTTTGTCTCATTATATTTGTTTTGTCTCATTAACATTTTGTCAAGTACATGGCGAATTGGCGTCAGCTGTAATGTAACGTACTGTAAATTTGTTTTTTTTTAACAATAAACAATAATTTATATGTTTACTTATTATTTTAATGGAGGTCGCGTATTTCCTCAAAAGTAAACCCAAATATTCATTTAGTAATATATATATATATATGTATAATATTTTTATATAATAAAGCCATCAAAAATTTTAGTGGGTTTTTGAGAACGTTTATCGTAAAAAAAACTAATATACCACAATCGATAAAAAGGTGATTTACATCACTACAATCATTTTGCGAATCATGGCACCTGACGAAGACTAAGAAAAACCGTATACCAAGCTTCGAGAATAGATGCTTGCGTCAGTTAATGGGGGTGAGGTGGTTTAATTTTGTGAGGAATTCGGAGATAAGAGAACGTACAAGACAGTGCCGCGTCACGTCAGTGGTTATGGAGAGACGTTGAAACTGACTGGGTCACGTGCTGCGGATGCCTCCGGAAAGCCTCAATCTTGCTGTCTCTTCTTTCAACCGGTGGGATTCTTTGGGAGTCATGGGAGGAAGCAAAGCAATTGGCCGAAGACCGTGAAATATGGAGGTGCCGCATGGCGGCTATATGCTCCACATATGGAGCTAATATGGTCAGAGAAGAAGAAGACAATCATTCAATTTTTATCATGTTCAGACTAAGCAAATCTGAATATGGTAACAAATGTAAAGTGTTTCTTTTTTTACCATAAATATAATATATTGACACACCTATACTATTTTTTAATAGACCATAAAATGTTTAACGATGTCATTGGTCAGATGGTTTTAACATTAATCCTTACCAACATGTCAATAACCATGGCAATCCTTTATTTGAAAATACGTAGCAACAGTAACTTAATACAAACGTAATGATACAGTGTGACAAGTTAATAAATATAAACATTCCACGTCTGAATCATCCCTTTAATAAAATCAACCTGCCACCCCAAAATAATTGGATGTACAACAGTGGTGATACAACATAAATCAGAATATAATTGTTATTTTACACCAGAAATATCATTGGCCATACAAGTAAAGATTTATCTTGGTGTTTATGCACCTCGAAACGGTGTGTGAACCAGAAATTAAACACTAAAAATATAATTATTGTATAAACATATATATTTAACCATGTCCGCTACCAATTTGGATCATATGAAATTCTCATTAAGTTTATTTTAATAGAAGTGTGTCGACTTAAAATGCTTATTATTCAAGAGTTTTCTTTTTTTAAAGAATAAGGTTAATACATTTCTGCAAACTCAATTTAACAAATTGATTAACTAAAAAATAGCTTGCTATATTAAGATTTATACATATATTTAAAATATTATTGTGCAATGAATTAACATGCTATTGCGTTACATATTTGAAATGACAAATTGGTTGTTGAGTATCCCACCACCACACGTAATGTGTATGCAGCCGCATTTTCACGGCCGCTTTCCACAACGCAATGAAATTAAGAAAATAAAAGAATATATTTCTCATATTATTGGCCCGATACAGAGTTGCATAAAACGTATCTTTTAACCATGCACTATTATGCTTAAAAGATAAAGATAGAAAAAAAAGAGAATGTGACTTGCTCAGTCATTTAGTTTAAGTGATATTAAGTATATTGTGTATCCGTATTAACATTACTCGTAATTTATTTTAGAGCGAGTTTCATTTATTGTAAAAAAAATCTACCATTCTTCACGATGTTAAGCCCCAAGAATAAATTCCTACTAATAAAATTCATTCAGACCAATACCGTTGGTATAAACTTGACGTTAACAGGTAGGTAGAAATGAAATAAAACAAACCTCTCTTTTATCACGAAAAAGTTTATTTTAGAACTTGCAATCACCGAATTAATTACATAAAATATTTAACAGACAAAATTTTGAATCCATACAATACACAATAACTATTTTTAATACCTAGCTTGCTCACACGATTTTATAAAAGTTAAGAAAATTGGTGTTAAGCTCTGCGCGCAGAACAAAATGAATTTAAATTTTTGTCGAAATGGAAAATTATCAGTTCTTTCATCTCGGACGAAAAACTACAAAAGAAAAAAAACTGCAACTGAATTAACAACTAAAGGTCTCTGGAACTTGTTTGAACGGGAAGTGTCCCCCCACACACGTTGTGGTCGGTTCGTGTCCCAAAGAGCAAGAAAGAAAGAAACAAAAATCACATCAGTATCAAAAAACAATGTTGCCATTTAAGGCCATTAACAATAAAACAATTGATGTTACGGGTAACCAGATAACAAAATTTAAACACAATTAATTTAACTACACCTTTTTTTAAAATCCTGCCAGTTTTCATCACAAATGTGGTAGTGGGAGCGGGTGACAATAATTCCTACCGTGTCAGTATACATACTGAGAATCCACCGTGGCAGAAACACAAATATGAATCATCTTTGGCTTACCACCATCAGCGTCGTAGCCACTTCATAGCAGAATCATGCAATTGACAAAGACCCAGCAAAAAGAAGCCCTTAAATTTCAACGTATAATTGCGTAACGTGTGCATGAGGTCCCCATTTTTTACGGGATAGAAGGATAAGGCTAGAATAGGAATAGTAAATAGCTAATCATTTGTGAATCGATTGAAAAGTCAATTTATGAAACTGTCCTAACTGGGATGCGAGCCCGTGGGCGCTGTAACCTAAGCCAGCGACATTGGCCAATCGTATGCGGACTAAACTACTTACAGTTTATTACAGATTTACTTACAGATTTAATACAAAAAGTAAACAAAGGAAGAAATATTGTGCTTAATGACATTTACTAAAATTTCTAATCTATAAGTACATTTTTAATATTTTTTGAAAATATGGCGTAAAAAATATCTTATATGTAACAAAAACCAATTTGTCCATAGAATATTTCAATTTAATTGCAATTTGATGATTGATTTGGTATATACTTGGTGGAACTGAAAGATTATAAATTTGTAGATAACTTCCATTTCTTTCTTGTTAAAATAACCGTACTAAATTACGATATTTATTTAAAATTGAATATATGAGTTCAATGTTATAAATGAGTGTTTAACTGGCGCTGCGGTTTATTCAGTTTGTCTATGGATCTCTCTTTCTCTCTCCAATTTTTCACACCACACCTCAACTGACGTTGTCAGCCCGTGTCTTCCCGAGACAGTCCAGAAGTCTTAGCACCTTGAGGAGAGCAGTAAACTGTAGTAAATAGTCTGTTTATATGAACCGTTTTGTCTTGATTATAATATTGCTCAATAAACTCAAAGAATTGAAACATTCTTCTTCCATATCGACTGTGGAAAGGAAAAAGGACGTAACCCACTCATATCAAATTTTACAGGAGGTGCTAAAAAGTGTTTTGATGATTTTGTGGCATATGCAAATAACAAATTAAACACAACCTTGAAGTGCATGGAGACTTCTAAACTGGTGTTTAATTGACATAATCTAATATTAACTCAAGAATTTTTCTAGGAAAAACTTTTATTTCAGTCTTTTTTCTTAGTTTTAATTTTTTACAAAGTCATCTTTTTTAAACTTAAAAGCTAAATTTAGATACTAATTCGGCATTTTCATCTTCCATCCTTTTGATAGAATGTGTGTCAAGTTGTATACACTGTGATTATCGAAAAAAAGCTGTTTTGGAAAATTGTGGGTTACGTCCTTTTTCCTTTCCACAGTCGATATGAATTATGTTTTGAAAAATTCAAGTAAATAACATGAAGATTCGTCTTTGTATAGCCGTTATCGACCCAGAAAGAGAGTATTCTAACTCTGACATAATAAATCACTCGCATTACAATGTGTTGACCCCAACTGTTCAGATATTTACGGTTTACCAAAACACCAATGGTAAACATTGTAATAATTATGCAGGTATTTTCAAATATCTTTAAGCACAGAACAATTACTTATATTATCAACTATTAATAATCACAACGAAAAAAACGGTTCTGATCTTTATTTAAAAAATACAGACATGTGCAAAAAATAGTATTTTATTTTGTTATATAACATAATGCCTCTCCACCAAGATTTTTGAGAATTTTCCATTGATCCTTAAGCAAACTCAGACATGATCAAATTATAGATGTGTGGGCTTTAATAATGAAAATTATGTGTTTATAAATATCCACTTATAATTGAAATTAAATACTATGTATATGAAAATAATTCAATGTCGAATAAAAAAAACATTCAATGAATTGTTGGTGTTTGAGGAAAACAGTTAAATTTTTTTGAAAAAAACCGAAAAGTCACTTTTTTAACATCATTTCCGCCTAAGATAGTAGGATAAAGGATATATGCAGTGGTGAATTGGTAAATAAATAGGTACCAGGTCGGTCATTGATTTCTTCCCTATTTTTTAAAAATATTTGTCCGAAGTAAAAAAAACACAAGTTTTATCAATTAAATCAATAAAAAAAACGATTTTTAATATATGTATGTACTTGAAAATTAAGTAACATATCAAAAAAGGTGGCATGGCGCCTTTTTCATTTTCAGGTGCCAGGTCACCGACCTGGCCCCACTACACCACTGGATATATGGATATAAAAGCTATGACAGAACTAGTGGGCAGCAAATCGCTCTCGCTACGCTTCGTAATTTTAGAATTGGAGGGTGAAAAGGAATTAAATCGTCTGAAAAAATCTGTTCTTACTGGGATTTGAACCCGTGAGATCCACCACGGAAGCCAACGACGCTTACCACTGCACCACGGACCTGACAGTCTCCACCTTGAAATGTTTTTATGAATTGTATAAATATACCAAGGATCAAAGGATACTTTCCGAAAAGTACTTATTAATGCATCACCTTATATGGATAAATTTTGATTTTCTTAAATGACCGTATTATATAAATATCAAAATATATGCAGCATTAGGTTTTGACTTTCGCCTTTATTACCCCTGCATTTGATATATTATAATAACGTGTTGAGATTGGTAACCATTGTGTGCGATGTCTCTAATAATGAAAAGCCACTCATCCCTTAACACGATATCTACAACAATAATTATTATTTTTATCCAATAGGGGTGAAAAACTACACCCCAGAGCTGTTATAAACTCAATTATTATGCTATTATTCACTTAACAGAATGGGACTAGAACTTTTATGATCTTATTTGAAATTAATTGATATAATTTAATAATTCTAATACAATATATTATTTGATATAAAGAGATTGATAAAAACAATCGTTAAACCCCAATTGTTTATTTCAAACTACTTCAGCATTCATCAAATATGTTTTTATTGATTTGAATGCAAGGCCAATATTTAGGCAAAAAATTAAATATAAAAAAATTCTATCAACAGTTTTCTGACGTATATTGTATTGAAAAAAGAAGAACTCGATTGATTTCTTTTAGAGATCCTCAGACTTAACCATTTTGGCCTGCAGTATTGTTGGATGTGAATTTTAGTTGCATCAATCCACTTTTGGATTCTTGACTTTAGAGTATTTGCAACTAATGTTGCAAGTTATTTTTCACAAATATGAATCCTTTAACAAAAAAAAACGAATTAATAAAACCAATGTTTAATTAAGGGCCTGTAAAAACAAATGCAGCAAACGCCAAACTTATTTTTTTCATAAATTACAAAATACAGTTTAATTAGAGTGTTTTCTGCATACGTGGAGTCTAGAATCAAAACTCACATTTTGCATTTTTGACAAGTGCAATTATTATCAACCCGTTTTTATACACCTCAATTCGCCTCTGCTCCATAATATAATCTCGTGCAATATTGCACGGGAAGATTCGAACCCTTCCCCTCACGCTGTTAACGCTTAGGGTGGAAATCACCCTTGTGAAGTACTTACCTATCACCCCGGGCGCTAGTGTAATGTGACTACCATATGCGTGAAACTATGAAAATTGTTATAAATTATCGGTCCTTGCTATATCATCTCCTGTATCACGTTAGAATAGCATGCCAATTATTATTGGAAGTTTTGTAATCGGAAGCATAATTTCATAGCACCCAAATTTAGGGTTGATTTTTGAAGTTTTTTTTTGTTTTTATTTTAAATTCTGCTAATCAGACTTCAACAACATTAATGAAAAATAACAACGTACCGTAATATTATACAGCATATGATAGGGTAAACCAACAGGTATAATGATAAACCAACAGTTGTCGATCATGTTTTTTCAGGTCTCATCCGTTTATTTATAAGATTATGAAATCACTACATCAATAATTAGAAATGTTGCGATAATTTATTACAAATTTAATGAAAGTTCTACATCCTGCATCCTTGAAAATCTCACATTAAAATCATTAAAAAACGTTTATTACCTTTATATTAATAAGCATTATTTTTTTATTTATCATTTGTTCTAAAAGTAGTATTTGTCTTATTCAATAAATACACTGTCTAATTAAAATAAAACAATACATTTTAACACGGTTAAAAGGGTATCAGACTGATTTATAAATACCACAAGGTAAAAATTTCAAGCCCTAGCTCAATTTTTAAATAATCAAACACCCTAGATCGTCGGTATATGCATTTTTCGTGTTTTTTACTATGTATTATATTTGTCAGTGGTGGATTACCCTATAAGCGAATGAGGCGCGCGCTTGGGGTCTCAAAATAGCTTGCATTATATAACCCATATCAGATTTGTTTTATATCAGATTTGAATATAATTTAAATATTGTACACGGAATTTTTTGAAGTTTATGTTATTCAAAAACAAGGGCCTCCAAATTTTATTGCCCCATATGATTAATCCGCCACTGATAATTATCATTTTTTAAAGGTAATACAACCAAGAAAATTGTAGTGATGTTACAATTTGATTCTCACGAAACCACGGAAATCGGCAATGGATTAAGGAATTCTCTGTTAACCATGTAATGTAAGAATATAAGAAGAATGTAAGAGAATTCCGTTTCCCTTTCTATAGAATTGTCATAACTTCTTCAAAAAGACTCACAACTCACAAGGATTGCTTTATTTCCTGTATATTAATAAATATCAAACCCTGGCGCATCGTATTAAAATTACGTAAAAACTTTATAAAGACTTCATCGCTGTAAACTTGACGAAATAATATTTTTAGCGCACGCAATCTTAAGCGACACGTGTATATTTACAGCAACTAACAAATGCGACTGCTAACTTAACAAGAACCATTTTATTTTAATACCCAACAAAAAAAATATTTGATAATTTTTAAATAAACATACTACGATGTAAATGTCTCCAAAAAAAACGTCATGGTAGACAGCTGTAATTATATTTAGCAAAAAGTTTTGTGAATAACTAAAAGTGTTGCTATCCCAGGATAAAATTATCATTTAATTACGGTTCGGAAATGCAGAGCAGGACATCGTAATCTGCCTCTTTACATATTATGTAAGTAGTGTTAACGAATACGTTGATTTCAATCATTTGAAAGTTCCCAGCGCTCATTATAACCACATTTAACAATTGCACTTAACACAATTTAAAACGCGTTTAAGCAAACCGCGTCAATGGCGAGAATTAGAATTGCGTGCGCGCGCAAGGCGTTAAGACGACTCGTCAGGCAATTTGACGGTCGTATAATTCCGCTGCGACTCGCGTCGGGAGCGAGCGCTAACTCAACAGCGGCTAATGGCGCTCAAAGCTGGAATACAAAATTAAATCTAAAAAAAAAACAACCCTCAAAACATGCCAAAAAATGGAAAGACAAAATAACAACACACACACACACTACGCGATCCTGTGATGGAAAATCCGAGGCTTGCGAAACAAATCAACTCTTATTTTGGGTAATTTTCTACAAAAACATATACATTTTTATACAATTATCACGACTACCCCTTTTGTCATCTTCGTTTAAAACTGAATTACAAAATAGTGTACAGCTATTTGTCTTTTGTAATGTTTTGTCGCCTGTGTGGTCGAGTGGTCAACGTTGTTGGCTTCGGCTACAGAGGGCCCGGGTTCAAATCCCGGTACGGACAGTTTTATAAATTGATTTTTCAATCGATTTATGAACTTCTGTTCACAGACATGGATGTATGTGATGTCTTGAATTCCCCCCTCTCACCCATCCTATCCTATGAACGGGGCGTATCGAAAGCGATAAGCTTACCACTATCCTGTCCTAGCCCTATCCTTCTATCCTTACTCTCTTTGGAAAAAGAGAGGTTGAGCAGTAACAAGCAGTTCTCGTAAAAACACTTCTGTTGAGATAAACTCTGTTAGAAGTCCATATGCTCCACATTGGAGACGGACATGGCTTAAAAAAAATGTTTTCAGCTAGATCTTGTTGATTATTGCAATATAATAAATAATTTCTGGATCGACACCCCAACGTTAACGTGCCGGCGTTAGTGCAAAATTTATTATTTTTACTTATAAATGTATATGAAAATTTATCCATAAACGAAATAATTTAGAATTATTTTCATTTTGATTTTGTACACTGCCATCAAATTCTTGGTCGAACACGACTTGGGTTTCGCCTCTCGGCATCTTCGGTGCTAATCAGTGCGCGAATGCACTCGAACATTCTAACACGAAGTGTACAAAATCAAAATGAAAATAATTCTAAATTATTATTAAATTTCCATCAAGCACCTTCAGTCGAAATTTTAAATTACATAAAGGAAATGTTTCTTACAGACACACAAAACCTTTAATATTACATCGCACAAAAACATAACAAAAATGAAAAATAATAAGGCAAACATAAATAAGTAAAAAACATTTTAAAACACAAAAGATAAATTTTAGCTTAAATATTTATTGATATTATTGAAATTAAACCGTACCAATATTATTATTTATATTATTATTATTATTAGGTATTTAATCATTTTCAACAGTTTATCAATTTATTTAATGTTTTGTATGTATTGGGACCGTTCACTTGGTCATGGTCTCGAATCTAGAAACGGAAAGTTTCAAACATTATTTTTTTCAATTGATTCAGTCAAAATGATAGGTGTTGTTTTCATACCTCCTTATCCAACCCCTAATGGACTGTGAAACAGTGCCTAGGGAAAACGTGTAGCCTTCTACAATCCCTTTACTTAATCTATCTTTCTCTCCACACCCTTTCCACAGAAACTAGTTGAGCGAACAACCAAATCTTGTAACAATAACTTCTGTAATTTTTCAAATTATAAAATTTCATTTTCACGCTTCACACTTTGCTCGGAATATAAAATAAACATGATATTCTACCAGTTTGTTTTTTCTCGTTTGTGCTTAAAACACGGAATGGGATTTGGCATGCCATCTAAAAACGGTACGCTAAAACTGTGGAGGGTGCCCAGGGGCATCGGCACGCGAAATGATTTTTCAGGCCCGTCCGATCGCCGACCCAAATTATAGCAATTAGAAACATGCGATGGGTGATGCAGTATTTGAATTTTGCGACCCTAAGTTTTTTTCTCCGCTTTGAGCCTGAGATTACACTACAAATAATCATCATTCACCAATAAAGCTTAAAGTTAAAACCTAGTATGTGTTGTTACGTTATTTGAATAAAACAGAAAAAATGCGATAGCGGTTTTATAATTTTAAACAAATACCTTATCCTATTACATAAAATTTAAGAACAAAAAAGAGCAAACTATATATATATATATATAAAATATATATTTTTTTTAATACCAATATATCACAATATCAATGTATAAGTGGACAACAAATCGAACAAATATTTAATATCACTTGTGAAAGAGCTTGTTTCCAACTCATGATTTCAATTTATTGCTATAGAGATTAAAAAATTACTGTCATCTACCATTTCTGGAAATCAAGAGAGGTGCTGCAGTATGCTGCACTGAAATAGTAACTAGGCAGTAGTGTTACTAGCGGGTCAATAGCGGATTGAGCACATGTGAGGCTCCAGTTGCAATAAAAGTTGGACGCCCTATTTTTCGGATAACATAAAAACGTTGGAAAAGTTCAAATAAAATAGTAAAAATATATTTAAATCTAAACAAAAAGTATATGGGTTATATTATATTAGCTATTTTTGAGGCCCTTAAGATTCGGAGGCCCCAAGCGCGTGCCTCATTTGCTTATAAGATAATCTGCCACAGAAGCGGGTACAATCTCCAGCAATCAAAAAGAGACTTGAGATCAATCTTCTTTGAAAAATATTTCTAAGTTTTTATTTTTTTGGTTGATTTAAGAGTTGTATGTTAGTTACTATGACGACAGTTATTTTATTGTAACAATTGTACAAAGATATCCAATGGTGGTGCGTCCACGTGTTATTTGTGTTGATGTTTATACCATGTTAAACATTCATATTATATACAGCTGAAATAAACGGTGCTATAAATAAAGGCATGATGAAAACATAATTAAATCGTAAAAGTGTATTCAAAAGTTAACATAAACTAAAACTGTGCACTTGTTTTCAAAATCTTGCCGTGCTCATTTTGTGCATGCACATTTTATCGCTTATTCTCGACGCCACTTCTTCATAATAATATATCTGGTAGTATGTTTTAATTTCGATATCATACCTGACGTAATAGATGGTAAGATTCGCATGTTGACAACCTTTCGTTCACGTACAAAACAATAAAGGTATCTTTTGTTATTCCATATATATATTTGTATCAATTTGAAAAAAAAAAATCGCGCCACTAAAATTTATATCATAGGTTCCCAACCTTTTTCGGGTGGCGACCCCTTTTTATAAAAACCATGTGACCTGCGATTGCGATGCAATTGAAAGAGGCATTTTTAATCAGGTAATTAATTGGATTATAGTGAATATTTTTTTTAGTTGACTGTATAAGTTGACGACCCCACAGAAAACCCGCAACTACAAAAATAATTCAGCCAATTTATTGTACTTACCTTACGATATTACCATTAAAAACATGCCTTTTATGTTATTTTGTATTGCTTTATAATGGAATTGAATATTTGTTTTATGTACCTATTTATCGTTTTTGTATTCTTGTCCACTTACCTCGTGATCACCTGACTCTCAATTACGCTTTAAAAAAGCTTTGGACTTCGGCAAACACTCTCATCAGAGTCTCATTGTTTTTTTTTTAACAAAATTAACATGGAAATATAGTTTTGAAAGTAAGGTTGTCAACTTCTGATACCTATCAATTTATACGCGTGTGCCGATAAGGAAGCAGGAGCTTGCCCTGACTTAGCGTGAGGGTAATTGCGATGATCATCTTCCAGGTCCAGGACTTCGGGAGTCGCCTGTGTAATAAATAATAATAATAATTCAATCGAGCCTTGTACCTACGCATGCGTTTATCTTCAATTTCAAAATGGTACAGTAAACAAATTTCTTAGATGAGAGATTGTTTATGAAAGTTATAAATTTCACAAAAAAAATAGGAGACCATATGCTTCACGTTGGAAGAAGACATAAATTTAAAAAATATATCTATTAGGACATTCAATAATAATCTAAATAAAAATCAAAATATGTAGTTTTTTTATTTGAATGCATAGTTTGTAAATTAATAGCAGGGCTATGATGTCAGAGTTGAGAGTCGTTAAGTCAGATGTTTTTTCCGGAGTCGGAATCGGAAAAGTCTGGACTCTGGAACTAGAATCTGGTTTTTTAATAACTATTACTCTATTCATTATATTAATTGAAAGACTGATGACTATGTACTAAAATTATTTTAATAATTAGAATGATAAGATAGCATTAATATTTGTAAGTTAAACGGAGACGATCAGCGGTGTGCTGCCAATAAGTTCACAACGGGCTCGCTTAATCTTTACGCAATTATCGGTGTTCTGTGGAAGGAGTGAATTTTTTTATCTCTTCTAACCAATTACATGTGATATTTAAATAAGCAATCGATTGTTACTTAATATACTTAAAATATGTAACAGTATGCAATTTACCTTAAAATTATCAATCAATGTTAATGGTTAAGAGTGTACGACTGTTTATAATGAAGCTGTCTTAGATAATATATGAGCCAGAAATTACAGTTATATACTAATTGGATCTGAGAATATTGTTTTCTCTTAAATTAAAAAGGGGTTCGCGCGAGCCCTTCTGAGCGGGAGCCGGTAAATTGCTCGAATGGAAATTGCTCGAATTACAAATTATTCGAATTGCTTGGTTATTTAAACGATTTTTCACGACTTTTTCTACGAATCTCATTTTTATCTTGTGCGACACTTGTTTAAAGAGTGAAATATAAAAATAATTTTCGTAAGTATTTATTTTAACCGTGTTCGCTCCAAATGCGTAACATATGATCTTTTAATGGAGTTTATCTCAACAGAAGTGTTTCTACGAGAACTGCTTATTAATTAGTTACTCAAACTGTTTCTATATATTTCTAGAAAACATAGAAGACTAGAGCTAAGACAGAACAAACGGACAGAACAAACGGAAACAAATTGATTATCTTGTTATTCGAGCAATTTACCGGGAACCCTTCTGAGCCCCCTCCAACCCACCCCTGGAAATGATCGCAAAACTTATTTCTGAACTGGATTCGGAGTCTTTAATAAAAAATATTTATTAACTGACCCCATGAAAGATTAATAAAACTGATTCCATTTTATTTTATATTAAACTTTTGTTATTTTAGCAAGAGTTTCTTTAATAATAAATATATAAATAAAGCCATGGAAAATTTCATATCCCATATAATTACAGTATTAATAATGAGTAGCTTGAAACGTAATTATAATGTTAATACAAGAGCTGATTAACGTTCCAAAAGGTTTGAGTCACCTGTATTATATATGTACACATTATTAATTATAATATATGTTTTATTAATTAAAATATTAATTATGTATCATATAACTTACATCCTTTTACACTATAAATACCATTTTTATCTACTGATTAAGTATATTCTACATATTCTATGTTGACTTTCAACCGTGGCTTTAAATGGGTAGTCAATGTAGACATAAATTTTTAGCATTATGCTATCGAAATTTGTTTAATAGATGCTTAAACAAGTAGTAAAATTTGAAAGGATATGAGCATTATTTCAAGCCATTATTAAGAAAAATGCGGATTCATTCAAGATATGTATATTAAAATTATTGATGGCAACACAAATTCAATATGAAGAGTTTGTTTTTGCTGCTCTAAGATTAATTTGGTGTCCAGTCAATAGTGTGGATGCTGAAAGATATTTCAGTAAATATAGCTTAATTGTAACTGATCTTCGCAAAAATATTAACGAATCGTCTGTGGAAACATTTCCAATGCTTAATTTTAGTAGATTAAGTTTGATATCGTATTGTTATATTGTTTGTCTTTGTATTTTTCATCTTATAGAATATTTTAATTATAATACGAAACATTTTTTTATTATTACTATTTGTTGTATTATCTTTAAATCATACGTATGAACATTTATATATTTTAAGAGAACTGGTTGTTATTATGTGTATCAATCTTTCTTTTACTTTTCAAGTCCTGCCGATGGTTTTGAAGGTGGTGAGAAGATGAAAAAAAAACTAGGTACTTCGATAATTGTGCTTTACCACGTACCATAAAAGTCTAATCAATAAACAAATGTAGTTCATACACGAATATACTTATTGTACCGTAGAAAATTATGTAATCTTAGCAAGCTTTAATAGAATATATATTTTAATATACACCACGCTTTGAACTTCTTTAAAAATATTAATCGGTGAAAACATATTGTACACCAGGTTTTGAAAATCTGTATATACATAGAATTATCAGACTTCAGTTTTGTCAGTGGCCACTTGCAAAATTACATCACGTTCCCCGCACACGAGATTGCAAGTGAAAATATAATAGTCCCCGGACACGACATTCTCTCATAAGGAAGCCTCCAAAAATAATTAGAGCTTTGGTGCACTTAATCGCTGTTGGGAGACGGAAGAAGCTTTTAACGTCTTGCGCTCCATTAGCCAGGATAATACCATCTGGACAACTAATAGCACGGTCCAATCTCCAGGATAATGTCTTTTGTAGTCGGTCTCTTTGAAGCTTTATTTTTGGTATTTCCCGAAATATTTCCGGGGCATAATTTTACAATAGTGCACTTAAGGGATTAAAAAATGCAATAATTTTTTTAAATATGAAAATTACAGTAGAGAGCTGCCTTATATGTTGATTTTAATAATATTTGAAGTCTTTACCTGCTTTGTATAAATAAGTTAGTTGTTTTATCTGGAAAGGCTGTATCCACATCTTGTGGGCGTTAGAGTTGTATGAAGTGTTGTGACCATCATTTTATTAAGTGAAGGAAAAAGCAATTTCAACGAAATATATTTTTGACTACCATGAATCACTTGAACAAATTTTTACAGAATATAGTGATAACGATGCGTTCAGTTGATATAAGTGCACTATATACACGACATAGTAAATAAAAATGTTGGTCATTTTTAAATTTCTGTTATGATACTTTAGAAAGCTTCCAAAATCACAGTTATAATGATGATTTATTTTTTATTTGATAATTTTGACATCATATATATTTTAATAATAAAAATACATATTTGAGCAAAGTCAGACTATGGGTATATTAATTCGCTTTTTTCACATTTCGCTTCCTTAACGATACATATTTGTATACGTTCTGACCTGATTCATGATTACATCATGAATTGTTTTCAATTTATTTAATAATTTATCTAATCCAACTCCGGGAGCTGAATTCCACTTTGAGAAAAAAGCTTTAATTGAAGACGGAAGAAACTATTTCATGTCTAAAAAATAATCAAATGCTTCTTGCTTGAAATGAAAAACGAATTGTTACCATGTAAACAAATAACGATAATATTGTAAAAAGAGCCGGCTGCGTGGTAAGTGGTCAATGTTCGGGTTTGGTTACGGAGGTCACTGTTCGAATCCCAGTACTGACAGCTAATAAAATTTATAAGCTGTCAGCACTGGGACAATAATTAATTTTATACAATCGATTTATGGATTTCTGTTTGGAGACATAAACGTATATGATGTTTTGAATTCTTACCTATCACCTATCACATCATACAAAACGGAGTGAGAGCGATTAGCGTGAGTGTGTTCGAATAAAATACAATGAAAAGGGACATTGTATTTTTGTAAAACTTATGGCAACGTTATTTATATGAAAAACTTTCAGAAACACCGAGTATTTCTAAACATCAATATTGTTATCTATTCCAGCCTTTTGGGATGATCTTACATTGTTTCCAACATTGACTTCGAGGAAGTAATCAATATAAAACAAAATTTTAACCAATAATAGCAAACTGTAGGTACTATATTTTTTAAGAAGGACTGCTAGCATAATGCGATTGGGTAGGAATGTCGGTACGTTGTAAAATTAATTACCCCAAAGACGGGCGATGTCTGTTCTTGGACCCTCACACAATACGGTGGTCGTAAAAACGTTCATGCTAAAATATTTCTAAAGTAAATCGATAATAAAACCCCATTTTTTTCAAAATATCGCCTTAATAATACAAGAATGGTTTATTTTACAATCCGTGATAGCTTAGTGAATATTTTAGCTCAAATTAGTGGAATTTAATTACGTTTTCGAAGAAAATTATACCAAATATGATACGCGTTATTATGGTCACCATTGGAGCTACACAGATTGTCTCAAAAATACGTTTGACTTTTTGTTTAAAACCGTACTCAATTTGCTGGTAATACGAGTAAAATCTGGACCCAGAGTAGACTATTGGTATTGAGTAAATCTAGTGAGAGTGCAAAGTGTTAATTAAACATGATCGGGTGGAGCTTTGAACGGGGATGCGCGCGCACACGTTTCACCGGCACGCGCCGAAAACCTATCGAAGGCTTTGCAGTTTTCACACGATGACTTTTAAACATATTACATATTTTTGTGATAAATAAAGATTGTCTTGGCTTACAAATAGATGTCACTAGTTTTTCAGAAAAGAATATGTTATTATATATTTGAAATGTAGATATATAAAATTCCTTTTGAATTCGTGAGCATATCGGGATTTTCCCTAGTGTACCATCGGTCTTTTGATGTATAATATGTCTATTTTTTTTTTTTTATTTGAACAGAGATTATGATAATATTCGTACCGGTCAATTTATTTTATGTGTCTCAAATATGATGCCATGTCATGATCACATACTATGAAAATGGACGTTCTCCTGGAGTAGTAAAAAATACTGCTCTTCTGAAAGCTTTCTCGATATTATTTATCATTATTATTTTAAATTATTGCTTACTTAAAGAAAACAAATGAATTGACCAGAGCGCGTAAAAACATTTATTGAAAATAATTGAATGAAGCATAAAATTACAGTGACGGAGGCACTCATCATAAAAGTTTTTATTCTTTAACTATCATTATTGAATTTACCAAACGATCAACAATATAAAGTAAATTAAAAATTTTAAACAATAATTTGACGAAACTTTTTACAAAATCATTATTTTTAATGGCTATGTATTATCACTATCGTCTGTCAATTTTTGGTAGAAATGCTTTATATTATACAAAACAATACACGTTTTTCGTAAATTTTCAATATTGTTTTGATGATTAGGACCGGTTTAGGTGATCATGAGCATTTATACGAGCACTAGCTCAAAACGCTTGGCCATGACACTTGAAAAAATGGAGAATTGTAGAAATGTCAAAAATACTTATATGCAGTGTATCTACAACCGAATACGAAGATTAGGAACCTACGGTCTGAATTTATCAACAATTTTAATAATACGTGTTTCAAAAAAGCTTCTGCATTAGTTTTTTTTTTATTTTAAATGGGAATCATTTTACTGTACATTAAGTTTCTTTATGTTATGTTTACATAACAGAATTTGACTTAAAACTGTTCAGTATGCAGAAAAAGTTTAAATATTATTTCCTCTGTACATATTTTTTACAATTTAAATTAAAATTACTAGATTTTATGTGGCGATTTTTGCTATAGTTTTATATTCTACACCACGCGTTATAGCACGTGTTCCAAAAACCACCTTGCGATGTCAAAAAGACTTCAGATAAAATCTATATTCCGTGATAAAATACGCCAGAATTTTTCTTCGAAAAAGAAAACGAAATAAGAAAATAAAAATAATCGAAGCATGTTTAACACACACTGCCACTGGGCGTAACGATTTTGTTATTTTTTCACAGAATTCCAAAGTGAAGTGAGCTATAGATCAAAAAGAGCAAATGTGAATTATCGCTGATATGATTTCACATGCTTCTTAAGCTGTGCGTTATAAAATATTGTTTGTATATTTTTTTTGAATTGACAAATACTTTTAATATATTATTTGCAAGTCAACATATCTTCGGTAAAATAGTGTAGTAAGACTAAAAATGATATACTTGAGCTTCGGGTTCATATTCATTCATATCGACTATATATAGAAGGCAAAAGAACTTAGCTAACAAAAAACATTTTTTACAGGATGCACAAGAAACTATTTTATATTTTGACTCAAAGTTTAAATTTTAAAAAGACACTACCTTGAAATGCACAAGGACTTATTAACTGGTGCTTAAATTACTCAGTCTGATAATAATTGAATGAATTGTTGAGTTAAAAAGTTTTTTTCCAAGTTGCAATTTTTTCGTGCTTTTTTTTCCTAACATAAAATATTAATTTACTCAGATACTAATTACGCATTTGCAGCTTACATCATTTTGATACAATGTGCTTTCAGTTGTATACATTTAAAAAACTAAGGGTTACGTCTTTTTGCCTTTACACAGTTGAATTATAGATTTTTAATTATTATTTGCTGTATTTTTATAGCATATACCTTTTACTCAATCAGCGTCAGAGAAAAAAACACTTCATTTGTTCACATTTCGTTTTTCCATAAAAGTAAAATAAAAAATATTTTTTTAAATCCACAGAATATTATAACTCATCTAACATATTTTATCATAAAATAGCAGTTGGCTAACTTCACCGCTCAGGATCTAAAATGGACATAACGCTCTATCTTCTGTAACGTATTTTTTCACTCAGCGATCCCAGTATCAATATAAACTCTTTTTCGTCACTGGTTGTGTAATTGGGTGTGACACTTAGACTAGTTATATCAAAAGAATTTTAGCCAGTTAACTTCCACAAAATTACCGCTGTTTCTGCTGAAAAAATTCTCATGTGAAATTATTGTTAAAACAAAAACATGTTGTTCGATTTTGCAACCTCAGACAATATAATGAGCGAGCCTAATAGTTTCGCTGCAATATAGTAAATGGAGACTGTTTTTTGAAATAATAATTATAGAAGATCTTATGTTTCTATTTAAAAATAAAACTGTTTGACAAGCAACGTTGCTCCGGTGTGATTATGATGCGCAGAGAACGACGCGCACCTCGCGAATCAACATAATGGCGTCTGTTGTATTCCCTTCACGAGTTCGGCTCTGAGCAATAAATATACTGTGAGATATAACCGAGGAGGGATCGATAACAATCCGGACCTGTATTTCCATAGTACCTTACCACAAATGAAACGGCTGTTTACGATCTATTCTAAGGTTGTCCAGCTTCTAAATCCTAGAAATTCGAAAGCCATTAAACGGTATTTTAAGTACTTTCGATGGTTTCGGCGGTAACTTTGTGGAAATTCATTTTGATAGAAAATTTAAATTAACTTTGATTATTCCACGTATTGTGTTACTAACTGTGACACGTGTTTCGCCTCTTTCAGAGGCATCTTCAGACTTACTATCGCAAAGTTTGCTTAAGTAATGAAGCAAGATCGATTCTAACATTTTAAAATTATAAAATTACAAAATGGAGGTTTGGGTTTCTTTCCTTTTAAGAGGAGCAAGGAGGGGGGTGTAGAATCGAAATAAAGCAAACAGATAATGATACTAATTATACTAATGAGTTGTAAACAATCAGAATGGGATTTTTCCTTTTTAAGCGAAGCAAAGAGGGGATTATAAAATCGAAACAGTGCAAACAAATTTAATCATACTACTAATGACGTTAAACATTACAAACTATTAAACTAATGAGCTGCAGTCAATCAGCGTAGTCAATCAAGAGTAGCTCAAAAATATGTGATGCAATGGCAATTGCCTGAAATATCAAATATTAGTTATCAGAATGAGAAAAGGGCTTAGTAAGGTCAACGAATAAACCAGGGCTGTGGAGTCGGAGTCAGAGTCGCGGAGTCGCGGTATTTTGGCTGGAGTCGGAGTCTTGAAAAATAAGCGGCTCGATTTTTTTTGAAAAATATTTCTAATGATGTGTATTCAAACAAAATAATCCAAAGTGTTCATCTCATGCTTGGCTGAATAAAGATGATCTGATGGTATACATATATAAAAGTTAAAATAAAATTATTGAAAAATTTCCTCGGAGTCGGTGTCGTCTTTTTTTTACACGAATCCACAGCCCTAGAATTAACTATAAATTCTTGTTCTTATTCGTGAGTTATTTATTACAAAACAAAGGTCGGAGTAATTTTTTTCTATTGAATAGCCGCCTATGTGGTCGAGTGGTCAACGTTGTTGGCTTCGGCTACAGAGGGCCCGGGTTCAAATCCCGGTACGGACAGTTTTATAAATTGATTTTTCAATCGATTTATGATTTCTGTTCAAATGCATGGATGTATGTGATGTCTTGAATTCCTCCCTCTCATCCATCCTATCCTATGAACGGGGCGTATCGAGAGCGATTAGCTTAATACTAATCCTGTCCTAGTCTTGTCCTTCTATCCCTACTCTCTTTGGAAAAAGAGAGGTTGAGCAACTGAGTAACAAGCAGTTCTCGTAGAAACACTTCTGTTGAGATAAACTCCATTAGGAGTCCATATGCTCCACATTGGGAGCGGACTTGGTTAAAAAAAAAAAAAAAGATAAGTGTGTTTTAATTTTGTAGAGCGGTATTTACCGCCTGATCTGTCAAGATTGTCAAGCTTCTTATTTGGGACAGACAAGTAAAAATTATAATAAAAATAAAATCGTTGAATTACTCAATATAGTAAATAAAAACGAGTTAAGACGTAATAATGAAGAACTTAAAGTTTTTTTCTTCTAATTTTAGATCTCTTCTCATTGAAACGGGTCTACCAATGTTTTTAATCCCTGACTAAGCGCATCAACCCTTCTCCTGTCCCGCAACCCCATTCTGCTTCTTATTAAATCCGATTATTATTAATATCATACACAATATAAATTACTAAACAATAAATTATTATTCAGTGCATGAAATGGTCATCGATCATCGCCGATACATAAATAATAACCAGATTTCGTCGATCCAGTGACGTTCTCAGTCGAAATGAGACGAGAGAAAGCACTTTCATTAGAAGTACCGTTTATACCTCCAACAATTGAATTTTTTAACTATTTATAATTATGAATTTTGGAATTAGTTTTTTAAAAACAAAAATGTTTTTCTCTAACTCATTCTTATATAACTACTCATTCAAATAAAAAATGTTGAACAACTGAATACGACTTTAGTTGAGATAATCTTCATAACAATTCCACATTCTACACATTAATTTATCCACGTCCACTCCCAATGCGGAGCATATGACCACCTTATGCAAGTATATTAACAAAACTTCTACGTAAACTGTTTGTTACTCGGTTTTCTTATTTACATATTTTTGAGACATAGCATTTTTTCTATTCGAAGGCATGGATGTTTGTTATGTCTATAACTTCCCTCCCACCATTCCAATCCTTCAATAACTGGGCGCAGTGAGAGCGATTAGTTAACCACTAGTATTGTCCTAGCTATGGCATCCAATCCCGGGATCCCGTTCAATTTTCTGATCCCGAAATCTCGGGATTGAATGGCTGCGTTCCCGGGATTTCGGGATTGAGAAATTTTGAGCAAATCCCGAAAATTGACACAAAATCAGCAAATCGAGGATTTCAGATTCCTCGGTGAGCTAAAAAAAAAACGAGGTTCTGTGTCAATCTGAGGAAAAAGTATAGCAATTCGAGGATTTCAAATTCCTCTGTGAGAAAATCCCAATTCCAATTATACCAATCCAAAATTAGTCAATACCGAAATCCTGGGATTGGAAAAAGGCCCCGTGATTGGATACCCTAGTCCTAGCCTCATCCTTTTATCCCTACTACTCTCTTCGGAAAAGAGAGATTAAGGGATTGAATAACAACCAATTCTCGTAAAAAAACATATTGAGATACCTCCATTAAGAGGCCATATGCTCCGCATTTGGAGCGGACATGGATTTAAAAAAAATACACAATTTTTAAAATACTCCATGGGTCGGATGGAGTTTCATCATTTCAGCCATTTGCCCTATGTTATTCTATTTGTTAATAAAACATTTAAAAAACAAATAGAATAACTGTGCTTAACACCGCAGTACAACGATAAAATTCACGCACTCCACTGGTAATAGATTTAAAATAATGTGCATTTACTGATAAAGGTAGTTGCAGCAACAAAACAGAGATGGCGGTGGCGGCTCATTAGACAGCGTGACTGATACGTCAGGAAAAATAATGGCGGTATGTTATATTGTATTATTTTCTTAGGAAAATATTAGTTCCTAAACTGTTTCTTCTGAGAATACTAAACTTAATATAAACAGCTTTCTCATAAGAAATATTCTGTTCTGGTTCAATTTTTAAGCACAGTTATCACTTTTGTACATGGTTTTATTGTAAAGATTTTCTTTTATTTTCATATCAGAAATAATTTTGAACATGTTTTTTTTAATTATGCCCCTAACGAGAATATTTTCATAAACTCTTTAAATGTCAAGTGATTATTATTGAGGCGTCTTATCTATTTACAGAGGATAACATGAGATGAGTGAGGTTTAGACTTTAGATCAGCCATACTCAACCTGCAGCCCAATCAGTTCTTATGTGCGGCCCAAAATAATTATAGTCACCAAATATTTTTAAAAGATAGTTAAAAGTTTGACACAATATCAAAATTCACATTCATTTTTAACTAAACGATTTAATATTTTGGATACATTGGTATTTTTGTGTACGTTTTACGTATTTTTTATTTGTTGTTCATTGTTATTTTTTACTGTGAAAAATACTTTAATATATAAAAATTTATACATATGTATATATTTACATAAAATAAAATAGTTTTATTTTGACATCATAATACATACATATGTGTGCAGTATAGTATGTGTTATATTTATAGTTTACTGTAAATATTTTGCGGCCCACATAAAGGAGCAAAAATCGGAATGCGGCCCTGAGGAAAAAAAGATTGATTATGGCTGGTTTAGATAATAGTTAATCGGTATCTTTACTACTCTCTTCGAAATTGAATGAAAGTCGGTAACAGGAATTGCAATACTGGACGAATAAATTAATACTGTACACCAGTTTTACAAAATCAGTTTAATTAAAGCAAAAAAAATCTCTATTTTGACTAGCCATAAATAACAAATCGATTGTTTCTTTACATTCGAAATTTGATTTCGGTTAATTTTTGATACCGAAATATTGATATATATGTTTTAGTAAAACCGGTATTTTAGTGTTGCAAAACTCTCATTAACATCGGCATCCTGTCTTCAGCATTATTGGTATTGCAATCCTTAATCAGTTGGAGACACAAAAAAATAAAATTCGATCTATGAGTTGATTGAATTGCAATTCAATCGATTAAATTAATTACTTTAAATTGGTTCAAAAGTTTTTACAAGTATTATTCAATATTATTGATAGCTTCTTCGGCATCACGCCTACTTCCTACAATGGCTTAAAAATTAGATTTAAAGATACGAACCCTTATTTTTTTAAAATATGCGTACGTATCTAGCAATGAGTTTATCTTAATATGTTAAACATTTGGTAAATACTAGATACCAAGTTTATTTTTTAAAAAATGTTTTTTGATCGAATGTGCATTGTGCGAATGTGATAAAAACACAGTCACTGAACCCAGATTCATAATTATTCTTGTAGTGTCCATTCGAGGATTCAAACTCATAACCACAAAATACAGAATTAAAAGAAGAAAAATGAGGACGAATTATACAGACATTCAAATAATAAAATTAATGAATAGACAAATGTTTGCTGCTGAATATGTCATTTAAACGTACACAATGTGACACTCGTATAGTATGTAAATTTATTAATGATATACATATATCAATGAAGAAATTGAGGATATAAAACGTAGCGTAAAGTATAATGTTCCCGATGAAACTAATCTACTACGTACTTATTTCCATTTCCAACATCACTAAAATCGAGTTGGAATTATATTTTAAAACTTTTGCTCAGTTGTTATTCAAAAAATGTTTCATATAATTTATGATCTTACCAGCAAATTGAAATCATTACTTGTTTCACAAGACATTTTACTTACTGAGAAAATTTATCACCAGTCTTACATTATGTATTTTTATTAATATTTATGTTTCTGTATTTTTCATAATATGTTGCTGTTTTTAATTGTATTTTTTAAGATAGTAACTTTTTTTTTGAAAACGTATTTTAATTGGTAATTCTTTTAAATAATGAGGAGCAAACATTCAAAAAGTGTTTTGTCACAAATTTTGAAAAATGGAGTTTTATATCAATTCTAATAGCCCATAATAAAACCTATGAATGGAAATCAAAATTAGTGCTTAAAAAGGTTTTTTTTCATATTAAAATTAAATCATAAAGTTGACACATTCATACAAACCGTCACTTTTGCAACACTTAATTAAATCATCATTTTCCAAGCTTTGTATTTGTGTGACAAAACACTTTTTTGAATGTTTGCTTCTCAATTATTATGTTATAAAAATGGATGCTAAAATTAAACATTTTATTTAAAACGCTAAAATTTGAAATCGAAATGCTAAAATTGAAAAAAAATAGATGCTAAAAATACATGTCTCTATATATGACAAATAAGAATGAAGACACTTCCGTAGCTTTGTAAAATACTCGGTTAAAAATTCAAAATTAATACGGCATGTTTGTAAGTTGTTATACCTACTTTCGTTTTCGTAAATCACTACAAAACAAAATCAATTTCGAAAAGTCAGAAATCTGGATCATCAATATACACTCTGATAGTGTTTTAATTACAGGGTACTCGGAATTGGCGTCGCTTAAAAGCTCACCGAAGGCTTCGGCGGCAGATGTTCTAGAGCTTTTGTGGTCTTTAAATTAATTAACACTAATCGCTGCTCGCGTATCACGACCTGCTTGAAGGGACACAGTTAACACCGCCGAGAAGACTGGGAAACGAACACTTTCCTTAAAAACACTATCAATTAATAATATGTTCTGTCATATTCGTAAAAAAAGTTTCCCAAAACACTAACTTTAAACCGTTTTGAATTATAAAATAATTATTGGTTATTACTTTTACAAATAATTGATAATGATAATATAAGGATTAGCATCGGTGGGCTACCAATACTCTAACAAGGGGCTCGCTTAATATCAAATCAAATCTCGGTGTTCTGGGGAAGGAGTGAATTTGTTATCACTCCTATACAATTATACGCATTATTTAAATAATCAATCGATTTTTACACTTATAATATGTAACAATATGCAATTTTCCGTAAACTTATCAATCTAAATGGCTAAAATTGTACTACTGTCAGTGGCGGATTAAGGGCATGGGAGGCCCTGTTTTACGGATAACATAAAAACACCCACTAAAATACTCAAAGTATATAAAAATCTGAACCAAAGTATATGGGTTAAATTATATAAGCTATTTTTGAGGCCCCTTAAATTCGGAGGCCCCAAGCACGTGCCTCATTTGCCTATATACTGTGTATACTGAAGCTGGTGTAGATAATATTATGTATATATGTCAGAAATTGCAGTTATATACTAATTTGATCTGAAAATATTATTTTCCATTAAATTGACAAAAGGCTCACATGAGCCCTTCCGAGCCCACTCCTGAGTATAAGTTATGGGACCGTTGTCGAGTAGTAAACGTTGTCGGCTTCTATTGAGGTGCTCACGGTTTCGAATCCCAGTACAGAGTTGCTTAACTTTTCTATTTATTTCTCAGAGAGAAAGAATACAACGATATGGCGATGTATAAAAAAACAAGTGCTTAACAATCCGTTCTCACTATTATACGGATGGGGGGGAGTTTTAGACACTTACCTACACTTATCCCTTGAACACAAATTCATTGATCAAAAGCTTTCATTTTATGATTCTATGAAAGACTCTAAGAGGTAAACTAAAAAATACAATATCAAATTATGTAAATTATGTATTATATATATTTGTAATGAAATATTTTTTATTTGAAATTAGTACCACTTATGTTCATTCAATTATGTATTTATGTTTTTTTGACTGATCCTTTTTTGTGTCAATATAATTTTAAAAAATCATTCAATATAACCAAATTTCTCATCTTTGGGTTATGCGTGAAATATTTGAATTAATTTGATATTTTACCGTCGCCTTTGATGGGTTTAAGCGATAATTATGACCCTCAACGTCCATCGCACCACTATTAATATTTTTAAACATTAGCAATATTAATTCTATATTGTTTATTAATTTTATATAGTTTCTCTTTGGCGGCTGCAATAAAAAATTGTAATGTGATTGCCCATATAAGTTTATTGGGTGAACGCTAGATGTCAGTCAGGCGGTGGGTGCGCAAGGTTTTTAAATTTTTCATGATTTTTCTCAAATACTACACAAAATCAATATTTTTCAAGAATAATTTATTATATTATTGACACTAAAAAATCGTCTAATAAGTTTTTTTATTTGACTATTTGTTTAGATTGTACACCTTTTTTGATTTATTATTAACCTAAGCCAAACTATAAGTAATAGAAAACATAAGTTTTTTTCTACGAGAACTGTTTGTTACTCAATTACTCAAACTCTCTTTTTCAGAGAGATTAGGCATAGAAGGATTGAAATAAGACTATTGGTAAGCTAATCGCTCTCGCTGAATCGGTTTTTATTAGGAAAGAATGGGTGGGAAGGAATTCAAAACATCACATACATTCATGCATTTGGACAGAAATCTATAAATCATTTAAAAATAAATGAATAAAAGCTGTACGAACCCATGATCCGTGTTTTAACCCAACAACGTTTACCACTCGATCACACAGCCGACACTTATATTAAAGTGTTAAATAAAAAAGACTTGATGTCTGCGAATATTTAAATATGTATTCAACATCAACTTGGTTTGTAGATAAGTCCCTTGAAAAAATGTAACATCGAATTTAATTGTTTCCTGAAAGCAGATTTTTTTGGATACATTTAAGGAGTTTTACCGTGCTGTAAAACATAATATTATATTATATGATATGTTTCCGTAACGAAATATAATTGGAAACACTGCTCTAAGCATACGAACATATCATATTATACTTGTTACTATATGAAACGGTGAACACGACTTTCTGTTGTGATTCGACCAACTGGGCTTACTTACAAAATAGAGACTGGTTTAAAGTATCGAAACGTCTGATCTTTTTAGATGACTGCACAGAAGAATATTGGAGACATCTTGCTAGGCGAACACAGATGCTACAAAATATTTGTAGTAACACACTTCTTTTAGAATTTAATATTACTTATCTTCAAAAACATTCAAACGGCTTTTCAATCGGTCAATCCACTTTTCTTATAAAATTTAAAATTGATGCTTGTTTCATTGTTTTCACTCTCATTGTTCTTAAATTTCCCCCTAAAGCACTCAACCCATTAAAAGACTCTAGAGTGGTATCAGTGCTCTGTGAAAAAAAAAAATCGACTAGCTGGTCCAATTTATCATAAGCTCTGGAAATCGTGAAAAAATTGTACGATACTTTTGCTCGGTATGTCCGAGAAGAAACTCGTTATAAAAGAGAATAAGTGTATGAGAAAACCATAAACTAAAATTTCAACGAATGTTTTCTCATTACATCCGAAATCTTGCTATTTCCGTGATCGTAATAACCGAGTTCGACTTATACAAGTCCTGTCATATCAACTTCTGTTTTAATCCGAGTCCACAGATTTCACATTGGGAACAGACGTGTTTGGAAAGAATTGTCATAACATTAAAATATCGACTGTGGAAAGGAAAAAGGACGTAACCTACACATATCAAACTTTACAGGAGGCGCTAAAAACGTGTTTAGATGATTTTGTGACATATGGAAATATGAATTATACACAACCCTGAAGTGCACGGAGACTTCTAAACTGGTGTTTAATTGACATAATCTAATATTAATTAAAGAAATTATCTAGGAAAAACCTTTATTTCAGTCTTTTTTCTTGGTTTTAATTTTTTAAAGGTCATTTTTTGAAACTTAAAAGCTAAATTTTGATACTAATTCGGTATTTACAGCTTGCATACTTTTGATAGAACGTGTATCAAGTTTGATACATTGTGATTATCGAAAAAAACCTGTTTTGAAGAAACTGTGGGTTAAGTCCTTTTTCCTTTCCACAGTCGATATATATAAAAAATAGATTCTCAGAAAAATATATAATGTTCAATTTTAATTTCATTTTATTCATTATCTTTCTTAATTTAACAATGAAATATGTTTTTAGTTTTTTTATCGTTCACCACCGCACTAATGCAGCCCTAAATATCCAACGTAAAGCAAAGGTGGCTCTTGATAAGTGAATGCTTAAACCTTTTGATACTCACCCCCGGGGTTGGTGGCAAAAATAAACAATCAACCTGCCACATCCGTTTTGTGTTAAGGGTGATTTAGAGTGACCACGCATTATTTATGTTACTGATGATGGTCTTACAACTCCAACATATGGTTATGTTTTCTTTGATTAATATGGAATGTATACAATTATACGTGAAACTTTGTCATACATTGAAACTTGGCTACTAACTACAATATGACATAAATACACATTTATGGTAGAACCAAAAGACTAATCGCTGTACTGCTTAAATATAATGCTTTTTGGATAAAAAGCTTAATATAACTTAAATTGATTGTCAATCAATTTAAAGTAATACTAACCCAAAGTTCAATTGTAAATATTGTATTTTTAAAGAAAAAATATTAAGGTTATTGCAAGTTATTTATGAATAATTTATATCTACAGAGACTACTTGTATTTTGTAGAAGCACCCTAATCATTGAACAACCCTATAATGCCTGCCAAAGCTCCCCATGGATAGGTGCAGTAAAGTTTCTCCACTTCATGGGCGACAGCCACACATCATATCGAATAATACTATTTTAATGGGATTTTTATAGCCGCCGAGGGTTATGTTAAATGAAAACATAAATAGGTAACTACTCAACCGGCTCAACGAGGGTTTAAATAATTACCCCTTGGCGATATTCACATAATAGGGTTATTATTAAAATGGGCATTGTTTTTTTTTATGTTATATCAAATATATTTTTTGACCAACTAGCTATCAATGATACCGTTATATTTTCGTCTACCCGCTTCAGAAGAGGAAAATATCTTAATCTTATATATATTCGACACGTTTTGATGAAGGTATAATCAATTTCTTTCATTCCATTAGGGGGTCTCGTATACGATTACAAAACACTTATGGACTTTTGTCATATTCAATCGGTGGTAAATGGTAATTTTTATTATCTGGGTAGTTATTATAATTACATCGTACTGTGGGATTGCCCTGAGATGAATGCCGAACGAGCAGAGCTGTTTGCTGTATTCTGTCCTCATACGGGCCCAATAGGCCACGCTGACCTGATCTCAACCTCAATTATTGATCTTCTTTAGATTCAACGCGGAGTAGATTAAACTCTTCCGCCACGGTGGACTCTCGGTAAACGGATACACAAGGTACTTAATATCTATTATGGCTTAGCAAGTCACATTCTATTTTTTTTTTAAGCACAAGAGTGCATGGTGAAAAGATAGGTCACGAGAGGCTCCGTATCGGGCCAATAATATGAAGAATGAATTTGTTTATTTTCTTGATCGTATTGCGTTATGGAAGAAGGCCGTGAAACACCGGCCGCATACACGTAACGGGTGGTGGTGGGATAGTCAACAACCAAAGTGTAATCGATTAGCATTAGAAATTCTTGAAAAACTTTTGGGTCTTCCAAAAAATCGAGTGAAATTTACTTGGTCGACTTTGGTACTGGATACCTCAATTGCGAAAATAGTTAAAAGTAGAAAATTTACATCACCACACAACAAGACATAGTGACTTAGGTAAAAATATTTTTTTAATCAAAGTACAGCCAACAACACAGTTTCTCAATAGAAAGACTATATTGATTGAATTGACATTTACTTGGTAGAACTCCATTATAATAATGTGAAAAAATATCAATGTTTTTTAGTTATATTTACTTCGGCTTAGATAGGTCTGGCGAAGGCGTAAGCCGAAGTAGCTATTAACCATATTTAAATAATTATTAAAATTGTAAGACTATTTTTTAAAACTTGTTAAAATACAAAGACAGCTTTCGACATATTTATCTGAATTTTTCAATCCAGTGGGTTTTTAAACTTTATTAGGCCGACTGCTTAGAAAAATCTTTTTTTTAATGGAGTAAAATTGAAAATACTGTGTGGTCTTAATCTATGATATTGGTTAAGCCATTACAAAACTGCGAACAAGTATTTTTATCTCTATAAGATAAAGTTTAAATAAACGTAAGAAAATCATCCGAACAGTTTTCGACACAGGAATTATCGCCTTATATTTTTTAAATGGCTAGACGAAAATGTCGGTCCTTGACAGGGATAATGAACTTCGCATATTTAAATTATCTGGTAACCGTAGCCGATCAATACCTCCCAATGGATCCCTTCTTACTTGATTTCATATCATTTTATCTTACTTGATTGTTCAAGAAAAATGTTTTATCATTTTACTAGTTGGCTTATTTCATCTCTCAATATATGATATGATAAGCCATTTTTGAGGACCCAAGCGCGTGCCTCATTCGCGTATGGGTCAATCCGCCACTAATTCAATGATGATTAATTTAATAACCACGTTTTAATATCGACTGTGGAAAACAAAAAGGACCTAACCCATAGTTTTTTCAAAACAGATTTTTTTCGATAATCACAATGTATCAAACATGATACACGTTCTATCAAAAGGATGTAAGCTGCAAATGCCAAATTAGTATCTTAATTTAGCTTTTAAGTTTGAAAAAATATGAGCTTGTGAAAATTGAAACCATGAAAAAGACTGAAAAAAAGGTTTTTCTTAGATCATTTCTTTAATTAATATTAGATTATGTCAATTTAACACCAGTTTAGAAGTCTCCGCGCACTTCAAGGTTTTGTATATTTCATAATTTGCATATGTCCCAAAATCATCAAAACACATTTTTTGCGCCAACTGTAAAATTTTTTATGTGTGGGTTACGTCTTTTTTCGGCATATTATATTTTGTGTTGTAAATTTTTTGTGCATTAAATTATTGCCTGTTGACAACAAACCCAATGCAACACTCCTTTTGTGTATGCTTCATGCCCTAAAGTTTTTTACATCTGCCAATGATTTTTTTAAGAGCATTTAATGAAAACGTTTCGGTTGACCCAAAAAGAACAACTAAGTCGTTTCGCAACAAAAAAAAATGGGTGACAACCCAGTGTGGTGGATGATTGGTATCTGTGCCTATTAGAAAAAATCCTGTAGTGGGAAGAGATATCAAAAAATTGTGTGTATGGATAGACGAAATATTGTGTGAAATATGGACTTGTGATATTTATAAATTTTTATATGGTGCTTTACTGAACTAGTTATCTTTTATACAGATATTTGGCAAGAATATTAAAAAAATCATTCGTTTCCGCTTTCAATGTGTAAAATATTTCTAAAAAATTTTTACGAGTAACTGCTTGTTACTCTAGACCATAGTTTCTCAACCTTTTTAAGCCCGTGGCCCCCTTTTGAGTCTCATATTTTTCCGTGGCCCCCCTACCCTAGTAATAAAATTCTCGGGGCTCGGAAAAATGAAAAAAAATGTAGGTTCATTTATTTTTGAAAAATACAATAGGTACAATAAAATTGTTTGTTAAAAAAAAATGTTTACAAAATAGTCTATAATATTACATTTTTTAAAAATCCCTAGGGTACCCAACGTTGTACCCATCACAGCCCGCTATGGTTCACACACTATTCTTACGGGGGCGTATTCTTCAGCGTTATTCGTGTTAAATTTGTTTCCATAAATTTATTAAAACTAGTTTGCATGCACTGCAGGGTGCAGAATGCTAAATAAAATAAATAACTAAGTCGGCATGACCAACAGGCCCACCAGATGCGACTGTGGTCGTATAATCTTGAGCAGTTCTTGCCGTTCCTTGTTCATGTTTGGACATTCTCAATCAATGTGATCAGCATCCTGAATCATATTGCCGTATTTATATTTTAGGCTATTTACTATCAGCCAACCTGGAAGAGCTTAGCCGTGAAGTGATCACGGTTAGTTATAAAATGGCCTATCCGAAAATTTGGAGTCGAAGCGTTGGTCTCCATTCGCATTTTTAAATTTTGAAAGAATTTATAAGATTGCCTGTCCTTAGAATAATTTCCCATCAATTTGACCAAATTCGCATTCTGATTCATTTGAAGGGTCTGGTCGAGAAGGAGGCAGTCAAAGAATTCTCCTCATCTGGGACTTGACACCTATTATGTAGCATTGCTGTTGTGCCTTGAACTTGAATGTACAGATTTAACAAAAGTTTACCAAGCAGAACCGGCAATGCATTTGTAGAAGTAGTTCTGTATGCTTTTGAAAGGGCTATCAATGCACTGCATTATTCAGTTAGAAGAATTTTCTGTATGAGAATAAGGTTATAAAGCTTGTATCACGTACTTTACCAGCCACTCCCATGGATTGGGTGTTTGGCTTAAATTACTTGATAAATTGCATGATATGCAGTGGTGTAGGAAGGGGTCCTGCTGCCCGGAGCGGTACTTGAATTTGTAGCCCCATGGAGGACCCTAGAGACAATAGCCACTTAGCGAAGAGACTAAGCTTTGCCAATGATCAGTCTTGGTCTTTCGTATTGCGTTTTGATATTTGTGTCGAGCTGTGTCAAAAAATGATTTCGAAAAAGACATTCTTGAAGTCAATGGGATTTTATAAAATTTACTGGTTATAACAATATTAGGGTTTACACAAAGGTCCCATTTTTTGCAACCAAATTTTGACTATGAATCGCGCAGAGAATTCAAAAAAATAGTACATGATTATTTATAAAAGTAAAACTTCAATACTTTCAACAATTGAAGCGATATATCTTTTCATAAAAAATCCTAATTCCTTGTTCAGTCTTTACACCTTGAGTGGCTTAAGATTTTTGACAATGAGCATTGAATTATCTTAATTAATTTTTTCCTCATCAAAAATCTGACACATCGTTTTAGATTGGTCGATTTGCAAGGCAAAATGTTCAATTAGTTGTTTTTTTATCATCTCATAAATACGTCTTGATACTGAACGGAATTTCTCAAAGGAATCACCTGAATAATTGCATTTTCACTCTGATTCATAACTCTTAAAATTGCAAAATCAAAGATTTGGAAATATAAGGCGTTTTTCTAGCTTTTGCAATTAATTTGGAAATTTCGTAAGAAACTTTTAATTAAACCAGTGTCTAATTTTTCACTGAATACTATAAATCCTATTTTTTTGCTGTGGAAACTTCTTAAAGCTTTTTGAATTATTCAAATGGCTTTTCTTTCATGTCTATGTGATTTGTATAAAATGGATAGTAGCATTAGTAAAGCAAAACATATTTAACGCACATGAGTTTCATAATATCATGGGGTGATGAAAGAAATCCGTGGACAATCCCTCAATACAATATTGTCGACAATTACTTTTGGATGCAGAAAAAATAGTAAAAAGTTTGTATAATAAATACATTATTTCTGCTGCAATGTATTATTGTCCTACTGTATTATATTTGATTTAAGATAAATTTTAGTTCATTATATTTTGAGTGGCCGTGGCCCCCCTAAAGTCTGCTGTGGCTCCCCAAAACTGTTATTTTCTTCTGTGGCCCCCTTGGAGCATGCTGTGGCCCCCAAGGGGGCCACATGGCTCCCGGTTGAGAAACGCTGCTCTAGACCAATGTCTGCCAAACTTTTTTACTTCACGGCACACTGGTGAATGGGATTTGTTTCGTGGCACACCAAATAAACGTGTCTTAAATAAGGAAATGTTCATTTAAAAAAAGAAATGTGTCACATCAACCACTATTTACGAGCGTGACAAATATTTATTTGAATATCTAGATGTTGAATTATTTTTAATTGAAGAAAATTCAAATGAATAGGCAATATTTAAAATGAACATTATTTAGGGTTCTTCTTCCGCGGCACACAGTTTGGTAAACACTGCTCTAGTCCAGTGTAGGAGAACCTGCGGTCTTTTGGCTACTCTGATGCGGCGTTATGACTTGATCAAAAAACATATCCAAGCGCTTTGAAAAAGAGCGTAATCAACCTATTTTATGCTCAATAGTCGAAAAAAAGGGGGGCCGTGTCAACGTTTTCTTTACTGCGGCCTTATGTTGAATCAGATAAATGAATGTGGCCTTTTGAATTTAAAAAGTTCACCACCCCTGCTTTAGATTCTCTACTTTTTTTTAAAAGAGCAGAAATAGAAAGAAGAGTACTAGGACAGGACTAGTGGTTAGAAAATCACTTTCACTACACTTTGATATTTTAGGATTGAACGGGAATTTTAAGACATCACAGATATTCATGCCTTCGATCAGAAGTTGATTGAAAAAGTGCTGTTCGTTCTGAGACTTCTACGGTAAGTCTACGGTATTGACCACTGACCTGAATTTATAAGAATATATATAGAATATTTTTTGTGTACAAAAATTAACATATTTATTTTCGAAACCTTTTATAGTGTATCAATGTAGAATTGGAACAAATATCAAAGTGTATTATTTTATTTATCAAAAAAAAACACAAACATTTCGAAAATTTTCAATATTTTATTCGTCTGGGCTACTCATATTCAAACACTAATCGAAGGAGTTCAAATTTTCCGCCAAAGCGCACCTTAAAGCAATAACAAATGATTGAAAGCAATAAATCTTGCGTGACTTTTATTACAGTGTTCCTAAGCGAAACCCCATTGCAAAAAATATTCCAGTAGCAATCGTTATCTCGCATCTTACCACCAAAAGAACGTTCTTGCTTTTTTTAACTATTACATAAAAACCTTTTTAAATGTGCCAGTTTTATAATAAATATTTATTTATGTCTTTATTATTTTCAGCTGCTCTTGATTCATTGCTTTTTATTAAAACATTTTTTTTAATACACGTTTTTACGTTTTTATTGATCTAGCACGCAACACTCGTACTTTAAAAACTACTATTTTACCAAGTAGCATAAAACTTACTCACCTGATACCGATGTCACTTATAAATATAATTAAGTATATTGACTGTGAAAAGGAAAAAGGACGTAACCCACAATTTTTTTAAAACAGGTTTTTTCGATAATCACAATGTATCAAACTTGATACACGTTCTATCAAAATGGTGCAAGCTGTAAATGCCGAATTAGTATGTAAATTTAGCTTTTTAGTTTGAAAAAGATGACCTTGTAAAAAATTAAAACCATGAAAAAGTTTTTCCTAAACAATATAATACATATTAGATTATGTCAATTAAACACCACTTTAGAAGTCTCCGTGCACTTCTTGGTTGTGTATAATTCATAATTTGCATATGGCCCAAAATCATCAAAACACGTTTTTTTCGCCTCCTGTAAAATTTGATATGTGTGGGTTACGTCCTTTTTCCTTTCCACAGTCGATATGTTACAGTTAACGAATAAAATCTCGTCAATGTATAATAATATTATCCGTTAGTTTTTACGCTTGCATCATAACAATTCATATTCACTATAACTATTCAATATATTAATTGACTAATAAGTGTATAAACTCACTAAGGAGCTTTAAACAGAGTAGAAATAACATTACAGTTAATGTTGTTTAAAATAATAAAGCTTAATAATAGAAAAAAAAATGTTTTAATATACATAGTACATTCCTTTTTATTGTTTAATATGTTGAAATGAAAAAGAGCGAGAATTATTTTTCAATATGTTTGACCGTTTCACTACGTCGGTGTTTTAATGCACACATTGAGTATTTAAAGTGTTAATTTGTTCTTTGGCATATACTGACACTCAGTGGCGGATTATCCCATAAGCGCAAGAAGCGCGCGCTTGGGGCCTCCAAATCTTGGGGGCCTCAAAGATAGCATACATTATATTAACCATTATATTTTTATTTCAGTTATAAATATTTATTACTATTCTACGAAGAGATTTGCAGCACTTTAATGTTATTCTAAAAGCAGGGCCTCCAAAATTTATTGCGCCTGGGGCCTCCAAAGTGCTTAATCCGCCACTGCTGACACTAACTTAAATGGACATTGTATTCATTGAATAGTGATTTTATTCATCTGTTAAGTGTAAACTTTAACTGTTACATATTATACACAAAACAACCCTTTTAATGATTTGAATAGTTATGCTCACTTTTAGGGTGTTTACTGTCAATAGTTGATGGAAAGGCATTATATCATGGGCTCCCAACCTGGGGGTCACCAAGGGTTTTCTGGAGGGTCGCCAACTCTCTGGTGAGCTAAAAAAAAAGGAGTTTCGGGGACAATCCGGGGGAAAAGTATAGCAAATCGAGGATTTCAAATTCCTCGGGGGGTCGCCTTGTCACATGGCTTTTATAAAAAGGGGTCGCCACCCGAAAAAGGTTGGGAACCTATGCATTATATTAATAAAAACACAATATTCCTTTGTATTTCATTCCACTTTATGTAATAGGTCAGGACCGGTTTCGTTCATTGCGAGCATTGTCAGTTAGTTCAGTTGACAATGCTCGCAATGAGCTAAACTGATCCTGACCTATTAAATAAAGTGGAATGAAGCACAAAGGAATATTGTGTTTTTATTAATGAATAGTTATGATTTAATCAAATTATGCCATAATACGCAGTTATTATTTGTTCAATCGGTACTGTTTTTACAGTTACCTGTTTCATTGACACTGAAAAGTAAAATTGCAAATTCATTGTATGATGCATTTAAAAAAAGTATTTACACTATGGAAAATTTAATTTTACTTAAAATACAATTTTGCAACAACATATGAACTATTCTTTTAACAATAGTTTTACGAAGACTGACCATAATTTAAGTGCCTACTGTATTTGTGATATATATCGACTTTTGAAAGGAAAAAGGACGTAACCCATACATAACAAATTTTACAGGAGATTTTGGGCCAAAGGCAAATTATGCAATATACGCAAACTTTTAGTGCATGGAAACTGATAAACTGGTTTTTAATTGACTTCATCTGATACTAATTTAACATTTTTATTCAGTCTTTTTTCTTGATCGCAATTGTCACATGCCCTTCTTTTTTAAACTTAAAAGCTAAATTTAGATACTTATTCGGCATTTTCAACTTACGTCCTTTTGATATAATGTGTATTAAGTTGTATAGATTGTGAATATTGAAAAAACTGTAGGCTGCGTCTTTTTTCCTTTCCAAAGCCGATATTTTTACTTTTTAGACTTATATAAAAATATAAAGTTCTTCCTAGTTTTAGTTTCTGAGAAAATTAAATATCATTCATGAAGGATGCATTAATTTTTTATATGATTGCATTTTTAACATATACGTTTTTTTACCAGGAACATAGTAAACACTTATTTAGAGGTTGTCGTAATAGCTATCGATAGTTAAATCGATTTTCAAGGAAAATTTAGATTGCTTTATTTCTTAACCGTATTGTACCAGAGAACCATTTGTGTGGTGTTGAAACGGTCTCAAGTATAAAATAGGTAAAGAATTTCCCTTCCTCGATCACGGTATAGAATTTAGCAACATAATTATATTAAAAATAAATTTGTGCCAAGGTTGTATGATAAACCATTTTATTCGAAATTTTAATTGATCATTTGACGTGAATGAACTATTTAATAGATTATACTATTAAATATTTATTATAGTTTTTATATTTAGTACAAAAAAAATAGGAAATAAATGCCAAACTTAACGGATTTTTCGTAACCAGTAACCTTTGATTACTTATCTTAATTATACCATCCAGCGAGCAGTGAAGACGAATAAGTTTTCATCATCTTGGTTGCGCGGTGGAGATATTGAATCCTTGAATAGAATCACTAACGTATTTTTAATTAAACATTTAACTATGGATTTTTTTCCAAAAGTAATTAATGTTCCTGATTATTTCATCCATCTCCATTCTTTTCATTCCCACCATTATTCCTAACTGAAAATTGTGGTGGAGACAAGGAGCGATTAGCTTCGACTATGGACATGATTTCTTTTACACTAAGAATTGACAGTTAACACCAAAGTGACTATTATTTTCCTGACCATATCCTTTTTCTTTACCGTCTCCGACTGACTGTCAAAAAAATATTATTCAAGATACCATATTCTCTTAATTGAGAAGATATAATATTATCTAGAATAACTTGTAATACTGAAATTCTTTTAAGGAGTAAAAAGAAGCTCTCCTTTGTCATCAATTTTAGCATAAAAAATAATAAAAAAACATATTCCATAATTTAAATTGTTGTTACATTTATTTACTCATATGTCTTGTAAAATATGCGCTCTTTTCTCACGAAATTAAAATACCACAATATATGTCACCCAAATAATAATATTGTATCACACATTTACATAAATTGTTAGCATTGTTACGTTATGGGATTTAAATGCAACCGTTTAAAAAGAAGGGGCTGTCAAGAGGTTTTTAAAAATAGTGATACAGGAAAAACAGCAGATAAGTTATTAAAGATTTTCTTATATTTTTTTTATAGATTTCAAGAATGATTATTGTTATTGATTTCTTGCTTTCTTGATGCCGCATTGCATTGGCGTATTCGAAATAATTTGCAGCAAATATATATTTATATCCTTTGGTTGTACTTAAGAATTGTATACCGGCTTTACCAAATCTAAGATTTCGGTACTTATAGTTTTTTCAATAGCAAAATACATGTTTTTAAAATGCGAACATACCGGTATATCAGTACAGAAAATTAACAAAAACGCGCACATAGTTATCAAATTATGCGCGATGAATTAAATCTTTCAAAAGCTCTATCAATATTGACAGGTTTCAGAATTGATGATCCTCTTCAATTTCGTAATAAATAAATAACCAATTTGATTTTTTTCAACCATATTCGCTCCCTAGTCGGAACATATGGCCATCACGTGGTTCTTCGAAGATTCACTGTCTCCCGCCAATCTTCTTGCTTTCTCTCATGTTATTCCACTGTACCGCATCTCCACCGAGTATATCCTACGGTACGAGAGTCATAAGGTTGGTAAAAGTTCTTGAGGCATTCGCAGCACGTGTCCAAGCCAGATTCATCGTCGTTTCTTTACTTTGGACGTGATAAAGGGCTGTTAAGTTCGTTCTCTTATCTCTGTGTTTTTGACAAAGTCAAACCACCGCACTCCTTGTATTCGCCGCAGGCATCTGTTTTAAAATCACAACATACGGTTACTCTGTGCTTTTGTAAGGTGCTGTGATTTACTCGACCTGAATTGAGACCCCAATTAACCATATTTTGTTTTGCTTTATATAATTCCGATATTGATGTTTGTAAAACCGATGATATGATTGTCCGGTTTTGCAGTTCCTAGAAAGTTAATCTTATACGTGGCAGATTTTCATACATTGAAAATACTTCATTTTTCAATATCAACAAATTGAGACGTTACCAGGCATTTATATTATATACACACAAATGTTTTTTGTCGTTTAAAAGAACATATTTTGATGAACTCTGCTTACATATAAAATATGTATATTGTTTATTACACGATATCAAAGCTCAGACCTCCCTCTATCGTGATGTCATTTCTGGTCATCATCAGCTCGGAAAATAATAACTAATATGGAATAGAAGCGCTGACCTCCCGCTATCCGTTAATTCACTTAACCAACAAGCTACTGAGGTGGTCTTACCTTTTCTGAGTCTTTCCTTCTTATTTCTATCAAACGCGCAGCGTGAGTTTTTTTTCTATCATAGGGTTGTCAATTTAATTATAATATTGAAAAAAGAAGTTTAAATTAAAATAAGATAAATTTTTAGCTACTTCATATTATAATAATGTTTATTTTCTGTTATGATAAATCCAGAAAACCCAACTATAACAAAATCAAAGTAAAGGTAACAAACGCATAGCCTGAAAGATATTCTTTTGGCTACTCAATTTCCATTGAAGACCTTATATTATGAAAAAGTTACATTTATTTAAATAGAAATATTATTGTAGATAATAGAAAATATTATTGTAAGTAACAAAAAACAGCCTATATTTTGTATAGATTTCGGAAATTTGATTTTAAGAAAAAATGGTTTTCTTCGGTTTCCTCAATCAATTAAAATTAAATCAATACTATGTAATTAAATAAAATCAGTACTTTTTATAAATGGGCCTTCTAGAGGTGAAGTAAACCAACTATATAAATGGTAAAACCTTTTTTCTTGGACTTTTAAAATACTTCTTGGCTCACTTCAACTCTAATGGGCCTAAATTTAAGTATTCGTTTTATAAAGTGTTACAATAAAATAAGTAGTAACTTATCATCAGTGATAATAATATAATTTGTTTTAATTACAATATCTCTTCTGTGAATCAATATTTATTATTCAATCAAAGAGTTTTGAGTAACCATTGACATTAACATCAATTCATATTTTTAATTTGATGCAATATTTTTTTTTTCAAATATTTTTTTTTTTAAATAATTACACATTTAAGCTTTGTACCGAGAAATGTTTGTGTAGTAAATTGGCTATATTTATTTTTTAGATTTATGCAATTCAATATTAGGAAACATACCTAATTACTTTTTTCAAAATTTATATAAAATTAAATTTGATAACTGTATTATTCCACTTGTTGTTATATTTTAAAAAATATTAGTCGTTTCGAATTATCTCGGTCGAATTAAAAAGCCGTTAGATGAAACCTTGCACAACCCTGATTTCAATCATTTAATGCGTATTTAATTTGAATAAAATTCCAAATGGACAACAATTGAACGGTCGAGTGGTGAATAACCCGTTGGGACCCGCACACGAATCATCAAAACAAAATGTAGTATTTGAGATGACGGGTTTTATGGTGTGTATGTTTACGTTATACCTCTCAAACGGCATCATTATCAAATAGACGTATTAATTTGACGCATGGAATGACTATATCAATGTTTCACTTTTTTTAAGTAAAGTTTTTAAATAAAAAATGAAAAGAAGATATTTAACATTTGGATTATATATTTACATTGAAATAGAGCATGCCAAATATTCCGTTCATTTAAGTGAATACAAACAAAGTGTGAAGATTTCATGTATTTGTTGGTAAGAATCAGAGTTGAGGAATCTTAAAAAAAACCTCGGCTTTAACGATTAATAAAATATATGCAGAATTGTATACGTTGACGATTGCATCAAAGACACAACAAACGACACGTGGTCAACACTTTCTAAAATGACGGGATGTAGAGAGAGCGATTAGCGGACCATTATTTCTGTCTTTGCCCTTTCTTTTATATCTCTACTCCCTTCGGAAGAAAAAGTAGAAGGTTGATTAACAAGAAATTTTCTGTAGAAAAACTTATGTTAAAATGACTCTACACCTCGATACTAGAGCCTCCAATCCCTGGATCCCAGATTCTAAGATCCCGGAATTGCGACAGTAATAACCCCGGTATTAGAGAAAGTGGAGCGAGGGAAGGTTTAAAATTTGAGTTTATTTTGGGAATTCCGCAAATTCGTGGGTTTTTGAATTTGCAAATACTGGAAGAGCTAAAACAAATTCATGTCGCTTCGTTTTAGGAAATTCGCTAATTCCTGGGACTGAAATCGACACGAAACTGTTTGAAAAATCCCAGGATTTCAAAATCGCCGAGTGAAAAGTTCTCAATCCCGAATCCCAATTTATATACGATTTATGTTGAATGTACAATCCCGGGATTAGAAAAATTATCAATTCCGAAATCCCGGAATCAAAAATAGGGTCCTGGATTGGATGCTCTACTCGACGCCATATGCTCTACATTTCGAGCAGAAATTTATTAAAATAAACGAGTGTCACCTTATTCTCTGACTCCACCAAAAACACAACGACTCCTAAATCAAACAATTCAGTTGCAACGATAGTTATATAGTTGATGATATTCCACCATTTTTGAGAATGTGAATCTAAATGTATCTGATTATTTTTTGATAAATCGTGGATATGAATTGTTTGTTCTCTCAAGGTGTAGAACCAACCTGTTAATGGGGATGCCACTGAGGAGGGCTTTAACGGTGTTCAACAATATTGCTTCAGATAACGACATATTCCACGTAGACGTGGGTGAGTTCTGACGAATACTATTTTTTATGTATAAGAGTAGATTTTTTTCTACTGCTTTTAATATTAAATTGTACTATTTTTTTTCTTCATTGTAAAAGTTTTGAATTAATAATTTGTCAACCTTATGCAATGTTAATTAAATAAATATATACATATTACAAAAACGTCATGTCAAAAATACTAACAATATTTGTACACTTTTTTAAAAAACAATGTTTGCTTTGAATTTTAAGCATACGAACTCTTATTGGAACATTATAAACAAGCTGTTTTTACATAATTTTGTGGTCTTCGGTTGCTTTGCCTATATTCGTAGGAAGTGGTAACGATAGAAGGATATAACTAAGAATGAACCGTTTTTAAACATCACATATATCCATACCTTTTAATACAAATCCGTTATCGGTCAAATGTAATAATAATTTATCACATCGACTTCTCAACTTGGCGCCAATATCCTAAATTTAATATGCGATCAAATTTCTTCAATTAATATTGTTATAGCTAGTAAAAATAAAATTATGTGTTGATCAGGAAAAAATATGGGTATTCAATTTACAGATAACATAAAATGTACCTTACACGCGCATAACAAACCATTTCTAAATTGCTCGCATTCCGTTTTTGTAAGGCAGAGGTAGACAAACATCTCAATTTGTAATTTAGTTATCTTTTTATAAACTTTTCTATTATCCCTACTCACAATACTAAAACTAATATGTCATCTTGAAATTATTTTTTTTCAACAATTACCAATAACAACGTGAACAGTAGCAGATTAAGCACATGAGAAACCCGAAGCGCAAAAAAAAATATAAACCATTTTCGAGGCCCCTAAGGTTTGGAGGCCCCAAGCACGCGCTTCATTCGCATATATGATAATCCGCCACTAAATGTGGAGTATATGACTCCTTGTAGAACTTTTTACTAACTAAAGCTTTTTATTTCTTCGCTTAACTTCCATTTTTTCGAGAGTGTGGTATCAGAATATAGCTAGAATATAACTTGTGGTATGCTAATCGTTCTCTGTTTTTAGGATCAAATATATATATATATATTTTTAAACAAAGAAAAATTGTTAAAATATCGTATTTTTATCTATGAGATTAGTTCGAATTGCCCTTAACTATTTGCATTCATTTTGATTAAGCAGATTCACTGCAAGTGTGCATTTTCAAATCACCGAAAAATCCCAATGTTTGATTTATGCGACAAAAATATTTGATATTGCAGCGAATGCCAATGCGGCAAAAAATTTGAAATTGAAAGATATAACAAGATAAACTCGATGTAAATTTTATCATTCAATAGTGATCAATTCAATTAAAAAAGATGTAACAAACATCCATTTCTTTGATCTTAAATTTTAATTGAAAAATATCTAAAGTTGACATTGACTATACTGGGACTTGATCCTGGACCCGTCTGAACGGTAGACTCAATATATTACCAACTAGAACACATCGGGTGGCTTTATGAAGATAAAATGAACTTCAAAATAAGTTAGCAGACAATTGAAGTGTTAACAATCTCTCTAAAAAACATTATATTTGTTACTAAAATACTTTTTCGCAGTAAAAATCATTCTCATAAAATGTATTGTTTACTATATGAACAAAAGCTCACATACAAAAGATTGCTGTCACCTCCCTCACAAATTAATACCTGTTTATGAGCCTGTAAAAAGCGTGTTCACTTTAGGGGTGGACAAAAAAAGCTATCAGACTTCAAAAATACTTCAACAATTTAGCTTATTCTAACCGGTGGGGTTGGTTCTAATACATTTTGACATTAATTGAAAGATAAGGGCGGTTTCTGGCGGCTTTTATTGCCTATTTTGTCTGATGCAAGTGGACAAGCCATTCGATAACAAACCCTTATAACACAGTTTCTACCTGAAGACTAGAAATGTATAACTGTTTATCTGTACAATAAATTTAATATTAGCCATTCAAGAAAGGTGGTCTTTTATTTATTCATTGATACAACCTCTTTTTATCGTTCAAATAAGTATTTTGATATCAAACTATTGATTGAACTCATATTTTCTTGTTAGAAATCATTATTATCAGACAAAAATATCAAAATAATAATTTATAGTAGAGATTTTATAAGATATATTAAGAAATATTGAAGTTAGGCTCATTATGAGATGGCACGGGTTAATATTTTAATGATCAAGAAAAAACAAATGTATTTATTTATTCGTTCTCGATCTTGGCCTACTGCAGATAGATTAAGACACGGTATACATAGATTTTTAATGAAATTAAAGAAAGAAAGTTTTAATTCATCCATATTCATTAAATACATTTCGATTGAAACTAAACATGACTGAACGAAAAATTAAATTTTGCAGGCAGTAAATATATAATGTATTTTTTATAGATGAGGATTAAAAAATAATTTTGGCAAGTTGCATCAGAGTTCCATAAACAGTTTTATTTTAGTGGGGTAAAAATATCAAAGTATTAAATTTTTCAACCTTCATGTTTGTTATTTTTTTGGGTCCTTAGTCGAGTGTTCAACGTAGTTGGCTTCGTTGGTGGTTCTTGCGGGTTTGAATCCCAGTACGAACAGTTTCATAAATTGATTTATTGAATGTATATTCGAAAACAATTCGATGTATACAACTAGACACACGTTCTATCGAAAGAATGTGTATTAAAAAATGTACTAAAAAGTTTTAAAAAATAAGACCCTGTGAAAATTGGGATCATGAAAAAAGACAAAGTTTTTTTTTTAAATTAATTAAATTATTATTAAATAAATTCAGCGGTGGGCTGCCAATACGGTAACAAGGGGCTCGGTTAATCTCAAATCTATTATCAGTGTTCTGGGGAAAAAGTGAATTTTTTATCACTCATATGCAATACTTAAATAAGCAATCGATGGTTACTAATACACTTATAATATGTAACAATATGCACTTAACCGTTAACTTATCAATCTAAATGGATAAAAATGTATTACTGTGTATACTGAAGCTGTCGTAGATAATATGTGAGTCATAAATTGCAGTTATATACTAATTTTATCTGATAATATGTTTTACCTTAAATTAACAAGGGGCTCTCCGGCCTTAGTAAAATTTACCAAGGGGCTCGCGCGAGCTCTTTTGAGCTCCTTCCAGCCCACTTCTGGATAAAGTTAATTCAAACCCAGTTTATTAGTCTCCGTGCACTTCAAGGTTGTGTATATTTCATAATTTGCCTTTGCTCTAAAATCACTAAAAAAACGATTTTTGCGTCACCTATAAAATTTGTTATGTGTGGGTTACGTACTTTTTCTTTTCCAGCGTAGTTTTGTTATATTACATGTTAAGTCAATGAGTAAAATACTTTAACATGTTCTAGGTATTCTTTCTAAATGAATATTACGTAACGCTGATTATGCTGACATATTACATGATATGTATTTAATCAAATAAATTCTAGATGTTTTTTTACGAATAAAATGTGGTATATGGCATACATATCTACCGCAAACAGATAATAGTACGTACTTCAATACAGGAAGAGAAATGGTAGGAATTATTTATCGAGAAAGTGGATTATCTCAATAGCGTTAAGTCGTGCCAACTTTGCAGTGACATTCTGCATAAAGAGTATGGGGAATATTAATTATTGAAAAACAAACGTTTTAATGTAAAGCTAATATTCAAAAATTGTCAAATGTAAACGTCGGATATTTGCGGTGAAATGGATTGAATTCATAAGTCATTCTAAAATGATAAAAACAGGTCAGAAAGCTCTCTGTTTAGATAACGGACATCTACAGACGTTAGAACTAGGGTATCCAATCCCGGAGCCTTTTTTCCAATCCCGGGATTTCGGGATTGATCCCCTTTTTTTCGGGATCCTGGGATTGGGGTTTCGGGATCCCGGGCTTGTGATTTTCTTACCGAGAAATTTGAAATACTCAATTCGTTATACTATTTCCCAGAATCTCGTTTTTTTTTTTTTTTTAGCTCACCGAGGAATTTGAAATCTCCGATTTGGTATACTATTTCCCAGAATCTCGTTTTTTTTTTTTAGCTCACTGAGGAATTTGAAATCTTCGATTTGGTATACTATTTCCCAGAATCTCACCAAAACTCGTTTTTTTTTTTGCTCACCGATTTACCAATTTCTTGTCAATTATCGGGTTTTCCTCAAAATTTCTCAATCCCGAAATCCCGGGATCGCGACCATCTCAATCCCGGAATTTCGGGATCAGAAAATTGAACGGGAACCCGGATCCCGGGATTGGATGCCCTAGTTAGAACTGGCTAGGACACGTGCTTTTATGACTCCGGAGAGCTTCAATTCTGCTTACATCGTTTTTGAACTGGTATTTAGGGATCATTATAACCTTGATTCTTCTCTTAATAGATACGATATAAGAAAATGAAGGAAAAACAAATAATAATAGATCATTCATAAAAAAACAAAATATGTTGCGAGCAAGACGTGAGATTATGATGAAATACAAACTGCAATTGTTAAGTTCAACCGTGTTCATAAAAATAGAGATCACTATGTTTTACATAAAGTAACCCATAAGAGCAATAAGTTAACCACTAGTTCCGTCTTAGCCTAATTCTTCTATGGGTGGGCTATACCTTTCAGGGGTGGGCTGGAGAGGCTCAAAAGGGCTCGCGTGAGCCCTTTGTTAAATATTACTCAGGCCGGCGAGCACCTTGTTAAATTAAGAAAAACAATATTCTCAAATCTTTGCGTTATATAATCGATAAATATGCAATATAATTTAATTAAATGAGTAATAATGTATGTCATGTAATAATGTATAACAATCCATAGCTTTAATGATTATTGCGTATAATTTCATATGAGTGATAAAAAATTCACACTTTCTTTCAAATATCAGAGAAGATTGAGTGAGCCCCTTGTTACTGTATTGGCAGCCCACCGCTGCTCTTTTTGAAAAGTAAGGTTTAGCGACTGAGTAACCAAAATTTATCGTATAAAATCGTTTGTTGAGATACCTCCATTATTTAGCCATATGCTCCACATTGAGAGCGGACACGGATTTTTAAAAAAATCCATCAAACTTTCTGATCATAAATCAAAATTAATTAAAACGTGGAAGACCTTTATCAGACTAATAAACTCACTATTTCTACTATGAGAGATATGTAGAATTCTTTTTTAATAATGAATTGTACAATTATCTGATTTTTTTGTGATAACGATAGCGTTCCATGCAAATATTGTCCATCGATATATTTCTGATTAAAAATGTGACAACTATCATTGTCTAAACCTTGTTAGTCTTCAAGGAAGATTTGGTAAATAAATTCTAGGTTATTTTGATGCTGTATACTGTAAAGTGTTTTTACTAAATATGTTAAAATGTTCCAAGATATTTATTTATGAACGCCAATGCTTCAATGCTATAAATGTATACACAATTATAATTGCGCGCTTATAGTATTATAAAACAACGGCTTGGTCACTGCTCGAATTTGCTTAGCATATCGTGATCACTATAATAAAATATTATGCTAAATCCAGTTATCTTGTTATATTATATTATTAGATACAGGGCTGTGGAGTCAGATTCGGAGTCGTGAAGAGATAGGCATTATAGTCGATTTAAAAATAATAATTTAAGACTATGAAGAGTCTAGTATTAACAACTGTTAAGTCAGTTTCACTTTATTTGTCAGGAGAACTGAAAGTTTGTTTGACTAATTCTTAGCGAATTTTAATGCGAAGTCTCTTAACCGTTTTAATACTGCGAAAATAAATCATTAATATATCCCAGAGATACTGTGTGTTTTTGAGAAAATAATTTTGTCTAATGTACACTCGAATTCGATATTTTAAATACCCTATATTGACTCATTATAGATAGCACTACACATATTCATCAAAATATTGCTTATATTCTATTAGAATACCAAGTATTTGATTTTTTTAAATGTCTTGGTATATGACCTGTGTCCGCTTGGTATTCAAGTGGTTAACGAACTTCCCAAAAACCTAGTGGCTTATACTAAACGTTTACATTCCATAAAAAACACTGAATCACATTCCATGAAAACACAGCCAGCTGATTCAAATCAAGCGATCTGATAAGCGTTCAGTGACTGGTATGATAACTAGACTTGGCCACATTTGATAGATTTAAAGCTGATTTTCATACACTTGTGCAATGATTTTTAAAAACTGAAACATATCGGCATCGGAAAGGAAAAATGACGTAACCCAAAATTATTTCAAAACAGCTTTTTTCGATAATCACAATGTATCCAACTTAATACACGTTCTACCAAAAGGATGTAAGCTGCAAATGTCTAAATTAAGCTTTTAAGTTTGAAAAAAGATGGGCTTGCGAAAATTGAAACCAAGAAAAAAGAATGAAACAGAGGATTTTCCTAGACGATTTCTTAAATTAATATTAGATTACGTCAATTAAACTCCATTTTAGAAGTCTCCGCGTATTTCAAAGTTGTGTTTATTTTATAATTTGCATATGGCCAAAAATCGCTTTAAGAGTGTTCACTGTCTAATATTTGTTTGTACTTTATTACGACTTTATTTAAAAAGGAATAATGTGTTTTTTATTAATACATATATATATATTATACATATCTGCTCCAAATGTGGAGCATATAACATCTTAATGGGGGTATCTCAACAGAAGTTTTTTTATGAAAACTGTTAGTTACTCAGTCTCTCAGTCTCTCTTTTCCAAGGAGATTAGTAGTTATAGAAGAATAAGGCTAAGGCAGGGCTAGTGGTTAACTAATCGCTGTCGCTACGCCAAGGTAGTGAAGGATCGGAAGGGTGAGAGGGAATTTTAAGACATTAAAAACCTCCCTGGATTCGAACATAAATCGATAAAGTTATCTTAAAAATGCTGTTCGTACTGGGACTTGAATCCGTGAGATCTGGCACGGAAGACAACAACGCTAACCGCTGCGCCATATGACCCGACAAACATACATATGTGTCATCTGGTATCAAAAGCAGAACTATCCTATATATGTCGATATTAAACTAATGCTGTCACATTATTCTGCTGGTTTTACTGTATGGCTAGAAATTAAAGAAATGTTTAAAAATCAAATAAATGTGGTACAAAAACGCAAAAGAATATGATGCTTGGTATCAAAAGCAGAACTGTCCATGACGTTGGAAACAAAAGTAGAACAGTTCAGACACAATCAGAATTTCAAACAATTACAGAGTTACTTTAATTGATGTCCCATACAAATTTTAAAAATTGAGTTTAAATTGATAAAACTCAAAAAGCCAACAATACGTTTTTCGTGATTTTCTCGCAACTTCGAAAAATGGATAGTTCTGCTTTTGATACCAGACGACTCAATTATATTGAATTATAAGTATTAAAATTTTATTTGTAAAAAATGGAGTCGGATTAGCGATTTTTTTCATAACTTCACAGCCATGATTATCACTAATCAAGTTTCGTAAGTAGATCATAACATCAAGTTATATCTTGAAAAGAAGCATCACGTCTGCGGCTTTATATAATTTCCGCTTTGCATTAGCAATTTTGCATGGATGATTTTTTATCACCTATGCACGTATTTGTTTCAATATCATGATCATAATACATGGTCAATCAAAAAAGAGAAAGACGTTTTGAGTTGAAATCTTATATATGTATCATATTCTCATATCAATATATATATATGTATTGAAATGTATTCTTGAAAGAATTGTGTTACTTTTCTAACTCAATAAATATAGCATACTAATTTGTGAGAGAAAATATTTAATCAGGGATTTTTGCGACATTTTTAACACGTATTTATATGCTTCTCAAACTAAAGCGAATGTTTGTTTTACGCATTTTACAACAAAATAATACAGTATTGAAAACATCGCAGATTTCGATTTTACATTTCATAGGCATTGATTGAACAACTTTCTTCTTTCCTTGGCTCTTAATTTCTTGGCAAGCTTCTGTCTCTATTGTTTCTGCCAGAGGTATCTTCGACAAGAAAAAATCCAAGGAAAATCATTTGCTACGTCATGAGCGTTCACATCGATCTGATAGTTATATCTGATTCGTATCACTGTGTTATAGCAACAAATTACTAACGATTCAATTCTAACTAGTTTCTCCACGAGTTATTTATTTTCTCACTTTGTCTGCTATTGACAAAGAAGTGTTAGGGTGTGAAAACATGCAACATATAATCACCAAATTAGTATGTAACATAGCATATTATTATTATAGATCACTGCGCATTATGTCTCAAAACTACGTTTTGATTAATAAGTATTTTTAATACTAAACGTGTCAGTTAAATGACATAAAGATCTATTGTAATTGTCTTGCGCAGTTATTCAACCATTTTGAAGACTTTCCTCGCTTATCTTTGTTACAGATCGGAGAAAATATAACGAAATACGTACCATATTATTGACAAGCAACTTTCGATTTCTTTTGTTTTTTAGTATGCGTATATAATTTATATTAAACACGTGTCAACAGAAAAGAAAACTCATTATTTTTTGATAATGCTCCCAGTTGGATTGACTTTAATGCGGAAGTAATCGAATAGTGATATAAAGTCTTTCGTAAAGAAAGCAAATAAAATAAAATCTATTCTCGTGTCTCTTGTAATTATGGACTTTAATACCAGATGAAGATATTGTTACCCTTATTTTGGTAGTTTATATATAATGTAAATATTTTGCAAATATCAGTATTGGTTAAACAAAAAGTGAGGAAAATGACGAGAAATAAAAATTAAGTCGATTGGAATCGCGAATTTGATTATGATTGATAATTTTGATTTGAACAACGGCTGACTGAACGCAATGCATAAAAAATAATAACCCTGTATGGTGTATAAAACTTTTGTCAAGAACGCCTAGAACAGGGATGGCGAATCTACGACACGCGTGCCCGAGGTGGCACGTTTGAGAATTTGGATGGCACGCGAACAATTTCCAAGTTCAAAAAATTTATTTTTAAGATTAAAAAAAATAAAAAAAATGATTAAATAATCCGCGAATTATTTAATTTTCTTAAGATAAACGACAATCGTTTATAAAAAAACATTTTTTATTTTTTGTTATTTTTTTTTACTGCTTGGGCACGCCACTCAATCGAGAAATAATATTTGACGATTTTGGCACGCGGACCCAAAAAGGTTCGCTATCCCTGACCTAGAATAAGAACTGGCCGACATATAGCTAATAAGCATTGGGATATGCATTATAAACTAATGTTTAATAAAAAAACAATTATATTATATATCTTTTGAGTTTTATGTATTGATGGCTTAGTTCTATAGTACTACAATAAAAAAAATGGTATAATTTAGAATTGCGACTGAAGGTGCTTGATGGAAATTTAATGTTAGATTTAAATTATTTTCATTCTGTACACTTCCATTGGATTTTATAGAAGTGTACAGAATAAAAATAATTCAAATCTAAAAAAATGGTAGTTTTGAGATATAGCTGAAAAATGTTTTGACACTTCTAAACTGATTTATAAAAATGTGATAATTATTATTTTAATCTCATATTTTTAGTGAATCATTTAGACATTTATTTCAATTCAATTAAAATTTATCGAAACGTTGACAAGACCAGAAAATGATATTTCGAGTTAATAGTCGATTATAAAATGATTTTTAAATACACAAATATCTTGGAAACTTTACTGAAACATAGAAATTATACAAAGACTAATAAGGTTAACTTTCGTTCAATATAATTAAATCTTGAAGTCTTGAAAATAAAAAAACCACAAAAATGTTTAATTATAATACGCCATTACATGATACAATTTTCAAAAAATAGCTCTAGTTAAATATTCAGAAAAACTCTCTATATTATTATATTTTATTGAGTAACTATAAACAGTTTAATAAAAGTCAATATACCTAGAATGTTGTAGTTGATTACGATGGTAAAACCAACCTGAATTTTATTTACGTAATATAAATGTATATATTATAAGTGAAATCGAACACTTATTTTATAATTATTTCAAAATATAATAACGTTGGCTTAGTTATGATATTTCTCATTTTTTCTTACAAAATGTAATAAAATTAATAATTTTACAGCAGTTTGATGCTCTATAAAGTTTAAACATTATGAATGTATATATAATTCACAATTTTTTAAATTGTTTGTTTATACTCGGTTACGATATCAGATATTAAGATTTTAAATCAAAATTATACATATCATCGATCATTTTCTACAACCTCGTATATCGAAAATTAAAAGTTTTTAGAAAACACATAAATGTACTTTATTCTACCGCTATCGCTTTCTATCGCTATGAAACATCACTAGAATGGTTTCGTTGAAGAAGTTAATGAAGAAGAAACCAGAGACGTTTCCATATATGCCTCCCTCTTTTTCATGCTTAACTTAGCATATGACCATATAATTTGCAAAACTATTTTTTTACCATTGTTTTTGTATTGTGTTAAATGAAGTATGATTTTTATTTTATTTTGGAATATGAGTTTAAAGAGTGTGTATGTATTTAAATTCTAAATTCATTAAACCAAAAAACTCAAAACTAACAAAATTTGAGATAGTGTGTATTTTATTAATTCATTATTTTTATTTGATATGAGATTTTTAAAGTTTGATAAATTATTTCAGTGTATTTAAATGACAACGAAGTTAAACTTGACCAATAAATAAAGTTTAAATCGTGTGTCCAGACACGCTAACTTTGATTCTCACATTTTTATCAATCTCACAGTTAGAATCAGAAATTTATTTTATTTTACTGTCTCATCCTCGAGGTTAGCATAAAACTTTTTTACAACAACGCTCACTTTGGTCTCGTAAACCAATGTTATGACCGATTTGGTTTTAAGTTTCAAACGTAATACAAATAAGCCATTACTTACACACCGTGCAATATACAAACAAAATACATGATATATTGTACTTTTAAGGCATGCTCGAAAATATTTCGTAACATATAAAAAACGCGTGCAAAGTTCCGGGTTCTAATCCCGAAGTAAAAGCGACAGTACAGATTTGGGGGGGCCACGGACAAATCCAAGAAGAGTGTTTTAATTTTGGGAATTCCGTAAATTCCTATGATGTAAACACCGATGCACTATATGTCTTCTGCAACTTTCGTACAACAACAAATAATATTGAAATTTATAGACGCGCTTTTGTACAGTTTTATTATTACATAATCTTGCGATTTCAAATTAGCAATTCATCAGTGTATCATCTTTTATATGGTGATAAAAAAACGATAGACCACTATCGATACATATTCCAATCGACGATTCAATATAATTTCTGCATAACGAGCGATAAGAATGGAGGACTTAACGTGTGAGAGTTTATTCGTATGAGAATGATGATTATAAAAATTGCGTCGTTAAAAAACAGTGGCTGTTAATCTGTTTGCCTCATGAAATTATCGACATTTTTGTAAAGTAGAAATATTTTATTTGTTACCAGCTAAGAGAACATCTTGGCTTATAATATGTTAAAACTGTTCATGTATCATTAACAATAAATTATAAGACATTTCTCATTCCAGGCTTTTTTTAAATAATAGCAATTGACATTTAACAATTAAATCTGCTTCCAGGTAAAACGTAGATGTATTTGATTTTTAAGAATTAAAAATATAAATATATTTTTTTTATTATTTTGCTTGTAATAATTGATATGGTTTTGATAAATCCCTTTTCAAATTCTTCATGGCCGTTGGATTTGAAGAAGTAAACTAAGAAGAAAATGCATATTCGGTTTTTTAGTTTTACAACTATGTTTTCAATTACTGAAAGTAATCACTTAAATTCAATAGTAAATATGTATCACTTTTAAGGTGTTCACTGTCAATACTTGGTGGAATGGCATTATAATAAAAATAATAAAACATTTTTAGTACTTTTTCCATATAAAATTTATTAGATCAGGACCGGTTTCGCTCATCGCGAGCATTATCAACTGATAAGAAAATATATAAACAGTGATATTTATACAAATTTAAATCATCATCAAAGAATAATAAATCTAAGTGGCAAACGCTATCAATTATAAACACAATTAAAATTTGGGAAATTTTTACACAAAGTGAAACACTACATTACTAAAGTAAATATCCTAATGATGATTTGGTGTTTTTCCCGTTTCCAAGCAATGATGTACTTCAACAAAATCAGCAGTAATGAAGATTCTGAAAAAGACATTTTTAAAAACCATATCAATTCTTACAAAAGAAATAAATTTTGAAAAACATATAAATAATATAGAAGAGCAGCTAACATAGGTTAGAATTAGATTAATGAAACGGATATAACAAAGGTGATGATGCAAATACAACCTGTTCGTTTAATAAATTAGAGTTAGGTAAAAATTTATGTTTAACACTATTTAATAACATTTATGGATTTTTTAAATATTATTATTAAAAATAAAACTTTGAGAACCTTTGCGAAAACGGGAAAAGTTTGTCGGTATAATCCTTCTGTAAGTATTGAGTCGGTCGCTAACCTACGTTTTAATGTGTGTTAGCCAGTGCAAGCTACTCTCGGTAGTGTGTAGTTAGTCGGTAGGTGATCCGAGAAGTTAATCAAACTAAAACTTTCACGAATCGTTTCATACAAAATTATTTATTAACGCACGATGGTTTACTCTAGTACTCGTAAATCTCATGATTTATTAAGTGACTCTCAATCTGTGATGATATAATATTTGAAAAATACGAATGCTCTTTATATAATCGTTATAATTTAATTAAATTGTCATATGGTTATGCAAGGGAGATTATTGACTGTACTTTCAATTTATTATCGTCATATTTTTATATAAACTGTCACTCTATATTTTCACAACACTTTTAGTTATTAAGCCTTAACCTGTAATATTTCATTTAATGAGATTGATAAGAAGATGTGCAAACAAAGAGAGGGCGTGTGTCTGCTTTTCTGAATAAATCAATAGCTCACGACATATTATCCAGTAACTAGTAATTCAGACACAAGATAATTACATTGAATTAATTCCTTGTGTTTTTCTTTCTTAAAAGATGGCTTAAAGTAACTTACTGCTTGTTCTTTTAGGGGAGTGTTAATTACCTGGAGTGCGATAAAAGTATATCCGGGGGTGCAGGAAAAGTTATTATTTAATATATGAATATATTAAATGCATCAAAAGACAACATAGTAATTAAAAAAATTAAAAAAATGTATTCATATCGACTGTGGAAAGGAAAAAGGACGTAACCCAAACATAGCAAATTTTATGGGAGGGACAAAAAACGTGTTTTTATGATTTTGGGCAGTATGCAAATTATGAGATATACACTACCTGGAAGTGGGCGGAAATTTCTTAACTGGTGTTTAATTGACATAATCTAATATTAATTAAAGTAATTGACTAGGAAAAATCTTTTTTTTAGTCTTTTTTCAATTTTCTTAAGCTCATATTTTTTCAAACTTAAAAGCTAAATTTAGATACTTATTTGGCATTTGCAGCTTTCATCTTTTTAATAGAACGTGTATCATATTTGACACATTGTGGTTTTCGAAAAAAATCTGTTTTAAAAAAATTGTGGGTTACGTATTTTTTCCTTTCCACAGAAAAATATTTAGCAATACATGTTATTTTCAAAATTTAAAAAATCGAAATATTTTTTAAAAGGGGTGCGAAAACATATTTTCAGGGGTGCAAATCACTAAAAAAGTTCAAAACAACTAGCTTAGGGTGTCAAAATTATACGACTAATGGGATAAAAAAATACATTATTTGAAAATATACTTTCAAAGCGAAGCTTATAATTTTTATTTTGTCATATCATTTTGTATTTTAATTTTCAAAAATAAATGCCTCGTTAATACCACGTTAATAAAAAAAATGTTTAAGAAATCTATTGTTTATTATTACCTGATAGCTTATATATATGTTTTAATCCATGTCCGGTTTCAATTTCCACCTAATGGAGGTATCTCAACCAAAGTTTTTCTACGAGAACTGTGTGTTACTTCAATTATTAAGAAATGTGAACTTCCCGCAGTTTGAAAAACATTGTGCCTCCATCAATTACATACGACTCACAAAAGGTGTTGCGTAATCATCATGCAGAAGCGAAATTGTAAATACGCAGTAATTATTATGATATTAAGTAACGGACGTTTTTATACAATTTGCCTGTCGATTTACAAACAAAATTTATAAAAAAAAAACACTAACAAACAACTTAGGCAATATTCATTCTGGGTCAGCGACTTTATTTGATTTTGGAATAAACCTTAAGAAATTTAAAAATATTTAGTTCGTGTTCACTTTTATTGGATGTTAAAAGAATGGTGGAACAGCGTCGAAGTAAATATAATATTACAAAATATTTGATTTGAAAACGGACAAATCCAAAAGACTTGATAACTTAAAGCTTTGTGAAAGCATTTGCCGGCCTGTCTTAAAATACACAATAAAATCATATTCTCAAACGTATTCAAAATAGTTCACTCAAATATTTTGTGAAACTGTGAAAAAATTATAATATAAGATTTTAACAAGTTGAGTAAGGATCACTTCAAAGTTTTATAATTACTTAGTGCAGCGCTTTTTTTTTTAAAAAAAAAGGTGGCGGAACTCACTTCTTGTAAAGCTTTTTTCCTAAACCATGTCCGTTCCTAATGAGAAGAATATAGCTTTCTAATGGAGGTATTTTACGAGAACTGTTTGTTACTCTGTTACTTAACTTCTCTCTTTTTTCAAAAAAGTAAGAATTGTATGGTAGGGCTTAGACGGAACTAGTGGTCAATTAATCGCTCTCACTTTGACGCATTTATATTAGGATTCGAAGGCTAAGAGGAAATATTTTAGATATCACACTTGAAGACAATTGAAGAAAATGCTGATCGTACTGGAACTCGAATCTGTGTGATCCGTCACGGAAGCCTCGTCTTCCTTTGAGTGACCACCGATCAACGTATTCTAAAGGATTGGAAAATGTCAAAAGGTGCTATGACGAGTTAAAGCAAAATAAAAAAAAATCCAAATATTGAATTAAAAAAATTTAAATACTGAGAAAAAAGGTGCCGGAACGCCGTTCCACCGAACGACATGGAAAAAAAGCACTGCTCAAATGAATTCGATGTTTTTTTTTTGAATTTCTTTCCATGTCTGCACTATGGGAATTATTTCTGTAGCTTTGAATATTGTGTAACGATTTTGTGTTGAAACATTAATATATTTTATCGACTAATCATTAAATATAATAGAATGTTGGCTATTTCAATTAAATTTTATTTATTGAGTTTTCCGGTAAGTTTTACTTTTAATCATGCTGAAATAATTATGTCATATAATTTTGTGTTTTTTTTTATTTTAAGAAATGACGCCATTTTTGGCATTTATTATTTTTTTTTAACCATGTCCGCTCCCAATGTGGAGCATATTGACTCCTAATGGATTTTATCTCAAAAGAAGTGTTTCTACAAGAACTGCTTGTTACTTAGTTGCTCAACCTCTCTTTTTCCAAACAGAGTAGGAATAGAAGGATACGCCTAGGACAGGACTAGTGGTTAGCTAGTCGCTTTCCATATATTTATTATTTATCTTTTATTAACCTTGTTAGTAGATATGCAATTACATAATCATAAACCTTTCATAACAGAAAAGTCAGTGTACAAAGTTTTTTTAAAAAAATACTGCATGAATTATGGAAAGTAATATAATAAATGAAATCTTGCTATACAAAAAAACTTTTAATTTGTATATCAAGATGAAATCGTTCGATTTCAAGGATTTATTTAAAATAAAATAATACCTATTATTTATTAGTTGTAGTAAAATTTGTTTTGTCAATTTGTTGTGTAATAATTGCTCCTGAAAATGAAGAGAACCATGGAAAGGGTAGATGGTTTGGTTAATTCAATGTGTTAAATAAAAATCAAATTATTAATCAACCAAGGTCTTTATTTGCTCACCTTACAAAATAAAAAACACGTAAACAAAGCAAGTCATAAAGTACAAAAAGACACCTCACAAACATCAAATACACTTAAAAGAGATCACAGTTGAACATGAATGAACGAAATGAAAGATGGAGAATGGTGAAAACAATTAACAAAGGCAAAAGAAACAAGTCTAAAGTCAACTAACGAAGAAAAAGAAAAAACAGCAAAATGAGACGAACGATGAAGGAAACAGTCTTTGGTCAGCTAATTTGAAGACCAACGCTCGAATATTTACAAATTACAAACAAATATAATCACATAGTGGTCGGAATCCAAAAGGAGACGCCCAATTTTGTTCTATCAATGGTGGTGGTAGTAGCTGCCTTCTTCTTCTCCTCCTCCTCCTCCTCCCCCTCCTCCTCCACCATAACTATACTCTTCTTGTTTTTTAACGTACACTGGCACTGGTACCTTGACTGGGTAGGGAACTTCTTTGTAGACTGGTACTTTGACTTCTTTGTAGACTGGGTATGGTTTGTCGATCAGTACCTTAACTTCATATGGTACTTTCTTCTCTACTTCATATGGTACTTTCTTGATAACTTCATAAGGCTTGGGTACTGGTACTTTAACTTCTACTGGGTATGGTTTTTCTACTTCGACCTTGTATGGTTTGTCAACTGGTACCTTGACTTCATATGGGACATGCTTGTGTACGGTAACTGGGTATGGTTTTTCAACAGTGACTGGGTATGGTTTAGGGACGTACACGTTGTATGGCTTGTCAACATGGACCTTGACTTCATATGGGACTTTCTTAATGACTTCATAAGGTTGGGGAACTTTCACTTCGTACTTGACTTCATAAGGGACCTTCTTTTCAACGGTATAGGGTTGTGGTACTGAAATCTTGACTTCATAAGGTACTTTCTTTTCGACAGTATAGGGTTGTGGGACATGTACTTTGACTTCATAAGGCTTGTCGACTGGGACCTTGACTTCATATGGAACTTTCTTTTCAACTGTATAGGGCTCTGGCACGTACACTGGGTACTTTACGTATTCCTTGACAGTGAATGGAACTTTCTTTTCTACGGTGTAAGGCTGTGGGTATGGTACTTTGACTTCATATGGTACTTTCTTTTCTACCGTGTATGGTATATGCTTTGTAACGGTATATGGGACTGGGATCTTCTTGACAATTTCGATGGTTTTGACGTGCTCTGTATGCTCACCATGACCGTATGACTCGAAACCTCCGTGTCCAGAGACAGGCTGCCAGTCACTGGATCCTCCTCCGAAAGAGTGACCTCCTCCATGTCCGTAGCCGTAGTCGAAGATTCCTCTCTTCTCTTGTTTTTTTTCTTCTACCTGTTTTTCCTCGGCTGGCTCGACCGCCGCTTGGTTGCCTTTCTCCTCAGCGGCAAAGGCTACCACGGCCAGGGAAACCAATAATACTAACTGTAAAAATAAAACCGGAAAAATGAATAAGCAATGTGTTCATAAAACATTTCATTTCAAAACATGAAAATCATATAAAACAACTACTGTGACCTAGCCGTAAGAGCTCCACTAAATAATTCAAATATTCCAAATGCAATTTTTGGCTAGTTTAAATATCAAATAATATTTTTTTCATTCGTGTTTTGGTGTTTTTTTCGCTTTTCACTATATTTGACATTTGATAAGCTTATGTCGAGTGGCTAAATTTGTTTTTCCCTGCGTTCGGAGAATTGGATATTCACTAAAATAAAAAACTTAAAAAATCAGCATAAAGTATTATTTAAATCACTATGCATGGTATTTCTTTGTAAAATTTATATATTTTTAAATCGTTTCAAGCAAGCTGAAATTCATTTATAATTATACCGATTAATTTAAATAAACGAACATTCAAGTGAAAAATTAAGACGAAATTTGATAGTAATTACGCAAACGCCTCTTCATTTATCAATGGACATAGGAGCCAATCTGGGCGTAGCTGCAGTTAACATAAAATTAAATTTGCTTGCAAATATTTGAATGCTTAAATAAATAACTTAAAGTGTGTTTTTGTATTTTAAAAACGTTATTTTTATTGAAAACTTCGATATTTTTTACTGTTTTTTTTGTTTCAGCAAAATTTGTAATAATTAAATAATATAGAAAAAAAATCAATAAAATATTGCCCGCGAAATAGTATGATAATTGAAATTCAGTAAAAATAATTATTATTCATCGTTAATTATATCGGAAAATTTGTAAAAATTCAGTTCTTAATACTTAATCATTCTCAAATTTATATAAGAGAAATAAGTGCCAAAAACTGCATTAACTTTACAGATTTCATGGTGTCAGTTTGGTTGGTGCCAATTACTAGCAACAAAGAGAGTCAAAGAGGAGATTAAAAATTGGCTCCGCAAGCAATGTCCGGCAGGGGCCCATTTGACAATCCATCATCGAACACTGGGTGCTCGTTTTGCCGCGGGCTGGACTCGAACCATCAATCACGGATTCACCAAGCGTCTTTATCGCGGAAGACCAACATTTTTACGTAGAAATATTAGGTCCACGTAAAACGTGTGCAAGTATTTTAAATACACATTATTATAAGGTAGATTCAATTATTCTAGTTTTTCACTATTGATATCTATTTTTAAGATTAGTTCAATCGATGGTATTTTAAAACAATCTAACACATGACACTGATGCATAATAGTTTTAATATAAATTATCTAATCGAGCAATGACTCTATTCCGTCTTGTAATTGATTAGCAAAATAGTATTTTTTGAATATTTAAATACAATAATTCAAAGATAACCTGATGAATGTAAATATGTTTGTATCGTGCTGAAAAAATTGCCGATATCTGACTCGGTTTTTTGCCGAATGATAAATGACAAAAATTCATTTTTTGGTCGAATTGTATTTAATTGAATGCTCTGAAGGCATTGGTGCGTGGTTCCAAACCTGATTGGCGCACTTTTGGACACGAAAAAGTGTAATTATTGATAAACGGCAGTAGGTATATGAAAGAGGAAAATGGCGCGTGTGCGCAGGAGATGTGTATTATTTTAATTGATCAATCTGACGATGAGGCATCACTAATGAAAATTGCAAGTGAAAATGTACAATTGAATGCATAATACCGAACTGAAGATTATGTAATTGTACTTGGCAAGGAAATATATTTTGACTGTACAACTTCACAACACTGTTGGTTTTTGTGATTTTATATGATATAATATCATCAAATTGATTTTCTGATTTATATTAAAACTAATAGTGAATATAACTGGATTTTTTAAAATAAATCAATTGTACAGTGAATAATTTTATATTTTAAATTTCATTCATCTGTATTGTGTATTTATAAAATCGAGTATTTTAATGGACATATTTTAGAATAGATATTTAAATTTTTAATGTGTATCATATAGAATTTCACTTTATTATAAATAATTGCAGTATTTTCGACTAGAATTTCTTATATCAATTTATATCTTAACGTATTAAATGGATCATTATTTTTAAATAACACCTTTTGTACGCCATCGTATCTTTATGATTAAATTTTACATTAACCGTTTTCGAAATAAATATTTACAGTATAATTTCAATAATAATTGTAAAAAATACAATGCGTGAAAGTTAAAAAGAATACAATTCAATTAAGTCAATTTTTAGTAATCAATGCATTTCTGCAACTGTATTAAATAATTTTTACAACAACACGCAAACTTTCTTCGAAACTTGATTTCTATAATATGAAAATTGTTAATCACGCGTTAAAAAAAATAATAACACATTCACGATTATTTTTAATGAATAGATACTTTTTAATAAGATCTAATAGCATAAATTATTTACCTAAATATGCACATAGTTACAAATTTTATATTGAATCAAACCTTGTAAATTTAGTACACGTTATTATTTATTACAAGTACATTTAAGTATTTATTTATTTATATGTATTGTGTTTAAATATCAAGATTTTTAAAAATAGTTGATCGCAAAATTGAATTTTTAAATTAAGCTGCCAGGTATACATTTTTTTATTAAATTTTAGGTAGAATTATACATAAAAATACTTTCTTTTTATTTAAATATAAAACTTTTGTATATATTAAATATTTTTATATTATGCACGCGTTTTTTTCTGTATTTACCATACATAATTTTAATACAATTTATAAAACCGTTTATGATATATTATAGATGGATTTTTTCTTGTTAAAATGAAGCTTTTGTGGTTATACTAAGCAGCTATTTTGTTTTTGATCTGCCAACGAGATAAATTAATTGGAAAAACAAAAAGTAATCAATAAAAAGAGTACAACAAAAAACTGTGGTGATTTTCGAATTGGACGAAATTGTTTTATTTTTAATTGGATAATTAGTGCCCAATAAGCACGCAAGCTTTTTAAAGGCTTTATTAATTAGTGCAGAGTAAAGAACCGATATATTTGAAATTTCTCTGATATTTTTGTAACGAATCTTTATAAGGTATAACATAATATAAAGCTGTTTCGATGGTGTTTGAAACGCACGTTTGTATTATAGAAAGTAGAACGGGTCACTCACCGTGGTCTTCATGATTCCTAGGCTTGCTGATCTACCAAGCTATGGAGATCAGATGAGGAACTGATGCCTTTCTTCAGCCAGCAGTCAGGTTATATAGGCGGCCCCCTCTTGGTAAGTGATAATCACATTTGGTAGGAGTTAGCTGGCGAATTGAACATGGATGAGAAAATTTCTGTACCGTGACGGACTTTACACTAGGCGGATTATTTTTCTGCTATTGTTATACATATTAGTGTACACATGCTATCTTGGTGATCTATAAGTAATACGCTTCGTTATAAACTATTAACGCATATGAAATAATCTAAACTACTTATTGTTTTATATTAATAATTCGTAAAATTGTATATAAAGCATCATGATAGAATAATTTCAATCAGTAAGGACTATCAAAAGTATTTCTCAAAGTATCTTTTCAATTTTTAATTGATTTGAAGTCAAATGTTACGATAAAAAAATATGTATTTTATGTGTTCTAGTTTTAAGGTATTCACTTTCATTCACTTGGTAGAAATGTATTATATTAAAAATCAAAAAACCCTTTTTTACTAATTCCACATTTATTGAATTGAATATGGTCGGGATAGTTTTCGCAAATTACAACCTTTTCAAACTTGTTCATTGTAATCAGTTGAAAATTCTCGTGATGAACAAAACCGGTCCAGATAATATTAAATAAATGTAGAATTGGAAATTAAGAGTGTTTTGTTTTTTAGTTATTTGCTACAGATTTCATCCGATATAAATATAAACTAATTTGCTTTTAATAAAATTCTATCTAACCGTCGAAACTTTTTATAAATTGATCTTATACATATCATATTTTAAAAAATTGTAAATTTTATTTGCTGAGCAATGCATGTTTGTATTATTTTATAAAATGTTATGTAAATATTTTTATAAATTTCACACTCAAAAAGTTTTTTTTGGCTTGCATTTCTTATTTCTGAATGTTATAATAACTACGTATTAGGAATAAATTAAAATATTTCGTTTATAAGACATATAATAAAGAAAGTAAAAATTGTATTTTTGCATATTATAATGTGATAATTATTTTCTTAATATTATAATTTTGTATAATTACGGTAATAGAACCTTTTGATTTGATTTATGCGGTGGCCAGGAGAAATCATTTTATTTAACAACCAAATTTTATAATATGAATAGAATTCGATACCTACTATATATATAAATATAAACAAATAAAAAATGTTGCCACTCCTGAATTAGTTTCTTGTTAACCATTTGTTTGCCATGTATTCACCGATTAACTATTTTTCATTTGAAATATGTAAAATACAGATGTATGTAAGAAACACTGTTATCTTATAAAAAATAAGTGTATCAATTGACCTTAGAGAACAATACAAACTCCGTCATTCGCTGCTTAACTTTCGTTGCTGGATGAAAGCCTTACATTAATACTTCTCGTTGCATTGTGATTCTTCGTGCAATCACCATTTCACAAATCAACCACGGGGTAATGGCGTTTAGGCTGTCAATTGCCATCAATATTATTAATCAAGCTTCTTTCATAATCCACATCATAATAGTCACTTTGTAATCTTTTTTCTGGCCAAATATCGTCTAATGATTTATTTGTGCTGACACGTTTCACTGAAATTCAATTTCAATTCTCGATGCATACCATATAATAGAAGTGCGAGTATCTTGATTCTTGGAACCGTGTACAGTTTGGCTGGTTTGAGGGAAGTAGAACCTTTACCACTAGATTAGATCAACCCTTAGTTCACAACTGTAGGAGAGCTTTGCTAAAACAGACGAAATATTTAGTATAAGCTTAAAATTGTTGAACTCATTCTGTTAATATTATACATCTTAAAATAAAACGCAATTGCTTCTAAACACCGTTCTGCAAATATTAATCAGGTTATACCTTTTGCACTGAAATTCATGTCTAAATATAGCATTGACGTTAGTAACGCTGGCTTCTGATTCACACAGTAGCATAGCTGTTTTATTTATTTACTCGAAGGTGATTGTAAGCATTGAAGTAATAAGCAATGTTCTGCACATAGCAATCAAGTCATACCTCTCCCACTGAAATTCAAGTCTAAACATAGTACTGACGTTTGTAACGCTGGCCGATGGTTCACCCAGCAACACAGCACTTATTATTATTATACTAATGAATGCATTTATTATTGAATTCAATAAGCTAAAATTGTAAATTATGTAATAATCATTGAAATTATTATTAAAAAAAAAACACATTAGAAAATCTCTATTTTCATATAACATACTTTCCCTCCTTTGCAGAAGTCTGCTACATAGAAATTATACTTTTTTGTTTTTTTATCCCAGGAAGTGCTACGACTGAAAATTAACGACAGCAAGGACCATTTTGCGCAAAACATAACAAACCAAGACTGCAAAGTCGATAGTTATCCCTAGCTTAAGTTTTAAAATAAGCAAGCCCTCAAGAAGTGAATTGAGCTAACCAGTAAAATGGTAAAACTTTTTTTTCGGACTTTTAAGTACAATCGTGTTTTTATTCGGTGTTTTGGTGGATTGCATACTTTTATTTAACGGAAATAACACTACTGCAATGAGTATTAACCGAGGTTAATTCACTTTTACGATACTTAAATACGGGTAGAATATTACAACGCATCTAATTTTTTCATTCTAAAATACCACTTGGCTCATTTCACCTCTCATGGGCTCATATATAGGATATATAGTTCAAACGGGAAACAGATTTAGCAATAAGACAGAATAAGATTAAAACGATTTAAGACGTCATGTGGAAGAAGATGCTCTTCATAAACACGAAACTCGTGTTACAGCTAGTAACCTAACCAGTGGAACATATCATAATGATCAATATTAGTTTTATATAAGAAATGAACTTCTACAAAATTACAGAAATTTTACAGGTATAGATTATTAAATGAAATGAGAAAACTGATAATGATATTAGTTCCAACGGCATGATACTAAGTAGATTAATAATAATATATTCATATTTTCAATACATTACACAGCGTGCATAAATACAATGCTCCAGTGATTCACAAACGTTGTTCCGCGTTTCATCAAATCACCAAAATATTAATGCGTTTTCACGGTCCACGCCTAATCAGTTAATCGTTTTATAAAAAGCATGTTTTATTGTATCGTAAATTTGGTTATTACTTTTAAGTTTGGTAATTTTATGTTTAATTTACAAAAAAATCATTCTGAATTATATTTCAAGCAGTATACGAATCTAATTGAATATCAGTCAGTGTTTCATTTTTTTATGAAAGGAAAAACATTATGCTCTACCAATGTACATATTATTACTGGTAATTTAAATGTTTTAAAAGTAGTATTTTGCTAATGGTCAATTAATTTGAATTCTATTATACCAAACAGTGTTAGGCGAATCTTCAAATGGGCCCTCTAAAGGTGAAATGAGTCAACTAGTAAAATAGTAAAACTTTTTTCTTGGACTTTGTAGTTCAATCACGTCTTTATTTGATGTTTTGGTGGATTGCATATTTTTATTTTACGGAGATAAAACTATTGCAATGTGTATTAACTTCAGTTACTTCACCTTTTCGTTACTTTAAGACGTGTAGAATATCACAACCAGAGCCGACGCCACCATAAAGGTTAAATAGGCAACTGCCTAGGGCGCAACACATTAGGGGGCGCATAAATAGAGTATTAAAATTATTTTTATATACTCTATTTATTTTATTTTGATGTTTGTTGTAATTATGCATCGTATTCTATATGATTCTAAAAAAGAGGTTGAGCGACCGAGTAACAAGCAGTTCGCGTAGAAAAAAATCTGTTGAGATACCTCCATTATAATGCTACACGTTGGTAACAGATATGGATATAAAAAAATCTTTTGTTCCTAAATTGTTTATTTTTCATTATTTCTAAAACAAATGGAACGATTTGTCAAAAAGGGCGCGCGCCAATAACCGTTGCCTAGGGCGCCATATAATCTCGCGCCAGCACTGATTACAACGCATCTAGTTTTTTGGTTTTCTAAAATACCAGTTGGCTCACTTCACGTCTAATGGGCCCAAATGTTTGTTGTAAGATTTTAACGCTCAATTATATCGTATCTATTCCCAGTTTATGAATTTAACATTGTTCGCAATAAACAACTAGTAACAAATTTACTGCTTGTCACTATCACTAACTCCTGGTTCAGCAGAGGAAGGACGTATCCATATGAAATACAATAACATGAGTTACTGATTTAACTTCACTTACGAGGTTTTCTAAGGCGCGTAAATACAAAATAGATTATTTTTTTAATATTTTATATTAATGATACAATAACAAAAACAAACTTGCGTTGAAAAATTAATATAAATGAAAATGGCTCCTACAATATTCCGCTATAGTATTGTCGTCTCAATTAGTATGATCAATTTGAAGGAATAGGTTATTTTGCCTATGAACAACCTAATCACTTTTCTATATTTTCTTTCACGAACTTTCCATCCAAATTCAGCTGGGAATTGATAATTATATGTGTGTTAGTTATGAAATTGAAAACGAAAAACAATCTCTATTAAATAATACTTACATAGATGGGTAATAGGAATCAAAACCAAATTTCACATTTATTTATTCAATATATTACGCAATGTTTGATAATGAAAGTAAACCGAAATGGTCAATATTAGTAGTTTAAGTAATGTAGAATATTTTTTCTCTTATTTGTCCATTATATTTATTTAAAAAAAAAAAAGCACTTGTGCATGTTAGAAACAGTCGTGACTTAATTGTTATTTAATATACATAATATTGTATTTAATTAGTAATGTTAGTGTACTCTGATTCAATGAGGGGTGGTATGAGGCTAGGGATTGCAATACCGGTATTTCCGAAACTGGGATTCCGGTATTCATGACGATTTTCAATACAAAATTTAAAAATACTAGTTTTTTTAAATTGAAAATCAACCAACATCGAATTTTGAATGAACACATATTTTAATAAATTTTACTATTTTAAAACTAATAAGAGTTTTACCCAATATTGTACCCGAGTTTTACCCAAAGCTGTATTTCGATGTTGTATTATTGCCGCCCGTGTGGTCGAGTGGTCAACGTTGTTGGCTTCGGTTACGGAGGTCACGGTTCGAATCCAAGTACGGACAAATTTATACATTGATTTTTTAGTCGATTTATGAATTTCTGTTCAATGGCATGGATGTGTGTGATGTCTCGAATTACCCTTCTTACCTATCCTGTACTATGAACGGAGCGTATCGAGAGCGATTAGCCAACCACTAGTCCTGCCCTATCCTTCTATTCCTACTCTCTTTGGAAAAAGATGTTGAGCAACTGAGTAACAAATAGTTCTCTTAGAAACACTTCTGTTAAGATAAACTTCATTAAGAGTCCATATGCTTCACATTGAAAGCGGACATGGTCAAACAAAAAAATATATATTTTAAGAAACTGTAAGTTATTTTTGAAAATAATCCGTTTACGATTATGCTATATTTTTGAATGACAATTTGAAATAGGTGACCATTTTAATTTACTCTTTCGTTATTAATATGATCGTTCAGTATTGTAAATTGCAATCCCTATATGATAAATTTTGATGGATCAAAAATCGTATGTGTTTTTATTTGTTGTTTCGGTTTTAAGTGAAATGGTGAAATATCTTTTTTAAAATACTATTCATCATTGTTATTTATATAAATCTAATATAAAAAAATAATTTCAATAAATAACTAACATCGCATGCATTTAAAATAAAACAACGCTTAAATTGTCGAGAAAAAATGTAAAATACTGCGTCAGCACTCAACACAATTATTCCATTCGTTATACCGCTTGCATCTAAATTTCTTTAATACATAAATTAACTTATTCGAATTCAGTTCCTCTTAAAGTTTTGGGATACTGACATATTATGACTATGTGATACATCGAATCTATGAAATTGTTTATAGCGTGAAATAGGCAAAAATTGTCTAATGTATGCAAACACTCAAACAATATCTTACACTGCCCAATTCACCCAATATTCTGATAGGATTTGTCACGTAGGTGGTAAGCATTTTCGAGCATTCTGCTTAACACAGTTTGTCAGCTTTTGGTTTAGTACAGTGGTCGACAAACTGCGGCTCGGCTCTTTGGGTTTTTGAGTGTGGCCCTTCCACAAAATACCACGTACAGTGTCTTAAAATTTCTTATTGAAAAGGGCGATCTCAGCGAACGTAATTCTATCTGATTGAGGACTTTTTAAGCAAAATCTAGCAAAAGGGTACCCTTATCAAGTTAGTAACAATTTACCTACATATAGTTTTAAGTTTTAACAAATTGGCCCTAAAAAGAAATTCCATTCGTTATATAGTTGATATTTGGCTCATTTACTAACGAGTTTCCTAACCACTGGTCTAGTGGTAAGAGCTGTATCCTAACGATTAGGTGGGTCTGGGTAAAAATCTTTGTAAATTCAATATTTTTTTATCCATGTCTATCAGGTGTATCATATGGCTTCTTACTATTGGTATGTCCACAGAAGTTTTTGTTTTTCTTTGGCGAGAACTGTTTATTACTTAGTTGCTCAAGCCAGTGGCGAATCCAGAAATTGTTCCAGGAAGGGGGCCATTCAATTTGAAATTAAACATGATACATAAAAAATACATTTTAAAAAAAGATGATTTAAAAATAATATATCTATATAAAAATAATCAATACATAATTAAGTACGTATTCTATAAAAAATAGTAAACAATAAAAAATAAACTTGTAATAAATTAGAAAAATGGTAAAAAAATCTCCTTAGGGAGACTTATGGACC